>CM029465.1:10307025-11581138 GCA_017140185.1 Eucalyptus polyanthemos subsp. polyanthemos | reverse complement strand
TTTCATTAAGGGTCCGTTCATTTCGCTAGCTCATCGTGCCATAAAAATAAAACAAAAATGTGTTAATAAAAAGAAGGATGAGTCATGGAAAATGTTTTCCACTTTTCAAAAGTGGAAAACATTTTCCTCATCTTTGAAGGTTGTTTTTCCCAATGATAGAAAACATTTTCCTTGAGTAGTTTATTTTCCGTGAAACGAACACCGGAAAATCTAGAAAACGTTTTCTTGGAAGTCATTTTCCATGAAATGAACGGACCCTAAGAGTTGAAAAAAACTAATATATTTAGCACCAGAATGAGTATTTCCCGCAGGTCTGCAAATACGCAGAGATATGGAAGTTCTATTGATAATCACGAATTTTAGTGTCTTTAGTGTAGAAGTACACAAGTATTTAAACCTCTGATAAATCGTTGGGCTGAGGAAAAGAAAACAATGAGACTTCATTTATTCCTCCTACTCTGACCATTCAAGGTCAAATTTTTAATCATTGTTTACGGCGGAATGCTTCCTGCTCGAGGGGGTCGTCATTGTCTCGCTTCTAGGGCACCTCTGATAGAATAATTCCCAAAGTGATACATTCTCAAAGGGCTGTACATTCTTCTTGTTGATCAACGATAATTACAATATCATGTAATCCCGTTATATATTTAAACCTCTCAGGTATGTTTGCAAGTGAAATGACTGTCTCTTCAACATAGCAGCAGCTCCTTTTGGAAGACAAATGAGTCTCTCCGCCTTTTGTTCCATTCTCAAGTCCCTAGTCTCATTTTTATTGTGGACCAGTTCGTTAACATACCATCGAGCCACTTTTAATTTAGCATAATGACACTGAGCCCTTATTGCAGCCTATGCAACTAAATTTAACTACTTTATTCTTGGTACCAAAAATTAAAAAACTATTTTCCCCTACTTGCTACATCAAAAATTAGATCATAGGCTTTTGATAAAAAAAAAAAAAAAAGCAATTTTAGTAAGATTTGTAATATGAATACCTTTATGCTTGGTAGAAACATAAGGTGCTATCCTAGGATTCCATTTCCTAGCACCATGACCAAAATGAACTCTTGCTTCCACCATCTCTTCCAAATTGATGTTCCAATACCTTCTTGTCATTTTTGCACCCCCCCCTTTTTTTTTTAAAAAAAAAAAAAAAAAGCTACAAGGTTGCCCTGAAAACGAAATAATTGTTTCAATGGAACCTTTTCTTCCATCGGAGATTGGCCATGTGGATGTCGATACAAAATCCAAACCCCTACCCTCTATTCTCAATTATCTTTATTTCAATTATACCACAAAAATAAAGAGTTTTTAATTAAAATTAAAAACTATGAATCCATTTTTAGGAATCATTAAATCCTCTAAATGATTGTTTGATGTATCATGAAACTTCTTCGAAATGGATAAATCAAATAATCTATGTGGTGGAACAAAATATCTCCGATTTCCCCCTCAAAAAAATTCTCTGCTAGTTACACCTAATGACCAGCAGGCAATTCAGGGATATATTAGACTATACATGAGGCCAAAGCTATTAAAATGAGAATGAATCGAAGTTCTCCAATAAGAATGGTAAGAACAATTAACGCTTTCTGTCGGATTGCCAAACAGCTAATAACTTTCCATTAGAATATCTAGTTTTCAGTAGTAAAGCAACTCTGAAGCATGAAGCGGGAACAAGTGTGCTAAAGATGAGGGAAGTAGGACTTTCAGTATTTCAACCTGACACAAATGTACACACTCACCTCAATAAATTATTGAAAGCTTAGAAACTTGCCACTAGATCTTGCATTAGACATAACCAGCACAATGACCCAACAACTACATAGAACAGTTGACAATTAATATATAATATTTTCTTTCTTCACTCATGTGAGCTTCTCCTTTTAACATCTATATTTTGCCCTTTGAGCTTTGATTTCAGCTAGAAGTTAGCTCTTCTCGACCTTGTGGCACATTGATTGACTTGATCAACACAATGATTGATTCCTTTCAAGGAAGTCGGCTATCATGTCCCTGGCTAGATTTGGTGTGTTCTAATCAACCACAACTTACCGCAATCGTAAAACCAATTCCTACATTTTTCGTTGTCTTTGCCGTAAGAATTGGTGATTGAAGACCACAAGAGTAGTTAGGTTCCCGAGTCGACCTCACTAGCAGTTACACCACTTGAATTTAGATGTTGGTGCCTCTAATCTTCTCACCGCCATTCTTTGATTTGGCAACTGAAGGTTCTACTAAATGCAGTAGAAGCAATGGAGGAATGCGACAGAAGAAACATATGTTGACTATCAAGGTTATATCATGATTCTACTAGGAGCTTCTTCACTATAACATAGACAATGCAAAGCAAAAAGAAAAACATATGTATAAAAAGAATATGGAGTTTGCTGTTGCAAGAAGAATAATGGATTCACAGACATTACTATGTATAGCCTGATCACAAGAGCGTCGATGAAATTGGTGACATTTAAGCGTGAAGTTGGCCACGTTACAACTCAAGTCATGTGAAGGTGAAGTTTAACTTCCGTTTTGGACTATAATAATGCTACGAAGAGAATATCCATCCCAGAACCTTCACATCTTGCGAACAATTTGAATTCCGTCTCTTTTTCCGTTTACATGCTTGGACTTCTGTTCCTTAGTGGGCCACCGTCATGCATGTGTGAAAGAACTGATGGATTCTCTTTTTTCTTCTTGGTTTTAATACTTTTCCTCGATAAAATAGAATGCTGAATATTACTCGTTTATTGCTCTCACTTGCAGATAAAGAACGTTGAAACAATGGAACTAAGATTGTATAATGAAGAAGTATCTATCGAAAGTGAGGAGATTGGAAGGTTTGACAAGCTTAGGTTCCTTACATTTGGGGAGGAACCTTTGTTGGCAATCTAATGAATTGTTTTCCCAAATTAAGATGGATTTATTGGAGTGCTCCTGGTTTAAAGTGTAAGCTGACCAATATGTGCTTAAAGAATGTAGTTGTCCTTCAATTTTCATCGATTGCCAATATAAACGATCTGAAATTATGGAGCCTAATAAAGGTGCGTCATATGCTTATTTCTATTCTTTGTCCTTGAAAGCAACATTTGAACTGTTCCTCCATTAGATAATGCATTCATTTTTTACAGGAGGCAAGAAAATTGAAAGTTCTTAGTCTTTGTGAGTGTCACCACATAACCAGAACACCAGACTTGTTGGAATGCTCAACTTTAGAGAGACTTGCTTTTTGGACTTGCTGAGGTTTAAGGAAGATTGACAGCTCTATTGGGAAGTTAAAGTTTCTAATAGACTTAACGTTTGATCACTGCCCTTTGCTTGAAGGTTTGCCTAAAGAAATTGGGGACCTACAGAATCAAGAGCGCTTCTCTTTTAATTGGTGTCATCAAATGGAAGAACTACCGGATTCGATCTATAATTGGAAATCATTACGGGAGTTGCAACTTTCAAGCCTAGGAATGCTTGGGGAACATTTAGTGCTTTGGAATAAAGCCAATTTGTAAGGTCAACTTCCTTCTAAAATTGGCTTACTCTCATAACTGCAAAGACTGGTGTTAAGAGAGTTTTATGAAATTCGAGAGTCACCACCACTTCCAATAAGTTTAACCCATCTAGAAGTGTCATCTATGTCATTGCAAGTTGTCCCAGACCTCTCAAACTTGACTAATTTGGCTGAGTTGGACCTAAGTGATGGCTCTATAATTGGCAAACTAGGTAGAATTCATAGTGGTGAGTTGAGATGGATTGGGAGGTTATCCAAATTGAAACAGTTGAGATTGTGTATCTTCCATGTCCCTGCTCCCACTAAGTTGGCTTCCCTTCCTCAACTTAACCAACTCCATTTGTCTAGATTGAACCTGAAACCCTCAATGCAAGTTCTCTCTTCTCTATTAGAATTAACCCTTGATAATTTCAATTCAATCGCGCTACTATCCTCCAACTCAAAGAATTTGTCAAATTTAAACATCTCTCTCTCTCAAATGCGAGAGATTCAACTTGATGGGCTTCACCTTCCAAATTTAACATGTCCACGTGTTGATAATTGTAGACTCCTCAAGAGATTCATAATATCTAGTATAAGGAAGCTAAAGTTGGTCAGCATGAAGAAATACCTAGAACTAGATGAGATCCACATCGCTGGGGTGTTGGAATCATTGGAAATATTACAAATCGGAAAGGTCTTGCCCTTAAGAAGCTTCAAGTACATCGACATAAATTGGGAATATTCTCTTGAATCTTCACTAATCCTTAAAGAACATCCTTCAAAATATCTTCCAGAGAGTCTTCAATAAGTTGAAAGAAATGGAACCAAATGGCATCTCTATCTTAGAGCCTATTATTTAAATTTTTTATAGGCTCATTTTATAAGAAATAAATGGTTTTACTGCACTTTTTTCTCTCTCTGTTTTTTTTTTTTTTTTTTTTTGCCTTTCCCTTTTTTCCGTTTATTTTTTTTTCAGTTTTTATCACAAATAGCGGGAAAAACTTTGTATTGTAGGGGAGATAGATAGATAGATATATATATATATATATATATATATATATAGAATATCCATCTTTTATAAGAAATAAATGGTTTTACTTAATTCATACCAATCATTATGACAATGACTCATCATTTGCAATACTTACGGTGAAGATAGAACATTAAAAGGATAAATGCAATAGTTCTAAAACTTATAAAAATTATAATTGAGTCATAAAACTTGTTGATATAATACAATGGAGTCTGTTAATTTCATCTAATTTGATAAACGGAAGATGCTAGCTATGCATTTTTTATTCACTTCTCTATGGCATAAAGCTTAAGAGAAAAGGTTTGTGTGCAAAAACGTCTTGTCCTTTTAAGGTTTGCCCAAATTTCCAAGTCCTAATTGAGTTTTCTTCTCGAGTTTCCCTCACTTCTTCATCAGTCTTTCTGTCTATAGTGTACTTCTTGTTCGGTGTAGTCCGCTTCTTATTCGTCGATCTTTTTGTTCTTCATCTGAGTGTCCTTCTTCTTCTTCGTCAAATCCCCATATTTCCTCTTTGTTCGGGCACGACAACGTTGAGTCCTTGCGCAAGAGCTCGATGAGGCCAACGGCGACGTCAGGTCCTCTTCATCCAAAGCCAGGCAGCGTGAACGAGGGTGTTATAAGCCACTACATCGAGCTTAATCCCCTTCCTTGTACTTTGCTTTCATTCCGAAGGAGGTATGGGACCTCATTTGAGTTGTTTTCTCTTGTGGATTGAATAGGTCTGAAGTTTGGGAATGATGTCAATGAGTATATACCCAAACGCAGGATGTTGTTGCAGTCTAACTAGTCTCAGCATAATAAGAGATAGGATCGTCCAAAACAAAATGGAAAAAAGGACATAGATTGTTTGCATGATTTTGTTTGGGCTAATTAAGGCAGGAGCAACTATGTTTGATGCTCAATTTTGCGGTTCTCTTGTTTGGAAGCATGCTAATGGGGATTTGGCTTGATTATCATGCGTTCTACCCCTTCCAAATTTTCTGAAAAGTCAATTTCAAATTATTATGAATCCATCTTTTGGACTGGGGAGTCAAAAGAAAGGTGTAATCTTTACTTAAAGTGCCATTTGTTCACTTAGAATCTCCAGAATATCCCATGAATATATGATTTCTTTAATATTGTATATGGGATATATTCAATTTAGAGCTTGAACTGACCTACATAATTTGACGATCCAAAGTGCTATCTATTTTTTCCGAATTTTCAAGGACAATCTGGTCTGAGGTGCTGCAGCTTTTACTGGTACAGGTCGATTTGGGCTTTGGGTAGAAAAAGCATGTTTTCAGTGTTACGATCATCAGCATTAAATCATGACTTGGGGAAGCTGCTATTCCTTTTTCTTCTTTCATGTTGCTAAATTTGTTTCTCGGAGCCCTTCTGGCAGTGAAACAAAAACCTAGATGGAGTCTGTTTCTGCTACTCATTTATCTTTTGATGCTTGGGTTGAGTCTTGATTTTAGCTTCTACTATAATTTTGTTGATTGTGTACAAGAAAATTTCTTAATTTAGCTAGATTGTGAACAAAACCAATTTTCATAAAAATTGTGATAAACCTAACAAGATAGAGTGTATTTTTGCGTATGCGAATTCACATAGATGAAATTTCATCGACTTACTTCCATAAATGCACTAGATAGAAAGCAGGGAAAGAAGGAGGGGGCCCCTGTCTACTTGATTTATAAGTAACCTGGTTATTTTCTGGTAATCAGATATTGTTTCTGTTTCGAAGGATCTTAAATTGAGTAGATAAGGCGCCACGCCCATATCATATCTTACTAATCTCATGGACCAAGTATGGTGCAAGTCAAAGATTGGCAAATGGCTTAGTATAAAAATGTTTGCATTTGGTGGTGCAAGAAATTGAACTAATATGATGTACCGAATCCGCACACACAATCCCATTCCTTAATCACTATTTTATTTATCTTTTCACATGCTATTGTTTCCATCATATATAGACCATTTCTTATAATTCAATCACAAGGAATGCAGTTAAACTACATATTTGACTTTTGTCAATATCCTTTTGAGGAATTTAGAACATCTTCGATCTATTCCTTTTATATAGTATACAATGACAATTAGATTGAACACAGTAAACATAAGTTGCTAGGCATTACTGGTTGATTTGATAGCATAGTTTAATCATGCTATTCTTAATGTAAAACTTTCTCGAATGATTGATTGTGATTTTATTTTTCTGGAACCACAGGAACCAAGCTTTCACGGTACTTGTACATGTTTTGTTTTAAAGACCCCTAAGGTCATCCTTGTCGGCATGCAGGGAAGGAAGTAACATATTATTTAGTGGGCCAATGCACTAAAGAGTCTACGCTAAGGTATTTCATTTAAAAAAAAAAAAAGCCATAAAGGCACAGTTGAGCTATAAATTGATTTGAAGTAGTTTGTGGATGCAAAGTTTAACCTGAAATTGAGATTTCTTAACTTGAAATTGATGATTTGATTTTGAACTGTTGAGTATGACAAAATTCGATTTCTCAACCCCATGCACGAGTTCAACTCTATAAAGTCTACATGCTTGAGATTAAACTCAATTTGTTTCAATTATTCAAAACTTAAAAGCTAAATCACAATGTGAAGCTTGAACACCATCTCTAGTTCTCATAAAAAAAAAAAGATTATACACAGTTGATGCGTGATACTAATTCATTTGACTGCATAGTCTAATCATGTTTTTCTTTCTTTTATTGAAATTTTCTTGAAAGATTGATTGTAATTCTGTTTTTCAGGATTGAAGCTCTCATTGGACTTGTCCATGTTTAGAGGCCAGAGGCTTGTGAAGATTTGAAGACCACTAGCATCACACTTGTTGGCATGCGAAGAATGAAATAGCATATCATCTAGAGAGTCAATGCAGTAAAAGTGTCTAAGATAAGGTGTTAAATTGATTTGAAGTTGTTTGTTGATGTGAAGTTTAACTTAAAAACTAAATCACAATGTGAAGTTTGAACATGTGCATGTTTTAGATGTTGATTGTTTGATATTGAGCTGTGAGTATGGCGAAACTTAGTTTTTCAATTCCATGCTCGAGCTCAATTCTATATTAGCATATGCATTCAAGATTGAACTCAATTCAACTTGATTATTAACAAGTTAAAAACTAAATCACAATGTGAAACTTGAATTCTGTCTGTAATTCTCATAAAAATATAAAAAATAAAATATGAAGTAATATTTTTCTTCCATTTTCCTAATATCCTTTAAATTATTAACACGGTTTGCAAGCCACATGAAATCTAGTATTGTGAAATTCGGCACCTTTGAGATCGAAATGAGTGAGTTAACCATAAGCAAATATTACAATATAAAGGTTGACTAATAAATGTACATGAAAACTCTTTCAACTCTATTGCGTTTTATTTCTATGTAAATATATCTAGTTACTTTGCTAATAGGGAGTGGCTTGAGTAGCCGACCTTCTTGATCGTCTATCTCGGTTTCCTTCGCTTTGGCTGAGGTTTGCGTCGCGGGCTGTTGTTCCGAGAGATTGCCTCGGCTCTTCTTCAAGGGTTGGGGTGGGGATGCCATTGTTTGGCTGGCTAGTGGCCTTCCTTGTTAGTTGGTCCATCTTTTGGTTGTAACCTTTGTCCTTAGTGTTTGCCTTGTTGTTGTGCCATTGTTGGCTTTTCCTTTTCTTTCCTTCAGCACCCTTCCACTCATTATGCCCCTTTACATTTTGAGTGCAAGCTTCGGTGTCGTTTAGTTTGTACAATTGGTTAAAGCTCAATACAATTACCTTTCACCAAAAAAAAAAACGATTCCCAAAGAGGTCTTGGGAAGATTTGGAACTAGTCGGACCAACAAAATCCGTATCAAGGTCCCGAGTGGGTTGGGCCGGGCCCAAGCATAAGCACTCCTGCCCATTGCGAGCCCAAAAATCCATTGAGCTCAAGTGAATATCAAGGCTTGTCCATGCAAGCCAATTTTCTTGGCTAAGTCCGCCCATTCAGGACGGGCCCCAGGAAACATATCCATTGTCAAGTCTATTAGTTATTTAACAAGCACTTTATGACACGTTGCGACTAGCAAAAAAATTTTAAACCAATAAAGTATATAAAGGTCAATTAACTGAATGCATGCACATGCGCATGCAAATGCAATAAAAGCTCCAATTGCTTTTCCAATGTTTAGGAAACCTTGCACATGAAGGGCAACGAGTGAACGGTGATGGGCCGGCTAGGGATGCCCGATCCAAGCAACCTCCACCAAAGATCGCACAACCTCGGGCGACCGCCACCTGGGTCTAGCGACCTTAGGTGACCCTTGCGACCTAGGTGATGGTCACTTGGGTTGCGCGCTACCAAGTTGCCCAAGGTTCGGACATACAATTGCAGATCGCTAACATAAGGTTCAACAACACATGAAAGAGGTTCTATCATCGATATAAAATCTTTTCAATGAGCTTTCTTCAATAACAGCCACAAGTAGACATTTATCACAAACAAATAGTGAGAATGCTTACAATGAATAATATACCTTTGAAAATAACACTAACCTTATCCCCTAGAGTGTGGCTCGTGACTCAATGATGACAAGCGCAAAATGATGTTTGGAGATCTCTATTGTGTGTTATGATGGTCATCATCTTACATATCAAAAGGCGTAGGAAAGAAGACTAAGCATAATGGGCGCAAAACCAGCACAAGAAACCATGTTAGTGATCACTTAAACATTGCACAATTAAACCTTCAATAATTTGGACTAAATAAGGATTTAGAGGAAGCTTAGATCATAGAAAGTGACAAAATTAATCCGTAAAGCATATCAAAACATAGAGAAGATGTTACGTGATCACACTAAAAGCTTATTAATCAAAACAAAATGAGCAAGACGTGATCAGCCACATTTTCCATCATTTGAAAAAAAAAAATACAGAGATGTGAACGGGGAGCTCCATTCACTTCATTGCAAAAAACAGGGTTATGAGTGGCCAAAGCATCTTACAAACACTACGACCAATATTGAATGGCTGCAAACCAAGAGGCAAAGTTCACAAATCACAATCATTGCTGCAACCCAATAAACTTGAGAAATTCAATTATGAAAATAGAACCCTAACCTTAAAAGCAAGAAGAAGAAGAAATGCATTGAGGGCCAAAAGTAGAGCAGTGCAAGATAATCAGCATATGGTATAAGGTAAAATCTAGTAAACCCACACATCAACAAAGACCATTTCCAAGCATTTGACCGTGTCCCTCAAACCACTCTCAAGTGCCAAAATGGGCAACATGTCAACTTTTCTTCAATATAAAAGATAATGTAACACTCCAAGATCCATACAGAGATGGACAAGAGGGCTCAACAGTGACTATCTTGAAACCTCGAAAGAAAGAGCAACACCCAGCAGTGACTAACAGAGGCAATCACTTATGTATTTCAAATTGAACAAGAAGGACAAGGCATAATGAAAGAAAAGTAAACCCAAAACATGATTAGACACAGCAAATAGGAATCCCGATACCAAACTCATGTTCCAAGTCTATCCACCAATATTCCCTTTAAAACCACTTGGTGTCCAATATCCAGGACACTCAATATTTAGTAAATAAAACACCTTTCACTATTTTAACGTTCAATGAAATTAGTCACACCTTGTGGCTCATGACATAGTTCCTAGTCCAGATCTTGTGAGACCACTTCAAGTCCGCCACATGCTGACAATTCTGTATAATGGTAGACATCTCTTGAGCCTATAACTCTTGTACATCTCCATTTGTCTCTTGTAATTGCTCTTTTGTTGCTTTTGGTATTTCCTTCAGCTTGTGAATCTCTTCATCTTTCTCATTCTCTGACCTTAAGTTCTCGGTTGGAAGACAACTAGATTCCTTCAACTAAATCTCTTCATCCTTCTCTTTCTTTGGCCTTAAGTTCTCGGTTGGAAGACAAGAAAATTGGAGGCCCCAAATCATTGGGGAATGGGCTATGCCCTAGCATTGGACACGTCTACGTTTCTCTTTTCCCAACATTAGAGAATCAGAATTTCAAGGGGGTATTGCTCTTTCCAAGTTCCAAATATACCTCCAAGAGATCATTCATGCTTCCCTGCAGTTAATAACTTAAAGAACTTATTAAACTAATGATGTTACAATGTATTGGTGAGCACTTAAGCTGAATTCATAAATACACACGATTGCCTTCGATTCCTAACTCTGCTTCCTATCATGTGCCATAACTTGGTTAGTCAACATAACTAAATGAACCATATCAATAAGACATTCAATATTTCACACTTTCCTATGAAACAGGGAAAGATGTCCAGAGATATCAAATTGAAAAAGTAATCACATTCTTCCTTTCTATAGTTGTTCCTTGCTTATTGTTATATGACTTGTCATCCACCAAAACCATATGAAAACACACACTGGGAAGTTAGACTTTTGGTTTTAATTTTAGACTATTTATTCCAGCTTACCCTCTTTTCTTGATCCATTCATCTTCTGCTCAGATATCTGCATAAATTCCTGATACATTGTAGCAGCAATATTGTCATGGCCAAGACTGAATAACATTTGTTAACACTAGATGAACTATATTGAATGGCTTTTCAACAATTGTGGGGACGTATGCATGCATGTGAAACGCACAGCTAGTAATTGGGTAGTCTAGGGCTGCAATACTTTTCTGTTTTTCGATCTCTCTCATTAAACCAAACTGTGGTCATGTTAGCAAATTAATAGAAAATTGTACAAGTTTCATCATCTCAATACTTCACAGCTCTAGTTGCTACGTAACTCTTTTGTTAATGATAGTGGGCTATGTGCACTAGACAAACCTGAACCAAGTTGTGGATTATTGTGCTGTCACTGGCAAATCCAAATCACAGAGCTAAGGGAATAACAAGATATCAATGCAAGTACTAAGAACTTAGACATTCTTAAGGAGGCAATTCTAGAACACATCCTATGTTTTTTTTTCCAGTGACAACTGCTATTAATACAAGCCTATTGTCGAGAAAGTGACAGGTATCTCTGGACATCTTTACCTTAGGTCCAAAGATGGATCACCTCAGTAGCATATTTTCTACAGCGCAATTATTTATTACACTGGAAATATCACTTATGGGGAAACACAAAATTTAAGGGGAAACATGAGAGTACCTTTGCTGCTATTATTCTAGCAATATTTATGTTCCCTAAGGTGTGTCGTATCTTTTGCTTTGCTCTGTTAGCCTTATTTGCATCACTCCGCTTCTGCGATTAAAAAAAAAAAAACCAAGGTTATCACAAAATAGTCATTGACAGGTAATGAAAGTCAATTTAAGGTCGACAGGTCATATTAAAATGATGCTAGAACAAGAATCGTACCTTCCCTTCCTTTGAACTCCAAAAAGTGACGAGATTTTTCCATTGATCTCTTCTCACTCTCTCTGAAAGATTCCTCTAATGATACAACGAGTTATCATAATAAGCAGCTTTTAGATCACTTTTCCAATATCTCCATTTAGAATTTGAGGAATCTAGAATCCATTTTTCCGTAGCTGGTATGAAGATAATCAAACTTAGACTTCAAGGAAGAAAAATCAATATGATGTTAAATTTTTTAACAAAATGAATGAAATTTCATACAAGTACAAGCTAACTAGCTCTACAATCCTAATCATAGCATTTCTCATATCCTTGGTAATTTGCCTCAAAGTTGTGAGCAATGGCACCAACTCGCTAGCAATGGTTCCAAGAAACTCCCCAAACCTCCAATAGGCAGCATTTTCTTCTCTAACCTGACAATGATGCATTTCCCAAGACAAAATACACCCAATAGAAAAGAAAAGCTGCACTTCCATTTTCTAGTGGCAGCTACTAGACAAGAAATTCTAAATTTGGAAAGAAGGATCTAATATTATCAAACCAAATCAATACTCTGGACCATTTCAGTATAGTATGATGAAAAACTGTATGCTATATGTAGGCATGCCTTAGATGATGCATTCACATTTGTAGTCTCTGCTTTAGACTGCTAAGTTTCAATCTCTGAATTAGAACATAGCTTGTCACCATCAAGTAATTTTTCAACCTTCTCGTCTAACTCACAGCTTATTTGCACCGTGTGCAAACCCACAAATTTGATCATGCATCCTGTGTTTTCCATGGATATAAATCACCTAGACGGAAAGTATTAACAATTCTTAGTAAGATATCAGCAACTTGATTAAAATGTTCATCTAATTATATATACTATCTTCATTCGCTGCAGGCAAAAGGGTTACAAGGATATCTGATAAGATCATGAATGTAGCAGAAAAGGGCCATGATAAGAAAGGCAAAGCCATGAATAAATAGATGTAAACTCCTCCAAGCGAAACCCAACATGGAATCCTAAAGACAAAGCTCTTAAAATTCAAACCCTCACCCAGAACGAATCCTTAGGACCATAAAATGCGACCGAGGCATACAGCAGTTGGAACTCAAATGACGTAAACTACACAAATTGGAAAGAAGACAAGGCAGGGTAAAACCCCATAATTCAAGTAGGAAACGGGAATCTTTGAGGAAAATAACAGAGGTTAAAACTTGCAAACCAAGACAAAGAAAAGAAACCAAGGCAGAAAAAAAAATGCAGGAATCAATGGAAAGCAAATCAAAACAAACGGGTTCACATCACAATCGACAATCAGCAAATACATTTAAAGGATATCGAGTTGATTCACGAGTCATGAACCTGCACCACTCCAATTCCTAGTTATCGAAAAAGCCAAACCCAAAAGAATATAAGAACATAGAAAACCGCATAAATGACACCACCGCTGAACAGAGACGAACCAGAGTCAGCGAGTCACTCACTAGACACCGGCATTGGTGAAAGCAAAGACGAACGGAGAGAGAGCTCTTGAGCTTGAGCTTGCAGCAAACGATGGGAGTGATGAAGAGAGAAAAAGTCAGAGAGAAGCTGAACGGTTTGTGGTGAAAAAACTTTTAGAGTTTTTTTTTTTTTTTAAGTTAAGAATAATGATGCGGACGAGATTAATATAGAATTTATGTATATTTTGATGTTCTAGAAAAGAGTAGTTGAATAATTAAGGAAATCAAAGAAAATCTAATTAGATATGCATAACCAAAATAAATATACAAAATCAGAAAACAAAAATATCTCTATTATACCTATATTAGAATTTCATGATTTGCAATATTTACAGTGAAGATAGAATATTTAAGGGATAGGTGTATTAGAAATCACAAATTTGTCGAAAAAGTGCAATCAAGTTCTAAAATTTACAAAAAATGTAAATTAGTCAAAAAAAAAAACTTTTCAAATTGATATAATTGAGCCCCTTCATTAACTTTGTTCAATTTGACTAATAATAAATACCAAAATTTCCTCTTCCTTCGAGCGCGACAACATTGAGTCCTCGCACAATAGCTTGATGAGGACGACCAACGTCAAGTCCTCTTTGTCAAAGCCCGATGGCAAATGGAGTCAATTATTGTACGATTTCTTTAATATTGTATTTAGGATATTGTCAATTTAGAGATTGAACTAGCCCACATAATTTTGATGACCCAAAGTGCTATTTATTTTTGATGTGCCAGTTTTCAAGGAAAATTTGGTTTGAGGTGCTGAAGCTTTTACCGGTACAGGAACATTTGTGCTTTCGGTAAAAAAAAAAAAAAAAAAAAAAAAAAAAGCATGTTTTCGGTGTTACAATCATCAGCATTAGATCACGACTTAGAGAAGACGATATTCGTTTTTCTTCTTTCGCGTTGCCAAATTTGTTGCTTGGAGCCCTTCAGGAAATGAAACAAGAACCTGGATGAAATGTGTTTGTTTATGAGTCTTAAAATCAGTCTAGCCTGTTCTTTGTCAAATCAAATTTCAGTAGGGCCAACATGTGGTAATTAGTTGTCCTTCCTCTGTTGAGGCTGCAAAAATGGGGATATAAAATGCTAAGGTTTTGTTAATGTCACTGGTTTCTGCAAGGCCAAGATGAATGCTACAGGAGAATCAAGCAAGTAGATAGTTGGGCGTGCAGAGGGCAGTGTACAAGAACGAATGCGCATACTAGGAAAGATGAAGACCTTTCGCTCCATTTAAGGTAACTTCCCGTCGGTGGACTAGCCATATGCCTAAAGTTTGAACCCTTAGTTTGGTTGCATTCAGTGGGGACTGTAATGAAGTTTGAATACTTGGTTTAGTGTTAAACCAATGAGACCTCAATTTATTCCTCCTGCTCTAACCAGTCGGTCAAATTTTGTCACTATACATGAGGCCAAAGCTGTTAAGTTCACTAGATTTTTCCTAATAGAATGAGAAGGAATCAAAAGTTCTCCAGTAAGAAAGGTAAGAATGATGAAAGCTTTCTGTGAGATTGCCAAACAGCCAACAACTTTCCATTAGAATATCTAGCTTTCAGTAATAAAGCAACTCTGAAGCATGAAGCGGGAACCAGTACTGAAGATAAGGAAAGTAGGATTTTCAGTAGTTCAACCTGACAAATGTGCACACTCACCTCAATAACTATGGAAGACTTTAGAAACTTCCAACCAAATCTCGCATTACGCACGACCAGCACAACCAGCACAATGACACAACCCATGCATAGAACTACTGACAATTGATATATCATATTTTCTTTCTTCACTCGTGCAAGCTACTCCTTTAAACGTCTATACTTTGCCCTTTCAGCCTTGATTTCGGCAAGAAGTTAGCTCATGTTGACCTCATCGCGCCTTGATTAGCTTGATTCACACAATGCTTGATTCCTTTGAAGGAAGTCGGCTATCATATGTCCCTAGCTCGATCTGGTCCCTTCTAATCAACTCAAACTTGCCCCAACCATTAAACCAATCCTTACATTTTTCGTTGTCCTCGCCATGAGAATCCATGATCAAAGACCACAAGAGTAGTTAAGCTCCGAGTTGACCTCTTTAGCAGCTACACCACTTGGATTTAGATGTTGGCACCATCAATCTTCTCGCTGCCATTCTTTAATTTGGCAATTAAAGGTTCTACTAAATGCAACAGAAGCAACAGATGAATGTGACAGAAGAAACACATGTTGACTATCAATGTTATACCATAATTCTACTAGGAGCTTCTTCGCTATAAAATAGAACAATGCAAAGCAAAAGAAAAGCATCCATGTGAAGAGGAGTGAGACTTTGTTGTTGCAAGAAGAATACCTTGCTCGCAGACATTACCACGTTTAGCCTGATCACAAGACCATAGAAGAAATTGGTGACATTTAAGAGCAGTGTTAGCCACGTTAAATCTCAAGTCATGTGAAGGTATTGTAACTCCCATTTTGGAATATAATTCTACATCAGTGACTACCAAAAGACAAGTACATGGGAGGAACACAGACATATGCAAGCCTCGCCAAGGAACCGTCCATGAAAAACGGGTTTTCTGTTTTGTTTCCTAAGTGTAGTCTCAAGAGATATAAAGCAAATCAGAACTGGAGCTAAGAGTAGAGTGGACAACACAACGATGATGATTGCAATTAGAGATCATGGCGCCAATAGGAGGGTACCCGTAGCACCAGATGCTCGCTGAGGACTGAGTCTTGTTATTCGAGACCATGAATGACCGAACAACAGCAGCAGCTTACCAGTAGAATGAACAAATAAGGAAAGGAGATATGGGCAGGTCAGAAAAGCTTGTTACTTCTCCTTACACCAAGTCTCAATCACAGAATTGAGCACGCTTTTTGTGCTCTACCCTTCTTTTGCGTCTGCTTTGGCAGTTGAGCCACAAAACAACTGCCTTCCATTTAGTATTTGACAATTAGAATAAACCATGAGAATATGTCTGAACACAATTTGCGGTATTTCAAATAGATACAGCCACCTGCTGTAACATTGACTTCATTATCAAACTTCAGACCTATCTAATCCACAAGAGAAAACACCTCAAATACAAGAATGTTTCCATACCTCCATTGGAACAAATATCGAGGAGGAGGTGCAAAATTACAAGAATGGGGATTAAGCTCGATGTAGTGGCTTATAACACTATCATTCACGCCATCGGGTTATTGTATACACGAGAGAGTGTCTATACTTGGTGATACCTTGAGTGAATGTGGTAGATCATCTACACCTAGAAATCAAGGAAGATCAACACTGTAACATCTATTTGTTCATAGTGGAATCCAGCCGATTGGCTGTCAGTGCAGAAGAGTGGACGTAGGCTTGAATCAAGCCGAACCACTATAAACCGCGTGTTCAATTCTCTCTTTCATTTACTCAGTCTTACGTCGATTATTATTTGTTGCAAATCCTTCAACTGTCTAAGTATTGTGCGACTATCAAGAAAAATCGTTTATATACCTATTCACCCCCCTCTAGGTACTAGCACTAGCTATATCAATTGGTATCAAAGCTCGTGTTCTTACTTTATTTGAAGTATTTTACTTCAGAGTAAAAGATCCATGGCTAGTATGCTGGCACCAGGGCTGGTGGAAGGGCAAAGCAATACCAGACCACCCTACTTTGATGGAAAGGATTACAACATCTGAAAGAACAAGATGAAAGCCTTTCTACGATCAAAGGATCCTCTGGAATGGGACGTTGCGGAAAGAGGGATCACTCCTACTGCTGCATCAGTCTCTGAAAGAGGGAAAGAAACAATTGAGACCAGTGGAATGACTTAGGAAGAAATAATAAAGAGACAAGCACTCGATGCAAAAGCAATTTACTCTTTATATTGTGCTTTGTCACCAACTGAATATAACAGAATATCTTCTTGTGTTATAGCAAAAGAAGTATGGGACAGATTACATATCACCTATGAAGGAACAGATCGAGTGAA
This sequence comes from Eucalyptus polyanthemos subsp. polyanthemos, assembly GCA_017140185.1. Lineage (NCBI taxonomy): Eukaryota > Viridiplantae > Streptophyta > Magnoliopsida > Myrtales > Myrtaceae > Eucalyptus > Eucalyptus polyanthemos. The sequence continues at coordinate 11,563,859 of CM029465.1, read as the reverse complement.
GGAGACCAGAATCAACATTCTCCTTGGTCAATATAAATCCTTCAAAATGAAACCAGGAGAATCTATAACTGACATGTTTCGTCATTTTACAGATATTGTCAATGGTCTTGAGAACCAAGGACAAAAAATTTCTGATCCCATGAAGGTGAACAAGCTACTGCGAGGACTCTCTAAGGATTGGAATCATATAAAGACTTCAATAAGGGAGACGCAAAGAATTATGCCACTGTCTGTCGACGAGCTAATTAGAACTCTTCAGTCTTATGAAGTGGAACGAATTAATGAAGACGAAGATCCAAGAGGTAAGAAATCCATTGCATTAAAATCAAATGATGATTTTGATGATGCAGATTCTGAAGATGATCTGGACGACGAGGAGCTTGCTCTTATGATAAGAAGATTCAGAAAACTGAATAAAAAAGAAAGAAGGTTCAACTCTAAGAAACAAAGTTTTCAAAGACAGCAGACCAAGTCTGTTGATGATGAGGAACCAAACAAAGATGTAGTTTGTTTCGAATGTAAGAAAAAGGGACACATAAGACCCAACTGTCCTCTTCTGAAGAAAAAGAAAGGAAAAGCTGAAAAGTTTCGAAAAGCACTCAAAGCCGAAACCTGGAGTGATACTGAGTGTGAAGAAAGTGATGATGAATATGCCAACTTTGTGTCGATGGCACAATCGGACTCGAGACTCAGTCTGGATCGGACTCGGACAGTGAATTTGAGGTAAGTGATTTTAAAATTCTGTCAAAGTCTCTAAATACATTGATGAACTGTGTTTTAGTCTTAAGACTTCTCTCAAAAGAATTTCCGAACTTAAAAAGGAAAACTTAGCTTTAAAACAAAAAGAAAACATTTTAAAAGAAAGAGTTAAAAGTTTAGACTCGAATGTTTCAACTCTTAAAGAAAAAGAAGATAATCTCTTAAAAGAAAATACTTTTTTAAAAACTGACTTATCAAATATTTCAAAAAATTTTCGATAGGATCCGAAAAACTTGAAAAAGTTCTTTCTATTCAAAGACCTTACTTTAATAAGTCTGGTCTAGGTATGACAGCAGAAACAATTCCATTGATTGATTTTCCCAAAGTAAAAGAAAGAATTAAGAAAAGACCGTCGAAAGAGGCTTACAAAAATCATTTCAAGAAAGTTTTTGTAAAATCTGTAGGTCGAAATGCTCTAAGATGTTCAAAGTGTAACAGTAAGGATCACTTTGAAAAAGAGTGTCCTATGATTTGGAAGCCTGTTAAGAAAACATGGCCTAATAATGTTTATGCTACTAACACCAAAGGACCCAAGAAAATTTGGGTACCAAAGAAAGCTTGAGACTCTCTTTTGAATGCAGGTCTCTGTCAAGAAAATGGTAAAGTGGTATCTTGACAGCGGATGTTCAAGACACATGACAGGAGACTCAAATTGCTTCATAAAGCTTATTCAAGTGAATGGAGGAAAAGTTTCATTTGGAGGAAACAGCAAAGGAAGTATTGTGGGATTTGGAACAGTAAAAATTGGAAATCTCACAATAAGCAATGTTTCTCTAGTAGAAGGACTCAATTACAATCTTCTTAGCATTAATCAATTATGTGATACTGGATTCAAGATCTTCTTTCAAGAAGGAACATGTTCTAGAATCAGTAAAGACTCTACTTAGTCTTTCAAGGGTCGAAGACATGGAAATATCTACCTCCTAGACGTAAAATCAAATGAATCGCATTGCCTAATCTCAATTCAAGACGAAGCAAGCTTATGGCACAGAAAGCTTGGTCATGTCAACATGAAGCAATTGGCCAAAATCTCATCAAAACAGCTTGTTCGAGGACTACCTAAATTACCATATCAAAAGTCCGATCTATGCACACCATGTATTCTGGGAAAACAGGTGAGAAATTCATTTAAACCAATAAATCATGTCTCTACTAATCATGTACTACAATTGCTGCATATGGATCTCTTCGGACCAACCAGAACCTAGAGTATTGGAGGTAAGAAATATTGCCTAGTAATTGTAGACGATTACTCCCGTTTTACTTGGGTATATTTTCTTGCAAGTAAGTCAGAAACATTCTCGTATTTTGAAAAATTTGCTAAAAAGGTTCAAAATGAAAAAGGATGTGTTATATCAAGTATAAGAACAGATCATGGAGGTGAATTTGAAAATCAAGATTTTACAAAATTTTATGATAAATCTGGATTTAAACATGTGTTCTCCTCTCCATATACTCCTCAGCAAAATGGAGTTGAGGAAAGGAAGAATAGATCTCTTCAAGAAATGGCTAGAACTCTGTTAATTGAAAGTAAAATTTCTTCACGATTTTGGGCCGAAGCTATTTCAACAGCATGCTATATCATCAATAGAGTCTTCCTAAGACCTATTCTAGAGAAAACCCCCTATGAGTTATTCAAAGGTAAGAAGCCTATTGTTTCATACTTTCATGTATTCGGTTGCAAATGCTTTATATTGAAAAATGCAAAAGATCAAGTTGGTAAGTTTGAAGAAAGATCAGATGAAGGCATCTTCCTTGGATATTCTACATCAAGCAAAGCCTACAGAGTCTATAATAAGAAGAGCCAGTCTGTGGAGAAGTCAATGAATGTCAAATTTCAAGACTCTACGCAAGATGAATCCAGTCAGACTCAGCATGAAGAGTCTGAACCTGCTCCAGACCCTCAAAAGCTTACAACTCAAGAAGCTTCTCAGACTCTTGAGGATCAGCATCAAGCTACTCGTGAAGACTCAGATAAAGAAAGAGATCATCAACCAGACAAATCAACCAGTAACTGAAAGCATAAATCCAGTCATCCCAAAGATCTCATTATCGGCGAAATTAATGAAGGAATTTGCGCCAGATCCAAAAGGCGTGAAGAGTCTAGTGCTGTGGCTCTCATTTCTGAAATTGAACCAAAAAGCATAGAAGAAGCTTTATCTGATGAAAGCTGGATCGAAGCCATGCAAGAAGAGCTCAGACAGTTCAACATTAATGATGTCTGGGAATTGACATCTAAACCAAAAGGTAAAACTGTTATTGGAACCAAATGGGTGTTCAGAAACAAGATGAATGAAAAAGGAAAAGTCGTACGAAACAAAGCAAGACTCGTGGCCAAAGGATATACGCAAGAAGAAGGAATAGACTATGATGAGACTTACGCTCCTATAGCAAGGTTAGAAGCTATTCGTCTATTACTTGCGTTTGCTTGTTATAAAAATTTCAGGTTATTCCAAATGGACGTCAAAAGTGTCTTCCTAAATGGATTTATCCATGAGGAAGTTTACATGGAACAACCACCAGGGTTTGAAGACCCAAAGAAGCCAAACTCAGTTTTCAGACTGAAAAAGGCTCTGTATGGTTTAAAGCAGGCACCTCGAGCTTGATACGACAGACTAAGTAAGTTCTTATTACAGAATGGCTTTGTCAAAGGTAAAGTTGATACTACTTTATTTATCAAAAAGGAAAACAAGAGCTTTTTACTTGTTCAAATATATGTGGATGATATTATTTTTGGATTCCCTAATGAAAGTCTGTGCAAGAAATTTTCAAAGTCTATGCAGGATGAGTTTGAAATGAGTATGATGGGAGAATTAACATTCTTTCTTGGTCTTCAAGTAAAGCAATTGAAGGAAGGAACTTTCATTTACCAAGAAAAATATGCTAATGATCTTGTCAAAAGGTTTGGATTGGAAAATTGCAAAAAGACTGATACACCAATGTCAAGTTCGTTGAAGATAGACAAAGATGAAGAAGGGAAGAAAGTTGATCAAAAGCTGTACAGGAGCATCATCGGTTCACTTCTTTATCTTACTGCTTCTAGACCTAACATCTTGTTGAGTGTTTGCATCTGTGCTAGGTTTCAATCAGATCCTAAAGAATCTCATCTCAATGCTACAAAACCTATTATTAAATACGTTGCTTCATCTTCAAGCATCGGTCTATGGTATCCTAAGGAGGGAGACTTTAATCTTAAGGATATTCGAGCCTTGAGATCTGGCGGTTGCGAGTCGATAGAAAGAGTACTTCGGGAACTTGTCGGTTGCTTGGAACGGGATGCAGTGTCTTGGTTTTCAAGGAAACAAAGCACTATAGCCCTCTCAACAACGAAGCGAGTATGTAGCTCTTGGAAGCTGCTGTTCGCAAATTCTATGGATAAAACAACAGCTACAAGACTTTGGGATTAAAGACTCATGCACAGAAATCAGATGTGACAACACCAGTGCGATCAATCTCACCAAAAATCCAATCCTTCATTCAAGAGCAAAGCATATAGAGCTTCGACATCATTTCATTAGAGATCATATTCAAAATGGAGAAATCTCAATTCAATTTGTTGATTCGAAAAGTCAACTAGCGGATATATTCACAAAGCCTTTGGAGAAAAATCAATTCGATTTTATCCGTTCCAGACTCGACATTTTGAAGCTTGAAGAAGTTAAAGTCTAGAGAATCTCCAACCTTTAGACTCTAAATTCTCAGACTCAGACATTCATGGTATAGACTGTAAGTTGTTTTTATCTCGAAAAGGTACGATCATTCGTTCGGTTATAATTGATTTATATCATCTTTAATTTCCGTAAAAACTGGAAACATGCCTTTTCAAAAAGGATAACATCTATTTAAAATGGCAGTTATTATTTTTAAAGAAAGACGACTGTTCACTTTCCTTTGTACCGATTGATCTTTCCTTTTCAAAACTGAGTTATATATACACAGTTTTCTTTTTTACTCGATCTTCAAAACCCTAAAAGGCATTCTCCTCCCAATCCTGTTTTCTACTTCGTGTTCATACTCGAGAAAGTTGTCATCTTTTCTTGGGAAAGCAAGTAAAGGAATCTTTCATCAACAAGAAAGGATGTCTTCTTCGAGAAAGTCTTCAAGGATCGCAAACAGGGGACCACAGAGAATGAAGGAGGGACCTACGCACTTCGATCTCACCGAGGAAGAAGATTTTTCGGGACAGCAACAGAGCCCATTTCCCTCTCCACCTCATCACTCACCATCTACCCCACAAGATGCGGGTCATCAACAGGAGGAAGAGATACTAGAGGACGTAGAACCTGTGAGAGCTCAAAAACCCTCTTTTATTTATAAGCTGTATCGTGCGTTGAAAGCTACTGATTCTCCTCTGAACTATATAGATGGTTTCCTTAAAGATAAGAATTATGGGAATGAGTACCTATTTTTGAAGAAAATGGAGGATTTGGGAATTGCTCCCAAAGGAAAGGCTGAGGAAGCACTTGCGAACATTCCAAGTGACCCTCGTGTAGGAGGATCGAATCCCACTGAAGGAAACGATGATGATAAAATGTTCAGTGATTTTCAACCGAGAATGGGTATTGCTGCAAAGGTGAAAGGAAAGAGAATGGAGTTGTTTAAATCGAAGGAACAGGAGAATCTGTTCTTCAGACTGTTGAAACAAGGGGTGATAAACCCTTGGAGTGTTGATTTCGATTTCTTAGATGCCGTTAATGTGAACTTAAGGGAGAAGTTCAAACTGCTTCAACTTGAGCAGTTTTGCACCGATACCACAGACGGTTATGCACACTTGTCTGCATACTTCTATTCGAATCTCAGCTTTTTAGATGCAAATAGAATATCATTCAGTGTTTGAGACCAGGACTATGTGATAGATGTGGACATGTTAGCGGACATAATTGGAGTTGAACGATGACGTTATCAACCAATCAAAGTCTCGATTGCTCGTGCTACACTGGAACTTGTCAAAAATAGAGATACAGAGGGGAGAATTCCCTACTCGAAGATGAGTGCCATCAATATTGTGCTGCACAAAATTGTGATCAATTGCATCAGGCCCAAGTCTACATCAAAGACTGATGTATCTAATTCGGAGGCAAAATTGATGTACGTAATCAACTCAGGGAAGAAGTTCTCTCTCCCTCATACTATTCTCTTCCACATGTACAGAGCAATGTCGAAGGACAAGGGACAATTGCCTTACCCAGGTCTGGTGACTAAGATCTTCAGACACATGAATATTGAACCGCCACATACTCTTTGTGTTCGACCGTGCGATAAGATGGTGGTAGGTCAGAAGATGTTGACGAAGATGTGTCTGAAAGAACTTAGCAAGGCAATGACGAAGTTCAAAGTGAAGACTCCAGTCTCTTCTGCATCAAAGAGAAAAGGGAAGGAGCCCATTGGTGCTCCATCCAAAAAGAAAAGATCTCTCATCTTGGAGGATGAAGAAGAAGAAGAAGATCTCACTATCTCTGCATTGGTAAGGACTAGACGTTTTGTACCTCAATCAATGGAACTTCAGAAGAAACAAAGAGAAGAAGAGGAGAATCCCAAGAATAGAGAAGAAGAAGAGCAGCGAGAGAAGGAGAAAGAAGCTAAAGAAGAAGAAGAAGAAGAAGAGCAGCGAGAGAAGGAGAAAGAAGCTGAAAGAAGAAGCTGAAGAAGAAGGAGAAGAAGAGAAAGAAAAGTCTGCAGCTGAATCTGGAGAAAAGGAAACAGAAGAGCATGATCATCACTCTTCCCCTTTTGATGTCCTAGAGACAGGGGGACTTGGCGAGCAAGGAAGGTCCTCACATCATATTGCTATCAGTGAAGGTCTAAGACAATCGCCAGCAGCTCCGGAAGAGTTTCAGGCTTCTCAATTGCCTGAAGAAGGACACGATACGTCAACAACAAATCTGCAAGGTTATACAGAAGCACCATCATCTGCATTCACTCCATCTAAGAAAGCAAATGCTAGTACACAGACGGACAGTTCATCAGATTTTCGTCGTATTCTTGATGTTCTTCTGGAAATGCGGGGCCAAATCTATGCTCTGGACTATGAAATTCAAACCATAAAGAATGCTGGACAAGCATCTTCAGTTACCCTGGAGGACATAATGAAAGACCTTGCTCTACAGCTTCAAGCCAATGCCAAAGGAGAGGAGGTAGCTCAATTAAGGGAAGACTTGAAGAGGCTAGAAGGCATAGTACAGTCCATGGGAGATTTCCAGATCATGCGCATTCCCAAGCAGACCTGACTCCTTTCTCACCTTTTTTACTGATGACAAAAAGGGGGAGAAGCAATTTGAACCAACCAACCAACCATCTTTTAAACTTTGTCTTTAAATTTATGTTTGTGTTTTTAAGTATGACTTGTGTGAACTTGGGTGTGAACTGAATTTGGCTGTGGATTTTGATGCTTGACTGTTGGCATTTATATCAAGTGTTGTTATATGGTATTACTCATGAAAGACTAACCAATTTTCTGTGGATGCAGAGTCTGGTTGGTTTATTAATCTTTATGAGATAGCCATATTGCTTGAGAAATGCTTTTGCAGGACAAAGTTGTTCAAATCTACATGAAAGTTTTGTCATCATCAAAAAGGGGGAGATTGTTGGAGAAATCTTTCTAGAATATTTTGAAGCTGACAAAACGTTTCTATCAATCTAGTCTGGATATTTGTAGACCGTCTGTTTAAAGTCTGAAGACTTTCTGATCACCAGACTCAGCACTTAAGACTCAAGACTTAAGACTCAAGACTCAAGACTATTCTCATTGACAGTCGTTCTAATCCATTGACGAAGGAAATCCAGAACTGAAGTATATGGTTAAGGATTTAATCTTATCCTCTGGAGAAGATCTTTTCGGTTGGATAAATATAACGGATTCTTTTATTCGTATCTAGATCGATTGAAGATCCGATGGTCGACGAAATATTCTTGGAAGGTTCTATTCATGGAAACCAAGATCCTGATTGTATGGGCGAACAGGATTGATGGGCTATCGTCAGGTTCCTTTAATAGCTCGAATGATCTTCTTAATTGATTCCGTCCAATGGGTAGATTGGAGAAATTCCTTTGGTAAGTGCCAACGGGTATGATGGCATAAAGGAGTATAAAAGGAAGACGTTCTAGTTGTTTTATGAGTGTGGTCGATAGAGAAATTCCATAGTCTGAAGCACCTTGATTATTAGTCGATACAGTTTGAGCGAAATTGTATACACAGAGAGTGTCTATACTTGGTGATACCTTGAATGAATGTGGTAGATCATCTACACCTAGAAATCAAGGAAGATCAACACTATAACATCTCTTTGTTCATAGTGGAATCCAACCGATTGGCTGTCAGTGCAAAAGAGTGGACGTAGGCTTGAATCAAGCCGAACCACTATAAACCGCGTGTTCAATTCTCTCTTTCATTTACTCAGTCTTATGTCGATTATTATTTGTTGCAAATCCTTCAACTGTCTAAGTATTGTGCGACTATCAAGAAAAATCGTTTATATACCTATTCACCCCCCTCTAGGTACTAGCACTAGCTATATCAGAGATAACCTTGGATCAAATCTTGAAGAATATTGACGTAATTTAATTATCTGGTCACCAAATATTTGACCAATTCAAATAGGAATATTCTTTTTGTTTAGGAATATTCTAGAATATGACGCATTAGTTTTTTTAGGATTGGTTTTAGGGTTTGTGTGGCGACTAGAAGGCCTATATATATAAGATTGACTGAATTTCTTCGGGGGACAGAGATATTTTATTTTTAAGGACAAGAATTGAGAGATTTTCTTCTACTGCTCTTTTGATCTTTTGAGGACTTGACCTTATCAAGATTCTCTTTGGCGGTCGATTTGACTTATCAAGCGAGATAGTGAATTCTGTCGCTCGTGGCGTCTATAACGTTGGTTGGTTGACACGCGTTCGTCAACAGGTCACGTTCATACCGAGGTTGCCAATCACAGGTTTGATTGGAGGTCGAGGTTTGCAATTCGCACTATCTAGGTTTTCGTAGAACGATCCTTTTCGCAACAATTTACATCAGTTTGGTATCAGAGCTTGCTTCTACAAGGTCTATTTATCTATAATTTTCTATTGATATTCAGAAATTTGAGATTTATTGAGTTAGGGTTTCAGTTCTAGCTAATTTAGGGATCCGATTGCTTTTGTGCTTCCATACGTAGTTGTTTGCTATTAGTTTTAAATTTTCTTTTCTAGCATCTTAAATTGTATTTGAGTTCGTAAAAAAAAAAAAAAACAAGAGAAAGAAAACGCACACAAAAAAAAAGTGCGCAAGAGAAAAAAAAACAGCTTCGGCAAAAAAAATAGCCGAACAAAAAAAAAATCAAGAAGGTGACTCATTTGTTGGTAGATCGAATTGAAACAAAATCAATAGTGATTTGCGTTTTAATTGGAATTTCGAAGGTTGTACTTGTTGGTTTGAAATTATTACTTGCTGAATCAAAACAATAGTGATCTAATCTTTTTTGATTAGTTCGATTGATTGTCGTGAGAGGGTTGAGAGACAGGTTTTGAGTCCGATAAAGAGCTTGTGAAAGGAGAATACAAGAGGAAAAAGGCAAGAGTGTGTAAGCTTAATTGAGGGTGAAAAAAAGCCTACACTTTAGTTAAACATGAGGGGAGTGACAAACACCTTGAGAGAAACACGTGACGGAGTGATTGGTGAGGATTTTTGTAACTAACGTTTACTTGCAGGTCTAAAATATGTCACACGAAGAAAGTGTGAATCAAAAGGAGGTTGGCTCCATACGAAGGGATGAAGTGCTCGTGGAAAGCATCCAGCAATTGAAGGTCGTAGTGGAGGAGCTTAGTGGCCGAATGATGGGGAATGACATGAGGGTTGATAGTGACCCAGAGCTACCCCGGGGAAGGCCGCAACATCAACGAGACACCTCTAGAATACGACATAGAAGGCAGCGGCATTATGATGATGATGAGGCCGACATGGAGGATGATTGAGATGCTCGATTTGGAAGGTGGAATGGAGCCTGAGGGTTAAGACACCGAGAAGATAATGAACTTGGCAATATCAAGATGAAGATTCCTTCTTTCCAAGGGAAGAATGATCCCGATGTATATCTAGAATGGGAGAAACGCATGGAGATGGTATTTGATTGCCAACGATACTCCGAGCTCAAAAAGGTAAAAATTGCAGCTGTTGAATTTACTGATTATGCTATAATTTGGTGGGATCAACTTGTGACTAGTAGGAGGCGCAATGGTGAAAGACCGATAGAGACGTGGGATGAGATGAAAGCGGTGATGAGAAGACGTTTTGTACCTGGTCATTACCATCAAGATTTGTTTCAAAAGTTACAAAATCTCACACAAAGCAATAAGAGCGTAGAAGAGTATCACAAGGAGATGGAGATTGCCATGATCCATGCTAATGTGGTGGAGGATCGTGAGGCCACAATGTCAAGATTTTTGAGTGGTTTGAGCCGAGACATAGTAAGGGTGGTGGAGCTGCAACACTATGTTGAATTGGAGGAATTGGTGGACAAAGTTATCAAAGTTGAGCGGCAATTGAAGTTGGATCGAAATCACAAGAGTAGAGGAGGTTCAAATCAGAATTGGAGATCCAATTGGAAAAGAGATGAGAAGCCAAATTGGAGAGGAAACAACACCAAAACCGAAACCTCAAAGGAGAAGGAGAGGGACGGTAAAGTTGGAACGAATCCGGCTTCAGGTAAAACCAAAAACCCTAACACTAGAACTCGTGAGATTAAATGTTTTAAGTGTTTGGGCAGGGGTCATATGGCGAATCAATGCCTTAATAGGAGGGTGATGATCATGACTGGACATGATGTTATTGAGTCCGAAAGTGAAAGAGAAGAAGAGGATGATGAGATGCCACCATTGGAGGATTGTAGTGATGGAGAAGTGGCTATAAAAGGAGACTTATTGGTGGTTAGGCGTTCTCTGAGTGTGCAAATAAAGGAGGAGGAGCATCACCAACAAAGAGATAACTTGTTTCATATAAGATGCGTGGTGAACAGTAAGATCTGTAGTATGATAATTGATGGAGGTAGTTGTGCAAATGTGGCAAGTTGCATTATGGTGGATAAGTTGGGTTTGAAGACGACAAAACACCCTAGGCCTTATAGACTTCAATGGTTGAATGATAGTGGAGAGGTGAAAGTGTCGAAGCAAGTCCGAATCCCATTTGAGATAGGGAGATATAAGGACGAGGTAGAGTGTGATGTTGTACCTATGCAAGCGGGTCATATCTTGCTTGGAAGACCATGGCAATATGATCGAAAGGTACATCATGATGGATATACTAATCGTTATTCATTGATGAAGAATCAAAAGACATATACCTCGGTACCAATGACACCTAGTGAGGTGTATCAAGATCAGTTAAAGTTACAACGAGAAGTCGAGAGAGAGAGAAAATGTGAGAAATCCAAGGGCTTGCGTGGTGTGTCTGAGACGCAAGGAAAAGGAGAGGCTGAGAGAAGAATTGTGGTAAAAACTGAGGGAAAAGAAGAGAGGAAAGAAAAGAGGCAAAATAATTTTTATGCAAAATCAAGTGAAGTGAGGAGAGTTTTAGTTCTAGATCGACCAATGCTTGTACTTGTGTACAAGGAGGTTTTGTTTTCTACTAACGATCTTGACCCAAGTTTGCCTAGTCCTATTGTATCTTTGTTGCAAGAATTTGAAGATGTCTTTCCTAATGAACTCCCTCGAGGGATACCACCGATTCGAGGCATAGAACATCAAATTGACTTGATTCCCGGTGCGCCATTACCTAATCGACCCGCATATCGAAGTAATCCCAAGGAGACAAAGGAACTTCAGCAGCAAGTTAGCGAACTTTTGGAACGAGGGTATGTGAGAGAGAGTCTTAGCCCGTGCGCCGTCCCTATTTTGTTGGTGTCAAAGAAGGATGGAACTTGGCGAATGTGTGTCGATTGCTGAGCAATCAATAATATTACGGTAAAGTACCGACATCCTATTCCTAGATTAAATGACATGTTGGATGAGTTGCATGGTTCTTGCATTTTCACTAAGATCGATCTAAAAAGTGGCTATCATCAAATTAGGATGAAAGAAGGTGATGAATGGAAAACTGCATTTAAGACCAAGTATGGATTATATGAGTGGTTAGTAATGCCATTTGGATTAACTAATGCACCGAGCACGTGTATGCGACTTATGAATCATGTTTTGTGTGCTTTTATTGGTCGATTTGTGGTTGTCTATTTTGATGACATCTTGATTTATAGCCGAAGTCCTGATGACCATATTGAGCATGTGCAAGCTATCTTGCAGGTTTTAAGGGCCAAACAATTATACGCTAATCTAAAGAAGTGCTCTTTTGTTACCACCAAATTAGTATTTCTAGGATTTGTTGTTAGTGTTGATGGTATACAGGTTGATGAAGAAAAGGTCAAAGCAATCCGTGAATGGCCAACGCCTAAGACCATAGGAGAGGTGCGTAGCTTTCATGGATTGGCGAGTTTTTATCGACGATTTGTGAGAAATTTCAGCACCATTGCCGCACCTTTAATTGAGGTTATCAAGAAGCACGTGGGTTTCACGTGGGGAGAAGAGCAAGATAAAGCATTTAATCTTTTAAAAGATAAGTTGACTAATGCTCATTTGTTATCTTTGCCAAATTTCAGTGCTACATTTGAGATAGAGTGCGATGCTTCTGGTAGAGGAATTGGGGCTGTGTTGATGCAAGGAGGGCGTCCCATAGCTTATTTCGGCGAAAAATTGAGTGGAGCAACATTGAATTATCCTACCTATGAGAAAGAGATGTATGCTTTAGTGTGAGCTTTGGAGACTTGACAACATTATCTATGGCCAAAGGAGTTTGTGATCCACACTGACCATGAGACCTTGAAGTACTTGAAAGGGCAGCAAAAGTTGAATAAAATACATGCCAAATGGATGGAGTTCATCGAGACTTTTCCATATGTGATCAAGTACAAGAAAGGTAAGGAGAATGTGGTAGCCGATGCACTTTCTCGAAAGTATGCAATTCTAACTATTTTAGAAGCAAAGTGTCTAGGTTTTGAGCATATTAAGGGCTTATATACTGATAATGATGAATTTGGGAGAGTGTATGAAGCATGTGAACATGCTACATTTGATAAATTTTATAGGCATGAAGGTTATCTTTTTTTGTAAAAACAAACTATGTTTGCCTAAGTGTTCTTTGCGTGAATTATTGGTGCGGGAAGCGCATAGTGGTGGTTTAATGGGACATTTTGGCATTAATAAGACTTATGAAGCGCTACATGAACATTTTTATTGGCCACATATGATGAGAGATGCATTACTTGTAAGCAATCTAAGTCTACAACTAAACCGCATAGCTTGTATACACCATTACCTATTCCAACGCATCCTTTGACTGATATTTCTATGGATTTTGTGTTAGGATTGCCTAGGTCTAAGAATGGTAGAGATTCTATTTATGTGGTTGTTGATCGGTTTTTAAAGATGGCTCATTTTATACCTTATCATAAAACTGATGATACATCTTACGTTGCTGATGTGTTCTTTAGGGAAGTTGTTGGTTTGCATGGCATGCCTAGATCGATTGTTTCAGATCGAGATTCTAAATTTCTTAGCTACTTTTGGAAAACATTGTGGAAAAAATTAGGAACACGGTTGTTATTTTCTACTACTTGTCATCCACAGACCGATGGTCAAACCGAGGTAGTTAATAGAACTTTAGGGGTATTGTTGCGTGCTATTATTAAAAAGAACATAAAATCTTGGGAAGATTGTCTACCACATGTTGAATTTGCATATAATAGGAGCATGCATTCTGCTACTAAATTTACACCATTTGAGGTTGTTTATGGTTTTAATCCGTTAACTCCGTTAGATTTAACCCCTTTATCTGTTGATGAGCGTGTGGATTTAGATGGAGCAAAGAAAGCTGAATTTGTCAAGGCGTTACACGAGAAGACGCGCGCAAATATTGAGCGCAAGACTGAGCAATCTGCAAGGCAAGCCAACAAAGGGTGCAAGGAAGTGGTGTTTGAAACCGGTGATTGGGTTTGGGTTCATATGCGCAAAGAGAGATTTCCTAAGCAACGACATTCCAAGTTATTACCGCGAGGGGATGGACCATTCATGGTTTTGGAAAGAGTTAACAATAATGCCTACAAGCTCAATCTTCCAAGTAAGTATGAAGTTAGTGCCACATTTAATGTTTCTAACTTGACTCTTTTTTATGCCAGTAATGATTTGAGGGCAAATCCTTTGCACGGGGGAGGGAATGATGTGGACATTGAGCCATATCGAGGAGGAGGTGCTAAGGACTCATTATCTATTCCTACTGGTTCGATCACTCGAGCGTGGGCCAAGCAATTTAGGCAAGCTGTTGGTGTCATGGTTCGTGATCTTTGGCGTGGAGATGACCTTGGATCAAATCTTGAAAAATCTTGGAAATCTTGGCGTAATTTAATTATCTGGTCACCAAATATTTGACCAATTCAAATAGGAATATTCATCTTGTTTAGGAATATTCTAGAATATGATGCATTAGTTTTTTTAGGGTTGGTTGTAGGGTTTGTGTGGCGGCTAGAAGGCATATATATATATAAGACTGACTAAATTTCTTCGGGGGACGGGGATATTTTATTTTTAAGGACAAGAATTGAGAGATTTTCTTCTACTGCTCTTTTGAGGACTTGACCTTATCAAGATTCTCTTTGGCAGTCGATTTGACTTATCGAGCGAGATAGCGAATTCTTTTGTTCGTGGCGTCTATAACGTTGGTTGGTTGACACGCGTTCGTCAACAGGTCACGTTCATATCGAGGTTGCTAATCACAGGTTTGATTGGAGGTCGAGGTTTGCAATTCGCACCATCTAGGTCTTCGTAAAACGATCCTTTCCGCAACAATTCACATCAATCGGGCTTGGATGAAGAGGACTTGATTTTGTCATCTGCTCCTCAAGCTTTTGTCCGAGGAATCAATTTTGTCGCACACAAACAAAGAGGAAATTTGGAGACTTGACGAAGAACAAGAAGGACACTTGGACGAAGAACAAGAGGATTGACAAATAAGAAGTGTACTCCATGAATAAGAAGGACACTCTGGACGAAAGATGGATTAAAAAGTGAAGAAAACTCAATTAGCACTTGGAAATTTGGGCTAGATCTCAAACAACGTTTTTTCACACACAAACCTTTTCTTTTAAGCTCTATGCCAGTAATAGAGAGAAATGAATAAAAAATGCTACGTCAACATTTTCCGTCAACCAAATTAGACAAAGTTAATGGAAGGACTCGATTGTACCAAAATGACAAATTTTAGGACTCAATTGCACTTTTTGTAAGTTTTAAGACTAGATTGCACTTTTACAACAAGTTTTAGAACTTGTAATGCACTTTTCCCAATATTAAAATAATCAAATACTCAATACACAACTCAAGAAAATATTGCTAAGGTAGGTGTTTCGAGAACACAACTTACCTAGTCCACCTATCCACTAATCAATTGACTTACTAGTCAAGAACACTATGTCGCTGTGTTTTCTTTCCTTGCAATTTAGAGCAATTTTAGCTGCAGCTTGGACACACAACTACAAATCGCTAACTTAAGGTTTCACTGCACATGAAAGAGGTCCTATCATCACTATAAAATCTTTTCTACCTTCGTATCTTGAAGATGAAGAAATTCTAGTAGTTCTTTAATGAGCTTCCTTCAACAATGGGCACAAGCAGCTGTTTCATTCTTTTTGCCAGACCTAAGAAATTTATGACAAAAACAAATAGTGCTCTACAATGATCGATGTACGTTCAGAGATAATACTAACCTTATCCCTTATAGTGTGGTGACTCGATGACGGAGAGTGCAGAATGATGTTTGGAGATTTCGATTGTGTGTTATGATGGTCATCATCCTACAAATCAAATGAGTGTAGGAAAGAGGACTAACAATAATGGGCGCGAAACTAGCACAATATACCATGTTAGTGATCACCTGAACATCACCCAATTAAACCTTCAATAATTTGAATTGGAGAAGGATTTAGAGGAAGCTTATATCACAAAAAGTTGAAAAAAATAATGAACAGAGGGGGGGGGCTCTTAATAAATCTGTAAGGCATATCAAATCATGACAAGATATTACGTAATTGCTTTAAAAGCTTATTTCTTGAGACAGAATGAGCAAGACGTGATCAGTGACATTTTCCATCACTTGAAAAAGAAAATGCAGAGACGTGAACAGAGGAGCTCCATTCACTTCATTGCAAAACACAGTTGTGAAAGTCATTAACACAAACTCAAGGCTGAGTGGCCAAAGCATCATATAAAGACTACAACCGATAATGAATGACTGTAAACCCAAAGGCAGAGTTCAAAAATCACCATCATTGCTGTAAGCCAGTAAACTTGAAAAGTTCTATTACAAAAATAAAAGTCTAACTTCAAGAGCAGGAACAAGAAGAATGCATTGTGAGCCAACGATATAGTAGTTTAAGGTAATCAGTATATGGTATTAGGTAATCTAGAAAACCCATTCATTGACAAAAACCATCTCCAATCAACTGTGTTCCTCAACCACTCTCAAGTGCCAAAACAGGCAACATTTCTACTTCTCTTCAATCTAAAAGATGCTATAACACTCCACGGTCTATACAAAGAAGGACAAGAGAGCTCCACGGTGACTATTTGGAAACAAGGAAAGAAAGAGCAACACCTAGCAGTGACTGGTAAGGCAATCACTTGTATACTTCAAAGTGAAGAACAAGGACATGGCATAATACAAGGGAAGTAAACCCAAAACATGATTTAGTCACAGCAAAAGGGAAGAAACATGGTTACATCATGCTACATTTGTATTCCACTTTCAAGCTCCATCAAAGCGGTCCTCATACCAAACTCATGTTTCAAGTCTATCCACCTATATTCCATTTAAAACCACCTTAGCATCCAATATCTAGGTCACTCAGTATTTAGTGAATAAAACACGTTCACTATTTTAACATTCAATGAAATTAGTCACACCTCATGACTCATGACATGCCTACCTCGTCCAGATCTTGTGAGATCACTTCAAGTCCGCCACATGCTTAAATTCTATATTATAGTAGACATCTATTTGAGCCTATAATTCTTGTACATCTTCGTTTGTCTTTTGTAATTGCTCTTTTGTGGCTTTCAATATTTCCTTTAACTTGTGAATCTTTTCATCTTTCTCATTCTTTGACCTTAAGTTCTGGGTTGGAAGACAACTAGATTCCTTCAACTTGCGAATCTCTTCATCCTTTTCCTTTGTTGACCTTAAGTTCTTGAAGACAACTAGAGAGGCCCCAAATCGTTTAGGCATGGGTTATGCCCTAGCATTGGACCATCCAAGTTTCTCTTTTCCCAACTCTAGAGAAACAGTATTTCAAGGGGGTATCGCTCTTTCCAAGTTTCAAATATGCCTTCATGAGATCATTATACTTCCCTACAGTTTAGTAACATAAAAAACTTATAAACTAATGATGTCACTATCTATTGGCGAGCAATTTTAAGCTGAATTCATAAATACGCCCGCTTGCCTCTGTTTCCTAACTCTGCTTCCTGTCAAGGGCCAGAACTTAGTCAACATAACTGAATGAACCATATCAAGAAGACATTCAACATTTCACACTTTATTGGGAAACATAAAAAGATGTCCAAAGATATCAAATTGGAAAGGTACACTCTTCCTTTCTATAGTTGTTCCTTGCTTATTGTTGTACGACTTGTCATCCACCAAAACCATATGGAAACACACATTAGAAAGTTAGACTTTTGGTTTTGATTTTAGACTGTTTATTCCAGCTAGCCTCTTTTCTCGATCTGTTCATCTTCTGCCCCGATAACTGCATAAATTCCTAACACATTGCAACAACAATATTGTCATTGCCAAGGCTACATAACATTTGTTGACACTTGATGAACTATATTGAATGGCTCTTCAACAATTGTGGGGACATGTGCATGCATATCAAATGGCACAGCTAGTAATTGGGTATTCTAGGGCTGCAGTACTTTTCTGTTTCTTGATCTCTTTCATTAAACCAAACTGCAGTCACCTAAGCAAATTAATAGAAAATTGTACAGGTTTCATCAATACTTGGACCATTTCAATATTCTACGATGAAAAATTGTACACCATATGAGTAGGCAAGTCTTAATAGATGCATTCACATTTGTAGTCTCTCCTTTAGAATGCTAAGTTTTAGTCGCTGAATTAGAACATAGCTCATCATTGTTGTGTAGTTTTTCGACCTTCTCTTCTAATTCACATCTTATTTGCACCGTGTGCAAGCCCACAAATTTCATCATGCGTCTTGTGTTTCCCATGGATATAAATCACCTAGACATAAAGTATTAACAATTCTTAGTAAGAGATCAGCAACTGCATTAAAATGTTCATCTATATATATATATATATATATATATATATATATATATATATATATATATATATATGGGTGGAATTCCAATGTTTTGATATAAACTGAATAACTTGTTCTTTGTTGTTATTGACTTGTTTGAGAATGCCACCGTATCCTAATTCTGATGCGTCTGTTTCTACTATTTTGAAAGTGGAAGGGTCAGCAAGATGTAAGCATGGTATATCTTTCACATGCAATTTTATTTGTTTGACAATGTCAGTATGGACAGAAGTCCATGGAGGAGGATCTTTTCGTAACCTTTGATGTAAAGGTTTATAAAGGATATTTATATTAGGAAAGAAATCTAAAATATAATTGAGACTACCCAAAAACCTTTGTAATTGGGTTTTGTCTTTAATCTCATCAGGGAATTTATCAGTAAAAGAGATTGATCTTTCTATGGGAGTGATGGTGCTTAAATGGATATAATGACCTAAAAATCTAATCTTGGTCTTGAAGAGTGCAATTTTAGTAGGAGAGACTACAAGACCGTTTTGTATGATTACTTTTATGAAAGTAGATAAATGTTTGAAATGCTGTTCTATATTGGATGAGAAAACTAGAACATCATCTATATAAACTATGATGTATTCTGAATAAGGATTGAAAATTTCATTCATAATTCTTTGGAATTCTGAAGGGGCATTTTTTAGGCCGAATGGCATAACATTCCATTCATATTGGCCAAAAGGTACTGTAAAGGCTGTCTTGTATTTATCCTTTTCACTTACTTGTATTTGCCAAAATCCTGATTTTATGTCAAATTTAGAAAATATTTTTGATCTGCAAAGTCTGTTTAGCAAATCTTTTTTATTAGGTATAGGGTATCTTATCCATCTAAGGGCGGTATTAAGAGGTTTGTAATTAATAACTAACCTGGGAACTCCTCTTTCTAGTTCAGCATTTTTGTTGACATAAAAAGCAGAACAACTCCAAGGGGATTGGCTTTTTCTTATGAGTTTTTTATTTAAGAGATCTTGTATTTCTGCTTGACAAAATTTTAAAACTTCTTGGTTCATTTGTGTTGGGCGGGCTTTGGTAGGAATTTTGTTTTCAGAAAAATCATGTTCATAAGGTAAATCAATAATATGTCTTTTTCTTTCCCAAAAGGCATTGGGTAGAGTAGAGCATATAGTTTTCTCTATGTGTTTTTGTAGAGAATCTATTTTTTCTATGATGTTTGGTCTTATAATATTTTCTTCTATTCTTTTAAACTCTAAATCTTCTTTTAAAAATTCAAGCTGGTTTTCTTTGTCTTTTATGAGGCAATTTATTTCGAGATGGAATGTTCTTGTAAAATATTAAGACTTCTTTTCTGTGGTTTTGTTATGAAATTGAAGGTTATTTTTTTGTTTAAAGCATGAGTTTCTATACCTTCATTAGTAACAGCAAAGGGTTGAATTAATTGTATAAAAGGTGTTCCAAGGATAACCTGTTGTCTCATGTTTTTAACTAAAAGAAAAGATGTTTTATAAGACATTTGGTCTTTTATTATTAGGGCTTCTGGTAACTTGTATTGTATATTCAGCTTGTCTCCTGAGGCTGATTTTAAGGACTCAGATGTTTTGTCAAAGTATCTTGTTGGAACAAGGCCTTCCTTGATACAATTGAGGTCAGCCCCTGTATCAAAGAGTGCTTGTTGTTTCAATAATATACTCATTATTGATTTTTATCTTAATATTTATTATCCATTTCCTAGATGTGATTTCTGTTAATAACATAAGAAAAGCTGGATCAGAGGTATCTGGGGTACTAGTGATTTCATTTTGGTCTTCAAGTTTTGTTGTTCTTTTTATGACAAGAGACTTTATATCAGAAATTTCTTGTTTCATTTCTGATTGAGTTTCTTTTAAGGCTTGTATCTCTAACTTTTGTTGTTTTATCTCGTTTTGGAGGTCATTAATATTTATAAGTCTAGATTGTTTTTTGTTTCTATTTAGAATGTCTTTAAGGTTGTATGAAGTATTAGGCTTGGAAGTAATATTCATAGAAGAGTGAAGTCTAACTAAATATTCTTTTTTGGCTTCAGGGTCAAGTATTTTGTCAGCAGTGCTGAGAAGGAATTCTTCTTCTTTTGTTAAAACGTTTACTTCAGGAATGGGTTTTCCTGGAGAAGCGTCTTCATATTCAGAATCTGAAGAGGATTCTATCTCATTGATTTGAAGACCTTCTTCCTCAAGAAATTCATCAGAAGAAGTATCATCATTTTCTATGAAGATATTGTTTAACTGATTAAGAGTATCGTCATCTAGAGAAAGTTCATTTAATTTTTTATTAATCCTACAATATTTTGAAATATGACCTTTTCTACCACAAGAATAACATTTAATGTCTTTAAAAAAATTTCTATCAGAATGAGGTCTATTTTGGTTATTCTGGTGTCTTTGTTTATTCCTACGAAATGGAGGTTTGTTGTGATGTTTTTTTGTTTCTTTCTCAGGAGGACAATTTCCCTTACATTTTGGTTTTATTTTTTCATTATAAGAGGGGTCGTATTGAGCACAAAAATCTCCTAGACTCCTATTGGTGAGGGATTGTTCTTCCTTGAGTTGTCTTTGTAATTTGATTGTATTACACATTTGTGTTCCTTGTCTATAAACATAAGAGACTATTTCTTCATAAGAAAGGAGATCATAAGGAATTTGACCGCTGTAATCTTCCCTAATTTTATCTCTAACTTGGTCACCTATAATCTGAGGTAAACCGGCTAAGAATTTTTCTTTCCAAAAGGGTTGATTGCAGTCGGGTCTAATAAGAACCCTTTGAAAGAAAAGCTCTTTGTATTCTCTAAATCTTCCTAAGGATTTGCAACGCATATTGGAAAGGAGATCTTGGTTTCTATCCCTAATATGTGAAGGATCTCCTACAAAGTGTTGTGAAATGGAATAGATAAGGGTATTGACCGCATCTTAGATGAGATGACCTTGATCATCATCCATGCGTTGACCAAAATCGTCTACCTTATAAGCAGTTAAAATTTGTGTCTTTTGTTCATCTGTCAGGTAGTTATCCCACCAACCTTTTAGCTGTCCAGTAAATCCAGCTACTAAAAGATTAGCAACAGCATGGTCAGAAACATCTTGCTGTGTTTTGTAGGCATTAGCAAGCATCACCATGTTGTTAAGAATGTTCATAACATTGGTTTCTGCAACACCATCAATGTTCCATTCATAGATGGCGTCAGGAGAGTATTTATTCTGTATTTTTTGCGATGATTCTTCTTGGGCAATGTCTGGTGGGGTAGCTCTACTGTAATAAAGCTTTTGAGGTTGTCTCCAGTTGAGTCTGTTAATGTCATTGACTGACTCATTATCAGGATTATCAGAGGGTTTGGTCAGGGTATTAATGGTGGGTTGGTCTTGAGTGTCTCTAATGATAAGATTCTGGAATTTAGGAGTGTCTAGTATAGGATCAGGTTCCAACTTTGATTTTCCTAAGAGTTTTTTCTTTTGTTCTATAGCTTTGGCAAACTCTGGGCTAAGATTTTTTGGAAATTCAAAGGCTTTAAAAATGGGTTTTTTGAGAGTGTCAACTTGTGGTGTAATAAGCTGAGTGGGATTCTGGAATGTGGATTCTATCCTATTTAACTGTTTTCCTATGGTTACTAAATGTTGATTAGTGAAATTGTTTTGTTCAATAACTTTGTGGGTGTAGAGAGAGTCTCCTTTGTCTGGAAGTCTAAAAGGAGTAGCTGTGACCTCGCTATCTCCATGCTGTATTTTTATTCTCCTAAGGGGTGGATGATTAGACTCTATGGTTTCACCATTATCAAGTTTCCACTTATAATGATGATCTAAAACAAATATTTCTTTTGGTTCGAGGAATTGTTCTTCTAACCAATCAAATAAAAATATATGGACTTCATATTCATATATGTAGTCGTAATATTTTTGTTTGATGTCTTTTGCTTTATCGGCAAAGGTTTTGAAGAACCATTCTCTGATTTGTTTGTTGTTTTCAGAATTAAATTCTTTATTAAGAAAAGTTTTGTTTGGCTCAAAATGTTTTTCTAAAACGTTAAGCTCGGCATCTATCATTTGTGAATAAGTAGGACAAAGATGAGGAGAATCTGTATTATCTAGGGCTGGTTCAACTGGTTCAGGCTGATTTTGTTAATAAATTGGCCTGGAGATTCCTGATCTATTATCTAAACCACTAATTTCTGGTTCAAGAGGTGTCTTAGGATTACTTCTACTGGTGGAAGGAGGTAAAGGTGTTGTACCTCTTGTGGGAGTGTCTCTACGTATACAAGGAGGAGGAGCATTCCTATGTGTACTAGGGGGAATGGTGATTATAGGAGGAAGATTAGGATTAAGATCTATGGACCTTGTATAAGAATTATGAAAAGAAGGACTAGATCTTGAATCAAAAGATCTTCTAGGAAATCTAATGGTCACTCTTCCTTCTGGGTGTTGAATGACATTAGTAGGGTCTGTATTTTGAACAACTTGTTGGGGAATTTGGTTTTCTAATTCCCATTGTTCTGGTAGAGTAACTTGATTCCAATTAATAGACCTAGGAATTGTCGTATTTGCTCTAGAAATGTCAGTCTAGAGAAGAAGTGTTTCTCCTCGTGCACTATGTTTGAAAGCATTTTCTCCAAAAGCAGAGGACATGGCTTTATAATGGATTCTATAGACAAGGGCTAAGGGAATAGATCCATCTGCTACTTTATAATTATGGGTTTTGATTTGGAGTGTTAGAGCTCTAAGAATGTTTTTGTCTTTAAGAGAAACTGAGAAATTGGGATAACAGTCAAAGTGTATAGGTCCTTTACAGAGACTTGTCTCTACAATGCCAAGAATAGATTCATTATAATTTAAAAGATGTGAATCACGTAAGACTAAGAGGATGGAAGTATTAAGGCCTTCTTTAGTAAGAGGTTTGACTCCTACTTGGACTAGTCCTATATGAATGTAGTTGTATTTTTGTTTGTGCTTTAGAATGGACTCTTTGTTCAAAAGATGTATTTTTTCATAAGAATTAGAAAGAGGAACATCTCTTTCTTCAGTAGTTATGACATAGTCTGATTTTTTGAAAAACTTTAATTTTGATTGCTTGTATATTTCCTTGAGCTGTATTTTAGGAATTTCCCAATTTTCTATCGATTTGTTGAAATCTTCTATCCTTACTTCTTCTCTATGTATAGGACTGGGATCTGAGTCCATTTGTGATAGAGAACTAGAGGAAAATGTAGATCTTCTATGTAAACTCATACTTAAGATCGGAACTATTCCTTTTTCAGAACCGTTACAGAGCTAAACCAACGGTCTAACAGCCACTCAGGGACTTACGGCCTGGACCACTCTGTAGAAACAAGAAGGATGCCAACGAATGGCTCTCGATCTAAAAGTATGTTTTTACAAAGACTATCTATACCTTCCCACTGGCTCTGATACCATGAAGGGGTTAAGATCGGAGTACTATATGAGAGAACAAGAAAGTATAAAAGGACTAACAGATTGGGTAACATCATGAGAATTTGAATACGATACATCCAAAAAATCGGGTATACCAACACTTATCCGAAAATACAAAACCAAATGGTGGGATGGATTCAGATTCTTTGACCAAGGATCCGAAGCTGCGGTTAAAACATGGCTAAATAGCCAGAAAACACAAATAATCGCATCCCCATCAAATACATCGTTTTTACAGGAAAAATCCATGGCAAGTGCAGCACTTGCAGTAGTCCAAAACAGAGATGAATACCGCAACATCCTCAGAACGATGCTCTCAGAAGCGGAAGAATCGCAATGTGGATCTTCCAAATCTCAAAACAGTCAAGACGGATCTTCCCAGTCATATCATAGTGGAAACACTAATGAAGATGACTGCTACGGGATCAATCTGGACAGAGATTAAAAGACATCACATGCAGTTACTATTACAAATGGCGCAAAAGGCTACACACCGGAGCGTAGTAGACATACACTGTTCATACATTGTTCATACACTGTTCACTCAGTACTATTCACTTTACACTGTTCAACACTGTAGCATTTTCACTGTAGCACCCGCTATAAATACACTCACTCGACATAGAAGAAGGGCCGGAAATTTTCAGATCTCTCTCTCTCTCTCCTTCCTCTCTCTCTCTCTCTCACTTGTAAACCTTCATCCCTTCCATCTTCATCCTCATCTCTTCCATCGCCAAGCTTTCTTACCTTGTATCCCCTGGTTCCAAAGTAAGTTAGTTTTTCATATACACAGTTTTATACAGGGTTACCAACTTACATGATAGTTGGTTAACCATTTATTGTAATACAAACATCAATACTCCCTGGAGTGCGGATTACCGCCCTAGTGGATGACTTGATGCTTTAAGTTTCTGCATCTAAGTTTCTGCATCTTTGAATACATGTAATTTCAGCTTTTCAGCTTTATATAATACAAGTTCATACCACCTTCATGGTTGGTTTTTGTTCTCTCATACTCTTACTTTATATTTTATATATTGCCTTTACTCTTTACATTATTTTTAATTCTCGCGATTTTATTTAAGTTATTTACTTTCTTGTTCTTATACATCATCTCTTTTTAGATACATCCTTTCCTGCTTTCATATAGATCTGTTAGTCCTTTATACTTTCTTGTTCTCTCATATAGTACTCCGATCTTAACCCCTTCATGGTATCAGAGCAAGTGGGAAGGTATAGATAGTCTTTGTAAATATATATATATATATATATATCATCTTCATTCACCACAGGCAAATGGTTATAATTAAGATCATAAATGTAACAGAAAATGGCCACAATAAGAAAGGCAAAGCCATGAATAAACAGACGTAGACTCCTCCAAGAAAAACCCAACACAGAGTCATAAAGACAAAGCTCTTTCAAGTTAAAAATGTGACTGAGGCATAATAAGTCAATGATGGGAATTCAAATCACGTAAACGCACATATTGGAAAGAAGAAAAAGGAAGGGCAAAACACCATAATTCAAGTAGGAATCTGGACTTTATCAGGAAACTAACCGAGGTTGAAACTTGCAAACCAAGAAAAATAAAAGAAACCAAGGCAGAAATAAAATTGCAGGAACCAATGAAAAGCAAGTCAGAACAAACGGGTTCACATTACAATTGACAATCAACAAATACATTTTAAGGATATCGAGTTGATTCATGAGTCATGAGCCTGCGTCACTCCAATTCCTAATTATCATAAAAGCCAAACCGAAAAGAAGAAAAGAACATTGAAAAAAACCACGATGAACGACACCACCGATAAACGAGACGAACCGTAGTCGGCGAATCACTCATTAGGCACGGGCATTGGTGAAAGCAAAGACGAACGGAGAGAGAGAGCGCTGAGCTTGAGTTAGCAGTGAACGATGGGAGTGATGAAGAGAGAAAAAAGTTCGAGAGAGAGAAGTTGAACAATTTGTGGTGAAAAAATTTCAGAGTTTTTTTTTATTTATAAATAAGTTAAGTATAATGATGAAAGAGATTAATATGGAATTTGTGTATATCTCTAATTTTAAAGAGTATCTGACAGCCTATTTATGTGCTTTATTAAATGACTAATTAACAAAATTAAAGAAAATTAAGTCAAATATGCATAACCCACATAGATATATAAATTCAGAGAAAATATATAGGCATACTTTAATTGAAGCATGACTTGGTTTTTATCCACTTCTCTTAGGTTACATTTGGTCGTCTGGATTTTTAAGCGGATAGGATTTGATAGGATATAATATGAAATTCTGGATTTTTTTATATCTAGTCCATCGTTTGGTGAATTGTAATATTAAAATATGATATATTCACATTTGATATGTCTATTTTTTTTATATAAATGGCATATCATTATAAATGAACCTAAATGTTCATAAACGAAGATGGTGAAAATCTCTCGTAACATTATTCCTTAATTTATTTTTATTTTATTTTTCCTCTTTTTTATATTATTTTCTTTATTATTTCTTTTTTCCCCTTTCATCATTCTTTAATAAAATTTATCAAATAGCAAACTGTACTAACATACCTAAAATACAAAAATACCTAAAATATATAATAAATATATATTTAATTTATAGATTTAATGTATATTATAAGATAGAATTAGAGTTGAATATATAAACTAAAATAAAATTAATGTTAATTTAATAAGTTTGTTATTCGAGAAAAATAACTTTCCTATTATGGACATTAGAAATCCTATCCACCTTTATCTCACCTCCCCCATGGGATTATTTTATTCTGCCTATATCCTCCTTATATCCGACTTTATCCTGTCATGAGCGAGCACCAAATGTAGGATAGGATAAATATATCATATCCTGAATTTTATCCTGACTACCAAACGCAGCCTTAGGGTCTTTGCATACCTGCCCGGCATGAGACTTTGGCTTGTCTCTCTTGCCTCTTGTATATCCGACCTTCTATACAAAAGCCTTCAATGTAGGACTCTTAGGCCAAGAGTCCCATATCAAATGAGCACATAAAGAATGTGAGAGAAGTTATGCATAAAACCCACCAAGCCTTACTTCAATCAAGTTATGTCTCTCTTGCTTTTTGTCTAAATGTTTGCATGTTAATAACATTTAGAAAACTCTTAATAATTAAGAGTTAGAATTTTTCTTTTAATAATCTTAAAGACATAAATTAAAGTTTAAAAAGTAATCAATCGAGTCTATGTGGTTTCATCTTTGGAATCGGGAACCTGATTAATTTCATCGAGGGAATTGGAAAACCAATTTTAGGGAATCGAAAATCGGATTGACTTCCCTTGGGATAGGACTGACTAGTCAATTTGATCCAATCAGTCCGTGCAGTTACTTATACTCACCCCCTATGAAGAGGAGGAGCTTGACTATGTCAAGATGCCCCACTAAATTTCACAGTGTCCTTCAGATTTAGCTTTGACTTGCGTGTTAAGTTTGTTTTTCTCATTGTGTCTAGTGACTGTAATCGTCGTGTTCGTGTCCATCTTCTAATCGACAGTTCCTAATTTCCACTTCCAATTTCAACTCGAGTGCCTTTTTTGTTTCAAGCACTTTAATGCGCTTTTATTTTTATCTCGCACTTTAATTCCCTTTGACCTTGCAGCCCAATTTGATTATCGCAGGGGTATGTGTCTTGTACTTGTGAAACATCTTTGACGAGTGGAATTGAAAGGGGTTAGAAAAAAGACGGGATTAATTCACTAAATACTTCCAACTTTAAGTCCAATCTCAGTTTTACCAAAGAAAATCTCCCAACAATTTTCTTTTGGATTATTGACATTATAATGAATCTATAATTGGTCATGATGTTGATAATTATGAAAGAACTAGTGATTGCTTTACAGTGAAAGTTTGGGATGAACCCAATTAGAATTAAACCTAAAATTAACTAATTTTTTTATGGAATTAGGTCGGAAAAGACCTAATCGTGAAAATCTCAACCCCTCTCGTGTGGACACGTGGAAACTTATTTGTGGCCTGTAATCATGTTCCTTTGAATTCTCAACTCCCTTGGGGCCTTCTGATATCAAACCAAATCTTTGAATCAACAGCAAAAGCAACGAAAAACCCAAATATTATATGATATCCTGGCCCTAAATGCTGTGGAGAATTTATCACCGCACACGATAATGGAACGAAGGAAATGGAAATGGAAATGAAAATGTGAATGACAAATTGGCCAATCGTTTTCGATCGCGGTGCGAAATATCTTACCGGTGGTCCACCACGGATACATGTCCATCGAAATGTCACAAGAGATAGCGACGTTTGGAAGCAACGAGGGAGGTGCATGGGGACTGGTACGGGCGCCGGAACCGGACGCGGTATGCATACGGATTGGAAAAAGACGTGCAGATGGACTTCTAATTTCTGCATATCTTTTGTAGAATAAAGAAAACTAGGAAAAACTCAAGGTGAATAGGTAAAAATCAAAGGCTGGAGCTAGTTGTCGTATAAAATAAATTGAATCTTTCACATTTCATATAATTTTTTCCACATGCAAGAGAAGGGCTCTTCTACTTGTATATGTTTGAAGGGTAAATTTGTTTGAGCACTGTACGTCGGAATTTTTTCTATTCTGTGATATATGTCCATGCCTTTGCATCGAGGTGAAAATAGTTCCATTTTATTTTCATTTTTTCGATACCTCATTTACGCAAGACTAATAAAGAACCCTGTAGTGCCTTGCCTTTCGACCTCGCAAGCCGGATTTTTCTTTTGAACTAACTTTTTGAACCGTCATACCAAAAACATGAAAAGAATGATACAATTCCGAAAACCGTCCTACTTGTCCATGGCCTAGAGTCTGCCCTTCCCTAGGTCGGGTGCACTTTCAATGATTTAATCTTAACTCGTTCTAAGATTTAAGATTAAAAGAATAATACGATGCCAATCAACGTGTTTATTCAAAGCTGTGCGCCATTTCAATTATTCGTCATGGTAATTCATTCAGCATAATAGTTTGAGAGACTTTAATCACAACGTAGACATTTAGCATGCTATCAATATTTAAGTCTAAATTCAATCAGGCTCAATCATCATGCAAATCATTCAACATGTTATTCAACATCATGCTATTTCAATTGGCATTTAGATCCAAACTCAATCAACTTAAAAACGTTGATTAGAATTAGGTCATGTCATGTTTAACCTTGATTAAAATTTCGTGAAGCTAGTTTACATAAATAAAAGAAAGCCCCAGAAAAGAGAATTAATTAGAATTGTTAATTAGTTAGTAGAATTATGGTTAGGCTGGGTATAGAATTTCGGTGCTTTATTTGTATATAGAAAAATCAATTTAATTGAATTGTTTGAATTTATACTTCTTTCTAGCAATTTATTTATTTCATGCTTTGTTACTAGTTGTCACTTTAACAATTGCACACCCACATGAATATTCCTTCACATGTTAGTGGTTAGATTTCAAATCAATCCAAAATAAGGCACCGAAAGGGCATTTAAGTAATTTAGCATAATCAAGTTTTGAATTAATTGTAAGATATTCTGCACACTTTACTTGAGTTTCTAATTGACCAAAAAAAAAAAAACTAATTAGTGGCGACTTTGGAATAAATTGATTTTTCATGTTAAAAAACTTGAATTAAAAATTGCAAATTGATAAGACTTGAGAGAGCTCAAACTAATATAAACTTAATAATTCATTAGCCAACACCCTAAATGGCAATTGTGATCATTATCCATTTTAATATTTCTAGGTTCTACAACTACTGATAAGTAGGACGAGAGTTGTATCGGCAAGGGGCTTTCCAAGAGTTGATTTCTGGTATAGTTTTGGGATATATGTACATAAAACTGTACTGGTACTTTTGTTGAGTTTAGTTTGATTAATCACTTGAGATCCCTCTATCATTTTGGTGGACTTCAAGACTCCGATCCTTATAATCAAGTTATTGTTATATCAGATATTTTACTATTTTGATAATAAGTTAATATTAGCTATATATGAAGCTACGCCCCTTAAATTGACCAAGTCAATTTCCTATCCACGAGTGGAGTCGGAACGTGCCGTCTAGAAAGTAGTAAAATCAAGACAGTACGATACATTTGCACACATCAAGGATTTCCACCACGAAGTCTCCAGTGAGTAGAAAAATCACTGCGATTTTCTCTTTTGACTATGAAAATCCGTACTGTGTAAGACCGAAAGTACATGACATAATTATGATGCGGACGAGGAAAAACACGCCCAAGGAGTCCTACTAGCTCACGGAAATCGAAAGTCCAACAAAAACGTTGTTATCACTTTGGGATCGGGAGTCAAAATTAGAGGACCCCCAAAATCTTTCTCAATATTCTTTTTTCTTTTTTTTACATTTTGAATTCGATTTCAACACGACATCTATCTTCCAAGACGACAGCTTTTTATTTTTTGTAATTTCTTTGTCTCCATTCATGGAGTGACGACCACCCTCATTCCTTGTGAGGTATCAGGTATTGAAATGGAGTTGTAATTGGGGGAAAAAAGAGTTTAATAAGAATATATAATCATGAGGTGCGCATAGCTTAGATACAGCAATTTCACCATCTATGCCGTAAATGTCAATAGCTTGTAAGGTTTTTCAAAATGCTACTAAATGTGTTTTTGGACCCTTCTTAAAGAAAATGAAAATAGAATTTTGGTAATTTTTGCTTGTTTGTTTGAGATGACATATGCCAAAAAACTATTTTTTTTTCCGCCAAAATTTAAAATATCTATTAAACTTTAAAAAATCATAACAATTATTTGTGAATCTAACATCGGCAATGCACCGCAATATTATCATTTTGTAATTAAGACAACCTATCACATTATTTATAGAATAATTTTTTTTTTTTTTTTGTAGTTCTACCCCTTTTTTGGGATTATTTACTTCTGTTGCCCTTTAAGAATCTGAAAGGCCAAACATTGAATTGTCTAATCGCATTATTTATAGAATGAGTTTTTTTTTTTTTTTGTAGCTCTACCCCTTTTTTGGGATTATTTACTTTTGTTGCCCTTTAAGAATCTGAAAGGCCAAAAATTGAATTGTCTAAACATTTAAACAAGCAACTAAGATGCTATCAAATGATTAGTTAATCTAATCAAGCAGACATTAGTGGATGAAGAGTTTCCAAAGAATGATTGATATCGGTGGCAATGTAGGGAGTACGTAAACAATGGCTTATGATCAAATCTATTCCTTCCATAGAATTACATAAGGGTTAAATCACGCGCTACTCACTCATGCACAAGTAGATAATTATGCATAGCAAAAAAGATATGATTTGATTTACGAAATAGGAGGGGGACAATTTTAAAAATATAATAGTGAAAAGAGACAGATAGTAGGGGCTGATTTGTGAAGGGGGAAGAGATGAGAGAGAAAGAAAAGAAAAACTAATTTAGGAAATCTAGAAGGTGATATAAAGGAGTGTTTTTCATTATATATATACACAAACACAGACTGCCATAATTAAATGATGTTTGTTGTATAAAACAAGTGTTCTATCAATTTTTTAGTTATTTATGCAATCAAGTGTCAATTTTAAGGTCGGATTCACCGATTTTAAGCTGCTATCTTTCTTTGGTGGGAGAAAGCGAGGAACAATGTCCCTGCAATAACCGGCTCTGCTTCCTAGCTTGCTTTCGCTTTATGTGGAGTGCTCGGTGATACAAATAATGAGATTCGCCACAACTTTCAGCACAATTTGACTTTTAGACGGGATAATTACCAAAAAAAAATTTCAAAAAAAAAGGTTATGTATAAAAATCAATTCAATTTTAAACTTTTAATATAGCTAATTTAGTCATAAACTTTCTAACAATTTTCTCAAGATAATCATTTCGACCAATTTTAGCTGGTTATCGTTGATGTGAACACCGTTCATTTTATATGACACTACTGATATAAACTTGGATAATTTTTGTAATTTAAAAAAAAATGTTTTTATAATATTTTTATCTTTTTTTTTTCTTTGTGGGCAGCAATGCCATGTGTATGCTAAGGGGATCTAAGCTGTCTAGCCCTCTCACCTGCTTTATAACCGTAGCGGCCCACCTCTCCTCTCAAGACGTCTTTTGAGGATGACACCCCCTAAATTGGCATCAGAGCTAGGTTAAGGTGGATCTGGGTGTATCCTAAGGGGATCTTAGTTGTCTCACATCGCTTGGGAGAAGCCCTCTAACCTCCTTTCTAACTGCTACGGCCCATCTCTCCTCTCAAGACCTCTTTTGAGGATGAGATCCCCCAAGATGGCTTGCAAGCCCTCACTAGCCATTGACAAGGGCCTTTGCGCTTGCTCATCATATCAACGGTCTCTAATCAAAATTGGTCGAAATGATTATATTTGTAAATTATTAAAAGGTCTACGACTAAAGTGGCCAAAAGAAAGTGTTAAGGACTAAAT
This sequence comes from Eucalyptus polyanthemos subsp. polyanthemos, assembly GCA_017140185.1. Taxonomy (NCBI): domain Eukaryota; kingdom Viridiplantae; phylum Streptophyta; class Magnoliopsida; order Myrtales; family Myrtaceae; genus Eucalyptus; species Eucalyptus polyanthemos. The sequence continues at coordinate 11,531,857 of CM029465.1, read as the reverse complement.
AGATATCTATACAACCACCTTATGATATTATTGGTAATTTTTCCAAGTTTAGTATATTATTCACATTTGCGAATAATCACATCAGCAGTTTTCGACTTTATGTCTGAATTTATCTCTAATATAAAAAAAGTAGCTGCCAATTTATTCATTAAATAAAAGGAATATACTTTTTAGTTGGGTCCACAAGCAGAGAAAAGGGAAGCAGTGCCTGGCTAGGAAACCTTCATATTATTTTTTTTTCCAATAATTAGTCATTGGATATATTTCTTTTTTTTTTTTCTTTTTCTTTTTCACTTTAGCATAGCTGCCCAAAGTCAAGACTTCTACGAATATAGTTGCCGGCCACTCCGTATAACTGCCCTTTTATGGCTAATTGCTTGTGTACAGTACTCTAGGCACTATATATTATTTTGATTTTTTTTTTTTTTTTTTTATTGTTGATCTTGCTGAGTCCTAGGTTTACCCTTAGCTTGTAGGCAAGTGAAAACTAATTAAAACTATGAGTCCGGTCGTTTTAAATTCGGTGTTGCTTTTGGATCTTATCAATTTCTCATAATGTATAATAAATTTTCTTCTGCAAATTTGCAATTCATATTAGAGTTTTAAGTTCATTTATTTTACTTTTTATCATTTAATACTAGCAAAAAAGCACACGCTACGAGCGCGTAAAGAAAAATGTAGAACCAAATTCTTAAGGAATATATGAAAGATTTTGTTTCATTTTAAGATAAAAGTGATTCAACTTGCCCAATATCAGAAAGGTTCAAATTGACGTTTGGAATGTGTTAGGCATTTTAAAAATAATGAGCTAGCTTATTTTTGGGTTAGAATTTTGCCCCCACATTTAGTATTGTAAGACTACAATTTACCATAGGTAATTATGTGATTTATAGGTGAAATTTGAGGTTGAAATTCCCATCGAGTTATTTTTATTCAAGAATCCATGTTCAAAGCTCATGTGAGTATATATAACTCCCAACTAACATATGTCATTAAATTAAACGAATCTCATGCGAAACTCACCTCAAGTAAACATGCAACGAAAGCAACTAAGAATATTTCGTGCTAAGAATGGTGAATAGGTATCTTTCCCAAATTAACGACATTTACCGAGCCCTTGTTATCATTTTTTTATATAAGATTAAGTAAAAGACATGAGATGACTTTTGCCTTCTTCTCTCCTCCTTTTCTAGGTTCTTCATTAGACCCAAATTACCTATGTAAAAGTGGCACAAAGTGGGTGTGATATGATGGGATAACCATTATTTAAGTAGATTATCACCATGGATGGAGTGTCGCTATATGGTTCGCACGAACAAAATCCAAGTGAATCAGGATCTATGTGCACCGTTGGATCAAGTGAGTTCCACTAATTGTGGATTTTGATTATCTCCACTAGATTGAAGGAATCAAATGGCTGCCGATTGTGATATGATAGAATCCACCAGATTCACCCTTGCAGATAAAAAGCTGGTGCGCCATCTAATCCATGCAAATGCGAAAAGTAGCTGCCTGATCTAATGGTAAGAAGTAATTTCTCTTTCAAAAGGTCCCCAGTTTAAATTATACTGAAAATAACAAGAAAATCAATTTTTGTCATAGGCCTTTGCTATCTTGTGTTGAAATGCTTCTTCGATTTTTTTTTTTTTTTTTTTTTTTTTTTGGATACGCCAAGACACTTCGGTAATGGACTCATCAAATTGGCAAACTTCTCCCAATCGGAGCGAGCAGACATGAATCAAGTGGAACATTTCGAAAAGGATATAAGGTCCTTGTGCACCTGTCCTTCCCACCTGCATCACTTTTCACGATACCAGCAGTCGCTTTTATGTCCCTCTTGCACGCCATGAACACGACTTACATAGACAGTTGCATCATTCTCATCTTCTATTTTGTTCCGCTGTTCTCCTTTTAGACTCTTCTACAAAAGTGGCATTGTAAAGTTGCAATTTGCAGAGGGAGCATAAAATAAAATAATATATAATAAAAAAGTAGTCGGGAAGAACAGCTTCCGTGCCCCAGCCTCCAGCTAAAAGGCATTAGCGAGATAAAAACCCTAGCTTTTTTCTGCCTCCAGCCAAAGACCATTATATTGGAGCTTTTCCGGTTTCACACTATGGCCATTTTCTTCCTTCCTTTTAACTTCCCCAGACTTTTTTATGATCCATCGAGAGATGAATTCTTAAATGGTAAAAAACAGTAATTCCTTCAGATATTTTTTCATAACCCTTATACTAAATTGCCGAAATAGACATGATGTTTATCACTTTGCAATCAATAGGCAGATTCATCGGTTTTTATCATCCGATTTGACGAAAGAAAAGAGACCAATTGTCGCGATTCATTAGAAAGGCCCCATCTTCTATAATTTCATTTTCTTGTTCTTCATTTTTTTTTTTTTTTTTTTTTTTTTTCCTTAGTCATCATCTTCCCTTTCAAATTCTTTCTCCCATCAACGGCCGAACTCTTCTCCCCTACACTTCAGGTCATGCTCAAGTCACCAAAACTCGACAAGCCATGGACCCTACCATCTTCCGTACAATGCCCCGGACACTCTATGTACCCTTCTTTACACGTCCTTCCCCTTTGGTCCACACTTATTTTTTTAATCATTTTCGTTACAATTTCTTTTTTCTTTTTGGGTTGAAAATCCTTTTCCATTCTTTTTATAAACCCCCGACCCCCGCTCTCGATTTCGCATCCTATTACGCTCTCTTCCTCTCCCGAACTTCCCCACCTTCAATTCCTCCCATCTTTCCCCCTCCCTCGTGCACCACATGAGAGAAGGACCGTGGTCGAGATCGAGATCGAGACCGAGACCGACAAGTTTAGGTGATGATGGAGAGCCCGGATCTTTCCCCGCCGCACACGGCCGCGGACCGGCCGTCCCTCGGGTTCCCCTTAGGCACAGCCCTCCTCCTCATCGTCATCTTCAGCCTGAGCGGCATATTCTCCTGCTGCTACCACTGGGAGAGGCTCCGCTCCCTCCGCCAGTCTTCCTCTGACGGCGCTGATCCCGAGGCCGACCCCGAAAACCCGCCCTGGAAATCCGCGCCCCCTTTCAAGGTACGTTTTTCTAGCTATCTGGAGCTAACATACTATTACTAGGACGGATTTATACTGTACTGTATTTGGTCCTGAAGTTGATGGCTTGAGCTCGATGCATCGGAAGGTTCACTTTTTTGCAACTTTCGTTTCAGGATGTGAAGCGAGATCACGGCCAGACCTTGCCGGTTTTGATGCCGGGCGACGGGGTACCGAAGTTCATAGCACTGCCGAGTCCGCGCCAGCCTCCGCGAGAAGAGAAAACCGTCGTCGTTAAAGTGCAGAAGCCGGTGAAGCCGCCTCGGCTACCAGTTCCTCTATATTAGCATAGCAGGATGAAAAATATATTCCCTTCCTTTAACGATGTATGTAAATACAGGAAAATTTATTTTAATGTAGCCGAATACGCAATTCATTGTTTAATGAAAGGTGGTCGTGATTTTTGTTTGTGCTTATCATATCATCCCACAAGGCTGACGATTACTCTTTTATATTGGTAGCTTTTCATGGCAAGAGAGAGCGAGAGAAAAGATTTATGAGAGGCAAAAAAAAAAAGGAGGTAATTTGAAAAGAGAGCTTTCCGACATTGATTTTTTTTTTTACTCTACACAAGATTGAATAATCACTAATTTTAAAATTTATCGACTCTTAACTCTAGTGGTCGCACCAGAAAAAAATTGTTCGAAAAAGGGAAAAAAAGAACTTCCCACATTGAAACTCAATTCAGGGGTAAAAAAGGAGGAGGAGGAGGGAATTGAGGGGTTAGATAAAAAGGAAGTGATGAACATGGATTTTGATAATTAGATGTCATCTCAAACTTACATGACATTTGATTTTATTTCAACCTCTATCCCAACAAGAGAGATTCATCTTCTTTTTACTGTATTTATGACGGCAATCTAAATTAATTCTTTTCTTGAACAGAAATCAAAGGTTAAAACCTTGAGAGCATATACATATGTGTGTGTGCAATTCATGGATACGAGAACAAAAGTCCGGCTACTTGGCTACTTGGATACTCATTAACTTAAATTCTTAAATGAAAATGAGTTCATCTAAATATGGTAATGGGCTTCAATACTAAATTCTCTTGCAATCTTGATTTTGATCCTTTCTTCACAGGTGAAGGTACTTGGATTGTTCTGTGCAGCTCCAGAGTAGGCTCCTAAGCACCTTACCATTTTTTCTTCTTCTTCTTCTTTTTTTTTTTTTTTTTTTTTGGTTGGGTGGATCCGCAACTTCTACGAAGGTATACGAGGTGGTATTGCTGTACACTGCAAAGCAACAAAATGGTGGGACACCATTCATGTCCCTGTCAAAAATTAGGTCATCTTTCTCTCTCTCCTTTACCCTTTTGTTGTTGGAAGCAAGGCCCGAAAAGTCAAGGAAGAGCGATCTGCCGTGACAGAAAACAGTGGCCGATACTGAACGAATCAAAAACGAAATCCTGGGGAGCAAATCGCGGGTAAATGTCTCTTGGACGAGAGCCGTTCGCGGCCATCGGTGTGCATAGGGAAAGAAGAAAGAAAGGTTATTATATTCATGAGCCTCCCGGATCAATCATGTGGTCTGCCATGTCCGGTTAGCGCAACAGAGAGCAGCAACAGAGATCAAATCTCAGCCGCCAAGGCTTTTGCGCTGCGATACCTCCTCCCTTCTTTTGTCAGGCAAGAACAAAGAAAAAACGTGTTTCAGCAAGTTGCAAAATACATGAATTGCACGGTTCTCGGAGGTTGCTTTTTTAATTTTTATTCACAGATCGGTCCTCCTATTCATGGTTCTATGTATTTCTTCATGGAGAACCATACTGATTGAATGAAAAATCTTATGGGGACGATAAAACTATCGATCCTAAGATTTTCGCTGTTGGTCAATTGAATTGTGCATATTTTGAAAAGGATGTAACCGTGCCCTAACTTATTGCCGGTGACATGTGGCCAGCAGAAGATTGTGTTGTGCTGATTTTTTCATAGATTTTTAACATTGAACAGTAAGGGATGGCAAATTGTAAATGTTGGACCTTGAAAATAATAAAGTGAATTTGTGAACGTTGTGCATACCAATTTAATTTCGTTCGTAATGTCAGAATTATGCGATGAATGAGGTCCAAATAGGCAAATTCAAGCGAGTGAGAAAATGCCAAACAAGCAAACTTAATAAGTAGATGCTTATTCATTTTAAAACTCGTAAAACACTTTTTCTAGTCCTATATTTAGAGACAGCCTAATAACATCCGTACTAGGAGAGTAACTCGAAATAATAAAATAAATGAATCGCATATAATACACATAAGGATTATCAGCCAATGCAAAGAAAATCTTTTGCACATTTTTTTTTTTTTAATGATTGAGAAACCGTCGGAGACTCCCTTACGGGGTCATGGTGACACAGTCGGATGTCGTCAAGTCATTATTTAGACGTAAAACTTCAGGAGCTGACCTAGTAATTCACTCCTGAAACCCCCACTTAAGTCATGGAATGCAAATGAGAATGTTCAAACCCTCGATCTCGGTGATAAGGAGAGCACGCATACCATTTACACTGCCCATGGGTGGGTATTCCGCACATTGTTTCATCCATCATTAATTAGAGAATGGTAGTAATTCACTTTTGTCAAAACAAATGGTGCACAAAATCGATCGTGCAACATGTTCTTTACGCCGTCGGTCGAATAACTTAATTAAAATAAGAAAAAGAATCAATGAAACGGTCAAGAGGCTCGAATCCCACATCAAGGCGCCCCTAGAATTGAAGACCTACTTGTAAACAAGGCCACTTTCTCAGTATCCCATACATCAGCAACAGTAGCATCTGCAGGGCAGACCATATCCTAATTACACTGTTCCCTAAAGATGCTTTATTCATCCACCAAACCCCATCACGCTCCCTAAGTACTGGGGCCATGTACTCTCCCCTGATGATAGTAGCAAATCGCCAAAGCTCTCTCTCTCTCTCTCTCTCCTGTCTCTCTCTTCAACAGCTTCAACATCTTTGAGCAACTGAGCACTTTCTGGGATTTTTCTCTCTCGTATCTTTTTTTTCCCGGAAGCAATTCCAGCCCGATAGACATTAAGAAGAACTTAAATATCTCATGGAATATATATTTTGTTTATATATAAAAGAGAGAGAGCACAATTTCTTTAAATTCTTTCTTAATTTGCTTGCCAAAATTTGAACTTCATTATTTAGGAGAAGAGAAATGCTTATACAAGCCCATTTTAGGTAACAAAAAATAAATAACAAATAATTAAAAATTATTGTGAGGTTAATTTTTTCAAAAATTTGTGGTTTTACAATATACCATTGCTTTCATATTAGCCCAAAACTATTATACTAACAAAATCCTAAAAAGAATTTTCATTAATTTATTTTTTTTATTGTTTACTAATATGCTTAAACTCAATGTGTAGCCCAAGAATATCCTTATATAATGAAAGAAAGAAATTCAATGCAAGGATGTGCAAGAGAGAAAATGTCCAAAAAGTCTTAAACATGTTATGTGACAATCAATTTAACCATAAATCTTCAATGTGTCAATTTAATCATAAATCTTTTGACAACTTGACGATAAAACTCTAAATCTTTCAATTGTCTCAATTCAATCATAAATATTTTGATAACTTGCCAATTTAATCCTAAATATTTTAATGATTTGCCAATTTAATAGTTCCAACCAGTTTTGATCGAAAATTGCTAATGTGATAATCTAGTCAATGTCGAGTATCCTACATGGTATGGGCGGTGCTAACCTTGGCAACATTTACAATTTTTTAGATTTTTTGAAATGTTTTTCTTTTTCCCTTTCCTTTCCTTTTCTTTTTCTCTTTTCCTTTCAACTTTTTCCCTCTACCAACCATTACCATGTCTCATCTATGGCAGATGACCTCAAGCAAGGACTGCCCTAGCCAACCTTTGCCTGAGGCTAATGATGGCAACCCTTGCTTGAGGTTAACGAAGAGAAAAGAGAAAAAGAAAAAAAAAAGAATATAAACTAGAAAAAAAAAAAAAAAAGTTGTAAAATACAAAAATACAAAAATTATCCACATCAGTAGTTTCCAACAAAAATTAATTAGAAAGACTAAATTGACAAATCATTAAAAGTTTATGACTAAATTGCCAAACCATCAAAAGGTTTATGACTTGATTAATATAATTGAAAGGTCTAAGACTATATTAATAAGTTGTCAAAATGATTAAGATTAAATTAGCATAATGAAAGGTTTAGAACTGAATTGTTTGCCGTATAATATGTTTTGAGCATTTTTGGACAATTGTAGGGAAAATTGTCCAAAAATGTCTTGAATGTTTCATTTAAGCCATTAGCTCTACGGTCACAGATTATTCAAAGCTTAACTTTGCTCGTTTTGTGTTTATGTCACGTTGATGATTTTAAGGTTGAGGCCAAACTTGTGTGGTTGAGATGTAGTCTATAAGCTTTACACCTATCAAACAAGTGGGTTAGGTTAGATTCAAAATAGTTTGACCCAATCAACTCATTTTTAATTTGTTTAAATGAATCCTTAAATATTCATATATTTTCTAATCAAGTCAATTTAACTTCAAAATCCAATTAGAGTTGATTTGTCCATCGGAGTTGATGAGAGTTTTGATGCGAAAGACTCATTTTTAAACTTCATACTCGAAACTTCAATACTCAAAATATGGTTGTGGTTTGCATAGTTAAGATTTTAAGTTTCATGCATTAGCCTATAACATTCGACGGCGAAAGAAAAATTGCATGTCAAAAGTGATACATTAGTTTCAATTAATTGAACTTGAGAAAGAAGAAACTTGACCAGAAAAATTACGCAAAGTTCAGGAAATTTGATTAGACGAATTAATAGTTCAACGACTTTACTCAAGAAAAGTAGGCAAGTTCATGATCAAATTGGACTTTTTACCTTAGATGTAAAGACAGAAAAGGCAAACGATAAAGTTATGAGTGCAACACTAACTTACGTAACTTGGTAAAGCTAGACACTGAGACCAGCACACGGGAAGCGAAAGAGTAATAATCTCAAACCTTTTAACATGGTGCAACTCAAGTTTGAATTTTCATCTTTTATTTAGTAGAATTTATGATTTCAGACTGTAATGTCTTCATCTTTCACTAAGTTTGGTGTACTTTTTTAGTATAGAATATTTGAATATATTGATTACACTGTTTAAGTTTTTAAATTTGATTTCTATTATGATTGTTTGAAAGATAACTGTAGGATTTTTTTTTTTTACTTTTTTAGGGTTTTGTTAGTATCCTGTCAATTTTTTATTTTATTTTATTTTATTGAGTAGTTAAGGTGTCAGGCGTACACATAACAGTTGTACTTTCATCTTATAAAGTTTGTCCCTTATCAAAATACAACAAAGTGAAAAAAAAAAAAAAATCAAGGGCTTTCTTTCTGTGTGCTTCGGTTGCGTATGCTTATGAATTTATTCTTTTTTGTTTTTAACAAACTTATGAATTTATTCGAGCCTATCCGTCTTCTTTGTTTATCATGTCAACTTTCCCTCGATTAATTTAGAATGAAAGTAAAGAGAAAATAAAGCATTTGATTCTGTGGACGGATAGTGGAAAAGTAGAAGTCAAGGCAATGTCGTTGATTAGCGTTTTGAGCAATTATAATTATCACACTAACAAATACAATTTTCCATTCAAGATTCTAATTATATGTTTTTCAAAAAGAAAAAAAAAACAGAAGAGGAAAATCCATGTTTAGCAATTAAAGAAAAGAAAAATGAAAAAACAGGGTGGCCGCCAGAAAAGGCCAAGATGGGAGGGGGCCAATCGTGCTGCCCCCCTAATAAAAGCGACAAGCGGAAAAGCAAGGGATCAACGTACGGATGATGACTAGAGGCCATCGGAGTGGGGCCCCCACTCCTTGTGCCAGAAGAATCACATGGGGGTCCGGACCCGAAACCACCAGCAGACAGCGGATCCGACCCCGGCCCCGGTAGTGGTCTTATCCCAACAGTGGATGCTGATGTCACCCTCAATTTTTGCCCTTTTTAAAATTCTTTTTATTTTTCTTTATCTTTCTTGTTTTATTTATTTAATTTTTTGTTGGGGGTCTCAAAACCAATCCCCTCTTAATCAACCGCCAAAGTTTAGGGTTTTGTTCCAATGTTTATGATTTATTTGGTTTAACATTTATAAAAGACTTTCGATCTCAAAATCTCGTAGAAAAATGCTGGAATGTTTGGAAAGCTTTTTGAAGTATCTTTCCATTAAATACTAATCTTAAGAATGTTGAAAGCTCAAAGTAAATAGGGACCAACTTTAATTGCAAAATACTTAAATTAGGGTTAAATTTTTTTCTCCAAAAACTATCTTTACAAATTTTAATATTTTTCCGTTTTGCCCCTCCTTATTACTATAATACATCTCCTTTGCACCAAGGTGGTCAGGGAGGGCCAACGAGGCCAGATTTGGCCGATAAGAGGCTAGTAAGGGATCAACAAGGATTGTGCGACTTAGGCAATTGCTGCCGGAGGTCGCACAACCTCGAGCGATTGTTACTTAGGTCTTGCAACATCAAGCGACCTTCGCCTGAATTGCCGAAGATTAGGGTCTTGTTCAAATGTTTAATCTTGCATTATGCCTTGCCTTTAATAATAGAGTTGCTGTCATCGTCAGCAATAGGAGTAGATATGTCTAGAACTATAATCTAAGTCGCTTTCATGAGGAAGTGACTATTTTATGTTTTCCATGAAATTATCTCGACGGATCATGTTAAACTATTCCTCGATTAAGGTTTACCTTTCGAGGCCACATTTGAACAAGAGTTGTATAAGAGACCTTACTCTCCAAAGTTTGCAATTATAAACAATTTATTAACTATGCCTTCAAACAAATCAATGGTTGCCATCATCATTAGCAACAAGAGCAGATATGTCTAGAACTATAATCCAAGTCGCTTTCATGAGGAAGCGACTATTTTATGTTTTCCATGAAATTATCTTGGCGGATCATGTTAAACTATTCCTTGATTAAGGTTTACATGTCGAGGCCACATTCGAACAAGAGTTGTATAATAGACCTTACTCTCCAAAGTTTGCAATTATAAACGATTTATTAACTATGCCTTCAAACAAATCAATGGTTGCCGTCATCATTAGCAACAGGAGCAGATATGTCTAGAACTATAATCTAAGTCACTTTCATGAGGAAGCGACTATTTTATGTCTTCCATGAAATTATCTTGGTGGATCATGTTAAACTATTCCTCGATTAAGGTTTACCTATCAAGGCCACATTCGAACAAGAGTTGTATAAGAGACCTTACTTTCCAAAGTTTGCAATTATAAACGATTTATTAACTATGCCTTCAAACAAATCAATGGTCCTAATCACCAAAAGGAATAAATTAGGGCCGTCACGCCGATGATTTTGTAATTTACACGAAAGGTAAGCTATGTCATACCCAACTTAGAGTTGATTCACACGTTGGTATAAGTCCATGGATTCCCTAGAGCTTTTCAAATCTTACTTTATACAGTTAGCCTTATCCCCGCGCATATGTGCATATATAATACATATTGGATTATTAGATCCCATGATACCAAGAGCAATAAATATATGTCCTATCAACGACCATCAACTGCCAACACAAGACCAATGTTGTTTCGCCCTGAGGCCCACCTTCAGCCATGGTCTCTATCTCACATAGCTAGACCACTTGTCCAGATCATTAGATTTTAACAACTCTCTCCATTGGAATGCGCAGTAAAAAGCTCAAACCTGGTGGGGGGAGAGGGGTTCTAAGTCCAGGCCATTATCATATTCGGTTGAATAAATTTAAACTAATAATTATATGTCAATCATAATCTAATAATTCCTTACCATCACACAAATCTTTGATAATGGATTTTTTTTTAACTCAATTCACATGAATTTTAATGGGTTATCATACATCTTGAATAATGTTAAAAAAGATTATCATTGTGTGCTCGAAATTCGATTAACTGATACTTTTTTCAATGGAAAGTTTACTTCCAAATCCTACCTAATTGAGCCATGTTTCTTCATTTCCTCATTTTTGTGGTGCTAAACCATTCTCTCTCCAAATCACAACAAAATTGGTGCTTGCAATATTAAAAGAAGGGGACAATACAAGCCCAGCTTGTCAATGTCAATCAATTGAAAATCCATTCTGATTGTTCTTTCCACATCTATATCCATCGACTTGCCATCAGTTCGGCCGAAAACTAACATGCCATCCATTGTCAGCAATTTAATGATCTTAGTGGTCGAATTGCTTTTTACATCTATAAAGAGAAGGTTTTCAAGGATTAGATGGAGGGTGGGGCATGTGATGAGCAGTTATAGTGGAAGTCCTCGTAAGAAGTTAGGTATACGTTATCCTGACTATAGATAAATTTCTTCTCTCTCTTGGCTCATCATTATTAGGTCACCTCTCTTTTGCTTTTTCCTTTTTTTTAATTTTGATTGGGAAAACCATTTAAAATGCTTTCTTAAAGCACATATAAACTATCCAGCTAGATGGATTCTCTTATGTCATCTAAGATACGGATTAAGGTTTTAAGGACCAAGAATAAATTTTCTATACGAAAATTTAAAGAGAAATCTAATTTCTTGTACTAACGTTTTGATGTGATGCAGAGGTTCAACTTATCCCCCGAGTTGCGAGTGGGATACGTGCTTGCCCCCAACATGTTCTGATTGTCTAGGGCGCTTTTTGTTCATATTTTTCTGGGTCTATCTTCTTTGTCTCCTCTTGACATCTAGGTTCTATCATATGGCCTTGGAAGCAACTAGGGGCTGTATGAGAATGTTTTTGTTCTTCTATTCTTTTGTTCTTTTACTCATCAAAACAAAAAAAGAACAGAAATTTGTTTGATAATGTCAATTAATTTTTTTATTCATTGAAATGAACAAGTAGTTGAGAAATAGATTTGGAATAAAAACAAGGAATAGAAAAAAGTAATTTATTATTCTCGGGAGCAATTTCTAGAAATAAATCTTTTTTTTTTCTCTTTTTTTTTCCTCTTCCTCCATGCTGCTCCCGTGGGCCACTATTCGTTGGCTGGCCATTGCCTAATGCCACTCGCCGTTGTTGTCCTCAGTTAACAACCGCTAACCGTTGGTTGCCCGTTGCTACTGGCTGCCCACCGTCGACCGCTGTCACCGCAAGCGGAGGCAGGCGATGGTGGTCGGCTAATGGGCGGCGGTTGGCAGCAATGGTCCAATGCGTTTCTATTATTTTTGTATATCATATCAAATGCGTTCCTATTTCTTTTCTATTCCAAAAGTAAAATTTTATAAAGTTACTAAACACATTGTTTTACTTAAAAATTTTTAGAGAGTAGAAAAAAAAAAATTATTTCTGAAAAGAAATTGTTTCCAAAAACAGAAATGTTCTTATTTGCACCCTAGTTCTTTTACCTCTCTTTTCGATTTCTCCAAAAAGAGCACCATTGTTGAGTTGGATAAAAAATAGGGCTCTAACTCTTTATTAACGTGGATGGTGTCTATACTTGTAATCCATCAATCAGATATATAATTGAAGGGAGTTTCTACAATTAACTTTGTAGAAAAACACGACCTATGTAAAATTATTAGTTGAGGGATTAATTAGATGGTAATAGAAATGTGACGAATACAAAAATAATACATCGGAGGCCAAGAGAGCACTAGCAAGAACATATGAAGTGAATACTTAAATATATAAAAATGCTTATTAGATTAAAAATTTTGATTACGAAATTCATAGGGGAAAATACAGGAAATTGACATATTGACATGGTTCGTTGTTTTGTATAAATCCGTAAAACTTAATCGCTTCGACAGATTTCTTGTGTCTATAATGCAATCGAGTAGATCTACTAAAGACGACAGAGAATTCTTTGTTTGAGGTGTAAATTCTTAAAGTAATAATGACAAGAATAATTCAATTAATAAATTATTTTAAATTGAAATTTTTTTTTTAAAAATAAAATTCAAATTATTAAGCGGCTCTCAATTTGCAATAGCATGTCATTTATTACTTGTTACATAATAATAATAATAATAATAATAATAATAATAATAATAATAATAATAATAATAATAATAATGATAATAATAATAATAATAATAGTTATTATTATAATTTTTGTTGTTATTGTTTTTTTTTGTGGGTATATTTATCAGTGGATAAAGCGCTTGACTTTACTCTAAAGCAATGCATTGTTCTCTTTAGAGTCCTATTTAACAAAGATATTTAGGTCTAACGAAATTATTGAAGTGTATAAATAATCAATTTTTTTAAATTTTTTTTAGATATAAATAATCCTATATGATGAATAGTACCTTTTTGTGTATTATTAGTAAAGTAGTTATAAGGCCCCGCCTTTGGTACGAGCATATTTCGTTAAGCATATCTTTACATGTTTGGACAAAAATACATATTTTGATCTGAATTTAGATCAAAATATGTATATAAAATCATATCAATATCAATAAATGAAGTACAATCTTTAAATACACCGTCGAATCATAAAAATCTTGTGCAGCTCTTTCTTCTCTCGAACACTATACTAGGACCTTGATGACTTAATCTCAAATGAGACGTCACGAATTCCAAATCCTCTTCTAGACTTGAAGGTATTCCAAGCAAGTCCTTGCTAATTTGGTCTAAGATCACAAGTTTTATTGGGGATTTTGGCAATTCTCTTGTAATATCCAGGAATCTTTTTTTTTTTTTTTTTGAAGTCGGTGAAAATTCTTTACATTTCAATAAAGAATAACAAGTGTATACAGTAAGTGAGCTTCCGAGCATGACAAATCCCACATGGCCTGAGATGGTTGGAGACCCAATAGTGAGGAAGGGAACTCCGACAACCCAATCCATTAGTCACTTTTGAGAAATGGGAAATCGAGATATTTTTTCAAGATCAATCGTTTCCTCTAATTTCAATTTCGCTCTCAGTCTCTTCTCTGATCTCCGCAACCACACTGGCCGAGGAATATGACTTTGATTTCTCCTTGTTGATCTTCTGCCCCCGAAATGTTGCAGAAGAGACCAAGCACCCTCGTTACTGCATCGAAGTTTTTCTTCATTCGCCTCACAAAACAAAGAAGAGGTCGTCTGCAAAAGAACAAGCGGGTCAAAGAACTGAGCCCGTGCCGGACAAACCAAGGCCCATGGGCCGATTCAGTGGAAGAGTTCTTTCGCTATTTCGCTGACAAGTTGAAGGGTTCTTGTAGGCTCGTGCCTGTGTGTCCTAGAGAGCCAAGGAGACAGGAACCATCGCCTGGCGGGTGAATCAAGGCCGCGTGATTAGAGCGTGATTGACGGCGCCTGCTGGCAAGTTGTGCCGATCAGCTGGTGTCGTTCCCAGGTCTTGGTTTATCTAGGACAGTCAGCTGTCCGACAGACACAACCCCTACGTTTTCCTTTTCTCTATTTGGGTTTTCGAATTTTGTATTTTCTTTTTCCTGATTTCCCTTTTGACACTGCATTTTGAATTTGTATATTGAACGTTCATCGTTTCCTCCGCAATCTAAGAGCCTTGCTAGTAGGATGGTACTGCTATTTTCAACCAAGAATGGTGGGACTGTGACTACCTGGAACTTTTTCAAGGAATTTAGCGATCATAAGAGTTTTGGAAATTATAGAATGAGATTAATAGTGAATAAGACGAGTAAGCGAGCAAATAAAGGATCCACGAAATAAACGTTCATTGTTCCACCATATTCTAAGAACCTTGCTAGGAGGATGGTACTACTTATTTTCAATAAAGTATGATGAGATTGTGACTGGAACTATTTTGAAAAATCGAGTGGCTGCAACTGTTTTGGAAATTATAGAACGAGATTAAGAGTGAGTAAAATGTGGACCCACGAAATAAATGTTCATCATTCCACCATAATCTTAGAACTTGGCTAGTAGGATGGTATTGCTATTTTCAATGAAGAATGGTGAGATTGTGACAACGTGGAACTTTTTCAAAAATGGGCAATCCAAAGAGTTTTGGAAATTATAGAACTAGATTTTTATTGTATTATTAGTCTTTTATTTTTGCTTTATGATATTTTTAGCATAGGTTGAAAATCAGCTACATGAAACTTTTTTCGATAAATGGATGACTAGAAGAGTTTCGGAAATAATAGAACAGGATTTTATCGTACTATATAATCTTTTTTTTTTTCTTTATGACATTTTTGGTATAAGTTGAAAATCAAAGTGGCCCCACACAATCTAAATTTCATTGGTTTTCATATACTATAAATGTCATGACATCATAGATGATAAGAAAATTACATGTCATAACGTGTTGCACTTGCCTATGATAAAAACACCGAATGTCTTTGTAAAATATCATATAAGACATGAAAGAATCACATTTGCCCCTGGTTACAAATAAACATTCTGACATTGTAAAATATTTTATTAAGATGTTTTACATTGACCAATCAAATGAGTCTAAAGTGTTGGCTCGCTGCCCTAAACGTGCAATTTCAAGGCATCTTTTAGGAGAATGCCTCTTTCGGCATGTGAGGAGCTAGATCGGTACAGTCGAGCTTCTATATGAAAGGAGTTAGAGGGAAAGAGATAAGTGTCCAATCATTCACAATCACTAACAAAAGATTCCTCGAAAAGTTAAGTATTAGTAATCTTTTTTAAAATTTGTATGGATCTGATCTTATATATACACGAGGAATGTAATCAAAAGGAGCACGAAATGACCCTTGGACCTTTTTACATAAGTGGTGGGCCTTTTTGGTAAGCAAGCACATATGATATGAAAGTCCATTCCTAAATCACTTTCCATCTGAAAAAGATAAAAAGAACCAAAACTTCAATAAATCAACAAGTTGCCCATGAAGAATATGCACGAGTTTATTAAACCCTTAATTCAACTTTATTATGATTAGACGTAGTAAACTTTTATGATGTCATAAAGTTAAAAATCCATATTCCACGACATTTTATACTTGGGTATGACAAAAAATTATGCAATCTTTTTCATATGTCATAAAATAATATGTTTATTTCTGACACTTTGCATTGGATTGCAATATGACTTCGCAATATTTAATACATGCCAACACAATTGACCATCCAAAATGAGATGAAGAGCTATCGATACTCAAAATGTGAAGTAATGTGAAAATGGTGGATGTCCAACCTTTATAAAATAACATAATATAAGTTAGTGGTGCACAAATTAATTAAAATTAGTTTCGTTGCTTTTTTGAGAAACCACACGTAGTTTGTTTTTTAGTGAAAGCACAAGTTCCAATTTTCAATATAGAGCAAGACACTTTTTTTCTTTGAAATCGGATATAATCAAGTTACCAATACTAAGGGAAAATTGCATGGCAGAAATGAGACACTCTTCCAATATAGGACCAGCGGATATAATAAATTACAACCATTTTCATCAAAGCAAGGAAGAAGATTTTGTGCCTTGAATGACCCAATGGATTTCTTGTTTAGTAAAAAAAAAAAAAATTGCACAATCAATTCTAAACCTATTGTATGGAAATCAATTAAGTTCTAAACATTTTAGTCGAATAAATTTACTCTCAAGCCTTCAAGGGAAAACCTTAATGACAAGGAGTGATCTTATTAGGTTTACATCGAAACTCCCGTCTTCAAGTTTTGACAAAAGATGAAGTCCACCATCTTCGATCGTGATTCCTTTAAAAGTGTGTCGTCTTTTTATAATTTATTTGCATTGTTTATATTGGTTTCTTTGCATGTGATGCATAAAGTCGAGATGAACGACAAATTAGCATTGTTCTGCCTTTTCAGCGGTGGAAATTTTGTCCAATAGGAAAAAACCTTCAAGCAGGCACCCAAGAAGTAAATGCCGGTCAAGGTCAAGGCCCATAAATGCCAACTTTCCTAGGAAGTGAGCTAGATTGGACAATGTAATGTGCAACGAATAGGCCCAAATAAGGTAAACTCTACATGCTAGAAAACCAACCAAACCAAACTGCTGTTTCTTTTGTCGTCCACAAGCTTAGGCTCTAGAGAAAAAAAAAATCAATGCGGGGCATATCCTTTCTAAGGCTAGTAACTCGTGGAAACTTGATTCCGGATACGTACATTCTGAGTTGAGCAATCGAAGTTGAAAGCGAGGAGCGGCCTTCATTAAATGATTTAATTGCATGTGTTCAGTTGAGAAATATGCCATCAGATCAAAATTTTGAAATATATGTATGGCGGACATGACTTCTTGTGACTACTCTAGTATGGCTCGTGAAATACACAAAGGCTTGAACAAACTTCTTACTAGCTCAGAAAAGGGCCATCTCTCTTTTCTCTTCTGTAGTTGGGTAATTCACACTCCTCAATTATTCCATACCACGAACAATTCGGTAAAATGCGAGTCAAAACTTAAATGGGCGAATCAAATGTGAAACAGTTTGCACCTTTCATGTCAAAAAATGAATCGGTGTCAGCCGTCTAATTCACATACGAACAAGTCCGTTCCTTAACCACTAAACCAATCTATAAAGTTTAAAATGTTCTCGTTTGTGAATAAAGGTCTAGCAATGGCAAATAATCTCAAGCATTGGTATGTTTGCTAGTAGTTTCACGGTACTTGGTGCAAATATCAAGTGACATTAGATTTGCTTTTCAAATTCGCACGAGTTGTTAGTGCCAAAAACGTCTGAGGAGACATTGTCAAGTTAATGACCGGCACGGCTCAGTCCATTATAGGCAGCCCGTAACCAATCCAAAACACGACATTTACCATTCATATGTGATGGAAATAACTCAATCTTTACATTTATAAACTCGACATTAATATATGGCAAAGTTATTCCCAGGTATTTTCTTATGGATCAATTCATATTGACAAATGACATAGTAGTTACGGGATCAACTAAGTACACCAAAAAAAAAAAAAAAAAAATCATCGTGCAACATTTATATTAGTCGAAGCATTTGTTTTCTAAAAACAAGGCCATGGTTTTCTTCGACTGGTATTGTAGGTGGTGGGTTACAAGTGTAGATTGTACCCATATTTATATTTAATTAAATTTACTTTTAAGTGACGCCATAACTTTTCACACCTAAAATATGGTCAAAGTATTGGTCATTTTAAGAGAGAAGTCAGGCTTTGTGAGGGATCGACCATATTAAGCTAGGTATTGACTTTATGATTATAAGATGTCATGCAAATGACACCCAACCGAGTGGTGATTGGCATGGGTTTGGCCAACAGAAGAACTGGCATGTGTAAGATTTGCATTAGCCATTGTTGGTACGAAAAGTTGACATGTTGTTTCACTTGGGATAGGTGTTGACCCAAGTAGCAAAACATCTTTTACCAAAAGGTTGATTTTCAATTAGGTTCAATGGTCATTTCGAATAGGAGTTCGATTGGCATTGCAAAAAAGATGAACAACAAATACAAAGATGAAAAATTGTAACAGATGGAAACTGGAAAGGCAAAATTTATAATAGTATATTGGGAATATGTGTTTCTAATGATGGACCTCCACCACAATTACACGATGACATATACATAAACCATTGATCAAATCCATTCACTAGCTGTTATTATTCAAATACAGTTGTAATTGCACTCTTGAAATTCCATCCCCTTTCTTTGCACGCTGATCTCATCCATAACCAAATGCTGATATTTATGCCATATAATTGTCTATCCTTTAATCCATTGAAGCATTCTCATTGACCAATCTTCCTTGATCAACTGTATTCCATTGCTTATCAATAGCTGTATTACATAATTATGGAAACCTGTATATTATGGTCGTCAATAGACTGGTCAATAACTATACCATACAATTATCAATAATTAGGTCGATTACAATCAACCAAACTCACTTAAATAACTAAATCTGCTGTATGTCGATTTAAAAGAGTTAGGTTATTTTTTGGTAACACATTTTTGCATGGATGGTTGCTGTTGAAGAGGATAAGGAAGATTGGTAAAAGAGGCGGTTGACATACACGTGACACAAGACACATAGTAGAAAAGGTTGGTATAGACATGGTATAGGTGGTCGACATACACGTGGCAGAAACAGTTGGCATGACCGCTAACCGGTTAAAAATTTGAGAAAAGTTCAGGAATGATTATTTTATCAAATGTTACATCTAAAATTTAGGAGTGATGGAGATCGTGCTTAGGAACTTGGCAAAAGGTGGCAAAACGATTGACATGAATACCAAACTCGTTCTCAGAATTTGATACCGGCCATGTCCAGAACATGGGGAACGTGTCCAAGATTGCAAAAACATGTCCAGAAAACATTTTATTTTTTTAAAGTCCTCACGCATGAAATTGAGATTCTAGATGCTCATGACTATAAGGACGCATTAAAATTTAATGGAAAACATCTAGAACTTGAGGAACAAGTCTTAGAATATGAAAGTAAGATCCTAAAAACTCAAGACTATAAAAAGGCTCACTATCGTGAATTCACTTTTGATTTTGTGCTGTCAGCTACAAGCTCCGATCGCCCATAAACTTAGTTTGTGTTCCTTTCTACACTGTAAATTTTCTGATTAATAATACGAGAATTACTTGTCTTTTATATCCGTAATCTCGAGTTTGACCTGCATTGGTCAGTCTTCTTTGGGGGCTTCTTAGGGGAAAACATTAACATATGGAGGAAATGGCCAGGCAGGTTAGTACTTATGTAAATGCGAATTGGCATTCATTTCCTACTGGACTATCTCGGTCTTATCCTATCAATTTCCTAGACATGTCCACAGGCCAAATCACTCCTAAAGTTGCTAATTACCGTTTGTTATATGGCTCATTTTAAGTAAAAAGTTACTAAATCGACTTCTCCTCAAAAACTTAATATATTATTTTGAAATTAGAAAAATAAAATTACTATATGCTAATTTACTTACCATATTTCTATGTTTTAAAATAATTTTAAGTTTTATGGCTTAAATACAAATGACATTTTATTTGCAATTCGCAGAATTTTCATGTAGCTGTGATTTGTAAATATTTGATTGGTATGTTATATACTCCTTACAGCTCACTTGTTCGCCAGGAGAAAAAAATACTACAATCAGAGACGTCCGTAGACCTCTAGTTTCAAGATTAGCGAAGGTGGCCTTTGGTTTGATGACTCAAATCCATGATTCATACACTTATTTGCAAGCAAGAGTTGCTGTCATCCCAAAAGGGAGGACAGAGTCTGGACCTGCTGGATCCGGCCAGGTTGTTCAAATTCCGAGTGTTGTTCTTGACCTCCAATTCAAGACACTGAAGACCAAATTCTGCAGGAGTCATCTCCTGATGGTAGCTTTGAAATAACTCTGGTCACCTTACATTCCAAAGTATGGCTGAAGCAACATGCATCAGTAGACAGATCCAAGGTTGGTTCGAGGAGTTTGATCGGGCTGAGGAGCGTGAAGGGTAAAGCATTTGACGGGCCAGTTCTCCTGTCGTTCGAGCCCTGGAAAATTTGAAAAGCCCGCTGCTCGATTCATATATTCCATTTTCGTCAACCGTCTCTTTGATTATTTCGATGCAGTCATGCTGAGTACTCATCTGGCGGCTTTAGTTCATCAAGTCTTCCGTTGAAAGTTCCTAAACCCGTGCCCCTGAGATTGCAACTCAAGAGATGAAGATGTTGTCCAAAGACTGGCATGCGTTTAGGATATTCAATGATGAGGATCGGTTTCCTAGAAATTGGCCTAATTTCTTGCAGCCCGTTGAAAGTAATTAGTTTGCAGTCTTGTAATTTGGTGATGAAAGCATAATTGCTCTGTGATGCACCTTACCAGCACAAACATTGATTTATCACAGTAGACATGAGACTAACGCGAACTGATATACTAAAGAGGTTCACTACTGTAACTTCAATGAGTTATAGGTTACTGAATTATATTGGAATCTCTTCAGAAATTCACCCTGAAAAGGTCGTCCTCGGGCCATAAGAATGCACTCTCCAGACTTCCTAGCTCAAGTTGGATAGGTCTAGCAACTCCATTAAAAAATCAAGGTTGAAAACAGAGCAGTGCATGAGAAAGAACCTTGATCAGTTTAACATATAGGTTGCTCGGGTTCCGATTAAATGTGGTCAATTGGTGCTTTTGTTGATCTCTTTTCCTAATTTTAATTGCTGCAGACATTCTTGACTTGATCCCCATGTTTATATAGTGTGCTTCTATTGCAATCTTTTGTTTACAGCACATCAACTGCATGAAAAGACTCATGACATCCATAAAGTACGCTGCGCATCAGTTACATTTTTCGATTGTGATCACGCCCATTAGTTTAACTCTACCAATTTGTTGTCAGGTGTGGGGACTCCTTGAAGCGAACAAACTCCACAGATTGATTTGAGCGTCCTTTTTAATGCCTGTAATTTAGGTTTAGTACATATTTCTTTGTACTAAACCTAAATGTACTGTAATCAATATGCTTTTAATGTTTACTTTTGAATTAGAAAAGGACAAGAAGTTCCTTATACGTTAAACAAATCGTGGGTGGTTTTCACATGCGAATGCCACATTTTCTCGCGTCTGCTGGCGCTGGAATGGTGACTTTGTTTCATCACAATTCGTGCGTACAGGACAAGTGAAAGAAATTCTTGTCCTCTGCAGAAATTGTGCGCGATGAAAATGTGACATTGATTAGCAGAAGAAAAAGTTCAAACAAGTACTAGGTTAAGTTACTGTGCTTAATAGACACGTTAAACAAATGATATTGACCAATCACTCACTCGTCTTAGTCAATATACTTAGGACATGATTTTGGCTTTGCACTCGCAGAACTTCATCTCCGGTTGCTGATTTGTAGGACTTCGTCGCTGCAAGGACAAAAATAATTTTCTTGGCTGCAAGATATAGCTTCTGAACTTATCGGAGAACTACGACCTGTTACGGTAAAGGCGAAGCCCGGGATGTTTCACCCCTTGAAGGATCACATTAGCACAATGTCTGAACTGGCAATTTCGTGTCGTTAGGATCATCTTCTTGCTCCTAAAGTTGCACCTGATTCACTAGCTTCTGAACTTTTTGGAGAACAACGACCTGTTACGGTAAAGGCGAAGCCCGGGATGTTTCACCCCTTAAAGGATCACATTAAAACATTGTCTGAACCGGCAATTTTCGTGTCGTTAGAATGATCTTCTTGCTTCAACCTAAAGTTGCACCTGATTCACTAGCATCATCTCTCATCAAGTTGCTTTCAAGCAAGTTAACTATTCGGGTATGGGTGGAGCTCAAAAAAGGAGAGAGCTTAGGAAGAGAAATCGGCCCATAGAAAGAATCGTAGCCAGGTTAGACCAAGTCCGGAAAACTGGAATCCAGTCCTTTTCTTTCTTTAATTATATTTTCACCCTTTCAAGCGTCCCATCGTTTTGATCTTATTAAATAAACTTTTCCGTACTTATGTCGATCGACCATTATAATTTTCTAAGTCTACACAGAACTCAAGAGTCTTTTGAGCCAAAAACTTAATGAGTCGATCCAGACTTACGCGAACCAATCGAAAGACAGAACCACTCATAGATATTAGGCATGTACATATGTATACGTACCGAATACTATCTCAAATGATTAATGATGACCAGTTGATTGCAAGTCGCAACCATTCTGGGGCAGGAAAGAGAGGCCATGCATCTTTTGGGCATTAAACAAATATTGGTCGAGCATTTATGGACGATAAAGAAAACAGGATCATTGACTGCAATCCTAAGTTGCAATTATTGGGAGCGTGTGGGACTGATGTTGGGATTGTGACATCAAGAGGGAAGGAATTGTTTTAGTGTGTGAACAGAGGAACTTACTGCTTAAATTCCTCACAACCTGCAAAATATATTCCAAACATATTCTTAATTCATCAAATAAATCCAGACAAGATTGTTCTCCGCAGCTTATTTATGCATTTTTTTTTTCTTCCTTCAAGTTGGGGACAATAACAAATTGAACCTTATTGCAAAATAAAAGGAATCAATTTCTAACCCCAAGTCGGAGTAGCTAACACATAATTAATCCACTGAGAATGGAACTGAACAAGAATTGATCATCTAATTTAATCCAACCCAATCCAACACTAAGTAAGAAAAGAGAGGAAAACCAAGTCCTCACTTGCAGTTTCTTTCTTTTCTTTTTCTCTGCAACCTCTCTATTTAAAGACATCTTCCTCCATATCCAGCATTTTTGAACAGCGCTTGTTTTATATCTTCTGGACTCGGCGGTGGTCGTCCCTCGTTTACCTGTCCAAAAAAAAGGTGAGAGATTATCGATCTTCAAAAATCAGAGCCACATGGAGATTGATTGAAGCAGAATAACACAAGACAGATTCATATATTATTAATCACATGTACCTCTGAACAAGAAGCTTGCATCGAGAAATCATTGAAGCAGCTGATGACACACTGTTGAAGCTCGAGGCCGAGATATTCTAATGTGTGCACGGTCGATAGCAATAACCCGGGCTTCGTGGCGCAGCAGATGTCGATCCGGGTGTCGGTGTCTTTCCTCTCCACATCAAACTGCAAAACAATAGAACCAGAAGAAGAAGGAAAGTTTCAGTTCATTGCTCAATTCCATAGACCATGATGAGCGCAAAGATCGAAATAAACTGAGAAAAAGGCGAGGCGTGTTCAAATAGACCTTGGGTGAATTTCTAACAAGGACTTCGTTGGGCTTTAGATCTTTGGAGATGCCCATCAATTTGCGGGGACTGCCTGTTCCAACCTCAATTTCTTCTTCATCTTGAAGCCTGTTGATTTTGTCTAGGAGCTCTTTCATGTAATCTATGGTGTCTCCCAGGATTGAAGTCCTGTCCATCTGCAAAAGATCATTGTCCATTCATATTCTTGCATCAGCCAAAGAGAAAAGGGAACTAGAATTCAGTCTCTCTACAGGCTAAACCTGAAGATCATTTTCATCAAACGTTGTTCGAAGCTTCATGGTTAAACTGTTGGGTACTCAACTTCAGCACAACATCGGAGTCAAAAATCGAGTTTGATTACACACGTCCTTTCTCTTTAGAGCGATGGACCGAAAAGATCCTGTACTACCGATCTCTCTCTCTCTCTCTCTCTCTCTCTCTCTCTCTCTCTCAACCAAATCTGATGTGACAAAATCTAATTTTACCAATTTAATCAGGGACAAAAGGAAGGAGAGAAAGAGGAACAAATAGTCCGAGCTAGATCATATCACACCTTGCTTATCTTGGGAACAATCGACCTGAGCATGGAGAGCCGGTCGTTCAAGCGCTTCCTTCTCCGCCGCTCCGCCATCAAGTTCTTCGACGGCTGGCCTTCCAACTTCTTTGGCCTCGAGCTCCTCTTCTCGAAGCAGTATGACGACCCAGCATCGGTATTCCCAGCGAACCCGCCATTGTTGATGTCCGCAGCTTGCTCCGAGGCCTCCACCTTGCAGCTGTTCATCGCCATCATCCTCTCCTCAGCGCACTGGCCATAATGGTCGTTGCCGATGAGGTCGCACATCTCCTCGTCCTCCACCATCGAGGAGTAGGCGTCGTTGCTGTTGTTATAATTCGCGGTGTACTCGAGCTCCGAAGGGACGGTGTATGTGTGGACGACGTCCAAAGGGTGATAGGCCCCGGGGAAGCGGGCGTCGTCGAAGCCGGCGGGTTGGTGGGATAGGGACAGGATTTGCAAGGGGTTCGAGGAGGCGAAAGCCGGGTTGTCGCCGGAGGAGTCGAGGCTCCAGCAAGGAGGAAGGAGGAGATCGTTGTGCTGGATAGTGGTCCAGCAAGTGGCCATCTCTCTCCTTGGAGCCAGCAGCTCCTCCAAAAGGCCTTGCTCTGAGAGCTCCATGGTCTCTCTTGCTCTCTCTGTCCTCTCTCTGGGGCAGGAGAGGAATAGAGTTGGGTGATCAGCGAGAAGGTGAAGGGAGTGGGAAGGGAATATATAAATGAGCGACAAATTTAGAAATGCATTATTATTGTCATTAGGTGTATAGTATAAAGTTTTGTAGTGCAGTATATATAGTATAGATATACATATTATATATTTAATTTTCTGCGTCAGTACTGGTAGCAGCGGCTTAATTAAGAGCCCAAGATTGAAACGGAATCTGCTCTCTCTCTCTCTCTCTCTCTGAGGATTATTTGATGTCTTTATCGCCAAATTCATCCAATCAGACAAAACTTTAAAATTTCTAGTCACCCTGTCCTCAGGGCTTTGACCCACGAATCCGCCCCACTCGAAGAACAGCATCCATCGTAGACCACCGCCATTTTCATACTCTATATATGTACCTCCTACATGCTGTCCTTGGCTTTTTCCTTAACACCACCCACTCACTCACTCACTCACTCATTCACTCTCTCTCTCTCTCTCTCATGCGCGCGCGTGCGTGCACACGAACTCTTGACGAAACTAGATGGTTGAAGCTTTTTGAACGCTATATCGCCGCATCGAGGGTCATATGGATCCATTTACAATGAATCACGCATTAAGGGTGAAAACTTGGATAAAAATGGTGTAAGGGAGGGGGAATAAGATGAGCATGTCGGGATTTGTTGAAACAAAATTTGGAATTAAAAGCCAGCTTGATCTGGTTTAGAAAAGATCTTGATGTCAATAGTACGATTTAACCGCATGTCATAGAAATTAGACATCATAAGGTTTCTTTCTTTGAGAGAATTGTGTGAATCTAATGATGAATAAAACGAGATGCATAAAAAGTACTGTGAAAATAAGCGATCGAGCAATGAAATATACAAGACAAAATATTAAGAAGAATATTAGATTTACATGGTTTGGTTGATCTGACAAGTTCATGGGAAGAGGAGTGCTGGATTTCACTATAAACAAAACAATTCAACAAAGACTACATGCACACTCAAGCACTCAAATAGTCTTAGTGTTTCTCAATCCATAATTACATTTAATAACTCACTTAGTATTTAGCCTTTATAATTTCATATGAAATAATATCTCATATCACAAAAGAATGCTTAACTCTTTCCAAAAGATCTATTGGCTTCAACACTCTTGTATTGCTTTAAGATGTAAAAGATTTGCATTTCTTTCGAAATTTAACAGCTTTGACACTTGAATTTCTCTTCACAAAGAAGACTACTTTTTATATAAGGAGTTAGATCCAAACTAATAAACTCTTTTAGAAAACCTAGTCAAACAAGAAATCTAGTCCAACTTAGAGGCTTATTTGAATTAGCAAAGTTTCCTTTTTAGGTTCAAATTTGAGATATATTTTTAATAATCTCCACCTCAACTCAACATCTAAACCAAGTCACAAACATTTCATTGAAATTTAAACTTTGCTCCTACTCTCCTATAGCTTTATAAGTTTGATCGCCATAAATATGTTCCAAGTCCAAGTCTAACTTGAATTTTGCCATAACCGTGAACAATATTAATACACAAACTCCACCCGCACTTCTAGCTACTCCACAAGGATTTGCAAACACAACATCCTCTATCACATATAAAATAAAACCATTATTGCATATAAATGTGTCAGGAGATCAAACAAGCACCTTTGTCAAACTCAGTAATTACAGCAATCGCCAGCTCCATAGACTCCAACTCACTATAAGCCATATCTAGGTTGTTTACCATCTAGCATCCGCTACCTTAGAAGTTTTTATTTACAACTCTACCTCAAGCTAAACACCATCCTTATTAGTATGAGCACTGCCAAAATTACTCATACCCAGAAATACTAGACTCATCAAATGTAACTTTGTTGTTGATGATAGATTAATTTAATTTTGGGCATCACAACCGATAAACTTGCTTACCTTGTGCATAGTCTAGGAATATACACTTACTTACCCTTTCATCGAGCTGACTATCACCCACTTGAACATAACATGGGCAATCGATATATTCTAAGACTAGTTAGCAATGTTACATGACCACACTTCTTTAGGAGTTCAACATCCATTTGCAATCGACGGAGATTTATTCAACAAGTAGCTCACCGCAATAAGTGCATCGACCGAAATTCTCTTAACCATACAAGCACTAGAGAGTATTTTATGAGCCATCTCTAATAATATTGTGGTCATCATCCCTGCAACTCATTGTGGTTTGATGGCATTAGTGTGTTGTTTGACTATGCCTCCTTCCATGTAGAATTCTTTCAACAGCTTCAAGTAAAACTTCATGCTATTGTTAATTCACACATGCTTAATCATCCTACCAGCTTCCTTTCCGATCAAAATTTTCAACCATCTAATCTTGATAAGAGCATCAAGCTCTTGCCCAAGCACAAACACTTAGGTCTTCCTCGAGTACATTATTAGCATAAAATAAACACTCTTCGTTGAAAGAAACCGCAACAACCTACAAACACTCAAGTGAATTAACTCTACAATTTTTGTAGCTGCTCTAATAGTTGTATCAAATTAAAATTTGTCATTTGCTTAAGTCACAACACCTACATAGATTTAGTTCCTTAGCAACTTAACCATATACCGCATTTCTTTCACTCAAAACCTTCAAGGCTCTCTCCCAATGTGCCCCAAACACATATGCCTCAATTTAACTTCTCGAAACAAATGCATTTAATGCCTCAATGATGAAATACGTCACTATGTTAGCTTTAAGCTCATATATTCATTGCACTTGATTCCTCTCATTGATGCCAAGACACCTCAAATGAGTTTCAGAATTCTACCTTCTAAAGTATACAGACACTCAACTCAATTCAAGACACTCAAGGAAATCAAGTTATTCTTCAATTCTAAAACATACCTTATTCTAAATAATATTCTCATGATACAATCATGCATTCTTTATAACATCGCCAACACCCACAACATCACATATTTCCCAACTTCCACTATCTATACATTGAAAAGTAGTAAACTAGTGCTTGTATGGCGCAGCTTGAAACAAATAATCATAATCTATAATCCATTTGTTAAACATTAAATCTTCAGTGACAAACAAGACATAATCATCATCGTCTTAGACACCATAAGCAATTGCAGCAATATCATCAATAGGCTCAACTCTAATTGCTTTACCCTTCTCATTCTTTAGTTTAAGGCATTCCCTTCTAATATTCCCCCTTTTCCCACAACTTCAATAGACAACATTGTTAGTCCTAGACTAACTATATTTGTTTGAGTTTGCTTTGCTTCTACTAGCACAAGTACTAGTTTGTCCTCTATTTTCACCTACTAAAGTAACATGCACAAATTCACCAAAATTCTCTACTTTGAATGTCTCCTCATAGAATCAAAAAGTGAACCTCATCAAATATCAATCTTCATGACCGAGAGAAATTACTAACAACAATAATAGTAGCATTCTAACCCATCATCAAATTCAATCTCAACTGAATTCTATTGGCTAACAATTACTTTTGATCCATTGATTATGTTCAGCAATTGTCGCACCTTTGCCCATTTTATAATAAAATAGACATCGCATCAAGTAGACCTTATTGATTTTAGAGGGCTTCTCGTACATGTTTAATGGGGTATTCATTGGTCTTGTAATAGCATTCTCTTTCATGATGTAAAAAATGGCATTATGATAGTGTTGGTTGGATAACCTCCAATGCCTATCGATCCAACAATTACCAAATTGTTTGCTTCACTTACTTTTGCTTCTTCTTAGATGGAGGTTATCCTAATCCGCATCTTTTAGAAACCAAAATCATTCCCACCAAATCTGTCGATTTTTACTTTTTCTTCTTATGTTGTCATTGATTTGTCATAGTTCAATCAAGCCTGGCTTTGATACTAATTGTTACATAAATAAGCAATTGAAGAATGAAATAAACAGAAAAAAAAAATATTTGGGACATTGAATTTATGTGGTTTGATTTGTGAGACCTATGTCCATGGAGCAACACATGATTCTACATAAATCAAGCACTCAATACTCTCAGTGTTTCTCAATCTCCAATTTTACTTGATAATCACATAATGTGTAGCCCTCATGGTTTCTCACGAAATAATATTTTAATCTCATAAAAGAAATAAAAAATCTTACCACATGATTTAATTAGCTTCAACATAGAAATCCACAACAAATTCCTTCTAGGAAAGCTAGTGAAACTAAGAAAACACTCCAACTTGGAAACCTACTTAAATTAGGAAAGTTTCCTTTTTTATCTCAAAATTGAGACATATTTTCAACATTAAGTTTATTAAATCAAATTGAAATTGGCAAAAGGAAGTTTGTCAAACCAAATAGATCACCATGATCAATCATGGATCACACAAATCTATTACGATCCTTTTGATTTGCAATAGATCATATGGATCAATAACAAACCAAATTGATTTGTAGGGTATTGGTTGTTCACTAGGTCTATAAGTAAGTCCTTGCCAAACCTTATTCTACACAAAAATTTTGATATTATACGCTTTTTTTTAGGGTTCATTTTTTTTTTTGGAAATATATGAGTTAAAAAATATATTTTTTTCTAAAAATGATTATATGTATCACTTATAAAATAAATGAACAAATTTTTTTTCATTATTCATGAAAATATTTAGACACAAATTTTTGTTGATAATGCAAATAATTTTATTTACTACTTCAAGAAATATAAACATTCATTTTTTAAAATACTTTTCAAATCATTTATTTATCTTGAAACAAATAGACCTTTAGGGAAAAACATACTCATAATGACAAAGTTCTCTTGTCTCAAGCCTTGCATAATCCTTAATAACCATCTCTCTCCCTCTCCCACCCTCTCCTTAAACCATCCACCACTAGCGTAGTAGAAATGGGTAATAAATGCAAGTGAATTCACAACACATGTGCTCAGGCATATAATTTCTCGCATGTGAAAACTTGGAAAAAAAAAAAAAACTCTCATTTTTCTATCTAAAACAACATAAGGAACAAATAAATACTTTGCATCCCCTAGTGACGTGTCAAAACTTGAAAATAATTCTAGGCAATAAAAAGTTAAGATAAATGCATTGAAAATCCTGAAAGTCGTCGTTGAAAAGCAATTGAATTCAAAAAATTTCAAAAGTGCAATGAAATCATAAAATTTATCACGCAAGACAATTGAGTTCCAAAATTTTCAAAATGTGTAATTAAATACTAGAACTTAAGTTCTTCCATTAATTACACTTTTTGAAAGTTTTAGAACTCAATTGCACTTGATAACTTAATTGCATTTTTGTGATAAGTTTTCGGACTTTATTACACTTTTTAAAGTTTTAAAACTCAATTATACTTTTGTGATAATATAAAATTTTCAATACACTCATCCCTAAAAAGTTTGTAAAATAAACAAAAGCCTACAATAATGGGAAAATAGACATAAACTAGAAAAATGCTTTAAAACACACATAAATAATAGATATTGAGGCCTAAAACAACTACCAATGAGAAATCCAATCAAGTTGCGGTATAGCACTAAATGAGTTTTCCCAATTGGTACTTATGGGCCCTATAAAATTTCCCAAATAAAAAGTTATGGCTATTTAATTGTGCAGCATATGGATTTTTTTGTCCCGTGTACACCTATTGGATATCCTCTATTCAAATGGTTTAGAAAGTCATCAGCAACCGCATCTGTGTTAGCCAATTTTTTTTTTTTTTTTTTTTATGACCTTGGAACCTCCGTAAGCCAACAACTGGCGGCGCAAACCAAGGGAGCACTAACACAGGAGCCCACCTCTCACGGCACTCCACTTAAGTTGTGCAATGGGGACACGGAGGTTTGAACCCCTTCCCTCCCGGATGAGGGGATAAGGCGCAAACCAGCGTGTCCACCGCGGGGTGGTTCGTGTTAGCCATTTTTCATCCATCCTCAACCGACAAGGACATGGCCATTGCCTTAAGCACCAACCTTCATCGGTGAAGCCGCTCTATCACCACCATGCGCCACCATCCCGTCGCCTCCCCCCTCCCCTCTTTATTATTTTTCTTAAATTTAGGATTTTTCATTTTTTCTAACACTTCACACGAGAGAGAGGGAAGGAGGGAGGGTGGGCACAAGCAAGCGAGATCTATGCAAGGGCTTGCAAGAGACTCGCCCGGCAGCCATGCGCAGTGGTTGTGCAACCTTTTGGCCCTTCGTCAAATGCGTACGGAAATTTCGCCACCATCACCGTTGAAGGAGGAATGTCCAATATGTTGGGTTGAGACCAGAGCACTAGGAGGAGCTCTGCAACTCTTGCTGGTCTTTTGAGCTTGGACGAATGGGAAGCAAGAGAACGAGATCAGGAGACTATTTCTCAACCTTGCCCCATTGATACCTTGGCCATTTCCATCTTCTCAACTTGAGTTGAGATTTTCTTTCTTGATCTAATATGGGAGTATTTTGTTGATTTCATCTAGGTTTTTTTCCTTTGTTTGTTGCCGATACTCTTCTTCACTTGTTGGGCATATTTTTCGCTTCTATTGTTAGGAATTGATCTGTTGCTTTAGGTCCTCCAAAAGATCGAAGAGGAATATGGTGAGTTCATGCTACACTAGAACCTTTTATACCACTTTTTCGAACTTTGTAAGCTCTCATAACCTAATCTAGATTTAGGAGCTCTTCTCTCCCGATCTAGATTTAGATTTGGGAGTTCCTTAGAAACGTTTTGGTGCTCATCTAACCCTCCCAATCTAGATATAGATCTGGGAGCCTATTCAACTGGTATTTTTGTACGGTGATGGTGTTGATGATGCTACATTTAGGTGTACACTGCCCACTCAGCAAGCCATAGCTATTGGAGAAAAAGATGATGGTATGTGCTCATCACTAATGATGATGCAAGATTCAGTAAATGGCTGCCATTCTTTCTGTTTTAATGTTGAGACAGATCTGTTCTTGTGCGATGAGTGTATGCTTATTGCAGCAATTTGTACTTTGTTATACTACTTTATTATTTGGGATTTATTTTATTTGCATCTCTCATGTATCATCTTGAGATATGAATGAAATATTCACTTTTCAACCAAAAAAAAAAAAAGAGGTCAGGATGGTCGGGTTCATTCTTGTTTTCAAAGGTGGAGAATTGCCTGTTGGAAAGTTCGAATTTGGAAATGATCGAATAAAGCCCTAGAGCTTGATCTATTCCAGATCTAAATCAAATTTATTCATGCCCTAAACATTAATCCTGTAGCAAAACCATAAGCTTGATTGGAAACAGAGAGTGACCCTCAAAAGGGGAAAAAAAAAGATTCAAAGTCTCTGAGTCAAAGGTTTGATTGAAAACGGAGAGTTCAGGTTTAGCCACACACTGATGGTCGGCCGACGAACTCCACCGTGTGATGGCCGCCGATCTCAGCACCATTTCTAGTGTTTTAATTTTTCTTCCCAAAAAAAAAAAAAAAAAATTCCGCTCGGTAGAATTGAGAGTTGTTCTTCTTGAATTTTTTTCTCCTTATATTTTTGGCCTTTTCTCCTTTTTAAATTTTCTATGTTTTTTTAACACTATTTTTTATGTGGCACCACATGAACACTATATTTTTTTCCAAAAATATCAGAAAGGCATCAATCGAATTTTTGATGTGCCAAGCCAACAAAATTGATGGAGTGACAGTTGAAAGGATTTAATTGCACCAAAATCAATACATTTAGCATTTGATTGCGCTCTTTTAGATGTTTAAGATTGGATTATGCATTGAAAAAAACGTTAAAAATTGTATGTGTCATTTTCGTTAGTTAAGGTCATGATGGTCTTTCAAATAATTTATTTGTCAATGCAAATATGATGGATTCTTCTTGAAGTCCAATTTCCTGGTTTCACACTGCCAAAACAGGTATATATTCAAGATAAGAGCAGTACAACTGTTTGCAAGCACGCGCCTTATTATTGGGTGACAATCAATTACAATGTCATTTGTCATATTTAGGTGAAGAGCCTCAATTTCAGACGTTACTTTATTGATTTTTTATGATTAGCACTTCTATTGCAAGATTTTTTAAACTGTATTATATTACGTCCAATCTCTGTGCCCGTGTCTTTAAATTAATAAAATAAAAGAACTTTTTAAAATAGTAGTTATGCAGGATAATAGTGGGCAGAAAAAACAGTCTAGTAAATCTATGCTTTTTTTTTTTAAAAATAATTTTTCTTTTATTGGTTGGTGTAAGTCTTCATGAGTAGTCGAGTGTCATCTTCCAATTGGGGGAATGTAACCATTTTCGCACTCACAAAATCACTTTACCAAATGTCGTTCTATATATACTTTTAAGCAGTGATTAAATAATTGTATAATCTTGACTCCAAAAGTTTCTTCATTGTCTAACTTTAACATTGGCCCACTCAGAGGAGGAGCCAGAGCATCCATCCTTCCAATTACTTCTTTCTTAATACATAAATTGTTTGAGAAGGAGTTTCAATATGATCGCATGTCATTCTTGTGGTGAAACTGAAAGTAATTTAAACAGCTACATCGGTTTTGAAAGCGTCAACCAATCACATTAGGCTTCTTTTGTTTTGCAGAAAATTTAAAAATCATTTTTCTTATTTTAATTTTTTAAAGAAATAAGATAATAGAAAATATTCTCATTATTGACAAAAATGTGTATGCATGACTTCTTGTTAGTAATAAAAATATTTTTAATTAACTCTTTTTTGTAAGCGATAATAATGATTAAAGTTATGAAAACATTTTCCAAATTATTAATTCGCAAAACAATGGTAGTCTTAAACATAAATAAGTTTCATTGGCACTTGCTAAAATGTGTAAGTATTTTCAAGGAAAAATTTCAAATAATAAACTAAAGTGCCATTATTTTCTCAAATAAGGGTTTAAAGTGAGCCTTATTTCAAATAAGAGCCTAAAATACCCTCATTTTCTCAAATAAAAGCATAAAGTTGATATTGTTTCAAATAAAGGCCTAGTGTCCATATCAATCTCAAAGAATGACCTCAACTCACTGAATATGAAGGGTAATTTTGTCTTTTAAATTTTTAAATTTTGTTCTTTTATCTTTATTTTTTTTCCATTCTTTCTTTAAAAAAATTTTAAAAAGAAAGAGAAAACACAACTAAGAGGGTGCTAGCTGCCGCCCCATCACTGGTGGGGCAACGGTGATGGTTGGCAGGGGCTAGCAAACCCTCGCCAAAAGCAAGAGAGGATTGTGACCCTCTCCCAAATTTGGGCAAGGGTCATCGGCCCTCGCCCAACACCTCCAAACCTCACCCAAGCATCGATGAATGTCTAAGGTGCTTGGGCAAGGGCTAGTGACCCTTGCCTAGATCTAGAGAGGGTCATTGCCCTCTTCCACGTGCCTTTAGCCGGTGAGGGTCATCTACCCTCACCTAAGTGTTGGCGACCCTGCTAGCTTTCACCACTGCCCCACTAATGGGGCCGTGGCCATGAGCGGGAAGGAGCCACGCCTGCTTGTGTATTTCCTTTTTCTTTTTAAGTTTTGTTTTGTTTTGTTTTTTTAAATCTAATCTAATTTAAATTTAACTTTTGTCTTGACAAAATATATTTGGTTTGTTGGAATATTTTGCTGGTCGATGAGACAACAAGGCTAGGTTATTTGAAATAGCTATAACCACTTCGAGCTCTTATTTGAAACAAGATTCACTTCATGCCGTTGTTTGAGAAAATCAAAGCACTTCAAGCCCTTATTTGAAATTTTTCCCATTTTCAATCAACTACTCAACTCAAATTTGAATGATCCACTCCACGGAGTTTTTATTTTGTTATTATTATTTCTGTCTTTTTTGTAGTCGATGTGCTTTGAAAAAAATTTGATCAATTCCCTATAATTACTAGCATGGTGTCCACTTAGATATCACACAGAGTTTAAGGGCCAGTTTGATTTACAGGATTCAATTAAGTGAAAAATACACTTAATTTGCTAAGTAGTGTTGAGGATAATTAATTCATTTTACATAATAGACACTTATATTAAGATTTTGTCTATCTAAAAACTACCAATAAGTTCACATTCCGCAATTCTTAACTTTCAGCTACAGTCACACAACATTATATTCTCAAGTTTAGCACTTAAAATTCAATACTTATTTATCCATACTTATTTTTCAGTTTTATCATACCAGTCCTAAAAGATTTATACAAAAAGAAAAGGATTAATAAGATTAAAAACATTTCATGCAAAACCGTCAAAAAGTCTTAAAGGACCATTTTGCAAGAATAGTACGTGCTACAGATGAAGTGCATAGGTCTTCATATAAGCATCTCCGATCTTCGTGGGAAGACCTAACTTTTTATTAATTTGAATGGATGCAAGTTAATGTTTTAGAGCTATTTTTCCAAATGTTGGAACCCACCAAAAGTAGCGCGGAGTGAATTAGACATGTTTTGCCATTTTTTTTGTAAGCTAACAAGGTGTCAGTCAGATTGTAGAAGTAGAATATCCTACTTTGTAAAATAGCCCTCGATGCTTGTAGAAAGACGTCCAAGGGATCAAAGAAGATCATACCGACGGCATATATGATCGATAAAGCTTCTAGCAAAATTTTGAAAGCTTGGAAGTAAAAACTAAAAATCAAAAATCAAAATTGTTGGTGGGATTCCAGAAGATCACAAACAACTCTTTCTCCATGTTGCATTGAATACTCTTGCTTTCCTTTCGTCAAAATAGTGTGATTTCTGTATTGTAGATCTCTATAGTGAATACTTGTAATCTAGAAAGAGAGTGATATACTATTCTAAGAGACGCTCAAATTGTAGAAGCAACTCCTGAACTTTCAAGTGGAAGCAACGCATGAAGCATAATTTGTAATATCTTAAGGAGTATCTAATGGATTATAACCTTAGTAAAGTTGTTAGAGTTGAGAGACAGAGGTGGCCAAGTGGCACCACTGTAAACTAGATGTGCATTTCTTTTATCTCTTAAGCTCTTTCAGTTTATGTTTGATTGAAGATTGTGATTCTGCATAAGGGTTCACATCGCTAAACCACCAATGCACCTTGTAGGCACTGTCCATCACATATTTGCAAAACAGCTTTCACCGTTTCTAAGACAGCCAATTCATCTCCTCTTGCTTATCGTGCTTAATCAATTCCATATAATTCCATCGGAATCCATGTTTAGTGCTAGCCAACGGTTGTTGGGAGATGATATTCGCAACTTGTCTACTAAAGTTTCTGAAAATAGCCGTGGCAAGGCATGGTTGGTTTTTTCAAGAATTGGCTCTAGACCAATGCGCTCAAGATAACCAAAGGACATCAACGACACTACAACAAATCGTGGTGAGGGACACCATTAGACATTCTATTTGATGTAATTTATGTGCAATCATTATTAGGGCAACAGGTAATTTATGTGTTTTTTCAAATTATTTAAAAACTTTCTTGTGTTTCAATTTAATTTAATCGAATAGTAATTTCAAACTATTGTTTCAGGAAAAAGAAAAAACGGGCGTAGAACTTGCCTGCCTAGACAAAGCCCGTTCCTCATTCCTATGCTTAGCGCACGCAAAGAACCATTTATAATAAAATAACACGCCATTTGTCAAATTACGGCGAAGAAACTTTGACTACAAATACTATTTTATTGAATTATTGCATGAGCCCGCGTGTTGCCACGAAAAGAATAATACATCTCTCGCTTCTTCCATACCCTATGGTGTTGAATACCCCCACATGATATTCTACATCCTTCTTGTTATATTTTATTTAATGACACGTACATTATTAGCAAGTTTAAAGTATGATTGCACGAATAGCAAAATCCGACAAACTTATTCTTTCGTATGAACTGTTGGGAATTCAACGTAGAAAACCCGTTACCTTAATTTGAGGAGATTGCTGAAAGAGTTCATTAGTCTAAACCTCTCGACATATATAGTAAGATTTATCATCATTTAAAAACTTAAATCAATGAGATGTAAACTAATTATGATACATTAATTGATTCAATATCATATTTTGACATGAGACTTCTCTATCATCTAACTTTCTATCATGTGCAACTTGTTAGAATATGTTAATTTTTTTTTTTTTTTGTAGAAAGAAAATTGTATTCATTGCTTAAAATGATTCATGAGAAATACATAGACTTTCACAACAAAGTAAATTGAAGCAAAGAGAAAATTGTATTAATTGTTCAAAAGAATACATGAGAACTACATATATTTTCATGGCAAAGCAAATCAAAGCAGAGCAAATGCCAAAATACTATAAAACAAAGCAAAACCTAGAAAATAAGGAAGATCTTGCAGGGTTAAGCACATATAGTTTCATAAAAATAGATATGTCCAGCAAAATAATTGATAATCAATCACTAGATCTCATTTCATTATTGGTGATAAGCATAAGCTAGAAATTCTTTTTTCAATAAGTAAACATTGCTAGTTAGTGATGCACGTTTAGGTTTGACTTTCTTTACAATAATGCCATACAGAGACAACCGAAATAGGTTAAATAAACACATATCTAACTTTTGGAAGAGCATATCTTCATAGTTCAGGCAAGACGCCAAAACTTCTCTGATCATCATTGAAATTGGAGGTAGAGGACCTGTACATAGATAGAGCATGGAGGTATCAAATCCCCGAAAATAGTATTAGACTCCCAAAGCTAAATTGGGAGATGATAACTCTTAGGTTTAGAACTAAATTAGGAAAGTTCAAACTCTCAAATCTAGAACTAGACCTGGAGAAGAGAACTCCCAGATCTAGATATAGAAGAAAAAAGAAGAAAGAACCAACAAACTCAAATAAAATCAACAATAGATGGAGAGGGTGAGACTAGCTCAAACATTCTCCCATGGCTAAAGGTTAAAAAAGACAATGGAGAGAGAGAGAAAAAGACGTTTCAACTGTTTTAAAGATATTTAGTCACATCATATTTCAATATCAAACTATACATTCATCTAACCATTTAAAATTTTGAAATGATTGATTGTGATCTCACAACATGGTCTCAAAGCAAGCGGCCAAGACCTCATTGCCTTGTGGGGAAGTATTACATTTTCTTCTTATAGCTTAAGTTTTTTAAATAGTTGGCTATGAATTCATAAAATCTCACACACCTTAAAACAATCAACTTTATTATGATTTACAAAAATTAGATAATGAATCAAGTCTATGCATTAAATTCTATGGGCAATAAGACAAATTATCCTTAAACTTTGGTTCAATGAGTGATGTGATCTCTTAACTTTTCATTTATAAAATATGATCCATGAAATTTAGCCAAATTTGTATTGCCGTCCAATCTCTTGGATGAAAATATTTAAAAATTCATGTACCACATTGAATATTGTCTCAAAATTTAGAGATCATGTTGGACTAAAATTCATGGATTATATTAAATAAATTAAAAATTTAAGGGTCATGCTACATATTAGGTCAAAGTTGATACGTCATTTGTATAATTTTTCCAAAATTCTCTATGTATATATTTTTTTTTTTGTCGAATCCTAAATTCTATTCACTAGCCCTAAGGCCCCTAACTAGGTCACGTAAAATTCATGAGAAAAAACAAGGCCTACGTTTTCCCGATAAAGAAAAGAAGACAACCGCACACGTCTCGAGGCGACGGAGGGGGGGGGACAAGGCCACCGTCTCCTGCAGACCACCACCCACGTGAATCTTTCACCTGGGCAACCGATGTCTCATTTCCTTCTCCAGGTGTCGAGCAACCACCGCAAGCCGCCAAGAAGAATTTTCCCCCTCCATTTTTCAGCTTATTTTAATTTGTTCATTGGCATTCTGTTTACTCATTTCCCGTTCTGTCATTTTATATAGAGTAGGCTGTCTTCAAGCATAGATGCATCGATCCTCATCCCCAACCATCTCGTATCATAGAAAATATCATGTGGAATGAATTGGCAAGGGAAGGAGCACCTTTTGACTTAATAGCTCCGGCAGATGATATTTATATCGAAATTCAATGTACCCATTTTTGGCCTTTCCCTCCACTAGCGTCCACGGATTGGGAGCCCATCGTCCACGTTCGAATTATGAAAACGGATTTCTCTCCCGGTCACGGTAGGCAGACCTGCCAAGCAAGAAGTCCTTTTCCATTGTAGATTTTTGGTGAGGGAGAACGATATAATTTTCCTTGGAATTTATCGGTGAGGTTTGATTTTGAACTCACGATCTCGCTTCTCCAATAGTATTGATTCTAAGTGCAAGGTATGGGATTTGTATCATTCTACCGGAGGCATCAAACTTCAATATATATATTGATAGTTAGCTTTTAGGATGTAATTCTCCTAAAATTATTAATGTTTGTGTTGCAATCCTACAATGGTTGTTGGTGATGTCGGTATAGCAATGTTCTTCCATTATGTGCCCAAAAGTGTGAGATGGAGATTGTTATAATCGTAATGCAGACCTTCATTATGGGTTTGTGTGGCCTTGCACTCTTATGCTTGAATAGCTAATTTTTGCAGTGTGGTCCTTGGTAATTATCATCCCAATGATGTAATTAGGAAAGTGAGTAATGATGCATACTTTTCCATGGATTATCATTAAGTATAGATCATTATTATTATTGAGATGTTGTTGTTGTTGCAATTTTCACTCATACATGTTGATGCAAAAAGATCCTTAAATTATAAAGGATCAAACCTAAGGCTGAGTTCACACATGGGGAGGAAATTGTTGAGATATACATGTGAGTCATATTGAAAAATGTCCCACATGATAGAATTGGTGTGATGTGGATGAATTAAGATATTTGAGTCGGCTCATAATTCATTTGTATAAGCTCTTGAATGAATTTAGGTCCAACTATATATGTTAATGGACTCGGACTTTGCACTCTCTCGTGAAAATCTTCTTAGGTAAAGTTATTGGACTTTTGTTTCCAAGGTCTCAAACTTGAGACACATTTTTAATTATTATTATTATTATTGTCATCATCATTATCAACTAATGGATTATCATTAGTAGTGATAAATAAAATTCATCAAAGAATGAGAGAATCGTTGGTGATATGGATAGAAATCAGCCATGTCATAACAAAAACAACAACAATAATCTATTACCCGTTCACATATACTTTGATAACTTCATATAGTGTAATAGAATATACTTACGGAGTTTAGGTTACCACAACTTGCTGCTTGCATATTCTACTCATTACTCGTATGTTCTTATGAAACACATCGCTCTTTTTCACCTACTGATTGTGAATCTAATATAAGTTTGAAGAGGATAAAATGCTCCAACAACAATAATTCATGCCACGACCTAAATGAGCATATCTGTCACATTAGTCTGTTATTATTGTCGGAGAGCAAATCAGGTGGGAAGACAATTAAATTAGACATGACTATGATAGCAATCTCATCATGCTCTGTTATACAATGACACCAATGCAATTGATGTGTCTTATATGGCACATATTAGACGCAAAATTTGGGTAGTTAGGTATGATTTCATTTGTGTATGGACCCCGAATCTATCAATCCTACATAGCAATCTTTTGATGATATGTTTATATTTTCTATGATTGAGCAAACTTTATTCTGCCCCTTGATGATAAATTGCTATACGATTGGGACATGTGTCACACATCATGTAACTAAATGACATGCTATCTGACACATGATGTCTGGTGGCCATGGTTGGTGGAGATGGTAGCTTGGTCTTCTTGGAGATGAGATTTTGTTTAAAGATGCCAAAATGTGTACTTCTTAAAATGGAGGATGCAACGTGTAATTTTATGTACTTTTCCCTATCCCGATCACTATTAACATAAAAATTAGTTTCTTCTTTCCTAAGGAGATTAATAGCAGGGAATTTCTGCTTGATAGTAAGCTTCCGAGGCCATCTCTTTTCGGCTAATGTGTAATTTATCATTAGATGTGGTCCAAATTTCATAGAGTTGAATTAGTGTTTTAGGACCTTTATCGCCTTTATAAAAGAAAAGGTACACTATAAGTCTTAAATTTTATGCATGGAATGCAATCGTATCCTAAATCATTATCAAAATATGTGATCGAGTCTTTAATCTTTTCAAAATAGTTCAATTAAGTCTTATACTTTTACTGGAAAATGTAATTAAGTCCTAAAATTCATATTGAAAGTGCAACAAATGATGCCATTTAAGTAACTTGCAAAGCAATATTTAGGTAGTATTTATTGAAAGGACCCTACTATGCTTTTTGAAAAGAGTTCGGCACATGATTAAACCAATCAAATTATTTAAGCATCAATTTCATTTTATACGTTAGGTTTAGAACTTCCGATACACTTTTTCCCTTTCCTAAATTATCAAACGCACATAATTCTACACCTCGCTACTTATTTGGATATACGATCACATAATTTATGAGATAGCTAGATATTCTTTGGAGTTCGCAACAAAATTTGAAAATTTTTGGTCGAAAAAAACTGCTGCTGCTTCTTCAGTAAAAGAAAGCTAAGCTTTGCACATGTGGGCATATAAAGCCACTGGCCTCCGTTTCCCGAGAGATGCAAAGATCTTGACGTCTACTTTCGCAAACTGCGTGGAAACTTGAATATCTGTTGTCATTACACGATTGTAGGTTTATGCAATCACCAAATATTCTCTGAAATTCAAAGGTCTTTACACAAAAATGAGACTAAAATTATCTATATATGAGTGCGTATGTGTGTATATAAATATACATTCCTTTATTTTTATTTTTTTAAAGGGTAAATGACATTTTCGTGTCGACATGTCACTCTCAGTGCTCGAGCGACAGAGGGTGCTGAAAAAAGATGTTGCTATTATAGGAAAACAAGAGTGACGTGACCACGAGAGAGGACCATTACCATAGTACGACCGGATTTGCTTAAGGTTGTTTCGCGGGAAAACCGCGGCGATCGTTCCGGACAATGCATTGAAGGGACAATGAGAGAGAGAGAGAGAGAGTTTAAAAAAAAAAATTGAAGAAAGTCTACCTAACATAGATGAATTTTAAATTTATGAGGATACAAAAGTGTTTGAATATTATTTGTTCTTGCACCTTGGAGAAGTTTCTTGAGTAATTAAGCGTTTGTCCGGATGCCATCGGTCTTATTCTTGAGTCACATATTTATTTGCTTAGAGTGATCCTAAGGATAACACACATCATTTTGATTGTTAAATCGTTATTGCACATCACTTGAATATGGAATTTCAATAGGGTTTACGTGCATACAATTCTTTCTTTCACTAAAAATTTAAAAATTTTGGACTAGGCTTATTTTGTAAAATGGGGTTCACCAAATACACACGACAAGCAAAACTTATGTGTCTTCTTGGAATAGCAAATCCAGGAAGGCACAACACAATTGCCCTTAGCCATAGTCCAAACAGGATCTAAAACTAATAGATGTACGTATCAGATGGCAAATTAGATTTGTCATGAACTACTAATATCCAACGCCAATATTACTAAAAAAACTGCCAATTTTAATTTAGCCAAAAGGAAAAAAATAATAATATTTGGTACTTAATTTTCCGTAGACAGCCCACAATATATTAGGTCATTCCAAGAAAACCGCTTTTCACTCACTTTTGTCTGCGCTTTTGGTTGCCTTTTCAACCTTTTTGATGAGTTGGACCCACGTCGATTTGCCCGGACTGTAGGCATGAAAAATGTTGGACGTATTCGAGCTCACATGCACAATTAGGCGAGGCGGGCCTAGATGTGAGCAGATGTGAGCTGAACGCACATCATCCACGTGGATCCGGTATTTACTCCACAAACCCTAATTTGCAAGAGCAACTTCTTTAGCAATTCTTGTTAAGACCAATTTATGAAATTTATTTACTAAATGGTAAGTCAGATGATGAGCGGTTTTTACATAAACACGTTATATTCAAGAATTAATAATGGTCTAATACATTGCTTAATAAATCAATGATTCGATTTTCATAAGTCTAGCATTTCTCTGATTTTTTTGGACCACATGTTTCTTTATAGCGCCACATTGGTAAACATGTAGGATACTAAGATGGCAATTGTGGATGAAAGTTTCATACCAATATTATCTCTTGGGATCAAGGGTTTGAGTTCTTTATGACGAATAAAGCCTTGATAAAATTGTCCAACGAGTAAATAGATATGGTTTCTTTTTGGTATTTGGCCATATTCAATGTCAC
Source organism: Eucalyptus polyanthemos subsp. polyanthemos (assembly GCA_017140185.1). NCBI lineage: Eukaryota > Viridiplantae > Streptophyta > Magnoliopsida > Myrtales > Myrtaceae > Eucalyptus > Eucalyptus polyanthemos. The sequence continues at coordinate 11,488,938 of CM029465.1, read as the reverse complement.
ATAATGAAGGGTATTTATTCTACGAAAAATGAATTATTTGTAAAATATTTTTTTCTTAAAACAATTGCTTGTGTTGTTCACAAAAATAAAATAATGATTTTTATTGTCTACAAAAATATTTATTTTCGAAGAAACAAATGAACCGTTAGAAAGTTGACCCTTTTTAGCATGATGATCATATACATTGGAGGTCCCCTGTTCATAATTTCCTTCAAGATATAAAGCTAGATGCTTCAAAAATGGTCAAAGCTCAATATAGAAAGTGAAGATAGCTGATTGGATTTAACGTTGTGACCGTCGAATGTAAGAAAGGACTTTGTAATTCTAGATTTGGAGAAAGGAACAATTAAGTCCCTTCATTAAACTATCGAATAGATACATTCAAATTTTCACGCTACCTCTATCCAATTTAATTAACGGAAATACTAACGTGGTTTATTTTCTTGTTATTTTCACTCTTCTACATGGCATGCACATTAGCTAAAGCATTTAAGTATAAGATTAAAACAACATTGTTCTAGTCCAAATTCTAATTTTTACCTTGAATCTTAGTTAAATTAGATTGAAAAAAATAAAAGAGGCTATATTTATTTAAAAAAAATACAAACTAAACAAATTTAAAAAAAAAAAAAAAAAAAAAAGAGTCACAGGCAAGAGCTTGTGGTTGTGGGCGGCCACCTCCGAGGGGAGGGCCAGCAAATTCCCACTTGGGTTTGTGTTCCTTCTTAATTTTTTTTAGTATTTTAATCTAATTTAACTAAGATTTTATGTAAAAAAAAATTAGGATTTGCACCAAAACTACATCGTTTTAGTTGTACACTTCATACTTTAGTTCACGTAAACATTTTCCATTTTAGAACTTAGATCAACATTTCAGTATTTTTCATTAACCAAATTGGACGAAGTTAATAGAGGTACTTGATTGCCATAATTTAGCAAATTTTAGAACTTGATTACACTAATTCAAAATTTAAGAGCTGAATCGCACTTTTATGACAAGATTTAGGATATCACGAGCACATATCCTATGGAATTCATAAGAATTATATTAACATGTTCTAGCCACTTCTTAACCATACTTAATTTAGAATAATTCAATTTGGAAAGTACTTTTACATAGTATATGAAAACAGTCAGTATCACACAATTTTCTTGATTGTTTACTTAATGAGTGCACCTAACATTCTTGTCAATGAAGTCCCTTTTAGTAATATCGAGTAATACTATTTAATATTTGGAACATGGTGGAGGGTACTTAATTTAGGTGCAGATGCATGTTCACCATTTAATATTCAATTTATATTCATACTTCGTTGTCATACTATAAAATAGATTCAATCGAAACCCTAAAGTATAGGATGAAAATCAAAAGCTTTTACTCGGTTTCATTAACGCGCATTTCAAGAGTTCTCTTTTGATTTCTTCTATTTATCACACATGGGATCCAAACGTTTCTGCTTAACTAATCCATTTGTGTACAAGCAAAGTGCCCCGTCCACGTTCTCGGGTAAGGATTTACTCACCAGGGTGGGCCTCACAATTTTATTTATATGAGATTCAAGAAAAAAGTTCAATAAAAGTTGTAAATTTTGTATACATAATACAATCAAGTTATGAACCTTTCAATTGGTTTAATCACATGCTAAACATTTTGTCAAAGTACAATCAAATCCTTTCGACAAAAGCGCCTAAAATTGCCTAATCTAATCAAAAAATTTAGTACTTAATTGCATTTAATGAACAGGGTTATCTTTAGGACTTGTGGTGCACTCGGTTTTCAATTTTTCCTAGTGGTGGAGAGAGAATTAAGGAGAAGAAAGAAAGAAGGAAAAACAGAATTGAGATTGGAGATCAAACTTGCGATGGCGTAAAGGGAGAAAATTGAAGATCGGATCGTGGACTTGTTCAAATTGTCTTATATAAGAGTAACTTCTTAATATGATCGATGAGCGTGATGCCTAATAGCGACGCATTGATAGTGAGTTGAACTTCGCATCCTCAATGTAGATCTCATTCCGGTTCATTGCGACACGTGCACAAGCGTGGAAGCTTGAACTTTGAATAAGCATTCTAGATTACAATTAACTTACCCAATAATTTAGCATCAAATCGTTGCGCTTTTGGTCTATTTAATTCTTCCTTATTTATATATTTATTTTATTTATGGGTAAGAAAATGATTGATTGGTCAAGCGGCCCCTTGGGTCCCATATCTAATAATTATTAATTAATTTTTCTTTTCCATCTTTGGTATATCACTTTAAGGATTATAGAAATCTTATAGGCGCTTTTCATGTAGAAGTCAATGCCATAATCTCCGTTTACCTACCTAACCGGAAGATTTCGCATACGTAGGTCAGTATAAGACTTTCTATTTTTAGATCCATCGGTCAAGAAATTTATAGATTATTCGAGTTTGTGCATGATCTTATATTTGATCAGTTTGGTTGCCAATTTCATAAACGATAAGAAGCACTAACAAGTAATTCTGTGATTAGGAAAAGTGGAAAATATGTTTCGATATTATAAGATTTTTTTTTTTAAAGTTATTTTCGCAATTTTGGCTGAAACATGTTAAATTGCTTTCCTCGATTTAAACTTTTGATGCGGGCGCATTAGGTCTTATGGAACAACTCTTGAACCCAACTCAAGTTTCGTTAATATCTCAATCATTGTTCATGCAAGGAAAGACAAATTTCATTTACAACATGACTCAATTGGTCCAAGGTTGAAGCAATTAATTCTGGAGGTGTAGATGTTGACTCACAAGACTAGTTGTTGATTCCAAGGTTGCTGATCGACTAACAAGTGACTCTTGGTCGATTCTCATGGCTTTCTGTCAATCTTCCAAGTTAGTTGTTCGACTGCCTAGGCTGGTGAACAAACTTCGAGAGTCAAGTCCTAGTTACTATGCATCTAGATCTAGTTGTTATGCATCTCAAATATATTGTCAGCTTTCTTGATGTGCATCGACATAGGTCCTAGAGTCATTATTGGTTGCTAGATCCCAAGAGTCATATATTCCAAGAGTTATTTATGTCGTTTAGTCCCTAAGCAAAGTTTCTCTGTAAATAGAGGAATGATCTCACATGTAAGACTAGACTTGCATTTTGAATAGACATGAGATTATCCTCAAGTAAGCCAATTCCTTTGGTGGTGAACCAAAATTTATTTACCCTTGGTTGATTGTGTGATTCTTTATGCCTTGATGAACTTCATAACTTCCAATTCTTTATTCTTGGTTGGTGGCGCATTCCTTCATACCTTAGTGGGGAGGAATTGATCACAAGAGGATAAGTAAGGAAGAGCATGAGTCCTTGTTCAATTTCAACCCAGCTCGTGTTGAGGAAGGATGGATCTTTCAGGTTTTTTGTCGACAACCAAGCCATTAACAACATAATGATTATATATAAGTACCTCATGCCTAGACTTAATGGTATGCTCCATTAATTTCATGGTTCAACAGTATTTTCCAAGATAAATATGAGGGACTACCATCATATTCGAATGAGAAAATGAGATGAATAGAATACAGCTTTCCAGACTGAAGAAGGCCTTTATGAGTGGCTAGTCAAGCCATTCGATTTATCTAATGCTCCTGGTACCTTTATGAGACTCGTGAACGACATGCTCGTGTATTTCAACAACATGCTCGTGTATAGTAGCAATGATGCAAAGCATGTATCTCATTTAAAATAGATAACTAAAGTCCTTAGAAAGTTTATGCTCTATGCAAAGATGGAGAAGTGTCAGTTCTTTTCCAGAAGCATCATAGTTTTAGGTTATGTAGTTTCCGAGGATGGGATCTATGTTTACAAGTCCAAGGTGGAAGCAATGAAAACTTGGCCAATTTTAAAATTGATTTCTAATGTAAGGAGTTTCCATAGATGTGTTTCTTTCTACTATTGGTTCGTGAAGAATTTCAACACCTTTATATCTCCCATTTCGGAACATGAAGAAACAAATTTTTAAATGAACTAAGGCCGCCCACAATGCCTTTGATATCATAAAACAAAAGTTTTATGTGTCTCCTATCGTTGCCCTTACATACGTTGATAAAGAGTTTGAGGTTGAATGCGATGCAAGCAGAGTATGCATCAAGGCTGCTCTTACCCGAGCCCAGAGACCTCTAGCATATTTTAATGAGAAGTTGATAGGGTCAAGGAGAAACTGTTCTAACTACAACAAGGAGTTTTATGTAATTGAAGTGGCTCTTGATCACTACATATTTCCTAAAGCCTAAACAATTTGTTATCTATGTTGATCACGAGGCTTTAAAATATACTAGTGGCCAGCACAAACTCAACTAGAGGCATGTCAAATAGTTAAAGTTTCTTCAACCATTTTCCTTTGTCTTGAAATATAAACTTGACAAGACTAATGTTGTAGCAAATATCCTATCGAGAACATACTCAATGTTCTCTATTATGGACTCTAAGGTCCTTGGTTATGTTGAAGATCCAGTTTTCACCCATCATCGACAAACATGGAGTTCATGGAGCTTATTCGACTCAAGATGGATTTCTCTTTAAGGAAATAGGCTTTGTGTGTCAAAGAGTTCCTTTGAAAAGCTATTGATTTGAGAAGTGAGTGGTGGAGAATTGGCAGGCCACTTCGGAATCAACAAAACTCTTGAGATCTTTCAAGAACATTTCTATTAGCCAAAAATGAATGGAGATGTAAGTGCACTCACTTCCACATGGACGATCTGTTGAAAACGAAATAGTTATTTCCATCAAGGGCTTTATAATCCACTTCCAATTCCAACATGGCCTTGAAAGGATGTAAGTATGGATTTTATTGTGGCACTCCAAAGAATTCAAAGGAAGGAAGATGCCATCATGGAGGTAGTTGATTAATTTTCGAAGATAGACACATTTCATTTTGTTCCGTGTTACAAGATAGATGATACTTCTCACATGGCTAAACTGTATTGCAAGGAGATTATTCGTCTACATATAAGACCATTGTGTAGGATTGTGATTCCAAATAACTAAGTTACTTTTGCATGACTCTACGGAGGTTGATTAGCACTAGACTTCTATTTGGCACAACTTGTCATCCATAAATAGATGGTCAAACTAAGGTTATAAACCATACCCTTATCACTCTCCTTGGAAGTATGGTTAGTAAGACTTTGAAGGACCGGGATTTAAAGCTTGTGCATGTTGAATTTGCTTATAATCAATCTCCAAGTTACATTACAAACCGATCATCTTTTGAAGTTGTATATATTGGCTTGATTTCCATTCTATCCAACTTATTAATCACTATGAAGTTGAATAGAGAGCCAAGATGATGGAGAAGTTTCATTAGTAGATTCAATCAAAGATTGAAAAGATGAATGAATCATGATCTTGTAAATACACATTTGAGGAAGGAGAGGTTTTCATCTTGACGAAAGAATAGGCTTATGCCTAGAACAGATGGCATATTTGCTATATTCAAGAGAATCAGCGACAATGCCTACTAGGTTGGTCTCCCTAGAGAATATGGCGCCTTGGCGAGTTTCAATGTATGAAACTTTTCTCCTTATTTCTAAGATGAAGGTATATCATATTTGAGGCCACATCTCATCAACCTACGGTGGATGATGCAAGAGCATCACGGAACAAGTCTCAAACCCTACTCAAGTTTCATCGGTTGGTCCAACTCGCAAGGCTAGTTGTCAATTCCAATGTTGTTGATCGACTAGCAAGTAACTCTTGGTCAATTCCCATGGTTGTTTGTCGATCTTCTAAGGTAGTTATTCGACTTTCAAGACTGGTGGACTTTGGAGGATCGAGTCCTAGTCTCTATGCATCTAGTCCTAATTATTATGAATATTATATATGTTGTCGGTTTTCTTAATTTATAATTGCGTTAATGTAATTGGCCCTAGAGTCATTATTGGTTGCTAGATATCAAGAGTTGTAGATTTTAAGAGTCATCTAGGTTTGTTTAGTCCCCAAAAGTTTATCTATAAATATAGAAGTGGTCTCACATGTGAGAGCAAACTTGCATTTTGATTATATATGAGATTTTCCTCAAGTAAGCATATATTTATTTTTGGCTCTTTATCCAAGTCCTTTGGTGGTGAACCAAAAGTACTTTATCCTTGACTAGTGGTGTAATCCTTTATGTCTTGGTGGTGAACTTCATAACCTCAAGTTTTTTATCCCTGGCTAATAGCATGTTTATTTATGCTTTGGTGGTGAGCTTTATCTATCGTAAATTCATTTTCCACCCATACATGTCATTTAAAACCCTTTCATCTACTGTTTCCAGAAAACCCTCATCGCATGCTTATTCCAAAAAATGAATTTCTTACTCTCTCAATTCCATCATACATTAGATTGGTATCAAAGCTCTAAGTTGAACTAGTTTGACAGATTTCTTCTTTCCCTGTTTGTTACTCTCGTCTAGAAAAAAGGGCTTAATGTAAGCACAATTTGCTTACTAATTGTATCAAATAGGTTGACAACTTTACAAACACATACTTTTTGTGGTATGTTCTTATCATGCTTTTTTCAAAGCGTCACAAATTGTTGCTCCTGACCAATTTGGTAATGATGTTATGCAGTGGAACATAACAATTGCAATCAAGAGGGGGAATTGTTTCTAGTAATCTTCTTTTTAGTGTGACTTCACTTAATATGTATGCCACATCGGGTATATAATTCATTGCAACTCTCATTTTCCCTTTTCCCCTAGCAAGGCCCAAAACCTCTCTTAATAAAGCGATAGGAATGCTTAACTATATATGATAAAAAGATGTCATATAAATAAATTGTGTTTATAAACTACCAAGTATCAATGACTTTTAAATGAATCGTGTATGCCTTAACTCCATTGTTCCTATTTGCCACGTACAAAATGCCATTAAGGAAAGTCAAAGGTTGGACCTACACTATTGTTTTTCTCCTCATGTTTGCTCATATTCCCAGGACCCGTGAGAGGGGCCATCAAAACCCACTGAAAGGTGCTTCCAATTTCTGTAATGATCATGTCTAGCTCCACGCTCGACTCAGCTTCAATAGCTTTTCGCCTATATTCACGTGACTTTGTCCGTGAAAGACTCCACGTGAATTTTTTGTATCTATCTCTCCCACTTTCTTTTCTTCGCTGGATTTTTTGTGGGTATCAAAACAATTTGAAATCTCACTAATGAATACCCTAAAAAAAAAAAAAACCTATAAAATTATCTCTTATGGCTGAGAATATTCTAGGGTTTGTAGCACGTTAAAGCTCCTAGGAGTTTCATGCAGGCCTATTTATGGCTATAATTCTTGTCTGTATTTTTTTAATCCAAGCTTTTGTCTTACTAAAGTTTTCTTTCTTTGTGAAAATAATGTGCCTTACTAAATTTCAAACTCTCTTTTGTACCTACGTGTTCTATTGTCAAACCTGGCCGGATTCATGTCTATCCTAATCATTGTTGCATTGAGGATTATCATCTTGAACTCGTGCACATCGTACAATATTCAGAAAGTAGGCAATATGATTTTGTCCAACTTGTAGTTTGAACCGATGAGAGCTATTCACTATCCTTAATCACAAGGAACTTTGACGTAAAAAGTTTCTCCAATAATCCACACGTACATGGATGCGAACTAGTTACGCAAATGAGTATCACGGGCCTCCAATCGCTATCAAAACATACTTGACTAACTTCTTACTTGTCACTTGCATGTTGAGATTGTCGAGTATGAGCCCTCACCAATGGCTTTTGATGTTGACGTACTTTCGCCACGGAGTACTGCGCGTGCTTATGATCGTTAATCACCTAGGACCACAAGAAGAGATGACTGAAGTTCTTCGTGAATGGTTATAGATCATAACGCACAAGTACTAAGCCAAAAAGTAATCTCAAAAGACGCTTGGAAATTTTCGTCGGTAGGTCGGCTTCAAGCAAGAGATGACAAGGCAATGGATCCGAAACTTGGCCCAAACCCAAGGAATCAAATCAAGTTGACCTTGTCCCGTGCAAGCACCAATCCGAATGGAACCATCGATCAATATTATATGTTGGCACATCGGATTTGATATCGAATTTGGCCAAATTTTGTCAAGTCTTGAGGTAAGCCATAAGCAAATGTATAGTCAAGTAAGGAAGCTCCACGAGCATATGGAGACTAACGTTTGTGCTCCTACAGAACACACCTTGAGTTTCCCACTAAAACTGCTTCTCAAAATTATTCAAAAAAGAGAAAATCAATCATATGAGACAACCAATGATACACACAAATCGTACTAAGAGTCAAAAGGAGTAATCATGCAGCTAAAAAGTCACGTACAAGATATCACGGTCCGCCGGTGTTGTCAATGGGGTCACACCCTTTGACCTGTACTATGAATTTCTTTCTGCATCACCTACTTCTTGCGGCATCTGTATTCGTGCCCTCATTGTTACTCCATTGACTCTCCCACAAAATTGCCTGCATTTCGTATCCCACTGGATGGGGACTTCTATGCAAAAGGGGCTAGTTTCAACCCCCGTGGGGGTAACCTATAAATAAATTGCGTTTAATAATAACATATTTTAATTCCAACAAGAAAAAATGTCTTTCTACTCATTGGCTTGACAGCCCACGAATGCTTGTAAGATGAAGCAACCTTAACAGATTGACAAACCATCATTGATTTGAAAGATGTAATAGGAGATGAGTTGGAAAAATATAAAATTAAAAAGAATGACCTAGAGCTCGGGACATTTTTCAACTCTTTATCCGTGTTTATATGAAGTCCAAAAGTTTCAATTCAGAATGATACGGCATGCTTTGTTAGGTTCGAGAGGTTTCATGAAACGCTTATATGTTCATACCTTTGTTTATTGAATTCTACAAATAGTAGAATTCCATCTTTAAGTAATTGTCATGAATTTTAATGGAATTCTTTTGAGAAAAAATTGAGCTGAAATAATGAAACAATTTGTTTTCTACATAATACGGGTGTTTCCCAAAAATAGCTTTAAAAAACATAAAAGCATACTCATCCAATCAAATTTACACAAGTTTCATATAAAAGAATCAATTTTTAAAGACTTTCATATCTAACGTTGTCATCTCTTGGGGCTAGTGTAGTAACAGATGTCCACATGGAGTCCTTTGACAATTTGATTGACAAATTGTTTCCCTAAAAGCTGGATACGATTGGATCCCGGTGACAAATTAATGTATGTTCTCCGCAAGCAATAAGCTTTGAAATTGATGAAAATTATTAATGAACGAAAGTTATTCTGAGAGTTTGGGCAATGATAATTTTTTGATAATTGACATGCGGCCACAGTTCCTTATTTAGTCAGAAAAGGAGAAAGTTGGTATAAAGGACTGGAAAAGATAAAGATTACTACCTCGAAATTGCCAAACATTTGAAAGGGCCAATAACAAATAAGTTTGGTCTTGACCCATGATTGAAAAATGTTGAATTTGGAGAGACAGGGCCTTTTGCTAATTCCAAGCTCCCTTGACTTTGATTATTTTGGAATAGTTTTTGAAAATTAATGTATTATTGGAAAATCACGGTAACAAAAAGAGAAACACCGTAATTTCCTTGGCAAACGCATGTGCTAATATCCTTCTTTTTCTTCTACTACTTCTTTTTCTTGTTTGGCTAGGCTGACATCTGTGCTTGACGCTTTGCATGAAAAGAGCCATCAAACTTATAAATGTACATGCAGGTGTTTTTAGGGGCAACTGTTCAGGATCAATACATTACATAAGTTTCTGAGCAATTAGTAAGCACAATAATAACGACAACATCTCATCAACAATATCAATAAGATTATACATTCCAATTCAAACATATGTCTAGTTGTTAATTGCATGAAGAGCCCTTGGGTTTAAAATATTCACATGTTGGTCTCTTTATTGGACAACTGCTCAGGTTCGATACAAGTGCTGATTATTTATGAATACCCATTGTTAGAGAAAGATTTAAAAGAGCCAAGTAGTGATAATGAAATAAAAAATAATATCATAATATTAAGGTACCCGTAGTTGGTTGGGTTAAGGGAATTTCCAGCTTGAAAATTACAGGTCATATGTTAAAATCCCATCAATCACATGCAAATTACTCTAAATTCAATGTCACTTGTACAAACCAAAGATCTTGACTTACCCCATTTTATGGGGCTTGCAGGGTGTTCCATCAACCTCCAGGTAGCTAAAGGTAGGCATAGTCTATTGGGATGCAAGGGATTTTTAGATCGAGAACTGGGATCATCTGCATATATCCTACCAACTACCTGCAAGCCATACATATCAGGGCCACGTATACGGATCAAAGGTTTGGACTCAACTCGGTTCTGCCGACCCCGAAGGTGATCCATAAAGTTCCATGACCGCTCTAGGCTTGTGCCCTGGATTATAAAATAGTAACAATAATGATGGTGACAAGGGACTATCCAATCCAATACAAAGATTCCAGCACTCCGGATGAAGCCAACCATTAGCATCCAAATGCTCTCCTCAGAATTGATGAAACGTACTAAAGCAGCAAAAAAAAGTAATATACATATGCTTGCATGGATTGGTGTTTTGGGGGACAGTTGCTCCATCCGGAATTTTGTCCCATCCCTTGTGGTGACTCCATCACATGCACTTCTTCTGTGGGAGAATGTGATTTTGATGAACCCCGCCACATTCTTTTGTTCACACGGTTCCCTAAGCGCACAAAATGCAAGTACATGGCACAATAGCTATAGCAAAACATAAGAGAAGGAAAATCCAAGTATGAAAAAATTAGGACTGCAGTGCCATTCACCTTCAATTGATCCCACAATTTGGTGTACTAATTTTTTGATGCATATTATTGACTACACGAAATAGAGACTGAATGGATTCATGTAAGTTTGAATGTTGACGGATGAATGGAGCAATTTTCAATCTAAAATAGTTTCCACAAAATGAAGAAATTTATTTTCACAGGTTTGACTTGACATGTATAGCAAGACAAATTGATATGAGATGCTTAACAGGATCTCGGCCGCCTTTATCTAATTAAGTATCAACTTTTAGTTAGATCGGCATCATACTTTTCTACTTGTTATCGATCACCATCAATGGGATGATCTCTCTTTACCATAAAAGGAAATAAAAGATGGGCTGACTATTACCTCAGGCCCAGCCCACGTACCCAGCCTTTGCAAGTAAAGGAACTTAAAAATGGCGACTAATAAGGGTAATTACACACTTCAGGTCATCAGGAATTATGGCTATTTCATTGTGAAAAATTTTTTGTTGCAGTTTTAAATATCACGTTCGTTTTTGTTTGAAGAGAATTTAAAGACTTTATTATTTTCAGTTTACTTAATGTACATTAAAGCAGCATAACATGTTGCTAATTGTATTCTTATCCAGCCAAAAAGCAAGAAATTGGTAAATTTTATACCATTTCAAATGTCTTCGAAATCATGCTTGTGGGGAGAGATGATTTGCAGAGTTGTATAGGGCAAAGACAAAATAGTGAAACATTGACTAATTATTTCAACCAAGGTCAAGAGTTCGATTATTCAACGACACAACCGAGGAGGTTTTAAACCACTAATTCATCAGTCTTCTAGCATCATCGACTCATTATGAAAAATGCAGAAATGGAAATTGTTAAGGCGATTTGTACTCAATAATCTACAGAAACTACGATATTGAAGCAGCGAATGCTACAAGGTTGTTATTACTAGAGGGATATTGGGACTGAGTTGACAAAACTAGCAGTGGCCACAAACCTTATTGAGCCCAACTGATTCGCCCATCATTTAAGCAGCTTTGGACCCAGATTGTCTGCCGAAACGGGTGAGTTTGCCTTAATTTCTTCATGCCTAAATTCGAAGTAAAACTTTTACTTTTTTTTTTTGACCGAGGAACTACCGGAGATTATCCTTCGGGGATCACACGACCCTCCAATACCCAGTGGCACCGTCAGGCATCACCGCAAACCGCTATTTAGTCGTAAACCTAAAGGTTGAACCCTCAATCTCTGCGATAAATGAGAAAACTCACACCAATTACGCTATCCGTGGTTGGGTTAAAACTTTTACTTTTTGTTCATGTATTTTGCCAGTTTTTTCCATCGTGCCCCGCCGCATGTTTGCTTTATCTAATCAACTCCTTTTATCTTCACAAATATTCTAATCAAGTTCTTCCAATACTATATCTGACCAAATCCAATTGAGTGATCATCATACCACATCAAAGTATTATGCGGATAGAACATGTGGATGTCCACCTGCATGTGCACAGAAAAATTTAGTCAATCTATTCATTGTACGATTATGATATAGACAAATTTTAGGAAAAAAACTCGACTTTTCATCCACATACTTAAAGGCATTTTCTTATGAAGTCTCTCTATTCTTAATTTGTCTAATCAAGTTCTTTTACATATGAAAATTTTATGACTGAGTCTCTCTAACACCAATCCGACCAAATCCAGCCGATGTGGCCGTCGCACGACACCAAAGTATGACATTGATAAAATATGCGAATGCCATGTGGATATGGGTGGAAAAATATAGCTAATGTGGATAATTTCAGAGTTTAATGTAGATAAAATTAGCCATGTGGATGTCAACTATGACATCAATGTCCACATTCGAAAACCTTTTTCCGCATCACATTACAACCTAGTCTAACAATCATGCTAGTTGCATTTGGCTAATTTTGGTGTCGGAAGGATCTTATTAGAAAATTTGTGAAAGTGGAAGAACTTCATTAGACAATCTAAGATATAAGGAACTTGATTAGAAAAAAAATGTGAAAGTATATGGATGAATAGTAAAATTTCCCTGAAAAAAAAAAAAAAAATTTTTCTCTAAAAATTTTAGTGAACAATCACATGGACTTCCACATTGAAAAAATCTTATCCACATCAAACTAGGGCAATGTTTGACAGTTATGTCAATCGAATTTTTTGTGCTAGAGAGACTTGATTAAAAATTTTGTGAAAGTAGAATGGCTTGATTAAAAAAAGTTTGAAAGTACAAGGATAAAAAGTAAAAAATTTCCAAATTGAAAATAAGTAAACGAACCAAAAGTCGGTTCACAATGGTAGAGCATGGTGTAAGGCACTTAGCAAAATCCGTTGCAACCCCATTTCATCAGATAAATTTCCTATCCTAGAATTATCAGTAGTAAACACGTCTTGCTATGCACGGCCCCAACCCCAAACCATATATTTATAAGGCCTAATGCTGGGTTTCACCTGGACCAGCTCAGCAAATGGGCCTTGTAATTTTGCAAGGACTATCCACACATGCGATTTTTGCAAAATTCGGTCACGCCACTTCAATTGTGTGAGTCGCATATAAAATACATTTTCGTTCATAAGTGCCGAGACTAGATAGCAAATGATGTGTTTGACCAAATGTTATGGTGGAGAGATGGTTTGGGGAGATACAATTGCATCTCCAAGGGGCTTCAAACGCCTTTGGGGGAATTGAGGGGTAGAGGTCTATTGGGAAGTTGCATTTTCAGAATGTAACTTTTGGTACTGTTTATCACTGTTCATCTCTCTAGTGGAGAAGCCAATCGGAGGCCGACGACCACCAGCCAAGGGGTTGCGCGTGCCAGCAACGTGTCGGCGACCGTCGCTGGACCTCAGGAGCAACCCAAGCGACGGTCGCATGACCCATGTGGCCAAATCTAGCCATCCGACCGCCGGATCCGGCGGTTCGGCCGCCAAATCCGGCGATCGGTGGCCGGACTTCAAAAAAGAAAATAGAATTTTTTTAAATTTAATAAAAATTATTTATAAATGTAAATTTTACTAAACAAAAGTATTTTGGCCAAAGTTGTATCTCAATGTAAATTTTACCAAACGACATTTGCATTTCGGAAACCCCATTCACTCAAAGGTATCTGCATTTTGGCAAATGCATTACCCAAAAGCCGAACCAAACGGGCCCTAAGCACACGACCCTATCCATTTGATCATCTTTGCTAATTATGGAAATTAAGTACTAAGACGGCGTGCACTTCAATGAAGCGAGTTGACAAACGAAGCCGTGTGATTTTGCTAATTGGTGAAGCGGTGTAACGTATCTTTTGCGAGGCCAAAAATTTTAAGCCCTGTCATTGCAAATCTCTAGTCAATTTGTGTATTCGGCATTTACTTTCTTGTGTGGAGAAAACACAATCTCCCCACGCTCTCGAGGAATTTGCTTCAGGCAATATGGCCCAACACAAGGCCCAAAATCTGGCCTTAAGGTCAAGGCCCAACTTTGGGTCTCTTTCATGAGTATCTTTTTCGTTTAGGCTGGACCACATAATACTGTAGGGGCTAAGCTAGAGTGCAATGTAGATGGGGCTACTGACGAGAGATGGACCAATGGTTTTTTTTTTTTGGTAAAGAGAGATGGACCAATGGTTTATACATTTATTTTTCATTTATTTTTTTATATTTTTGTTAGTTCCGCTATCAATATATAAAATCATTTACATTTCCATTATAGGACAGTCGACATGTGAATGGATTCAATTATGTAACTATGTTTGTGTAGATATGTCAATCAATAAGCAATAGGTTTTTCATACCGATAGTAAAACTCATAATAATATTTATATATTCAGATAGTTAGAAGAGGCAATTATGCATGCGCTTCTTCATCTATGAGTGACATAAGCACCTCAATTTTGACTATTCGAGTTCATGTGGACTCATTGTTTGGGTCCCATGATTTGAATCTTAGTGAAAGTATTTTGTTGATCATTTTTTCTATTGGGTTATTGTCCATACGTGATAATCTCAGGAGATGATGTCATGTCACTTAATTTCATAAGAGACATTAGGTAAAATGACTATTCTACACTAACATTCAAAGTGTATTCACTGGAACCTCCAAAATTAAGGTTGGTGGACTAATTAACAAAGTCCCTCAAGCGCCCCTTGTTTATTTTTATCTAATCTATTGAAGTTCAAATATAACCTCTCTCTTTTTTGTTCATAACTTGATATTATAATGCGAACCAAATCACGATGATATTGAATTTTGTGGACCAATTTTCCTTGGGGTCCTTCAACATAAGTTCAACCACTCCAAATGGAACCACTCCACAATACAAGGTGTTGACCTTGGCATGCGTACGAAACTCTCAGCACGAGTCCCGGCTGCTCCTCTTTATTTAATTACTGATGCCGAATTAATTCGCTAGACAACCTTTTTCTAATGTCCACTAGTGCACGCACGTACGTATCGTATCTGTTTTTGTGTTGTTAAGGATAAATATATAAATATATTAATTACATGTTGAAAACAAATCAATGGATCGTAAAATAAATGTTATTAATTATTTTATACGTACCCAAAATGCTTAACAATTTCATATGTTCATCGTTTCAACCGTTGAAGGATGAAAATTAGCCATTTAATAGATATTTTAGTGCTTATGTAATATCATGTGATGGTCCACCTATCAATTACAAAACATAAAATCTTATAAGATTCCTTAAGTTCCTCCTGAAAATACTTTCGAACAACTCACTTTGGTGAACAACCACCTAACTTTTTCACTTTAAATTTGGATTAACTCACTTTGGTGAAAAACCCTAACTTGTCCTAATTTTGTTTGCAAACAAAATTTAGGGTCTACATTCAGGACAAACATGTAGGAGATGTCGTTTAGGGCTATTATTATTAACTGAGTGCGCTAGCGAGCCACATCAATCAAGGTAATTGACAAATATTGCTATGTCAAATTTTCAGCAACCCAAATCGGAATTGACCTTTAAGTGATTGGGCAGAAATTTGTTAACACTAAGGTGAGTATCATATAAAAATTTTGACACTTATTTTATCCTTATGCCATTTTCTTATGTTATTAACCATATAATAGAGCTTACTTTGGTAAAGAAAAATTAGCAAATCCATTTTCAGGTAAGTAACAACTATGCGAGTGTCAAAACTAGCGGCTAAAATAAAAATCAAAATTCATGGGGTAATCCGTAACTTTTGAAAGTCCGGCTATTGTTATGAATCAGTGTCGAATTCATGAGATTTCACGCAATAATTTTCCTTGTTACAAGATGATATTATTTATCAGGGCAAATCACTAGTCCAAACCACACATTAAATTCCTAATTGTGGAGTCATACCTTTATGTTTGAACTCATCTCTCAAGTTTAAAAGCGTTGGGATAGCCCTGTAGAAGTTCAATACCTTTGTGACAGGGAAATCCATGAGAAAGCTAATAATTTGAGCCAATGGAAAATTTAGTTGAATTTATTGGTACCCAAAAGCTTAAACCACTGAATTATGCTCACTTAAGTAATAGTAATCACTTGTTTTTATCTATAAACATTTAGGCTCTGTTTGCTTTGAGAAAAATAAATAATTTGGAGAATATTTTTCCTGAAAACAGTTGTTTGTTTCTCTTATAAAAACGAATAAATGAAAAAAATATTTTCATCATTTGCAAAAATGTTTAATCATAAATTGATATCGATAATAAAACAGTTTATATTAACTAATTATTTCAAGCGATACAAGCGATCGTTTTTAGAAAAATATATTTCAAATCATTTATTTTTCGCAAAATAAAGTGAAAATATATAAGATTTCTTTCTTTTACACCACTCACATGTGTACATAAGAAATTTGCATTGGATATAGGTCATGCAAATCAAAGAGCGCAAGATAAGCAAGAGAGAAGGTCAAATTCGGACTCTTTTGTAATGAATATTCGAGCTAAATCTGGACATACCGTCGATGCGAAGACAAGGAAGATCGATTCGGCGGTCCTACATTTTACTTTTTTGAGCGAAGATCCACACGGTTTTAGCCGAAACAAAATCACAGTCAAATTCGACGGAAAAGCACCGCCATCCAGTTCACCACATGATTCTTGCCCCCACGCTTCCCAACTTTATTGACAACACAAGAAAAGCGCCGACCATGTTGTCATCTTATTCACATTTTCTCCAAAAAGCAGCAAAAAAAAAAAAAACTAGAGACCCCAATATCATAAAATTAATGAGCAAAAAAATTAGAATATTAAAGAAGTTATCTCATTAAATTACAAAAAAGAAGTACGTCCAATGTAGATTCATGCCAATAAGCCAATAATCGCATGCAAAGAGTTATCTAAGGAAAAGCTTTCGCTAATGACTTTGGTGCAAGAGGGAAGCGACTTGGTAAGAGGATCGAAAGTTTTTTGTGTTCTCCAAGCATGTAATGTAAGAGATTATTTTCCTTTTCCAATACAAACCAAATAAGCAAATGTTCCAAAAATATCAAAGCAAAATTGCTTACCAAACTTTAGAGCTGGCAAAATGGGTCATAAACCCAAATTATGACCCATTTTTAGTTAAATTGGTCATATATGAATTTTTAGTTAAATTTAAATATGAGTCGAAAATTAAATATGATCGAGAAAAAAAAAAACACAAAAAGAAATGGGTTTGAATGGTTTTAAAACCCACTTTGAACCCATGGCATTCCCTCTTTAACTTTATAAAAATATTTTTTTTTAAAAAAATTATAATTATAATTATTTTTCATTTTTTTTCTTTTCTTTTTTCTTTTTTGTTTATTTTTCTTTTTCTTCCTTCCTTAGTTAGTGGTTGGTAGGGCGACGGCCAGCCGCCAACTAGCAACAAGGCGGGCGAGGCTCGAGGTCGCTAGAACATGAGCTCAAGGTCACCGACGACTAGTGAGACTCGAGCTTGCCGGTGTCGAGGAAGGCCTCGGCCTCACCAGATCGGCAAGATCGAGCCTCGCCCAACATCGGCAAGCTCGAGTCTCACCAGATCCAACGAGGCTCGCCCTTGCCAACGACTAGCGAGGCTCAAGCCTCGCCGAATCTAGCGAGACTTGAGCTCACCGGCATTGGGCTGGGCCTCGGCCTCGCCAAATTAGCGAGATCGAGCCTCGCCCAACACCGACAAAGCCTCGGCCTTGCCGGATTCGGTGAGACTCGAGCTCACCGACGTCAGGCGAGGTCTCGGCCTCACTAGATCGGCGAAGATCGAGCCTCGCCCGACGCCAATGGATCCTCGACCTCACCAACGATTGGTGAGGCTCAAGCCTCGCCAAAGAATGGCGAGACTCGAGCTCGCGACGTCAGGCGGGGCCTTAGCCTCATTGATTGGCGAGATCGAGCCCCGCCTAACGCCAGCGAGCTCAATCTTGCCTGTGGCCGGTCGCCGACTGTCGTCGTGGCCAATGGTCAACCAAAGAAGAAGAAAAAAAAAAAAAGAAAAAAGAAAAAATAATTATTAAAAATTAAAAATTATATTTAAAAATTAAAAAAATCTATTTTTAAAAATATTTTTAAAATAATTATAAAATTTTCCATTAAATTTGTATTGCATAAAAATGTTTTAACAATACTTTTTTTAATAAAAAAATCATAAAAATGAGCTTTTTTAGGTTTAGTTAAAAAAAATTCATATTACAATTTTTAGTTATTCAATGGTATGTTCACTTCAAATAAGAGAAGCATGTGCATGGTCTAATTCTTTATAAATATTTCAATTTATAATTTTTTTTTATTTTATTTACTATTTTTAATTTAATTTGAAGTTTTAATCTAATGAGCATATAGTAGAGGTGGGTTTTCCTACAGATATTAATAGGTTTTAGCAATACGGATTGGGTTGTGTATGGATTGGGTATGGGTTGGATCAAGTATGGGTCGAGTCAAGTATGGGTCACTTGATTTACACTACATGAATATGGGTCAAAAAAGTTAAATTGTCGATGGCGACCCAAACTCGACCCAACTCACTCATTTGACGGGTTTACCAAACTTATCATGGAGATGAATTTGTGAGCAGCCATTTCCCTACTTCAAAAATCAATTGTATTGCTCGGAACCTTCATTGGCTGTACCTTGCCAGCTTGATATACAGAGAATTTGTGAGCAGCCATTTCCCCCTACTTCAAAAATCAATTGTATTGCTTTGTTTTAGTGACATACTCATATCTCAAATTGTAAGTATGCTGAAAGATTTCTAACGGGCAAAGATTCTCCAATAATTTTAGAAAAAGAAATACATGAGATTGACTAGCAAATTCTAGAGACCACTACTAGGTTTACTTCCTTCATTATTAGGGGATGAGATTGGATAATGTTTTATTAAGAGAGTAATGATGCAATGTCAAGTTCCGTCCCTTTTCTTACCTTAAAAAAAAAAACAAAAAAAACTTAAGGCTTGAGGCTAAATCACAAAAAATGGGGAAAAAAATCAACGTGAAAACTGGCGGTGCGGTCCCCAGGGTACAATCTCAGACAAGATGAGCTGTCCCCAAAAGTCCATTTTCTTCACTTTCATTATGAAAAAATTGAATAAAGTCTATTTTCTTGTGGCTATCTAAAAAGACTCTATTTACTTTCTTTGAAAGACGTCGTCATCTAAATTATTAATCATTCCACTGGTTTCCTGTACCAGTGTAAATGCATCAACTAATTTGAACGATCACTTATTATTTGTCACATCATTTAATAAATGCATTTAAAATATGAATTTCACTATTTCTTGCATGGGTTAAAGAGCAAATTTAAGGAAAACGAAGGTGCTAAACTAGGGAACGCAGACGAGGAGGCAAAGCCCAATATTCTATTGTCTGTGTCATAATCGAAGGATCTCGATTTCGATGAACCTTCTCCTGAATAGTTATAAAATAAAGGAAATTAGTGATCACTGACGCACATAAAAATTCCCCCAGTTCAAGACACGGGACCTGTTAGAAAGAAAGGAAGAAAGGAAAAGACAAAGCAGATAAGCACAGAAGAATGACTTCGACCGCTAATCAAAAAAGTCAAAAAGATAGAAAAAGCCGTGCATTGGATAACCTTTTCTATGGACGCTACGAGCTCCACCTCGACTAATTTGAATTTTGAATTTGAATTTGATAAAAGTAGAGAGCAAGAGAAAATGAAAATTGCAAAATAATTACGTACAAGCTTGATCAATGCTGATCGTGAGATGATAGTGAAACTTATGTGATACGTCATCTAATTATTACAATACTTTGAGCTCATATGTATTAGATACATGCAACTGTAGCTTAAGAAGTGTAAACTACAACCGCAGCAAAATCCATGTGCACATACCAAAGCATAAGAATCATTAGATTGGATACAAATATTACAATATAATGGCACAAATCATCTAGCATGTCTGGATTAAGTTTTAGTTTTTACCTTATGGTTAATGCTAATTTTTTGGCATATGCATTTTGACACTTGAACATGAAACGCTCGGGACTTTTACAACATATAATGACCAACGGGTAGAGTTGTATATGATATTTTTAAAATCTATTAGAAGTTTGAAGAGTTCCTTATAATTTCTATGGAAAAGCCCAAGTTATATGTTTCATTCGTTGCTTAATCTTTAAACAAAGTTGGATTAATTTTTATCCCTTTTTTAATGTTTAGTTTAATTTTTTTTTTAATTTAAATCTTGCAATCACTCTTTTGACACCCCAACGCCACACTTAAGATCCCGCGACAACGGGATTCTCCTCCTCGCAGTTAATCATATGAGTCTTATTTTTAATTTAAATCTTGCAAATCACTCTTTTGACTTTTTTTTTTCTGAACTCACGAAACTTCCACAACATGTCCACACCATGTTCATATGTAACTTCGCATGCAATGTTTTCATACTTTTTATTACAATTTGAATAATGTTCAAAAGTTTTTGATGGAAGCTTAGAATCGTAAACAAACACGCCCTCAGATATATTTGGACCATGGAATAACACTTATATAAGGCAATCATTATTTGGTCATGAAGTAAATTGACGCGCTCACACGGAGCAGCAATACCAACATGATAGCAGGACACATGAACTCAATTTGATCTCAACCGTAAGTTCTGTGTGGCAGCTCAAATCAATCGGTGTCGATGACTTATAATTTCTAAGTCTTTGCGCGCCTACGTCTACCGTATGCCTGTGCTCTGTTGCAATTTACTTTACTTTTCCAATGCTATATAAGACAAGACCCAGCACCCACGCGGAAAGTCTTCCTGTTGCAATCATATCTCAGATTGGGAAGTTCATCCAAGGAGAGCTCACCAAAGCAGTCTCTGCAAAAGTTTTCTGGGGTCTCCTCCTGCAAGGTCGTGAGAAATGAGCGAAGCCCCCAAGTACGCTTATCCTTACCCTGCTCAAGGTTACCCTGCTCAAGGCCAAGGTACTCTCTCTCTCTCTCTCTCTCTCTCTCAACCATGTTCATGTCTGATCTTGCAAGGAGGTGGGTGGTTGGTTTTGCAGGGTATTACCAAGGGCCTCCCGTACAAGCGCCTCCCCAGTACTATGCTGCTCCTCCTCCCAGAAGAGAGCCGGGTTTTCTTGAAGGATGGTATACTCTCTCTCTCTCTCTCTCTCACGGCCAGCAAGATTTTCATGTTCACATGGTTGCGAGAGAAGTTTAATTGGTGATGTTTTTGTTGGTTGGTTGCAGCCTTGCGGCCCTGTGTTGCTGCTGCCTCATCGACGAGTGTTGCTGCGATCCGTCGATCTTCTTCGTTTGTTAGCAGCCGCGTTGTATATGATGAAAAAAACCTGAAAAATAATAAGGAAAAATGGAGTCTACCCACCTCCAGATTGTTCCCATGATGATGATTGCACGTCTCTGTATTTGACATATCAGTGTTTTTCCTGTGTTCTCTAGATGATGGGCAGCTTTGTATTAGACTTTTCCCCTTGTGCTCTGTATTCTATGTTATTGTAGCATCGCTCTTTTGGATGGGCTCTGTACATTCTTATTTTGTTTTCTTATATAACTTCAGGAGTGATCTTAAAGCAGAGGCAATGCTTGCTTTCTTTCCTTGAAAGGATCAGACGAAAGTTGAGTAGCCACATGAACCACCAAATTCGATCACAATCGACTTTGGCGACAGTTAGGACTCAAATATAGACTGCTTAACAAGCAATTGAATCGTTCTACAGTTCGACGCCGGTAACATTTGCCACTTTCCCCATCGCACAAGTTCGAAAGCAAAACGGCAGTCAAGTAAAGCGAGATGAGATCAGGCAACAATTTTTGCCCGACCGTCTGTTGCCAAATTTGAATTCATTTCTTGGGGAAGTTACAAAGATCATCAAGTCCGGTTTTCTGGTATCACTTAAACTTCAATTGGTGCAAGTGCAGAGAATGATATTCTCTCTGAGATGCAGGATGCTATATCAAAATCAAAGATGTTTCTAAGTTAAGTGATCGAAATGACATGCAGTATTCGTGTAACAACTGAAAATGATGCCTTATCTTGAAAAATAATCTCTTGGGTCCAAAGCAACTCTGTTCCAGTTACCTTACCTTCAAGATGACGGGATTTGGCATCCACCGCTGTAATTTTTCTTCACCATTTGTGGAACACAAAACCTGTAGGTCATCAATTCGCAGGGACTGAGGATATAACCTGTGAAATGCCCAAAAAACTACCTAAAGTCACAGATAGATGCAGAGTCAATGTAAAAAGGTATCATACTTCTGTTACAATAATCCGACATCAAAATCAAACAACCAACACGCCATATTCCATTTGAAAACAACACTAAGCCTGAAATTTTTTAAATGATTGCTCAACTCCATGATTTCTAAAGTTCCAGTCCCAGTCAGTCGGTTCCACGCTATGCTAAAGGCTGGCTTTATGTTGTACCATTCTCACAAAAGGAAAGGAAAACAAGAAAAGGTGAATCTCCACAAGCAACTTCACATGGCCTGAAATGACTATGTTATGGAAAGTAGCAGACATCTTTTCCAAGATGGGACATGATGTGTATAGCCAATTAGCTCAAAATCAAGTAGATAAATAGTCTCAATCAAATGGCTAATAAATCTCATTTTTGAGAATCTAACACCTGAAAATAGTTGAGATTTTGTCATGATCCACAATCTGATGCTTATACTTAGAATTTTCCACCATGGTTGCCCTTGACCTTCTCATAAGGTTCCTGGGAAATGATGATGGTCCAGACTTATTTCACATTTTTAAGTGCCAAGTAAAGCAAGGTACTAATAGATTGACTCATTACAGGTTTTTGAATAAGAACATACATAAAAGATCTGACACATCCCATTCCCACTACAAGAATCGGCATTCAACTAGGTACTGATCATATCTATAATGACCTTTCTCTTGCAGGTAGTTTTAATTCAAAAATTTTCCTGCTAGATCTGGGAAAGGAATATATCACTATTGCAATTTCACAAGGTGACATCAAATTTACTATCACATAAGTCACATGACTCAAAATTCCAATGCAACTTTGACTCCACAAAACTTGTTCTGCAAATCCAATAGAACCAGCAAAACACTGCTGAAGTGCCATAAAATACAGCAAACACAATTACAAACAACTTGCTGCTAATAATTGCATCTAATTTCACTCCCATGTCTATTCTACCATTGCAGGTCCCTGAAAGGCAACCCCAAGAATTCCCAATAATAATGATCAATTTCTCAAGTAACTGGCTATGCATCCCCATAAACATCGACTATGCTTGGAAAGGAGACATGCTAAGACCAGCATTGAGCAGAACAAAGTGGACGTAACATAGAAAAGGAAGGAGCTTAAACATTCTTTTATATAAGCAGCTCTTTATTAATCAGAAGAAATCACATCACTGTAGTGAATTCTCTACAAATTACAAAGTCACTAGAGATGCGTACTCCAGACCTCCTCTGCCATTAACAAACCCTGCCACTCGACAAGCAGCCAAAAGCCATACAAAGTAATGTTAAATGGATAGAAAATCTTGATGCAAAAGAAAAGGGAGTGAAAGATTAATCTCAACAGTGCCTTAGGATAATAGATTTTCGTTCAACAAGTTATTAAAATTAGAACTGAATGGTTGCGCTCTTGAAACGTCAGGCCTAGCAAAGCCAAAGAAAAACAAAAAGGAAAATAAGTATTATTGGCTGAGAGCTTTTTAGTTGAAGTAAACGAAATAGATCATTGGAAGTGCATTCATATTGAGGCAAAAAATGCAACCTTGGTGAATAGGTTGACTTAAAGAACTAAATTTTCACAGGATAATTCAAGTCAAACTTTTGATAGATGCAGGAACAATTTGATAATATTGTATGCAAATGCTTTTATCAGATAAATATCAAAACAAGTAAAGAGAAAGAAGATATTGCAAGCAGATTTTACACTGGTTTGGCTTATATCAAGCTAACCACCAACAAGGCTGAAATCCACTAGTAATCTCAAGAGACACTATAACACAGTTGTTTCTACCAAAAGTTGATAGATCCCGCTATCAATAAACAAGGACTGCTATTACACTTGTAAACTTCTCAAAACACAGATTACAATCAACAAGAGATACTAATAGACAGAATCACGAATGAGCAGAGTCACGTTGCAATAATCGAACACCATGAGACAAGATTAGATGCATGGCTTTTCTCAATTTTTTGCAGACTCCTCCAGTTTGATTTGAGCTTCTTATATAGTCCTTTGATTAGCCGTTGGAGAATCTTTAAGAAGATGAAATAGCCGTTGGAGTCGATAGACAGAACAGCTGGAACTCTGGCCGCCCAAGCAATTAAATTTTCCTGGCAAGAGTGAGATTTCCCTAAGTAAAGTTAGCTGCATGAGCAAAATAGGCAAGAACTGATTTGATTCGATCTCAGATCTTTTGTCGAATTCCAGACCTTGACCTTAGCCACAAATCTTTTGTATGATTTCCAAAATCAAATCAAAAGATGTCTAGGTCTTCCTATCTAGCTAATGTAATCCATGATGAGTATCTCCTACAGAGTTGCCTTTATTAGCAATCCAACAAGTTTATCCTAGCTGTCCAGTACGAAACTGATTTGTGATCTGCTATCTATAAGTCCTCCTAAGTACATTCAGGATCAAAACTTCACCTAGCTGTTCCTTATCATGGTCTCCCCAAGTCCTCATCAACACTTCGTTCTACTGAACTTGTTCACCCTCTATCAAAGTTCATCCAGCTTGTGGATGTCTTAACACTGTGTATATTTTATACCATTATTAATCAAACAGCATTCTTCAAGTTCTCAGTAACAACTAAATAGATGGTTTCATCAACTTCAAAATATCATAAGAGGTTTCCCAACAATTTGTGCAAAGACAGAGGGTTTAAATGGTAAATCCTGCAAGTAACAAAGTTTGCCATTTCCTAAATATGCTAAATTTCCAAAAAT
This sequence comes from Eucalyptus polyanthemos subsp. polyanthemos, assembly GCA_017140185.1. Lineage (NCBI taxonomy): Eukaryota > Viridiplantae > Streptophyta > Magnoliopsida > Myrtales > Myrtaceae > Eucalyptus > Eucalyptus polyanthemos. The sequence continues at coordinate 11,463,832 of CM029465.1, read as the reverse complement.
TGCGATGATCAATTTATCCTCATTTTACATTGAAAATTCACTACTTCTCAAATTTAATTGAAATTTATTGTAGATTGTATCACATGATCTAGCAGCCTCTCTTGGGGGTAAATCGAAAATAGCAATTTACCCTCCATATTGAGAGGATCCAAATCCCTATCTTGAAGACATGTAACACATTGAGTCTTGAGGGATCAGCATGCTATCTAACGACTAAAACAACCACCACAAACACGAGCCATCTTGCCACGAACATCTAAAGCATATAGTGCAGTCTTTCTAGTGTAGTGAAGTCCCTAGTGGTGTTTCTTAGCCTTGACAGAATTGTATTACTGCATTTGAAGGTTTAGACTATATATATCTTGGTATCATAACAACCATACATACACAAGCCATTTTGTGGTGAACAATTAAGGCTGTGTTTGGTTCAATTTGCAAAGTCTAATGCAAATATGGGAGAAAATACAGTTGTGTTTGGTAAAAAAATTTGTGAACTTTGAGTTGAATGTGTGTTTGGTTAAAAAAACTTTCAGAGGCTTTGATGGGTATTATTTTTTATTTTTTATTTTTAGAAAATTCAAAACCCTCTTTCTAGCCATTTAGTGGTGTTTGAAAAATTAACGAGGATGGTTTAAGAAGAAAAAAATTGTTTTCAGCATTTTCAAGGGGAGACTTTCATTTGGCCCTTCTGATATGAATCATCCAAACGATTAAAGCTATGCATTTTCTAGCGGAGGGTAACCCCTAGTGGTGAAGGCATTTTGAAGGTTTAGGTTTTACATATCTCAACATCAGTTGTATTAGAATGTAGGTTGAAGATGCTTTTTCACCGACCCATGACAGCAGCAAGATTACTATACAGAGCATGATGACATTCAGGAATATATTACCCAACCCCACAGTTTCTTTGTTGTTATGGAATTTACATGTTATTTCCCAAGAAACACTTTATTTGCACCAAACCCCTCTGTAACACTTAACAAAATAGTTTCGGCATTTCATTGCTATACTATCATCACCTGTGAAAACTGGGCAAGGCCTTCACAATTAGTTTTAGGTTTTCCACCCAGACAAACAATGTCAGTTTGATCTATCATGATAACAATAAATTTTGGTTATTATCAATTTGGTTTTGTTTCAAACTGTTAAATGTTTAGCCTGCAGACATATGAAGATCTCATCATTAACTTAGGGATATGTATGTACTTTTTATATCAAAACAAGAACCACAAAAAATTCTTTCCATATCATCAAAGGAAGAGTTACAACAGGTAAGGATGACTATCCAGTACCATAATGAGTGGATATTCATTGTCTGGTTTTGCTTCATCCAGAGAGATTTTCAGATGTATCTATTATTTCATGCAAAATGTTAGTTTTAGTGTATAATCAAATAATTCCAGTAAGTGAATAATTTATTGTAAAACAAATTAAATGATTTAAAATAATAATGTAAAGGGTTATCATGTTTATCAGTACTTCCATTTCTTTCATCTTAAAAAAATGTAAATGAGTACATGATAAACCAATATACCAGAGATTTTAGAATTTAGTTTGATGATGTTCAATTTTCTTTTCCTTTCTTTAACAAACCCAGTACCATGTTAGCAGTCCTCCACCAATTCTACCAGTAGAATCAAGTTGTTCATTCCACATATCAACTAAGAATTGAGTGGTTCACTCCGCATCACTATTTATCAGGTCTACCATGACCGAGATAAATGTTCCAAGCCAAGCTCTTGGCAACTACCCCAACCCCCTTGAAGAACTTTTCAAATCATAAATGACTCCGATTGCCCCCCAAGCAACCCATTCAAAAGGTGGTCACATAAGACTTCCTCCTGATTTCATTCTTTCAATCTAATTTATGTAAGGGAACATTTGGTAGGAGGGATTGGTGCCAAAAGGAAATGACCATTCAAACCCTATTCCTTCGTGATGTTTTGTTTTATTTTCTCTGGCCTGAAATTGAAATCAATGCCCATAGCATCAATAGAAGTAATGAAGATTCAGACTCAGACATGTCAACAGAATATTCAGCATCCATTGAACAGAAAGAATGCCCGTTCCAGTGCAGCCCTTAAGACATTACAAGAAAATTGTACAATAATGTCTTTCCCCGTGTGACCTACTGCCCATACTTATCTATACAATTATTTTAAGGGGAAGAGTGGACAATTTTACATTAATCAATTTGAAGCTCGCTAAGTTTTCTACTTTCTAAACAACAAAAAGTGCTTTTGTTGTAAATGGCACCAAGGGGGTGCCAACAACTCATGTCAACAAGATCTATAAGGAACCATACAACATAATAAAATCTCCACCTTAATATTGTCAACAAGGTCATCAGAGACAGCACAATGATAAGACTTGCTCACAAAGTATTCAACCTAGAATCAGACAGAGATTAAAATACACATGTCATATCTCATTTTGTTTTATAAATTATTCAGTTCCATTATATAATTATCAACGGCAGCTTTAGCACAGAAATAAGCGGTAGCAGAGAAATAAAAAGGCATAAAGCGCAATTCAGGCCAGTGGTAAGAAAGCGCTGGACAAATGCAATGCGTAAATAAGAGCGGTTCCTGTTTGATTTGAATCAAGCCCAAGATCTATCAAATGAACTATTCACATGCATTATTCAACCTACAATAATCTATCACAGTGGCAACCTCAAATTTATATGTAAAGGAGTAACTTCTCAAGTTTGAAGATTTTGTCTTCATATGACTCTTCATCCACAGAGGATAAGAAAGTGCTTCAAGCAACAATTTTTGAATCTATAAAACCATTAATAACATTGACTGAATGAATCAAGCAGATAAACTGTGATAAGAACCAAAATGTTCTTTTGGTGTGATAGCTCCTTTACCTATTCTCAGTGCAGCAAATAGATCAGAATTCTAATGTATTCAATCCAAAGGAAATGCATCGAGTGGCAAGGCACTTGGACTTTCAAATTCAAATTCTGCTTGGAACAAGCATGGCTCAGATATAGTCCAGGAAAAAGTAGAATACCACGAAAGACACTTGTTAAGATATGTTGTAACATAGGACATGGAATAATATCATGTAAATTCAAAATATTTATCATATAGCTGATGCTCAGGTAGAGATATGAAAGGAAATAATTATGCCTTCTTCAAGACGTAAATTACATGAAAGGTACAAAGTTAAATAGACCGGGTATCAATTTTTTCAGGGATTAAGCAGATAGACAAATACCACAGAATTAGACATGCAAGGAAACAGAAGAAGGCAGCTTCTTCAGGAAGAGTGTAGTCCCTAAACGTAGTCCCTGGGAAGAATTGTATCCCTCCTAAGAATTAAGTATTATCAGATAAACCAATAGGCTGTAGCATCATTAACTAGATTTCTGTTCTTCCATTTATTAAATCAGAAGAGCTGGAGCAACACTGCTGAATCACCCCTACTCAATCTAAAAACAATAAAAAGGAGATTCCTTTGTATTGTCATAGTAAATAATGCAAACAGATGCATTAAATTGAAACTAAAAAGAAGATTCAAACATAAAAAGCAACTCAGAGTGATCTCTTCACAGTAGAGCCACATTGCTCTTAGATAGTTTCCATTAAAAGTGAGAGTGACACTATAATGAATCCCCATCTCAAAAGTGACATGACTTGGACCAGAACATCTCAATGAGTTAACCTAAAAAGACTAACCTAAGTCTACCACCCACAAAGCAAAAGAACAAGATAATGCTTTCCACATTGCCATAACAAGCAATCTATAATAGACAAAACGATACATAATTAAAAGGGAAAAAGCCACAAAAAACCCTGAATTTTGTCCAAAATGACACATTTACCCCAAACTTTTTTTGTGACATGAAACGCTAGCTTCCCTCCACCGGCCAACCGGCGTAGGAAAGAGAGAAGAAAAAAAAATGAAAAGACCAAAATGCCCTATAATTTTGGAGGAAATATATCACATAACAAAAGTTTAGGGTTTTTTGTGTCACAAAAAAGTTTGGGGTAAGTGTGTCACTTTGAGCAAAGTTTAGAGTTTTTCGTGGTTTTTTCCCTAATTAAAATGACCAATCCATAGAAGGAGAACTTCCTTAAGAATGACTGAAATGTCAACCTAGAACTACATAAACAACAGAGATGATTTTGAGACCTTGGCCTAAATCACCTGAGATATGGTCGATTTGGCTCATCCTATTCTGAGCCTCACACTCGTGTACTTTGGGTGTAAGAGCAGCCAAAGTAAGCATTTTCTGAAAGGTCATCCATACCACTGATAGTGTTCTTACCCAAGGACTAGCCCTCTGCACCATCCTAAAAGCTTGCTACCAGGAGCCGTACCTTGTCCAAGTCTTCCAGTCCCAGCGGTCACTCCCCACCCTCATCAAATCAGGGAATTACAATTTTACCAAAAAGGGAGGAAACTAAGCAACCTATACTTCCTAATGGCAAGTATGAGAATGAAAGAATTTATCCAAAACTACAACCAACATCTGTGACCAAGCAGCTGAATGGGAGTCAAAACATTACATTACCTTGCTTGTGATTGAACAAGAGATGCAGTGGCAAAAGATGCATGTGAAGCAGCAACATGTCAAAAGAAATTGAGAGATTAACCTGTCTTGACTTTTACATTTTCAAAGGAGTAAAACCATTGCATTGGCACCTAGCAAAATTTTTAAACAAGTCAGACCTCACCACGGCCCTCCAGTGACATATCTATTAATTATAAGAAAAAGTTTGGAGAAATCAGATCTAAGCATCGTCAAGTGCATGATTCTCAGGTTAACAACTGACATTTTTACAAGGTTAGTTTCTAATACAATATATTATAGGAAAATTTCTTTCAAGTTTGGAAATATCAGATCTAAGCATCGTCAAGTGCATGATTCTCAGGTTCACAACTGGCATTTTTACAAGGTTAGTTTTTAATACAATATACTCCATCACAAGAGTTCCCATGACATCAAGAAAATTTCTGCTATATCTAAAGATACACTAGATCAATTATGCATGATTATATTTTATGGCTACAAGCAATCTTTTAAAAAGAAACAGATCAAAAGAACTCGCTTGAGGTCTGCTTCCAATTTAAATGAGGTCAGAACTTAAGTTCCAAACGGTAGCATTACTGAAGACAATAAAGATTGAAGAAATTTGTAAAGGTAGAAAGTGAAGTCTACAATATGATTTCTTTCAAACAAATAGAAAGCGATGTGCACTTATCTAACTTATAGTTGGTTACACATTGAACTTATTTATGATTTACTACTTTATCATTACTATGAGTAACGATGTTAAATAAGACAATTCGTTTGTAAAGTCTCTTTATATCTGTATCCAAATTTTGAAAGTACAGAATGACTTAAGAATTGGCCCAACCAAGTCAAAGTGATTTGGCCACTTAATGACTGGCTTAGTACCTCTTCTGCTCCTACAAGTAAACAAGATCAGACATAGAAAGAGTTCTCAATAGAACTAATCAATCTAGACCGAGTTTTAAAACACTAGCAGAGAGCAAAATTAAATCTGTCATCAATAACAGCTTGATTAATCTCATGAAATGATTATATGATGTATTGCAAAAGCCTCAGAAACCATGTTACACAATTTTCTAGACACATACATAATCCTTAACATTAAAATTAGAAGAAATAAATCATAATGTAAGAAAAATTACAAATAGTAATGGCAATGTCCCTATGTAGGAACCAGCTAAACTTAAACATAGTCAAAACGCATACTGTTCAACAACTATACAGTGAAAAATCCACTTACTGCCAACTAAGATGGAGATAAACACTAAATTCTTTACTTCCCTGCAGAAAATTTTAGTATTCCATCTTTCACCAGACTCTAATCAGTCCATTCAAACAGGAGAAAGGATGTAAAGATTATTGCTGTCTGAATTGACTTATACTTTTTGCTTAATCTAAATCTTGCAGCTCATTCACTTGAGTCTTTTTCATCTAAAATTCCTGAAAGTTTCACAACACTCAAGTGTTGATGTAAATGATTGTCAATAATGAAAATCTTTTGATAGAAAAGAAAAAATTATGCCTCCCATTCATAAACAAACTATAACAAATCTAAGCAACTGAAGAATCTTACCAGCTAAAGGGCACCACCACAATGCAGAAAAAGTAATGTGGTAAGCCATCCATCCAAACAAAATGGATGCTGGTTTTACAAACGGAAGGGCTTCTCCAATGTTAAGGACAATTCAACCCTCAACAAGCAAGTTCCTCTCTAACAGAACACCACAGCCCAACTGACCAAGAAAAATGCACTCCAAAATCGTCAGACCCTGCACAGTGAAAAAGAATATGAAGAAACAGATTCTTTGGGCTTACAAAGAAAACATCTATTGGCTAAGACCATTCTTTTTCTCTTCAAATCCTTTTGTAGTTAGAATTCTCTTCAAACACTCTCAGGACAGAAAGCTAGCTCTCACCGGTGCTTTAGAATTCCAGGAAATCTTCCAAGGAGAAGGGAGTTCCCAACTTCTGTTGTGTTCCAGAAGTTTGACATGCTGATTTGACAGGGATAAACCCATTGTTGCAGGCTATAGTGAAACCATAACACAACATGCTCTTCTCCATCAATACCCAGCATGCCAAAGATCATAAAGTAGAATTTCCCCATGATTCCATAGATCTTGATGTTGCCACGCCATTCCTCCATTTTTTCCCTTCACGAAATGAGGCCATTAAAGAATGATCTCCACAACATTTGGCAGATTGCTGCCTTATAACTGTCAAGATACTGTAGCTCATAGCCATCTTTTGGATAAATTTAGATCATTCTAGTAAACAGAAGACTGTGAAGTATAAGTCCAATGATCCAAGATTGGATGGCTAAGTTTTCCTATGCAAGCAATTTCGTCCCAATTTGCAACACCATGTTGCTGTCATATTTGGGAAAAAGTCCTTGGTCGTGACCTAGCAATAAGAATTGTTGAAGTATCTAAGTATTAAACCATGCCTTCATCTAAAAATTTGAGCTTTTAAAACAATTGACTATGGTTTCACACAATTTCACATGGTATTGAAGAATGAGGTCCTGAGTTCAAGTTGTATAAGGTCCCGTCTTTGTTTTCATGCTTCAATTTTAGGCCAAAGCCCAATCTATGCATAAGGGGGAGTGCAAAAGTATTCAAATAAATATTAAACCATGCCTTATCTAACAACTTAAACTTCTGGCACAATTGGCATTGGTCCCACACATTTGCACTAGCATGATGGAAGCTTCATTAACAGTATCATGACCAATCAGCAAAGCTGAATGGTAAAATATAATCTCATTTGAAGATTGATGAATCAACGGTAAGAATCAAATAAATTCTCAGGTTAAATCCAAGGATTTTCTATTAAATTACGCAAAAAAAAAAAAAAAAAGATCAGTATCTTACAATCTGACAAACCATCCACTAGTATCTCCCGTGGGGAAATGGAAATTGTGAAACCTGTTTCAATAGATTTACTTAGATTTTGCAACCACACACAACTGCACTAATACTCATTCGGAACCCAACCTACAGATTGGACTTCTTGAGCAGCAATTGTATCACAGAATGCCAGATGAATTCAACTCAAACAGACCAATAAAAGGAAGTGGGAGGAAACAACTTTTCAGGCTGATAGGTAATGTGAACCTTCCTAATCTTCGACAAGAAAGAATATCTGGGAAAGAGAAAAAAAAAGTTTGAATCAACTCAGTCAAGAATTACAATCAGATCAAGTGTAAATTGATTTAAATGCTCATAATTTTTCACTCACATGCTGTTACGTTTCTTCAACAGCCTATATTTTGAGGCCGCTATCATCAATTTTGCGCCTTGATATAATGTCATTGGAAGACTCTAATCAATTTGCACATAAACTAATCATGATCCATGCGTAACATAAAAGTTAGAACTCAATGCTTTATCAGCAAGTTCGAAAGCAGACTATAACCAAATGGGGCATGACATTTGCTCTTGAATACAAGAAAAATATCTACGATTCTGATTTACATATTAATAAAGCTCAAAAGGACCCAGTCAAATGCTTTATTCACCAGTAATCCTCACAAGAGCATTGCCCTTCCTTGAAGCAATGAAACCTACGGGTGTCCCTAACAGTGATTTCCCTTTTTGTAATCTTAGAGATATGTTTGATTGCATTATGGCAATCCCCACATATTCTAAGATTTTTCACCACAAGTATTGGCTCCCCATCCTTGGTCGAAATCAACCCAAATGCAACTGCTAGCTTCTCACTGTGATGTCTTAATCTCATTTCCATCTCTTTTTCCTCCATTCCATCCTCCTTAAACGAAACCTGATTAACATCCGGTACATAACCAACCTTCCTAATCTTCAATAGCATCTCATCCAAGTAATCACGAATCTCTTTAATCATTGGGTGTGAACTATCTTCTGCCACAAATACATGGGTTCTTCGATTTAGCTCGATCCAGCTGCAACCTGGATTCTTTTTAACACCTCTGTCTCGCATTAGCCTTCTTATTGCTACCATATCTTCCAATCTGCCAGCACTACTGAACATATTTGAGAGGACAACATATGGAGCAGCATTTGCAGGTTCATGCTGCAAAAACTGATAAGCTGCTTTGACAGCTATCTCCATGTTTCCATGCTTCCTACATGCCCCAAGCAATGAGGCCCAGCCAACGGAGCCAGGACTGAATGGCATTGTCTCAATTAGCTTCTCAGCTTCACTTATTTTGCCTGCCCGACCTAGTAGATCAATCATGCATGAGTAATGTTCTGCCTCTGGCTCAAGCCCAAACTTCTCCTTCATCATGTTGAAATATGTTTGGCCCTCATGAACTTTCCCAGTATGTGCACATGCAGAAAGTACAGAGATGAAAGTTATACTTGTAGGAGGGATATCATTATCCAGCATCTCTTGAAAGAGAGCAAGAGATTTCTCTCCTAGTCCATGCTGAGCATAACCTGCAATCATTGAGTTAAGTGAGACAGTATTATGCTCTGGCATCCTATTAAATAACCTCCTGGCATCCCCCAGATTTCCGCATTTCGAATACGTTGCAATTAAAGCATTATCAACAGAGATCCAATTTGAGGGAATCTCTGATTTGATTACCAAACCATGCATTTGTTTCCCCTGAGAAGGAGATGAGAGATTGGAGCAGGCACTGATTGCACAAACAAAGCTACAATCATCCGGTCTGTACCCAAATCTTCGCAGACTGCGGAAACATTCTAGAGCCTCCTCTGAGAGTTCCTCGTTTTGTGAATACCCTGAAATCATAGTGTTCCACAAAACCAAATCTGGTTCCTTGATCTCTTGAAATACTTTCTCGCAATCCGACATGGCACCCTTGCACTTAGAATACAAGTCAATCAAGCCACTCCCAACATGTGAATTCTGGTGGAACCCTGTTTTTACAAGCTTAGCATGAAACTGAAGTCCGCCTACCAAATCGCTTACACAGGTAAATGCAGTGAGAACACTTGCCAAAGTATACATATCTACATACATGCCCTTCCTAATCATCTCTTGGAACAGCTCCAGTGCTCGCAACCCTTCCCGGTGCTGTCCATAAGCAACTATCATCGAATTCCAAGAAACCTCATCTCTAGCCTCCCCCATCTCATCGAACATCCTCTTCGCTTCATTCAAATAACCATTCTTACTGTAATACGTTAGAAGAGCATTGCTTGGAGAAACATAAGAATCAAGACCACTGGAAACCGCAAAAGAATGCAACTGCCTCATCAAAGAAACATCATCGCTGCAAGCTGTGACCACGGCGGACAACGTAAAGCCATCCATGCCGAGCCCCATCTCCCGCATCCCCGCAAACAAGGAGAACGCTGGTCCCATCTCGCCTCGGTCGGCAAGAGCGGAAAGCATGGTGTTGTAGGAAACGAGGTCCGGCGAAGGAATTCGATCGAACAGCTGGCGGGCGACCATCATCTGGGACTCCTTGGCGTAGGCGGCGACGATGGCATTGAAGGAGAACACGTTCGGGTTCGGGGTCAGGTCGAAGGCGCGGCGAGCGGCCAGGAGGCGGCGGCATTTGGAGTAGAGGAGGATGAAGTGGTTGGAGAGGTAAGTGGAGGGAGGGACGAGGGACTTGATGTACAGGGCGTGGAGGGATCTGCCGGTCAAGAAGTCTCTCTCAGCTATGCAGTGCTTCAGGAGGTGGCGGAAGCTGTGGAGGTTCCATGAGAGCTGGTTCATCTAACGCCAAGCAGTGGCCGATCAAGAAAGGCTACAGATCAAACAGGGCAGATGCCAAGAACCCTCCTTTACTCGTCCTGTGCACGTGTTCGGGGATGCTGAGGATTACCCAAGAACCTAAGTAGCGATGTTAGAAGCATGAATTGGATCTAACGCGATCTGTTCAAGCAATTTCTGCAAGAATGGTCTTTGAATTTGCAGTTTCAGAACGCGAAGAACCCTCTGAAATAAGTTCAGAGCTCAGCAATTGCACTTATATATATAGCAGTTGGTCGTTGCTGGGTTGAATAGACTTCCACCCGCCAAAACCTCGTAAGAAATAAAGGGACACAAATGATTCATGAATTTCAATTCAACATGCAATGTTATTCATGAAATTTGATTTTGTTCAATATGATCGTTAATCTTTGGCCTAACGTGTAATATCGTCCATAAACTTTTAATTTATTTAATATGCTTCGTAAACTTTGATACATGTTCAATTTAGTATTTAAGTTATATAATAATATTAATGTCGTTCATAAACTTCAATTATATGAAAGATAAAATTGTATTTTTTTTCATATAGTGTATTGAACAAAGAACACAAGTATCGAGTGCATAAGAAAAATGATCATTGAAAAAAAAAAAAAAAAATTAATTCCAAGGGAATTCCTTTTTTCAATTTTCACATTTATCGATGAGTTTGTTTGTAAAGTTTTTTAAAAAAAATCAAACTTTAGTGAAATACCTTGGAATTAAAATAGAATTTATGAATTTATGCGCCCTCCATAAATTGAATTTATTCAAAATAACCAATTGAAGATAGTTCATAGAAAAAAAATTAAGACGTTTAAAAGTAAGGAGAGGGACAAACTTCTCTAACAGCTATGTCAATCGAATTTTTCGTGCTAGAGAGACTTGATTAAAAATTTTGTGAAAATAGAATGGCTTGATTAAAAAAAGTTTGTAAGTACAAGGATAAAAGGTAAAATTTTTCCCAATTGAAAATAAGTAACGAACCAAAAGTCGGTTCACCATGGTAGAGCATGGTGTAAGGCACTTAGCAAAATCCATTGCATCACTTCGTAACCACATTTCATGAGATAAATTTCATATCCCTAGCATTATCAGTATTTAACACGTCTTCCCATGCACAACCCCAACTTCCCCAAAAAAAATTATGTAAATATTGGGCCTAATGCTGGGTTTCACCTGGACCAGTTTAGCAAATGGGCCTTGTAATTTTCAAGGACTATCCACACATGTGATTTTCACAAAATTCATAAGGCTATTTAGGGTGGGTTTGGGAACTACTTTTGGGGAATGTCTTTAGGAAAATGCAAATACCTTTGACTTAAAGGTGTTTTCCAAAATGCAACCGTGTTTGGTAAATTGCACTTTGAAAGCTCTTTGTAAAGTATTTTGAGCAAAATAGCGTTTGGGAAATTACACTTGCAAAAGATCTTTGTGGTAAAAAAAAAAATTATCAAAAGAAAAATTAAAAAAAAATTGACCAAAATGGCGGAGTGGCCGCCGGCGACCTCCGGCGACCTCCGCGACGCCGGATCTAGGGCAGCGAGGTCGCACGACGCCGTCGCGAACTCGGCGACCTCCGGCGACGCCGGATCCGGGCGACGAGGTCGCGGGAGGACCTCGCCGCCCGGATCCGGGTCGCGGCGGGTCGCGCGACCGCGCCGCCCTCGGAACCGGGGCGGCGAGGTCGCGGAGGTCGCACGACGCCGCCGTGACCCAGATCCGAGGGTAGCGAGGTCGCGCGACCTAGATCGGGGCGCAAGGTCCTCCCGCGATCCTGCCGCCCCCCAGGATCGGGTCGCGGTGACCCGCACCTTGCCGTGGGTTGCAGCGATCGCGCCACCGCCTGGCATCGCTCGTCCGGGCGACGGTCGCCAGCGACCACTTGCGGAAGAAGAAGTTCGCGGAAGGAGAAGACCGTCTCGCCGCCCCGGATCGGGTTTGCGGTGACCCGGCCCTCGGTCGCGCCACCTCCGGCGTCGGTTGCGCCACCTCCGGCGTGGTCGCGCCACCCCGACGATCGCCGGCGTCCCTCTAGCGTCGCCGGCCGCTCCGATCGCCGGAACCGAACCCCGGAGAAGATGAACAAGCTTATTGCGACACAAGGGCAAGAACCGGAAAAACAAAACATTCGTGAGGACAATTTCGGAAAAAAAAAATTATGAACAGTGCCCGTGTGGGCATGCCGAAAAAAGCCGAAAGCCCAAGGCAGTCCCCCGCCTTGGGCTTTTGGCTTCGCACATGCTGGCATTCCCTGAATGCGGGCTAAAAAATTTTTCCCAAACGGCCTAGCATTTGGCCAAGTACCTTTAGGCTTCAAAGGGGCTTTGGGAAGTGGTTCCCAAACGCACCCTTACTAGATTGATCGGTCACACCACTTCAATTGTGTGAGTTGCATATAAAATAAACTTTTGTTCATAAGTGCTGAGACTAGATAGCACGATGTGTGAATTTGCAGAGAGAGGGAACACGACTCTATTCATCTAGTCAGCTTTGCTTCTTGTGGAAATTAAGTACTAAGATGATGTGCATTTCAATGAAACGACTTAACAAACGAAGCCGTGTGATTTTTCACCATTAAGCGTGATGCCCCAGTGGTGATTGGTGAAGAGGTGTAACGTATCTTTTGCGAGGCCAAAACTTTTAAGCTCTGTTATTGCAAATCTCTAGTCAATTTGTGTATTGGGCATTACTTTCTTGTGTGGAGAAAATACAATCTCTCCCACGCTCTCGAGAAATTTGCTTCAGGCCGTATGGCCCAACACAAGGCCCAAAATTTGGCCTTAAGGTCAAGGCCCGACTTTGGGTCTCTTCCATGGGTAATCAATATATATTACATTCCCATTATAGGATAGTCGACATGTGAATGGATTCAATTATGTAATTATGTTTGTGTACATATGTCACTTAATTGAAACATAATTACATAATTGATAAGCAATGGGTTTTTCATACTTATAGTAAAACTCATAATAATATTTTTATTTTTAGATAGTTAGAAGAGGCAATTATCGAGGCGCTCATTCATCTACAAGTTACATGAGCACCTCAATTTTGACTATTCGAATTCATGTGGAGTCATCGTTTGCATCTTGTAATTTGAATCATAGTGAAACTAGTTTGTTGATCCTTTTTTCTATTGGGGTTATTGTCAATACGAGATAATCCCAGGAGATGATGTCGTGTCACTTAATTCCATATGAGACATTAGGTAAAATGACTATTTTACACTGATATTCAAAGTGTATACACTAGAACCTCCAAAATTAAGGTTGGTGGACTGATTAAGAAAGTCCCTAAAGTGCCCCTTGTTTATTTTTTATCTAATCTATCGAAGTTCAAATATAACCTCTGTTTTTTTTTTTTTTCAATAACTTGATATTATAATGCAACCAAATCAAGATAATATTGAATTTTGTGTACCAATTTTCGTTGGGGTACTTCATACATAAGTTCCAGCCACTCCAAATAGAACCATTCCACAATACAAAGGCCTTGACCTTGGCATGCGTATGAAACTCTCAGCATGAGTCCCGGATGCTCCTCTTTAGTTAATTAAGTAACTGTGCGTGTATATATATATGTTTTATATGTACCCAAAATGCTTAACAATTTCATATGTTCATCGTTTCCACCGTTGAAGCATGAAAATTAGCCACCCAATAGACATTTTAGTGCTTATATAATATCATGTGATGGTCCACCCATCAATTACAAACCATAAAATCTTATAAGATTCCTTAAGTCTCTCTGAAATACTTCCGAACAACTCACTTTGGTGAACACCCACCTAACATTTTCACTTGGAATTTGGATTAACTCACTTTTCTTGGCCCAAATAACGTCCACTATATTTTCTAAGATTCCTTAAGTTCCCCCCACCCCCCGGGGCGTAATACAAACTTTTTCACTTGGAATTTGGATTAACTCACTTTTCTCGGCCCAAATAACGTCCACTATATTAACTTACTTTTCTTGACCCCACGTCCACTATATTTTCTAAGATTCCTTAAGTTTCCCCCCCGGGCGTAATACAAACTTTTTCGCTTGGAATTTGGATTAACTCACTTTTCTTGGCCCCACGTCCACTATATTTTCTAAGATTCCTTATGTTCCCCCACCCCCCCCCCCTCGGGGCGTAATACAAACTTTTTCACTTGGAATTTGGATTAACTCACTTTTCTTGGCCCCACATCCACTATATTTTCTAAGATTCCTTATGTTCCCCCCACCCCCCTCCTCGGGGCGTAATACAAACTTTTTCACTTGGAATTTGGATTAACTCACTTTTCTTAGCCCCACGTCCACTATATTTTCTAAGATTCCTTAAGTTCCCCCACCCCCCTCGGGGCGTAATACAAACTTTTTCACTTGGAATTTGGATTAACTCACTTTTCTTGGCCCCACGTCCACTATATGTTCTAAGATTCCTTATGTTCCCCCCACCCCCTCCCCGGGGCGTAATACAAACATTTTCACTTGGAATTTGGATTAACTCACTTTTCTTAGCCCCACGCCCACTATATTTTCTAAGATTCCTTAAGTTCCCCCCCCCCCCCCCCCCACCCCCGTAGGCGTAATACAAACTATTTCACTTTGAATTTGGATTAACTCACTTTTCTTGGCCCAAATAACGTCCACTATATTTTCTTAACATCCTTACCCATGCACCACACTTCATTTTCTCAAGGCATAAGGATGTTAGAAGTATAAAAAATTTTCGTCGATTCACTTAAGTATCGAATCCAAAAAAAAAAAGATTATTTGAATACCTTCAATGACAAATATATATATTACAGGCTTTTACAATAAAATGTATAAGTTAATTGGCATTTTTTAGCTATTAAAAACAAATCTAACGTGAATTATGATGTGACTGGACTCTCTATAAATGATATCATATGAGTTTATTTTAGACATTATCCATTATTCTCGTTTCAGTCGAGCCATAAATCCGAGTTCGAGGTTTCCATGGCAGATGAAGATGGTGGATAAGACGCAGTTTCAATGGTAAAAAAATGGAGATGTTCAAAAATAATGATGATGAAAATCATTCCCTGTCACCTCCCCTTTTCTAAGAAGAAATTGGGCTCTCCCGTCCCCACACCCCGCCCCCGTGTCCTTGAACGTCAGAATCTTGGCCAAATAAAAGAGGGATTTTTCTTCACCGCAGTTTCAGATTTTCTCCAGAGTTCAATAAATTCTAAATATGACTTCGATTCCTGTCTGGTTTGTCTTCTATTTTCTGCCTTGTTTTGTTTTTCAGTTCTCTGACTATCTTCCAAATTGCATTGCCATTGATTGCACTCCAGGAAACTGAGTTTGCAAGGAAGCTCTAGTCGAACCACTGTTGCCATGGTTGGAGATCTGGAGATGGACTAGCAGAGTGATCCTCTTGATATGGAGATGGAGCTCTTCATGGCCGTGGAGTCGAGAATCGATGGGGGCAAAAGCAGGGATGATCGATCCAAGAGATCTTCGAGCCCATATCCAGCCTCGACTAAAGCAACAACTTTCATTACCCTCCTCATCTTCATCAGCACCTTGCATCATCTTCCACCTTTTCTTCTTATTTGGTTGTTCGCAAATTGAAAAACAAAAATCCTAGTTTGGACAAAAACCCTAACCTGTACTAATTTTGTTTGCAAACAAAATTCAGGGTTTACATTTGGGACATAAATGTAAAAGATGTTGTTTAGGGCTATTATTGTTGATTGAGCACCCTAGTGAGCCACGTCAGTCAGGGTAATTGACAAAATATTGTTATGTCAGATTTTCGACAACCCAAATCATAGTTGACATTTAAATGATTCGACAAAAAATAGTTGACAACTAAGTGAACATCGTACACAACTTTTGACACTTCTTATATCCTTATGCCATTTTCTTATGTCATTAACCACATAATAGAGCTTACTTCGATAAAGAAAAATTAGCAAATCCATTTTCAGATAAGTACCAACCATGCAAGTATCAAAACTAGCGGCTACAATAAAAATCAAAGTTTGGGGGGTAATCCGTAACTTTTGAAAGTCCGGTTGTTGTTATGAATTAATGTCGAATTCATGAGATTTCATGCAATCATCCTATACTTAGAACTTTGAAGCAGTAGATAATTTTCCTTGTTACAAGATGAGATTATTTATCATGGCAAATCAATGGTCCAAACCACACATTAAATTCCTCATTGCGGAGTCATACCTTTATGTTTGAACTCATCTCTCGACATTTAAAAGCGTTGGGAAAGCCCCGTAAAAGTTGAATACCTTCATGACGGGGAGATCCAAGAGAAAGCTAATAATCCGAGCCAGTGGACAACTTAGTTGGATTTCCCATACCCAAAAGCTTAAGCCACTGAATTATGCTCACTTAAGCAGTAGTAATCACTTCTTTTTATCTATAAACATATAGGTGTTATGAAATACATGAATGGATAGAATACATGAATGAATATTCATTATATTCATATTATCCAATGTACTTATTATGGTACATTTGTATCAAATGTTCTAAGTACATCTCCCTATATAATGAACGTTTGTCTCATTTATCCTGTACATGTATCATTCGATACATTGATATTAATGATAAGTACATTCTTGTTCTCCTATAAATAGAAGTTTAATTTTGATGTACAATATACAATCACACAAAAACACGACAGTAAGATACCAGAAATAAAACCCTCTCATCTTGCTACTATTTCTAGTGTTCACTTGCTTTCTCTTCTTTAATCTCTTCCTTTTTATATATTCGCAACACGATATTTTACAATACGTTATCAGTATGAGGATCTACCGATTGAGTAAGTAACTTTTGCAAGCACGAAGATCTACCGACTAAGTAAGTAATTTTTGCAAGGTGGGTATCCTTATTATTGATCAACTTATACTTCACCTTCTTCTATCAATTCTTCATTTTTATTTTTCTTGGCCCGAAGCCAAAATTTTAAATCTAGAAGTATCCTTCTGCTCCTAAAGTAGCGGTAGATATTTGGAAATCATTTTAATTAATTTAAGGATTTATTTTTGCAAGGATTATGGCAAATATTAAAAAGCCCAAATTCTACATCCTGGAAGTGAGTGGAAAGAATTATCTATCCTAGCGCCTTGACATAGAAATGCACCTCCAAGGGCAAGGTCTCGCTAATACAATTATAGAGGATGGAACCTCAAATGAAAAGGATAAAGCAAATGCGCTGATTTTTATTCGTCGTCATTTGCATGAGAGCCTGCAAACTCAATATTTATTCGTTCGAAACCCGCATATCTTGTGGAGGAGGTTGAAGGATAAGTATGATCATACAAAAACTGTTATCCTCCCTCAAGCACAATATGATTGGCAAAATCTCATACTGCAAGATTTTAAATCAGTGTCTGACTATAATTCTGTTTTATTTGATATCGTTTCTCGACTTGAGTTATGCGGTATCAAACTCACTGATGCAGAATTGCTTGAGAAAACTTTCTCCACCTTTCATGCTTCGAATATTGTATTGCAACAGCAATACCGACAACGTCAGTTTGCCACATATTCTGAATTAATTTCTGTGCTTCTTATTGCCGAGCAAACTAATGAATTGCTACTCAAAAATCATGATTTTAGACCTGCTGGCTCAAAAGCATTACCTGAAGCACATGCTAACTTTGAGAAAAATACTGGCCATTTTAAGGGCTATAAGCGCAGGCAAGAATATAATCCTAGAAGGGATGGCAAGAAATTTAACCACCCTAGGAAATCAAACTTTGGCTTGAATCATGGCAAAGAAAAGAAGCAAAAGAATGTGATTAATGAAAGTATTTGTCATTGCTGTGGCATGACTGGGCATTGGTCACGTACCTGTCGTACGCCAAAACATTTTGTTGACACCAGGCATCTTTAAAGAATACGGGCAAGCGTGGTGAATCTCATGCCATTGAAATCAATCCTACTGCCACAACCATTGTTGAAGCCAACAATATCCCTGTTGGTGGGACTCCTCTTGCTCCTGAAGTAGCAAATGCATCATTGGATGTCTCTGATTTCTTTGAAGACCTCTGATTATTTTGATGAATCAGATTTGTGGATAATAATTTGAACTTTGAAATTTATTATGTATTACCTTTTTTTTATTGTTCTTTATGAAATACTTATGAACCTTATATAATATTTATCTTTGAAATTTTATTTGACTATATAACTAATATGCAATTTTCAAGTTTACCTACTACAGTACCAGCGTGAATATGATCTCCACCAGACATACGTAAGGCTTTAGCTAAAAAGCCGCTTCATTAAGAAATTCAAAAATTAGATTAGAAAAGGGCCCTACTATGAAAAAAAAAAAAGAAAGAGGTTTGGAATCTACACATTGATTCTACCCAGTGTTTACCGTGGGCATGATAATTGGTACACCAGAGGTGCGTCCTTCCCGGTCCTCTCCTGCCCGTAGCTTCTGGGGGTATTCACGTTTGGCATATGCCTGCTCTGACCGAGATCTTTGGAGACAATTTTTATGATACTTGACACCTGAAGTTGTCAATATAAATGCAAATGGAAAATACCGAGAAAAATGAAGATATTTGTTTGCTTAATAGTGCAACAACACATACTATATTTTGTAGTAGACACTTTTTCTCGAGTATGACATTGCGTAAGGCACAAATCCATACAATATCAGGTCCTGTTCCGATTATTGATGGTTTTGGGAATACTGCAATTATTTTGCTAAATGGCACAATCCTGCATATTGAAAATGCGTTTCTAAGTATTTGATAAAAAAGAAATCTGCTCAGTTTCAAAGATGTACGCCATAATGGGTACCATATTTAGACTATTTATGAGTAAGATAAGGAATATATTGGCATTTCCTCTTATAAGATGGGCCTGAAGACCATCCATGAGAAGCTAGAAGCTTCTTCTATAGGTTTGTATTGTGTTATGATTAAAGCTGTTGAAACCTACGCTACCACATCTTGGAGATTGGTAAGCCCTAATCAGTTTGGACTGTGGCATGATCGCCTTGGTCATCCTGGCGCTTCAATGATGCGTAGGATAATTCAAAATACAAAAGGGCATCCTTTAAATAATATAAAGGTATTATTGTCCAAAGATTATAATTGTGAGGCTTGCTCACAAGGAAAGCTCATTATCAAACCTTCTATAACAAAGGTTAATTTTGAATCTCCTTAATTCTTGAAAAGAATTCAGGGTGATATTTGTGGACCAATACCAAGTGGACCATTTAGATATTTTTATAGTATTAGTGGACGCATCCTGTAGATGGTCCCATGTTTACCTATTATCTATGCGCAATGTCGCATTTGCACGTTTACTTACACATATTATAAAGCTTCGGGCACAATTCCCTGATTATCCAATTAAGAGCATAAAGATGGATAATGCTGGTGAATTTACATCAAAGAGTTTTGATACATATTGTGCTTCACCCGGAATCGAGGTTGAGCACCCGGTTGCATATGTTCATACTCAAAATGATTGGCAAAATTATTGATTAAACATATCCAAATCATTACCCGCACTCTATTATTGAGAACGAATCTCAACGATATAGCATGGGGTCATGCAGTTTTGCATGCGGCAGCTCTAATAAGATTACGCCCCACTACTAGTATTTTATAATCTCCCATTCAAATGGTTCTTGGTTATGAACCAAATATTTTATATCTACGCACCTTTGGTTGTGTAGTACAGGTGCCTGTAGCACCGCCAAAAATGACGAAAATGGGTCCCCAACGCCGTTTGGGCATTTATGTTGGGTTTAATTCACCATCTATCATTAGGTTTTTGGAACCAACTACTGGTGATCTTTTTACTGCCAAGTTTGTAGATTGTCATTTCGATGAGACTAGGTTTCCATCAATTGGGATACCTACAACTTCCATGACTGCAAAATAAAAACCAGTTAAGGTTTTTTCCTGGAATGAAAAAAATTTATCTCAATTAGACCCAATGACTCCCTGAATGTGAAAACGAGGTGCAACGCATAATTCATTTATAGGCTATGGCCAATAGACTTCCTGACGCATTAATGATGCTACTAAGGTAATGAAGTCTCATATTCCAGCTGCAAATGCTCCAGCTAGGATAGCTGTTCCCGAAGAACAGGCTAAAATGGATCAAAATCCCCCGCACTTGAAGCGTGGCAGATCGATAGGATCAAAAGATACTGCTCCTCGAAAACGAAGAAGAAAGAATCAAGAATCCGCTTCAGAAGAGCCTGGTGTTGTGCTTGCTCCAAAAGAGCTTATTGCCCCTGAAGAGGCACAAACCCATGAAAGGAGCACTAGCCCCGGGAATACTGAAAATTCCATTACATATTGTAATGAAATTTGGGATCGAAATAAAATCATCATTGATGATGCTTTTGCATTCTCAGTTGCTCATCAAATTATAGATGATGATTGTGAACCACAATCTATTATTAAATGTCGTCAAAGGCAAGATTGGCATAAGTGGGAGGAAGCAATTAAAGCTGAATTAGCTTCCCTAACTAAACGAGAGGTTTTTGGACCTGTAACTCGTATCCCTGATAATGTAAAGCCCATTGGATATAAATGAGTATTTATTCGAAAATGAAATGAGAAAAACGAGGTTGTCAGGTATAAAGCCCGACTCGTTGCCCAAGGATTCTCCCAGAGACTTGGGATTGATTATAATGAGACATATTCACCTGTGATGGATATGATTACATTTCGTTTTCTCATTAGCCTAGCAATCTTTGAAAGATTGGAAATGCGTCTTATGGACGTTGTGACGGCATATCTATATGACTCATTAGACTTTGATATTTATATGAAAATTCCTAAGGATTCAAAATGCCTGAAGCATGCACTCCTCGCAATTTATTCCCAATAAAATTGCAAAGATCCTTGTACGGGTTAAAGCAATCCGGTCGCATATGGTATCAACGCATAAGTGAGTACCTAATTAAGGAAATGTATAAAAATGATCCTATCTGCCCATGCGTGTTTATTAAGAAATCAGAAACTGGATTTGCTATTATAACAGTTTATGTTGATGATATAAATTTAATTGGAATTCTAGAAGAGTTAGCTGAAACTGCTGAATATTTGAAAATGGAGTTTGAAGTTAAAGATTTGGGTAAAACCAAACTTTTTCTTGGTCTAGAGCTTGAGCATAAAGCAAATGGAATAATCGTTCGTCAATCAGCATATGTTGAAAGATTGCTTAAACGTTTCAACATGGACAAAGCTCACCCATTGAACACCCTATGGTTGTAAGGTCTTTGGATCCCCAAAAGGACCCATTTCGTCCTAGAGAATCTGATGAAGAGATATTTGGTCCTGAAGTACCATATCTTAATGCAATTGGGGCTTTGATGTACTTGGCACAATGTACGAGACCAGATATCGATTTTGCAGTAAATTTATTGACACGTTTTAGTTCTGAGCCAACTCTGAGACATTGGAATGGAGTTAAACATATTTTCCGTTATTTCCGAGGAACCATAGATTTGGGATTATATTATTCCAAGGATTCCACTAACTTTGATTTAGTTGGATATTCCGATACTGGATATAGATTCGATCCACATAAGGCTCGCTCTCAAACCGGGTATTTATTTTGTTATAACGGTATCGCTATTTCTTGGCGTTCTATGAAGCAATCGCTAGTAGCTACATCTTCTAATCACTCTGAGATTATTGCTTTATATGAAGCTGGAAGAGAGTGTGTTTGGTTAAGATCCGTTATAACACATATTCATAATTCTTGTTACTTAATACCGATTACAAATTCTCCCACTATAATTTATGAAGATAATGCTGCTTGTGTTGCACAAGTCAGGGGAGGATATATCAAAGGTGATAGGACCAAGCATATCTCGCCGAAATTTTTCTATACTCATGAACTCCAAGAAAGTCGACAAATTGATGTTAAACAGATTCGATCCATAAATAATCTTGCAGATCTTTTTACCAAATCATTACCAACATCAAGTTTTGAGAAATTAGTATATGGCATTGGTATGAGGCGAGTTCATAAGATGTAAGATTAATTAGCCCCAGAAGTGGCTATATGGCTCTATTGAGGGCGAGATATTATGAACTATGCATTGTAGCATTGATATGCGGCTAGTTCACAAGATGCAATAATGATTAGTCCTAGGAGTGGCTATATATACATTGCACTCTTTTTTCTTTATGTCCGGTTTTTTCCCATAGGGTTTTTCCGGCTTAAAGTTTTTAACGAGGCAATTAATGCATCCATAAAAGGGAAATATCATAACATGTGTGCTCTGCACTCTTTTTCCCTTTTGTCCGGTTTTTATCCCACTAGGTTTTTCCGGCTTAAGGTTTTTAATGAGGTAGTATCATTCAATGCACATTTGTAATGAATATGATTAATATTCAAGGGGGAGTGTTATGAAATACATGAATGGATATAATACGTGAATGAATATTCATTATATTCATCTTATCCAATGTACTTATTATGGTACATTTGTATCAAATGTTCTAAGTACATCTCCTTATACAATGATCGTTCGTTTCCTTTATCCTGTACATGTATCATTCGATACATTGATATTAATGATAAGTACATTCTTGTTCTCCTATAAATAGGAGTTTAGTTTTGATGTACAATATATAATCACACATAAACACGATAGTGAGATACCAGAAATAAAACCCTCTCATCTTGCTACTATTTCTAGTGTTCACTTGCTTTCTCTTCTTTAATTTCTTCCCTATTATAAATTCGCAACGCGATATTTTACAACAATAGGCTCCATTTGTTTCGGAGAAAATAAAATGACTTGGAAAATATATTTCCTAAAAATAGTCGTTTGTTTCTTTTACAAATACGAATGAACAAAAAATATTTTCATCATTTGGGAAAATGTTTAGACAAATTGCTGTCGGTAATAAAAATACTTTCCATTAACTAATTATTTCAAACAATATAAACGATTATTTTTAGGAGAATATTTTTCAAATCATTTATTTTCTGTGAAACAAAAATAGCATATATGAGATTTCTTTTTTTTTACACCACTTACATGTGTACGTAACAAATTTGCATCGGATATAGGTCGTGCATATCAAAGAGCACAAATAAGCAAGAAAGAAGGTCGAATTCGGACTCTCATGTAACGAATAGTCGTTTGTTTCTTTTACAAATACGAATGAACAAAAAATATTTTCTATCATTTGCGAAAATGTTTAGACAAATTGCTGTCGGTAACAAAAATAATTTCCATTAACTAATTATTTCAAACAATATAAGCGATTTTGTTTAGGAAAATATTTTCCAAATCATTTATTTTCCGCAAAACAAACATAGCATATAAAAAATTTCATTTTTTTTTATTTTACACCAGTTACATGTGTACATAACAAATGTGCATCGGATATAGGTCGTGCATATCAAAGAACGCAAAATAAGCAAGAAAGAAGGTCGAATTCGGACTCTCATGTAACGAATATTCGAGCTAAATCTGGATATATCCTCGATGCGAGGACTAGTAAGATCGATTCGGCGGTCCGACTTTTTCTTCTTTAGAGCGAATACCCACACGGTTTCAGGCGAAACAAAGTCACAATCGAAATTGATGGAAAAGTACCGCCGTCTAGTTCACCACATGATTGTTGCCCCCACGCTTCCCAACTTTATTAACACCACAAGAAAAGCGCGGACCATGTTCTCATCTTATTCACATTTTCTCCAAAAAGAAAAAAAAAATGGAGGACCCCAAAATCATAAAATTAATGAGCAAAAATTTTAGAATATTAAAGAAGTTATCTCATTAAATTACAAAAAAGAAGATACAAGACATGTCCAATGTGAGTTCGTGCCAATAAGCTAATCACGGCATGCAAAGAGTTATCATTTAAGGAAAATCTTTCACTAATGACTTTGATGCAAGAGGGAGTGACTTGTTAAGAGGATTGAAAGTTTTTGTGTTCTCCAAGCATGTAATGTAAGAGGTTATTTTCCTTTTCCAATGCAAATCAAATAAGCAAATGTTCCAAAAACATACAAGCAAAATTGCACATCAAACTTATCGTGGAGATGGATTTGTGAGCAGCCATTTCTCCGCTTCAAAAATTGACTCCATCGCTTCATTTTGGCGACATATTCATATCTCAAATTTAAAGTATGCTTAAGTATTTTTAATAGATCAAGATTCTCCATAATTTTAGAGAAGGAAATGCTTGTGCAAATTGACTGGCAAATTCTATTATCCAACCTAATAATGCAGGTGATAATTATGTATTAGACAGGCCATCAATAGATTTGCTTCATTCATTGTTAGGGGATGAGATTAGATAATGTTTTATTAAGAGAGTAATGATGTAAAATCGAGTTCTGTTCCTTTTCTTACCTTGAAAAAAAAAAAAGAAAAATCTTAAGGCTTGAGGGTAAATCACCAAACATAGAAAGGAAGTTGACTTGAAAACTGGCGGTGCGGTCCGCAGGGGTACAATCTCAAGCAACGGACAAGATGAGCTGTCCCCAAAAGTCCATTTTCTTCACTTTTATTATGAAAAAATTGAATAAAGTCTATTTTCTTGTGGCACGAGACTGTTCGGAGGAAAAAAGAAAAGGCAGATAAGCACAGAAGGATTACTTCGACCGCTAATCAAAAAAGTCAAAAAGACAGGAAAGGCCGTGCCTTGGATGATCTTTTCTAGGACGCCACGCTTTCATCTCAAATAATTTTGATTTGAAAGTGGCAGCAAGAGGAAATGGAAATTGCATAAAATCGTTACGCACCAGCCAAAGTCATGCCGATCAAGAGATAATGGTAGACATAACAATTAATATAATTTGATCTCATTAGTAGTAGAATTATGCAAGTGCAGCTTAAGAAGTGTAAACTACTATGATGGCAAAATTCATGTGCACATAACACCAAAGCATGAGAATCATCCGATCGGATATAGATTTTGCAATTTAATGGCGCAAATCATCTAGTATGTATGGATTAAGTTTTAATTTTTATCTTATTGCTAATATTATTTTTTCGATGTATGCATTTTGACTTTCAAACATGAAACACTCGGGACTTTTACAATATATAACGACTGACCAATGAAGTTACCTATAATATTTTCAAAGTTTTTATAGATTTGAAGAGCTATTTACAATTTCGGTGGAAAAGCCAAAGTTATACGTTTTGTACCCAGCTTGAACTTTAAATAAAGCCGGATCAGTTTTTACCCCACTTTTTTCTTAGTTTTTTTGGTTAATATAGACCTCGCAAACCACTCGCCTTGACTTTATTATATTCTAAACTCATGAACTTGCGCAACAAAGTGATGTGTCCATGCACATGCAATATTCCATAGTTTATTATTAATTTTTAAGTCATGGGGGGCTAAGTCTTGTGTGCCGTGCTGCAATTTAGCCATCATGTGTTGACATCATGAGTTGAGTTTTATGTGGAATCAGAATGTCAAGCGACTCAAATCAATCGATGTCCATGTCTTAAAATTTCTAAGTCTTTGTTTTTTATTTTTTGGGGGTGGGGCCTACGTCTATCGTACTTCATTTCATGTGCTCTGTTGCAATTTACTTACTTTTCCAATGCTAAAATGCTATATCTATATATATAAAATAACACTACATCTCATTCCTATCCAACTCCTTCTCAAGACAGAGCAACATCTTGATTAATCTAGAATTTAATACCACAGTCATTTAAATTTGGAAGAAAGTATGAATTGCAACAAATTTTGAAAAAGATTCTATCTCTTTTGAAGCAAATGAAAATTCTTGCAAAAAAGAACTTTGTAACATGCTTGAGAATAAAAAGATCAACTGAAAATAATTTTTTTTTTTTTAAGTTTATGACAATTACTTCCTTGGTCCTTCCTTCTCCACCTTTGTAGTTCACGTGCAGCGACGACAACGTGCTCGAAGACAACCTACGGCTGAGGAGGGTAGGCCGATGTCAGTAATTAATAATCTAATCAAAATTGAGGTGTTAACAAAAACAACCCAGGGCCAATAGAGAGACTCTCTTTGTGGCAATTTATGAAGCACGGACACATTGTCGGTGCTTCCGTGTCATGTCCGACACATGTCGAAGTGTGTCGGACACGTTGACACGCGTCGGACACCCTCGGACATGCGGTCAACGTGTGTCGGAAATCCGACACGCAGTCAACCTTTGCCCGACACGTTTGGACATGTGTGTCCGGCAGACGATGGAGGGTGGAAGTGACAGTGAGGGAGCAGAGACGGACCAACGGCGAGCCCGCGACGGCGAGAGACGGCCAGAGAAAGAGCGGCGAGGAAGGGGGTCATGTGTGGCGAGCGGCGAGGACATGGCTAAGTGCTACACTTGCAAACCAGAGACATGTAGAGATGGGTTTGAGGGCACAAGTGGCATTGTCAAGAGCGTCGTCTCCGGAAGTCTCAACAAAATCACCTCACTAGTCACACGACTCCTCACCATGGTCCACCCATCTTCCGGCTCCAACTCTGGCGGCGGCGAAGCAGCAATTTCACCAAGGTGGAGGACGCGATCGCGGTCGTGCCCGATCATGGGACGCGCCGGTTCGTGATCTACGTGAAAAAGGGCGTGTAACGGGAGAACATGGAGATCAAGAAGAAGAAGTGAGTCGTGCAATGAGTGGTGAGCAGCGAGTGGCGAGGAAGGAGACGGATCTAGTGGAGGAGAAGAGAAAGGGTCGTGTGACGAGCGGCAAAGGAGAATGAGATAAAAGTAAAGTTAGGGTTTTTGATAGGATGGCCATTGTGTATTTCGGGGGGAGGGGAAGTGACAGGAGAGCTTGTCTGTCATGTCAATGAATAAAGTTGGGGGAGGGAAAAAAAGTGAAAAAAATTTGGGAGAAGGGGGAATTTCGAAAAATAAATATAAATTTGAGATAATAAAATAAAAAAGTGTAAGATTTATTAATATTGTTAATATAAATTCATTGTAAATTATTTATTTATTTATTTGTGAATTTGTATTAAATTAATTAAAAATTAAAATATTTATTTAATATTTAACGTGTTTGAATGTGTCGAAATTCATTATTTTTTGAGAAATGACATGTCGCGTGTCGTGTCGTATCGTGTGTCCGTATCGCCGTGTCCGTGCTACATAGGTGGCAATCATATCTCAATTTGGGAAGTTCAACTAAGGAGAGCTCACAGTCTTACCCAAAAAAAAAAAAAAAAAAAAAAAAAAAAAAAAAAAAAAAAAAAAACGCAAGGAGAGCTCACAGAAGCAGTCTCTGCAAAGTTTTCTGGGGTCTCCTCCTGCAAGGTCGCTAGAAATGGAAGGACCCCCTAATTGGTACCCTTATTCTAACCCTGCTCAAGGCCAAGGTACTCTCTCTCTCTCTCTCTCTCTCTCAACCGTGTTCATGACTGATCTTGCTTGGCGGTGGGTAGTTGGTTATGCAGGGTATTACCAAGGGCCTCCCGTACAAGCGCCTCCCCAGTCCTATGCTGCTCCTCCTCCAGGGTATTACCAAGGGCCTCCCGCACAAGCGCCTCCCCAGTCCTATGCTGCTCCTCCTCCAGGGTATTACCAAGGGCCTCCCGTACAAGCGCCTCCCCAGTCCTATGCTGCTACTCCTCCCAGAAAAGAGCCGGGTTTTCTTGGCAAATGGTACACACTCTCTCTCTCTCTCTCTCTGCTAGGAAGATTTTCATGTTCATTTGGTTTAGAGAAATTTAATTGGCGATAGTTGTCGTTGGCTGGTTTCAGCCTCGAGGTCTTTTGTTGCTGCTGCGACATCGTCGAGTGCTGCCTCTATTGTTGCTGAGCAGTGAAAAAGTGGAGTCCACCCACTTCCAGATTGTTCCCATGATTATGATTGCACGTCTCTGTATTTGACATATCAGTGTTTTTCCTGTGTTCTTTCTAGATGATTCCACGTCATGGGCAGCTTTGTATTAGACCTTTCCCCTCGTGCTCTGAATTCTATATGTCATTGTAGCATGCTCTTTTGAATGGGCTCTGTTCCTCATGTTTGTTTCACTGAAAGTATTTTAATAAAAAGTGTTTTCCAGTTTTTTAGCTGTTTCCTTCTTTAAAAAGTATTTAGCCAACGAAAAATACTTTTTGGTCAAGGAAAACGAATTCCTCCACCGCCTCATGAGATCAAAACACTTTCCCTTTTCATCTTTTTCCGTGTGACCTCTCTCCCTTCGTTCTTTCGCTACCTTTCTTCTTCGGCTCTTCTTAATCGACGCACATCTTCTTTGCCATTGATGATCCAAATCTTCTTCTTCATCATCGAAGGTCTGGCTCTTCTTACACGGTTCCAGGTTCTTTCACTTTTTTGAGGTAGGCTGTTCGCTCTCCCTTCGCTTTTCGCTCGCCCTTCTTCACCAGCGCTCATCTTCTTCACCATTGAAGGTCCAAATCTTCTTCTTCACCGACGCTCATCTTCTTCGCTAATACATTTAGAAGGAGAACATCGCGCATCATTAACACGCAGAACCCAAACCTCTACATTCAGTAACCGGGCATGGCGTAACCATCAGAACCCAACCGCAACCAACCTTCCAAAGAGCTACCCAGACAGCCAAACGCGCCTCACAATCACCACCATACCGGACGTTGATCGCGACCACCGCCCCGGCCGCACCACCCTCCCCCTCCCCGGCGAGCACCCGGGCGCCGCTGGGATCTCCTCCGTCCGAGCCCATCGGGCCGCTGCGATCCGGCCGGCGGAAACCCTAGGCCCGACGAGACGGCGATCGGAGCTCCGGATCGATGAGTCGATGGGGGCGATACGGATTGGGCGATTGTCGCTGGAAGAGAGAGAGAGAGAGAGTGTGTGTTTTGTCCAATGCGGAGCTTTTTGCTGGAAAGGAGAAAAGGACAGATGCGGAGGGAGAGAGCTTTTTGTCATGAATTCCAGACCTTGACCTTAGCCACAAATCTTTTGTATGATTTCCAAAATCAAATCAAAAGATGTCTAGGTCTTCCTATCTAGCTAAGTTTATCCTTGCTGTCCATTACGAAACTGATTTGCGATTTGCTATCTATTGGTCCTCCTAAGTACATTCAGGATCAAAACTTCACCTAGCTGTTCCTTATCATAATCTCCCCAAGTCCTCATCAACACTTCATTCTACTGAACTTGTTCACCCTCTATTTAAGTTCATCCAGTTTGTAGATGTCTTATTACTCTGTATATTTTATACCATTATTAATCACACAGCATTCCTATATCAAGTTCACTTAGTAACAACTAAATAGATGATTTCATCAACTTCAAAATATCATAAGAGGTTTCCCAATAATCTGTGCAAAGTTAGAGGGTTTAAATGGTAAATCCTGCAAGTAACAAAGTTTGCCTTTCCTAAATATGCCAAATTTCCAAACATTGTGATGATCGATTTATCCTCATTTTACCTTGAAAATTCACTACTTCTCAAATTTAATTGAAATTTATTGTGGATTATATCACATGATCTAGAAGCCTCTCTTGGAAGTAAATCAAAAATAGCAATTTACCCTCCATATTGAGAGGATCCAAATTCCTATCTTGAAGACATGTAACACATTGAGTCTTGAGGGATCAGCATGCTATCTAACGACTAAAACAACCACCACAAACACGAGCCATCTTGCCGCGAACATCTAAAGCGTATAGTGCAGTCTTTCTAGTATGGTGAAGTCCTTAGTGGTGTTTCTTAGCCTGACAGAATTGTATTACTGCATTTGAAGGTTTAGGCTATATATATATATCTCGGCATCATAACAACCATACATACATACACAAGCCATTTTGTGGTGAACAATTAAAGCATATGGTAGTCTTTCTAGCAGAGTGTAACCCCTAGTGGTGTTTCTTGGCTCTGATAGAATTAGATTACTGCATTTTGAAGGTTTAGATTCTACATATCTCAACATCAGTTGTATTAGAACGTTGGTTGAAGATGCTTTTTCACCAACACGTGACAGCAGCAAGATTACTATACAGAGCATGATGGCATACAGGAATTTATTACCCTACCCCACACTTTCTTCTACATATCTCAACATCAGTTGTATTAGAACGTTGGTTGAAGATGCTTTTTCACCAACACATGACCGCAGCAAGATTACTATACAGAGCATGATGGCATACAGGAATTTATTACCCAACCCCACACTTTCTTTGTTGTTATGGAATTTACATGTTATTTCCCAAGAAACACTTTATTTGCGCCAAACCCCTCTGTAACACTTAACAAAATAGTTTCGGCATTTCATTGCTATACTATCATCACCTGTGAAAACTGGGTAAGGCCTTCACAATTAGTTTTAGGTTTTCCACCCAGACGAACAATGTCAGTTTGATCTACATGATAACAATAAATTTTGGTTATTATCAATTTGGTTTTGTTTCAAACTGTTAAATGTTTAGCCTGCAGACATATGAAGATCTCATCATTAACTTAGGAGTATGTATGTACTTTAAATATCAAAACAAGAACCACAAAAAATTCTTTCCATGATCATCAAAGGAAGAGTTACAATAGGTAAGGACGACTATCCAGTACCATAATGAGTGGATATTCATCGTCTGGTTTTGCTTCATCCAGAGAGATTTTCAGACGTATCTATTATTTCATGCAAAATGTTAGTTTTAGTGTATAATCAAATAATTCCAGTAAGTGAATAATTTATTGTGAAACAAATGAAATGATTTAAAATAATAACGTAAAGGGTTAGCACGTTTATCAGTACTCCCATTTCTTCTATCTTAAAAAAAAATGTAAATGAGTACATGATAAACCAATATACCAGAGATTTTAGATTTTAGTTTGATAATATTCAATTTTCATTTCCTTTCTTTAACAAACCTAGTACCATGTTAGCAGTCCACCAATTCTACCAGTAGAATCAAGTTGTTGATTCCACATATCAACTAAGAACAGTGGTTCACTCTGCATCACTATTTATCAGGTCTACCATGACCGAGATAAATGTTCCAAGCCAAGCTCTTGGCAACTACCCCAAACCCCTTGAAGAACTTTTCAATTCATAAATGACTCCGATTGCCCCCCAAGCAACCCATTCAAAAGGTGGTCACATAAGACTTCCTCCTGATTTCATTCTTTCAATCTAATTTATGTAAGGGAACATTTGGTAGGAGGGATTGGTGCCAAAAGGAAATGACCATTCAAATTCTATTCCTTTGTGATGTTTTGTTTTATTTTCTCTGGCCTGAAATTGAAATCAATGCCCATGGCATCATCAGAAGTAATGAAGATTCAGACTCGGACATGTCAACAGAATATTCAGCATCCATTGAATCCAATGCAGCCCTTAAGACATTACAAGAAAATTGTACAATAATGTCTTTCCCCGTGTGACCTACCGCCCATACTTATCTATACAATTACTTTAAGGGGAAGAGTGGACAATTTTACATTAATCAGTTTGAAGCTTGCTAAGTTTTCTACTTTCTAAAACACAAAAAGTGCTTTCGTTGTAAATGGCACCAAGGGGGTGCCAACAACTCATGTCAACACGATCTATAAGGAACCATACAACATAATAAAATCTCCACCTTAATATTGTCAACAAGGTCATCAGAGACAGCACACTGATAAGACTTGCTCACAAAGTATTCAACCAAGAATCAGAAATAGAGATTAAAATACACATGTCATATCTCATTTTGTTTTATAAATTATTCAGTTCCATCATGCAATTATCAACTGCAGCTTTAGCATAGAAATAAGCGGTAGCAGAGAAATAAAAAGGCATAACAGCGCAATTCAGGCCAGTGGTAAGAAAGCGCTGGACAAATGCAATGCGCAAATAAGAGCGGTTCCTGTTTGATTTGAATCAAGCCCAAGATCTATCAAATGAACTATTCACATGCATTATTCAACCTACAATAATCTATCACAGTGGCAACCTCAAATTTATATGTAAGGGAGTAACTTCTCGAGTTTGAAGATTTTGTCTTCGTATGACTCTTCATCCACAGAGGATAAGAAAGTGCTTCACGCAACAATTTTTGAATCTATAAAACCATTAATAACATTGACTGAATGAATCAAGCAGATAAACTGTGATAAGAACCAAAATGTTCTTTTGGTGTGATAGCTCCTTTACCTATTCTCAGTGCAGCAAAGAGATCAGAATTTTAATATATTCAATCCAAAGGAAATGCATTTAGTGGCAAGGCACTTGGACTTTCAAATTCAAATTCTGCTTGGAACAAGCGTGGCTCAGATATATTCCAGGAAAAAGTAGAATACCACGAAAGACACTTGTTAAGATATGTTATAACATAGGACATGGAATAATATCATGTAAATTCAAGATATTTATCATATAGCTGATGCTCAGGTAGAGATATGAAAGGAAAGAATTATGCCTTCTTCAAGACGTAATTACATGAAAGGTACAAAGTTAAATAGACCGGGTATCAATTTTGTCAGGGATTAAGCAGATAGACAGATACCACAGAATTAGACATGCAAGGAAACAGAAGAAGGCAGCTTCTTCAGGAAGAGTGTAGTCCCTGAACGTAGTCCCTGGGAAGAATTGTATCGCTCCTAAGAATTAAGTATTGTCAGATAAACCAATAGGCTGTAGCATCATTAACTAGATTTCTGTTCTTCCATTTATTAAATCAGAAGAGCTGGAGCAACACTGCTGAATCACCCCTACTCAGTCTAAAAACAATAGAAAGGAGATTCCTCTGTATTGTCATAGTAAATAATGCAAACAGATGCATTAAATTGAAACTAAAAAGAAGAATCAAACATAAAAAGCAACTCAGAGTCTCTCTTCACAGTAGAGCCACATTGCTCTTAGATAGTTTCCATTAAAAGTGAGAGTGACGCTATAATGAAACCCCATCTCAAAAGTGACATGACTTGGGACCAGAACATCTCAATGAGTTAACCTAAAAAGACTAACCTTAGTCTACCACCCACAAAAGAACAAGATAATGCTTTCCACATTGCCATAACAAGCAATCTATAATAGGCAAAATGATACATAATTAAAATGACCAATCCATAGAAGGAGAACTTCCTTAAGAACGACTGAAATGATAACCTAGAACTGCATAAACAACAGAGATGATTTTAAGACCATGGCCTAAATCACCCGAGATATGGTCAGTTTGGCTCATCCTATTCTGAGCCTTACACTCGTGTACTTTGAGTGTAAGTGCAGCCAAAGTAAGCATTTTCTAAAAGGTCATCCATACCACTGATAGTGTTCTCACCCGAGGACTAGCCCTCTGCATCATCCTAAAAGCTTGCTACCAGGAGCCGTGCCTTGTCCAAGCCTTCCAGTCCCAGCGGTCACTCCCCACCCTCATCAAATCAGGGAATTACAATTTTACCAGAAAGGGAGGAAACTAAGCAACCTATTCTTCCTAATGGCAAGTATGAGAATGAAAGAATTTATCCAAAACCACAAAACATCTGTGACCAAGCAGCTGAATGGGAGTCAAAACATTACATTACCTTGCTCGTGATTGAACAAGAGATGCAGTGGCAAAAGACGCATGTGAAGCAGCAACAAGTCAAAAGAAATTGAGAGATTAACCTGTCTTGACTTTTACATTTTCAAAGGAGTAAAACCATTGCATTGGCACCTAGCAAAATTTTTAAACAAGTCAGACCTCACCACGGCCCTCCAGTGACATATCTATTAATTATAAGAAAGTTTCTTTCAAGTTTGGAGAAATCAGATCTAAGCATTGTCAAGTCTGTGATTCTCAGGTTCACGACTGGCATTTTGACAAGGTTAGTTTCTAATACACTATATTATAGGAAAATTTCTTTCGAGTTTGGAGATATCAGATCTAAGCATCGTCAAGTGCATGATTCTCAGGTTCACAATTGGCATATTTACAAGGTGAGTTTTTAATACAATATACTCCATCACAAGAGTTCCCGTGACATCAAGAAAATTTCTGCTATATCTAAAGATACACTAGATCAATTATGCGTGATTATATTTTATGGCAACAGGCAATCTTTTAAAAAGAAACAGATCAAAAGAACTTGCTTGATGTCTGCTTCCAATTTAAATGAGGTCAGAAGTTAAGTTCCAAACGGTAGCATTACTGAAGACAATAAAGATTGAAGAAATTTGTAAAGGTAGAAAGCGAAGTCTACAATATGATTTCTTTCGAACAAATAGAAAGTGATATGCACTTATCTAACTTATAGTTGGTTACACATTAAACTTATTTATGATTTACTACTTTATCATTACTACGAGTAATGATGTTAAATAAGACAATTAGTTTGTAAAGTCTCTTTATATCTGTATCCAAATTTTGAAAGTACAGAACGACTTAAGAATTGGCCCAACCAAGTCAAAGTGATTTGGCCACTTAATGACTGGCTTAGTACCTCTTCTGCTCCTACAAGTAAACAAGATCAGACATAGAAAGAGTTCTCAATAGAACTAGTCAATCTGGACCTAGTTTTAAAACACTAGCAGAGAGCAAAATTAAATCTGTCATCAATAACAGCTTGATTAATCTCATGAAGCGATTATATGATGTATTGCAAAAGCCTCAGAAACTATGTTACACAATTTTCTAGACACATACATAATCGTTAACATTAAAATTAGAAGGAATAAATCATAATGTAAGAAAAATTACAAATAGTAATGGTGATGTCCCTATGTAGGAACCAGCTAAACTTAAACATAGTCAAAACTCATACTGTTCAACAACTAAACAGCGAAAAATCCACTTACTGCCAACTAAGATGGAGATAAACACTAAATTCTATACTTCCCTGCAGAAAATTTTAGTATTTCATCTTTCACCAGACTCTAATCAATCCATTCAAACAGGAGAAGGATGTGAAGACTATTGCTGTCTGAATTGACTTATACTTTTTGCTTAATCTAAATCTTGCAGCTCATTCACTTGAGTCTTTTTCATCTAAAATTCCTGAAAGTTTCACAACACTCAAGTGTTGATGTAAATGATTGTCGATAATGAAAATCTTTTGATAGAAAAGAAAAAATTATGCCTCCCATTCATAAACAAACCATAACAAATCTAAGCAACTGAAGAATCTTACCAGCTAAAGGGCACCACCACAATGCAGAAAAAGTAATGTGGTAAGCCATCCATCCAAACAAAATGGATGCTGGTTTTACAAACGGCAGGGTTCTCCAATGTTAAGGACAATTCAACCCTCAACAAGCAAGTTCCTCTCTAACCGAACACCACAGCCCAACTGACCAAGAAAAATGCACTCCAAGATCGTCAGACCCTGCACAATGAAAAAGAATATGAAGAAACAGATTCTTTGACCTGCTTACAAAAAAAACATCTATTGGCTAACACCATTCTTTTTCTCATCAAATCCTTTGGTAGTTAGAATTCTCTTCAAACACTCTCAGGAAAGAAAGCTAGCTCTCACAGGTGCTTTAGAATTCCAGGAAATCTTCCAAGGAGAAGGGAGTTCCCAACTTCTGTTGTGTTCCAGAAGTTTGACATGCTGATCTGACAGTGATAAACCCATTGTTGCAGGCTGTAGTGAAACCATAACACAACATCCTCTTCTCCATCAATACCCTGAAAGCATAAAGCATGCCAAAGATCATAAAGTAGTTCAATTTCCCCATGATTCCATAGATCTTGATGCTGCCACACCATTCCTCCATTTTTTCCCTTCACAAAATGAGGTCATTAAAGAATAATCTCCACAACATTTGGCAGATTGCTGCCTCATAACTGTCAAGATACTGTAGCTCATAGCCATCTTTTGGATAAATTTAGATCTGTTAAGTTACTTTAATTGAGTTTCCTTTATTATCAAAGTTTTATTTCCTTTTTTACTTACCTAAGGATATTATTGTTATATACCATTTATATTCAATATAAATACAATAGGTGTAGGGTTTCTGTGATACAGAAAACTACAGCCCTCTCTTTCTTTCTTTTACGTTCTCTTTCTCCTCCTTCTCTCTATTCCTTCTCTCTTCATTCTTTCTCTCTTACTATACATTGCGGGTTCTCTAATCAGTTTTGTGACATGGTATCAGAGCAGATCTAACTATTTGATTACTTAATCATATTGCTGGTTTGAGAGTCCCCTAGTAACCCTACTTTTTCTCTGGTGCATAGCCACCTAAAGCTGCAATTTTTATCTATTTTCTCTTCAAGTCTCAGTACATATGAGATTAGAAGATATTAGATTCATCAGGTTCGGTTTATGAACATGGATTACAACACTTGCTAATCAACGGATTCAAGAATCAGAGTATTCTATTGATTATGGTTGACTGGTCTTGCTGGTTTTCCATCAAACATATAATTATTTGAATCGAGATTTCTGGTCAGATACTTTCTTCTATACAACAATCTCTATTTATGAGTTTTCAGCATCCCTTTGGTTAATTGATGGAGCCAATTACATCTGATTATACATTAGCGTTGCTGCTTTGTTACTTGCACTAAAGTTTCAGCCTTCTTGATTAGTGG
The DNA here is from genome assembly GCA_017140185.1 of Eucalyptus polyanthemos subsp. polyanthemos. Classification (NCBI taxonomy): domain Eukaryota; kingdom Viridiplantae; phylum Streptophyta; class Magnoliopsida; order Myrtales; family Myrtaceae; genus Eucalyptus; species Eucalyptus polyanthemos. The sequence continues at coordinate 11,427,193 of CM029465.1, read as the reverse complement.
TAGATATACTTATATTGAGATTATCATCATGAGTGATACTAAGGCTCCTACAGATAGTGTCAACGTTCAAATTACCACTATTAAATTAAATGGATCCTCCAATTACTTATTATGAGCCCAAGCCGTGAAGGTCTATATTAATGCCAAAGGGAAACTTCATTATCTTACCACAGACCCTCCTACTGAAAATTCTGGAGACTATAGTAGTTGGATGAGAGAGAATGATACACTTCTGGTGTGGTTATGGAATAGCATGGAACCATCCATCGCTGCTAATGTCATGTTCCACACAACTGCTAAGGGAGTGTGGGATGATCTTATGGAGAGTTATTCACAAGACAAAAATATGTCTAGAGTTTATGAACTATATAAGAAGATCTTTAATTTTAAACAGGGAGACAAGTCTCTTGGAGAATATTATAGTGCTTTGAAAGGTATGTGGGAAGAACTCAATCTTTATCAGCCCATCACTACTGATCTTGAGAGACTAAAGACACAACGAGCTGAATTTCAAGTGGCCAAATTTTTACCTGGCTTGAATGCTGACTTACAGCCTGTAAAGAGTCAGCTTCTTGCTGGAGAGAGAGTTCCCTCTATGAATGAAGCATTTTGTCGAATTCAGCGCATTGTCCCTCCGTCTTCTACTTCATCTAAAGACAATTCAACATTTGTGGCTGGTAGTGGTGGTCGTGGTCGTGGTGGATTTTCCAATAGAGGTCGTGGTTTCGGGGGAGTTCGTAGTCGTGGTGGTGGATGTAGTGGACAAAGTTCTGATCGAGATAACCATCAGTGAATACGCTACGGCAAATTCAGTCATATTGTTGACACTTGTTGGGCCAAGCATGGCAAGCCTGAGTGGGCTCAACGATCAGTTACTGCAAATACTGCTGTGTCTGAAGAGAGTGCTCAAAATGTGTCTAATAGCAACATGAACCCATCTCTCTCACCTGGGGGTAGTTCTTCTGAGTCTACGGCTCGAGATGATATGGTTGCACAATTCATTAAACATGTCCAACAACTAGAGGCTTCCAATTTCTCATCCACTGCTACTCTTGCATGTACAAGTAACATGGCCTCTTTCTCTACTTTGTCTCCTAACACCTCTTGGGTCATTGACTCAGGGGTTTCTAGTCATATGACGGGTAAGCAAGAAATATTTTCTTCCCACACTAACTCTAGTCCTTCATCCGAAGTTATTTTAGCTAATGGTTCATCGACTCAGGTGGTTGGATCAGGGACTGTTTCACTTACATCTTCCTTATCTTTGTCCTCTGTTTTACATGTTCCCCAACTTCCTTTAAATTTGTTATCTGTTAGTCAGTTAACTAAAGCTCTTAGTTGTTCAATTACATTTTATCCATCTCATTGCGTTTTTCAGGACCTTCAGACAAAGAAGATGATTGGTGGAGGGCATGAATATGATGAACTCTACTATCTCAATGGTGTCTCCACTGCTGACGCCAATGGTCTAGCTACTAGTTCTATTACCCCTATTATGGCATTCTCGTTTAGGGCATTTAATTTTATTTTACAACAAATAATTCCCAAGTGTAAATCAATTTCTACTCTTGAGTGTGAGGCTTGTGAACTTGGGAAACATCATCGTAGTTCCTTTCCTAGTCGTAATGATCCTCGTGCATCTACTTTACTTGAATTTGTTCATTCAGACATCTAGGGACCTTCCCGTATTGCTAGTAGAAATGGTTTTAAGTACTTTGTTACTTTTGTGGATGATTATTCTCGTTTAACATGGCTCTATATGCTTCATGACCACTCTGAATTTTTACATGTTTTTCAATTATTTCATCGTGAGGTTACTAATCAGTTTAATATATCCCTTAAAATTTTGCGAATAGATGATGATCTAGAATATACACGGAAATCAAATTCTTTGTTTTGTTCTAATCTTGGCATTATACATCAAACAAGTTGTACTTACACCCCTCAGCAGAATGGTGTGGCCGAGAGAAAATACCGTCACCTTCTAGAAGTTGCTCGTTCACTCTTATTTCATATAAATGTGCCAAAATCATTTTGGAGTGATGTTGTCCTTACTGCATGTTACCTCATAAATCTTATACCTTCCACCGTCCTCAATCATCAGTCACCAATCAATGTTGTATTTCTTGACAAGCCGTTATTCTCTCTTACCCCGCGCGTCTTTGGATGTGTTTGTTTTGTTCATAACTTACGTTCCGGTTTTGATAAACTATCTCCCTGTGCTACTAAATGTATTTTTCTTGGGTATTCACGTACACAGAAGGGATATCGGTGTTATGATCCTACAACTTATACTCAATAGGTTAGTGCTGATGTTACTTTTTTCGAGGGCACACCATACTATTCTACTGAGGGTAAAGAGTTTTCAATTGACATTGTAGCTTATCCTCCTATCCCACAACAAATCCCCCTAGATTCTATTAGTCCGTCTTTAGTATCTCCTCCCTTGCAGGTGTATCAGCGGCAAAAGCAGTCTACGGTACCACCAGTCTCTAGCTCTTCAATGCCCTCCGATCAATCTTCCTCCTTGTCTCCTGGTCCAGACAATCTTCCTATTGCCCTTCGCAAAGGTACTCGGTCTTGCACACAAAAATCCTCTTTGGCTTACCCTATTGAGCATTATGTGTCTCTCTCACATCTTCCTTCTCCATTACATGACTTTGCTCTATCATTACAAACTCACACAATTCCTACTTCTACCATCGAGGCTTTGTCTCGCCCTAAGTGGAAGAAAGCTATGGATGTGGAAATGGAAGCTCTAGTGTCTCGCCAAACGTGGTCATTGGTTGATCTTCCCCTTGGGAAAGATGTGGTGAAGTGTTGTTGGGTGTACACTATCAAGTACAATCCGGATGGCTCAATCGAGCGTCTTAAAGCTCGACTCGTTGCTAAAGGTTTTACTCAAACTTATGGAGTGGATTATTTTGAGACTTTTTCCCCTGTGGCACATCTCAACTCTGTTTGTGTTATTATTTCTCTTGCTATGAATTTCGATTGGCCATTATATCAATTGGATGTCAAGAATGCTTTTCTTTATGGTGATTTGTCTAAAGAAGTATATATGGAGCAACCACCTGGGTATGTTGCTTAGGGGGAGAATCATAGTAAAGTATGTCGGCTACATAAGGCCATTTATGGATTGAAACAGTCTCCAAGACCATGGTTTGAAAAATTCAGTTCGGTGATTTCCAAATGTGGTTTCCACCAATGTTATTCTAATCATTCTATTTTTGTTCACAAGAAGGAATCCGGGGTACTCATTTTTGTGGTATATGTGGATGATATAATTATCTCTGGTAGTGATATGACTAGCATTTCTAAGATTAAGTCCTTTCTTCAGCAGCAATTTCAGATTAGAGACTTGGGAACTCTTAGGTATTTTCTGGGTATTGAAGTTTTATGAAGTAAAAAAAGTATTAATTTGTCTCAGCGAAAGTATGTTCTTGATCTTTTGTCTGAGACAGGTACACTAGCTTCCAAGCCAGTTGGTACTCCTATGGATCCAAATCAAAAGTTTGGAGTTGATGATGGAAAAGAAATTGAAGATAAGCATCAATATCGGCGTCTAGTTGGGAAACTAATTTATCTTACTATTACACGTCCAGATATTTCTTTTGTTGTTGGTGTGGTGAGTCAGTTTATGGAGTCACCTAAGAAAGCTCATTGGGATGTTGTATGTCGCATTCTTCGATATCTTAAAAGCTCTCCTGGTAAGGGACTAATTTATAAATCTAATGGTTCTTCCACTTTGGTTGGCTATTTTGATGCTGATTGGACTGGGTCAACATATGATCGACGGTCTACAACTGGGTATTGCACTTTTATTTGTGGTAATTTGGTTACTTGGAGAAGCAAGAAACAGACTACCATTGCCAGGTCTAGTGCAGAGGCCGAATATCATGCTATGGCACATATTGTGGCTGAATTGTTGTAGTTGAAATCTCTTCTCCAGGAGCTTGGATTTTCTATTAATCAACCTATTGACATGATGTGTGATAATCAAGCAGCTATTTATATTGCTGGGAATCCTGTTTTTGAAGAGCGAACTAAGCATATAGAAATTGACTATCACTTTGTTCGTGATGCTGTGAAGCAGAAGTTGGTTGCTACTCCTTACGTTGCCTCTAGAGATTAATTTGCTGATATATTTACCAAAGTATTATTTCGTCCTGCTTTTGTTACTGGTTGTTCCAAGTTGGGCATGGGTGACCTTTATGCTCCAGCTTAAGGGAGAGTGTTAAGTTACTTTAATTGAGTTTCCTTTATTATCAAAGTTTTATTTCCTTTTTTACTTACATAAGGATATTATTGTTATATACCATTTATATTCAATATAAATATAATGGGTGTTGGGTTTCTGTGATACAGAAAACTACAGCCCTCTCTTTCTTTCTTTTACGTTCTCTTTCTCCTCCTTCTCTCTATTCCTTCTCTCTTCCTTCTTTCTCTCTTACTATACATTGTGGGTTCTCTAATCAGTTTTGTGACAAGATCATATTAGTAAAAAGAAGACTCTTAAGTATAAGTCCAATGATCCAAGATCGGATGGCTAAGTTTTCCTATGCAAGCAATTTCGTCCCAAGTTGCAACACCATGTTTCTGTCATATTTGGGAAAAAGTCCTTGGTAGTGACCTAGCAGTAAGAATTGTTGAAGTATTTAAGTATTAAATCACGCCTTCATCTAAAAATTTGAGCTTTTAAAACAATTGACTATGGTTTCACACAATTTCACATGGTATTGAAGAAGGAGGTCCTGAGTTCAAGTTGTATCAGGTCCCCTCTTTGTTTTCATGCTTCAATTTTAGGCCAAAGCCCAATCTATGCATAAGGGGGAGTGCAAAAGTATTCAAATAAATACTAAACCATGCCTTATCTAACAACTTAAACTTCTAGCACAATTGGCATTGGTCCCACACATTTGCACTAGCATGATTGAAGCTTCATTAACAGTATCATGACCAATCGGCAAAGCTGAATGGTAAAATATAATCTCATTTGAAGATTGATGAATTAACGGTAAGAATCAAATAAATTCCTAGGTAAAATCCAGGGATTTTCTATTAAATTACGGAAAAAAAAATACATTAAAAGATCAGTATCTTACAATCTGACAAACCATCCACTAGTATCTCCCGTGGGGAAATGGAAATTGTGAAACCTGCTTCAATAGATTTACTTAGATTTTGCAACCACACAACTGCACTCATACTCATTCAGAACCCAACCTACAGATTGGACTTCTTGAGCAGCAATTGTATCACAGAACGCTAGATAAATTCAACTCAAACAGACCAATAAAAGGAAGTGAGAGGAAACAACTTTTCAGGCTGATAGGTAATGTGAACCTTCCTAATCTTCGACAAGAAAGGATATCTGGGAAAGAAAAAAAAAAGTTTGAATCAACTCAGTCAAGAATTACAATCGGGTCAAGTGTAAATCGATTTAAATGCTCAAATTTTTTCACATAAACTAATCATGATCCATACGTAACATAAAAGTTAGAACTCAATGCTTTATCAGCAAGTTCGAAAGCAGACTATAACCAAATGGGGCATGACATTTGCTCTTGAATTCAAGAAAAATATCTATGATTCTGATTTACATATTAACAAAGCTCAAAAGGACCCAGTCAAATGCTTTATTCACCAGTAATCCTCACAAGAGCATTGCCCTTCCTTGAAGCAATGAAACCTGCGGGTGTCCCTAACAGTGATTTCCCTTTTTGTAATCTTAGAGATACGTTTGATTGCATTATGGCAATCCCCACATATTCTAAGATTTTTTACCACAAGTATTGGCTCCCCATCCTTGGTCGAAATCAATCCAAATGCAACTGCTAGCTTCTCACTGTGATGTCTTAATCTCATTTCCATCTCTTTTTCCTCCATTCCATCCTCCTTTAACGAAACCTGATTAACATCCGGTACATAACCAACCTTCCTAATCTTCAATAGCATCTCATCCAAGTAAGGAGAGGGACAAACTCCACTATCAGCTATGTAAATCGTATTTTTCGTGCTAGAGAGACTTGATTAAAAATTTTGTGAAAATGGAATGGCTAGATTAAAAAAAGTTTGTAAGTGCAAGGATAAAAGGTAAAATTTTTCCAAATTGAAAATAAGTAACGAACCAAAAATCGGTTGACCATGGTAGAGCAATAAGGCACTTAGCAAAATCCGTTGCATCACTTCATAACCCCATTTCATCAGATGAATTTCCTATCCCTACCATTGTCAGTTGTAAACGCGTCTTTTTATGCACAGGCACAGCCCCAAATCCAGCCCTCCCCCCCCAAAAAAAAAAAAAATATGCATATATTAGGCCTAATACTGGGTTTCACCTGGACCAGCTCAGCAAATATTTTGCAAGGACTATCCACACATGCGATTTTCACAAAATTCATAAGGCTCGATCGCACCACTTCAATTGTGTGAGTCGCATATAAAATACACTTTCGTTCATAAGTGCCAAGACTAAATAGCACGATGTGTGAATTTGCAAAGAGAGGGAACACGACCCTATCCATCTAGTCAACTTTGCTACTCGTGGAAATTAAGTACTAAGACAACGTGCATTTCAATGAAACGACTTAACAAATCTCTAGTCAATTTGTGTAATGTATCTTTTGCGAGGTCAAAAGTTTAAGCCCTGTCATTGCAAATCTCTAGTCAATTTGTGTATCGGGCATTTACTTTCTTGTGTGGAGAAAATACAATCTCCCCACGCTCTCGAGGAATCTGCTTCAGGCCGTATGGCCCAAGACAAGGCCCAAAAATCCGGCCTTAAGGTCAAGGCCCAACTTTGGGTCTCTTTCATGGGTAATCTTTTTCGTTTAGGCTGGGCCACACAACACAGCTGGGGCTAAACTAGAGTGCAATGTAGATGGGTCTACTAACGAGAGATGGACCAACGGTTTACACATTTACTTTTCATTTTTTTATATTTTTATTAGGTCCGCTATCAATATATATTACATTCCCATTATAGGACAGTCAACATGTGAATGGATTCAATTATGTAATTATGTTTGTGTACATATGTCACTTAATTGATAAGCAATGGGTTTTTCATACTTATAGTAAAACTCATAATAATATTTATATTTTCAGATAGTTAGAAGAAGCAATTATCGAGGCACTCATTCATCTACAAGTGACATGAGCACCCCAATTTTGACTATTTGAATTCATGTGGACTCATCGTTTGCATCTCGTAATTTGAATCTTAGTGAAACTAGTTTGTTGATCATTTTTTCTATTGGGTTATTGTGAATACGAGATAATCCCAAGAGATGATGTCGTGTCACTGAATTCCATATGAGACATTAGGTAAAATGACTATTTTACACTTATATTCAAAGTTTATACACTAGAACCTCCAAAATTAAGGTTGGTGGACTAATTAACAAAGTCCCTAAAGTGCCCCTTGTTTATTTTTTATCTAATCTACCGAAGTTCAAATATAACCTCTGTTTTTTTTTTTTTCAATAACTTGATATTATAATGTGAACCAAATCAAGATAATATTGAATTTTGTGGACCAATTTTCGTTGGGGTACTTCAGACATAAGTTCCAGCCACTCCAAATAGAACCATTCCACAATACAAAGGCGTTGACCTTGGCATGCGTATGAAACTCTCGGCATGAGTCCCGGATGCTCCTCTTTAGTTAATTAAGTAACTGATGCCGAGTTAATTCGCTAGACAACCTTTTTCTAATGTCCACTAGTGCACGCGCGTACGTATCTGTGTGTGTGTATAAATGTTATTAATTGTTTTACATGTACCCAAAATGCTTAACAATTTCATATGTTCATCGTTTCCACCGTTGAAGGATGAAACTTGGCCATCCAATAGACATTTTAGTGCTTATGTAATATCATGTGATGGTCCACCAATCAATTACGAAACATAAAATCTTATAAGATTCCTTAAGTTCCCCTCGTAATACTTACGAACAACTCATTTTGGTAAACAACCACCTAACTTTTTCACTTTGAATTTGGATTAACTCACTTTTCTTGGCCCAAATAACTTCAAACAATTATTTTCCCCGTAATAATTTCCATTAACTAATTATTTCAAACAATATAAACGATTATTTTTAGGAGAATATTTTTCAAATAATTTATTTTCCGTGAAACAAACATAGCATATATAAGATTTCTTTTTTCTACACCACTTACATGTGTACGTAACAAATTTGCATCGGATATAGGTCGTGCATATCAAAGAGCACAAAATAAGCAAGAAAGAAGGTCGAATTTGGACTCTCATGTAACGAATAGTCGTTTGTTTCTTTTACAAATACGAATGAACAAAAAATATTTTCATTATTTGCGAAAATGTTTAGACAAATTGCTGTTAGTAATAAAAAAAATTTCCATTAACTAATTATTTCAAACAATATAAGCGATTTTTTTTAGGAAAATATTTTCCAAATCATTTATTTTTCGCAAAACAAACATAGTATATATAAAATTTCTTTTTTTATTTTACACCACTTACATGTGTACATAACAAATTTGCATCGGATATAGGTCGTGCATATCAAAGAACGCAAAATAAGCAAGAAAGAAGGTCGAATTCGGACTCTTGTGTAACGAATATTCGAGCTAAATCTGGATATATCCTCAATGCGAGGACTAGTAAGATCGATTCGGCGGTCCGACTTTTTCTTCTTTAGAGCGAATACCCACACGGTTTCAGGCGAAACAAAGTCACAATCGAAATTGATGGAAAAGTACCGCCGTCTAGTTCACCACATGATTTTTGCCCCCACGCTTCCCAACTTTATTAACACCACAAGAAAAGCGCGGACCATGTTATCATCTTATTCACATTTTCTCCAAAAAGAAAAAAAAATTAGACCCCAAAATCATAAAATTAATGAGCAAAAATTTTAGAATTAAAGAAGTTATCTCATTAAATTACAAAAAAAGAAGATACAAGACATGTCCAATGTGAGTTCGTGCCAATAAGGGGCTGCATGGTAATGTTTATGTTCTTTTTATTCTAGGAACCGAAATTAAAAAAAGTGCTTCTGTTCCGGAGAACGCTTTTTTGAACAAAAGAATGCGTTTGGTAACGTTTGTTCTCGGAATAAAAAATGAATAGAAACGCATTTGGTAAATTTTATTCTTTTTTTTTGTTTCTTTTAATTTTTTAATATTTTTATTTTATTTTCCATATTTTCCTTTCTTTTTACTTTTTTTTTTTTTTTCGGCCCACGGCCAGCCTCGCCTAGATCCGGCGAGGCCGAGCGTCGGCCCCAGTCGGCCATGGCGGGCTCGCCCGGCCAAGGCGAGGTTCGCGTCGTCGGCGCGGGTGAGGCTGAGCCTTGCTGCCTTGCCGTCGGAGCCGAGCACCTACGCCTGCGACGCCGACCGAGATCTCGCCTGCCACTACTCCTCGCGATGCCACTGCTCACCGCCACTCCGCTTGCAAATCCGTGCCCCCCGCAGTAGCCTCCTCCACAGACGCTACTGTCATGCCAACTGTCGCGCCGCCTTGAAGCCCGCAGCTCGACGCCGTCCCGATCTCACCACGCCATTCGCGACGCCGTCTGCCAGTCTTTGCCCGCGTCGCCCCGTGTCGATCCCGAAGCCTCTAGTGCCGGGCCGCCGTCACACCATCCTCCGGAGCTGCTCGCCGGAACCCTAGCCGAAGATCTCCCCTCGAGTGAGGCCGAGCCTCGCCTTGGCTGGGCGAGCTCGGCCTCGCCAGGGGCCGGTGACGCTCCGGCGGGGTCGCTAACCCTTAATGGCCTCGCCAGGGGCCAGCAACGCTCCGGCGAGGTTGCCGACCCTCGACAGCGTTGCCGGCCAAAGAAAAAAGAAGAAGAAAAGAGAAGAGAGAGAAGAAGATAAACGTTTCTTTAAAATCGTTTCTGGAACAAGAAACAACTATTTTTTTGTTTCTCATTTATGTTCTTTTTGTGTTCCGGGAACAAAAAAACAAAAAAAGAACAGAAACGCAACCAAACGCGTTTCTGTTCTTTTTTTGTTCCCGAGAACAAAAAAACAAAAAAAAATGTTCAAAAACAGAAATAAAGAACAAAAACATGTAGGCCCTAAGCTAATCACTGCATGCAAAGAGTTATCATTTAAGGAAAATCTTTCACTAATGACTTTGATGCAAGAGGGAGTGACTTGTTAAGAGGATTGAAAGTTTTTGTGTTCTCCAAGCATGTAATGTAAGAGGTTATTTTCCTTTTCCAATGCAAATCAAATAAGCAAATGTTCCAAAAACATACAAGCAAAATTGCGCATCAAACTTATCGAGGAGATGGATTTGTGAGCAGCCATTTCTCCGCTTCAAAAATTGACCTTATTGCTTCATTTTAGTGACATATTCATATCTCAAATTGAAAGTATGCTTAAGTATTTTTAATAGATCAAGATTCTCCTTAATTTCAGAGAAGGAAATGCTTGTGCAAATTGACTAGCAAATTCTATTATCCAACCTAATAATGCAGGTGATAATTATGTATTAGACATGCCACCAATAGATTTGCTTCATTCATTGTTAGGGGATGAAATTAGATCATGTTTTATTAAGATAGTAATGATGTGAAATCGAGTTCCGTTCCTTTTCTTACCTTGAAAAAAAAAAAAGCTTAAGGCTTGAGGCTAAATCACCAAAAATAGAAAGGAAGTTGACTTGAAAACTGGCGGTGCGGTCCGCAGGGGTACAATCTCAAGCAACGGACAAGATGAGCTGTCCCCAAAAGTCCATTTTCTTCACTTTTATTATGAAAAAAATTGAATAGAGTCTATTTTCTTGTGGCTATCTAAAAAGATTGTATTTACTTTCTTTGAAAGACGTCGTCATCTAAATTATTAATCATCCCACTGGTTTCCTGTACCAGTGTAAATGCATTTAAAGGAAAGCAAAGGTGCTAAACTAGGGAACGCAAACGAGGAGGCAAAGTCCAATATTCTATTGTCCGTGTCCCAATCGGAGGATCTCGATTTCGATGAACCTTCTCCTGAATATTTATAAAATAAAGGAAATTAGCGATCACTGACTCATATAAACATTCCCCCAGTTCAGTTCAAGAGACGAGACTGTTCGGAGGAAAAAAGAAAAGGCAGATAAGCACAGAAGGATTACTTCGGCCGCTAATAAAAAAAGTCAAAAAGACAGGAAAGGCCGTGCATTGGATGATCTTTTCTAGGACGCCCCGCTTTCATCTCACTTAATTTTGATTTGAAAGTGGCAGCAAGAGGAAATGGAAATTGCATAAACTCGTTACGCACCAGCCAAAGTCATGCCGCTCAAGAGATAATGGTAGACATAACAATTAATATAATTTGATCTCATTAGTAGTAGAATTATGCAAGTGCAGCTTAAGAAGTGTAAACTACTATGATGGCAAAATTCATGTGCACATAACACCAAAGCATGAGAATCATCCGATCGGATATAGATTTTGTAATTTAATGGCGCAAATCATCTAGTATGTATGAATTAAGTTTTAATTTTTATCTTATTGCTAATATTATTTTTTCGGTATATGCATTTTGACTCTCAAACATGAAACACTCGGGACTTTTACAATATATAACGATTGACCAATAAAGTTACCTATAATACTTTCGAAGTTTTTTAGAGATTTGAAGATCTATTTACAATTTCGGTGGAAAAGCCAAAGTTATACGTTTTGTACCCTGCTTGAACTTTAAATAAAGCCAGATCAGTTTTTACCCCACTTTTTTTATCAGTTTTTTTGGTTAATTTAGACCTCGCAAACCACTTGCCTTGACTTTATTATATTCTAAACTCATGAACTTGCGCAACAAAGTGACGTGTCAATTCACACGCAATATTCCATAGTTTATTAATAATTTTTAAGTCATGTGGGGGCTAGGTCTTGTGTGCCGCAATTTAGCCATCATGTGTTGACATCATGAGTTGAGTTTTATGTGGAATCGGAATGTCAAGTGACTCAAATCAATCGGTGTCCATGTCTTACAATTTCTAAGTCTTTGTTTTTTATTTTTTGGGGGTGGGGCCTACGTCTACCTACCATATTTCATTTTCATGTGCTCTATTGCAATTTACTTACTTTTCCAATGCTAAAATGCTATATCTATATATATATATATATAAAAGACTGTCGCGACCTCTTGAAATTAAGCCGTCCTTAGGAGCTCTATGCATTACATCTCATTCCTATCCAACTCCTTCTCAAGACAAAGCAACATCTTGATTAGTCTAGAATTTAATACCACGGTCATTTAAATTTGGAAGAAAGTATGAATTGCAACAAATTTTAAGAAGGACTTCCATCTCTTTTTGAAGGAAATGAAAATTCTTGCAGAAAAGAACTTTGTAACATACTTGAGAATAAAAACATCAACTGAAAGTAATTTCTTTTACAAAAGTCTTTTTTTTTTTTTTTATAAAGTTTATGACAATTACTTCCTCGCTCCTTCATTCTCCACCTCTGTAGTTCATGCGTAACGACGACAACGTGCTCGAAGACGACCTACGGCCGAGGAGGGTAGGCCAATGTCAGTAATTAATAATCTAATCAAAATTGAGGTGTCAACAAAGACAACCCGGAACCATCGGCCGTTGCAGTGTGGATGGTAGATCCTTTGCTTTCCCCGGTAGAGGCCAAGGTTTGAAGCCCCTGTGAAGCAGGAAGGCTGAAACGCTGTGTGGTGACTTAAGCGTGGCGTCGGGGTGGTGGTTTTCCTGCTAGCGTCACCAGTGTCATAAAAAAAAACAAAAAACAAACAAACAAACAAACAAACAAAGACAACCCAGGGCCAATAGAGAGACTCTTTTTGTGGCAATCATATCTCAGTTTGGGAAGTTCAACTAAGGAGAGCTCACAGTCTGACCCAAAAAAAAAAAAACGCAAGGAGAGCTCACAGAAGCAGTCTCTGCAAAGTTTTCTGGGGTCTCCTCCTGCAAGGTCGCCAGAAATGGAAGGACCCCCTAATTGGTACCCTTATCCTTACCCTGCTCAAGGCCAAGGTACTCTCTCTCTCTCTCTCTCTCTCCCTCTTTCAACCGTGTTCATGGCTGATCTTGCATGGCGGTGGGTAGTTGGTTATGCAGGGTATTACCAAGGGCCTCCCGTACAAGCGCCTCCCCAGTCCTATGCTGCTCCTCCTCCCAGAAGAGAGCCGGGTTTTCTTGGCAAATGGTACACACACTCTCTCTCTCTCTCTCTCTCTCTCTCTCTCTCTGCCAGGAAGATTTTCACGTTCATTTGGTTTAGAGAAATTAAATTGGCGATAGTTGCCGTTGGCTGGTTTCAGCCTCAAGGTCTTTCGTCGCTGCTTCCATCGCTGCTTCCACATCGTCGAGTGCCGCTACGATTTCAGCCTCAAGGTCTTTCGTCGCTGCTTCCATCGCTGCTTCCACATCGTCGAGTGCTGCTACGATTGTTGCTGAGCAGTGAAAAAGTGGAGTCCACCCACTTCCAGATTGTTCCCATGATTATGATTGCACGTCTCTGTATTTGACATATCAGTGTTTTTCCTGTGTTCTCTCTAGATGATCCCACGTCATGGGCATCTTTGTATTAGACCTTTCCCCTTGTGCTCTGAATTATATGTCATTGTAGCATGCTCATTTGAATGGGCTCTGTTTCTCATGTTTGTTTCACTGAAACTATTTTAATAAAAAGTGTTTTCCAGTTTTTTAGCCGTTTCCTTCTTTAAAAAGTCTTTTTGGTCAAGGAAAACGAATTCCTCCACCGCCTCATGAGGTCAAAACACTTTCCCTTTCATCTTTTTCCGTCTGACCTCTCTCCCTTCGCTCTCTCCCTTCGTTCTTTCGCTACCTTTCTTCTTCGGCTCTTCTTCGTCGACGCACATCTTCTTTGCCATTGAAGATCCAAATCTTCTTCTTCATTATCGAAGGTCTGGCTCTTCTTACACGATTCCAGGTTCTTTCACTTTTTTGAGGTACGCTGTTCGCTCTCCCTTCGCTTTTCGCTCGCCCTTCTTCACCGGCGCTCATCTTCTTCGCCATTGAAGGTCCAAATCTTCTTCTTCACCGACCCTCATCTTCCTCGCTAATACATTTAGAATGAGAACATCGCGCATCATTAACACGCAGAACCCAAACCTCTACATTCAGTAACCGGGCATGGCGTAACCATCAGAACCCAACCGCAACCAACCTTCCAAAGAGCTACCCAGACAGCCAAACGCGCCTCACAATCACCAACATACCGGACGTTGATCGCGACCACCGCCCCGGCCGCACCACCCTCCCCCTCCCCGGCGAGCACCCGGGCGCCGCTGGGATCTCCTCCGTCCGAGCCCATCGGGCCGCTGCGATCCGGCCGGCGGAAACCCTAGGCCCGACGAGACGGCGATCGGAGCTCCGGATCGATGGGGGCGATACGGATTGGGCGATTGTCGCTGGAAGAGAGAGAGGGAGAGAGCTTTTTGCAGGAAATGCGGAGGGAGAGAGCTTTTTGCAGGAAATGAGAAAAGGGCAGATACGGAGAAGCTTTTTGCAGGAAAGAAGAAAAGGACAGATGCGGAGGGAGAGAGCTTTTTGTCATGAATTCCAGACCTTGACCTTAGCCACAAATCTTTTGTATGATTTCCAAAATCAAATCAAAAGATGTCTAGGTCTTCCTATCTAGCTAAGTTTATCCTAGCTGTCCATTACGAAACTGATTTGCGATTTGCTATCTATTGGTCCTCCTAAGTACATTCAGGATCAAAACTTCACCGGGATCAAAACTTCACCTAGCTGTTCCTTCACCGGGATCAACACTTCGTTCTACTGAACTTGTTCACCCTCTATCAAAATTCATCCCAGTTTGTAGATGTCTTATCACTCTGTATATTTTATACCATTATTAATCACACAGCATTCCTATATCAAGTTCACTCAGTAACAACTAAATAGATGGTTTCATCAACTTCAAAATATCATAAGAGGTTTCCCAACAATCTGTGCAAAGTCAGAGGGTTTAAATGGTAGATCCTGCAAGTAACAAAGTTTGCCTTTCCTAAATATGCCAAATTTCCAAACATTGTGATGACCGATTTATCCTCATTTTACCTTGAAAATTCACTACTTCTCAAATTTAATTGAAATTTATTGTAGATTGTATCACATGATCTAGCAGCCTCTCTTGGGGGTAAATCGAAAATAGCAATTTACCCTCCATATTGAGAGGATCCAAATCCCTATCTTGAAGACATGTAACACATTGAGTCTTGAGGGATCAGCATGCTATCTGACGACTAAAACAACCACCAAAAACACGAGCCATCTTGCCGCGAACATCTAAAGCGTATAGTGCAGTCTTTCTAGTATAGTGAAGTCCCTAGTGGTGTTTCTTAGCCTTGACATAATTGTATTACTGCATTTGAAGGTTTAGGCTATATATATCTTGGCATCATAACAACCATACATACACAAGCCATTTTGTGGTGAACAATTAAAGCATATGGTAGTCTTTCTAGCAGAGTGTAACCTAGTGGTGTTTCTTGGCCTTGATAGAATCGGATTACTGCATATTGAAGGTTTAGGGCCTGCATGTTTTCATTTCTTATTTCTGTTTATAAACAGATTTTTTATTTTTTCGTTCCAAGAAACAAAAAAAGAACATAAACGCGTTTGTTTGCGTTTCTGTTCTTTTTTTGTTTTTTTGTTTCTGAAACAGAATTGAAACAAAAATTAGAAACAACAAAAACTTGTTTATGGAATCCAGAAACACTTCTGGCAAACCGAAAAAGAACAAAAATTAAGAAACAAAACGGGAACACTTCTAGAGGTCCTTCGTTCGTGCCCTCCGCTTCGTTCGTGCTCTCCCCCGACGTCTCCCCTCTTCGGCGCCTCCCACTCGGGCGGACTCTCCGCCGACTCCCCACTCCGCTCACTCTCCGGCGCCGACAGGTGGTGCTCCGTCAACCGGCTAAAGCGTCCAGTCCAGGTAATTGCTGCTGCTCCTCCATCTCCGTTCGAAGAGGGCTTCGGCGACCTGCCTCCTTCGCCGACCACCACCCGACGCTCGGTCGAGCCTCAAGCGAGCGTTGCTCGCCCAGATCTGCGGCACATCTGGGCGAGCAACGCTCGCTGCAGCTGCTCTGCCGAGCTCGAGCTCCTTTTTGGGTATGGAATTGAAGTTTCGATGGGTATTCGTCTCGAAACCGGACTGATTTGTGCGGAGGAAGCTGAAATGTGTCCGAGATGGACGTTTTAGTGTAGAGGAAGAGAAGAAGCTCGCGAATCGGAATGCGTTGGTCGAGTTTGTGTTTGGTATTAAGCATTCGATGCTGTTGATGAGTGGGCTTTGACTCGATCCATCCCGACGGTGAGAGTTATGGCACTGCCTTTAATGGTTGAACCGGGATCCCAAATTGATGTCGGGCATTGTTCACCGGCATCTTGCATCTCGATTTTGGGAGGTGTTGTGGAAATTGGATTCGATGCTCGAGAGTGTTATGTGCCGGGCTACGGTTTATGGGTATTTAACGGCATCATCTCCAATCTGAGTCCATGACATTGATTAGCTACTTAGACCCCGTTTGTTCCTTTCACGACCTTGTTAATCTGAGGACGATTCGATCATCGTCTCTCGGCTCCTTGGCGTGCTTTGTTCGGAAGCTGCGGTTTCGGAGCTGGTCTATGAGAGATACGATACTTTGTATGTTGCAGAAGCCTCCGAAGATGCGTGGACTATCTTTTCATCGACGTTCTTTGACATACTTCTTTGTCGGGGCACTTGTTGTGCTGCTATGGGTATTAGCAACACCTTAGGTTTTAGATGTCATGGTGATTGATGCTTAGGGTTGTATAATTGCCTTTACGGGGCTGAAATTTTATTTTAATCCAAACTTAATTGCTTATGATCTTTCTTATCACCGAGAGTACCCGAGACTATTGATTATGATTTAGTAGAAACTGCGGTCTGCAATTTTTCAAGCAAATGAGCACACGTGGAGCTGATATGCACGGGTCCTGGTTCTACAAAATGAGAAAAGATTTCTAATCAAATGTCATCATACCAGCAGAGAGATTATTACTATTTACTGATTCATCTTATGTCTAATAACCGACTATTACTGGTTTTGTAGATGGCTCGAAGGATTTTATGTTATTTCTTTAAATTTGCTGCTTTAGGAGGCATTTCATGTTGATGAGTTCAGTGGTTTATAGTTTCCTGGATATGGATTCCTTATTCTTGATTCAAACGGCCCACTTGGGTTTGTTTTTACTTTGCTTGAGCTTGTAGATGAAAAGACTCCAGCATATTGACCTGCATGTGTCATGGGCTTTTTGTTTTCTAGTTGTCTATCTCTGCAACTTTAGTCAAGATCAGGTGTAGAGAAAGATTATGGCACAGAATTGTAAGAGCATTGACGTCATCTCAGGTTATCAAGAGGACTTGGTGGCGGCGTATCTGTCTTATTGATCACCTTGTTCATAAGAAGACATATCTAACGAAGCTGGAATTCGTGTGGACCATCACTCTTTTTTCCATCTGATGCAGAAAAAGTTAGAAAGTGATATGTGAGCACATGAAACATTAAACTCTGTTTGCATTGGATGAATTAGTTAATTGCATTCAATTCTGATAGCTTCAGCCTTTACTATGCACCTTCAAACGTTTTTTGTTTACAAACCGAATAGCTTTTAGTTTGTTAGATATGTTTTCTTACTAAAAGTTTGGCAATGGCACTCATTAAAAAATGTAGATATCTTTTTCTGCGAATTTCTTATTTGGCAATGGGTAAAATTTCTTATTTGGTGGAATTTTTCCTCCTCGTACAATGCATGTGGTGTCTCGAGATATCTTTCTATAACATAGTTCTAATCATCATTTGTTTACTAGTAACTTGAGTTTCCGCCTACCGGCTTATTCTAGGTTCTTTTCTCGCATTATAAATGAAGTTATTTAGTCCAAACTCACTCATTTACTCATGCTTTAAAACTAAAAAATTAAAAAGTACTTGAAAAAATTTAATACAAACTTTACTTACAAATTTTTTTACGAAATATGCCATACAATCACCCATATAAAATGTTTGTCTTCACTCACCATGAACAAAATAAAATTAATGAGCATTTCATAGGAATGAGAATTCAATATTAAGTTTAAACTTTATTAAATAAAAGCTTTTTTTAAAAAAAATTGGAAACAGAAATTTTTTGTCGTTTACCAAACGTGTTTCCGTTCTTTTTCTATTATAGGAATAGAAATTGACTGCAGTTACCAAATGTGTTTTTGTTCTTTTTCTATTCCAAGAACAGTTTTTTTTTTTACATTTACCAAACGCGTTCTTTTGTTCAAAAACTGTTTCCGAAACAGAAACACTTTTTTTTTGTTTCTGTTCCCTGGAACAAAAAAAGAACAGAAATGTTACCAAACGCACCCTTAGGTTCTACATATCTCAACATCAGTTGTATTAGAACGTAGGTTGAAGATGCTTTCTCACCAACAAATGACAGCAGCAAGATTACTATACAGAGCATGATGGCATACAGGAATTTATTACCCAACCCCATAGTTTCTTTGTTGTTATGGAATTTACATGTTATTTCCCAAGAAACGCTTTATTTGCGCCAAACCCCTCTGTAACACTTAACAAAATAGTTTCGGCATTTCATTGCTATACTATCATCACATGTGAAAACTGGGTAAGGCCTTCACAGTTAGTTTTAGGTTTTCCTCCCAGACAAACAATGTCAGTTTGGCCAAATCTTGATCTACATGATAACAATAAATTTTGGTTATTATCAATTTGGTTTTGTTTCAAACTGTTAAATGTTTAGCCTGCAGACATATGAAGATCTCATCATTAACTTAGGAGTATGTATGTACTTTAAATATCAAAACAAGAACCACAAAAAATTCTTTCCGTGATCATCAAAGGAAGAGTTACAACAGGTAAGGATGACTATCCAGTACCATAATGAGTGGATATTCATTGTCTGGTTTTGCTTCATCCAGAGAGATTTTCAGATGTATCTATTATTTCATGCAAAATAAGTCATAAACCTATTGCATTTTTGTCAATTTAGTCATAAACCTCTTAATTTTGCCAATTGAGTCCTAAACCTTTTCACTTTTTGTCAATTCAGTCAATCTGGCTAATTTTGGCCGGAAAATGCTGACATGGACGCCAGGCAATGCCACGTAGGACTACCGGTGCTCGACATAGATAATTTTTAATAATTTTTTATTTTCTTTGAATTTTTTTCTTTTTTTCTTTTCTTTTCTTTCTTTTCTTTTGCCTTTTCCGGTGGCCGGCCACTGGCCACCGGCCACCAGCAGCCACTGGCGACAGCCGGCCACAACCAGCCGAGTGGCCTTGCCCGCCACAGGCGAGGCCTGGCCGGGCGAGGAGGAGCTCCGGCGAGTGTAGACCTCGCCCAGGCGCGATCCGACAAGGGTCGGCTAGGCGAGGCCGACCCTCGCCTAGGCCAAGGCAGCCTCGCCAGGCATCGGCCGAGCGATGGGGACGGCGACACCAGGCGAGGCGGCCCTGGCTTAGGCGAGGGTCGGCGTCACCAGATCTGGCAAGGGGAGCCCTCGCCAAGGCTTGCCCAAACTAGATTTGGTGAGGCCAGCCCTCGACCTGGCCAAGATCGGGCGACTTGGAGTTGTTGGCCGAAGACGATGAATGACAGCAGGGCGAAGAGGTAAGGCGAGAGGCGCGTCTTCCTCAATGGAGAAGACGAAGACGAAGACGACAGCAGCGGTAGCGACGCCAATGCCGGAGGAGAGAGAGGTGAGGTGGGTGGCGTCAGCTGGCCATGGGCGAGCGCGAGGGCTCCCCTCGCCAGATCTGGCGAGGCCGGCCCTCGCCGGGGCTCCTCCTTGCCCGGTCGGGCCTCGCCTATGGTGGGCGAGGCCAGCTGGCTGGCTGTGGCCGGTGGTTGGCCATCGCCGGTGGCCGGTCGTCGCCGATGGCGGTGGTCGGCCACCGGAAAAGGCAAAAGAAAAAGCCAAAAAGAAAATAAAAAAAAAAAAAAAAAAGGGGAAAAAACAGAAAAATAAAAATAAAAAAATAAAAATAAAAAAATAAAATTCAAAAATTCAAAAAATATTAAAATATTATTAAAAATTATCTACGTCAGCACCGGCGGTCCTACGTGGCACTGCTAGCATCCACATCAGCATTTTCTAGCCAAAATTGGCCGAATAAACTGAATTGACAAGAAGTGAAAAGGTTTAAGACTCAATTGACAAAGTTAAAAGGTTTATGACTGAATTGGCAAAAGCGCGATAGGTTTAAGACTTTTTGAACAATTCTCCACGTGTATCAGTACTTCCATTTCTTCCATCTTAAAAAAATGTAAACAAGTACATGATAAACCAATATACTAGAGATTTTAGATTTTAGTTTGATGATGTTCAATTTTATTTTCCTTTCTTTAACAAACCCAGTACCATGTTAGCAGTTCTCCACCAATTCTACCAGTAGAATCACGTTGTTCAATCCACATATCAACTAAGAATTGAGTGGTTCACTCCGCATCACTATTTATCAGGTCTATCATGACCGAGATAAATGTTCCAAGCCAAGCTCTTGGCAACTACCCCAACCCCCTTGAAGAACTTTTCAAATCATAAATGACTCCGATTGCCCCCCAAGCAACCCATTCAAAAGGTGGTCACATAAGACTTCCTCCTAATTTCATTCTTTCAATCTAATTTATGTAAGGGAACATTTGGCAACCCATCCAAAAGGTGGTCACATAAGACTTCCTCCTGATTTCATTCTTTCAATCTAATTTATGTAAGGGAACATTTGGTAGGAGGGATTGGTGCCAAAAGGAAAAGACCATTCAAACCCTATTCCTTTGCGATGTTTTGTTTTATTTTCTCTGGCCTGAAATTGAAATCAATGCCCATGGCATCAATAGAAGTAATGAAGATTTAGACTCGGGCATGTCAACAGAATATTCAGCATCCATTGAACAGAAAGAATGCCCGTTCCAATGCAGCCCTTAAGAAATTACAAGAAAATTGTACAATAATGTCTTTCCCCATGTGACCTACTGCCCATACTTATCTATACAATTATTTTAAGGGGAAGAGTGGACAATTTTACATTAATCAGTTTGAAGCTCGCTAAGTTTTCTACTTTCTAAAAAACAAAAAGTGCTTTCGTTGTAAATGACACCAAGGGGGTGCCAACAACTCATGTCAACAAGATCTATAAGGAACCATACAACATAATAAAATCTCCACCTTAATATTGTCAACAAGGTCATCAGATTCAGAGACAGCACACTGATAAGACTTTCTCACAAAGCATCCAACCATGAGTCAGACATAGCAATCAAAATACACATGTCATAATATCTCATTTTGTTTGATAAATTATTCAGTTCCATCATATAATTATCAACTGCAGCTTTAGCATAGAAATAAGCGGTAGCAGAGAAATAAAAAGGCATAACAGCGCAATTCAGGCCAGTGGTAAGAAAGCGCTGGACAAATGCAATGCGCAAATAAGAGCGGTTCCTGTTTGATTTGAATCAAGCCCAAGATCTATCAAATGAACTATTCACATGCATTATTCAACCTACAATAATCTATCACAGTGGCAACCTCAAATTTATATGTAAAGGAGTAACTTCTCGAGTTTGAAGATTTTGTCTTCGTATGACTCTTCATCCACAGAGGATAAGAAAGTGCTTCACGCAACAATTTTTGAATCTATAAAACCATTAATAACATTGACTGAATGAATCAAGCAGATAAACTGTGATAAGAACCAAAATGTTCTTTTGGTGTGATAGCTCCTTTACCTACTCTCAGTGCAGCAAAGAGATCAGAATTTTAATATATTCAATCCAAAGGAAATGGACTGAGTGGCAAGGCACTTGGACTTTCAAATTCAAATTCTGCTTGGAACAAGCGTGGCTCAGATATAGTCCAGGAAAAAATAGAATACCACGAAAGACACTTGTTAAGATATGTTATAACATAGGACATGGAATAATATCATGTAAATTCAAAATATTTATCATATAGCTGATGCTCAGGTAGAGATATGAAAGGAAAGAATTATGCCTTCTTCAAGACGTAATTACATGAAAGGTACAAAGTTAAATAGACCGGGTATCAATTTTGTCAGGGATTAAACAGATAGACAGATACCACAGAATTAGACATGCAAGGAAACAGAAGAAGGCAGCTTCTTCAGGAAGAGTGTAGTCCCTGAACGTAGTCCCTGGGAAGAATTGTATCGCTCCTAAGAATTAAGTATTGTCAGATAAACCAATAGGCTGTAGCATCATTAACTAGATTTCTGTTCTTCCATTTATTAGATCAGAAGAGCTGGAGCAACACTGCTGAATCACCCCTACTCAGTCTAAAAACAATAGAAAGGAGATTCATCTGTATTGTCATAGTAAATAATGCAAACAGATGCACTAAATTGAAACTAAAAAGAAGAATCAAACATAAAAAGCAACTCAGAGTGATCTCTTCACAGTAGAGCCACATTGCTCTTAGATAGTTTCCATTAAAAGTGAGAGTGACGCTATAATGAATCCCCATCTCAAAAGTGACATGACTTGGACCAGAACATCTCAATGAGTTAATCTAAAAAGAACCTTAGTCTACCACCCACAAAGCAAAAGAACCAAGATAATGCTTTCCACATTGCCATAACAAGCAATCTATAATAGACAAAATGATACATAATTAAAATGACCAATCCATAGAAGGAGAACTTCCTTAAGAACGACTGAAATGTCAACCTAGAACTGCATAAACACCGGAGATGATTTTAAGACCATGGCCTAAATCACCCGAGATATGGTCAGTTTGGCTCATCCTATTCTGAGCCTCACACTCGTGTACTTTGGGTGTAAGTGCAGCCAAAGTAAGCATTTTCTAAAAGGTCATCCATACCACTGATAGTGTTCTCACCCGAGGACTAGCCCTCTGCATCATCCTAAAAGCTTGCTACCAGGAGCCGTACCTTGTCCAAGCCTTCCAGTTCCAGCGGTCACTCCCCACCCTCATCAAATCAGGGAATTACAATTTTACCAAAAATGGAGGAAACTCAGCAACCTATACTTCCTAATGGCAAGTATGAGAATGAAAGAATTTATCCAAAACCACAACCAACATCTGTGACCAAGCAGCTGAATGGGAGTCAAAACATTACATTACCTTGCTCGTGATTGAACAAGTGATGCAGTGGCAAAAGATGCATGTGAAGCAGCAACATGTCAAAAGAAATTGAGAGATTAACCTGTCTTGACTTTTACATTTTCAAAGGAGTAAAACCATTGCATTGGCACCTAGCAAAATTTTTAAACAAGTCAGACCTCACCACGGCCCTCCAGTGACATATCTATTAATTATAAGAAAATTTCTTTCAAGTTTGGAGAAATCAGATCTAAGCATTGTCAAGTGTGTGATTCTCAGGTTCACGACTGGCATTTTGACAAGGTTAGTTTCTAATACAATATATTATAGGAAAATTTCTTTCAAGTTTGGAGATATCAGATCTAAGCATCGTCAAGTGCATGATTCTCAGGTTCACAATCGGCATATTTACAAGGTGAGTTTTTAATACAATATACTCCATCACAAGAGTTCCCGTGACATCAAGAAAATTTCTGCTATATCTAAAGAAACCCTAGATCAATTATGCGTGATTATATTTTATGGCTACAGGCAATCTTTTAAAAAGAAACAGATCAAAAGAACTTGCTTGATGTCTGCTTCCAATTTAAATGAGGTCAGAAGTTAAGTTCCAAACAGTAGCATTACTCAAGACAATAAAGATTGAAGAAATTTGTAAAGGTGGAAAGTGAAGTCTACAATATAATTTCTTTCAAACAAATAGAAAGTGATATGCACTTATCTAACTTATAGTTGGTTACACATTGAACTTATTTATGATTTACTACTTTATCATTACTACGAGTAATGATGTTAAATAAGACAATTAGTTTGTAAAGTCTCTTTATATCTGTATCCAAATTTTGAAAGTACAGAACGACTTAAGAATTGGCCCAACCAAGTCAAAGTGATTTAGCCACTTAATGACTGGCTTAGTACCTCTTCTGCTCCTACAAGTAAACAAGATCAGACATAGAAAGAGTTCTCAATAGAACTAGTCAATCTAGACCGAGTTTTAAAACACTAGCAGAGAGCAAAATTAAATCTGTCATCAATAACAGCTTGATTAATCTCATGAAGCGATTATATGATGTATTGCAAAAGCCTCAGAAACTATGTTACACAATTTTCTAGACACATACATAATCGTTAACATTAAAACTAGAAGGAATAAATCATAATGTAAGAAAAATTACAAATAGTAATGGTGATGTCCCTATGTAGGAACCAGCTAAACTTAAACATAGTCAAAACTCATACTGTTCAACAACTAAACAGCGAAAAATCCACTTACTGCCAACTAAGATGGAGATAAACACTAAATTCTATACTTCCCTGCAGAAAATTTTAGTATTTCATCTTTCACCAGACTCTAATCAATCCATTCAAACAGGAGAAGGATGTGAAGACTATTGCTGTCTGAATTGACTTATACTTTTTGCTTAATCTAAATCTTGCAGCTCATTCACTTGAGTCTTTTTCATCTAAAATTCCTGAAAGTTTCACAACACTCAAGTGTTGATGTAAATGATTGTCGATAATGAAAATCTTTTGATAGAAAAGAAAAAATTATGCCTCCCATTCATAAACAAACCATAACAAATCTAAGCAACTGAAGAATCTTACCAGCTAAAGGGCACCACCACAATGCAGAAAAAGTAATGTGGTAAGCCATCCATCCAAACAAAATGGATGCTGGTTTTACAAACGGCAGGGTTCTCCAATGTTAAGGACAATTCAACCCTCAACAAGCAAGTTCCTCTCTAACAGAACACCACAGCCTAACTGACCAAGAAAAATGCACTCCAAGATCGTCAGACCCTGCACAATGAAAAAGAATATGAAGAAACAGATTCTTTGACCTGCTTACAAAAAAAACATCTATTGGCTAACACCATTCTTTTTCTCATCAAATCCTTTGGTAGTTAGAATTCTCTTCAAACACTCTCAGGACAGAAAGCTAGCTCTCATAGGTGCTTTAGAATTCCAGGAAATCTTCCAAGGAGAAGGGAGTTCCCAACTTCTGTTGTGTTCCAGAAGTTTGACATGCTGATCTGACAGTGATAAACCCATTGTTGCAGGCTATAGTGAAACCATAACACAACATCCTCTTCTCCATCAATACCCTGAAAGCATAAAGCATGCCAAAGATCATAAAGTAGTTCAATTTCCCCATGATTCCATAGATCTTGATGCTGCCACACCATTCCTCCATTTTTTCCCTTCACGAAATGAGGCCATTAAAGAATGATCTCCACAACATTTGGCAGATTGCTGCCTCATAACTGTCAAGATACTGTAGCTCATAGCCATCTTTAGGATAAATTTAGATCTGTTAAGTTACTTTAATTGAGTTTCCTTTATTATCAAAGTTTTATTTCCTTTTTTACTTACCTAAGGATATTATTGTTATATACCATTTATATTCAATATAAATATAATGGGTGTAGGTTTTTTGTGATATAGAAAACTACAGCCCTCTTTTTCTTTCTTTTACGTTCTCTTTCTCCTCATTCTCTCTATTCCTTCTCTCTTCCTTCTTTCTCTCTTACTATACACTGCAGGTTCTCTAATCAGTTTTGTGACATGGTATCAGAGCAGATCTAACTATCTGATTACTTAATCATATTGCTGGTTTGAGAGTCCCCTAGTAACCCTACTTCTTCTCTGGTGCGTAGCCACCTAAAGCTGCAATTTTCATCTGTTTTCTCTTCAGGTCTAAGTACATATGAGATCAGAAGATATCGGATTCATCGGGTTCGGTTTATGAACATGGATTACAACACTTGCCGATCAACGGATTTAAGAATCAGAGTATTCTATTGATTATGGTTGACTGGTCTTACTGGTTTTCCATCAAACACATAATTATTTGAATCGAGATTTTTGGTTAGATATTTTCTTCTATACATCAATCTCTATTTATGAGTTTTCAACATCCCTTTGGTTAATTAATGGAGCCAATTACATCTGATTATACATTAGCGTTGCTGCTTTGTTACTTGCACTAAAGTTTCAGCCTTATTGATTAGTGGTAGATATACTTATATTGAGATTATCATCATGAGTGATACTAAGGCCCCTACAGATAGTGTCAACGTTCAAATTACCACTATTAAATTAAATGGATCCTCCAATTACTTGTTATGGCCTCAAGCTGTAAAGGTCTATATTAATGCCAAAGGGAAACTTCATTATCTTACCATAGGCCCTCCTACTGAAAATTCTGGAGACTATAGTAGTTGGATGAGAGAGAATGATACACTTCTGGTGTGGTTATGGAATAGCATGGAATCATCCATCGCTGCTAATGTCATGTTCCACAAAACTGCTAAGGGAGTGTGGGATGATCTTATGGAGAGTTACTCACAAGACAAAAATATGTCTAGAGTTTATGAACTATATGAGAAGATCTTTAATTTTAATCAGGGAGACAAGTCTCTTGGAGAATATTATAGTGCTTTGAAAGGTATGTGGGAAGAACTCAATCTTTATCAGCCCATCACTACTAATCTTGAGAGACTAAAGACACCAAGAGCTGAATTTCAAGTGGCCAAATTTTTATCTGGCTTGAATGCTGACTTATAGCCTGTAAAGAGTCAGCTTCTTGCTGGAGAGAGAGTTCCTTCTATGAATGAAGCATTTTTTCGAATTCAGCGCATTGTCCCTTCGTCTTCTACTTCATCTAAAGACAATTTAGCATTTGTGGCCGGTAGTGGTGGTCGTGGTCGTGGTGGATTTTCCAATAGAGGTTGTGGTTTTGGGGGAGTTTGTAGTTGTGGTGGTGGACATAGTGGACAAAGTTCTGATCGAGATAGCCGTCGGTGTATACACTGCGGCAAATTCAGTCATATTGTTGACACTTGTTGGGCCAAGCATGGCAAGCCTGAGTTGGCTCAACGATCAGTTACTACAAATACTGCTGTGTCTAAAGGGAGTGCTCAAAATGTGTCTTACAGCGACATGAACCCATCTCTCCCACCTGGGGTTAGTTCTTTTGAGTCTATGGCTCGAGATGATATGGTTGCACAACTCATTAAACGTGTCCAACAACTAAAGGCTTCCAATTTCTCATCCACTACTACTCTTGCACGTACAGGTAACATGGCCTCTTTCTCTACTTTGTCTCCTAACACCTCTTGGGTCATTGACTCAGGGGTTTCTAGTCATTTGACGGGTAAGCAATAACTATTTTTTTCCCACACTAACTCTAGTCCTTCATCCGAAGTTATTTTAGCTAATGGTTCATCGACTCAAGTGGTTGGATCAAGAACTGTTTCACTTACATCTTCCTTATCTTTGTCCTCTGTTTTACATATTCCCCAACTTCCTTTAAATTTGTTATCTATTAGTCAGCTAATTAAAGCCCTTACTTATTCAATTACATTTTATCCATCTCATTGCATTTTTCAGGACCTTCAGACAAAGAAGATGATTGGTGGAGGGCATGAATGTGATGGACTCTACTATCTCAATGGTGTCTCCACTGCTGACGCCAATGGTCTAGCTGCTAGTTCTATTACCACCCTATTATGGCATTCTCATTTAGGGCATTTATCTTTATTTAAGTTACAACAAATAATTCCCGAGTATAAATCAATTTCTACTCTTGAGTGTGAGGCTTGTGAACTTGGGAAACATCATCGTAGTTCCTTTCCTAGTCGCAATGATTCTCGTGCATCTACTTTACTTGAACTTGTTCATTCGGACATCTGGGGACCTTCCCGTATTGCTAGTAGAAATGGTTTTAAGTACTTTGTTACTTTTGTGAATGATTATTCTTGTTTAACATGGCTCTATATGCTTCATGACCGCTCTGAATTTTTACATGTTTTTCAATTATTTCATCGTGAGGTTATTAATAAGTTTAATACATCCCTTAAAATTTTGCGAATAGATAATGCTCTAGAATATACACAGAAATCAATTTCTTTGTTTTTTCTAATCTTGGCATTATATATCAAACAAGTTGTACTTATACCCCTCAGCAGAATGGTGTGGCCGAGAGAAAATACTGTCACCTTCTAGAAGTTGCTTGTTCACTCTTATTTCATATAAATGTGCCAAAATCATTTTGGAGTAATGCTGTCTTTACTGCATGTTACCTCATAAATCGTATGCCTTCCACCGTCCTCAATCATTAGTCACCAATCAGTGTTGTATTTCCTGACAAGCCGTTATTCTCTCTTACGCCGTGTGTCTTTGGGTGTGTCTATTTTGTTCATAACTTACGTTCCGGTTCTGATAAACTATCTCCCCGTGCTACTAAATGTATTTTTCTTGGGTATTCACGTACACAGAAGGGATATCGGTGTTATGATCCTACAACTTATACTCAACATGTTAGTGCTGATGTTATTTTTTTTCGAGGGCACACCATACTATTCTACTGAGGGTAAAGAGTTTTCAACTGACATTGTAACTGATCCTCCTATCCCACAACAAATTCCCCTAGATTCTGTTAGTCTGTCTCTAGTATCTCCTCCCTTGCAGGTGTATCAGCGTCGAAAGCAGTCTACGACACCACCAGTCTATAGCTCTTCAATGCCCTCCAATCAATCTTCCTCCTTGTCTCTTGGTCCAGACAATCTTCCTATTGCCCTTCACAAAGGTACTTGGTCTTGAACACAAAAATCCTCTTTGGTTTACCCTATTGAGCGTTATGTGTCTCTCTCACATCTTCCTTCTCCATTACATGACTTTGCTCTATCATTACAAACTCACACAATTCCTACTTCTACCACCGAGGCTTTGTCTCGCCTTCAGTGGAAGAAAGCTATGGATGTGGAAATGGAAGCTCTAGTGTCTCACCAAACGTGGTCATTGGTTGATCTTCCCCTTGGGAAAGATGTAGTGAAGTGTCGTTGGGTGTACACTATCAAGTACAATCCGGATGGCTCAATTGAGCGTCTTAAAGCTCGACTCGTTGCTAAAGGTTTTACTCAAACTTATGGAGTGGATTATTTTGAGACTTTTTCCACTGGGCACATCTCAACTCTGTTCGTGTTATTATTTCTCTTGCTGTGAATTTCGATTGGCCAATATATCAATTGGATGTCAAGAATGCTTTTCTTTATGGTGATTTTTCTAAAGAAGTATATATGGAACAATCACCCGGGTATGTTGCTCAGGGGGAGAATCGTAATAAAGTATGTCGGCGACATAAGGCCATTTATGGATTGAAATAGTCTCCAAGAGCATGGTTTGAAAAATTCAGTTCGGTGATTTCCAAATGTGGTTTCCACCAATGTTATTCTGATCATTCTATTTTTGTTCGCAAGAAGGAATCCGGGGTAGTCATTCTTGTGGTATATGTGGATGATATAATTATTTATGGTAGTGATATGACTAGCATTTCTGAAATTAAGTCCTTTCTTCAGCAGCAATTTCAGATTAAAGACTTGGGAACTCTTAGGTATTCTCTGGGCATTGAAGTTTTACGAAGTAAAAAAAAGTATTAATTTGTCTCAACAAAAGTATGTTCTTGATCTTTTGTCTGAGACAGGTACACTAGCTTCCAAGCCAGTTGATACTCCTATGGATCCAAATCAAAAGTTTGGAGTTGATGATGGAAAAGAAATTGAAGATAAGCATCAATACCGGCGTCTAGTTGGGAAACTAATTTATCTTACTATTACACATCCCAATATTTCTTTTGTTGTTGGTGTGGTGAGTCAGTTTATGGAGTCACCTAAGAAAGCTCATTGGGATGCTGTATGTCGCATTCTTCAATATCTTAAAAGCTCTTCTAGTAAGGGACTAATTTATAAATCTAATGGTTTTTTTACTTTGGTTGGCTATTCTGAAGCTGATTGGACTGGGTCAACATATGATCGACGATCTACAACTGGGTATTGCATTGTTATTGATGGTAATTTGGTTACTTGGAGAAGCAAGAAACAAACTACCATTGTCAGGTCTAGTGCAGAGGCCGAATATCGTGCTATGGCACATACTGTGGCTGAATTGTTGTGGTTGAAATCTCTTCTCCGTGAGCTTGGATTTTCTATTAATCAACCTATTGACATGATGTGTGATAATCAAGCAGCTATTTATATTGCTGGGAATCCTGTTTTTCAAGAGTGAACTAAGCATATAAAAACTGACTGTCACTTTGTTCGTGATGCTGTGAAGCAGAAGTTGGTTGCTACTCCTTATGTTGCCTCTAGAGATCAATTTGCTGATATATTTACCAAAGCATTATTTCGTCCTGCTTTTGTTATTGGTTGTTCCAAGCTGGGCATGGGTGACCTATATGCTCCAGCTTGAGGGGGAATGTTAAGTTACTTTAATTGAGTTTCCTTTATTATCAAAGTTTTATTTCATTTTTTACTTACATAAGGATATTATAGTTATATACCATTTATATTCAATATAAATACAATGGGTGTAGGGTTTCTGTGATACAGAAAACTACAGCCCTCTCTTTCTTTCTTTTACGTTCTTTTTCTCCTCATTCTCTCTATTCCTTCTCTCTTACTATACACTGCGGGTAGTTTTGTGACAAGATCATTCTAGTAAAAAGAAGACTCTTAAGTATAAGTCCAATGATCCAAGATCGGATGGCTAAGTTTTCCTATGCAAGCAATTTCGTCCCAAGTTGCAACACCATGTTGCTGTCATATTTGGGAAAAAGTCCTTGGTAGTGACCTAGCAATAAGAATTGTTGAAGTATTTAAGTATTAAACCACGCCTTCATCTAAAAATTTGAGCTTTTGAAACAATTGACTATGGTTTCACACAATTTCACATGGTATTGAAGAAGGAGGATCCTGAGTTCAAGTTGTATAAGGTCCCCTCCTTGTTTTCATGCTTCAATTTTAGGCCAAAGCCCAATCTATGCATAAGAGGGAGTGCAAAAGTATTCAAATAAATACTAAACCATGCCTTATCTAACAACTTAAACTTCTAGCACAATTGGCATTGGTCTCACACATTTGCACTAGCATGATTGAAGCTTCATTAACAGTATCATGACCAATCAGCAAAGCTGAATGGTAAAATATAATCTCATTTGAAGATTGATGAATTAACGGTAAGAATCAAATAAATTCCTAGGTAAAATCCAGGGATTTTCTATTAAATTACGGAAAAAAAATACATTAAAAGATCAGTATCTTACAATCTGACAAACCATCCACTAGTATCTCCCGTGTGAAACCTGCTTCAATAGATTTACTTAGATTTTGCAACCACACGACTGCACTTATACTCATTCAGAACCCAACCTACAGATTGGACTTCTTGAGCAGCAATTGTATCACAGAACGCTAGATAAATTCAACTCAAACATACCAATAAAAGGAAGTGGGAGGAAACAACTTTTCAGGCTGATAGGTAATGTGAACCTTCCTAATCTTCGACAAGAAAGGATATCTGGGAAAGAAAAAAAAAAGTTTGAATCAACTCAGTCAAGAATTACAATTGGGTCAAGTGTAAATTGATTTGAATGCTCAAAATTTTTCACATAAACTAATCACGATAACATAGAAGTTAGAACTCAATGCTTTATCAGCAAGTTCGAAAGCAGACTATAACCAAATGGGGCATGACATTTGCTCTTGAATTCAAGAAAAATATCTATGATTCTGATTTACATATTAATAAAGCTCAAAAGGACCCAGTCAAATGCTTTATTCACCAGTAATCCTCACAAGAGCATTGCCCTTCCTTGAAGCAATGAAACCTGCGGGTGTCCCTAACAGTGATTACCCTTTTTGTAATCTTAGAGATATGTTTGATTGCATTATGGCAATCCCCACATATTCTAAGATTTTTTACCACAAGTATTGGCTCCCCATCCTTGGTCGAAATCAACCCAAATGCAACTGCTAGCTTCTCACTGTGATGTCTTAATCTCATTTCCATCTCTTTTTCCTCCATTCCATCCTCCTTTAACGAAACCTGATTAACATCCGGTACATAACCAACCTTCCTAATCTTCAATAGCATCTCATCCAAGTAATCACGAATCTCCTTAATCATTGGGTGTGAACTATCTTCTGCAAAAAATACATGGGTTCTTCGATTTAGCTCGATCCAGCTGCAACCTGCATTCTTTTTAACACCTCTGTCTCACATTAGCCTTCTTATTGCTACCATATCTTCCAATCTGCCAGCACTGCTGAACATATTTGAGAGGACAACGTATGGAGCAGCATTTGCAGGTTCATGCCGCAAAAACTGATAGGCTGCTTTAACAGCTATCTCCATGTTTCCATGCTTCCTACATGCCCCAAGCAATGAGGCCCAGCCAACGGAGCCAGGACTGAATGGCATTGTCTCGATGAGCTTCTCAGCTTCACTTATTTTGCCTGCCCGACCTAGTAGATCAATCATGCACGAGTAATGTTCTGCCTCTGGCTCAAGCCCAAACTTCTCCTTCGTCATGTTGACATGTTTGGCCCTCATGAACTTTCCCAGTATGTGCACATGCAGAAAGTACAGAGCTGAAAGTTATACTGGTAGGAGGGATATCATTGTCCAGCATCTCTTGAAAGAGAGCAAGAGATTCCTCTCCTAATCCATGCTGAGCATAACCTGCAATCATTGAGTTAAGTGAGACAGTATTATGCTCTGGCATCCTATTAAATAACCTCCTGGCATCCCCCAGATTTCCGCATTTTGAATACATTGCAATTAAAGCATTATCAACAGAGATCCAATTTGAGGGAATCTCTGATTTGATTACCAAACCATGCATTTCTTTCCCCTGAGAAGGAGATGAGAGATTGGAGCAGGCACTGATTGCACAAACAAAGCTACAACCATCCGGTCTGTACCCAAATCTTTGCATACTGTGGAAACAAAGCCAGAAGGCGGCAGCGTTTGGAGTAGAGGAGGATGAAGTGGTTGGAGAGGTAAGTGGAGGGAGGGACGAGGGACTTGATGTACAGGGCGTGGAGGGATTTGCCGGTCAGGAAGTCCCTCTCAGCTATGCAGTGCTTCAGGAGGTGGCGGAAGCTGTGGAGGTTCCATGAGAGTTGGTTCATCTAACGCCAAGCAGTGGCCGATCAAGAAAGACTACGGATCAAACAGGGCAGATGCCAAGAACCCTCCTTGATTCGTCCTGTGCACGTGTTGGGGGATGCGGAGGATTACCCAAGAATGTCTTTGAATTTGCAGTTTCAGAACGCGAAGTACCCTTTGAAAAAAGTTCAGAGCTCAACAATTGCACTTACATATAAAGCAGTTGGTCGTTGCTGGGTTGAAGAGACTTCCACCCGCCAAAACCTCATAAGAAATAAAGGTACGACAACAGAAATGATCCATGAATTTCAATTCATCATGTAATGTCATTCATGAAATATGATTTTGTTCAATATGATCGCTAATTTTTGGCCTAATATGTAATATCGTTAATGAACTTTTAATTTATTTAATATAATCTGTAAGTTTCTAATACGTGTTCAATTTAGTATTTGAGTTATATAAAAATATTTAATATCGTTCATAAACTTAAATTATATGAAAGATGAAATTGTATTTTTTTTCATATAGTATATTGAACAAAGAACACAAGTATCACGTGCATAAGAAAAATGATCATTAATGTATGGAAAAAAAAAATTCAAAGGGAATTCTTATTTTTTTTTCAATTTTCACATTTATTGATGAGGTTGTTTGTAAAGTTTGAAAAAAAAATCAAACTTTAGTGAAATACCATGGAATTAAAATAGAATTTATGAATTTTTTGTGTCCTCCATAAATTGAATATATACAAAACAACCAATTGAAGATAGTTCATAGAAAAAAAAAAAAATTAAGACGTTTAAAAGTAAGGAGAGAGACAAACTCTACTAATAGCTATGTCAATTGAATTTTTTGTGCTAGAGAGACTTATTTAAAAATTTGTGAAAATAGAATGGCTAGATTAAAAAAAGTTTGTAAGTACAAGGATAAAAGGTAAATTTTTTCCAAATTGAAAATAAGTAACGAACCAAAAGTTAGTTCACCATGGTAGAGCATGGTGTAAGGCACTTAGCAAAATCCATTGCATCACTTCGTAACCCCCATTTCATGAGATAAATTTCCTATCCCTAGCATTATCAGTATTAAACACGTCTTCCCATGCATAACCCCAACTTCCCAAAAAAAATTATGTATATATTGGGCCTAATGCTGGGTTTCACCTGGACCAGCTCAGCAAATGGGCCTTGTAATTTTCAAGGAATATCCAACATGTGATTTTCACAAAATTCATAAGGCTATTTACTAGATTGATCGGTCACACTGCTTCAATTGTGTGAGTTGCATATAAAATACACTTTTGTTCATAAGTGCCGAGACTAGATAGCACGATGTGTGAATTTGCAGAGAGAGGGAACGACTTTATTCATCTAGTCAGCTTTGCTTCTTGTGGAAATTAAGTACTAAGACGACGTGCATTTCAATGAAACGACTTAACAGACGAAGCCATGTGATTTTTCACCATTAAGCGTGATGCCCCAGTGGTGATTGGTGAAGAGGTGTAAAGTATCTTTTGCGAGGCCAAAACTTTTAAGCTCTGTCATTGCAAATCTCTAGTCAATTTGTGTATTGGGCATTTACTTTCTTGTGTGGAGAAAATACAATCTCTCCCACGCTCTTGAGGAATTTGCTTCAGGCCGTATGGCCCAACACAAGGCCCAAAATTTGGCCTTAAGGTCAAGGCCCGACTTTGGGTCTCTTCCATGGGTAATCAATATATATTACATTCCCATTATAGGATAGTCGACATGTGAATGGATTCAATTATGTAATTATGTTTGTGTACATATGTCACTTAATTGATAAGCAATGGGGTTTTCATACTTATAGTAAAACTCATAATAATATTTTTATTTTTAGATAGTTAGAAGAGGCAATTATCGAGGTGCTCATTCATCTACAAGCGACATGAGCACCTCAATTTTGACTATTCGAATTCATGTGGAGTCATCGTTTGCATCTCGTAATTTGAATTTTAGTGAAATTGGTTTGTTTATTGGGTTATTGTCAATACGAGATAATCCCAGGAGATGATGTCGTGTCACTTAATTCTGTATGAGACATTAGGTAGAATGACTATTTTACACTGATATTCAAAGTGTATACACTGGAACCTCCAAAATTAAGGTTGGTGGACTAATTAATAGCGTCCCTAAAGTGTCCCTTGTTTATTTTTTATCTAATCTATCGAAGTTCAAATATAACCTCTGTTTTTTTTTTTTCCTCAATAACTTGATGTTATAATGCAACCAAATCAAGATAAAATTGAATTTTGTGGACCAATTTTCGTTGGGGTACTTCATACAAAAGTTCCAGCCACTCCAAATAGAACCATTCCACAATACAAAGGCGTTGACCTTGGCATGCGCATGAAACTCTCAGCATGAGTCCCGGATGCTCCTCTTTAGTTTATTAAGTAAGTGATGCCGAGTTAATTCGCTAGACAACCTTTTTCTAATGCCCACAAGTGCACGCGCGTACGTATCTGTGTGTGTATATATATAAATGTTAGTAATTGTTTTATATGTACCCAGAATGCTTAACAATTTCATATGTTCATCGTTTCCACCGTTGAAGGATGAAAATTAGCCATTCGATAGACATTTAGTGCTTTTGTAATATCATGTGATGGTCCACCTATCAATTACAAAACACAGAATCTTATAAAGTTGCTTCAGTTCCTCCCCAAAATACTTTCGAATAACTCACTTTGATGAACAACCACCTAACTTTTTCACTTTGAATTTGGGTAAACTCACTTTTCTTGGCCCAAATAACATCCACTATATTTTCTTAATATGCTTGCCCCTACACCACACTATTTTCTCAAAGCATAAGGATATTAAAAGTGTCAAAAAATTTCGTTAGCTCACTTAAATACCAAATCCAAAAAAAAAAGATGATCATTTAAATACTTCCAATGGCAAAAAATTATTACAGGCTTTTATAATAAAATGTATAAGTTAACATGGCATTTTTTTAGTTATTAAAAACAAGTCTAATATGAATTATGATGTGACTGGACTCTCTATAAATGATGTACGAGTCAATTTTATACATTATTTGTTATTCTCGTTTCAGTCAAGCCATGAATCCGAGTTCGAGGTTTCCATGGTGGATGAAGATGGTGGATAAGACGCAGCTTCGATGGTCAAAAATGGAGATGTTAAAAAATAATGAAGATGAAGAAAAAATCGTGCTCTCCCGTCCCCATGTTCTTGAATGTCATAATCTTGGCCAAAAAATAGAGGGATTTTTCTTCCACCGCAAGTTTCAGATTTTCTCCACAGAGTTCAATAAATTATAAATATGACTTCGATTCCTGTCTGATTTGTCTTCTATTTTCCGTTTTGTTCTGTTTTGTTTTTCGGTTCTCTGACTGTCTTCCAAATTGCATTGCCATTGATTGCGCTCCAGGAAACTGAGTTTGCAAGGAAGCTCTAGTCGAACCACTGTCGCCATGGCTGGAGATCTGGAGATGGACTAGCAAAGTGATCCTCTTGATATGGAGATGGAGCTCTTCATGGCCGTGGAGTCGACAATCGATGGGGGCAAAAGCAGGGATGATCGATCCAAGAGATCGTCGAGCCCATATCCAGCCTCGACTAAAGCAACAACTTTCATTACCCTCCTCATCTTCATCAGCACCTTATATCATCTTCCACCATTTCTTCTTATTTGGTTGTTCGCAAATTGAAAAACAAAAATCCTAGTTTGGATAAAAACCCTAACTTGTCCTAATTTTGTTTTTATTTGGGACAAAAATGTAGAAGATGTCGTTTATGGCTATTATTGTTGACTGAGCGCCCTAGTGAGCCACGTCAGTCAGGGTAATTGACAAAATATTGCTATGTCAGATTTTCGACAACCCAAATCGGAGTTGACATTTAAATGATTCAACAAAAAATTATTGACAACTAAGTGAACATCATACAAAACTTTTGACACTTCTTGTATCCTTATGCCATTTTCTTATATCATTAACCACATAAGAGAGCTTACTTCAATAAAGAAAAATTAGCAAGTCCATTTTTCAGGTAAGTACCAACCATGCAAGTATCAAAACTAGCGGCTAATCAGAGTGTTGGGGGGGGGGGGGGGTGGACTTTTGAAAGTCCGGTTGTTGTTATGAATCATTGTCGAATTCATGAGATTTCATGCAATCATCATATACTTAGAACTTTGAAGCAGTAGATAATTTTCCTTGTTACAAAATGAGATTATTTATCAGGGCAAATCACTAGTCCAAACCACACATTAAATTCCTCATTGCGGAGTCATGCCTTTATGTTTGAACTCATCTCTCGAAGTTCAAAAGCGTTGGGAAAGCCCCGTAAAAGTTCAATACCTTCATTTCGGGAGATCCAAGATAAAGCTATAATCCAAGCCAGTGGACAACTTGGTTGGATTTCCCGTATCCAAAAGCTTAAACCATTGAATTATGCTCACTTAAGCTATACTAATCACTTCTTTTTATCTACAAACATATAGGCTCCGTTTGTTTCGGAAAAAATAAATGATTTGGAAAATATTTTTCCTAAAAATAATCGTTTGTTTCGTTTACAAAAACGAATGAACGAAAAATATTTTCATCATTTACGAAAATGTTTAGACAAATTGCTATCGGTAATAAAAATAATTTCCATTAACTAATTATTTCAAACAATACAAGTGATTTTTTTTAAGAATATATTTTTCAAATCATTTATTTTCCATGAAATAAACATAGCATATATATAGGATTTCTTTCATTTACACCACTTACATGTGTACACAACAAATTTGCATCGGATATAGGTCGTGCATATCAAAGAGCGCAAAATAAGCAAGAGAGAAGGTCAAATTCGGACTCTTATTGTAATGAATATCGAGCTAAATCTGGATATATCGTCGATGCGAGGACTAGTAAGATCGATTCGGCGGTCCTACGTTTTACTTTTTTGAGCGAAGACCCACACGATTTTAGCCAAAACAAAATCACAATCGAATTCGACAGAAAAGCATCGCCATCCAGTTCACCACATGATTCTTGCCCACACGCTTCCCAACTTTATTGACAACGAAAGAAAAGCGCCGACCAATAAATTACAAAAGCCAATCACCACATATAAAGAGTTATCATCTAATGACTTTGATGCAAGAGGGAGTGACTTGTTAAGAGGATCGAAAGTTTTTGTATTCTCCAAGCATGTAATGTAAGAGGTTATTTTCCTTTTTCCAATGCAAATCAAATAAGCAAATGTTCAAAAAACATACAAGCAAAACTGCGCATCAAACTTATCGTGGAGATGGATTTGTGAGCAGCCATTTCTCTGCTTCAAAAATTGAGTCATTGCTTCATTTTGGTGACATATTCATATCTCAAATTGAGAGTCTTAAGTATTTTTAAATGATCAAGATTCTCCATAATTTTAGAGAAGGAAATGTTTGTGTAGATTGACCGGCAAATTCTATTATCCAACCCAATAATGCAGGTGATAATTATGTATTAGACTGGCCACCAATAGATTTGTTCCTTTGGGATGAGATTAGATCATGTTTTATTAAGAGAGTAATGATGTAAAATCGAGTTCTGTTCCTTTTCTTATCTTGCAAAAAACTTTAAAAAAAACTTAAGGCTTAAGGCTAAATCACCAAAAATAGAAAGGAAGTTGACTTGAAAACTGTCGGTGCGGTCCGCAGGGGACAATCCCAAGCAAGGGACAAGATGAGCGGTCCCCAAAAGTCCATTTTCTGTGGCTATCTAAAAAGATTGTATTTACTTTCTTTGAAAGACGAAGTCATCTAAACTATTAATCATCCCACTGGCTTTCTATACCAGCGTAAATGCGTCAACCAATTTAAATGATCATTTATTATTTGCCACATCATTTAATAAATGCATTTAACGGAAAACAAAGGTGCTAAACTAGGGAACGTAAACGAGGAGGCAAAGTCCAATATTCTATTGTCCGTGTCCAATAAAATAAAGGAAATTAGCGATCACTGACTCATATAAACATTCCCCCCACTTGACACGAGACTGTTAGGAGGAAGAAAGAAAAAGCAGATAAGCACAGAAGGTTGACTTCGACCGCTAATCAAAAAGTCAAAAAGACAGGAAAGGCCGTGCCTTGGATGATCTTTTCTAGGAAGCCACGCTTTCATCTCAATTAATTTTGATTTGAAAGTGGCAGCAAGAGGAAATGGAAATTGCATAAAATCGTTACGCACCAGCCAAAGTCATGCCGCTCAAGAGATAATGGTAGACATAACAATTAATACAATTTGATCTCATTAGTAGTAGAATTATGGAAGTGCAGCTTAAGAAGTGTAAACTACAATGATGGCAAAATTCATGTGCACATAACACCAAAGCATGAGAATCATCCGATCGGATATAAATTTTGTAATTTGATGGCGCAAATCATCTAGTATGTATGAATTAAGTTTAAATTTTTATCCTATTGCTAATATTATTTTTTCGGCATATGCATTTTGACTCTCAAACATGAAACACCCGGGAATTTTACAATATATAATGATTGACTAATGAAGTTACCTATAATATTTTCGAAGTTTTTTAGAGATTTGAAAAGCTATTTACAATTTCGGTGGAAAAGCCAAAAGTTATACGTTTAGTACCCTGCTTGAACTTTAAATAAAGCCAGATCAGTTTTTACCCTTTTTTTCAGTTTTTTTTTTTTTTGGTTTTTTCAGTTAATTTAGACCTCGCAAACCCCTCGCCTTGACTTTTTTATATTCTAAACTCATGAACTTGCGCAACAAAGTGATGCGTCAATTCACACGCAATATTCCATAGTTTATTATTAATTTTTAAGTCATGGGGGGGCTAGGTCTTGTGTGCCGTGCTGCAATTTAGCCATCATGTGTTGACATCATGAGTTTTGAGTTTTATGTGGGATCAAAATGTTAAGCGACTCAAATCAATCGGTGTCCATACCTTAAAATTTCTAAGTCTTTGTTTTTTTTTTTTTTTTTTTTGGGTGGGGCCTACATTTACTGTATTTCATTTCATGTGCCCTGTTGCAATTTACTTACTTTTCCAATGCTAAAATGCTATATCTATATATATAAAAGACTATCGCGACTTCTTGAAATCAAGCCGTCCCCATAAGCTCTATGCACTACATCTTGTTCCTATCCAACTCCTTCTCAAGACGGAGCAACATCTTGATTAGTCTAGGATTTAATACCACGGTCATTTAAATTTGGAAAAAAGTATGAATTGCAACAAATTTTGAAAAAGACTTCTATCCCTTTTGAAGCAAATGAAAATTTTTGTGGAAATGAACTTTGTAACATGCTTGAAAATAAAAACATCAACTAAAGGTAATTTCTTTTGCAAAAGTCTTTTTTTTTTTTTTTAAGTTTATGACAATTACTTCCTCGCTCCTTCCTTCTCCACCTCTGTAGTTCACGCGCAGCGACAATGACGCGCTCAAAGATGACCTACAGCCGAGGAGGGTAGGCTGACGTCGGTAATTAATAATCTAATCAAAATTTAGGTGTCAACAAAGACAACCAAGGGCCAATAGAGAGACTCTCTTTGTGGCAATCATATCTTAGTTTGGGAAGTTCAACCAAGGAGAGCTGACAATGTGACCCAAAAAAAGAAAACGCAAGGAGAGCTCACAAAAGCAGTCTCTGCAAACTGCAAAGTCGTCAGAAATGGAAGAACCCCTTAATGAGAAAATATCAGGTACGTCCCTTAATAGGTACTCTTAAGTCTTATCCTTACCCTGCTCAAGGCCAAGTTACTCTCTCTCTCTCTCGCTCTCTCTCTCTCTCTCTCTCTCAACCATGTTCATGGCTGATCTTGCATGCTGGTGATGGTTGCTTTTGCAGGGTGCTATCAAGGACCTCCTGTACAAGCGCCTCCCCTGTACTATGCTCCTCCCCACCACGACAATGCTCCTCCCCAGTACTATGCTCCTTCTCCTCC
Source organism: Eucalyptus polyanthemos subsp. polyanthemos (assembly GCA_017140185.1). Classification (NCBI taxonomy): domain Eukaryota; kingdom Viridiplantae; phylum Streptophyta; class Magnoliopsida; order Myrtales; family Myrtaceae; genus Eucalyptus; species Eucalyptus polyanthemos. The sequence continues at coordinate 11,386,193 of CM029465.1, read as the reverse complement.
CGAAACAAAGCCGGGTTTTCTTGAAGGATGGTACTCTCTCTCTCTCTCTCTCTGCCAGAAAGATTTTCATGTTCATATGATTTAGGGAAATTTAATTGGTGACGTGTTGTCGTTGGTTGGTTTCAGCCTTGCGGGCCTTCGCTGGTATAGTCTCATCAACGAGTGCATCGACTCCGTTGGTTAGCAGCCGTGTTGTATATGCCTCAAGGAAAAAGAACGAAAAATAATAAGCAAAAATCAAGTTTACCAATTTACGGATCTTTCTCTAGATCATGATCGCACTGCTCTGTATTTTTATTTTTATTTTTTGAACAGCACTGCTCTGTATTTGACATATCATGTTTTTCCCAGGTTCTGTAGATATTTCCCACTTGATGGGCTGCTATATATTTGACATTTCCCCTTGTGCTCTGCATTCTTTATGTTATTGTAGCATCCCTCTTTTGGATGGTCTCTGAAAATTCACATTTTGTTTTCTTATATAACTTTAGGAGTGATTGTAAAGCAAAGGCAACGTTTGTCAAATTAATATCTCGAGTTTGAATTTAAATAACGATTTATTAAATCGAATTTGTTAATAAAGTTTTTCCTAAGCAAAGTATAAATCAGATAAAGAAAGGAAGAAACAATTTCCTTGAAGGATTTTCTCTTTCGAACGTGCAAAACAAGACTTTGGGCCCACTTTATATATATTAAAGGAAAAGAAAAAAAGGAGGGCCCAGACTCTGGGCACATGTATATGAATAGAACATAATTTCCTTGGAGCAGCTAAAAGCCCCACGAGAGTTAAAAGAAAAGAAGCCGCACGTAAGAGGAGTTGAAGCCACGTGAAACCTTTGATTCAAAACGCGAAGCCCAAAAGACGAACGCTGGAGTTATTGATTTTAGCATACAAAGAGCGTTATATTTTGAGCTTGAATGTGCAGTATGCAGTAATTTTGTACCATGAATTTATATCCAAGTGAGTTATTTATTTATAAATATTTTGATTTTGGGATTAAATTTAGATATGAGAAACATTTGAGCGTGTGAACGATTCTAAACTCTAATTTTTCAATTATAGTGGATGATTTACTATTGACTCTTCCCATGGACGTAAATATCGATACTCGGATCGAACTACGTAAATTTATAATATCCTTATTATTCCTCATTTATTTCTCTGGTGATTTCGCATTAACATAAATTACAAGATCCTATCGTTTCCATGTATTATATTCCAACAATGCTTGCTTTCTTTCCTCAAAAGGAACAATGCTTGCTTTCTTTCCTCAAAAGGATCAAACGAAAGTTGAGTAGCCACATGAACCACCAAATTCGATCCCAGTCGACTTTGACTACAGTTGGGACTTAAATGGAAACTGCGCAACAAGCAATTGAATCTTTCTACAGTTCGACACCGGTAACATTTGCCACTTTCACGATCGCGCGAGTTCAAAAGCAAAATGGCGTTCAAGTAAAGCGAGATGGGATCAGGCAATAATTTTTGCCCGACCGTCTGTTACCAAATTTGAATTTATTTCTTGGGGAAGTTACTAAGATCATCAAGTCCGGTTTTCTGGTAGCACTCAAGCTTCAATTGGTGCAACTGCATAGAATGATATCCTCTGTGAAATGCAGGATGCTAATATCAAAACCGAAGATGTTGCTTAGTTAAGTGACCGAAATGACATGCAGTATTCGTGCCCACCGCTGTAATTTTTCTTCACACAAAACCTGTAGATCATCAATTCGCTGACCGAGGATATAACCCGTGAAATGCCCAGGAAACTTCCTCTGAAGTCACAGACAGATGCAGAGTCAATGTAAAAAGGGGTCATGCTTCTGTTACGATAATCTGACATCAAAATCAAACAATTAATGCACCATATTCCATTTGAAAACATCACTTAAGCCTGAAAATTTTTAAAAGAGTGCTTAACTCCATGATTTCTAAAGGTTCGGTCCCAATCAGTTGGTTCCACGCTATACTAAAGGCTGGCTTTATGTCGTACTATTCCCACAAAAGGAAAGGAAAACGAGAAAAGGTGAATCTCAACAAGCAACTTCGCATAGCCGGCGAAATGACTATGTTATGGAAAGTAGCAGACATCCTTTTCCAAGATGCGGCATGATGTGCATATCCAATTAGCTCATAATCAAGTAGATCAATAGTCTCAATCAAATGGCTAATTTTTTGAGAATCTAACACCTGAAAATAGTTGAGATTTTGTCATGATCCACAATCTGATGCTTATACTTAGAATTTTCCACCGTGGTTGCCCTCGACCTTCTCATAAGGTTCCCGGGAAATGATGATGGTCCAGACTTATTTCACATTTTTAAGTGCCAAGTAAAGCAAGGTACTAATAGATTGACTCATTACAGGTTTTTGAATAAGAACATACATAAAAGATCTGATGCATCCCATTCCCACTACAAGAATCGTCATTCAACTAGGTACCGATCATATCTCTAATGACCTTTCTCTTGCAGGTAGTTTCAATTGAAAAAATTTCCTGCTAGATCCGCAAAAGGAATATACCACTGTTGCAATTTCACAAGGTGACATCAAATTGACTATCACATACATCACATGACTCAAAATTCCAATGCAACTTTGACTCCACAAAACTTGTTCTGCAAATCCAATAGAACCAGCAAACACTGCTGAAGTGCCATAAAATACAGCAAACACAATTACAATCAACTTGCTGCTAATAATTGCATCTAATTTCACTCCCATGTCTATTCTACCATTGCAGGTCCCTGAAAAGCAACCCCAAGAATTCCCAATAATAATAATCAATATTCTCAAGTAACTGGCTATGCATCCCCATAACCATCGACTATGCTTGGAAAGGAAACATGCTAGGACCAAACGGGGCATTGAGCAGAACAAAGTGGAAGCAACATAGAAAAGGAAGGAGCGTAAGCATTCTTTTATATAAGCAGCTCTTTGTTAATCTGAAGAAATCACATCACCGGAGTGAATTCTCTACAAATTACAGTCACTAGAGATGCGTACTCCAGACCTCCTTCGCCATTAACAAACCCTGCCACTTGACAAGCAGCCAAAAGCCATACAAAGTAATGTTAAATGGATAGAAAATCTTGATGGAAAAGAAATGGGAGTGAAAGATTACTCTCAACAGTGCCTTAGGATAATAGATTTTCGTTCAACAAGTTATTAAAGTTAGAACTGAATGGTTGTGCTCTTGCAACATCAGAGCCTAGCAAAATCAAAGAAAAAAAAAAGAAAAATAAGTATAATTAGCTGAGAGCTTTTTAGTTAAAGTAAATGAAATAGATCATTGGAAGAGCATTCATATTGAGGCAAAAAATGCAACCTTGGTGAATAGGTTGACTTAAAGAACTAGATTTCACGGGATGATTCAAGTCAAGTTTTTGATAGATGCAGGAACAATTTGATAATATTGTATGCAAATGCTTCCATCGGATAAATATCAAAACAAGTAAAGAGAAAGAAGATACTGCAAGCAGATTTAGATTTTATACCGCTTTGGCTTATATCAAACTAGCCACCCACAAGGCTGAAATCCACTAGTAATCTCAAGAGACACTATAACATAGTCGTTTCTACCCAAAGTCGATAGATCCCGTTATCAATAAACAAGAACTGCTATTACACTTGTACACTTCTCAAAACACAGATTACAAGCAACAAGAGATACTATAAGACAGAATCACAAATGAGCAGAGTCACGTTGCAATAATCCAACAGCATGTGACAAGATTAGATGCATGGCTTTTCTCAATTTTTGCAGACTCCTTCAGTTTGATTTGAGCTTCTTATATAGTCCTTTGATTAGCCGTTGGAGAATCTTTAAGAAGATGAAATAGCCGTTGGAGTCGATAGACACAACAGTTGGAACTCTGGCCGCCCAAGCAATTAAATTTTCCTGGCACTAGTGAGATTTCCCTAAATAAAGTTAGCTGCATGAGTAAAATAGGCAAGAACTGATTTGATTCGATCTCAGATCTTTGGTCATGAATTCCAGACCTTGACCTTAGCCACAAATCTTTTGTAATCAAAAGATGTCTAGGTCTTCCTATCTACCTAATATAATACATGATGAGTATCTATCTCCTACAGAGTTGCCTTTATTAGCAATCCAATAAGTTTATCCTAGCTGTCCACTACGAAACTGATTTGTGATTTGCTATCTGTAGGTCCTCCTAAGTACATTCAGGATCAAAACTTCACCGGGATCAAAACTTCACCTAGCTGTTCCTTATCATGGTCTCCCCAAGTCCTCATCAACACTTCGTTCTACTGAACTTGTTCACCCTCTATCAAAACTCATCCAGCCTGTAGATGTCTTATCACTGTGTATATTTTATACCATTATTAATCACACAGCATTCCTGATATCAAGTTCACTCAGAAACAACTAAATAGATGGTTTCATCAACTTGAAAATATCATAAGAGGTTTCCCAACAGTCTGTGCAAAGTCAGATGGTTTAAATGGTAAATCCTGCAAGTAACAAAGTTTGCCTTTCCTAAATATGCCAAATTTCCAAACATTGTGATGATCGATTTATCCTCATTTTACCTTGAAAATTCACTACTTCTCAAATTTAATTGAAATTTATTGTAGATTGTATCACATGATCTAGCAATCTCTCTTGGGGGTAAATCGAAAATAGCAATTTACCCTCCATATTGAGAAGATCCAAATCCCTATCTTGAAGACATGTAACACATTGAGTCTTGAGGGATTAGCATGCTATCTAACGACTAAAACAACCACCACAAACACGAGCCATCTTGCCGTGAACATCTAAAGCGCATAGTGCAATCTTTCTAGTATAGTGAAGTCCCTAGTGGTGTTTCTTAGCCTTGACAGAATTGTATTACTGCATTTGAAGGTTTAGGCTATATATATCTCGGCATCAAAACAACCATACATACATACACAAGCCATTTTGTGGTGAACAATTAAAGCATATGGTAGTCTTTCTAGCAGAGCGTAATCCCTAGTGGTGTTTCTTGGCCCTGATAGAATCAGATTACTGCATTTTGAAGGTTTAGGTTCTTCATATCTCGACATCAGTTGTATTAGAACGTAGGTTGAAGATGCTTTTTCACCGACACATGACAGCAACAAGATTACTATACAGAGTATGATGGCCTACAAGAATTTATTACCCAACCCCACAGTTTCTTTGTTGTTATGGAATTTACATGTTATTTCCCAAGAAACACTTTATTTGCGCCAAACCCTTTTGTAACACTAAATAAAATAGTTTCGACGTTTCATTGCTATACTATCATCACCTGTGAAAACTGGGTAAGCCTTCACAGTTAGTTTTAGATTTTCCACCCAGAAAAAAATGTCAGTTTGGCTAAATCCTCTTTTTTTTTGGTAAAGTAAGCAATATATAAATATGGAGACCAAAAAGTACAAAATGACACGGCTTCAAATACTTGCACTCAAGATAAACAGGCTCATTATGAGTGGAAGGAAGCCGAGAAAAGGCAAAGCGGCAAGAGCAAGAAAAGAACAGAAGGAGGTCTAGACGGCATGAACAACCGCCAGACAAGCACGACGACACGAAGACCAATATCGGTCGGTCTAGAGATGGCTAATCACCCGAGAGGGAAACGTGCAGAGCAAAGATACTCAGATCCAAGTCCCAACTACGCTATAGTCTTCTATTCCTAAAGGAATCTTCCACATCCCTGAAAGAGAGTGCCTTATCTTTGACCACTATGAGGAGACGATTCTTCATGGCCAAAATGGAAAACAGCTCGTCTCTAAAGAGAATATTGTTACTATTCCTCCAAATGATATGACAGAGAGCCCCAAAAGAAAACTGCGCCATTCTTTTGAAGAAGTCCTTTGCCCACAAGAAAGGTTGTCGCCCAAAGGAGGTTTTCATCCCAAGATCAGTTCTGCCACGGAAGGTTACACCCAGTTGCCCAAAAGAACGCCAAACCAGCCATGACCCGACACTCAAAAAATAGATGGTCAATAAAGTCAAGTACCTCCTCGCAGAAGGGGCAAAAAGAAGTATCAATCCTGCCATAAGAGAGGAGGAAAGCTTGGGTGGGAAGCCTATGCTTGGCGACCAGCCCCAGCCAAAGGTGAAACTAGTATCTGGGTGTAATGGCATTGTTTTAAATGAAATGATGCCATAAAATTTGATGCAAGCCTAAGGGAGGCTTTCTCAAACAATAGGATCGGGAGAGTGACTCGCGCACAAGAAACGGGATGAACAGTAATTTCAGCACTGCGCAAGCTCAGGAGAACAGTCGTATCTTTGTCGATACAGATCAGATCAACCTGATTCCAAAGCCAAATGAACAAAGACTTCTGGATCTACAATTTCTGTGTTTTGGGTTTTCTGAAATAAGCACTGTAGGATAGTCGAAATTGAGTTGGAAGTAACGAACAGAACAAGAAAAGATAGGAACTTCGTTGGTTGCTCTTCTAGGCCTTCAAGGAAATTGAGGGGGGGCACCGATTTTTCTAGATCGATGACTGCAACTCTTCAAGGATGCAGATTTCGAAAGCTCCGACTCTTCAAGGACGGAGTGAAAACTCTTCTAGGTTTTCAAGGTATGAATTCTACAAGGTTCATGATACTTGCTTCAAGCAAAGCTTTTCATTTATCAAAAGCCGTATGTCTTCTACAAGGGATTGGATGGCTTATATCATCAAAGAAATAAAAACAAAGCATAGAAACTTGAAACTTGAAAGCATTAAAGAGCCTAGAAACTAGAAAAATAATAAAGAGCTTAGGAACTAGAAACTAGTAAAAGCATCACGTCTTCATGGCTCCCAAGGTGTCTTCTTTCAAACTTCTGGAATGGACTCAAGATATCATTATGGCTTCTCGGTTTCATCGAGCTTTAATGCGGGCTGATCTTCTTGGTCGAGAGAGCCGGTCTTCAATGTGGGCTGCATCATCCTCCCCATCTTTAAAAGAATTCGTCCTCGAATTCTTGCCATCATCATCAGAAGAATCTCCCTCCCTATTAGGTGCCAACATAATCTTCTTGCCTCCAAATTCAAAAGAATATGTATTTCGATAACCATCATGCATAGTCCTTCTATCGAATTGCCATGGTCGACCAAGAATAATGTGACTAGCATCCATCGGTAGAACATCACACCATATCTTGTCACTATAAACAGAACCAATGAACAAATTAACAAGGCATCGTTTTGAAATAGTTACCTCAACGTATTTCCTCAACCACGACATTTTATAAGGCGTAGGGTGCGTTTTTAATTCCAACTTCAGCTTGTTTGCCGATACTTCAGAAATTATATTCTCACAACAACCAGAGTCAATAATTAATTGACATCTAAAACAAAAAAAAAATCATTTTAAAAGAAAAAGTTAAAAGTTTAGACTTGAATGTTTCTACTCTTAAAGAAAAAGAAGATAATCTTTTGAAAGAAAATGATTTTCTAAAAACCGACTTATCAAATATTTCAAAGAAATTTTCGATAGGGTCTAAAAAACTTGAAAAAGTTCTTTCGGTTCAAAGACCTTACTTCAATAAATGCGGTCTAGGTATGACAGCGAATCAATTCCCTTGATTGATTTTCCTAAAGTAAAAGAAAGGATTAAGAAAAGACCGTCGAGAGAGGCTTACAAAAATCATTTCAAGAAAGTTTTTGTAAAGTCTCGTAGGTCGAAATGCTCTAAGGTGTTCAAAGTGTAACAAATCGGGATCATTTTGAAAAAGAATGTCCTATGGTTTGAAAGCCTGTCAAGAAAGTATGGCCTAATAATGTTCATCCTACTAACACCAAAGGACCCAAGAAAGTTTGGGTACCAAAGAAAGCTTGAGACTCTCTCTTAAATGCAGGTCTCCGTCAAGAAAAAGGTAAAGTGGTATCTTGACAGCGGATGTTCAAGACACATGACTAGAGACTCAAATTGCTTCATAAAGCTTGTTCAAGTAAATGGTGGAAATGTCTCATTTGGAGGAAACGGCAAAGGAAGCATTGTGGGATTTAGGCTTGTGAAAATTGGAAATCTCACAATAAGCAATGTTTCTCTAGTGGAAGGACTCAACTATAACCTTCTTAGCATTAGCCAATTGTGTGATACTTGGTTTCAAGATCTCCTTTCAAGAAGGAATATGCTCTGGAATCAGTAAAGACTCTACTCAGTCTTTCATAGGTCGAAGACATGGAAATATCTATCTCTTAGACATGAAACTAAATAAATCACAATGTCTAATCTCAATTCAAGATGAAGCAAGCTTATGGCACAAAAAGCTTGGTCATGTCAACATGAAGCAAATAGCCAAAATCTCATCAAAGCAACTTGTTCGAGGTCTACCCAAATTACCATACCAAAAGTCCGATCCATGCACACCATGTATTCTGGGAAAGCAGGTAAGAAATTCATTTAAGCCAATAAATCATGTCTCTACTAACCATGTACTACAGTTGCTGTATATGGATCTATTCGGACCAACCAGAACCCAGAGTATTGGAGATGAAGGCATCTTCCTTGGATATTCTATATCAAGCAAAGCCTACAGAATCTATAACAAGAAGAGCCAATCTGTGGAGGAGTCAATGAATGTCAAATTTCAAGACTCTACGCAAAATGAATCCAGTCAGACTCAGTATGAAGAGTCTGAACCTGCTCCAGACCTTCCAAAGCTTACAACTCAAGAAGTATCTCAGACTCTGGAAAATCAGCATCAAGATGTTCATGAAGATTCAATTAAAGAAAGAGAACACCATCCAGATAGATCAACCAGTAACTGGAAGCACAAGTCCAGTCATCCTAAAGATCTCATTATCGGCGAAATTAATGAAGGAATTCGCACCAGATCTAAAAGACGTGAAGAGTCTAGTGTCGTGGCTCTCATTTCTGAAATTGAACCAAAAAGCATAGAATAAACTTTATCTGATGAAAGCTGGATCGAAGCTATGCAGGAAGAGCTCAGATAGTTCAATATTAATGATGTCTGAGAATTGACATCTAAACCGAAAGGTAAAACTGTTATTGGAGCCAAATGGGTGTTCAGAAATAAGATGAATGAAAAAGGAAAAGTCGTACGAAACAAAGCAAGACTCGTGGCCAAAGGATACACGCAAGAAGAAGGAATAGACTATGATGAGACTTACGCTCCTGTAGCAAGGTTAGAAGCTATCCGACTATTACTTGCGTTTGCTTGTTATAAAAATTTCAGGTTATTCCAAATGGACGTCAAAAGTGCTTTCCTAAATGGATTTATCCAAGAGGAAGTATATGTAGAACAACCACCTGAGTTTGAAGACCCAAAGATGCCAGACTCAGTCTTCAGACTGAAAAAGGCCTTGTATGGTTTAAAGCAAGCGCCTCGAGCTTGGTACGACAGACTAAGTAAGTTCTTATTACAGAACGGTTTTGTCAAAGGTAAAGTAGATACTACCTTATTTATCAAGAAGGAAAAAAAAAGCTTTTTACTCATTCAAATATATGTGGGTTATATTATTTTTGGATCCTCTAATGAAAGTCTATGCAAGAAATTTTCTAAGTCTATGCAGGATGAGTTTGAAATGAGTATGATGGGAGAATTAACATTCTTTCTTGGTCTTCAAGTAAAGCAATTGAAGGAAGGAACTTTCATTTACCAAGAGAAATATGCTAATGATCTTGTCAAAAGGTTTGGATTGGAAAATTGCAAGAAGACCGATATACCAATGTCAAGTTCTTTGAAGATAAACAAAGATGAAGAAGGGAAGAAAGTTGATCAAAAGCTGTACAGGAGCATCATCGGTTCACTTCTTTATCTAACTGCTTCTAGACACGACATTTTGTTGAGTGTTTGCATCATGCTTTAGGTTTCAATCGAGATCCTAGAGAATCCCATCTCGGTCTTTGCCAAACGTATCATTAAATACGTTGCTTCATCTTCAAGCATCGGTCTTTGGTATCCTAAGAAGGGAGAGTTTAATCTTCGGGATATTCGAGACGCTTGAATCGGCGGTCAGAGTTGATAGAAAGAGTATTTCGGGAACTTGCCGGTTGCTTGGAAGTAGAACGGTGTCTTGGTTTCAAGGAAACAAAGCCTTGTGGCTCTCTCAACAACGGAAGAAGAGTACGTAGCTCTTGGAAGCTGTTGTTTGCAAATTCTATGGATAAAACAATAGCTACAAGACTTTGGGATTGAAGACTCATGCACAGAAATCAAATGTGACAACACCAGCGCAATCAATCTCACCAAAAATCCAATTCTTCATTCAAGAGCAAAGCATATAGAGATTCAACATCACTTCAGATCATATTCAAAATGGAGAAATCTCGATTCAATTTGTTGATTCAAAAAGTCAACTAGCGGATATATTCACAAAGCCTTTGGAGAAAAATCAGTTCGATTTTATTCGTTCCAGACTCAACATTTTGAAGCTCGAAGAAGTTAAAGTCTAGAGACTCTTCAACCCTCAGACTCAGAAAGTTGATGATCATCAGACTCTAATCTCTCAGACTCTAAATCCTCAGACTCAAACATTGATGGCTATAGACTGTAAGTTGTTATTTTATCTAAACTCGAAAAGGTATGATCTTTCGTTCAGTTATTTTGTAGTCTCCGTGAAAAACGAAAACTTGTCTTTTTAAAAGGATTAATTTTGGCAGTTATTGATTTCGAAAAGAGGTATTCGTGCACTATCGAACTTCTCTTTTTCAAAACGATTTATATACGGTTTTCATTTTCCAATCTTCAAAACCCTAAAAGCATTCTCCTCCCAATCCGATTACTACTTCGTGTTCATCTTCGAGAAAGTTGTCATCTTTCTTGGAAAGCAAGTAAAGGAATCTTTCGGCGACAAGGAATGATGTTTTCTTCGAGGAAGTTACATTTCCCATGATTGTGCAAGCAGAATGGAAAATATTGGTACGTAGCCACCTATCTCCTTTCGATCCAGTGACAAAGGAAATCGAGCAGTTTATGGTTAAGGATTTAATCCTATCCTCAGAAGATCTCTTGTGTCTTCTTGAGAAGTAAGAAAAATTTTCCTCACCATAAGAAGTTCGCCAGTGTCAGCATGCACTATTTGTTCATCATCTGCAGCTTCTTCATCATTTTTCAACTCCTCTTCAAGTGGATCCTCAGCATTCTCGTCAGAATCATTATCCACCAAGAAGGCTTTACCGGCTAGTCGATTCTTATTGATTCGACAATTGCTAGCCCGATGACCCAACTCCCCACAAGAATAGCAACGTATTTCGGATGTAGCAGGTTGCTTTGAAACATGGAGCTGAGTAGAAGGCTTACTAGCAGATTGCTGTCTTCGAGAATGGGAGCGCTCCATTTTGAGTGCCCGTTGGTGTGCATCTCCTAAGTCCCAAATGTCGAGGACTTCCAAGGCGTCTTGAATGTAAAATTGAAGACCGTTCAAGTATTTGTTCACAAGCACATCCTCCGGGTCCTGGATATTGTTACGAATTACCAACTCATTGAATTCATTGGTGTATTGGTCCACCGTTCGCGTACCTTGTGTTAGATTTTGGTACCGTTGGTAGAGCTCTCTCTTATATCCTTTGGGGAGAAAGTATTTTTGAATCTTGCCCTCCATCTTTCTCCACGAAGTGACTGGTGCTTTGCCAATGGCTTGGCGAGTTTGTTTTTCACGTCTCCACCAAGCAATTGCCTTGCCTCGGAATCGCATAGCAATGATCCCAACGCGACGATTCTCCGGGACATTCCGATGCTCAAACACCTCATTCACAAGTGTTAGCCAATCAACAATTTCATCAAGAGACTCATTACCTGTAAATTCTAGAACATCTTTCTTGATTTCCTTTTCCCAATCTGGCTCACGAATATGTTGTAAATGATGTCGAACATGCCTCCGACCGTGAATAGATTGAACACTCTCCGAAGAGGAAGAGTCACCATGGGAATCTTCAGTCCTGGAACGGGGTGGAGAATTATTTGCCTCAGCCCTCAAACGCTGAACTTCTTGCGTCAATTCATCAATTTGTTGTTGCATATTCTCAGCAAGTGTGTGCAATTCATTGAGGGGAATGGTTCTGCCGCCACGACGCCTAGCTTGTCTTGGAGGCATTGTCCTCTCCTCCAAAGCTCTGATACCAAATGATGCAAGCCTAAGGGAGGCTTTCTCAAACAATAGGATCGGGAGAGTGACTCGCGCACAAGAAACGGGACGAACAGTAATTTCAGCATTGCGCAAGCTCAGGAGAACAGTCGTATCTTTGTCGATACAGATCGGATCAACCTGATTCCAAAGCCAAATGAACAAAGACTTCTGGATCTACAATTTCTGTGTTTTGGGTTTTCTGAAATAAGCACTTTTGGATAGTCGAAATTGGGTTGGAAGTAACGAACAGAACAAGAAAAGATAGGAACTTCGTTGGTTGCTCTTCTAGGCCTCCAAGGAAATTGAGGGGGGGCACTGATTCTTCTAGATTGATGACTGCAACTCTTCAAGGATGCAGATTTCGAAAGCTCCGACTCTTCAAGGACGGAGTGAAAACTCTTCTAGATTTTCAAGGTATGAACTCTACAAGATTCATGATACTTGCTTCAAGCAAAGCTTTTCATTTATCAAAAGTCGTATGTCTTCTACAAGAGATTGGATGGCTTATATCATCAAAGAAATAAAAATAAAGCATAGAAACTTGAAAACTTGAAAGCATTAAAGAGCCTAGAAACTAGAAAAATAATAAAGAGCTTAGGAACTAGAAACTAGTAAAAGCATCACGTCTTCATGGCTCCCAAGGTGTCTTCTTTCAAACTTCTAGAATGGACTCAAGATATCATTATGGCTTCTCGGTTTCATCGAGCTTTAATGCGGGCCGATCTTCTTGGTCGAGAGAGCCGGTCTTCAATGTGGGCTGCATCAAAACTCGAGACTTCTTCCTCCTAAAAACCTCCCACGCCGTGGCCACCGTGAGCCCCGCCGGATTATTCTTCCAGCAAAAGCAATCTTGGTTAAGAGAGAGGGAGAGAGGGAGGGGAGGGGAATCTCCCACGACTCCAAAACCGACCTTAAAGCCTACCCATCCTCCGTATAGAGGTCTGCAATTGAAGCCTCTCTAGAAAGGCCAGAATTATAGATAAACACATCCAATAAAACCAAATTCAGCAGCCCCCTTAGATGCCAGTTATCGAACCAAAGTGATGTACAAAAGCCATCCCCAATTCTCCACCAAAAATTGAGTCAGACTTCTGCTTTGAGTTGTAAAATTTTCTTCCAAGCCCAAGAACAAAAGGACGACTTCTTAGTCACCCTTCTTCCTTTTAAGGAATGTGAAGTGGATCCACTTACACCAAAGCGACTCCTTATCTGTGAACAAAGTCCAGATGTGCTTCACCATAGAAGCCTCGTTACACTCACGCAATCCTCTAGATCCCTAGACCCCGCCCCCCCTCCTCTTTTGGAAAGCAAACATCATCCCAAGCAACCTTGGCTCCTCCTCTACCCATCTCCAGACCCTTCCAGAGGAATTGTCTGAGTATTCGTTCAATCTAGTCCAACACTCCTACAGGTAGAACAAACACACTCGCCCAATAAGCCTAGATAGCATGTAGTACTGACTTGATTAGCTGGAGACAGCCTGCAAAGGATGAAAGCCAGTGTGTCCAAGATCGAACTCTCGCCATGATGCAACCAACAAGAGCGGCGTAGTCCTCCTTCCGAAGCCTTGACGTGATGATCAAAACTCCCAAGTAACGGACTAGAAGAACCCCCTGAGTGAAGCCAAGGTCAAGTAGAAATTTGGTTCTTTAAGGCCTGCGGACCCCCAACCAAAAATACCTCACTCTTCCTTGCATTCGGGAAGAGACCACTCCAAGAGGAGACCAGCTGAAGCCCATCTTTGAAAAGAGTCACAAAGTGCAAGTCAGCTTGACAAAAAAGAAAGACACCATCTGCAAAAAAAAAAAACAAATGTGAAAGGTTGGTGGATCTATATCTCCAAAAGAATCTAAACTCCAGGTGTAAGGAGCATTTAGTGAGAATCCCTGAGAGCACCTCCATAACCAGAGTAAATAGATAAGGAGACATGGGATCCCCTTGTCGCAGACCCCTGTCACTAGGAAAAAAGCCATGTAACTCCCCATTCAAAGAGATGGAAAACTTTGGCATCCTTACACAAGTCATGATAAGCCGCACCAAGGAGGCAGGAAACCGAAAGGCTAGGAGAACATTCTCAAAAAAGTGCCAATCAACCGTATCATAAGCTTTCTTGAAATCCACCTTGATTGCACATTTCGGTGAGTAAGGTTCCAAGTGAAAGCTGGAAAAAGCTCCTGAGCTAAAAGGATGTTGTCTTTGATTCTTCTACCTTTAACAAATGCTGGGAAGGATTGCCTAGGTCATTAAGCACGGAGGCAACTCGGTTGGCAAGGATCTTGGTTATAAGCTTATAAATGGTGTTACAACAAGGCAATAGGCCTGTAATCATCAACAGAAGTCGCATTAGGAACCTTCGATACCGGCACTGAAATCTTGATCTACATGATAACAACAAATTTTGGTTATTATCAATTTGGTTTTGTTTCAAACTGTTAAATCTTTAGCCTACAGGCATATGAAGATCTCATCATTAACTTAGGAGTATGTATGTACTTTAAATATCAAAACAGGAACCACAAAAAATTCTTTCCATGATCATCAAAAGAAGAGTTACAACAGGTGAGGATAACTATCCAGTAACCATAATGAGTGGATATTCGTTGTCTGGTTTTGCTTGATCCAGAAAGATTTTCAGATGTATCTATTATTTAATGCAAAATGTTAGTTTTAGTGTATAATCAAATAATTCCAGTAAGTGAATAATTTATTGCAAAACAAATGAAATGATTTAAAATATTAACGTAAAAAGTTATCACATTTATCAGTACTTCCATTTCTTCCATCTTAAAAAAAATGTAAACGAGTACGTAATAAACCAATATACCAGAGATTTTAGATTTTAGTTTGATGATGTTCAATTTTCTTTTCCTTTCTTTAACGAACCCAGTACCATGTTAGCAGTCCTCCACCAATTCTACCAGTAGAATCAAGTTGTCCAATCCACATATCAACTGAGAATTGATTGGTTCACTCCACATCACTATTTATTAGGTTTACCATGACCGAGATAAATGTTCCAAGCCAAGCTCTTGGCAACTACCCCAACCCCCTTGAAGAACTTTTCAAATCATAAATTGACTCTGATTGCCCCCAAGCAACCCATTCAAAAGGTGGTCACATAAGACTTCCTCCTGATTTCATTCTTTCAATCTGATTTATGTAAGGGAACATTTGGTAGGAGGGAATGGTGCCAAAATGAAATGACCATTCAAATCCTATTCCTTTGTGATGTTTTGTTTTATTTTCTCTGGCTTGAAATTGAAATCAATACCCATGGCATCAATAGAAGTAATGAAGATTCAGACTCAGACGTGTCAACAGAATATTCAACATCCATTGAATGGAAAGAATGCCTGTTCCACTGCAGCCCTTAAGACATTACAAGAAAATTGTACAATAATGTCTTTCCCAGATTGACCAACTGCCCATACTTATCTATACAATTATTTGAAGGGGAAGAGTGGACAATTTTACATTAATAAATTTGAAGCTCACTAAGTTTTCTACTTTCAAAAAACAAAAAGTGCTTTCATTGTAAGTGGCACCAAGGGGGTGTCAAAAAATCATGTCAACAAATCTATAAGGGACCGTACAACATAATAAAATCTCCACCTTAATATTGTCAACAAGGTCATCAGATTCAGAGACAGCACACTGATAAGACTTGCTCACAAAGTATCCAACCAAGAGTCAGACATAGCAATTAAAATACGCATGTCATATCTCATTTTGTTTGATAAATTATTCAGTTCCATCATATAATTATCACCTGGAGCTTTAGCAAAGAAATAAGCAGTAGCAGAGAAATAAAAAGGCATAATAGCGCAATTCAGGCCAGTGGTAAGAAAGCGCCAGGAAATGAAATGCGTAAATCAGAGCAGTTCCCGCTTGATTTGAATCAAGCCCAAGATCTATCAAATGAACCATTCACATGCATTACAACTGCATCAATACATTTGCAACGTACAATAATCTATCACAGTGGCAACCTCAAATTTATATGTAAAGGAGTAACTTCTCAAGTTTGCAGATTTTGTTTTCTTATGACTCTTCATCCACAAAGGATAAGAAAGTGCTTCAAGCAACAATTTTTTATCTATTAAACCATTAATAACATTGACTGAATGAATCAAGCAGATAAACTCTGATAAGAACCAAAATTTTCTTTTGGTATGATAGCTCTTTGACCTTTTCTCAGTGCAGCAAAGAGAACAGAATTCTGATGTATTCAATCCAAAGGAAATGCATCAAGTGGCAAGGCACTTGGACTTTCAAATTCAAATTCTGCTTGGAACAAGCGTGGCTCAGATATAGTCTAGGAAAAAGTAGAATACCATGAAAGACACTTGTTAAGATATGTTGTAACATGGGACATGGAATAATATCATGTAAATTCAAGATATTTATCATATAGCTGATGCTCAGGTAGAGACATGAAAGGGAAGAATAATGCCTCGTTCAAAACGTGAATTACGAGAGAGGTACAAAGTTAAATAGGCCGGGTATCAATTTTGTCAGGGATTAAGCAGATAGACAAATACCACAAAATTAGACATGCGAGGAGACAGAAGAAGGCAGCTTCTTCAGGAAGACCTTAGTCCCTGGCAAGAATTTTATCGCTCCTAAGAATTAAGCATTCTTAGATAAACCAATAGGCTGTAGCATCATTGACTAGATTTCTGTTCTTCCATTTATTAAATCAGAAGAGCTGGAGCAACACTGCTGAATCACCCTTAGTCAGTCAAAAAACAACAAAAAGGAGATTTCTTTTTTATTGTCATAGTAAATAATGCAAACAGATGCATTAAATTGAAATTAAAAAGAAGAATCAAACATAAAAAGCAACTCATAGTGATCTCTTCGCAGTAGAGCCACATTGCTCTTATATAGTCTCCATTAAAAGTGACAGTGACACTACAATGAATCCCCATCTCAAAAGTCACATGACTCGGACCAGAACATCTCAATGAGTTAATCTAAAAAGACTAAACTCAGTTTACTACACACAAAGCCAAAGAAACGTGCTTTCCCCATTGCAATAACGAGCAATCTGTAATAGACAAAACAATACATAATTAAAATGAACTAATTTAGCCAATCCCATAGAAGGAGAACTTCCTTAAGAATGACTGAAATGTCAACCTAGAACTGCATAAACAACGGAGATGATTTTGAGACCTTGGCCTAAATTGCCTGAGATACGGTCCGTTTGGCCCATCCTATTCTGAACCTCACATTCGTGTCCTTTGGGTGTAAGCGAAGCCCAAGTAAGCATTTTCTAAAAGGTCGTCCATACCACTGATAGTGTTCTCAACTGAGGACTAGCCCTCTGCACCATCTTAAAAGCTTGCTACCGGGAGCCGTACCTTGTCCAACCCTTCCAGTCCCGGCAGTCACTCCCCAACCACATCAAATCAGGGAATTACGATTTTACCAAAAAGAGAGGAAACTAAGCAACCTATACTTCTTAATGGCAAGTATGAGAACGAAAGAATTTATCCAAAACCACAACCAACATCTGTGACCAAGCAGCTCAATGTGAGTTCAAACATTACATTACCTTGCTTGTGATTGAACAAGAGATGCAGTGGCAAAAGATGTATGTGAAGCAGCGACATGTCGAAAGAAATTGAGAGATTAACCTGTCTTAACTTTCACATTTTCGAAGGAGTAAAACCATTACATTGGCACCTAGCAAAATTTGTAAACAAGTCAGACCTCACCACAGCCCTCAGTGACATATCTATTTATTATAAGAAAATTTCTTTCAAGTTTGGAGAAATCAGATCTAAGCAATTATCAAGTACATGATTCTCAGGCTCAGAACCGGCATAATTACAAGGTGAGTTTCTAATACAATATACTCCACGATAAGAGCTCCCAAGACATCAAGAAAATTTCTGCTATATCTAATGATACACTAGATCAATTATGTGTGATTATATTTTATGGCTACAGATCAAAAGAACCCACTAGATGTCTGCTTCCCATTTAAATGAGGTCAGAAGTTAAGTTCCAAACAGTAGCATTACTGAAGACAATAAAGATTGAAGAAACCAGTAAAGGTAGAAAGTGAAGTCTACAATGTGATTTCTTTCTAACAAATAGAAAGTGATATGCACTTAACTAACTCATAGTTGGTTACACATTGAACT
Source organism: Eucalyptus polyanthemos subsp. polyanthemos (assembly GCA_017140185.1). NCBI lineage: Eukaryota > Viridiplantae > Streptophyta > Magnoliopsida > Myrtales > Myrtaceae > Eucalyptus > Eucalyptus polyanthemos. The sequence goes on along the minus strand of CM029465.1, from coordinate 11,367,971 downwards.
TATTATGATTTACTACATTATCATTAATAATGTTAAACAAAACAATTAGTGTGTAGGTCTCTCTACATCTGTATCCAAATTTTAGAAGTAAAGAACGACTTAAGAATCAGCCCAACCAAGCCAAATTGAATTGGCCACTTAATGACTGGCTCAGTACCTCTTCTGCTCCTACAAGTACACCAGATCAGACATAGAAAGAGTTCTCAGTAGACTTAGTCAATCTAGACCAAGTTTTAAAACATTAGCAGAGAGCAAAATTAAATCTGTCATCAATAGCACTTGATTGATCCCATGAAGCAACTATATAATGTATTGCAAAAGCCTCAGAAACTACCTCACACAATTTTCTAGAGACTTACATAATCATTAACATAAAATTTAGAAGGAATAAATCATAATGTAAGAAAGATTACAAAATAGTAATGGTGATGTCCCTGTGTAGTGATATTGCTAGTATGAGTACCTAGAGGGGGGGTGAATAGGTATACAAAAATTTCTCGAAGCTTGCACGATATTTAAACAGTTAATGATTCAATCGCAAGAGTTAAATATCAATCGAGAGACTGAGTAAGGGAAAGAGAGAATTGAACACTCGGTTTATAGTGGTTCGGCTTGATCCAAGCCTACGTCCACTCTTCGCACCGATGACAGGCCGATTGGCTGGATTCCACTATAATCAAAGAGCTGTTACGGTGTTGATCTTCCTTGAATTCTAGGTGTAGATGATCTACCACACTCGCTCAAGGTGTCACCAAATACAAACACTCTCTGTTTACAATTTCGCTCGAACAGTCTCAAATAACAATCAAGGATCTTCAGACTCTGGAATTTTTCTATCGATCACACACTCAAAACAACTAGAACGTCTTCTTTTTATACTCCTTTATGCCATCATAGCCGTTGGCACTTACCAAAGGAATTCCTCCAATCTACCCGTTGGACGGAATCAATCAAGAAGATCATCCGAGCTATTTAAGGAATCTGATGATAGCCCATCAATCCTGTTCGCCCATACAATCAGGATCTTGGTTTCCATGAATAGAACATTCCAAGATTATTTCGTCGACCATCGGATCTTCAATCGCTCTTAGATAAGAATGAAAGAATCCGAAATGATTATCCAACCAAAGAAACTATTCCAGAGAATAGGATCGAATCCTCAACCATATACCTTGGCTTTGGATTTCCTTCGTTCTGGATTAGAAAAAGCTGTCGGTGAGAATAGACTTAAGTCTTGAGTCTTGAGTCTTAAGTCTTGAGTCTTGAGTCTTAAGTCTTAAGTCTTGAGTCTTGAGTCTTGGGTCTTGGGTCTCGAGAGAACAAAGTCTTCGACTTTAAACCGACGACGGTCTCCGAACATCCAGACTTAGACTGAAAGAAACGTTTTGTCAGCTTCAAAATATTCTGGAAAGATTTCTCCAACAATCTCCCCCTTTTTGATGGTGACAAAACTTTCTTGAAGATTTGAACAACTTTGACCTGCAAAACATTTCTCAAGCAATATGGCTAACTCATAAAGATTAGTAAAACAACCAGACTCTGCATCCACGAGAAAATTGGTTAGTCTTTCATGAGAAACACCATATAACAACACTTGAATAAATGCAACCGAGTCAAGCATCACAATCCACAGTCAATTCAGTCAAATTCACACCCAAGTTCAAGTTCTCAAGTCATACTCAAAATAAACATAACCACAAAAGTCAAAGTTTTAAAAGATGATGTTTGTTCAAATTGGTTTTCTCCCCCTTTTTGTCAGCATTGAAAAGGGTGAGAAATGAGTCATGTCTGCTTGGGAATGCGCACGATCTGGAAATCCCCAATGGACTGGACTACTCCTTCGAGTTTCTTCAGGTCTTCTCTCAGATGAGCTACCTCTTCTCCCTTGGCATTGGCTTGAAGTTGCATAGCGAGGTCTTTGAGTCTATCTTCCAGAGAGACTGAAGATGCTTGTCCAGCATTCTTCAAGACTTGGATTTCACAGTCCAGAACATATATCTGGTTCCGCATTTCCAGAAGAATATTCATGATGCTACGAAGATCTGCAGAATCATCCGTCTGTGTACTGGCATTGACTTTCTCAGATGAAGTGTATGCAGACGATGGCGCTTTTGAATGGACTGGCAGATTTGGAATCAATGCATCACCTTCTTCGTGCAAGTGAGAGACTGAACTTCTTCCGGGTCTTACGGAGATTGTCTTAGATCTTCACTTGACAGCGGCAGCATGAGGTGTAGACCTCTCTTGCTCGCTAACTCCCCCTGTCTCTAGGACATCGAAAGGGGAAGAGTGATGATCATGCTCTTCATTTTCCTTTTCTCCGAAATTGTCGGAGACTTTTCTTTTTCTCCTTCTTCAACTTCTTTCTCTTTCTCTCTCTGTTCTTCTTCTTCTTTCTCCTTCTCTCTCTGTTCTTCTTCTTCTTCTCGTTACGCTGAAGATCTGTTTGATGAGACACGAACGTCTTGTTCTTGTCGGCGCTTGGATAGTGGGATCTTCATCATCTTCATCTTCATCATCATCATCAAGGATGAGAGTTCTTCTCTTCTTCTTCGATGGGGCACCCATGGCCTCCTTTCCTTTCCTTTTTGAAGCGGTCGGACTTGGAGATTTCACTTTGAATTTCTCCATTGCCTTGGAGAGTTCTTGCGAGACGCATCTTCATTAACATTTTCAACCCTACCACCATCTTTTCACACGGTCGATCACAAAATGTATGCGGTAGTTCAATGTTCGGATGTCGAAGATCTTGGTCACCGAGACCGGGATAAGGCAATTGTCCTTTGTCTTTCGACAATGCTCGTACATATGGAAGAGAATAGTGTGCGGGAGAGAAAACTTCCGTCCCGAGTTGATCGCATACATCAACTTTGCTTCGGGAAGAGACACGAAGTCTTTGACGTAGACTTCGGTCCGAGACGGTTAATCACAATCTTATGAAGCACGATGTTGATGGCCTTCATCCTTGAGTAGGTAATTTTCTTCTCTACATCCATATCTTTGACAAGATCCGAGTAGTACGAGCGGTGAGACTTTGATAGGGAGATAGCGTCCCCGTTCAACTCCAACAATGTCCGCCAACATATTCACATCTACCACGTAGACTTTGTCTCGAACACCGAATGAAATTCTATTCGCATCCAAAAAGCTCGATTAGAATAGAAATAAGCGGTCGATTCAGCATACCCCGTCTCGTAGAGTCGAAATGCGGAAAGTCTCAAGTTGAAGCAAATTCAACTTTTCTCTTAAGTTCACGTTGATGGAGTCCGGGAAGTCAAAATCGACACTTCTAGGGTTTATCACCCCTCTTTTTAACAGCCTGAAATATACTTTCTCCCGATTCTTGGATTTAAACAAATCCATCCGATTTCCTCTCACCTTTGCTTTTGCCACACCCATTCGGGTTTAAAATCAAGGAACATTTTGTCATCATCGTTCCGTCAATCGATTTTGTCCCGGCAAACGAGGATCATTGGAATGTTCTCAAGAGCCTCCACTTTGCCCTTCCTTTAGGAGCAATTCCCAATTCCTCCATTTTCCGCAGAAAAAGATACTCATTTCCATAATTTTTATCCTTAAGGAAGTCATCTATATATTTTAACGAAGAACCGAGAGGTTTTCAACGCACGATAAAGCTTATAGATGAAGGAGGGTCTTTGGACTCTTCTTTGGGTCGGCATCTTCGACTATATCTTCTTCCAGATGTTGACTTGCACCTTGTGGGGTAGGAGGTGCTGAATGACGTGGAGGAGAGCGAATCGGACTTTGTCGCCGACTTGATAAGTCTTCTTCCTCTGTAAGATCGAAATGAATCGGCCCTTTCTCCATTCTTTGTGGTCCCCTGCTTGCTATTCTTGATGATTTCCTCGAAGACGACATCTTCCTTTGTCTATTGGAAGATTCCTTCACTTGCTTTTCCCAAGGAAAAATGACCACTTTCTCGACGACGAACAAGGAGTAGAAACAGTATCGGGAGGAGAGTGTCTTTTTAGGGTTTTGAAGATTTTGGGCGAAGAAAAAGACAACTGTATATATATATATGTACCTCGGATTTGAAAAGAGAAGTTTAAATCGGTACAAGGAAGGTGTACGAACATATCGTTTCAAAATCAATAATTACCAAAATTAATTCCTTGAAAAATTTTCGAATTTTCACACGATTATTACTAAACAAAAGATCGTACCTTTTCAAATAACTAAGCGAGAATTCGTACCTTTTCGAATAGGAACTTACGGTCTTTAGCCATGAATGTTTGAGTCTCATGATTTAAAGTCGAGAGATCGAGTCTCGAGTTGGTGAGTCTCTAGACTTTAACTTCTTCAAGCTTCAAAATGTTGAGACTTGAGCGGATGAAGTCGAATTGATTTTTCTCCAAAGGCTTTGTGAAAATATCCGCTAGTTGACTCTTTGAATCAACAAATTGAATCGAGATTTCTCCATTTTGAATATGATCTCTAATAAAGTGATGTCGAATCTCAATATGCTTTGCTCTTGAATGAAGGATTGGATTTTTGGTGAGATTGATCGCAGGGTGTTGTCACATCTGATTTACGTGCATGAGTCTTCAATGCCAAAGTCTTGTAGCTGTTGTTTTATCCATAGAATTTGCGAACAGCAGCTTCCAAGAGCTACATACTCCGCACGTCGTTGAGAGAGCTACGGTGCTTTGCTTTCTTGAAAACCAAGACACTTGTCCCTGTTTCCAAGCGAGTTGACAAGTTCCGAAGTGCTCTTTCTATCGACTACATGAACCGGCGGATCTCGCATCCGAGTATCCTAGAAGAGTAAAGTCTCCCCTCTTTGGATACCAAAGACCGATGCTTGAAGATGAAGCAACGTATTTGATAATACGTTTCACGGCAATGAGATGTGATTCTCTAGGATCTGATTGAAACCTAGCACGAGATGCAAACACTCAACAAAATATCGGGTCTAGAAGCGGTAAGATAAAGAAGTGAACCGATCATGCTCACAATACACTTTTGATCTACTTTCTTCCCTTCTTCATCCTTGTCTATCTTACGAGAGCATGACATTGGTATGTCGATCTTCTTGCAATTTTCCAATCCAAATCTTTTGACAAGATCATTAGCATATTTTTCTTGGAAGATAAAAGTTCCTTCCTTCAATTGCTTTATTTGAAGGCCAAGAAAGAATGTTAATTCTCCCATCATACTCATTTCAAACTCATCCTGCATAGACTTAGAAAATTTCTTGCAAAGACTTTCATTAGAGGATCCAAAAATAATGTCATCAACATATATTTGAACGAGTAAAAAGCTTTTGTTCTCCTTTTTGATGAATAGAGTAGTGTCTACTTTACCTTTGACAAATCCGTTCGTAATAAGAACTTACTTAGTCTGTCGTACCCAGCTCGAGGTGATTGCTTTAGACCATACGAGCCTTTTTCGGTCCCCGAAGGCGAGTCGCTTCTTTGGGTCTTCAAATCCGAGCGGTTGTTCCACATAAACTTCCTCTTGGATAAATCCATTTAGGAAAGCACTTTTGACGTCCATTTGGAATAACTTGAAATTTTTGTAACAAGCAAACGCAAGTAATAGACGAATAGCCTCTAACCTTGCAAGCGGTGCGTATGTCTCGTCATAGTCTATTCCTTCTTCTTGCGTGTATCCCTTGGCCACGAGTCTTGCTTTATTGCGTACGACTTTTCCTTCTTCGTTCATCTTGTTCCCGAATACCCATTTTGCTCCAATAACGGTTTACCTTTCGGTTTAGATGTCAATTCCCGAGACATCATTAATATTGAACTGTCGAGCTCCTCTTGCATAGCTTCGATCCAGCTTTCATCAGATAAAGCTTCTTCTATGCTTTTTGGTTCAATTTCAGAGATGAGAGCAACAGCACTAGATTCTTCATGTCTTTTTGATCTGGTGCGGATTCCTTCATTGATTTCGCCAATAATGAGATCTTTAGGATGACTGGATTTGTGTTTCCAGTTACTGGTTGATTTGCTTGGTTGATGATCTCTTTCTTTGTTTGAATCTTCATGAGCATCTTGATGATGGACTTCCAGAGTCTGAGATGCTTCTTGAGTTGAAGACTTTGGAAGGTCTAGCGTGAGTTCAGATTCTTCATATTGAGTCTGGCTGGATTCATCTTGCGCTGAGTCTTGGAATTTGACATTCATTGATTCTTCCACAGACTGGCTTTTCTTGTTATAGACTCTGTAGGCTTTGCTTGATGTAGAGTATCCAAGAAAGATGCCTTCATCTGATCTTTCTTCAAACTTACCAACTCGATCATTTGCATTTTTCAAAATAAAGCATTTGCAACCAAATACATGAAAGTATGAAACACTAGGCTTCTTACCTTTGAACAATTCATAAGGGGTTTTCTCAAGAATAGGTCTTAGAAAGACTCTATTTATAATATAGCATGCGGTTGAAACGACTTCAGCCCAAAACCGTGAAGAAATTTTGCTTTCAATTAAAAGTGTTCTAGCCATTTCTTGAAGAGATCTATTCTTTCTTTCCACAACTCCATTTCTTGAGGAGTGTATGGAGAGGAGAATACATGTTTAAAACCAGATTCATCACACAATTTTGTGAAATCTTGATTTTCAAATTCACCTCCATGATCTGTTCTTATACTTGAAATAGCACATCCTTTTTCATTTTGAACCTTTTTAGCAAATTTCTCAAAGTATGAAAAGGTTTCTGACTTATTTGCAAGAAAATATACCCAGGTAAATCGAGAGAAATCGTCTACAATTACTAGACAATACTTCTTACCTCCAATGCTCTGGGTTCTTGTTGGTCCGAAGAGATCCATATGAAGCAACTGCAGTACATGATTAGTAGATACATGATTTGTTTGCTTAAATGAATTTCTTACACCTTTCCCGGAATGCATGGAGTGCATAAGTCGGACTTATGGTAAGGCAATTTAGGTAGACCTCGAACAAGCTGCTTAGAAGAGATTTTGGCTAATTGCTTCTTGTTGATATGGCCAAGCTTTACGTGCCATAGAACTGCTTCATCTTGAATTGAGATTAAGCATTGTTCTTCATTTGGCTTTACATCAAGGAGATAGATGTTTCCATGCCTTTGACCCATGAAAGACTGAGTCGAATCTTTGCTAATTCGAACATATGCCTTCTTGAAAGGAGATCTTGTAACCAGATATCACACAGTGGCTAATCTTTGAGTAGATTGTAGTTGAGTCCTTCCACTAGAGAGACATTGCTTATTGTGAGATTTCCAATTTTTACGTCCCGAATCCCACAATACTTCCTTTGCTATTTCCTCCGAAAGAAACTTTTCCACCATTTACTTGAATAAGCTTAATGAAACAATTTGAGTCTCTGTCATGTGTCTTGAGCATCCGCTGTCAAGATACCATTTTATCTTCTTTTGACGAGACACTGCATTCAAAAGAGAGTCTCAAGCTTTCTTTGGTACCCAAACTTTCTTGGGTCCTTTGGTGTTAGTAGGATGAGCATTATTAGGCCATACTCTCTTAACGAGCTTCCATACCATAGGACATTCTTTTTCAAAATGATCTGATTGTTACACTTAGAACACCTTAAAGCATTTCGACCTACGAGACTTTACAAACACTCTTTTGAAATGATTTTTATAAGCCTCTTTTGATGGTCTTTTCTTAATTCTTTCTTTTACTTTTGGAAAATCAATCAAGGGGATTGTTTCATTTGTCATACCTAGACCGGACTTATTAAAGTAAGGTCTTTGGACTGAAAGCACTTTTTCAAGCTTTTCGGATCCTATCGAAAACTTCTTTGAAATATTTGATAAGTCTGTTTTTAAGAAGACATTTTCTTTCAAAAGATCATCTTCTTTTTCTTTAAGAGCAGAAACATTTAGGTCTAGACTTTTAACTCTTTCTTCTAAAATAATTTCCTTTTGTTTCGAAATGAGTTTTCCTTTTTAAGTTCGGAAATTCTTTTGAGAGAAGTCTTGAGGCTGAAACACGGTTCATCAATATATTTAGAGACTTTGACAGGAATTTTAAAATTACTTACCTCAAATTCAACTGTAAGTCGATCCGATCCGAATCGAATCGAGTCGAATGTGCCATCAAACATATGTTGGCGTATTCATTATCACTCTCTTCACATTACGTATCACTCCGGGTTTCGGCTTTGAGAGCCTTTCGAAACTTCTCGGCTTTTCCTCTTTTCTTTTCGAAAGAGGACGGTTGGGTACGATGTGTCCCTTCTTCTTACATTCGAAGCAAACTACATCTCTATTTGGTTCCTCATCATCAACAGACTTGGTCTGCTGTCTTTGAAAACTTTGTTTCTTTGGGTTGAACCTTCTGCCTTTTCTATTCAGTTTCTTGAATCTTCTTATCATAAGGGCGAGCTCCTCATCATCCATATCATCTTCAGAATCTGCATCATCAGAATCATCATTTGATTTTAGTGCAATAGATTTCTTACCTCTTGGATCTTCGTCTTCATTAATTCGTTCCACTTCGTAAGACTGAAGAGTTCCAATTAGCTCGTCTACAGATAATGGCATGATTCTTTGCGTCTCTCTTATTGAAGTCTTTATATGATTCCAATCCTTGGAGAGTCCACGAAAGCTTGTTCACCTTCATGGGATCAGAAATTTTTGTCCTTGGTTCTCAAGACCATTGACAATATCGTAAAACGACTAAACATGTCGGTTATAGATTCTCCTGGTTTCATTTTGAAGGCTTCATATTGACCGAGGAGAATATTGATTCTAGTCTCCTTCACTCGATCTGTTCCTTCATAGGTGATATGTAATCTATCCCATACTTCTTTTTGTAACACAAGAAGATATTACGTTATATTCGATTGGAGACAAAGCACAATATAAAGAGTAAATTGCTTTTGCATCGAGTGCTTGTCTCTTGTTTATTTCTTCTGAGGCATTCCACTGGCTTCAACGGTTTTCTTTTCCTCTTTCGAGAGGCGATGCAACGCGGGAGTGATTCCTCTTTCCACAACATCCCATTCCGGAGGATCCTTGGATCGTAGGAAAGCTTTCATCTTGTTCTTCCGGATGTTGTAATCCTTTCCGTCAAAGTAGGGAGGTCTGGTATTGCTTTGCCCCTCCATCGATCCTGGTGCTAGCATACTAGCCATGGATCTTTTACTGCGAAGTAAAACACTTCAAACAAAGTAAGAACACGGGCTCGATACCAATTGATATTGCTAGTATGAGTACCTAGAGGGGGTGAATAGGTATACAAAAATTTCTCGAAGCTTGCACGATATTTAAACAGTTAATGATTCAATCGCAAGAGTTAAATATCAATCGAGAGGCTGAGTAAGGAAAGAGAGAATTGAACACTCGGTTTATAGTGGTTCGGCTTGATCCAAGCCTACGTCCACTCTTACGCGGCAACAGGCCGATTGGCTGGATTCCACTATAATCAAAGAGCTGTTACGGTGTTGATCTTCCTTGAATTCTAGGTGTAGATGATCTACCACACTCGCTCAAGGTGTCACCAAATACAAACACTCTCTTTTACAATTTCGCTCGAGCGGTCTCAAATAACAATCAAGGATCTTCGAGACTCGGAATTTTTCTATCGATCACACACTCAAAACAACTAGAACGTCTTCTTTTTATACTCCTTTATGCCATCATAGCCGTTGGCACTTACCAAAGGAATTCCTCCAATCTACCCGTTGGACGGAATCAATCAAGAAGATCATCCGAGCTATTTAAGGAATCGATGATAGCCCATCAATCCTGTTCGCCCATACAATCGGGATCTTGGTTTCCATGAATAGAACATTCCAAGATTATTTCGTCGACCATCGGATCTTCAATCGCTCTTAGATAAGAATGAAAGAATCCGAAATGATTATCCAACCAAAGAATCTATTCCGAGAGAATAGGATCGAATCCTCAACCATATACCTTGGCTTTGGATTTCCTTCGTTCTTTGGATTAGAAAAAGCTGTCGGTGAGAATAGACTTAAGTCTTGAGTCTTGAGTCTTAAGTCTTGAGTCTTGAGTCTTAAGTCTTAAGTCTTGAGTCTTGAGTCTTGGTCTTGGGTCTCGAAGTCTTGAAAGTCTTGGGTCTTTTGGGTCTCGAAAGATTTCTCAACATGTAGGAACCAGTCTTAAACGTAGTCAAAACGCATGTTGTTCAACAACTACACGTGAAAAAAATCCACTTACGCCAACCAAGATGGAGATCACTAAATTCTATACTTCCTGAGAAAACTTTAGTAATTCATCCTTCACCCGAGACTTAGGTCCATTCAAACGGGAAAAGGATGTGAAGATTCGTTTTGTCGGTGACTTCAAAATATTAGCTCATTCACTTTGGAAAAATTCCTGATTTCTCCAATAATGAAAATCTTTTGATAGAAAGAAAAAGTATGCCTCCCTTTCATAAACAAGCTATAACAAATCTAAGCAACTAAAAAATCTGACCAGCTAAAGGGCACCACCACAATGCAGAAAACGTAATGTGGTAAGCCATCCATCCAAACAAAATGGATGCCGGGTTTACAAACAGAAGAGCTTCTCCAATGTTAAGGACAATTCAATCCTCAACAAACTAAGGTCCTCTGTAACAGACACTGCCACAGCCCAACTGACCAAGAAAAATGCACTCTGAGATCGTCAAACCTCGCACTATGAAAACGAATATGAGGAAACAGATTCTTTGACCTGCTAACAAAGAAAAAATCTATTGGCTAACACCATTATTTTTCTCTTTAAATCCTTTTGTAGTTAGAATTCTCTCCAAAAACTCTCCCAGGACAAAATGCTAGCTCTCACCGGTGCTTTAGAATTCCAGGAAATCTTCCAAGGAGAAGGGAGTTCCCAACTTCTGTTGTGTTCCAGAAGTTCTATATGCTGATTTAACAGTGATAATCCCATCGTTGCAGGCTATAGTGAAACCATAAGACAATATCCTCTTCTCCATCAATACCCCAAAAACCATAAGGCGTGCCAAAGATCATGAAGTTGTTCAATTTCCCCATGATTCCATAGATCTTGATGCCACCACACCATTCCTCCGTTTTTCCCTTCACGAAATGAGACCATTAAAGAAAGATCTCCACAACATTTGGCAGATTGCTACCTTATAACTGTCAAGATACAGTAGCTCCTAACCATCTTTTGGATTGATCTAGATCATTCTAGTAAACAGAAGACTGTTAAGTCCAATAATCCAAGATTGGATGGCTAATTTTTCCTATGCAAGCAATTATGTCCCAAGTTGCAACACCATGTTGCTGTTATATTTGGAAAAAAGTCCTTGGTCGTGACCTAGCAATAAGAATCGTTGAAGTATTTAAGTGTTAAACCACGTCTTTATATAACAATTTAAGCTTTTAAAAGAGTTGACAATGGTCTCACACAATTTCACGTGATATTGAAGAAGGAGATCCCAAGTTTAAGCTTTTCAAGGTTCCCTATCTGTTTTCAAGCTTCAATTTTAGGCCAAAGCCCAATCTATGCATGAGGGGGAGTTTGAAAGTACTTAACTAAATGTTAAACCACATCTTATCTGTCACGCCCCGAACCTCGAGCGCGTGTCCATCCCTCTCTGATTGATAAAATGTTGCGACTTCCAGGACGAGTCGCCAACCCTTTCATTTTATTGCACATGCGGAAGCAAAAATAAATCTCCTCACAGTAATCATCTCGGGATAGAAAAGCAAGACAACACATTCACAACCAAATATGATTTTATAAACAATGGGTTTGGATACAAAAAGAATATGGTCAAAAGTCTACAAGAAGGTCGGCTCTAAAAAAAAAGGTATTGTCCTATGACATACTAGTCGAACACAAACATCAATCCTTTTGACTCCACCTCCATAGACTCCGAGGCTTTGGTCCTCCATGACCACCTTTAAAGACCTGAAAATGGTTATACAATAACCAGAAGACAATGTCTCAGCAAGTCCACGCTCTAAAGTCCGATTAGGAGGAAAACCGCCAAGAAGCGTCCTAACCACACAATCACACAATTAGAACAAAAGACTTACCTCACCTTAGTTCCTTCCTACACGTCAGTATAATTTACATAACACATAAGTGCACATAATAACACTCGGTCAATTGGAGTGTCTCAAATCACATCTCCGTCAATCACCACATCTCATTCGATCATATATTCCAATTGATCACTGTCACATAGGCACGACTTATCATGCATTTCAATTGATTATAGTCACACGGGTATGATCTAACCATCACATAGCGGGTTTATCCGTCACACAGTGGATTTACCCCACACACAAACCTAACCGTCATACAGTGGTTTTTTACCCACACAGCGGATTTAACGGACACACATCGGATTTATCCGTCACATAGCTAAGCATCATCGAGCCCCATCGAGCCCAACAACGTCTACCTCAAGATGACTTCCCACATAAAAGCATCGTTCACTTGACACACAACGGGTGACGAATTCTCTTAATCAACACACGATTATCCCAACCCGACTAAGGACCTTATGCTTTGCTCTTAAATTCCTTAATTCAAATAATGTCTTGGTTTATTTTCTTCGTGTTAAAAGTACCTGATAAAATAATCGTGTGTGGGTACACGGTCGACTTGAGTCAAAATTTCCATATCTTTACTTTAGAAAATCCCACTTTTTATACAATGTCTGAAAATCATTTCGGCATTAAAAACTGAAGCCTCAGTATTTTCTAATTAAATACCAAAATTACTCCATTTTTGGAATAAATACCCAGTATTATAATTTTCACTTCAACACTCAATTAAATAAACCACGCATACCATTGAAATCAGCACATAATTCCGGTCACCGGCTATTCCAATCTAATTTCCAGAAAATAATTAATAATTAAATATTACCAAAATTAATTAAATAATCACAATTAATTACCATAAATATTAACCTATGCCAAAATTGCTAAATTAAATACCAATACCGGCCCGGAAAATTCCCAACCCTTCTAAATAAATAGCACATCCTATCTAGGCCTTAATTAATTTAATCTAACCACTTAACATGCACAATTAACTAATTAAATCACTAATTTAATCTAACTAACCATCTAAGTCCTAATTAAATTAAACTAAACACCCATTAAACGTTATTAGCCTACTAAAAAGAGTTTAGTGCATAAACTCATTGATTTATTGCGAAAATCGGTTCACCGCGACGACGGCACAAATGCAACCGAAATCCGAATTTTTGGCGGCGTCGACAAAACTTGGACTAGGCCTAGAACCGGCCCAACACAAATCCGCAAGGCTGAGCTTTGGCCTTAGGCTTCTTTGGGCCTGCTGGTCGCGGGCCCAAGATGGGCTGAACTAAACCCAACTAATGGGCTGAGAATGGGCTGTCTTCATTGGGCTGTTGAACTGGGCTGACTTCTTATGGGCTGAGCTGCTGACTTGCGTGGGCTTGAAGAAGACGGACCGTGAAGATGGGCTGACCAAATTGCTGGATTTGCTGGCCTCAATCGGTGGCGTGGAGTTGGGTAAACCGAAGCAGCAACTATGGAAGAAGGTCGGTGGCGCTGGCAGCTGTTCAGTTGCTTCGGTTACTGGAAATCGTGGGCGGTGAAAGCTGGGTCAACAAACCAAGCTTGCTGGAGAAAGATTTGACCGAGCAACTGAAGCTGGAGAAGGTGTTGATGCTGGTGGACTTGAACGTGGCGAGGGCTGAAGGGTTGAGGCAGTGTTGAACGTGCATGGAGAGGAGAGCAACGAAAGATGAAGGCTTCGGTGGATGGCTGCGTGAGGAACGCTCGGTGGAGAGGCGGTGGTGTGTGGGTGAGTGGAGAAGGAGTTTCAACGGAGGGAGGGGTGCTCGACGAGAGAAAAACGAAAGAGAAAAAGCTGAACAAATGGAGAGAAGTCGGGGAAGAGAGAAGGGATGGTCGGCGAGCAGAGGAAAATTGAGAGAGGAGAGAAAAATCAAAGCTAAAATATCTCCAAAATGCTCGGTCCCCTCTTAGTCTCCAACCTTATCCCTTATATCTCCAATACTTTCTTGCTTTGAATTTCTATAATTACTCAAATTAATGCCAAAAATCCAGCCCTCCGTCTTAACTCCGAATTTCACTAGATTTTGGCTCCAATTTCTTCATTAAATTTCCCAATTCGACGTCCAATTTCATCGAAGAAAAATCCCGAACATTTTTTTGTACATCCCTAATACTCAAAAACTCACTTATAAGTCCAAATTTCTTTTAATTTGGCCTATCCGAATTTCCACTATTTTTTCAATGTCCAAATGCTTTTTCAAAAAAATCTCGAAATCTCCAAAAAAAATTCGGAGGATGAGTCGACGTTCCTAAAATAGATTGTGATAAAATGAACTTTCAATTTAAAATCGGATTGATTATTGATTAATTTCAATCTAACGCGCTTTTAGTGCGATCTAGTCTATCATGTAACATTTAGGAATTTTTGATGCAATTGACCCGTGATCGATTTATCTTGAGTCACAATGTACATCTCCAACACATTGGCAACTCTCAGTTGTTGTGAAAATCTCAAGGTTTCAAATGCGGGTACTGAGTATCGGATACCAAAATGATAGAAAAATCGGTCTAATGCCGATCAACGAGTATTTTGCAATCAAGTGGAATCACCCACACTCTAATCACATATCTCAGTTGAATCGACTTATCTCCGGTCTCTAATTGGTTTCTGACAATGATGTAATGGCCATTGCATACCAACACAATCGAGCAATCAATTCCTAATCAAATTCTCAAGTACATTGTATTTAGATTCTTTAATTGCTTCCCCAAATAGACCAATTATCTCGTAAGTGATTAACTCAAATAATAGCATTATCGACGACGTGTCAATGAATTACCTAATTTATTTAATCAAAAATAAATTCTGAAAATTCAGACTGTCACATTATTTAACAATTTAAACTTCTAGCACAATTGGCAGTGGTCCCACACATTTGCACTGCCATGATTGAAGCTTTATTAACAGTATTATGACCAATCAGCAAAGCTGAATTGTAAAATATAATTTCATTTGAAGATTGATGAATGAAAGGTAAAAATCAAATAAATTATTAGGTAAAATCCAGGGATTTTCCATTAAATTAAACAAAAACAATCAATTTCTATTAAAATCCACATGCTGTTATGTTTCTTCAAAGCAGTAGCCTATATTTTCAGTCCACTATTATCAATTTTGCACCTTGATATAATATCACCGGAAGACTCTAATTATTTTGCACATAAACTAATCATGCTCCCCGGAAAATAAAAAAATATGACTCACATGTAACATAAAAGTTAGAACTCAATACTTTATCAGCAAGTTTGAAAGCACACTATAACCAAATGGCACTTGCCATTAGCTTTTGCATTCAAGACAAATAACTATGATTCTGATTTATGATTCTAAGTTACATGATAATAAAACTCAAAATGACCCAGTCAAATGCTTTATTCACCAGTAATCCTCACAAGAGCATTGCCCTTCCTTGAAGCAATGAAACCTGCGGGTGTCCCTAACAGTGATTTCCCTTTTTGTAATCGTAGAGATATGTTTGATTGCATTATGGCAGTCCCCACATATTCTAAGATTTTTCACCACAAGTATTGGCTCCCCATCCTTGGTCGAAATCAACCCAAATGCAACCGCTAGCTTCTCACTGTGATGTCTTAATCTCATTTCCATCTCTTTTTCCTCCATTCCATCCTCCTTTAACGAAACCTGATTAACATCCGGTACATAGCCAACCTTCCTAATCTTCAATAGCATCTCATCCAAGTAATCACGAGTCTCCTTAATCATTGGGTGTGAACTATCTTCTGCAACAAAAACATGGGTTCTTCGATTCAGCTCAATTCAGCTGCAACCTGGATTCTTTTTAACACCTCTGTCTCGCATTAGCCTTCTTATTGCTACCATATCTTCCAATCTACTAGCTCTAATGAACATATTCAAGAGGGACAACATATGGAGCAGCATTTGCAGGTTCATGCTGCAAAAACTGATAAGCTGCTTTGACAGCTATCTCCATGTTACCATGCTTCCTACATGACCCAAGCACTGAGGCCCAGCCAACGGAGCCAGGACTGAATGGCATTGTCTCAATTAGCTTCTCAGCTTCACTTATTTTGCCTGCCCAACCTAGTAGATCAATCATGCACGAGTAATGTTCTGCCTCTGGCTCAAGCCCAAACTTCTCCTTCATCATGTTGAAATATGTTTGGCCCTCATGAACTTTCCCAGTATGTGCACATGCAGAAAGTATGGAGATGAAAGTTATACTGGTAGGAGGGATATCATTGTCCAGCATCTCTTGAAAGAGAGCAAGAGATTCCTCTCCTAATCCATGCTGAGCATAACCTGCAATCATTGAGTTAAGTGAGACAGTATTATGCTCTGGCATCCTATTAAATAACCTCCTGGCATCCCCCAGATTTCCGCACTTCGAATATGTTGCAATTCGTTCTACTGAACTTGTTCACCCTCTATCAAAGTTCATCCAGCTTGTAGATGTCTTATCACTGTATTTTTTATACCATTACTAGTCACACAGCATTCCTCATATCAAGTTCACTTGATAACAACTAAATAGATGGTTTCGTCAACTTTAAAATATCATAAGAGGTTTCCCAACAATTCATGCGAAGTCAGAGGGTTTCAATGGTAAATCCTGCTGGTAACAAAGTTTGCCTTTCCTAAATATGCCAAATTTCCAAAAATTGTGATGATCAATTTATCCTCATTTTACCTTGAAAATTCAATGCTTCTCAAATTTAACTGAATTTCATTGTAGATTGTATCGCATGATCTAGCAGCCTCTCTTGGGGTTAAATCGTAAATAGCAATTTACCCTCCATATTAAGAGGATCCAAATCCCTAGCTTGAAGACATGTAATACAATGAATCTTGAACAGGGATCAGCATGCTATCTAACCACTAAAGCAACTGCCACAAACATAAGCCTTTTCGCCGCAAACATCTAAAGCATATAGTGCAGTCTTTCTAGCATAGTGAAGCCCTAGTGGTGTTTCTTAGCCTTGACAGAATTGTATTACTGCATTTGAAGGTTTAGGCTCTATATTTCTCGGCATCATAACAACCATACATATACAAGCCATTTTGTGGTGAACAATTAAAGCATATGGTAGTCTTTCCAGCAGAGAGTAGCCCCCAGTGGTGTTTCTTGGCCCTGACAGAATCAGATTACTGCATTTTGAAGGCTTAGGTTCTACATATCTTGACATCAGTTGTATTAGAACATAGGTTGAAGATGCTTTTTCACCAACACATGACAGCAGCAAGATTACTATAAAGAGCATGATGGCATACGAGAATTTATTACCCAACCCCACAGTTTACATGTTATTTCCCAAGAAACACTTTATTTGCCCCAAACCCTTTTGTAACACTTAATAAAATAGTTTCAGCGTATTATTGCTATACTATCATCACCTGTGAAAACTGGGTAAGTTCTTCACAGTTAGTTTTATTCTCAGAGAAATAAAAAGGCATAACAGTGCAATTCAGGCCAGTGGTAAGAAAGCACTGGACAAATGCAATGTGTAAATAAGAGCAGTTCCTGTTTGATTTGAATCAAGCCCAAGATCTATCAAATGAACTATTCACATGCATTATTCAACCTACAATAATCTATCACAGTGGCAACCTCAAATTTATATGTAAAGGAGTAACTTCTTTGTCAGGATAAGAAAGTGCTTCAAGCAACAATTTTTGAATCTATAAAACCATTAATAACATTGACTGAATGAATCAGCAGATAAACTGTGATAAGAACCAAAATGTTCTTTTGGTGTGATAGTTCCTTTACCTATTCTCAGTGCAGCAAAGAGATCAGAATTCTAATGCATTCAATCCAAAGGAAACGCATCGAATGGCAAGGCACTTGAACTATCAAATTCAAATTCTGCCTGGAACAAGCGTGGAACAAGCGTGGCTCAGATATAGTCCAGGAAAAGTAGAATAGCACGAAAGACACTTGTTAAGATATGTTGAAACATAGGACATGGAATAATATCATGTAAATTCAAAATATTTATCATATAGCTGATGCTCAGGTAGAGATATGAAAGGAAAGAATTATGCCTTCTTCAAGACGTAAATTACATGAAAGGAACAAAGTTAAATAGCCCAGGTATCAATTTTGTCAGGGTTTAAGCAGATAAACAAACCACAGAATTAGACATGCAAGGAAACAGAAGAAGGCAGCTTCTTCAGGAAGAGTGTAGTACCTGAACATAGTCCCTGGGAAGAATTGTATCACTCCTAAGAATTAAGTATTGTCAGATAAACCAATAGGCTGTAGCATCATTAACTAGATTTCTGTTCTTCCATTTATTAATTCAGAAGAGCTGGAGCAACACTGCTGAATCACCCCTACTCAGTCTAAAAACAATAGAAAGGAGATTCCTTTGTATTGTCATAGTAAATAATGCAAACAGATGCATTAAATTGAAACTTGTAACAAAGCTGATTAGAGAACCCGCAGCGAATAGTAAGAGAGAAAGAAGAAGAGAGAAAGAATAGAGAAGAAGAGAAGGAGAATGTAAAAGAAAGAAAGAGGGGCCGTAGATATCTATAATAACAGAAACCCTACATCCATTGTATTTATATTGAATATAAACTGTATATGACAATAATACCCTTATGTAAGTAAAAAATGAAATAAAATTTTGATGATAAAAGAAACTCAATTAAAGTAACTTAACACTCCCCCTCAAGCTGGAGCATATAGGTCACCCATACCCAACTTGGAACAACCAGCAACAAAAGCAAGACGAAATAATGCTTTGGTAAACATATTAGCAAATTGATCTCTAGAGGCAACATAAGGAGTAGCAACCAACTTCTGCCTCACAGCATCACAAACAAAGTGACAGTCAACTTCTATATGCTTAGTTCGCTCTTGAAAAACAGGATTTCCAACAATATAAAATAGCTGCTTGATTATCACACATCATGTCAATAAGTTGATTAATAGAAAATCCAAGCTCCTAGAGAAGAGATTTGAACCACAACAATTCAGCCAAAATATGTGCCACAGTATGTACCTAGCAATGGTAGTCTGTTTCTTACTTCTCCAAGTAACCAAATTACCACAAATAAAAGTACAATACCTAGTTGTAGACCGTCGATCATATGTTGACCCAGCCCAATCAGCATCAGAATAGCCAACCAAAGTGGAAGAATCATTAGATTTATAAATTAGTCCCTTACCAAGAGAGCTTTTAAGATATTGAAGAATGCGACATACAACATCCCAATGAGCTTTCTTAGGTGACTCCATAAACTGACTTGCCACATCAACAGCAAAAGAAATATCAGGACGTGTAACAGTAAGATAAATTAGTTTCCCAACTAGACACTGATATTGATGCTTGTCTTCAATTTCTTTTCCATCATCAACTCCAAACTTTTGATTTGGATCCATAGGAGTATCAACTAGCTTGGAAGCTAGTGTACCTGTCTCAGACAAAAGATCAAGAACATACTTTCGCTGAGACAAATTAATACCTTTTTTACTTCATAAAACTTCAATGCCTAGAAAATACCTAAGAGTTCCGAAGTCTTTAATCTGAAATTGTTGCTAAAGAAAGGACTTAATCTCATAAATGCCAGTCATATCACTATCAGAGATAATTATATCATCCACATATACCACAAGAATGACTACCCCCGATTCCTTCTTGCGAACAAAAATAGAATGATCAGAATAATATTGGTGGAAACCACATCTGAAAATCACTACCATGCTCTTGGAGACTGTTTCAACCCATAAATTGCCTTATGTAACCAACATACTTTACTACGATTTTCCTCTTGAGCAACATACCCAGGAGGTTGCTCCATATATACTTCTTTAGATAAATCACCATAAAGAAAAGCATTATTGACATCCAATTGATATAATGGCTAATCGAAATTCACAACAAGAGAAATAATAACACAAACAGAGTTGAGACGTGCCACAGAGGAAAAAGTCTCAATAATCCACTCCATAAGTTTGAGTAAAACCTTTAGCAACGAGTCGAGTTTTAAGACGCTCGATTGAGCCATCCGGATTGTACTTGATAGTGTACACCAACGACACTTCACCACATCTTTCCCAAGGGGAATATCAACCAATGACCACATTTGGCGAGACACTATAACTTCCATTTCCACATCCATAACTTTCTTCCACTCAAGACGAGACAAAGCCTCAGTGGTAGAAGTAGGAATTGTGTGAGTTTGTAATGATAGAGCAAAGTCATGTAATGGATAAGGAAGATATGAGAGAGACACATAACGCTCAATAGGGTAAGTCAAAGAGGATTTTTGTGTGCAAGACCGAGTACCTTTGCAAAGGACAATAGGAAGATCGTTTGGACCGGAAGACAAGAAGGAAGATTGATTGGAGGGCATTGAAGAGCTGGAGACTGATGGTGCCATAGATTGCTTTTCCCGCTAATACACCTGCAAGGGAGGAGATACTAGAGACAGACTAACAGAATCTAGGGGGATTTCTTGTGGGATAGGAGGACCAGCTACAATGTCAGTTGAAAACTCTTTACCCTTAATAGAATAGTATGGTGTGCCATCGAAAAAAGTAACATCAGCACTAACATATTGAGTATAAGTTGTAGGATCATAACACCGATATCCCTTTTATGTACGTGAATACCCGAGAAAAATACATTTAGTAGCACGAGGAGATAGTTTATCAGAACCAGGACATAGGTTATCAACAAAACAAACACACCCAAAGATGTGTGGGGTAAGAGAGAATAACGGCTTGTCAAGAAATACAACACTGATTGGTGACTGATGATTGAGGACGGTGGAAGGCATATGATTTATGAGGTAACATGCAATAAGGACAGCATTACTCCAAAAAGATTTTGGAACATTCAAATGAAATAAGAGTAAACGAGCAACTTCTAGAAGGTAACGGTATTTTCTCTCGACCACACCATTCTGCTAGGGGTATAAGTACAACTTGTTTGATGTATAATGCCAAGATTAGAACAAAACAAAGAAATTGATTTATGTGTATATTCTAGAGCATTATCTGTTCACAAAATTTTAAGGGATGTATTAAACTGATTAGTAACCTCACGATGAAATAATTGAAAAATATGTAAAAAAATCAAAGCAGTCATAAAGCATATAGAACCATGTTAAATGAGAATAATCATCCACAAAAGTAACAAAGTACTTAAAACCATTTCTACTAGCAATATGGGAAGGTCCCCAAATGTCCAAATAAACAAGTTCAAGTAAAGTACATGCACGAGAATCATTACGACTAGGAAAGGAACTACGATGATGTTTCTCAAATTCACAAGCCTCACACTCGAATAGAAATTGATTTACACTCGGGAGTTATTTGTTGTAACTTAAATAAAGATAAATGCCCTAAACAAGAATGCCATAATAGGAGGGTAATAGAACTAGCAGCTAGACCATTGGCGTCAGCAGTGGAAACACCATTGAGATAGTAGAGTCCATCATATTCATGCCCTCCACCAATCATCTTCTTTGTCTGAAGGTCTAAAAAATGCAATGAGATGGATAAAATGTAACTGAACAACTAAAAGTTTTAGTTAACTGACTAATAGATAACAAATTTAAAGGAAGTTGGGGAACATGTAAAACAGAGAACAAAGATAAGGAAGATGTAAGTGAAACGGTCCCTGATCCAACCACTTGAGTTGATAAATCATTAACTAAAATAACTTCGGATGAAGGACTAGAGTTAGTGTGGGAAGAAAATAGTTCTTGCTTATTTGTCATATGACTAAAAGCCCCCGAGTCAATGACCCAAGAGGTGTTAGGAGACAAAGTAGAGAAAGAGGCCATGTTACCTGTATATGCAAGAGTAGTAGTGGATGAGAAATTGGAAGCCTCTAGTTGTTGGACACGTTTGATGAGTTGTGCAACCATATCATCTCGAGCCGTAGACTCAAAAGAACTACCCCCAGGTGGGAGAGATGGGTTCATGTCGCTGTAAGACACATTTCGAGCACTCCCTTCAGACACAGCAGTATTTGCAGTAACTGATCGTTGAGCCCACTCAGGCTTGCCATGCTTGGCCAAACAAGTGTCAACAATATGACTAAATTTGCCGTAATATATACACTGACGGCTATCTCGATCAAAACTTTGTCTACTACGTCAACCACCACGACTACGACCTCCCCCAAAACCATGACCTCTATTGGAAAATCCACCACGACCACAACTACCACTACCAGCCACAAATGCTGAATTGTCTTTAGATGAAGTAGAAGACGGAGGGACAATGTGCTGAATTCAACAAAATGCTTCATTCATAGAAGGAACTCTCTTTCCAGCAAGAAGCTGACTCTTCACAGGCTATAAGTCAGCATTCAAGCCAGATAAAAATTTGGCCACTTGAAATTCAGCTTGTTGTGTCTTTAGTCTCTCAAGATCAGTAGTGATGGGCTGATAAAGATTGAGTTCTTCCCACATACCTTTCAAAGCACTATAATATTCTCCAAGAGACTTGTCTCCCCGTTTAAAATTAAAGATCTTCTCATATAGTTCATAAACTCTAGACATATTTTTGTCTTGTGAGTAACTCTCCATAAGATCATCCCACACTTCCTTAGCAGTTGTGTGGAACATGACATTAGCAACGATGGATGGTTCCATGCTATTCCATAACCACACCAGAAGTGTATCATTCTCTCTCATCCAATCACTATAGTCTTCAGAATTTTCAGCAGAAGGGTCTATGGTAAGATAATGAAGTTTCCCTTTGGCATTAATATAGACCTTCACAGCTTGGGCCCATAACACGTAATTGGAGGATCCATTTAATTTAATAGTGGTAATTTGAACGTTAACACTAAAGTTACTAGGGGACTCTCAAACCAGCAATATGATTAAGTAATCAGATAGTTAGATCTGCTCTGATACCATGTAACAAAGCTGATTAGAGAACCTACAGCGAATAGTAAGAGAGAAAGAAGAAGGGAGAAGGAATAGAGAAGAAGAGAAGGAGAACGTAAAAGAAAGAAAGGGGGCTGTAGATTTCTGTAATAACAGAAACCCTACACCCATTGTATTTATATTGAATATAAACTATATATAGCAATAATACCCTTATGTAAGTAAAAAAGGAAATAAAACTTTGATAATAAAGGAAACTCAATTAAAGTAACTTAAAAAAAACTAAAAAGAAGAATCAAACATAAAAAGCAACTCAGAGTGATCTCTTCACAGAGTTCACATTGCTCTTAGATAGTCTCCATTAAAAGTGAGAGTGACTCTATTATGAATCCCCATCTCAAAAATGACATGACTTGGACCAGAACATCTCAATGAGTTAACCTAAAAAGACTAAACTTAGTCTACCACCCACAAAGCAAAAGAACAAGATAATGCTTTCCCCATTGCTCTAACAAGCAATCTATAATAGACAGAACGATACATAATTAAAATGACCAATCCATAGAAGTAGAACTTCCTTAAGGATGACTGAAATGTCAACCTAGAACTGCATAAACAACAGAGATGATTTTGAGACCTTGGCCTAAATCACCCGAGATATGGTCAGTTTGGCTCATCCTATTCTGAGCCTCACACTTGTGTACTTTGGTTGTAAGTGCAGCCCAAGTAAGCATTTTCTAAAAGGTCATCCATACCACTAATAGTGTTCTCACCCGAGGACTAGCTCTCTGCACCATCCTAAAAGCTTGCTACCGGGAGCCGTACCTTGTCCAACCCTTCCAGTCCTGGCGGTCACTCCCCACCCTCATCAAATCAGGGAATTGCAATTTTACCAAAAAGAGAGGAAACTGAGCAACCTATACTTCCTAATGGCAAGTATGAGAATGAAAGAATTTATCCAAAACCACAACCAACATCTTTGACCAAGCAGCTGAATGGGAGTCAAAACATTACATTACCTTGCTTGTGATTGAACAAGAGATGCAGTGGCAAAAGATGCATGTGAAGCAGCAACATATCAAAAGAAATTGAGAGATTAACCTGTCTTGACTTTTACATTTTCAAAGGAGTAAAACCATTGCATTGGCACCTAGCAAAAATTTTACACAAGTCAGACCTCACCATGGCCCTCAGTGACATATCTATTAATTATAAGAAAATTTCTTTCAAGTTTGGAGAAATCAGATCTAAGCATCGTCAAGTGCGTGATTCTCAGGTTCACAACTGGCATATTACAAGGTTAGTTTCTAATACAATAAATTATAGGAAAATTTCTTTCAAGTTTGGAGATATCAAATCTAAGCATCGTCAAGTGCGTGATTCTCAGGTTCACAACCGGCATATTTACAAGGTGAGTTTTTAATACAATATACTCCATCACAAGAGTTCCCACGACATCAAGAAAATTTCTGCTATATCTAAAGATACACTAGATCAATTATGCGTGATTATATATTATGCCTACAAGCAATCTTTTAAAAAGAAACAGATCAAAGGAACCCGCTTGATGTCTGCTTCCAATTTAAATGAGGTCAGAAGTTAAGTTCCAAACGGTAGCATTACTGAAGACAATAAAGATTGAAGAAATTCGTAAAGGTAGAAAGTGAAGTCTACAATATGATTTATTTCAAACAAATAGAAGTGATATGCACTTATCTAACTTATAGTTGGTTACACATTGAACTTATTTATGATTTACTACTTTATCATTACTACGAGTAATGATGTTAAATAAGACAATTAGTTTGTAAAGTCTCTTTATATCTGTATTCAAATTTTGAAAGTACAGAACGACTTAAGAATTGGCCCAACCAAGTCAAAGTGATTTGGCCAAGGCCCTGTTTGGTAACCGTCTAAACAATGTCAAATTCTGATTTTTTGTTCCCGAGATCTGTTTAAGAACAGAATCGCATTTGGTAAAATTTTTGTTTCCGGGAACAAATTTGTTCTCGGGAACAGATTATGAATAGAATCAAGAATAAAAAAAAATGCGATTCTTGTTCCATAATCAAAAAAAAGAATCAAAACCAACTATTTTCTTCTCTTTTCTTCTTTGTCAATTGCGCAGTTGCTGTCCACCACCATCGCTGCCGTCTACTGCGACCAATTGCTAGCAACCAGTCCGGCGAGCTCGGCGGAGGCAAGCTCAGCCATCGGCGAGGCTCAGCCTCGCCAAAGCTGGGCAAGCCTCACGACACCTAGCCCCGCCGGTGGCCAAGCAGCCTCGGCCAACCCCGACGAGGCCGGCCTAGCCACCAGCAAGGCTTGGCAGGGCTGGGCAAGCCTCGCCCAGCTACCGGCGAGGCTCAACCGAAGA
The DNA here is from genome assembly GCA_017140185.1 of Eucalyptus polyanthemos subsp. polyanthemos. NCBI lineage: Eukaryota > Viridiplantae > Streptophyta > Magnoliopsida > Myrtales > Myrtaceae > Eucalyptus > Eucalyptus polyanthemos. Next base: position 11,342,740 of record CM029465.1, on the reverse strand, counting down.
GGGCCGACCTCACCGAGGGCTAGCGACGCTCCGATGAGGTCACCAGCTTGAAGAAAAAGAAGAAGAATAGGAGAAAAAAGAAAAAAAGTATAAAAATTATTTAAAAATTAAAAGAAATTAATTTGGAATAAAATCAATGAGCACGATACCAAACACAATTTTATTCCAGAATCAGAAATTTTGGATAGTTATCAAATGACTTAAAATGCTTAAAATCTGTTCATGTGAACAAAAAAAAATAAAAATAAAATTTTCTGATCAACATCTATTCTCAAGAACAGAATCGTTGCCAAATTGCACCCTTAATGACTGGCTTAGTACCTCTTCTGCTCCTACAAATAAACAAGATTAGACGTAGAAAGAGTTCTCAATAGAACTAGTCAATCTAGACAGAGTTTTAAAACACTGGCAGAGAGCAAAATTAAATCTGTCATTAATAAGAGCTTGATTAATCTCATGAAGCAATTATATGATGCATTGCAAAAGCCTCAGAAACTATGTTACACAATTTCCTAGACACATACATAATCTTAACATAATATCAGAAGGAATAAATCATAATGTAAGAAAAATTACAAATAGTAATGGTGATGTCCCTATGTAGGAACCAGCTAAAATTAAACATAGTCAAAACGCATACTGTTCAACAACTATACAGTGAAAAATCCACTTACTGCCAACCAAGATGGAGATAAAGACTAAATTCTATACTTCCCTGCAGAAACTTTTAGTATTTCATCTTTCACCCAGACTCTAATCAGTCCATTCAAACAGGAGAAAGGATGTGAAGATTATTGCTGTCTGAATTGACTTATACTTTTTGCTTAATCTAAATCTTGCAGTTCATTCACTTGAGTCTCTTTCATCTAAAATTCCTGAAAGTTTCACAACACTCAAGTGTTGATGTAAATGATTGTCAATAATGAAAATCTTTTGATAGAAAAGAAAAAGTATGCCTCCCATTCATAAACAAACTATAACAAATCTAAGCAACTGAAGAATCTGACCAGCTAAAGGGCACCACCATAATGCAGAAAAATGTGGTAAGCCATCCATCCAAACAAAATGGATGCTGGTTTTACAAACAGAAGGGCTTCTCCAATGTTAAGGACAAATCAATCCTCAACAAGCAAGTTCCTCTCTAACAGAACACCACAGCCCAACTAACCAAGAAAAATGCACTCCAAGATCGTCAGACCCTGCACAATGAAAAAGAATATGAAGAAACAGATTCTTTGACCTGCTTACAAAGAAAACATCTATTGGCTAACACCATTCTTTTTCTCTTCAAATCCTTTTGTAGTTAGAATTCTCCTCAAACACTCTCAGGACAGAAAGCTAGCTCTCACCAGTGCTTTAGAATTCCAGGAAATCTTCCAAGGAGAAGCGAGTTCCTAACTTCTGTTGTGTTCCAGAAGTTTGACATGCTGATTTGACAGTGATAAACCCATTGTTGCAGGCTATAGTGAAACCATACCCTGAAAAGCATAAAGCGTGCCAAAGATCATGAAGTAGTTCAATTGCCCCATGATTCCATAGATCTTGATGCTGCCACACCATTCCTCCATTTTTCCCTTCACGAAATGAGGCCATTAAAGAATGATCTCCACAACATTTAGCAGATTGCTGCCTTATAACTGTCAAGATACTGTAGCTCCTAGCCATCTTTTGGATAAATTTAGATCATTCTAGTAAACAGAAGACTGTTAAGTATAAGTCCAATGATCCAAGATCAGATAGCTAAGTTTTCCTATGCAAGCAATTTTGTCCCAAGTTGCACCATGTTGCTGTCATATTTGCGAAAAAGTCCTTGGTCGTGACCTAGCAATAAGAATTGTTGAAGTATTTAAGTATTAAACCATGCCTTCATCTAAAAATTTGAGCTTTTAAAACAATTGACTATGGTTTCACACAATTTCACATGGTATTGAAGAAGGAGCTCCTGAGTTCAAGTTGTATAAGGTCCCCTCTTTGTTTTCATGCTTCAATTTTAGGCCAAAGCCCAATCTACGCATAAGGGGGAGTGCGAAAGTATTCAAATAAATATTGAACCACGCCTTATCTAACAACTTGAACTTCTAGCACAATTGGCATTGCTCCCACAAATTTGCACTAGCATGATTGAAGCTTCATTAACAGTATCATGACCAATCAGCAAAGCTGAATGGTAAAATATAATCTCACTTGAAGATTAATGAATCAACGGTAAGAATCAAATAAATTCTTAGGAAAAATCCAGGGATTGTCTATTGAATTATGCAAAAAAAAAAATCAATAAAAGATCAGTATCTTACAATCTGACAAACCATCCATTAGTATCTCCCGTGGGGAAATGGAAATTGTGAAACCTGTTTCAATAGATTTACTTAGATTTTGCAACCACACAACTGCACTTATACTCATTCAGAACCCAACCTACAGATTGGACTTCTTGAGCAGCAATTGTATCACAGAACGCTAGATAAATTCAACTCAAACAGACCAATAAAAGGAAGTGGGAGGAAACAACTTTTCAGGCTGTAGGTAATGTGAACCTTCCTAATCTTCGACAAGAAAGGATATCTGGGAAAGAGAAAAAAAGGTTTGAATCAACTCAGTCAAGAATTACAATCAGGTCAAGTGTAAATTGATTTAAATGCTCATAATTTTTCACTCACATGCTGTTATGCTTCTTCAAAGCAACAGCCTATATTTTGAGGCCACTATCATCAATTTTGCGCCTTGATATAATGTCATTGGAAGACTCTAATCAATTTGCACATAAACTAATCATGATCCATGCATAACATAAAAGTTAGAACTCAATGCTTTATCAGCAAGTTCAAAAGCAGACTATAACCGAATGGGGCATGACATTTGCTCTTGAATTCAAGAAAAATATATATGATTCTGATTTGCATATTAATAAAGCTCAAAAAGACCCAGTCAAATGCTTTATTCACCAGTAATCCTCACAAGAGCATTGCCCTTCCTTGAAGCTATGAAACCTCCGGGTGTCCCTAACAGTGATTTCCCTGTAATCTTAGAGATATGTTTGATTGCATTATGGCAATCCCCACATATTCTAAGATTTTTCACCACAAGTATTGGCTCCCCATCCTTGGTCGAAATCAACCCAAATGCAACCGCTAGCTTCTCACTGTGATGTCTTAATCTCATTTCCATCTCTTTTTCCTCCATTCCATCCTCCTTTAACGAAACCTGATTAACTTCCGGTACATAACCAACCTTCCTAATCTTCAATAGCATCTCATCCAAGTAATCATGAGTCTCCTTAATCATTGGGTGTGAACTGTCTTCTGCAGCAAATACATGGGTTCTTCGATTTAGTTCAATCCAGCTGCAACCTGGATTCTTTTTAACACCTCTGTCTTGCATTAGCCTTCTTATTGCTACCATATCTTCCAATCTACCAGCTCTGACAAACATATTCGAGAGGAAAACATATGGAGCAGCATTTGCGGGTTCATGCTGCAAAAACTGATAAGCTGCTTTGACAGCTATCTCCATGTTACCATGCTTCCTACATGCCCCAAGCAATGAGGCCCAGCAAACGGAGCCAGGACTGAATGGCATTGTCTCAATTAGCTTCTCAGCTTCACTTATTTTGCCTGCCCGACCTAGTAGATCAATCACGCACGAGTAATGTTCTGCCTCTGGCTCAAGCCCAAACTTCTCCTTCATCATGTTGAAATATGTTTGGCCCTCATGAACTTTCCCAGTGTGTGCACATGCAGAAAGTATGGAGATGAAAGTTATACTGGTAGGAGGGATATCATTGTCCAGCATCTCTTGAAAGAGAGCAAGAGATTCCTCTCCTAATCCATGCTGAGCAGAACCTGCAATCATTGAGTTAAGTGACACAGTATTATGCTCTGGCATCCTATTAAATAACCTCCTGGCATCCCCCAGATTTCCGCACTTCAAATACGTTGCAATTAAAGCATTATCAACAGAGATCCAATTTGAGGGAATCTCTGATTTGATTACCAAACCGTGCATTTGTTTCCCCTGAGAAGGAGATGAGAGATTGGAGCAGGCGCTGATTGCACAAACAAAGCTACAATCATCCGGTCTGTACCCATATCTTCGCATACTGTGGAAACATTCTAGAGCCTCCTCTGAGAGTTCCTCATTTTGTGAATACCCTGAAATCATAGTGTTCCACAAAACCAAATCTGGCTCCTTGATCTCTTGAAATACTTTCTTGCAATCCAACATGGCACCCTTGCACTTAGAATACAAGTCAATCAAGCCACTCCCAACATGTGAATTCTGGTGGAACCCTGTTTTTATGAGCTTAGCATGAAACTGAAGCCCGACTAAGAAATCGCTTACGCAGGTAAATGCAGTGAGAACACTTGCCAAAGTATACATATCTACATACATGCCCTTCCTAATCATCTCTTGGAACAGCTCCAGTGCTCGTAGCCCTTCCCGGTGCTGCCATAAGCAACTATCATTGAATTCCAAGAAACCTCATCTCTAGCCTCTCCCATCTCATCGAACATCCTCTTCGCCTCATTCAAATAACCAGTCTTACTGTAATACGTTAGGAGCGCATTGCTCGGAGAAACATAAGAATCGAGACCACTGGAAACCGCAAAAGAATGCAACTGCCTCATCAAAGAAACATCATCGCCGCAAGCCGTGACCACAGCAGACAATGTGAAGCCATCCATGTCGAGCCCCATATCCCGCATCCCCACAAACAAGGAGAATGCCGGTCCCATCTCGCCTCAGTCGGCAAAAGCAGAAAGCATGGTGTTGTAGGAAACGAGGTCCGGCGCGGGAATTCGATCGAACAGCTGGCGGGCGACCATCATCTGAGACTCCTTGGCGTAAGCGGCGACGATGGCATTGAAGGAGAACACGTTGGGGTTCGGGGTCAGGTCGAAGGCGCGGCGAGCGGCCAGAAGGCGGCGGCATTTGGAGTAGAGGAGGATGAAGTGGTTGGAGAGGTAAGTGGAGGGAGGGACGAGGGACTTGATGTACAGGGCGTGGAGGGATTTGCCGGTCAAGAAGTCCCTCTCAGTTATGCAGTGCTTCAGGAAGTGGCGGAAGCTGTGGAGGTTCCATGAGAGTTGGTTCATCTAACGCCAAGCAGCGGCCGATCAAGAAAGACTACAGATCAAACAGGGCAGATGCCAAAATCCCTCCTTTACTCGTCCTGTGCACGTGTTCGGGGATGCTGAGGATTACCCAAGAACCTAAGTAGCGATGTTAGAAACATGAATTGGATCGAACACGATCTGTTTACGCAATTTCTGCAAGAATGGTCTTTGAATTTGCAGTTTCAGAACGCGAAGCACCCGTTGAAAAAAGTTCAGAGCTCGGCAATTGCACTTATATATATAGCAGTTGGTCGTTGCTGGGTTGAATAGACTTCCACCCGCCAAACCTCATAAGAAATAAAGTACGACGGCACAGATGATTCATGAATTTCAATTCAACATGTTATTCATGAAATTTGATTTTGTTCAATATGATCGCTAATCTTTGGCCTAATGTGTAATACTAATATAATCTCTAAACTTTTAATTTGTTCAATATGATCCATAAACTTTTGATATATATTCAATTCAATATTTGAATTATATAAAAGTATTTAATTTCATCCATAAAATTAACTTATATGAAAGAAAAATTGTATATTTTCATATAGTATATTGAACAAAGAACACATGTATTGCGTGCATAAGAAAAATTATCATTGATATGGAAAAAAAATTAATTCAAAGGCAATTCTTTTTTTTTTTTTTTTTCAATTTTAACATTTATCGATGAGGTTGTTTATAAAGTTAAATAATTCAAAGTTTAGTGAAATACTTCAGGAATTAAAATAGAATTTATGAATTTATGCATCCTCCATAAATTGAATATATACAAAATAACTAATTGAAGATACTTCATGGAAAAAAAATTAAGATGTTTAAAAGTAAGAAGAGGGACAAACCCCATTGCCATATAAGTGAACGCCTTATTGATTTTAGGTTTATATGATGATATTGAATATTTTATGACTAATTAGAAAATATTTTAGTTTTTATTTAGGAAAATTCTAAATAAGAACATAAAATATCATCATTTTCTCAAATAAGTGCCATAAGTGATTACAATTATTCCAAATAAGAACCTACCCTCACTAGTCAGTAAAATATTCTGGTCGATCAAATGTATTTTTCGTCCAAACACATTTTATTTTTAATTAAATTAAATTAAAATTGAAAATATTGATTAAAAAAAAAAAGAACAAAAATACAAGCAAGCAAGTATGGTTGTTGCCTGTCGAGATGGCGATAATGGCTAGTGGCTCTCACCAACCAAAGTGAGGGCCAGCAAGCCCTCATTAGAAAAGGGAGAGGACAACGACCCTCGCCTAGAAGGGAGGGTCGACTGCACTCATCATACCCTCGCCCAAGTCTAGGGGTACTAGGTGAGGGCCGCCAAACCTACGTGAGGGCTGCTGACCCTCATCCAAATCTTTTCGGTGAGAGCTTGTTGGCACTCACATTTGGTCAATGACCCTCACCCAAGCATCAACGACCCTACCACCCCACCAGCAATGGGTTGATGGCCACTGGCAAAGGGAGCCCTCTCTCTTGTCATGTTTCTATATTTGTTTAAGTTTTCTTTTTTAGTTTGTTTTTTATGGAAATAAGGGAAATAAAAAGGGAAATTGCCTTTATCAGATTGTGAGTTTAAGCTCTTCTTTAATACTAATATATGGTCATTTCAAGCCATTATTTAAAACATGCTCCGCTTTATACTCTTATTTGAGAAAATGAAAATACTTTTGGCCCTTATTTGAAATTTTCCCATTTTTATCTATTAAGAGAGGCTAGTTTGATACATTGAGTATCTAGTTGTTATGTAAGTTTTGGCCTTACGTGTCTTGATTGTATTTATATAACCTAGCCTAAAGGGACTATATGAATGCAAATTCAATCCTTTTTTTTTTTTTTACGAATGTACTTCTATGTCTTTTTACAAAATTCTAATATAATTCTTCTAACTAATTACCACAAAAAATTGCTGAGGAAGTGTCCAATGATAGCTAACTGTCATACATGACATGTTAACATGGACAATTTTATAAGAAAAATACCAAAAAAAGTCTTAAATCTATTGCATGTGTATCAATTCAATCATAAACTTTTCAATTGAATCAATGCAGTCATAAACCTTTTAATATTGGTACTAATCAGTTCATCCGGCTAATTTTGGCTGGCTGGCACTAATGTGAACACCAGCTGGTAGTCGGATGCTAAAATGGCAATTTTTATTATTATTTTATTATTTTTTGAATTTTTTATTAATTTTTTTTTTTTTTTCCTTTTCTTTTCTCCATTCTTCCTCCTTGAACTATTCCAGCCACTAGGCAAGGACCGCGAAGCCTCGCTTGCCGCCGGCAAGGGTCATGGCCCTCGCCCGACCTCTCCCAAGGCCACCGATGAGGCAACTTCGCCCAAATCTAGGCAAGGTCAGCCTCACCCTAGCCTTGCCACGGGTGAAGGCAGCCTCACCCGCAGCTAGCAAGGTCATGGCGGCCATCACCAAGGTGGAGGCGAGGGCCGCTAAGCCCTTGCTAGCCGCCGGCAAGGGTCACGACCCTCGCTCGACCTTGCCCAGGGCTGCGGGCGAGGTAGCTTAGCCCAGATCTAGGCGAGGCCAACCTCACTTGCAACCAATGAGGCTAACACGACCCTCACTAGGCCTTGTCATGAGCAAAGGCAACCATCGCCAGCACGCCGTGGTGTGCTGGCCTTCGCCCACAACAAAGCCAAGACAAAGCTAGCCTCACCCATATCTAGGCTAAGTCGCCTCGCCCTCGGCCCTAGGTGAGGTCGAGCGAGGGCCGCAACCTTGGCCAGTGGTTGGTAAGGGCTTAACAACCCTCGCCTCTACCCTGGTGATGGCCACCATGGCCTCGCCCAAATTCCGAGAAGCCACCTCGCCACGGCCCTAGGAGAGGCCGAGCGAGGGCCATGACCCTCCCCGGAACAAGCAAGGGCTTCGCGGCCAATTGTCACGTTAGCGTTCGGCCACCAGCTAACGTCCACGTTAATGCCGACAGTCAAAATTGGCCGGATAGACTAAATTAGTACAAATATTAAAAGGTTTATGACAAATTGGTCCATTAAAAAGCTTATAACTGAATTGGTATCAATGCAATAGGTTTATGACTTTTTTTTGTACTTTTCCCACAACTTTACTCGAAATGACATCTTATGTGAATCGCCACATTAGAAATTTTTATTAACAATTAGCTAGAAGGATTATAATGATATTTCATGCAAAGATTAATATTATATTAATAAAATTTAAAAATAAATTGACATCTATACAGTCGTTACTAAAAATAAAATTGGACGCGATTTCAAGGATATTCATCTTACTCGCAATAGTCATGAGGGTGTGCCCATTTTGTGCGGACAGATATATCTGGAAACAAAATATTTTTGGCCATGGGTAGTGGACTACTCAAGATTCTCTTTAAGAGCTTAATGTTTTTAAAAAGCCCCAATCAAATTTGTAGCCCAGCTAACCAGCACCTTTTATATTCCTTGGCGTATAATAATTTCTATTTGCGAGGTGCAAGGAATCATCCTTAAAGATATCACTTTCGAGAGTTAAAAACTTTGATAATTCAATAACTAAATGGAAGTAAATTAATGATATCACGGATGCAAGCAAGAAGCTGATTCAGAAAGAGTAGTAAAAGTCACCAAAAATCTAAACTATGCCCATTATAACACATTTACCTCAAATTTTTTCTTGTGACACCAGAAATCTTGAACTTGTACTCGTATGCAAGGGGTTAATACTAATTAAATCACGGGCACACAAGCATGCTAAGTGGGCTTAATAATTGTGCACCTACACGCGAATATGGTGGATCTAGCCCACACTTAATTATTTCTTCACATACACTAAAGAAACTCCACACTTATTAATTGGCCAACTTCCTCCCTTTTCCTATGTAGGATAAGAAAACATACACTTAATTTGTTTTACAAACAAACTTTCAATGATGAGATATAGATTATTGACCTTTTGAATAAGAGTCGAGAAGATCTTATGCCCTAAATTTTGTTCCATCTCTTCTATTGGCCGCCTCCTTCCCAGGATTTGAAAAAGACAATAAACAAATCGACCTTTCACCTCTCCTTTTTGGGAGGTAAGTGAACAACTTTTGACCTTGGCCCCGGCTTAAGGACAATTAGACTTCTTCGGTCTAATTAAAAGATTGCTATCAAATGAGTGCTTACTAGACATGAGAGATTCATCTCATCTGGCCCCTCACAAATGACACATTCGAATTTTATAATTTTATGAAAGAATATTGAATCATAACTTTTTTGAGATTTCATCTAATCTATTGGAAATTACATATTTTGTTTGGATATATACTTAAACATGTATTTTTATTCAAATAATTTTCTAATTCTTCAGCCTGCTCTCCAAAGAGTTTAGTTGACTCATGATTTATCTTTCATCTTTCGTGTCATTGCAATTTTATTACCTCCTAGTCAACGTAATTAAAAAAATAACAATAAAAGAAAAAGGATAGCCTGTTGCTTCGTACCTTAAATGGGTTTCATAATTACTGAAATTAACTCGATAATCGATACAAGACTCAAAAAATGCTATTGAATGCGCTTGTGAGAGAAAATTCCCCGGGGCCCCTTTACCTGCATAAATGGGGCAGGCGAACTCAGAACCTCAGGTGCCGAAAATTGTATGTGGCCCCGACGAGTAATATTTTTTTGCCTGAACTTGCTTTACGTGGCAAATGATAAAAAAAAAATAGAAAAATGAAATCAAACATACATTTAAACCTTAACTTCGAAAGATCTCGAAAAAATCTAAAAATAGTTATCTCATAATTGCACCAATATCACGATTACAACATACAGAAATTAGTGTTCCTGGGCTTGCACCGGTGGGAGAGCAGAGAGAGCGGCAAAAGTGTGCATGTGAGCTTCACTTCCCCTGCTCCACTTAATATTTTAAGATTAATATTACAAAAAATTCTAAACTAATATACATGTGATAAATTTATTCTAAGTTAATTTTTTTATCATAAAAAAACTCAAAAGTAATACATTTGTGACATATTTATCCAATACTAGTTCCCATTAAATTGAATTAACACCAATAAACTTATGGCAAACAAAGAATAAAACCCCAGATTGGTAACTATTATGAATTATCCAACTCAGCAATTTGATTACATGTGTATCGATTTTAGATTTTTTGCGGTAAAAAAATTAGTTTATGATATCACAAGTATACCAGTTTGAGATTTTTTGTGATATTAACATAATATTTTTTTGTCTTTACCAAAAAAAACATAATATTTTTTTGTTATCACTATAAAATGATATTTTATTATTGCATTTTCTAAAACATTTCAACACAATTTTTCTTTTCTTGTTACATGAATTAGCAGAATGTATGAACACATCGCAATCTTCATCATTTTTAATTCAATTATATTGATTATCATTTCATTGACCAAAAGTGTTTTTTTTTTTATTTCTTTTTACTGCAACTGCTTTGCAACTTGGTCATTGATAATTGCCCGAATAATCTCTAAATATGAAAAATACTTACATAGTGTTATTTTTTGTCAAGTATTTTTCTTTTCTAATCTTAAATGTGCTGGGAAAACTTCCCATGTATTTCGAATAGGATGAAACATTAGGTGTGAACTAATATGTGTATTGAATATGCAAACGAATATTCTCCACACACATAAATTCATTTGCAGATGATATGAAGTGTGTGTGTGTGTGTGTGTGTGTGTGTGTGTGTGTGTGTGTGTGTGTGTGTGTGTGTGTGTGTGTGTCTAAGTTAGAATAGAGTATGCTTAATTTGCAAACAAAGAACCATATATTAAGTGGAAAGTGTTAAAGTTAGAAGGATCTTTGAATTTTTATGAACAGGTCAGGGAATGCAAGACCGTTAAGGTGTTTGGACGGACCAAGTAGAAGGTGAATAACTTGAATACTATGAGAACATCAATAGGTGAATAGATTGTGACTTGATAAAATTGTTAAAGTCTAGATGGGCCATGTTGTGGAGGAAGTTCACTTTATAGACATCAGGAGCAAAACTTCATATACTTAAAAACAAAAGATCCAACCCTAAATCAATTTGGTTCAAATTCAAATTTGTGTTTTGGTGTCAATTTCAAATCTTAGAATCTTCAGAGAAATGTTGTGGAGAAATCAATTAGGGTTTGTTATTTTTGGCTAAGTAGAGAAAGTGTCAGGCAAGTTCAAAGAGGCAATTTGATCTATTTTGGGCAAGATTCAATAACTAGCTCGAGATGAATATTTTGAGCTATGAACAACCTTTGCAATGACTTCTTTGACTCATTTAAGGTCTCCAATATGGTGAAAGTTCGGAGGCCTAGTTTTATATGTCTCAAAACGAGAGTTGAAGACCAAGGGGCTCAAAACCCTCTCCAATTTGTTATCGCATTATTGTGCTAATTCTTTGGGAAAAACTATATCAAGCCGAATTTTCCATACAATATGATATTAAATGAAATAAATAGTTTAGCCTCGTATCATGTATACAATTTTTTGTCATCATCCATAATAAAATACTTCTTTTACAGAAATTACACATCTACTTCATCTTTAGCGAAACATTTCGAGGCACGCATTATCTCAATAAATGAAAGGTCCATACTTCACCACTAGTCCCAAGAGCACAGTAACATAGTATCAATTAGCGAGTAATGTCAACTATCATTGTCAACAGCAAAACCAACATTTTATATTAATTGTGCAATATATATGTAAATGACTATAATCATGTCCACAATGCATAAAATAGATGACGTGAGCTAACATTTAGTTTAACACTCAAATACACATATATGAACGTACCGATATCTTGATGCACAAATATTAACTCATCAATATACACAAGTGAGTATCTATTACCATCATGTCACTAGCTAATACTCATCTTCACCAACAAGATACAGAATCACCAATTTATTGGGGATGGAATCACAAATACATTTTTACCATGTCTTAGCCCATGTATCACAAGTATCCTATACATTAATGATGATAAATCCACCATCACACAACTATATGATGATGGCAATTCCATACTCCATCCTCATCAAGATTCATACTCAACTCAAGTAGGGGTGAGCATGGTCCAAGTTGATTTGGTCCACTCCTTAACCCTATGACCAACTCGCACAATGCTGGTGCTCAATTTTTGGGACCGAGGACCAATGTTATTAAGCTTGGGATCAAGAACCGAACCAACCCATTGAGTTTGGTCCATTCTAGGGCTAACTAAGGATTAACCGATAATTTTTTTATTTCATTGTTTGTACTCCTTGAAAAGGCAACCAAGGACCACATCAACTCAATGGGTTTGGTCCAATTCTAGGATCAACTGAGACCAACCGATAATTTTTTATTTCATTTTTTGTACTTCCTAAAAAAGCGACCAAGAATCGGACTGACCTAATGAATTCGATGACAAGCAAGGTTAGCTAAAAGAGGCAAGCGAAGAGCGACCGCATATAGTGGGGTGAACGTCAAGTGTCGAGTAGAGTGAGTGTCAAACACCGAGCGAGGAGCAACAAGCAAATCAAGTATCGAGCGGCAAGCGGCACGAATGACCCAAAGCAAGCAAGGTGAGTGTCAAGTAGTGACCGAAGAATTTGTTTTTTTTCAATTTTGACAATTGAAGACTAAGAAGACAAATAAGACATAAGAGAACAAATTTTCACCAAAAAAATAAGACATAAGAGAACAAATACTAAAGGAAGACGCCGTGAAGAGTTGTTTATGCTATTTTGGACACTGTGAGAACTCTTCACATAAACATTTTATTTCTTTGTAAATTGTGACTATTGATATCGAAAAAGATATTAAAAATCTAAGTATTAAAGAGCAATATAAAATTACTTGGTTGTTTAATATTGTTGATACCGTTTATTTTAGGGTCTTCTCTATATAAAAAAATTATAAATAATGTTATATATATAGTCAAGATTGGTCCGGGTTTGATTAACTCTGAATTCCTAAAACAGAATATCAATCGCACAATAGTAACCTAGAAATCCCAAGATCAAGGACCGACTTAATCTCATTGAAAATCGGATCAAGACCGACAAAGTTGGACCGGTCTAGGATCAATTCAGGATTGACCCTTGCTCAACCCTAAACTCAAGTCTTTAATATCACATAACAGGCAACTCAAGCCATGTCAGGTTACACAAATCATATCATTTAAATGCCATCTCAATTCAATGCCATCTCAATTCCGCAACTTAATTGGCAAAACATCTATATTTACTTTTCCAGGGTGTTCCATACCTACTCGGCTTGTCGCCGTGCCCCGTGTATTCAATTTCAAGTAAAGTCGCTCTAAAGCGGACAAAAGCAATCAAGAAAGTTCCTCTGGTTTCAAAGTGTGGGGTCCACTTGCTGACATCAGTCGGCCATTATTGGTGGGAGCCATCAAATCACAAATTATTTTAACTGCATCTCGTTTAGTGGAGCGGCAGATTTTGACCAATTCAAAACGTCCGGTCTCCATTCACATGACCCTCTTCATAAACCAGCTACAAACAGCAATTTCTTGAAAAAAAAAAAGTCTAAATAGTAGAAGACAAAATAAATAAACAATTAATATCCTAAAAAAGTCTAAATCATATCTATCATGATACAAATACCCGAACATAACTCTAAAGTTCTTCATTGTGACAAAAATTGTCTAATTTTTATGTTATAAAAAAATCCCGAACTTATATTAATATGTGTCATATATATAAGTTTCGATTTTTTATATTATGTGAGCAAGTTTAGCTTCTTTTGTGACACAAAAAAAATTGAGATATTTATGCCATTACGAATGTAATTTAAAGTTTCTTATGTTACTTGTACTTGATGAAACTTACCCAATATAAAACAATTAATTGACTTAATGGCTAAGAAACCGATATAATTAGGTGGCTTGTCATAAGAGATACTGCTGTATAAAAGAATTTGAATGTTGGGTCCACCAGGGAAAAGGACCCCAATGACCTCGCCACGTATTTGCACTGATCAACGCAAAAAAGGGAAAGGAAATTTTCATTTATTTGCATCGAATCTTGTGAAAAGGAGAAAGAAATTCAATTTTCATTAAATTTATCTCTTGTTTTATCATATCTTCGTGAGAGCATGGCGGTAATTTTCTGTCCTCGAATATGTTCCATCTCTAGGCACACAACGGCGAAAAATAGGGTGGTCCCCTCTCCACATTTGATAGTGATCACTCATGCTTTTTTTTTTTTTTTTTTTTTATCTTGTTTTCTCCTTTCCCTTCTTTTCAATTATTTTTCCCCCCCCTCGTGAAGGGCTCGCCAGTTCTGCAGCAGCAGATGTCTGGTTTCCCCGCACTTTAGACTTCCTTTTATTTTTCGAAAATCTTTTTTGTTGTTGCCGAACGCTGAACTTTAATTTGCTGTTCTTGACGTTGATGTCTTTGACGTTCAAGGTTCTTCCTTTTTCATTTTTCTAAGCTCGTGGTAGGAAATTAAAATCTGGGAATTTGTTCTTTTGAGTGGTAAACCGAAGCCTTCACATTAATGGGGGAGTGGGGGAGGGGTGGTGTTGTCTCTTTGCTCGTGTTTTCTGGGTTCTGCATATCTCTGCAGGCATGGAGCTGCGGACTGTACTGAAAGGGTAACTGGAAGTCTTTGAATCTGAAGTCAAGATTTGTTGTGCACAGCCACATCTCAGGCTCAGACAGGAGGGGAGATGTCGCTTGCTGCTTTTCTTACTCCAAGGGCTTCTGGGGGGTAGTTTTGTCTAATTAATGCGTCATTAATGTACTGATATGCCTTGGAGAGTTAAAAGTATTGTTGATTCCTGGTGCTTTATTTTGCAGGCATAGGTCATGTGAATCTAGTTTCATTTGAATCAAGGTACGGTTTCTGCGCCTGTTGTTCCTTTTGGATATTGGATCTGTTTCCTGGAAGTTTTAGAGTTCTTAGCTACTTAGATCTGTATGATTCATTTCAGTTTTGTTTTCTTCTGGACGTTTAGCAGTGAGGGTCATGTTGAGAAGTTCATCTTGAAATTGATTTAAGCACATGGGACATCCAGAGAAAATGGAGTTGATGCTCTCCATCTTCAGTTGTATTTTAGGATTCTTTTGGTTACTCACCGCGCTATCAATTTTGTTAAGACTGCTGATAGTCTGAAGATATCCCAATTTGGTTGCTAGAGCCTTGATTGGATGATATTATCTGTAGCACTGTAGAAAGCTTAAGGAAATCGAGTTGATTTACGTCATATGAATTCCAGGATCATGCATTTGATTTTCCTTCCAGTCTGGAGGATTAAAGCAGGTTACTATCATCGAGTGTTTAATCTATAACCCGCCTTTTGCCTTTCCACTATGTTTCCGTAGATCTTGGCTCAACAGATGTCGATATGATTATTCCGTCTTAAAGAATCAGCCCTCTTATTTCCTCTAGACATGCAATTCTTAGTCTGGTGAGAGCTTATTGCTTTGTCTTTTGGTTTGGTATCATTTTCTGGCGAACCCAATGTTCTATCTATAATGAGAGGCATGTGAAGTCACACGGTTTAGGGGCTGATCTCTTTGTGGTGCTTTGTGATTTTTCGGCAGTCTTTCTAGCTTCAATGAGGTAGGAGTACTTAGCAAACATGTTCCTCTCATCTGATCCGTATGTTTTTAAACTGAATATGTGTTAGCTTCATGTTATTTAGCTGGTGAAACCGAATAGTGCTAGTGAATTTCAGATTGTGCACGTAGTAACCATCACAGAACTGCATAACTCAGGTCTGCCAGTTTCTCACAACTGGGATAGAAAGCAGGGCATTGGTAGAAAAATCAAGTGGATGTCGAGAAGCCAACATCAGTCCAATCTGGATTTCTAATGTTAAGTAGAAGAACAAGATGGCGGTGCGAGCAGTGAATGACTAGATGATATTAGCCATCGTGGATTTGTCACCCCAGTATACCTAGCAGCACTTTGATTTTTTACAGAACCGTCTAAGTTGATTCATCGAAGGCCTATCATCCCATGACTTTTTTCATGACTGCGAGGATCTAATATCTGTTTAGAGTTAGAAGACGAACGGAGAGTTCAATCTGAATCCCTCTTATTATTACAGAAACATAATTTCTGATTCAGCATGTAGCAGGAGGTCGAATGTTGGATGTAAGACCCTATGCATATATACCTTTCTTAACGAAGACCCTCTGCATATATACCTTTCTTAACGTTTTCGACTTCTTCCCAGGAAATGAAAGTTGCAATTTTTCTGGCCATGGGGCTTGTGGAAGACCCCGGAACGAGTACGACAAGTTAAAAACAGGTGCTTTCTTTCTAGTCTAATTTCACCAACTTTAGCTTTTATGAAAGTATTGACTGATGTGGATGTGCCTTGATTCCATTCGTCCAAGCGGGTAGCGTTGCGTTCGAGCCTAGTTCCAAGAACTTAGACGGCGACTTCGACGGTGACGATCTCTTTGCTTCTTTTTTAACAGGTCCTCCCGCGTCACGCCACCTTCGACGAAGTTTCTTCAAAAGAAAGCGACATCGAAGAAGATGGGGGAGGAGGGACATGGCCCCACGCGTTTGTTTAAGCTGGTGGGAACAAGAATATTGTAGTTTACGCCGTTTGACAGCACAAAAGTCCTCATCCGACGCCAGGGAAGAGGGAGAGAGAGAGATTAAGCTATGTCCCCCAAGCGCATCATGGTCAAGCTCTACTCATCATTCCTTAGATCCGTGTTCTGAGACACGTTCAAGCAACCGTTCTTCAGACCATTCATTAGAGGGATCGAGAAGCGTTGTTCGAGTTTGCAATTAGACGCTTCAAGGGGGGAAAGGAAGGTGCAAAAGCTTGAGAAGTTGCAGCAAGGGAAGAGACAAGATTTTGATATAACAGGCTTTCTCTTATCACACAACATACACATCAAACATGGACAAGGGAAATCTGAAGAATATATAGCTCTTAAGCCCCACATGGGTATTTGATGAAGCAGCAGCACTAGAACAAGCAAGCAAAGCAAGCAAATTTGTTTCCCTTTTTCTCGACATTTCTGATTCTTCCCTTCTCACTCTGTACAAGTTTTTCCAATCTTGCTATGCATCATCTTGACCACGGTGAATACCATGTGGTGGATTTACTTACTTGGGGGGTGGTATGGTACAAAAAAATTTCCGGGCCATTCTACTTTGATCATCATCATGCGATTCATTTCGAGGGATTTTCCGCACGACTACACTAAAACGAAAAACCTACTCCTATCTTCTCAAATTTGCATTACCCTAATCCTAAACAGTCGTGTCCCTACAATATCTTGGTTCTTCCTTGCTTGCTCTGGCAAAGATATAATCTCTGGTCCAGCCACTGCAGAGCATCCCCACCAACTGACTTGCCTTGCCTTGCCTTGCCCATTCCCCCCCTTAGCCAGTCCTTGCTCTCTCCCTTCTTGGAGTTGCAGCAAACATATCACAATCGCAACAAACAAAAGGCACAAACAGATACGTCGACCTCCAAACCCTCTTCTTCTTCACCTCCCATCACTCAACTCCAACACGACCCACCAACCAAGATGCTTCCTTTCCATGAAGCCAAGGGACTTTACACCGACCCATCTTCTCAAGGGTCCCAAATTTTCAGCCAAAATAAGAAACACCTCCTCTCCTCTCCTCAAGTCCCGTGGGCTCCTTTCGAACCGACAAAGGGCGATTGAACGCTGTCTGCCTCGGAATCGCTCCCCGAAGAACTCCTAGAATCTGACCCTGCAAGATAGATACAGAGAGCTCTCGTTTCAGCCCCAAATGTCACAAACTGAAACCTAAACGCTGAAAAGACGGGGCAAAAGACGAAATTTTTACCGCTAGATGAAGAGGAATCACTGCTCGAGCTTGAACTGCTAGAGGTGTTAGATCTCGCATCTCGCTCAATCTCCACGGGAGGATAGTTACTCATCGGCATTTCGTCCCCAATGTCCACATCCTCCTCTCCACCAGCTTCTCCCCTCCTTCCCTTATGCAGTACAACAGCTTCAGACATCTCTCTCTCCGGCGACTACATGATTCAAGCACAAAACACCATCAGATCAGCGGCCACAACCTACTAAGTAAAAGGAATTGAAATCCTTGCACAGGAAACATCAGCACATTACCTTGTTGGTGATCTCTGAAGCAGCGACCTGGTTATGAATGAGCCCCTGGCGCTTGATCTTGCTCACTAGCTTCTTGTAATTGCAAACGAACCGGTCAAGCTCCCAAAGAGTCTCCGTATCTACAGCCTCGATGTCTAGCTCTATCTCATCTCCATCCTGTGCGAAATGCTTGTTCCTCTTCCTTATGATGGCCAATAACTGACCCATTTTCTCAGGGGGCAAGTTCTGCAAGTTAATCCCCAACTTCGCCTTCTCCTCAAAGCTCATGTCCCTCTTATTCGGATCCTTTGCCTTGGGCTTGGGCAACTTAACCGATTTCGGTCGCTTCATAGCAGGCGCACCCACTGATGCCGGCTGCGTCGCTTGCGGAGAAGCCACCAACGCCTCTTGATTCGACAATGCAGGTGTCGGGTTAAATTTGGGACTGGAAATTCTCTTCTTCTCCACCAGCATTGGTTCCGGCTCCCTCCTCGTGCTATCCGGGACCAATTCCTCATCCCAAACCCTGGGCTTGGGCTCCTTGGGCTCCTTGGGCTCGTCCGCCGCGGTAGCAAGGGCCTTCTGCCGCTCCTTCTCGTATTTCTTCAAGGCAGGATCGAACATCTGGTCGAACTGCACGAGCAGCGTCTCCGCCATGTGATGCACGTCGTGCCCCTTAGGGTTATACGTCAATGCGTTGTTGAAGGTCAGCCTCACGTCGGCCGCGAACTCCTGCGGCGAGTGGTAGAAATTCCTCTCGAGATTCGTCTTCACGGTGCCGAGATCCATGGGGTTCTTGATTATCTGGTGGTAATCGTGAAGCCCTAACCCGACCGCGTCGACGGGGGTGTTGAACACCCACCCGTGCTTGTGCTTCATAACCTTCGTCAAGATCAGGCCGCACCGCTTCATCATGCTGGCGACGAACTTATCCGGGACGGCAGCGGCGACCGTGTCCCTCACGGGTCTCTTCGGATCCTTGTCCGACGCAAAAGGGTTTCCACGCTTAATGCCCGAATTCTTCTTCCCGGCGTGCATCTTCGGCGCGACCGCCTTGTCCTTGAGCCTCGGGGACTCCGTGACGGCCTCCGGCGAGGGGCGAGTGGCCGAGAACTGCGAGGTCTGGTAGACCGGCCGGGCCTCTAGGGCCGCGGCGCTCTCGATGCGGGACCGGAGGACGCGGACCTGCTCGAGCTCCGTCACGAGGCGCCTCTTGAGCTCCTTGAGCTCCGATCTCGAGTAGCCCCCGAGGCTGAGGGTGACGTACTCGGAGGCGGCGTCGAACCTCGACCGCGGGGCGAACGAGGCCGTGGTGTTGTCATTGTCGACAGCGGGCGGGAAGTCGTCGTCCTTGCGGAAGCGCAAATTGGCGGGATCATGGACGTGCCTAGGGTTTGGGGGGTTAGGGTTAGGGTTCGAATTGGGGTTGAAGAGGGGATTATCGGCGGCTGCGGCGGCGGTGTATTTCCTCATATACACCTTCCGGTCACCCCACGACGGCTCGATTCGACTGGCCAGGAGGGCTGATGCCATAAGACGGAAGGGGGGGGCCGCGTCCGGGAGCCGGGGGGTCAGATCCGTCGGATCCGAGGCGAGCCGCCGGCGATCAGCGCGACGCCGGAGACCATCCGTCGGAGGCCGGCGGCGAGGCGGCGGCGGCGGCTGCTGCGGCGGCGGAGAGCATCGGAGATCGGCGATCGGCCGGAAGCTAGCGAACGAGGGAGGGGAGACGAGGGTTTTTTTTATCGAGCTTGAACGAGGAAGAAGATGAGGGCACCACCCCTTCTTAAAGGCACTCCAGATCTGCCCGCGAGGGATCTGGGCCGTCGATGGTTTCCCCGACGGCCCCGATCCGTCCCCTGGCTGCCCGATCTTCCGGGCGCTGCCCAGAGGCGCGGACGGCCCGGATCGGGGGGCCGCGACACGTGGGGGGCGCCTCGGCCGCCCGATCGGGGAGGGGCGTTTTATCCCCCTTTTGCCCCCATTTCTGGTGGCAATTTTTAAAAAAATTTCGGGAAATGTGGGTTTTTGGAGGGCAAATTCGATTATCAATCAATCAGAGAGCTGCTTGGCAGATGTTTTTGCTGTGACGGTGGGGCCCGCGCCCCCGGGCGATGACGTGGCGAGTGGGGCCCGCACTCCCCGGGGGGTGGGGACCGCCTGGTGGGAGCTGGGAAAATATCTTTTTTTTTAAGTTTCTTTTTTTTTTTCATTTTTTTTAATTTTCGGTGACAGAACCTTCTTTCTGTGAGGGGAGGAAAGGAAAAAATCCGGGGCTCGGGCTGATTTGCCAGGTCAGCGCCCGTGAGCTGGCTCCACGCCATGCCCGCCACGTCGGCGGCTCGGGTGCGGCGGCGGTGCACGGGATTGCGGTGCGCCGGCGGCGCTCCTACCCTCGGATTGCTGGAGAGTGGGCGGGACGCCGTCGGATGAAAAACCCGTCGACAAGACTTTGATTTTTTTTTTTTTGGGGTCATGGAAAAGACTTTGCTTTTCCTCTCAACTATTTTTCTTCTTATCTAATTTGATGCTATACGATTTTATGAAATCACTCTCAATTATTCTAAAAATTTGAACTATTAAATAAATACGTGATTTATTATTTAAATATTCTAATACTCATTCTCACCGTTTAATCTAGTTTTTATGAAAATTTAATTAGAGAGACAAATAAAATTTGAAACCTTTAGTTTGGATATTATATAAAATTTTATAGGATCACAGTAGTCTTACAAAATGATAATAGTTAGTAGTGATCTCATAAAATTTCATATATCATTTTCTTTTCTTAAGGTCATTAAGGGCGAATGTGTAAATGTGACGATTAGAACTTAAGCTTTGAGCGATAAAGACAAAGGTGGTTATCCGTTGTTTTTTTTTTTTTTAATTGTCGCATCCTGGTTTTATTAGGGAGATACACTTGAGTTTTGATGACATACGTATGTTAGTATTAATTTATTTATTTTTTAATCTAAAGGCCTGTTTGTTTAGGATTAGGATATGTGGAAGGACTTGATCAAAATTGCAAAAAATATCATGTGGATCTGTGGGTAGACATTTGAATGTGGCAGAACTTTTGAGCATGCCGGATTTAAAATAAATTCAAGCTGCAAGAGTGAAACGATCCATCTTTAGTGACAAAATTGTTTTGTATATATTTTGAAATTGAATAATTATGCATTCTTCACTCATATTAACAAGTGCCCCTCAATGCACGTACTTAAGAAAATGTTTGAATTCTAAAGTATTGATAACAGTTTTATATATTTTTATTTTTATTTTCTTTAGGTCCGCACTATTTCCATTGGTTCTTATGCCACATTTACATTGAATTGATTTTATTAATCCTTGCAAATTCTGCTTTTGATTTAGGATTATTTCTTTTTTTTTCCTTTTCTTTTGTTTTAATTTTACTAAAGACGGAACTATAGAGGCTCTTTGCTAACAATATTTATTAAGGTTAAATATAGGGCTCACTCTTTATTTCAGATTACTATTTGCCTTCTTTTCTTCTTTTTTGGTTTGATTTTTACTTTTCTTTCTCCATTTGGAACAAAATTGGTATGCCTCCTTTCCAAAACAATAACTTTTTTTAGTATACAGCTACCTAATTATTGTGTTATTGATAAGAAAAACTAAGTATTTTTTTAATAAGTTGTAAATATGTATTTTTTATACTAGGAAACTATTGTTCAAAAAATGACCTAAGCACAAGTAATAGGATAATCTTTGAGTAAATTATGTATAATGAATACATTAACCACAATATTCAATTTTTGATTCTTATAAAATTTTACCCAAAATCAAAGTCGAAGAATTTACGATAATGAAGATAATTTAGAGAAATAAGGTAAATAATTTGCAAATAAAACTAACACTTCTTTACTCCGATATATGATTAGTGATTACTCAAATCATAATAATGGATAATAAGTTCAAAAGAAGATAAACATGAAAACTTCGAAATATAATGGATGTGCAAGAAGCAACTAGGTTGAAAAAAGTTGTTTGAAAAAGATGTGAGTTTTTCTTTTGGAAAAATGTAAAAAAGAAGAAGAAAAAAGGTAAAAAAATAATCTTAAATTGAGTAGACCATCAATGGATGATATAGTCTATTAAATGTGGTAGAGGGTGTTAAGAGTTAATAAAGGGGTGAAAATAGTGCTAACATTTTTTGTTATTTAAATAAGCATTTTGAGGAAACCTTTCAAGAAAATAAACTTAACCTTTGTTTGTTCCGTGAAAAATTAATAATTTGGAACTTTTTTTCCTAAAAATAATCATTTGTTTCGATTGAAAAATTCAATGAAAGAGAATTATTTTCATTGTCCACGAAAATTGCAATCAATAATAAAAATATTTTTCATTCATTAATTATTTATAAGCAATATAAGCAGTCATTTTGAAAAAATCTAAATCATTTATTTTTTCATGAAATAAATAGAGTCTTAAATATGCCTCACTTGTGTGATACCAACCAAAATTAGCCCATTGGCTCCAAATATTAGATTAAACTCGGAAATGTGACATATAATTATGCAAGTACTTTTTCCAATTAATATGAGGAAATTTCCAATTTAAATTTTACTGCAATAATATGATATTAATATATTGCAATATATATAGTTCAAAGTACCCTTTTGTCTCTCTTAAATTTTCATCATTCGAGATATTACATTAATATCATAATGCAGTTGAGTTTTGAAGAGAAAAAAACGTAAAAATTTTCGAAGACAAAGGATGGAATGGTAAAAGTAATAAGTGAAGTACCGCTTTTCACTAAAAATAGAACTGGATGAAAATCCTTAATTGTTCTTATGGCACAACAAGCAATTTTATCTTCTTTTTCAAAAACTTTTTTCTTGATGTTTGAATAAATGTTTTTTAAGTTTTTGAAAGCATAGAAAAATGATCATTCAGTTTTCACTCTCTAAAGTAAAATTCGTACAAATGTAAATTAAAAGACATTGTGTAAAGAAATGAAATAATCGTCGATGCCCATAATGTGTGCATGAAAACTAATTCATACTATTCAAGGATGAAACCTGACTCAATCAGTTGGCTCTTTTTTGTGTAGAATGAAATTCCAATTTCTTTTTTTTTTTTATAGAGATAATGAAATTCCAATTGAAATGCCTATTTAACTAGCAGAGGGAATCGTGATTCCTACATGTATGAGCTAGAATCATAAATATTTACATTTTCCGCCAAAAATAAATTATAAAATTCCAATTACTTTTTAAATTTGAAGCATAGTTGAATAACATTGCTTATTTGGATAATCCAACATTAGTTATCATGATTACGTTAAATGGAAAAATTTATGACTAAATTAACTATTAGATGATAAATTCAGAATTTTTTTCATAATTTTCCCATAAATGAAATGTTCATAATTAAAAGTAAATACAAATATAAAAATAATTTAAAAATCAATTACGAGAAATGATAGATTCTCCATGAAAAATAAACATGGACTTTATATTGATTAGTATAATAGAATTGATTTAATCTTATGTTAAATCATGGATATCTTTTCTCATTTCTTGAGGAAAATATAAGAACAAACCGTAACAAATAACTAATGGTTTGCAATATTTTTTGTTTATATATTGTAATTTTTAGCAACATGAGTATGTTATTTTATTGCAATTCAACTACAATTGCACTGCGAATTCTTTATTAATCATAATTCAATGTTGCTCCCATAATGTTGTTCTTGCAACGAAAGAAAGGAATATTTATTTAGTTCCATATTCTAGAATCTACCAAATAAAAAGTGGGAATGCTCATTCTACTTTTTCTTCATTCCACTTTTTTATTCCATTCTATTTCATCATTTCAAACGCAATATATATACGTTTTCGGTAGTGAGTAACAAAGTGAGGACGGTTGCAACTCCGTAATTATACTTTTGTCCATTATTGCATCATATTATTGGGAGACAAGATATAATTATATTAAATTAAAATTGACTTTGAGTGCAATTGATGTGACAAAAGGTCTCTTATCTTCCTGGAGAAGCTTACCAATGCAACGCACCAGTCTTTTCCTATTCAGATAAGAGTTTCAAGTCCTTTCAACAAAAGCAAAAGTTTAGAGAACATCCTTTACATCTCAACCTAAAAACAAAATGGACATATAGGCTTCGCATGACAATGCTTTTGATTGGAGAATAGTTTTTTTTTTTTTAAGAAATAATTTTTTCTATTTCTATTATGAGGAACAATTTATGAGTAAAAGAACTAGTTTAGTAACTATATAAAATTTCTACTATTAGAATAGAAAAAAGAATAAAATTGCATTTAATAACGCAACGATTTCTTTTTTATATTTATTCATTTTTTATTCTTACTTACGGATCGATCAGTTGACGTCGCCGCCCGTCGTCCGAACGCCCAAAAGGCAGCGGCGCACAGCAGCGGCGGCTAAAGGCAGGCGGTGGTCGGCGGTGGTTTCGGCGATTGGAGGTGGCGCGGCAAGAGAGAAAACAAAATTTAAAAAAAAAGTTTATTTCTAGAAATTGTTCCGCTTATTTTACTTTTTTTTGTTTCTAGAAATTATTCCCAAAAACAAAAAAAATAAAGAAATTGTTCTCGAGAACAAATGTTTTACTTAAAAGGATTTTTTTGTTCTTTTTTTTTATTCTAAGAAACAAAAGAATAGAAATTGGGAGAAATAAAACATTACCATGCGCTACCTTAACATTCTTTATCTATAATAGATAATGTCTACTAGCTTCGAAGTAGAGCATAATCTAAAATTTCTAAATTTATCATTATTTTCAACATTAAATTATATACAGTGATACTCAATATACTCTCGTTGTACCAGTTAAATTTATTATATAACACATGATTCTTTTTCCAAAAAAAAAAAACATCTTTATTAATGAACTGTTGCAATTCATTTTTTCAAGATGGATTAAAGATTTCATTTTCTTTTGTCTTAACCTATTTCATTCTTAAATGCCAGTCAAATCATCCACATTCTGTGACTCTTCGTTTATTCGCTGACTTTAGATTTATATAACATCCACCAAGAGAGATCGTAATTGCTTACTTAATGTATGGTACAAATATTTATACACGGTGTTGCTTAACAAAACCGAAAAGGAAAATCTACTAAATATCTTTACTTAATTATAAGAGATACCGGATATTATGCTAACTAACAAACAAAAAATAAATCATAAAAACTGATAAGCGATGCACAAAATATTAGCAAAACAGAGAGAAAATCTTTGACAAATCTTCCATAATACTCCTTCACAAGTCGGCGCGTGGGTCACAAATGCTTATCTTTTTTCACTCTGTATTTTAATTAATTTTATATGAGCCGCTCTAAAAATGTCACAAATGCTTATCTTGTTGATGAGAAATGTGAATTAATCTCGACCCAACGTCTTGGTAAAACTGTATGCCAATTGAAGTCTAGTGGAAATGTGCTCAATTCTAAGGCCGCCAAACTGTACATATTCCTGAACAAAGTGGTAGTCAATCTCAATGTTTTTTTGTTCGTGAAATACTAAGTTTGTTGTGATGTATAAGGCGGCTTGATTGTCACCATAAAGGCCCATTGATTTGCTATGCAATACCACAAGAGAAGCAAGTAAAGTGCACAACCAAATCAATTCACGAGTGGTAGTTGCCATAGCGCAATATTCAGTTTTAGCAAAGGACTAAGAAGCTGTGCTCTGCTTCTTAGTTCTCCAAGACACTGAACAACCACCGAGCATAACAAAGTAACTGGTAATTGATCGCCGAGTAATTGGACAACTTGCTCAGTAAAAGTAAAAAAAGGCAATCAAGTGAAGTGAAGTCAGGAATGATAACAAAATTTCAAGTCTAGGGTTTTTTAATTTATTTATTAAGATATTGAAGAACAATTATAATGACTTTCCATGACTTTCCATTGCTACCCATCCAGTTCATGCACGAATTTGGGAAAGTATGTGGACAAAATAACATTATTCTAGTAAGTATAGTGAGATAAAGCAGACATCCCACTAATCGATGATAACAAGTTGGGTCTATCATGGTCCAGTTGCAGCTAGCCAATGTTGTTGCTCCATTAGAGGAGTCACCAGTTTAGCTGCTGCCATTCTATTTAATGATAGGATGTTATGTACATACTTTCTCTAGCATGGAAATAACTCTAAAGTTGTCTACGGCAATCTAATTTTCCAAAAAGTACCCTAGTTTGCCGAGGTCCTTGATATGAAAACACTCATCATGGTATTGTTTTTCAAGTGATATGCATTGTTTTGAATTATTTCCCACCAAGATGAGATTGTCAACATGTACTAACACAGCTAAAAAAGTATCGTCATGACAAATAGGTAAACAAGTAATATGCTAATAATTGATCAAAACCATACTTTGTCGATGCATTTGAGAATTTTGAAAGCTTATTTCGAGATGCTTGCCAAAGACAATACGAGGAGTTCTATAGTTGACATACACGATCAAGCCCATTGTTGTGTAACCTAGTGGAAGTTTCATAAACTTCCTCATCCAAGTCGTTGTCAAACACACAACGTTGGTGTCCATTATACCCGTTAAACGGGTGGGTCGGGTCAGGTTTGGGTTGGGTCGTAAATGGTCCAACCCAAATCGACCAATTTAACTTGTTTATGACCTATTTATTGCAATACAAAAATTTTGACACATACCTAACCTAATCCATACCCGACCTATACCCAACTCATACCAACCCATTCAACTAAATTTAAAAAAGCTTATTATTATTATTATTATTATTATTATTATTATTATTATTATTATTATTTTATATATAATGGTAATTTAAAATAATTTTATATAATTTTAAAAAATATTTAAAAAAAAAATTTTTAAAAATTTTATTTTTAAAATTAAATTTTTATTTTTAAAATTAAATTTTTATTTTTATTTTGTTTTTTGTTTTTCTTCTTCTTTGGCCAGCCGCTAGCGACAATGATAGCCAATGGCTAGCCACAAGCAACTTGGAGCTCACTCGGCTCGCTGACGTTGGTGAGCTCAAGCCTCGCCGAACATCGGCAGGGTCTCCGCCTCGCTAGATCTTGTGAGCTCGAGGCTTGTCGGTGTCGGGCTAACTAAAGCTCACCCCTCGCCGGATCTGGCGAGACTCGAGCCTCATCCGACATCGGTGAGGCTCGAGCCTCACCGGGCGTTGGCGAGTGGCGAGCTCGAGGCTCACCTAATTGGTCGCTGCCATTGCTCCGTGTCAACAACCGGAGAAAGAAGAAAGAAAAAAAAAAAAATAAAAAAGAAAAAAAATTAAGTAAAAAAATAATTATATTTTTGATTTAAAAAAAAATTTTTGTAAAGTTAAAGAGAGAAGAGAGAGATTATGAGGTTTTGAGTGAAAATAAATTGGTTCATTTTTAATGGATTGATAAATGGGTCTTAAATGGGTTAGCTCTTTAACCCATTTATAACCCATATATCTCAGTCTTGACTAATTAAAACCCATTATAGGTGCTTTAGGAAATAGGCTTGATCCATTAACGATCCATTTAAACATAAATGGGTTTATAAATGGGTCAATGACCCTTTTTGACACCTCTAATATCCATCTAATTAAACTCCTAATTATAAGCTAATGCAACTATAAGAAGACACTGTATAGTGACTAGTTTAGCCATTGGAAGAAAGGTCTTCTAGAAGTTTACACCCTTTTTCTAGGTAAATCCCTTCATAACAAGGTGAGCTTTAATCACTCAATATTGCCAACGGCTTGACTGTAAACCCACTTGCACCTTATAGCTGCATTTGGTCACTTGGATTTCTAAGTAAGATAGATAGATATGAAATTTAGAATTTTGCTATATCCTAACCATTATTTGGTGATCATAATTATAACATTAGATATATTTACATCATATAATGTAGATTATTTGGTATAAATGGCATATCAACATGAATGAACCTAAAAGTTCACAAACGAAGATGATAAAAATTTCTCACAACACTACTACTTACTTTAATTTAATTTAATTTTTTATTTTATTTTTCCTCTCTTTTCTAATTTATTTCTTTTTCCACTTTATCATTCCTTAATTAAATTTTATTAATCAGTAAAATATACTAATATGCATATAATAATAAAAGACCTAAAATACATAATAAATATAAATACATATCTATATTTATATATTAAATTTATATTATAAGATACAATTAAATTCGAACATATAAATATAAATAAGATTAGATTAAAAAAAACTAAGTTTTTGTTTTTTGTTATTATGAATTTCTTATATTATAATTCAAATATTATTTATAAAAAAATATTTTAATTTTATTAATATAAGAAATTTGAAAAAATGACTTTCCTATTATTATTAGAATTCAAATATTATTTATGAAAAATGATTTTAATTTTATTGATATAAGAAATTTGTTATTTGAGAAAAATAACTTTTCTATTATGGATATTAAAAATCCTATCTACCTTAGTTCCACCATCCCAGGAGATAATTTTATCTGATTTATATCCATCTTATATCTAATTTTATCATTTCTTTAATAGATACCAAACATGAGATATGATTAATTTTATTCCATCTTGAATTTTATTATGAATGCCAAGCACAGTTTATGAGCTTCTTACTCTCTAGCAAAGATGCCAAAATCCAAGCCCCATCATTTTCATGTGCCATAGAGGATATCTAATAACCTCAAGGTAATCTATAGGCTCAATATCAAAATCAACGGCAGCTAAAAATATGATGTGGCGCTCATTATATCATTTGTAAGAAATGAACTTCTCAATTGGGTAGCCCATACCCGAAGATATCGAAGGAGTAGGCTAAGGAGTTGGGGACAAATGCAATTCTATTCCGAGAATAAAAAATTTTGAACGATTCAAACGCGCTTTTTACTCGAATCGGTTCCGGAACGAATAAAAAAGAATCGGTTCGATTAGAATCGGCTCCGAACAGAATCGTTCTCAAACGCGCTCTATTTGGCTTGTATGACACATAAAGTCAGAGAGATGAGCCGATTGTCCTTTCTTCGGTGCATGACGAGTTGGGATTGAAATTTGATCATTGTGCTGATCGCTTGGCTACTCTCAACTTGGGACTAGATTGTCACAATCCTGCATCACTATTTGCTTCATTAACTTTGGCACCCTTTCTTGCTCCTCCTGAGGTTGACTCCACCCACCATCAAAAGGCGCCAAGTCACAAAGTGTTGTCAAAAGAAGAAAAGAGGTTTGATCCTCGTGTGTAGTTTGCAGAGCAAATAAAAAACTATCTTTGAAGACAACATCATCATGACATGCCCATAATTCTTCAGTTTCCAAATAGGAAAATTTCCGACCTTTTGTGCCATATGCATGTCCTATACACATTTTCTTGCCCTTTCTTAAAATTTATCTTTACCCTAATGGTTTGTGAGAATAGCACAGTGCACCAAAAACTGGCAAATGACTATAACCTGGGGTTTTCCATACAAAAGCTTGAAAGGTGTTTTTCTAGATAATAACGATATTTGAATATAATTTATTAAATAAGTAGAAGTCAATATGCATTCTTCCCAAAACCGAGTTGGTGAATTCGCTTGAAAATGAAGTGCCCCTAGTAAATTGAGAATGTGTCAGTGTTTTCTTTCCAACCCCATCCATTTTGCCATGATGTGTAGGTGCATGAGGTTTAATGCATGACTCCCCTTTTTTTTTTTTTTTTTTTTTTTTTTTTTTTTTTTTTTAATAAAAAAAGTTCACGGAATTGGAAAGAATTTCAGGGCCATTATCACTTTGGACCATTTTAACAATTCGACTAAATTCAGTTTTTACCATATGATAAAAAATAATGAATGTTTTGTTCGTCTTTTAACTTTTTTCATCAAATAGATGCAAATTGCCCGACTATGTGCACCTAAGAGAGAACTTGAGAGAGACCCGTTTGATCCAGCCCCCTAACATCACAATGCAACAAATAAAAAATTCCACCAATTTTATTAGGGAAAATTCTAAAAAGGGACTTGAGATTTTCTCACCCAAGATCCACGACCCCGTTTGATCCGGCCCCCAAACATCACAATGCAACAAATAAAAAATTCCACCAACTTTATTATTAGTTGAAGGAAATGAAGAAATGTATTGTTTTGCACAACATTGTAGATCACACAAGTCACACAAGTCACACAAGTCACCCCCGTTTTTAATCTTAATATCTGTGATTAAAATCAATACTTGCCATAATGGGTTTCCCAATCGTTGTCAATATTCTGTGCCTTGATGGTTGGAAAAGCTGGTTGAGTAAATCCTTTATCGAAGATTAATCACTTCAATCGATCTACTGAAGGCAACATTTTTTTTAAACAAAAAAAATCAAGAAGAGAAGAGGTGTTAGAACCATTAGTATTTGTGCCACAAAATTTCACATAGTATCATGGTAAAAAGGTCTTAAATATGAATCTTTTCAAGTCCTTATTTGCTTCATATTACATATTTTCACGTTATAATCTTAGGCCAAAGTCTAGTTTATACGCAAGGGAGAATATTTGTTAGCTCATAATTTAAATTTTTAGGATAGTTAGCATGATCCCATGAAATCTCATATCCACATTTGCAACTCACATACAAAATCTCAACACATCCTTTTATTTTATCTTTAGTAGTTTTCAACTTTTTATGAAGGGTATGAGATTCGTTTTTCATTCTCATGGAAATAAAGATTGAGATAGTTTTTCTTTCTCTTCGTCCTCTCTGCAAGCAACCATATCTCCATCTTGAGGATCTCATAAAAATATAAAATTAATAAATTCATCCTTGCTTGAAGCACGATAAAATCTCCTCCAAATTTTTCTTTTTTATCTATACTTTTGTTCAGGTGAAACCCAGTATGTTTTCATGTCGAGCTTTGATAGGTTTTCTTTAAAACTCAAAAAGGATGCTGATGTGGCATGGCAATTTTCCTTTGTCTTCCGCTTATTGTAAGTATCGAAAAGCAGGATTTGGAGGTTTAAATAACACCTGCTCCAGGTGTTTTGATTCCCAATCTCTTGTGAGTTAGAAACAAATATAAAATTTATAGAAACATTAACCGCACAAATGCTTCGTTTATTGGCAAACAAATGAATGATCTACAAGGTCTTTTCAAGAATCGAATATCAATTTATATCTAAGCATTTTTATGAATAATGATAATATTTTTCATTCGTTCATTTTTGTAAACAAGTCAAGCAATCATTCTTTCTGCATGACGAAATACAGAAAAGTGGGGAAAGTATCTCAGATTAACTTGGCATGTAGCTCTTTTCAACACGGCTAATCAAGTTAGAAAATGCTGAAGACAAAATTGCAGTACGTATTGAAAAAACTCTTGTAAGCCTTATTCAAATCCCTCTTTTTAGCATTTTGCAAGTCTCATTTTATAAGATGTCCACGACTCGTCTTCCTCAGACAAAAAATGGGAAAAGATAAAAATCATGGCACGAATTTGGGCGCGGAAGATTTTGCTCAATTCATCCCACGGTTTATGTCTTCCCCTCCCTTAACAAGTTGAAATCCTAATTTTACTAGCAATCTATATAGCATGAAAATTTGGGAGATTGTTTGTCCTCTATGCAAATTGGTATGGTGATTAAAAGAAAATGTCAACTTCCGCATACGATGATGATTTCTACAAACTTTTGTTGTTAATTCATTATGACATTGCAAGTCAAATAAAATCAATCATGTTTGTGCATTTAGCGTGCATAAATACTAATCGGGTGCCAATAACGAGAGAGCAAATGAAAGAACATGATAGAGCATTACTAGAGATCGCTCGTAACAAAAATTACTCATGAGGAATAACATCGCATCCACATAAATTTTGAGAGTGACGTGCTAAGATGGAAGAGTTCAGAAATGTAAGTAGAAGCAATTCCTTTATTTATATTATAAGGGTCATGGAGAATCCATCAAAGCGATAGACTCCACAAACATCTTTTGTACTAGACATTGCCTCCATAAACCAAAGTACGAAATGCAAGAACTCATGTGCTCCTCAGTTGGTCGGTTTCGGCGTCGCCATAGCTGGTTTCGCCGTTGGTGTCAGTTTCTGCGCCGACTTGGATCTTGGCAGCGTGCCGGCTCCTTGACCCGGGTTGGCGTTGGCATCAGCCTTGCCGGGGCTCTTCCCCTTTGCTGGAGGAGCTGGTGCAGGCGACGGCTTTGGCTTTGGCGCCGGTTTCGGTGACGGCTTTGGCGCAGGTTTTGGTGCCGGCTTTGGCCATGGAAATCCGTGGCACCAAGGCCAGTGCGGGAGAGGGGGCAGACGGGGGAGGGGGAATGCCCAGGGGCAGTGTATTCCCCACCACCACCATTGAGTATCGGCGGAGCCTTCCTTTGCGGTCTGCACCTTGCTGATGCCTTCCCTTGCATTGCAGACCTCACAGCTCAAGCAGAAAACGAGCAAGACAGCCAGGGATGCGGTCATGAAGAAGCTCTTCATGCTGGTCTTCTCCATTTCTCTCTTTTTGGGTAGGGAATGAAGGAATTGGTGTGATGACTGATGAGCACAGCTTGGTGGCGTGGGGGGCTTCTTATATGGAGCCAAGCTCAACAGAAATGATCCACAAGAAGATTGTTAATGTGATTCAAACTGGCAAAATCTAATGCTGTAGATGAATTGAAAATCACCATGCTGATTTTGATGGACAGAATTTGTTAATATAGGACACAACTGCATCTGCCAAAAAATCTCTCAATTGTATATTCCAATATTCTCTCTTCCATAGATATGTTTAACATATATTTAGATTAATGTTGGGATCATTTTGGGAAAATTTTGTTAATTCATATCGTAACCGCATTGATCCATAAAAATGGTTCAAATATTTAAATCTAATAATATTCTCTCAACCATGATATTTAGTGATTTGATAACGTTTGTTTAAAAATTGTTCCAGGGAACGAAATAGAAAAAGTATTTACGTTCACGGGAACAATTTCTCGAACAAAAATGCGTGTTTGGTAAACTTGTTCCGGGAACAAAAAATAAATAGAAACATGTTTGGTAAATTTTGATAATTTTTTTATTTCTTTTATTTTTTCTATTTTTTTTGCTTATTTTTCTTATTTTTCTTATTTTTCTTTTTTATTTTTTTTTTCTTCTTTTGGCCGGTCGCCGGCAAGGCCTTGGCCGGCGACCGGCCGGCGAGGCCGAGCTCGCCAGCCGCGGGCGAGGCGCGGCCTCGCCGGCCACCGCCAGCGAGGCCGAGGCTCGCGGGCCGCCGGGCGAGCTCGGCCTCGCCGGATCCGGGCGAGATCGAGCTCGCCCGGCCGGCGCGAGGTCGGCCTCGCCTTGATCCGGCGAGGCCGAGCTTCGCCAGCCGGCGGGCGAGGCGCGGCCTCGCCGGCCACCGCCGAGGCCCGAGGCTCGCCGGCCGCTGGGCGAGCTCGGCCTCGCCGGATCTGGGCGAGATCGAGCTCGCCCAGGCCGGCGCGAGGTCGGCCTCGCCATGGCTGGGCGAGCTCGAGCTCGCCCAGATCCGGCGAGGCCGACCTCGCCCAGCGGCCGGCGAGCCTCGGCCTCGCCGGATCTGGGCGAGCTCGAGCTCGCCCAGCCATGGCGAGGCCGACCCTCGCCCAGCTACGGCGAGCCTCGGCCTCGCCGGGGGACGGCGAGCCTCGGCCTCGCCGGGGGCCGGCGAGCCTCGCCGTGGCTGGGCGAGGCCGCCGGCCCTCGTCGGCCGGTCGCCGGCCATGGCCGAGGCCGGCGACCGGCCAAAAGAAAGAAGAACAAGAAAATAAAAGAAAAAAAAAAAAAAAAAAGTGTTTCGATTTGTGTTCCGAAACAAAAACAAGTTTTTTTTGTTTCTTGTTTGCTTTTTTGTTCCTGGGAACAAAAGAACAAAAAAACAGAAATTTTGTTCTGAACAGAAATAAGTGGCAACCATGCAGGCCCTTAGTGATTTGATAAGATCTCATGAGCTTTCATGTTTTGCGCACAAAAAAATGTTTCGCTTTGACATTTTCTGCTTCTCACACGAAACTGCGCTCTATTTTCCTTATTATATTGTACATATCCAATCTGTTTTATCTACTTCTACACTATGTACAGGAAGGATTCGTACCAGATGTCAGTCCTTGAATATTATATAAGCTCACTTTCAGGGATGAATTTGGAATTATTTCATTTTAATCTTTCTCCCCTTTTATTTGGGAAAGGACGAAACTCCTGCAAAAGTCAGAAAGATTTTGAAACGATTATAGCGGGAGTTTTAAAATTTGGGTCAAATAGGCAATTGAATTTTATAACTTTCGATTCATGCATTTAAATTCTAAAATTTGTTATTATTCCTGTGTTAGTCATTCCGTTAGCTTCCTAAATTTTTCATGGATGCAATTCTATGTGGGAAATTAATTTCTTTTTTAATCATCACACAAATAGCTCTAAGGTGCCACATTAAAAAAAAAAAAAAAACTAGAATACAAATAAAAAACATGGACGGTTTTATTGAGGATTTTTAGGGCTAGACCCAAAATTGACGGTTTTTAGGGAATTCGGCCTTTATCATGTCAAACTTTGATATTTGCTCACTTGTTTTTGAAATTCTGGATTATGTTAGGCGACGATTTTATTCTCTTTTCATTCAATTAGAAATCAACAAGCTGTTTTTTCTCATCACGCTACCGAATGATAAGAAGGTGCCGTTTGATTACATCTGTTTTTGTTTTCATTTATAATTAGTAAAAACATTTGACTTATTTTTAGTTTATTCAAATGTTTCTGTTTCTTGATTAACAAAAATGTTCAATTGAACCAAATAATAAATGTTTGACTAATATCATCTTCAACAAACAAAGTTTGCCATCTCGCAAACCAATTTATCTTTTGCTTATTTTGTTACTCCACGATATCTTTCATTCATAAACTCTATGGTGTGAAATAAATACCAATTAGTTCCACTCTTATATGCAATAATATTGTTTATCTGACGTCAGAAAATACTATTTTATAAAAAGAAAAAGTATTTGAATGGAGTTAAAGCCTACCAAATTATCAAAATTTCCAATTTAACATGACAAAGACATCGGTTGTTGATTGGGTGAGCCTATCATTGCAGCCCCATTAGGTTGAGTAGAGAATTCCAAAACTAACAATGTACCTAAATTTAGCCCGTCCTTCATAGACTAATCAAATTTTCCTGAGACTAAGAATGAAATGGAGAATCAATTGCAACCAAGTTCTGAACTACTCGATCACCCTACTGGTTGGTAAGAAATTAATTGCTAAAAGATGAACAAAAATTTCAAAGGTGCTGATGGGTCTTACAAAATGATGTGAGATATATTACTACTTATGGTAATGAAATATAGTTGCCATTAAACTTGCAATGTCATCTTTCACAAAAATTTACAGGCACTAAAAGCTCTCATAAATTTTGGTGGCAAAGAAGACGATAGCTCTGAGGGGAAATTTCACTTTACCCCCCTGACTATCACCCTCTCACATGTTAACCCTAAACTATACCCCTGAACTCTCAAAATCTCTTACAAGTTAAACCCCAAAACTATAAATCTTCACACTTTACAACCTAGAACTCTCACCCTCTTACACGTTAAACCATAAACTATACATCTTCAATCTTAAATGTGGAAATTAGTTCAATCGTTAGCACCATCAATTATGTTTTGTTAATACGTGCAATATATGATATCAAGCTGAAAATGCTAGCTGCAACAAATTAAATTCTTTGTTATGGATGAAGATGCCAGCGGGTAACAGTGCAATTAATGATTATTTTAGTAATGAATAAAGCATTCTTTTACTGAAAAGTACAATAACAATTGGCATTATGCATGTGTTGTTTGCATATAGCAATTAAGTTTTCCATGATCCTAACATTCTTTTTTAAACTTGATCTATCTGTGGGGCAAATGAAATTGAAACTACTTACCATCTACTTAATTGTGTTTTTCTTTCTTTGAGGACAGATTTAATAGGGCAATTTTTTTTTGGACCAAAATTATTTAGCATAACTTAAAAATCTTGAACTAACTTTAAGGTTTTAGACGAATGAGGGGAGGCAAGAACGCCCACTCCTTTAAATGTAGGTCTAGTTTATTGCAGGCGAAAAATTTAGTACACTACACATTTCACGGATAAATTTGACAGTGGAAACCAATGGAATGATTTGTAAGTCTGGGGGACTAAAGTATGATGATTTAAAATTTCAGGGTTTAACATGCAAAAGAGTGAAAATTCATGGAAGTAAACGAGAGACTTTAAAGTTTGGGGTTCAACACGTAAGAATGTGAGAGTTTCAGGAAGTTAAAAATGAAAGCATTTATTGTTCAAGTTATTGTGTGAGAGGGTAATAGTTTAGTGGGATATAGTGAATTTTTTTCTAATTCTTACAACGAAGAATTTTCTCTTTGTCAAGCTTCATTTGGTTCGCGAAAAATTAATTATTTGAGAAATATTTTCCTAAAAATAATAATTTATATCAATAACAAAAATGAATTAAAAAAGGGTTTCATCGTACACAAACATAAATTATCATTGATAATAAAAACATTTTTTATTTACTTATTATTTCAATCAATACAAGCCTTTTTTTTAAATATATTATTTTTAAATTATTTATTTTTGACGAAATAAACAGAATTTTGATATAAATTGGAAATTCTGATGATGAAAAACAAATTTTTTTTCTACTTACAAGATACTAGAAACTTTTGGTATTGTTTTTACAATAATCGATTTCATTTGTAGCCGTCCAAATGGTATTTTAATGTGGAAAAAATATCTTTCTTTTTTTTTTTTCCTTTTTAAAAGAAGAGAAACCGTGTTTTCA
Organism: Eucalyptus polyanthemos subsp. polyanthemos; assembly: GCA_017140185.1. NCBI lineage: Eukaryota > Viridiplantae > Streptophyta > Magnoliopsida > Myrtales > Myrtaceae > Eucalyptus > Eucalyptus polyanthemos. The sequence continues at coordinate 11,305,754 of CM029465.1, read as the reverse complement.
AATATAACAAAAGGGCCTCTAATCAAGCATCGCCCTGGAGAATTCAGAAGAAACAACACCGGCGTTCCATTCTCGGCGAAGATGCTAAACTCCCTAATGCAAGGGCCAAAATGAAATTTTGTTTAAAGATACAGGGACTAAAAGTGTAGTTTCCTTAAACCACCGGGAGTGAATAGATAAATCAGAAAACATGGGGACAAAAATCAGCTACCCGCGACTCTACTTTTAGCAGGAGAGTCTGAATGACAATGAATTCAGTGATGTTTTAACATTTCACAGATCCTGCTTCCATCACCAGTTTCCATTTGTAACATTTTACAGGAGAGTCTGAATGACAATGAATTCAGTGATGTTTTAACATTTCACAGATCATGCTTCCATCACCAGTTTCCATTTTTAACATTTTACCGGTTGGTCTCTTGTGGAACCACGGCACCCTTACACTCTTCTTTGACTTTTGTCATTTTGAGTGTTTGTCTTTTGTAGGTGTCGGGCCTCCTTCTTGTATTCTTTTAGGAAAAATCTATACATATCTTATTTTGACCAAAAAAAAAAAAAACAAGGAGCTTTATTCACACAATAAACAACACATCTCACAGATGCAGTCCACACCATGAACAGTATATACAACAAGAGATCTTGCAAACTCAAGAACATTATGGAATTTCTCCACAGCCGAAGCAATTTGCCGGAGCGGGAATCAATCAACACGTCAATTCCGCTGCTGTAACGAAATTTCCACACCTTTTATTTGATTAATCATGATAATGGTTGATTCCTTCGACATGATTCAGAAATGCCGACCCGGAAATGACCTCATATGTTTGTAGGAATACTTCCCTGTGACCGTGCCCAAGAACTGCAATGACTGGTAAGCATTAACCTTCCATGAGTTAATAGTTGTAGGAAATAAGTGGAATGCAAACTCAACACGGCACCCACCTCGGAGCCGCTCTTGACTAGGTCTGCTGCCTCGACCCTGCAACCATTGCACCACCACCACACCCACCGCATCCACCGCCGCAGCCACCACAGCCACTGCTCTTCACCATGTTTCCACACCCACCACCACAGCCACCACAGCCGGCACCGCAACCACCACAGCCAGTGCTCTTTACCATGCTTCCACAGCCACCGCCACAGCCACTGCCACAGCCACCGCCACAGCCACCGCATCCACTGCTCTTTACCATGTTGTCGTGCCCATTCCCGCGGCCACTGTCACAACCACCACTCTTCACCATACTTCCACATCCACTACCACAACCGCTACCACAGCCGCTACCACAGCCACTACCACAGCCACTGGCAGTTGAAAGAGAATTTGCTGGAACTTCTTCACCCCTTTGACTGCATCACCATTCAGCTCAACTTGACTTTCAACTAGTACAGCTGTGACATTCTCTTTGCCTACCGCCTGGAGCCCGCTTTCTTTCATAAACAAATTGTCTGCTTCCGCATTGTCCTCCATAGCAGGTAGCCCCTCAAATCCTTTGTTTTCATTATATCAGAAAGCACAAAAGCTAGCACCACCATAGTCAACAAAAGTGGTTCTTCCTTAACCTATCCGACAAATAAAAAATGTCAATAGGGATAATGACTATCCTGGAAAGAAGCAGTTTTGAAGAATGCATCATACCTTAACCACTCCCGATTTCAGGTTGATCAGTGCTACTGCTTCTCCATATGGACTATCAGTGGAGAATTCAACTGCAGTCACGAAATCTCTTTCAGTCTTTTGCGTCCCATGATGTTTTGGTTCATAATCCAGTTTTCTGCCAGGATAAATGTTCACCTGCCAGAGGAAAAGACTAGCTAATGAGAAAAATAGAACACATTAACTTATGTTCGTTTGCAAAGTGATCCTTATTCTTCATTCCTGCAAATCTCCTGGGTATCTTCTATAGTTGTGAAAAATTGAAATAGCATCTTCCATTATGGTTTCAACTAAACCATCTTTTGACTAATATAATGGTTAGTATAAGAACCAGGATTGCAGAAACCAAAATATAGGAGGTGACTATAAATGTCCCAAAAGTACATGGCTTCAACAACTTAAATCCTAACAAGCACTCCAATAAAACTCTTTCTGTTCTCAAAACTTGTTATGTAGAAGTTAAAATTGTCTTATGTTTAACAAAGTTTAAGATGACAGAAAACTAACTAATTCAAAGTTTCCTAAGGTCCCATTACATCTCCAGAGGAAATTCAGGCCATGGTTTTCCTAGTCAGAGAACTCTTGTGGTTTTCCTAGCTGCAAAAGTCTGAATATATTGGACTGGCATCATGTACAGTTTGTATTCTCTGAGGTTACCTTCCCCATTTTTTCCTGTTAATTAGCAAGACCTGCTTCACAGAGCAGATTTTGGATCGGAACAGACTTAGAGATCATTTACAATCCGGCAGAAGGGTAATAGCACCAACATGATTCCTGTGTAGAGTTGGGGCTACTACTGAGCACATGTGTAGACAAAATTGGGCTGTCTGTTGCCAATTTCAAGTCTCAACAATGGCATACATGCTTACTCAAGCTCAGCTGAGTGGTGAAAGGCATGTGATCTAATGCATCTGTGTTGCGGTGACTCTTTGTTGAGGTAATGTACCTGCGTCTATCTGGAGTGGGCTTATGGGCATTGGACACTTTCATCCCGAACTCAGATACTTGCAAGCTAGTGTCTTACTGCAGAACTACTTAAACCCAGCACCATTAAAGAAAATAGTGAAGGAAATTTATCAAAAATTTGAAGAGAAATACTTAAACCCTTGTGAATATTTTGCTTTCTAAAAGTCAAAATATAGGAGCAACTGTTTGAATAATTAAGTTCCAGTGTTCATGTTTTATATAGATATGGAGTCCAAGTGCACCCCATCTCGTGACAGACAAGTCAGATGTCATGATATGTATTTGCTCCCTTCATCACACCTATGTCCACGTCTGAAGAACGGTGATGTGCATGCAAGTTTAAAAAATCACAATCTGACGAGACTTTGCCAATTGTAGGATACACAGATTCATTTCTTTCAAAGAAATACTAAAAAAGTGCCAAACAGTTAGTTGAATTTTGGAGAGAGGAAGGCATACCACTCTATCACCTATCAGCATGCAGAGATGGCTATTTTCACAGGAAGATTTCTGAAACCGAAGGGACCAACGAGAACCTAGCAAAGACCATCCATTCTCCATGAACTCAGCCACTGTACATGTTTCACCACTTGCTGTAATTCCGATCACCTCCTTCCTAGGGGTCAAGTTGTCATTCCCCCTTTCTTTCTTTGAACTCCTGACATTCAATCAATGTTAGGATTTATCGGAGAAATCAAACTTCAGGGCTATATGCCTGTGGAGATTCAAGAGATGCATAAAGCAGCATAATTTGTTATATTAGAAATTTAACTTTCAATTCCTGGAAAATCCCATACAAAATAAATGGAAGTTAGGTAATAAATTTCAACACAATTGAATAATTAAAAAAAGGGAAGAAGCCAAGTTGCTCCCTGCACAAATTTAAGCCAATTTCTTTCTGTTTATTGACCAAAACCGCTTCAATTCGCCCCAATCTGCTAAAAAAATCACCTAAAAGATATAAGTCTATCACCTTCACGTGCATTTCACCCTAGCAACCATGAGGGCATAACAAGCTATCTTGGCTGTGATGGAATCGAGGTGAATAGAAGAAAATTTGGTTGATTCCAGGGTGTATTCATGTAATCTTGGGCACAAGAGGTAAATGAAGGCAAAATTGTAGTCTCCCATAGTTTTGTGCAGTACATTGTTTGTCACTTTAACAGGAAAAGTCATGGCATCATCAAAATAGAGGTGCGAAAACAGACCAACTTCAACTTTTAATTTGAACAATTGAACCCATAAAAGACGTTGGATTGACATGAATAGAAATATAAAACTAGTAAGTTCCACTTGAAAAATAAGATGCTCTAAATATTGCCAAATTTTGACTTGTTTGTGAGGCCAAGTAAAAGGGCATAAATTTCTAATGACAAAAACATGACATCGGTGCCCATAATTTATGACAGTTTTGCCCATAAATTATCTACTTCCAATGAGTCACAGAGCACGAACCATGTGTGTGATAGTTTCAGGAAGGCATATGCACACAGATGTAAACTACTGTACCTCATTTGAAGAGTAATGACCTCAGTACCAGCATCAGTCATTATACGTGTCCAGCTTTTGGCATGTTGAGTCCTTCCAGATAGGGGGAAAAGGCAAGAATTTTTAGCGAATGGCCGAGAACGAACCATGTGGAGCACATACAATGCAGGGCTTGGAACTGTAAAAGAAAAGCCAACTCGCAAGCACATTGATTCCAAGCCTGCATAGCCAGAAGAAGGCACCAACTCCAACCATTTCTCATCGGAAAGTTTTGAAACTGGGACCAAATAATCCTGTAGAAAGAGTGAGGCAGAGCCCAAAACTCTAGGCTTTCTTTTAATGGGTAAGGTGGAAGGACAATATGATACAAGTTCGAAGAGCAACTCTCCTTTGGGTTCACAATTGAATGAAGCAACCATTTTCTCCCAGATTCTGACAAAATACTTAGTCTTTGTTTAGCATTGAAAAACAAGTCTGGCTGTGATTTACTAAATATGACAGAAAGCCTCCCCTTGTGGCTCTCTGGCAAGCCTCTAACTCCAACAAACTCCAAGAGTACCTGCAGAATAGAAAGAAAGCAAAGACTAAAGACAGTGAGAAGACACATGAAAACTAGAGTTTATGTCCAATAATACCTAAATTGCTGGAAGTAACAGAAGAATCCTTTTCTCACATGCATGAATTGAAGTCTTTCACAATTCTGCAACCCCAATTATGACTAGCCAAACAAATTACTAGAACCAGAACAAATGAAAAACTCTTTTCACATGGAAAATCCAAGAACAGAGGGAGATTTGAAGTTACTCTATCTAAGATGTCTTGGAGCTATGAACACTGATTTTTTCGCAATCTAGTCCCTTTTAGGCCCATTATGGTCAGATTACGAGGAAAATAGTGGAACTAGACCTGCATTATCCTGCATATTCATGCTGCTAAAATGCCAAAATATTGACCAACAATCAGTCATGGAAAGAGGCACATTAACACATCAATGAGACCAAAAAGAAGGAAAATGCGTACAAAAGAGCAGTATGAAGCTTAGCAATTACCTCCACAAACTTCACATCTGGAACCTGAACTATATTCTGGTATTCATCTGATGAAAACAAGTCATTGTCCTTCTTACTCTTAGATGAGAAAGGTACAAGAGTGACTGGACTTGGGGTGCCTCCTCTGTACATGGCCCCAGCCCTCCAATACCTTTTACCAAATGTCTCTTCCCACTGATTTGTAGTTCCAGAAAACCCATTATCCAACTTCTGTCCTTTAGACCTGTCCGAGTCCATGTCATCGTGCTCCAATACTTTGCCATGCACCCTAATGAGGTCTTCACAATAAGAAACAGGATGCAACTGGTGAGAGTGCCACATGAGGTCGACGTCATAAGTGGGAACACAGAAGCGTCTGATTGACTTCTCCTTGTTTCTTCGTATAATATGAAGAAACCCTTTATATCTGGCCAAGGCTTCTTCAATGAAGACATCATGGCTCATATGGGGCCTAGAAACCTGTGAACCAAGTATCAAGGAAGATAACCTTTCTAATCATAAAAAATAATCTACAAAATCCAAACCTTGCCAATATACAAATAAACTTTCCAATCACTTCTTTATTAATTTAAAAAAGATAAGAATACTACCGGATCAGGCAAACAAGAGTGGTTATGTCTAATGGAAAACCTTACAAATCAACATTCGGCTGATACAATACCAGCACCAACTGAAGTTGAGGTATCATCAAAAGAAAAATTATAATCCAACATGTGGAAAATCATCAGGGAACCATCACCATACCCACTAATACAGATATATGTCGAAGATGTCAAGCCATTGATTTGAAGAGTGTCTTATGATCATTGCATTACCTGGTAGAAAAAAGGACTCTGTCTTTTAACTGCTGACACCAAATCATATGCAGTGCATTTTTTAAGCCCTAGAATCCTCTCAGAAATATCTTCTTTAAAAGCTGCAGCTAAGTCTAATTCATAGTGCTCTTCTGGATATAATTTTGTCCAGATTTCTTTAGTCTGCCTTGAGCAGGTGCCTTGAGTAGAAGATACAACATCAGAGTTGTCAAGGATCCTACCATACAGATCCTCACAGTCGGATTTGTATCGGATCTGGGAAAAAGAACAAATCCCATAAGAAAACGAAGAAGGTCCAGTGAAAATTTGATGAATCACATGATCTATATGGACAAGAAGACTGAGATCCTACCGGATTGAGCCTGTGACAATGCCATATCCATTCACAATCAAGAGGAACAACCAGCGGGCCTTCAACAAGTTGGGACTCTGAGTGTTTGGCAAGCAAAGGAAGCCAAAATGCATTGTATCTGTAGTTCACATGTTATGTATCAGAACTTGATCATATAGAAAACAGTGTGAAAATGTTCAGTACTATTATCTTCCAAAAAATCATGAGACACCCTTGTCAGAACTCCAAATGTGCATCAAATCCCCAAAACAGAGGAAAATTCCGGAATGAATTGAAGACATGGAATTCCTTGTCTGCTAAAATTTGGAAAAGAATATTAGGCTGCTAAAGTTTCTCTTCAAGCATAGATGTCTCAATGAGGACCGGTCCTCCCCTACCCTGGTCATGACAGTCCAAGAAAACAAGAGTATGACAAAGCAATAACCACTTGGTCAGATCTTGCAAGAGTTCAGATTGGCAGACATATACACACACCGAACAAACTCCCTCCTCCATTGAAATGTTCTTTTCAACAAAACAAAAGACAATAGTGACTGCAGCAAACACAAAGGCAAAAGATATACCTGAATTGTAAGCAACAAACACAGATATAACTACAAGGGAGGGTCGCAAAACTTGCTGCACCAAACTTTTACCTATAAATGGCTCTTTGCAGAGCAGGACCTTCATAGAGGAAACGGTTCCGATCAACAGCCGCGAGGAACTTGAGCTGCTGTTTGGCTGCAGCCTCCAGGTCCACACTAATATGAATCTTTTGCGCTTCAGCCCACTCCGATTCGTGCTTCGATTCGATCTCCATATCCATTCTCACCTGAGAGCGCATCGTTCAGCGAGCTTTAATCAGATTGCCAAAACACACGACATATTATTGCAATTTTACCTCCAGACGAGACAATCAGCGGGAAGGAAAAAAAGACAACAGAAACTAATGAATTATATCAATCTACACGCTCGCTGTCCCACTTCGCCACCACAAATCAGTTTCCTTCGTTGGATAATCCGCTCGGAAAATAGACAAGGACGTCGAAATCACAGTGAATTTTCCTCATTCGACCAGTCAAAATTTTAGAGTCGAAGGCGCATAGAAAATTCAATGGAGCATAAGAAAATGCAAGGAACTTGATCAGGAAAATTCAGCCAAGCCCAATTCCAAACGACCCGCATTGAAAATCAGCACACTTCACCACAAGAAGTTGACCAATCCGCAAGAAAACGCGGAAAAAGAAAATTCAAGAACCTCGAAAGGTCGTTCTTTTCAACCGTCAGCTTCAAGTTAGTTCAAATGGGTACGCCGATCGCCCGCGACCCAAAGCAGGGGCGACCGATTGAAGAACCGATTCTAGCTCTACCTGATGAAGATTACTGCACGACCAGGACAGAGGAACCCAGCAGCGAAACGCGCGGTCTTGTCTGCGACTGTCGACGATTGCATGCAAGAAGGAAATGGGAGAAAATCGCTCCGAGACTGAGACTGCTACCTGCTGAAGGTCACTTGCTGCTCGATCAAGATCGAGAGGAATTCAGCAAATTCGGGGGTCTTCGTGGTGATGATGAACGGATGATGCGTGCAAGAAATGTGTATGACCGGTGGACGGAACGTCGTGCTCGTGTAGGCTCGGGCGCGATGACGTACGTTTTTGTTTGTGCAGTACAAAAGGCTTCCCTCGCCATCTTCAAACACGGCTCTTTTCCTTGGATTTACTTCTTGGTTATTACAAGGAAAAAAAAATATATATATATATATATATATATGTACGTAAAAAGGTAAGAATATAATAGCTTGAACCAACTAAACAAAAAACCAGCTCCAAAAACTTGCACTCAAATAACAAAAGTTAATGAGTGGAAGAGTCCCGACGTAAAACAGCTTACAACAATAAGAACAAAAAAATGGAAGGCCAACAACAGTCGACCACATAGACATCGATACAACAACCAATGACGACCCAACTAGTGGAAGCCGAGAGAAGGTTGATGCAAGAAAAAAACGCTAGGCGAAGAAATACCATAAGGATGCATTAGGCCGACAAGGCATTGGAGAAGATGGAAGGGTCCCAAAATCTCTAGAGTCTCCTATACCTTGCATTGTCAGGCACATTGATAATAAATCTTTCTTACAAGGAAAAATATTAAATCGGTACATTTATAATAAACCTACTATCAATTGATTTTCATTAAATTTTATCATCATATATGACAATTGACGAATTTATTAATTTAAAATTTTTTCCTCCATTTATCACAAATATGCTAATTTATAATTTATAAATATATTTTGATTTTTTTATGATCAAAAAATTAATTTAAATTAAATTTATCATGTGTGTATTAATTTAAGATTTTTCATGATATTAAACTTAATTTGTGTTCATCATCCTTGTATTTTCAGTACTTCTCTAGTCGAGCTCTAGTGGAGCTTGTGTTCTTTTAATTTTTCTAATCAAGTCCTTTTACTAATGCAAAATATATAATCAAGTTCCCGTTACAAAATCGGCTCAAATTCGGCTCACACACTTGGAAGGTTGCCGAAACATGACGCGACTCAAATATTGCCTATCATGAGGCGTGGGCAATGAATGCATGATTTATTTATTTTTTTCATATTGTTTTTTTTATTCTTTCGTCTGCTTTTTGGTCTATGATGGGCGTTTAGGCAGGCAATAATGTTTAATCCATATCATGCTCCGGCATTCTCTTACTGCCTTGTTAGTCGAATTGCGCCGGATTTTGTATTTGGGAGACTTGGTTATACATTTTGTGCCGGTAAAATGACTTGAGTAGAATTATTGAAAGTATAGAAACTTGATTAGAAAAGTAGTGGAAGACAATATAAAAAACATAGTTGCAAAGCAATGAAAACTTACCATTTTATTGGATTAAAAAGTATGTAAAAAAAAAAATCCTAAACCGGTATCACTTATGATTTATATGTTAGGGAATGTGACAAGATTCGTTCAGTATAATATCTAATTATTGATAAATATTCAATGTAATCATTTCATTTGCTTGAACGACAATAAGATGTTATTTGATCATTATTATATATCAAGTTAGATAGTTAAAAATGACCAATAAGATGTTATTTGATCATGTAAATTATTATATATCAAGTTAGATAGTTAAAAATGATGATGTCAACATATATATCTTTTTGTTTATCTACTTTATAAAGAGAACAAAAAATTAAGGAATTAACAGATTCATTGTTATTTGATGATGTGGATTATTATATTCTAATTTGGAGTGAATATTTTACTTGGAGAATCCTCATGGGATTTTTTTTTTAATTATTATCTACCCTTCAATCTTAATAGAGTAGTGGCTATATAAGTAGATTCTATTAACTTGAATTGACGAAAATATAATATATATAATTTAAAGATTAGATTAAATATTTATAAATAATTCTATGATCATATTTAGTAAATTAAAAATTTAAGGAGGATATTACATAATATATTAAAATTCAGTCATTTACGTCATTTTCACTGTATGCTAATTTCAATACTGGTTGCGACTCCCGTTATCTTTCTCAACATCTTCCAGCCTGACGGTTGAAAAAGTCACGTACTTTTAAAGTAGCTGAGCAAAGCCTGTTGCTTCCAAATCAGAAAAGGCAAAGCAACTGACAAAAATGCATATGCATATTTCAGTCATATCAACGCACGGTTTATACTCGAACGTATCCTTTCTAGAATTTTATCTTTTTATTTTTTGCTTTGGGGGTTTTGGAGCATTGTAATGTAAATTGGTACAATTTTTTTTTTTTTTTTTTAGGTCTTATTTTTTCTTTTTTCTTTTTCATTTTTTTTTTTTTTTTAGCCGGTCGACGACTAGATGTTTAGGGCGTGAGGTCGCATGGCCGGGCGAGCTCGAGCTGCCCGGATCCGTAACTTGGGCGCGAGCCTCGCCGTGGCCGGGCGAGGCTTCTTCGGCGGTCGCCGGCCATGGCCGAGGCCGAAACCGGCCAAAAGAAAAAAGAACAAGAAAATAAGAGAAAAAAGAAAAAAATTTTTCAGAAATAATTCTTTTTTTTATTTCTATTTTGAGGAATAATTTATGAGTAAAATAAAATGTTTGAAATTGTAACTATATAAAATTTATATTCTTGAAATAGAAAAAGAATAGAAATAAGTTTGGTATAATTTTTTATTTTTTGTATTTATTTATTATTTATTTTTGCTTGTGGACCGTTGATTGCTTGCCTTGCTCATTCTTTTACCGCCGACCGCCGTAGATCGCCACCCACAACCCACGGCCGTCACCTCCTGCAACTAGCCGGAGGTGGTCAATGGTTGGCAAGCAACCACCTAAGGCCGCAGCAAGCAAGAAAAACAAAATAAAAGAAAAGAAAAAGAAATTGGCTTATTTCTAAAAATTGTTCCTAGGAACAAGAATTTACTTTTTTATGTTTTTTGTTTCTGTTCTAAATTTGTTTTTGAGAACAAAAGTTTTATTAAAATGATTTTTGTTCTTTTTTTTTTGTTTTGAAGAACAAAAGAATAGAAATTTGGAGAACCATAAATATTACCATACATGCCATTATTACCTTCTTTTTCTACATTTTTAATGCATCATAAAGGGAGGTTGATATTGGTAGGTGGAGATAGTTACTCAGGATCTACCTGACATTCAAATAAATCTCAAAGTGAAATTGGATTTGAGAGTTCATGACTCATTCATTGTAGACCAAGTCTGCTACAATTCGGGTGAATGGTAATGACTCTACTTTGCCACATGAACATGGTATAATTGCTCGTGAAGATTTAGGTGCACAGCTCTAGCGATTGACATTGGTATGGTTGCTAGGAACCGTTGGTGTATCCTCTTCTATCTCCTTGTGATGAGGTTGATTGCCATCGGTTATTGATTGCAAGATGTGCATTAAATTAAGTTCATCTTACCATGGGGCATTAAGTGGAAAAGAAATTTGGACATCTACCTTAGTATGAGCATGCGTAGAGTAGAAAGGGGAAATTATCCAAATAGTTCTAGATTTATTATAACGATGTTAATTCAGTTATGAATTTTTTAATTTTATCAATTTAGTTTTTATAACTTTATGTGAAATTTCAATATAATTATTTCAACAAACTTTCTTTGGAAATTCGACATGCCACATCAAAGTATTTGCGAAGTAGGTAAGCAAAGCCTATCACTTCCCCGATAGGAAAAGGCTGAGATGATGACGAAAATGCAAGTGGCATCCCAGTCATTTTGATGCATGAGCTCCTTCTCATACTTATCCATTTCGGAATTCTCAATTCTCTGGGGAGTGTTTTGGGTCAACGAAAGTTCAAATCAATCAAATGTCGATGTGCCTTTTTTTTTTGTATTTTTTTTTTGTGATCGAGGATTCCGGGTGCAACGAAAGTATTAAATCAATTATATGATCCCTTACTTAAATCGCTAGCAACACAAGATTTTGAATTCTCAACCTCAACAATGAAGGAGGGATTCTCAACCAATTGCGCTACCCACGGATGGGTTTCTTTTTCTGTATTTACATTGCATTAAATTGGGAAACCTAGCATCTTTAACTGAACAATTAATACCATTTCGTTCCGTTCGGACCAAAAAAATAAAACTAATACCATTTCGCTATATTATCCATGGAAAAATGAGTCGAAATGAAGTTTTCCAAGTTGAATGGTGCAAGAAAGCAAGTCTGGGATGCGTAACATAACCACTATCTTTTTATATATGAAATGATCAAAGTCAATGTTAGATGAATATTACTGAAGGACTATTCCACCATATTTGATAATTATTTAGGGCTAAGTAGACCCGACAAAATGAATTCGGATTCAATAACTCAGCCAAACCTACCCCTAAGGAAAAAAAAAATTCGGGTAACTTGACTTGGCCCAAGCTTTTTCAAGTTGCGTTAGATAAACTGGGATTCACTTTACTTGACTAGACGTGTGAAGAATCTTTTTTTTTTTGGAGCTTAAATCATAAATGAACATTTAGAATAGTTAGAAAACTCGAAACGACACGATGTTTGGCCTTGTTAGCTAATTTACGTATCGTATCCCAAAAAAATCTAGTCTACTTTTCCTATATTTGATGAATGAATTAAAATAATTTGAATAATGCTAGACATACTAAGAATCGTAGTAAACTTGTTTGTTGGGTCATGTGATAGTTTAGAAAACCAACATTTAGCTACGGCGATCTAGCCATGGAAAAAAAATTTGCGGTCGAAAATTCCCTTTTTGCCTCAAAAATCCAAATAGTTGCAAAAGGGTTAAAAAATGGCCATGAAATTGATTTTTGTGGCTTAAGATCTTGCATGTTGATTTGTAAATGGTCCCTCTAGCTTAAACAACTATTTATAGATTTTCTCCTTGCTTAATAAACTAATTTATTAGATCAATCTTACTATCTCTAGTATTGCTCAAACAATTCATCAGCTAGGTCGGGTTGACCCAGATAGTTGGAATTTGGAATAGTCATAATTACAAAATATCCAGTCTGGTTAGCAAATTTATGTGTAATATCATAAAGAAATTTATATAATTTTCGAGAGGCGCATTTCCTTGGTAGAAGTTAAAATTTGGATGACGTCATGTTGTAAGTCGAAGTTTGCTTCATAAGTGCTCTCGTCGTGCGTATCTTTTTTTGGGTAAAGAATATAGTATTGGGTAGGTATTTGTTTTCGACGATGCCTCTTTGATGAGATTACCTTCATTATGGTTTTAAGATATTCTTTTGTATTATGTTGCTAGTATGTTTAATTATGGTGATTGTGAAGTCAAATTTCTCTAAGGCTCCATTCATTTTGCAAAAAAATTGACATTTTTAGAAAATATATTCCAAAAATCTTTTTTCAAAAAATAACAATGTTTTCTTGATTTGATTGAAATCTAAAAGTAAGCTAGAAAATATTTTCCGTCATTTGGTAGAAAAAAATTGATTTCATTTTCCTTCGTGCACTCATTCCAATAATATTTTATTTTTATTTTATTTTTAAAAAATTAAAATTTTAAGTATTTCTTATTTTAATTTTTATTTTTTTTTTTTCCCTTTTCATTTAGTGGATCAACAGCCATTAGCCATAGGTAAGGTCAAGCCTTGCCATAGGCTGGTGAGGCTCTAGAGAGCCCATAGTCGACAACCAGTTGAAGAAGAAGGAAAAAAGGAAAAATCTAAACTTTAAAAAAAAAGAAAATAAAATAAAATAAAAAAAAAAAAGGTGATTGGTGAAAGAAAATACTTGATCTTTGAAAGAAAGATAATGAAAAATATTTTTTGTTATTGAAAAGCGAAAAACATTTTCCTTACTTTTGAAGATGTTTTTCCGTTGATGGAAGATGTTTCACTTGACTAGTTTATTTTTTGTAAATTAAACACTGAAAAAAATCAGAAAATATTATCCTATAAGCTGTTTCTTTCCTATAAAACAAACAGAGCCAATATTATGACGTGTTGAGCGAACTAGTTATGTTTTTATTAGACACTATTAGACATTTGCAATAAGTACACGACCTTTCTATTTTATAAATATAGGAAAGTAAGGGTAGTAACGCTTCGGTTCGATTCAGGTATCTAAATTAATAGGGTGAGTAGCTATATCGAACCGAACACGAACCAAACTAAAAACCTGGTTCGGTTTAGTTTGATTTGGTTTTTAGTTTTCCTTTTTTGGTCATGGTTATTGGAATTGAGCTAAACAAGGAGTAAGAGAAAAGAGAGATTTTAAATCGGACGTGCACTTTTGGTTGAGAATTTCGATTCTAATTGGTTAACTTAACTGAATCGAAATAACCTAAATCAGAAAAAGAACAATTATTTTTCCATTATCCCAACTGAACAAAAAATGCACGAAATTTCAATTCAATTTAGTTTGATTACAGCTTTGATTTGGTTTTTCGATTTGATTTTGACACCCACTTATGGTCAGAAGTTTTGGCATACTAAATGTATGAATTCATTTTTTCAAAGAAAAAAAATGGGTCAACTGGATTTGAATTGTGTCGGGCGTGGGTCGATCAAATCTCGACCCATATAAAATGACTCGCTTTTATGACTTGGATCCGTGTGGATCGAGATCCGAAGTCATCCATACCCGCCCGGCTGCCACGTCTAGGGCTAAGATTTGCTCGAAATGCCAATGATCACACCAGTCAAACTCATAAATTGGATTCAAAAGGAAGAGAAATTACTTAGAACTTCGAGGATATCATTTGCGCCAAATTTAAGTGTCATTTCCTTTCAATCGACAATAGATTCATGAATCTGGTTAGGAGTATGGCTTTGCTTGGGCGCCACTTTCTCAAAGTATGAATGATAACCATTCTGTTTTTCTATTTTTCTATTTTTTTATTTTCTTAAACAAGTTTGGAATAATAATCCATTTGGTAATGTAATTTCATTTTTCTATTTTCAAATGAATTTCAATTTCAAAAAAGATTTGGAACAAAAATCGAAAGTTAAAATTTTTAGTTTTTTTAATTTTTAATTTGTTTTATATTTTTGAAACAAAATAGAAAAATAAAAACTCTTCTTATCATTCACTTTCATCACCCTTGTCGCCAACCACTAGACGGTAGCTGGTGCCGGACGCTGGTCGCCCATTGTCGGACCATGTCCGGTGTCCTGTGCCTGATGTCATTGTTGAACGCGAGGTCATCGGATGCCAAATGCCAAACGTCTCCCACTACCAGTTGGGAATAAGAGATTTTGTCTTTGTTATCAAATAAATTTCTATTTCGAAATATAAATTTTATAATGTTATCAAATATGTATTTTTGCTTAAAAATTCATTTGAAAATAAAAATAGAAAAATCAATTTTTAGCCGAAAAATTGATTTTTGAAACAGAATGGTTATTATTCACACCTTCAAAGGTCTTTGACAAATGCCAAAGTGTTTTGCAAATTTTTATTTTAGAGTTTTCGGAACATGTATTTTCAAAATCCTCCGAAGACCCTTAGTCTAATGTAGGTGCTACCTAGTTTTAGGCTTTGAGCTAGCTTTAAGCTTTGAGCATCTTCCGCAAGGCTTATGTTTTATTTTTTTATTTTTTATTTTTTGAACTTTGCTCTTGTTAAACTTTCCAAATTCCAAATTTTCTCTCACCAATGTGCGACGATGGCAAGGTCAGATTTGATGTTGTCGATGCTAGAACTTGTGCTGGCGCTTGAGGTCATGACCTCAAGCAAGACGCACCTATGTCAGCTTAGGGTCACCATGGTCGAGTGACTTTGGGTGGCCCTTGTTTTGTCGTGTCAAACTAAGGCCATTGTGCTCTTAACTGTTGAGCTCCATTTTTTTTAATTTGAAAAATATAGCTAAAGTCCTTCAATTTAAACCAAAAATTGCTTTTAATGCATTTTTTAATTACATTTTATTTAAATATTATTTGTATTTCGGAAAAACCCTTTAAGCTAAAGTTCTTTGCGTTTTAGCAAAAGCTCTCCCCAAATGTCCAATCAAACACTGCCTAATCTCTAGTTTGGACTCTTATTATATAAACTTTTGAAGTTAGGTCATGATAAAAATAATTTCTTTATTAAAATTTTGCCACAAGAAAATCAAAAGATGAAAAATCAAGATTGCCAAAAAGGGGAAGTAAAATTCTTTGAAAGCTCTAGTCTCTAAATACACTGTTATCTCTCCTCCCTCCTGAAATATTACAAAGAGATAATTCATCCTAAAATCCAGAGAAAGAACACTGAATAACAAATTGGTCAAGACCACTCGGGCTCCGCAAAGTTTACCAAACCGGTGAACAAAATTGGACCTCAGGAATCGCTTGTCTAGTTCGAGAAATGCCAACCGTACGACTATTAGATTATTGGCCTATCTTGGGTCGCAGCATATCAATTTTAAAATAGCAAAATTTGATCGGCTAACCATATAATCTAATTTCATTTAAATGGAAAGTGCCGTGATGGCTTTGGCCTCAATAGTCGAAATTATTGGGCAAACTTAGTACGCTTGCTAGATTGAATCTCGACCGTCGGATCCGGTTGGGTCCTTCTTCTTTTGGCCTTTTCCGTTTTCAGAACGAGTCTTCTGATGATTTTCTATTCCATTGTTGCGTAGTCATTGGACGTCAGTACCATCATAAGACGCGAAAGTTCGCAGTACAGTCGACGAAACGCAGTACAAAGGCGCTTCTAGCATCATTTTCTCTGCATGGAAAGATTCCTTTTCCGGATGCGTTATGATGGGCAAAAGAGGTTGGGGATTTGAACGCACTAGCAAGAGGAATTTAGGCGTCTCATAAGCTTGTCTAGTTAAAGAATGTTAGGCGGGAAAACGCAATCGTTTAGACAGTGACCGGCTACTAAGGATCTGTTTGGTAACCATCCCAACAGTCTTGTCGATTTTTTTTTTTGTTCTTGTGGTAGTTTTGGAATATAATCGTATTTTGTAAAAATTTTGTTCCCCATAAATAAATTTGGAACAAAATCAAGAATTAAAAAAATAATTAATTTTTGTTCTTGGGAACAAATCTAAAAATCATGCCATTTTCTTCTTATTCTTCTTATTCTTCTTCTTCTTCTTCATCTACCGCCACCGCGGTGATTGCCATCTGCCACTCACTACCACAAGTTGTTGACAACCAATTAAGCGAGCTCGCTAGGTCAGGGCGAGGTTTGGTTAGCTCGCCGGAGGCAAGTCTAGTCACTGGCTAAGCCTCACCAATGGCTAGGCGAGCCTTGCCAATGGCCAGGCGAGCCTCACCTAACCTTGGTGAGACTTGCTTGGCCACCATCAAGGCTGGGTGAGCCTTGCCTAGTTACGGTGAGGCCCAGTTGATGAGGGCCGGCCTCGCCAAGGGCCGGTCATGCTTGAAGAAGAAGAATAGGAGAGAGAAAGGAAAAAAAGAAAAGAAGAAAAAATGAAAAAAAAGTAATAAAATTATTTAAAAATTAAAAGAAAATAATTTGGAGTAGAAATTTTGAGCACGGTATCAAACGCAATTTTATTCCAGAATCAGAAATTTTAGACCGTTACCAAACAACTTAAAATGTTTAGAAATTGTTCCCAAAAACGAAATAAAAAAGTCATTTCTGATAAGAAATCGTTTCCGAGAACATAATTGTTATCAAACGCGCTCTAAATAATAAAAGATTCTACTCGTCTCCCTCCGGAAACAAAGACCACCCAGTGAGTCATTCCAGATTTGTCAATACATTCATCATCATTCCAACGGTTCAGATGAAAATTATCATGAGTTCAAAGAGTCCAACCAGGCTGAAATGAAGAGGAGATGGATCGTCTGAATGACCCTGATAAACTTCATCATGCAGCTGATTCAGCTTTCTTGGCATAATCTGGGGAAATTAGTATATGCTCCTGTGATTCACGTTATGGGTCCAGTGGCCACGCTAATGATTAGCCTCGAGCGCATTCACTTTCAAGTTTCAAGGGCCATGCCCATTATTTCACTCCCGTTGATCAAACCAGACATCAGGGTCTGAATTACATCAAATGCCGACGGGCGAAGGAGGAAGGTCGACAAGCTTATGGGAACAAAATTGCGTTATTCACCACAGAGCAGCCATGTTAAAGACCTAAATGGCACAGCAGAACCTTACAGGGACTAACTCCCGAAAGGCAAACATGACATCATTGTCGAAACATCACTGGCCTGTCGGATCTTGGACAACAAAGAATGACTCATACAACATACATCCTAATACCCAGTATGGCTCCATCTCGTGTCGCTTCCTAGTAAGCTCGTAAGCTCCTCTATTAGATGTTTCGCATCTTGGAACTGGCATGAGCTAAAAATTGTAAGTAGCATCACTTTGCTTTACACCAGCAAATCTCAATGTTGTCGACCTCACTGGTACTGCCTCTTCTTTCCTCCAAGAAAGCAGAACACGCGAGATCCAAATGATGCTTCATGATGAGTTTGTGCTACACCATTCTACGACATGGACCAGCCAGATCAATGGGTGCTTGAGACCAAGAAAAGTGAACTTAACAGGCATCTCCATCTGCAAAAATTAAGCTGCTCAGGCTGCCAAACAAGGCAATTAGTCAGATGTAGCTTATTGCACCATGTGTGAATGAAGAACTGGTTCCGCATTGAAACTTAAACCACATGTGGAGCAACAAGTTGGTGAGGAAACAGACTTTGAGGCATTCAATATGTGAAAAGGATCTTAAGATTAGTCAATCCAGCTACAAATATGCTTTTACCATCAGATTTACTATGATCAAGAAAATAAGTACTTGCCAACAACTCTACGATGGCACCATAAAACTAGAAAGCTATCTTAGAACATAATTCATGAAAAACGACAGCATGTTTTCCCCACATTTTTCCAGGGATGAACAAATTTTACTGAACCATTGGTGTATTGTGTTCCCAATCTCAAAGTCCACTATTGTGGAAGATCCTATGACTTTTGCATGCCCTCAGTGAATGACCCAATGCCTATGAACCACTTACTGGAGTAGATAGAGTTTAATTCCACTTATCTGTCCCCAGAAATGAAGACCAACTCCAATAATTTCCATTTGAAGCTCGACACCATAACAGGTGTCTCCATATTCATCGATTCTTTGCTGCACCTTTTTCTGCCATTGCTATTGCACCTTATCTTACTTTCTACTATTTTTCCATTATGAAGGGTCTGAAAGTTTATTTTTTCCCTCATGCTACTTTCTTGACTCTCAAGTATTGACATGGCCGCCAAACAGGGGACAATTGAAGGTATTTTTATTTTGATCCCATATTGTACAGTTGTCGAGTTGCATCTGAACTCCAGTCTCTAACAATTCTCTTGTTCATTAGCACTCGATACAAAATAATTGTTAATTACAGGATGAAGTTGGCAAACAGCTCACAGTAACAGGATGATACTGTCGCTTCCAGGAATTTGCCTTCCCCTCCCCTCCCCCAAAAACACTTTACCAAGTGCACATACTACAATACATCACAAACCAATGTGCTACAAGACAGTGATGACTATACCAAATTGATGTGTGGCTAGCTTCTTCAAGCAGACTTACATTAGAAAAGAAAGTGCCATCCCAATGGGAAAACAGAGAAAAGCAAGAATGACAAACATCATTGCAAAGGCGACTAGTAGTTTGGTCACTCACTACAAATATCTACCTGGATCTAGCTATTGGTGCTATATCCGAATGAATCTGCCTGCTGCAATCATGTTTACCATAGATCTTGCCATGGGTTTGCAACATGTCAAATCCACAATAAATTGGCATTTGTAGATTGCAATGTTTCAGTTGCCACCAACCAGCTTATACCAAAATTCGATAAGATTCGAAAGCTAGAAGTGAATTTTCACACTTAATTTAAAGTGCTGAAAACTACACGTAAATGCTGAACTCAAATCTGTTTGATGTTTTTGAAGATAAACTGCCTTAGGCAGCATATTTCAGTGTCTATGCCTCAGGCATAACTACTACTCTTCAGACAGCTGAAAGCCAGCAGTATATTACACAAGATCAAATGCTTACCTCAAAAGTTGACTTTGTCATCCTCGTCCTTCTTATCTGTCTGATCTTTGTCTTTCTCCAAGTATTCCTCTTCGATTGTGTCCTTCAGGATGAAAAGCCTTTGAATAACAACAGGTTCAGTCAATTGTTTCGCTTCCCTAATTTCTGTATCCTCCTTATTAAAATGGTACGCATCAAGCATGATTTTAATCCACTTATGAAGCTCCTTTGGGGTCCTGCTCAAGAGATCCAGGCAGAAAAAATTTAAAATTGCCACTAACAAGCTTGTAGATGATACTCTCATTTGAAGAACCTGTTTGCTTACGTGTATAAAGCTTTTGGGTCCTTTGCTTCCCTTTCATCACCTGGGGAAAAAGCTGTTGCCAATGCTGAGAACCGCTCTTCAGGGTCTGTGATATTCAGCAGGTACTTAAGTAACCTTATCTCTTTAGGTGCAATACTTCTAAGACTGCTTTTTGTGGCTTTATATATATGATACATGATATCTTTGACCTGCATTTATGCAGAAGAAAAGTAAGCAAAGTTGGTCCTGAAAGAACGTGAGGCATACAAAATAGTGCAATAGACAGATAAGGTGATACATTGGTTTACAACTTTATTGCCCCAAGACAAATAAGTAGAGCAAAATTTCCTATCAACAAATACAATTTCACATCAGCATCTATTCCAACATAATGCCATTGCCCACTTATGTCTAAAATCATAATTCTGAGATGATTAAAACCAATCCCCCCCCCCCCCCCCCCCCAAAAAAAAAAAAAAAAAAAAAAAAACAACTTATGTGAAACTCTGACTACGACTAAGGTACTAGGATGCCCTGATAGGCATAGAGCCATAGGAAGCTTTTTGAATCAAATTATAAAATTATAACTTTTTAATGGCATGAGGAAACACTTAATACATAATCTGCTGTTGCTTTTTCTATGCTCTCCGCTTAACTATGCATTCATCTAGCCATGTTGATGCATCTACTTCCGTTGCTGCTAATAAAAGTTCAACTAAAGTGGATGTTTCTGTTTGTGTTATATATCATCAACATTCAATAAATCAGAGGCATCAATTAAAGAGCATGTCTTCAGGCAGGCACACTTTTCCCAGTCTTGAACCCAGAATCTAAAAATGATGCAATCAAAAGACATGGCCGGATGATATTATGCTTGAAGATGGTTCAAACAAGAAAGTTGCCTCCATTACCTCGTTTTTCATGGTTTTGGATTCCTTCGCTGAAGCCCATGCACTATTTATCAACAGGATTAATGATGAGTCAAGCTCCTTTGCCTTGGCAAGACTTTTAATCTTTTCACAAGCCACCTCTATTGAGGGAGAATTGAGTATCTCATCGAATTTGGATTGAGCACTGTCTAAATTCTCCACAGTCTCCAAAGTGTTGTCATATGCGCTGACCGCAGACAAGCATCTCGCACCCAGCCTCGCCAATGCTGCTCAAGCAACATGAGCAAATCACTTTTGGATGCACAACTTGCCATATGCAAGCGAGGGGAGTTTCAAGGCATATAAATTTCATTAGCTAAATTCACATCAAAACAGAGGTATGCCCATGAACAAATCAATGTCCTAAACCACTTATTTAAAACCCTATCCCGCAAAAATTCTTAACAATTACCATCCCGATCTTCCAAGCTATCGTACGTTTCCGAAAGTGTCTTGAGATAACTGAAGAAGTCTCCCGTAAAATCCTTGCGCCGCCGCGCGACCACAGCTCCAATATCCGTTGGGCTGTCCTGTACCTCCTTAAGCAACTCATGGTGCCTCTCCATCTCATCATCAATCTACAACAGTTACTCATACAACAAACAATCAAAACTGCCCCAATCAAACCTCAAGCAAGAACCAGTTCAACCACAAAAGAAAGAGCATCGATTGAAAGCTCACATACCTTCTTGACCTTACTGGAAAGATTGATATACTTCTGCTTCAAATTCAAGTCGTCCTCGCCATCCGCCCGCGCGCGGCACCGACGGTAGAAGCAGTCCCTGTACTTGCTCCACTCCTCCCGGAACACCAACAACTTCCTCCACTCTTTCACCCGGGGCTTCTCGTTCAAGAACACGTCGATGACCCTGTCGCAGAACTGGGCCACGGTGTACCCCTCCGCGACTTCCACGTCCACCGCGTCCTCCACCTGCGCCGTCGCCGAATCGCTCGCTCGAGGGCCTGCAAAGACACCATCTTTAACTCACCCAGCCCACATCGACGCGAAAACAAGACTACCCAGAAAGCAATGCGCAGCAAAAAGAAAGAAAGTTGGGGTTTGAGAATGGGTTGCTGTGCTAACTCGAGATGGGCATGCGGCTGTGGAGGCTGCAAATGGGTTGGCGGGGACGGGAGGGGAGCGTGCGGAGGAGAGAAGGAGGCGGAGGGGGAGTCGATGGGGTGGCGGGGAAGGGGAGATGGGCGGCGGAGATGGAGGATTGGAGGAGTCCGGCGAGGCTGCTCATTTTCCGGTCGAAAGTGGAGGCCGGAGACGGTGAAGTGAGAATTAGAGAGAGCGGGAGATAGAGAGAGAGAGAAGCAGGGGGAGAAACGATAGTTTTATCGGGTTTGAGGGGAGGGATCCGGAAAAAGGAAATCGGGTTCGGACTCCTTTTCTGTTTTTATCTACGATCCATTTTCAAAGAACCCATATTTGTTTGGCTGACTTTTGCCCAAAATGTTTAATGCGCAGATGACAAGAATTCTATTTTAGAATAGAATTTTTGAGTAAAATTATGCATTTGATAATGATATAAATTTTTTCCTCCTAAATGACTAGTGGCGGGCGGTGGTCAATGGCGAACATAGGGTAGTGGAGGATAGGCGGCGATAGATGGCTACTAGCAAGGGGAGGTGACGACGGGTGTAGGTAGAAAAGTATGAAATTTTTGGGCGATTAGTAATAAGACAAATGATGTAGAAAAGTATGAAATTTTTGGGCAAAATGTAGAAAAGTATGAAATTTTTTATTTCTCATTTATATTTTAAATTCATTTCGGGAATTAAAAATTTATTTTAGAAATAAAAAATGAAATTATCTTATTAAATGAATTTTTATTTCAAATCTATTATCGAAAACCAAAAAAAAAAAAAAAAAAAAAACTTGACAGGCCATTAGAGACTATACGTAGTGTAGAATTATCTAAAAAATCAATACAGGGAAAAAAACACCACAAACTTGACGCCACGTGGCTTTATATTTTTTATGAAGTTTTAATTCCTAGGTAGCTTTTTAAACACAAAAATTAAGTCCAATGCGGACAAATGACGAGATAGTAGGGTTGCGCGTAATGAAAATTTAAAACGAAAATTGATTTACCATAAATCAATTTCTTAATTTCTATTTAGAACGAGTTTAGAGTAAAGAAACCTTGTTTGATAACGACTTAAAATTTACATTTAGAAGCAAAATCCGTTTGATAACAAAACAAAATTTCTATTTCAGGAATAGAAATTGATTAGATAACAACATAGGAAATCCTCAAATACTAAATAATAATCGAAATAATACTAAAATAACATAGAAAATCCTCAAATACAAAATAATAGTCGAAATAATACTAATACATTACAAAAGTTGAAAATACAATTTCATGGAATTTCTGACATATTATTTTCCCTTGCCATTTCATTAGCAATTGTTTTCCTAAGCGTATTTATTTGGTTTCCCTTTTCGGTCAATGTATCATTTGCAAGCTCATCCTGTGTTGGTTCAAATAAGTACTACGGAAGCATGAAATAACTTTTATGGTTAGGAACCAATCGAGGGAAGGTCGGTTTATTTTGATTCTCGAATTGAATCAGTCTAGTTGCTCACCCCTAATTTCTTTATTGTTGTTCAATGAACCTTTAATGGCCTTTGCATAGCAAAGAGAGATTCTCTTGAATCTCTTGCCTTCGAATTAAAATTCAAGATTGTGTAACAATCTAATTATTTTAATTTTGCAAGAATTTTGAATTCGTAAAAAAATAAGGTTAAATTTCTAGGCACGTTTTTTATTCATCTATAATGTACAAACTTTTTCTTCAACTAGCCATGCACGTGCCTTTTCTAAGAGGAAAGAGCCCCATTGTTTTTAAGTAAGCATTTAAAAGCTTTGGTCGTTTTTTAAAATTGGGGACCCATTCGATTGCCTTTCATTCTAAATAGGAAGTTATCAAAAAAAAATTGAAAAAAAATGCAAAAAAAAAAAAAAAAAAACACGAGCAAAATAAGAAAAAGAAAATTAGCAATAATTTGTGAAGTTGTGGTTATGAGTAAATTAAGTTAATAAGAAAGTGCAATGTTCTTTTATATGGTTTGATTTCGGTTTCGATTTCTATTTTAGAAATTGAGAAGTTAAAAATTTCAGCTTTCGATTTCTTCAATTTCTCTATTTACGAAACATAATTTATGTTTCAAAAATAGAGAAATCAAATTGCGTTATCAAACGGATTTTTGTTCCAAACTTGTTCCGGGGAATAGAGAAACAGAAAAATCGAGAAACAGAAATTTTGTCATGCGCGCCCTAGGTAACCTTGACTTAAATGGTGCACCTTCATATGAGAAAAAACTGCAAAGTCGACCGTACGCAAGGGGACGAGAATCGATCGGCTCTGCCACGGAGGCCGCCATCACGGCGTCTCCCTCGCCTCATCATTGCTCCCCCATTGTCGCAAGCTCGCCGTCGAGCTACCAGGCAAAGCCCCTGTGCAACGATCCCTAGAGCCATCGAGCTTCACCCTCTTCCTCGTGCATTGCATGTCAGGTCTGGACTCGAGGGGTCGAATCTGACGTCGCCGAGCCCAAATCTAGCTTTCCCGGCTTAGGGAACCTAAGACCGGGCGTCGGCCCCGGCCGGCAATGCCATATGTGGCGAATGATTCATCGGCATCGTCACTTACACACCCACCAACTCTCTCTCTCTCTCTCTCTTCACTCGTTGACTGCCCTAAATAATTGATCAAATTGGCTTAATTTGGTGAAAAACAAGAGTGGCTCGGATTCAAAGATGGACTTCAATGGCCTGGATTCTGCTTCTTCGGGGCTCTCGCTCAATCTCCATTAGGTAAATCATATCTAATTTTACTAGAAATTTCAATGAATTAGGGTTAATGCTTGCTTCTTGGCCCTAATTTAGCCCAAATTTGTCAATTTGGGACAAGAAGGCCTATGGCGTTGTTTTTTGCTGATTGGATTTGTCTGGCGAGTCACATGAGCCGATTTATAATAAAATAACACAGTATTGAATTTTCCGACAAAGATAATCTTGATTGCACTACACTGATCGACTTTCTTTTACCAAACTAGCATTTAAATGATTGGAAAATAAAGTTGTGGCATTGAAATGAATAGTATGTGAAAGTTATGATACTTGCGGTATTCTTTTTTAAAAATCACTATTGTTTATATTCGAACTATCACAAAAATTAGTTGGAAAGATTATGTCAAAATATGCAATAAAAGATGAGTGTTGTATCAAGTGTATCTCACCAGAAAAGTCTTGCATCCTTTTTTTTTTTTTTTTAAATCTTTTTTAGACTAGCAATTTACGGTGATTGGATTTAGGTGAAACATTTTGAGTGCATTTGTTTCATGAAAAATTGGTGATTTGGACAATATTTTTTAAAAAATGATTGCTTATATCATGTAGAAATGAATGAAATTTTTTTTACCATCCACAAAAATAGTTAGGTATAGGTTGTTATCAATATCTTCTGTTGGCTAATTTTTTTGAACGAAATAAGCAATTATTTTTTGAAAAATATATTTCAAATAATTTATTTTCCACAAAACGAACACGCTTAATTAAGTATATTGAAATGTATTTGCAGTCCAAATGATTTCAAAGTTTTTTCTCATATGAGAACACGATAGAAATTTATTTTCTAATACCGCATATTTTCAAACGCATTTCTCTAATTTAAATAGTCCATATCAAAGTATACCTAGACGTTCTAGTAAGTACTATTGACAGCTAGACAGCATGCAAATTCTTTTAAGAGATTGGCATTCGAAAATAAGGGAATTTACTTTTGAAAAGGATAGCGTGCAATAATTAGAGAAGAGCCAGATTCGAAATTCTATGAGTGCCTTTTAGCCCTTTAGGAACTCTAAATTTGCACAATGTATGTACTGTAGTAGAATCTTATCAATACGATTTCACAAGGAAAACTCCTAAGGACAATATGAACTC
This sequence comes from Eucalyptus polyanthemos subsp. polyanthemos, assembly GCA_017140185.1. Lineage (NCBI taxonomy): Eukaryota > Viridiplantae > Streptophyta > Magnoliopsida > Myrtales > Myrtaceae > Eucalyptus > Eucalyptus polyanthemos. Next base: position 11,279,806 of record CM029465.1, on the reverse strand, counting down.
GTTTAACATGTGCGAGGGCTATATGTGTGCAAGAAATTGATTGAGGAAAGGGACTAATGTGCAATATGGTTTTTAGACATGACTGAACCGTAATGAGATACCTGTTTTGTCACTCTCTAAAAAAAATTATTTAAAAAGAATATTGTCAATTTAGTTATAAACTTTTAATTTAAGCAATTTAATTCTAATTATACAAAATTCCATTATAGTGATTTCGTTTAATTTTTCCAGAAATTGCTGTCGCTCATTATTCTACATGGCATAATAACTGCGTGACACTGTCACCTCAAACTCTTTGAAATTTTTTTTTCGTTTCTTTCCTTCTTTTTCGTGTCTATTGATTCATGGCATCATCTTCAACTTTGTGCTCTTGGTTCATATGCATCGTCTTCAACCTCGTGCTTCCAGTTCATTGTCTTCGACCTCACGATCGCCCGTCCAAAGCTTCTCCAACTCTCGTTCGTCGCAATCCACTACCGCATGGATCTGCGGCGGGGTTTGTCAGCCCTTGCTCGACTGCATCGAGAGTTGCTGAGTCGCCCAGATCTGTACGATGGTCATGATTCGAGGACATCATATTAAACTTTACTAAGCTCGGATCTAACCTCGTCGTCTTCAGGTGACCCGGGGTCTAGGGTCGCCCGAGCTACGCGGCACTCTCATGGTGACGAGTTGAGGTAGTAGAAGGGTTGTCCAAGGTCATGGCGCGGCGGTGGAGGTCCGGGCGGCAATGTACGAGCGCAAGTGAAGCTGTGGCCGAGCGAGTCTAGAGCATGAACAGAGCAAGGGACGAGCAACGGCGATTGAGACCGGTCTATGTGGTTACCGCAGGAATGGGGGTTCGGCAAGTGAGCAAGCGCAACGGCGGTGGCGCCCGGTAGCAACTAGGGGAAGGAGAGGTTCACGGCAACGGAGCTTGAGCGATGTGGACGGACGGTAACCTGAGGAAGGAAGGAGATGAACGGTAACGAAGAAAGAAATTGCTAAGAAGGACAAACAATCTAGAAAATTGAAAAAATTAGGCAAAAACTACCTTGTTTTGGATCGAGGTGGTCCACATCAAGATGAGGTCGCTGCCCGTGAGAGATAGAGAGAGAGAGAGATGATGACCGGTGTAAGGTTAGACTTGTGAGAGAGAGAAAGATTGACAGGCCCATGAGACTAGAAAGATCTCGATTTGAGTTGACAAATGAGAGAGAGGTGGCAATTTGAGAAATGAGAAAGTAAATTAGGATATGAATTTCTAAAATAGGTTCAAAATTCCCAGTTTTTGAGTGGGTTTAACACCCTTAATCGGGAGCTTGACTGGTTATTTCCGAGAACTGAACCGGGTGCTGAATCAGGAATTGGACTGGAAATTAGATTAGAATCGGCTGATTAGGTTTAGTTTAGTCCAATTCCAGGGTCAAACTAGATGCTTACCCCTAGTCTCAAATTCATGTATATTTGACGCACAAACCATGAAAATGTTCCAGAAAAACAGTGGGCTGGTTCACAATGTGCCAACTAAAAGTAAGAATAATTCCATGTGAAAACTTCGTTCAAATTGTTATCTCTATAACTACTAACTAGCATCATTTAAAAAAGTGAATTGTTCATGCATGTAGCCTTTATCTTCCCATGCAAAAGTCCTGGTAAAAACAATTAAAGCCAAATGAACAGTTAAATGTGGTTTCATAAACACATTGTTTTTAGGGAAATTTTTAAAAATTCTAGTAAGTTATTCATGAAATGACATAGTGAACTATGATAAAGTAAATCTATACTTCTTATCAAGAATGAGATTGGGTGGCGCATAATATTTTAGATTACCAATGGATGAAGATCCTATGTGTAAAATAAATAATTGATGATATTTGAGGAAGTGAAAAAAAGGATTGAGATCTCTTAAAAAAAAGAGGTCCTCTTTGTTTTTTATTTAGTATAGATAAATGCATTATTTGAACAGAATGATTATCCAGACTTTTGCTGTCAATAATAGGAAAAACAATTAAGAATATCATAGGCAAGAAATCAAAAGAATGGGTTTCTCTATTCTTGGGCCAAAAGAATAATTTGACATTAATATAGATAAGGGAAGACTATACCTTCAACAGGAACTTCGACAGATTTAAGGATCTGGTAATATATATGTAGAATTAAGAAGTTGATACTTCGAAAGATATATATATATATATATAAAGCAAAATAGTTTATGGGAACTAAGTTTAATTAACGAGATATTGATTACTTTTTTTTTTTTGACCGAGGAATCGCTGGAGATCAGCCTTCGGGAATCACTCGGGGGAGGCTAGCCCAGGACCCCAACACCAAGACCTCCCACTTCAGACACTTTAACAACAAGAGGGTTTGAACCCTCGACTTCTGCGATGAGGGAGAGAACTCACACCAATTGCACTGCCCATGGTTGGGTACGAGATATCGATTACTTCTCACATGTAAAGGACATTATTAACAAGATTCTCAAAATTTATGTCTTGTTTTAATTTATTATATCCCAACTAGGAAAAAAGTTTGAATGCACCCCACTCTTGACAATAAGTTTCGAAAATTTACTTATTTTCAGGTAAAAAAAGCTCTATGGTTTCATGCCAATTTAGTTGATCCTATAGTTCAAGATATATTAGCTAAATCAGATATATTTCTAACTTTCAATCATAAATACAGGCTAAATCATATACATTAGCTAAATCAGTTTATCCTATAATATTATTGAGATATGTATTAGAAATGAATATTCAAAGGGCATTTCTTTGATTTTTTTTCCAAATATAAATTATTCTTTGCAAATTAGAAAAATTACCAAAAAAAGTCTTAAAACTATTGCACTTATACCAATTTAGTTCTAAATCTTTCAACTTGGTCAATTTAGTATTGAACTTTTTGATAATTTACTAGTTTAGTCCTAATTTTTTTAATTATATCAATTTAATATTAATTTTTTTTGACTATTTGCCCTTTTAGTCCTAAACTTTTTGAAGATTTGTTAATTTAATCATTTCAATTAATTTTAACCCAAAAATGCCAATGTTGACAATTTTTTTTTTTTTTGCAATTTAAAAACTTTTTTTTCTAAACATCTTCTTATTTTCTTAGTTTTTTTTTTTTTTTTCCAAAACTTGGTGACGAGGGCATGGAGGTTCTGATCACCCTTGCCTAGTTTGGGCCCTCACACCTTAATAGGGGGGTCACAACCTTCACTTGAATTTGGGTGAGGGGATTAGCCCTCGCCTTTGGTCAATGACTTTTGCAAGCCAAAAGTTGAAAATAAAGGAAAAGAAAAAGTTCAGAAAAATTAACAAAATTAGAAAACAACTCCGTGTGCCACATAGGAAGGTTGGTGTTGACTAGATCGCCACATCAGCATTTTTCGATTAAAATCGGTAGGAATGGCTAAATTAATAAATTATCAAAATATTTAAAACTAAATTGACATAATTAAAATATTTATGACTCAAATGACAAATTGTCAAAAGATTTGAGACTAAATTAACACAATTAAAATATTTAGGATTAAATTGGTATAAGTGTAATAATTTTGTGACTTTTTGGTAATTTCCTTCGCAAATTAAACAATATCTGTGGGGTCATCTGTTTCTTTATTATTTATATTTTAAATTGAAAAATTAGTTTATGCTTCGAATATTTCAACGACTCTTTTTGTAAGCAGGGAAAGATACATTGCTCGATACATAACCTAAGCTACATTATTTGGTCTTTTGTTTTAGTTTACATGTGGTGGATGTGTTTGAATATAATTGATTAGGCAACTTCCCCTTCAATTTAAAAACATGGGCATGACAATACAAAGTGAAGACATATAGCGTGGGCGGCTTTTATAGGAGTATCCCATTTGTTTCGTCACTATATTAGAAAAAAAATAATTCAATTTAAAAAATAATATATCGACGAAAAATCGCCAACTTAAACATTTCTTTGCCCAACGAGCTTATGATCATTTGTTTTTACGTCACTATATTAGAAAAAAAAAATCATTCAATTTAAAAAGAATTTATCAATGAAAAATCGCCAACTTAAACTTTTCTTTGCCCAACGAGCTTATGATCATTTGTTTCGTCACTATATTAGAAAAAAAATCATTCAATTTAAACAAGAATTTATCAACGAAAAATTGCCAACTTAAATTTTTCTTTGCCCAACGAGCTTATGTCAAGATGCACGTTCAAATTCATGTTCATCGACCACCCACTTGAACAAGTGCTTTGATCGGAATATCGCTCACATAAAATAGAATTTTACACTGTCGGAATATACTATATAAGATTCCATCTAAAACGTCTAGATACACTTGATCATAAAAGTCCAAACTTCGATAATTATTAATGAACAAGGCGTAAGATACCTACCCAATCATCAGCTTTCTAGCCTTTTCCTTATTGGGTTTGCCTTGGAGGGAATCTCTTATTATTTTAGCTATTTTCAATGTTTCCCTAAGTTTGTCTAATAGAAAACGAAGACTCCAAGGAGCCCCAAAATATAAGTATGGGTTGACCCAAGTGCTCTCACAGGCTACACCTTTCCCCATCTTGTCCATCATCTCTACTGTGTACTAAAACGCTCGAGGCAGCTATGGTGAACAAGATTTCCCGTTAGATTTTCCGAAATACCCTGCGTCCTTAAATTTCGTCGAAAAACATCCCCAATATGATCCAGATGATCACACAATTTATTGAAGTATTCAATCAATTTGATTAAAAGTGCAGCTGAAATTACTGTTGATACGAGACAAAAAAGAAAAATGCTAGTTTGGTGAAAATTTCGTTGGCAATCAAGATAGCGTAGAAGTAACGGAATGGTGAATTATGTCAATCTGGCGTTTTTATCTGTTAGATTTCATGACCGCTGGTTTGTCAACTTATAAGACCCGACTCATGTTCATAAACTGCGGATGTCGTAGTGTACTGCGGCAAAAATCACGGACTAATTTCATCTGGAGATTGATGTACAGATGTGCTCAAAGTGGTCATATATAGAAGGGTTGTCTGACTGATCACATTGATTGAAGATCTACACGTGTTTCACAATGGAATTTCCACGAGACTTTTACCCATTTATAGATATAGATGGACATGACAACTATTGTATTCAAGCCAGTCGCTGATGAACGCGTGAAATAAGAGAAATTGAAGACCGAGCGTTCTTTGAGGTCTGTGTCTTCGCTGAGTCAATTAAGTGCTTGATCCTAAGAGTTAGCGGAAGTGTTAAATTCATTTGGAAGCATAGAGGAGTGCTTGTTTTTAGAGTAAAGATATATGTCTAGGTCAGATAAAAACGTGCAAGAGGGACTATTTATAAATACTTAGATGTGGAGAAAATTATCTAAGAAGTCATAAATCTATTGATGACGGCCAATTTAATCCTTAATCTTTCGGTGAAACTATTTTAATTCTAAACCTTTTGACTATTTGCTAATTCAGTCCTAAACCTTTTATTTTTGCGAATTTAGTTTTGAACTTTTTGAAGATTTACCAATTTACTCCTAAAGCTTTTAATGAATTACCAATATAGTCTTAATTTTTTTGCTAGAAATTGCAAACATGGCAATTTAGTTAGCGCTTGTTGTCGTAAGTGGTGCAGTAGGCCACAATGAGGGCTCTTACTAAATTGTGAGGGCTGCGACCATTGCCTAGGGCCTAGTGTGGGTCGCCGGCCCTTTGAACTAAAAAAAAAGGAAAAGGAAAATAAAAAAATTAATAAAAATCTCGAAAAAATTAAAACACAATTTCACATCAATGCCGGTTGTGCCAAATGGGATGGCTGATGCTGAATAGACCACTACATTAATGATTTTCATTTTAAATTAGCCGGAAAGAGTATATTGATAATTCATTAAAAGGTTGAGGACTAAATTGGCATATCTTTGAAAGGTTTATGACTAAATTGATATAATTAAAATGTTTAAGATTATATTGGTAAATTGTCAAAATGTTTAACATTAAATTGGTATAATTAAAAATTTTAGGATTGAATTGATTATCGTATAACAAATTTAGGACTTTTTGGACAAATGTCCCCTAGATGTGTGTGGCTTAGTTTTAGGAGAGGGACTCTACTGTGTTGTGTGAACAAATATGATAATAATATTGGAGGCCCAATTATTACCTAGTATATATAACAAGATTGCTTTAGAAGGAGTTGAGTTTTGCCTTGCAACATGTTTTACACTTCCAACTAGAGGATATTTGAAATTTTCACTGAACTAGTGCATTTAAGCTTATTTGGACTGCTAGGGTTGGACAAGAGGAGTAAGTACCCTGAAGTAGAACCTATATCTGTAAATCTTGCTCGCAATTTTTTCCCTAAATTCTTTGATTCCCGCTGTCAAAATTGCTAGTTCATTTGCACATGGAATCTAATTTAAGAAAGGGGTTAGTTGTACAATTCTAATTTTCACTTGAAAAATTAATTCACCTTCTCATGGCTGCCCGCTTGGACCTAACAAATTTATCTTCAAATATTGAGAGGTTAATTAGATTCATCTATTCAATAATTCAAGCTGATGAGATGTATACTAAGTAGGATATACTAATTAATGTCAAATAGGAAGGTGAGAGATGTGGCCATGAGCGGTCCTTAAAAGGTTCAAGAGAGAAGAAACTGGTAAGAGATACACCTTGGGGGTAAGAGATCTCACTATGTCACTTCCTATATTCCCACTCACTCATAAAGAAAAGTTTGGATGGGACCTTAGAAGCCTCTTTGGTGGGAAAGGTAGACTCCTCCTTAATGCTTTGTTAGGAAAGGAAAGTAATGGAAGAAAAATTGTCTAATGGCTAGAAACTCTATTTCTAATATGTCACAATGGGAAATTATTGTTTATAATGTCTAATTTTTAACTTTTGCATTAATCTTTTGTATAGCTTTGTTAGGTTTCTAAAGCCAGTCAAAAGTTCATCTTATTTATGCTTCAACATTTTTTTTTCCTCACTCTCCCTTTCCAAGTTTTAGGCTTTTTTTGTTTCTTCAATTTCTATTAGGGAGAGATTGCCTTACATCCCGTTGTCCCTTCCCTAGTTGCTTTTCCTTTTATTTTCTTTTGTTTCTTTCCTTACTCTTCTAATCTAGTTTCAGATTTGGGAACTTTGGTTTTTCGATATTATATCCAAGAGCTTTTCTCTCTAATCTAATTCTAGATTTAGAAGTTATTATGAATAAGTACTCCACCTCTAGTTACAATGATGTTTACAACAGTCTTAGTGTCAAATTTGTGCTTGTTCAACGTATTTTTATTAAAAGCTTTGTCGTCTCGCACTTGCTAAAAGGGCTTGCTCTTTTGAGTGTCAAATCTAAACTTGTTTAATATGTTTATGTTGTCTCCTTACGATGATGGTGTTTGGGGATGCTAACTTAGATGCATACTATTGAAAGATGAGCCACAACCACAGTTAGAGATCTTGGTGTGTGCTCATCATTGATGATGATTGGTGATTCGATGATTGATTTTGGATGTAGTCACAGATATATTCATGAAGGATGATTGTACAGTTATCACTACCGGCCACGCTTGGATGATATATTTTGATTTATAGTTTTTGGTTTATTTTGAAACTTTATGGGCTTGTCTTCTTATGGTGACTTTTGAGATTTCCTAGGGATCTTTTCATGGATTATTTTTGTAATGCATGAATTTTTTTTGAAAAGAAAACTTTTTTTATTTTGCTTTTTTTTTTTTTTGAGGTTTTGCATGCACAAGGATATGATGATCGAATGACACCTCCCGGAAAAGGGGGAAAATTTGCTTGACTACAGTTGAACACCTTTATACCGTACAACTTTATGACACATTATCGTAATCAAGTGACAAAGCCAAAATTATAAAGTAAGGAGGGGGGCAAATTGTAAAACCCTCTTCACTAAAGATTTATGTTCTGTTGGTTTTGTAAAAAATAAATCTATAAAAGATATAATTTAAAAAAAAATGATCTCTTGAAATTATTAGCTAATGAATGGTATTTTTATTATCAATAACAATTTATGTCTAAACTATTTTGTGAATGATAAAAATATTTTTCATTAATTCATTTTTATAAGTTATTCAAATGATTACTTTTTGAAAAATATTTCCTAAATTATTCATCTTTCAAGCAACAAATGTATTCTTAGATAATATTTTTTCTTACATTTAGGAAAGAGAGTTGTGTGATAAATCAGTATAAAAGAAGTAAAGTTATGAATGATGTTCTTGTATTGGTCTTATAAGGCAAAAATACTATATTTTTTTTTTTACTGGAATAACCTTAGTTAAAATGATGTATTTTGAGTTTATTTCAGATTTATTTGTGTAAAATCCACTGAATACCTATAACAAATTTATACTAAACTCTCATAAAAACTTCGTGGAGAATTCCCGGGGATATATATGAAGAATATAGGCAAATATGATAATTTTTATACCTATATTTTTTCTTTTTTATGAGGAGGCACCATTTTCCAAACCCTGACGTGCCAAAAGAAATAGAGCTTTCTGTGCATAGAATATTAACAAAGGCTCGAAAGTCGGAAGTCAGGCATTTCAAAGGAAAAATTCTAAACATCTAACACGGTTTTAACTAGTACAGAATTCTTTACTAAAGAAATCTGGTTTCTTTCCTTGATGTTGTGTCGAAAGTAACAGACAAGAAGAGGGACGAGGACGAAAGGTTGGTCCGCCCAACCATTTCCCTCCAAGCTCTGTAAAATACCCACATAACTTCCCCGCCTGTACTCCAATGACGCCTCTACTCCAATGACACACCGAGATTGGTCAATAAATTACACAATTATTAAAAACCTTAGCATACGATTATTAATTTAGTGCATTCTGATTATTATAATTCTCTCTCTCTCTCTCATCTTCCTCCCTCCGTTCCTGCAATTCCCACATTTTGAAGTCAAACCCTTTTCATCAAGCTCCTTCCTCTCTCCATACTCCGGCCATATTCAATGCCGTTTTCATCAGGCGAGACGGTTCTGCCGTTGGAAGTCACAGGCCATGCTTGAGCAATCTTCCTGGTGACCAGATCTTCGCCCGTTCGGATCTGGAAAATCGGGAAAAAGTTTGTGAATTTGACCTGGCCCTCCAGGAATTCTAAGCAAGGGCAGGATTTGGATCATGGTGGAGTGATTGGATCATGTAGAACTTGATATGGAAAACTTGTTAGAGGTGAGGTGATCTTGGGTCATGAATCTGATGTTCCAATGGAGTGGTGGCTCATGCTTGGCGTAAGAGGATGATGGAGAGGTTGGGCAGTTGGGGCCTGCGGTTGGTCAATCTTGCTGCCTTCTGCTTTCTCATACTTGTTCAATCAATTCTGCCCAAAACGGTTTGTTAACCTTAGTTTCCCCTTCATCTTTCTTGTTTTTATTTAGTTTTGTAAGTTTTCAATTTTATGAACAATCGCTGCTATAGAAAGTATTCATCCACATGAGAGTGCCAATGTTTCTGTTCTAGAATGAAAGTAGTCTTTCCTAGGTTATTCAGTACAGGCAATGTTGATTGCAGTCAAATGTCATGCAAAATGTCACTAAGTTGATATTACTGTACAAGCTCGCGATTCGAGGTCGATTATTTTATAATCTGGTGGATCGCTGGGAAGTTTCTGTGAAGAAATTGGTCTGCTCGAGTTTTGGTTTTAATTAATCACTTATTATTAGGAATCTGATTATTGGCTCCAACCGATAAAAAGTTTAAGTCTCTTGCTGCGAGGTTTTGCTGATAAACAAGGATCCGAATAATTTCAAAACACAGATCTGCTCGTTTCATTTCCAATTCCAAACAACTTTAATTGGAATAAATTGGGCCCGAATGTTTGCTCACTGGATGCAGGTTTTGTGAGCTTAAGCTGCTGTGCGTAACAAAACTCGACGGACACGAACGGGATCGTTTGGACGACTGACGACCTTTCTTTCCCAGACAGGCAAACATGCCAGGAATTATCTAGGCCGGTGGAGAACAGCGAGGGCAATTCTATCCGGACCTTCGACATAGGAGACCCGGGGAAGGTTTGCTACAGCTTAACGACCAAGCTTGGCCAGGACTACCTTGTAAGGGGCGGTTTCTCCTCCGGAGACTCGTTGGCGCCGTCTTTGTTCAATATCTTGATCGGGGTCACCCCGATTGCTCAGGTGAGCTCGGCATCGAGCTCGGGGAATGAGTCAGTGGTGGAGGGAATTTTCCGGGCATGGAATGACCGTGTGGACTTTTGCTTGTTGAAAACGGAAGGTGATCCGTACATTTCACAGCTTGAGCTGAGGCCTTTGAACATTGATTCAGATCATTACTTGAATGGAGATTCAAGTATCGTCCTGAAGTTGATAAAGAGGGTGAACCTGGGGAGTACTGGAGAAGACATCAGGTATGTTTATTCATGCATCTCATCCAATTTCCCCCCAAATCAATCTCCACTGAATCATCCAAGACTTGAGGGTCTTAATGATTTTTGTTTTTTTGTTTTTTAACAAGACAAAGTTAAGGGGATATAATAGCAAATTGCTCAATAAAGAACAATGAATCTCGATGCAACCAATAAGAGATGTGATTACGAAGCAATGAAGAATATTTTGAATGATGTAGATCTACTCAAAGAAGTGTGAGCACTTTTGAGTTGATTTACTCCGATCATGACAATTACTGAAATACAAATTACTAATTAGTGTGAAAGTTACATCGAATGGTTTATATCCTTACATTTTAATTCAAACGACACTAACATTATTTAAGGAAAAGAATTGCACGGGAAGTCCTAAATTTTGTATACGGAGGGTTATCAAGTGCTAAACCTTTTAATTGTTTCAATTAAGTTCTAAAAATTCTCCAAAATAGTAATCAATTCCAGTCAATGGAAAAATACTTAAAACTGCATATGATGTAGATCTACTCAAAGAAGTGTGAGCACTTTTGAGTTGATTTACTCCGATCATGACAATTACTGAAATACAAATTACTAATTAGTGTGAAAGTTACATCGAATGGTTTATATCCTTACATTTTAATTCAAACGACACTAACATTATTTAAGGAAAAGAATTGCACGGGAAGTCCTATATTTTGTATACGGAGGGTTATCAAGTGCTAAACCTTTTAATTGTTTCAATTAAGTTCTAAAAATTTCTCCAAAATAGTAATCAATTCCAGTCAATGGAAAAATACTTAAAACTGCATATGTCTCACTTAAAAAGTGCTGACATGGCATATTCAAATTACAATTTTCAGCATGATTTTAGGGTTTAATTGCATTTTTCGATAAGGTTGATATTTTAATTGAATTAATTGAAAGGTTTAGGACTTGATTGAACTTTTTTTCTTTCGTAAATGTTTATAACTTGACCGAACCAATTGAAATGTTAAGGACTCAATTGCATTCCATAAATAGAGTGTAGGACTTATAGTGCAATTTTCCTTGATTTGAGGGTTCATTAACTCTGTTTATTTATCCTCTTAAAGTTGAATAATCCCAATCTACCTGACCGTATACCATGCAATATTCAATCATTCTCTTCCTACTAAACTTCTCCCTACGTTTTGACGCTATATTTTGGAAACAAATTATAATTTAATAAAAAACATGTCTATGTACTTGTTAGTATAATTTACATTTCATAAAAGATCTAAAGTCCGTTAAGTGAGGACTTACATTGACTTTAATGTGACTTCACTAGTAATCCCAATCTTAAGGTATAAAATTTGGTAGGGCTTTCTACTTTTTGGTACCACTCCCCTTGAATCTATCACATGGCAAATGTTATGCGACATTGAACCGTAACAAACATTTTAGCAAATCAAAGTGATGGTTTACAAAAGATTCAGCACAATGAAAAGTTCAAAGTGACTTTTTTTTTCCTTGGTTGAAAGCAGAAAAAAAAACTAAAGTAGGAGTGAAATTAGAAGTTCTTTAAAACCTAGAGGATATGCCAAAATTGTAGGAGCACATAATCTTTGCTTAAGTATTTGTAAATTCTTAGTGAGTAATGAGATTTCTTCTTTTCCGACAAAAAAGAAAAACTAGTAAAAGAGAAAATGCATTTTTTTTTTCTCATTTTCCCTTGTTGTATACTATGGTCAACAAGATTACTCCATGTCATGGTCCGTAATTGAGAGCTTTTCCATGACAATTCTGAGTCGAATAGGATTAGACAACGTGTAAGAGTGTATTTTCAGATAACATGGTAGTGTCTTTGCAATTTTAGGAAGATAAGACATTGTCCGTCCAATTTCCCTTTTTAGGGAGATGTTAGGGTTTCATATCTGTGACCATGTGAAACACAGGTTTCCAAAAGGACAAATATCCATGTCCGAAGTCTGAAAATGAAATGGTTCGACTTCCTAAGAAATTCATAAGAAGTGTGACATTACTAATTTAATTTTTATCCGACGGTATCTCTTAAAAGCTAAATCACAAGGAAATAACCTATTGTGAATGTCTTATCAGCAAGGATGACTTGTCTTTGACTAATCTAGTGAGATAGGATTGACATGATGCCTCAAGAGCCCGTGATCGCAGCACAAATTATAGGAATCATTTTTTTTTTTTTCTGGAACTAACATTCTCATTCATTTTCGAAGATATACATGAGAGAAACAATACAGTACAACTACAAATCAAGATAAATTCCAGACAACTTCAAAACAAAACAAGTGTTGTAGATTAGTCAAACTAGCAACAGTTTTGCTCCCTTATTTCCTTTCGTCACTGCACCACAGTGATTTAGTCAAATGCTACGAGAATTTGGTGGAGAATATTTGTCAGTAATCAGCTCTTGGTCATAGTAAATTCCAATCTCATTTCCGTCGTTTCTTATTTCGTGTGGGCGAGTGTTCAAATGCACCACTTTTCTTCTTCTGCTTAATTTTCAGGTACCCCGATGATCCAAGTGACAGAATCTGGAAATCAGAAGCAGGCGCGATTGGTGAAATCATCAGTGGCACCACAAATTTCCGCACCGCAAGAGTACCCATCAAAGTCCTTCAGACAGCAATGTTCAATTCAGACCGATTGGTTCTTCTGAGCAGTGACCTTGAAACACAACAATACAACTACACAATCTTCCTCTACTTTCTGGAGCTGGACAGCAGCGCTCGGGCTGGGGAAAGAGTGTTCGACATATACGTCAACAGTGAGAAGACATGGGATGGGTTTGACATACAGGGTAAAGGGTCTACCTACCGTGAAGTTGCCCTGAATGTGACGGCAAGGGGGTCTTTAAACTTGACACTAGTTAAGGTCTCCAATGAGTCTGTCGTATTCGGACCCATTTGCAATGCCTATGAGATACTGCAAGTGTACTCATGGTCCCAAGAAAGTGCGGAAGGAGATGGTAAGTTATAAGCAGAGTCGGTACTCTACTCCAGCTTGACATATTTGTTGACTCTTACGATGATATTTTTGTTCATGGGTTTGGCTTTGTCTCTTCAGTGGATGTGATGATGAATGTGAAAGCGGAGCTTTGGCGGAGTAATAGTGAGAGTAAGGTTTTGTCGACTTGGTGGGGTGACCCATGCCTTCCGATTCCATGGCAAGGCCTGGTTTGTGACAACATTAGCGGCTCCTCGGTTGTGACCAAGATGTAAGTCTGCTTTTGGCTTCATCAAAAGATGTCTCCCTAACATGCTTGATGATCTGTTTGACGTTATTTTGTTGCCTCATACTTTCAAGTTGTTCTGGCATTTGAACAAGACAGATGGAGCTTCTCCTTTCACTGACTCTCCTTACTGATACAAATTGTTATATGTGGTAATTTCAGACATCTTTCTTCGAAACATCTTAGCGGCTTGATTCCTCCCAACATTACCACGCTAGTGCACTTGAATGAAGTGTAAGGATCAAGTTCCTCAATTCTTTCTGCTTCTTGTGTTCTCGTGTGATTGCTTTAAGTATGACATCTTTGTCCAAGCAGTTTAACATTTGCAGTTCTGATTCGTTCTAGGAATCTTAGCTACAATCTTTTTACTGGCCAAATTCCATCATTTCTGGCATCCTCCTCGTTGAGATCACTGTAAGCTATCTCCTAGGCTTGTTATTATTTTCCTTTTCCTCAATAAGTTATTTTCTCCTAAAATTTGTGTGCCCATTGTTGACTGGCCGGTTAAAATTATCTATCAGAGACGTACGTGGAAATGACCTCATGGCTCCGATTCCAGAATCCCTCTTTTCGCTGCCAAATTTGACAACATTGTGAGTCCTTTCGTTCATTTTCCATCGTGATCTGATTCTTGTTTGATAAAATTCTGTCTTATTGGAGATCATATTGCCCTCAAGATATTACATGGAAACCCTGTTCTTCCAGATATTTCGGCTGCAATCCACATTTAATCAAAGCTTCTCCAGCTAGCCTCAACGACTCAAAACTGACCACAGAGTATGACTATTCTTCTCCTTAAAAACTGGCATTTGAAAGTATTGATGTTGCAGACAAAAGGATGAGATGGTTCCAATTGTTGGCCTGCTTGTACAGTTATGGAATATGCACACGCGTGGAATCATCTAAATCCAAAAGGGAACTTGTCATTGTTGCAGCTGCAATTGGATCTGTCCTTATTATAGCTTTGGGGATCCTTATCTTTTGCCTTTACAGACGAAAGTTTGCATTCAAGAGATATGATAAGACGGGATACATAATAAAGAAAAGTGAGTTGCTTTTCTGATTTCCCCTTGTACTCAGTGCATTTGAATACTTAGTTTTGGAAATAGGAAAGAACTTGATTCATTCAATGTAGCAATCTTGTGGATTAGACTTTCTGGACTAGTTAATTAACTAATGTGTTGAGTTCGACAAACATGTCAATTCAGTGTTTTTGGATCAGCTCTTCTTGTCAAGTTGATTGGTTTCTGAACGAGAATTAACTGAAATTGCAGATGCTGCATCCTCAATACCCAGCAAAGAGGATTTGGTGTTGAAATCCATATGCATTCAGACATTTACTTTGCAGTGTATAGAGGCCGCTACCCAGAAATATAAGACTCTTATAGGTGAAGGAGGCTTTGGATCTGTGTTCCGTGGTACTCTGTATGATGGTCAAGAAGTTGCAGTAAAGGTTAGATCAGCCACCTCAACTCAAGGAACTCGCGAGTTTGAGAATGAGGTAATTTTCTGTGCTTTGTCCATCCAAACAGTGCAGGACTGATAGCAGTTGGAAAAACGATTACCATTTTGATGTGGATTGCATACAAGTCAAACTTCATTAAAAAATTGTTATTGCAGCTAAACCTTCTTTCGGCGATTAGACATGAAAATTTGGTCCCTCTGCTCGGTTTTTGTTGCGAGAATGACCAGCAAATCCTCGTCTATCCTTTCATGTCCAATGGCTCTCTGCAAGATCGCCTTTACGGTACTTCTCTTCAAAACTCTTTTGAATTGGTGACTCACATGCATAACTAACTATCAATGATCTTTTGGGCAGGTGAGGCCTCAAAGAGAAAGATCTTGGATTGGCCAACCCGACTTTCTATTGCTCTTGGAGCTGCGAGGGGTGAGAAACTCGGGAGGACTGTCCTCTTGTTAAGATTTTTCTTCTCTTGTATTGGTCTTATGTTTGGTTATCAGAATAAAGAACATAAGCTTATACGTCTAGAATAACTCGCTTTTGTACTTAAGATTGGTCCTAGATAGGAGTTTAACATAAACTCAAATCTTCATTAACTGATTAAACATCGCAAGGATACACCAGTTCTAAATTAAAATTGAATTGCCAAGAGTAAAAATTAAGGTTTATACACACACTACAGCTTTTTTCAAACAACTGATCGTTCATTTTGGTATTGCTGGAAACATAGTCAATATTTGATACCATTGCTGCAATGTCTACGTACTTTATAAGCTACAATAGGAATAACTGCGACTAAGGTTCTATAGACACTTAGACTCGAATTTAGTAATACTAAGGCCATGTGGAAAACACGTGAGACTTGTAGGATTGTGCGGGGTATATCTTCATGAAGCTGGACCTTCTTTGCGTGACTCTTATTAACAGTTGCAGTTATACATCAGTAAAGCTGAATGGCTGAAAGATGTGTGAAAAGCTTGGACGTGTGGCCAAACTAACATGGAATTTTCTAGTAGTATAGTGCCTCGACATGCTCATTCCTGAAGAATTAGGTGCGACCACCCAGTGAATGGTATCTGATACTGTTTAAAACATTTTCCTATGGAATAACAAAGTGGCAGTACGGCAGCGATGATAATCCCGACAATCGGAACTGGCTCGTAGAATAAAATAGTATCTCATTGCTGATAAGGAAATGTGGGAAGAGAATTCCCCAGAACCATCACCTCAAACAGTCGTTCCCTTGTTTCTTTTCCTGTCTCAGGTTTGATGCATCTCCACACTTTCTCCGGGCGTTGCGTCATCCACAGAGATGTCAAATCGAGCAATATACTCCTGGATCAAAGCATGAATGCCAAGGTTGCAGATTTTGGCTTCTCCAAGTATGCACCGCAAGAAGGGGATAGTGGTGCTTCTCTTGAAGTGAGGGGGACTGCGGGGTACCTAGATCCAGAGTAAGCTCTCTTATTCATTTCACTCTTTGGGTTAGGTTACGTTAGTTTTCCATCAACAAGAAGAGTCAGGACTGGTCATGATCAAATATCTTTGTGGGATGTCCTAGTGTGATCTTGACAGTCTGAACAAGAAGGTCAAGCATGGATGCGTAGCGCATCATTTATCCATTTTAGGCATCATGTGGTAATGTCCTTACAGAAATTGATTGGCAGTATGTTGATGCTTGGATGATTCAGGTACTATTCAACCCAGCATTTATCAGCAAAAAGTGATGTCTTCAGCTTTGGTGTGGTTCTACTCGAAATCTTAAGTGGTCGAGAGCCTCTAAACATACACAGGCCGCGCAACGAATGGAGCTTGGTTGAATGGGTATGCTTTATAACTTAAGAACTTGGTTGCTAGAAACTGAAAAACTTCATCTACTTTATGCAGATTAGCTTGAAAGATCTCTTTTACCTCTGCTGTCAGCCTAAAGTATGCACAGTTGTTGCACCAAATCTTTTATTTGTGGAACGATGAATCAACAAAATTTGTAGAGCTGACAAAAGTAGAACTACTGTTTAACTTGATTATTCTGTTGGTTGAGGTTTAAATTCTGAATTTGACTCCATTTACACCCCCCTCTCTTTCTCTTTTCTGCTGCCAAAGTCTGCTGTGATTAAGAGCTATACTTCTCTTCTTTACATTTTCAGTCTTTCAGCTGCTGAACTCATCAGTTGAGATGAGGGTATGCATATTCAGAAGTCGAGAGCTTACAAGTTTCCTTATGTTTATATGCTAATCTCATAATGCTAGACTATCCAACCATTCCATTAGGTCAAATGTCGTTTTGTCCCCCATTGATTCAGTTAATGACCCCAAGAGAGTTCGTGTGGATGTTTGATCGTTCTGCTAATAGTTGCATGTTCATACTTGAGGCAGAGTTAATTAAATTTACAAAGTATTAGGAAAGCAAAGGTGTCTTTTCTCTTCTGGTTACATGATATGAGGAGGGGAAGTGCCATTTTGGTGTAGCTCTAATGGGATCCGATGCGTCTTTTACTCTGAATCCAGTGGCCACAATATTGTCAAATTAATCTTATTACTTGCAAACGCATTTTACATCGTCGGTCTAACTATTAATATCTCCTGGCTTCTTTCAAATCGTCAATATGTCAATGTTGTTCGTACCTCAATAATAACATGCTAACAGAATCACATTGTCATGCAGGCCAAACCTTACATAAGGGAACAAAAGATTGAGGAAATTGTGGATCCAAACATAAAGGGAATGTACCATGCAGAGGCAATGTGGCGGGTGGTGGAAGTGGCGCTGGCCTGCATTGAGAACTTCTCGGATTACAGGCCGAGCATGGCCAACATTGTGCGAGAGCTTGAGGATGCTTTGATCATAGAGAACAATGCCTCCGAATATATGAAGTCCATCGACAGCTTTGGCGGATCCAACCGATTCTCAATCATCATTGAGAAAAAGGCTGTTCTCTTCCCCACCCAGGAGCAAGCGGCAGAAGCATCGCCTCTTAGTTCACAACCCTTGGCTCCTCCAGAACCTAGATAGAAATTTCGTAGCTGCTTAAAATTCATTCACAACCACGTAGAAGAGAAGCAGATGAAAACTGAAGGGCATGTCTCTCCATATTCATGTGCAGGGGAGAGTATTCAACCGACTCTCTTAAAGTCTAAGAAAGTTCACTTCAAGTACTTTGTAATGGATTGACTCCATTGCTTGTCAGTCTTTTGGTGTAGCAATGAAGAATTTTTGCTGGAATTGTACTTCAGACCCAATTACCCATTATCCACCAATAAGATGACTCGACATAAACCGAAACGACCTACATCGGACCAATGTCTTTTTAGGCTTTTTCTTAATCATGATGTAATAGATCCGTCACTGTGCACACGACTCACGTTCACTCAAGTTGTCTTGCTTCTAGAATTTGTGAATTCTAGTGGTTTAACGGGTTTCAACTTAAGTTTCAAGTGATGGTTCTGGAAAGAAGACTGATGCTTCCTCTTTTAGACCTATGGGCCAAAATTTTCAGGAGATCAGTTAAGGCTCGCTTACACTCTCCATTGGAAGAATGTTAATAAGATCTAATGAATCATATTCCTTATCTTGATGTGGTACATTAGTCATACTATATTAGGATGGATCCTGAAACCATTTCTCTGGCGATCTGCTTTAAAACTCAAATGTTTGACAGATTCAACTGGTTGATGCTGCTATTTACAAACTAAAAAGACCCATACAGTACCAGCACATTGTCGTCCAGTCCCCAAGGATTCCTTCAAATCGAGTCGAGTAGTCAATGAAATCCAGCCATTTTTAACAGCAATGGAACTGCAGATGTAAGTTTGCAATTTTTGCACGCCCGCTAAATTCAGTCTCTAATAGAGTTGACTATCTTACCATCGAAAACTGTTTCTTATGTGGAGAGCAACTTCTCATTCAGTACATGCTCATCATTGCATGTCAACAGTCCAATGAACATGCTCAGCATTGCATGTCAACAGTCCAATGTACCTACGCCTATCTAGCACATTTTTGTCTCCCCTTACTACGGTGAAAACTTGACCAGGTAGTCACACACCACAGCCACGGTACCACTAACATATCGACCATTTCCAGAAAGAAGCCATGGAAGCCCATTAAACATGGTTCACATGATCGCATCTGCAATAGATAGGGCATTTTCCGGCAGAATGCTTGCTAGATAGGCGTAGGTACATTGGACTGTTGACATGCTCATCATTGCATGTCAACAGTCCAATGAACATGCTCAGCATTGCATGTCAACAGTCCAATGTACCTACGCCTATCTAGCACATTTTTGTCTCCCCTTACTACGGTGAAAACTTGACCAGGTAGTCACACACCACAGCCACGGTACCACTAACATATCGACCATTTCCAGAAAGAAGCCATGGAAGCCCATTAAACATGGTTCACATGATCACATCTGCAATAGATAGGGCATTTTCCGGCAGAATGCTTGCTGCACTTTCAACTTATAACTCTATCATACACTTGTGGACCGAATACAACTATCCTTCTTCATGACCAAATCCAATGGTTACATGTTTACTGATCAGCAGAAAATCTAGAGAAAAACATCCCTAATCACGACTGAAAAACATATCCATTTGGTTAGCACAGATGTGCAAGCCATTATAGTTTAAACTGCAATTAGCCATCAAGTCCAACATGGCTATAGCCAGCTTATGGTTGAATCATATAGGTAGAGCTCCAAATTCCTGAAGTGGATAAATAGACAATCAACAATTACAAACTTCTTGAAAATTTCTCGATCTGAAGCTCAAGGCAGAAGACAGTAGCAAATTCTGGAAAGAGAACAATAGCTGCAAGTACAAGAAACAAATCAGAAGTGAAATTCAAAAGAGATGAAAAGTCAGTGTAGTTCCGTGCATGAGGGGGGCCCTGAGAGTTTACGGAGAATACAACTGTTATGGTACTGCTTACACTAGCTCTAATAAAGCTTGCAGAAGTGATTTATCCAACCCTGCTAATTCCTCATTTAGTTTGCACTTTGAAGACAGCAGTTACTCCTTCGAATGATGATGTGCCAAATCCTAAAAGGCATTCAACTTGAGATGTTGAAAAATCACATCCTTTCAAGAGTAACATCATTTTCTGACCAATAATAATAAAAAAAAGAGTAATACCGTGCTGTTTTTGCGTCTCTCAAAGTTTTGCCAAGGCAATTCATTGAGACCTCATTAGTGTGAGATGGTTCAGCCCTGCTGGAATCCTAGGTTGGCTTCTTTTGGTTTTCTTAGATGATGGAGATGCATATGTTTTTATTCAGTCGCAGAATTTCAGTTTTTTATTGACATGCACACTCGTTTCGCACATAATCGCCGTTCGAAAGTCACTGTTTCCTAGGGCCCACTGGAGATTGCTTATTTTGGCGTGCCAGTCCCAAACGTGGCATCAATTTTTATGGGATCGGAAGTATCGTATAATCATTTATCATATTGGACTATTAGCAATAAAGTTAGGAAGAAGCAATGGATTAACTACAGGAGAGAAAACTAGCAGTATAGAAAATATGCAGTAATAAAGCATTCGTGTGGCTTCCAATTTTCTGCAGAGATTGGATGCTGGATGTTCGTGAGCGAAAGACAAACAGCACGGATCAGATTAGAATTCCCAAGATTGCTCCTCAGATAGGAGATTGGAGCTTTCGATACTGAATTGTCGAGTGGAAAAGTCATTGCCGGAATAAGTACTCACATGAGCGTAATCCAGGATGCTATAGGAGAGAAGGTAGCAATCTCTCCCTCAAGTTGACTGCTTTTGAGATTTCCCCACCGAAGTTTGCCGATCATGCTAACAAAACTTTTTGCTAGCAGCTGGGGCACTTCCTTTCGTGCTTCGCCACATTCTTTTCTGGAGTCTTGATTGCCTTCATTTGCAGTTGGGAAGTTTCACTGGTCACCTTGTTTGTAGTTCCCTTAATTCTACTGATTGGAGCCACCTACACCAAGAAAATGAATGCCATCTCAGATGCCAAAATTATTTACCTATCCGAAGCTACTACTGTTGTGGAACCGGTGAAAAAACTTCACCTTTTTTATTTATAAAAAATCTAAGAAAAAGGGAATCATCTGGAAATTCACGGTTAATGTTTGACAAGGTACAGACCATATCTCATATAAAAATGGTCTTTTCATTTGTCGGAGAGGATCTCGCAATCAAATCATTCTCAGACTGCATGGACAAGCAGTCTGTCATTAGCAGAGGAGAGGCGCTGATTAAGGGAGTCGGAACAGGAATGTTTCAAGCAGTGACCAACTCCTCTTGGGAACTAATCATATGGATCGGACCAATCGCGGTCACTGCCGGAAGATCTAGTGGAGGGAATGTCATAGCAGCAGTCATGAGCATCCTCCTTGGAGCTATGTAAGAAAAGTTTACCTTCCTTGTAAAAGCTTTTGGATGAGATTGTTTTGTCTTAGAGCGACTAGATAAGCAATCCAATGATGATCATCAAGCTAGTTAATCTGCACATAACATGGGAAATAACATCGTCCTACTTGGGTTCTCTAAAGTTTTCTATGAATGTGTGTATGATGCATTTCATTTTGAGCCTCTTAAGGAGATATCAGATGCCTTTAAGAATCTTCATATAATGAAGTGAAGAAGATATAACCTTAATTATGGACCGTGGCTTCTTTTGCATTCCAGCTCAATTACTTATGCTGCCCCAGACATGCAAGTATTCAACCAAGCAAAAGCAGCAGGAAATGAAGTTTTCAAGGTGATCTAGAGAAAACCAAATATTAGCAATGCTTCAGGGGGGATCGTATTGAAGGGAATCGAGGGAAACATTGACACAAGGAACATTCACTTTGCTTACCCATCCCGAGAAGACAAAGTGATTCTTCAAGGTTTTACGCTGTCAATTCCAGCAGGAAAGACGGTGGCATTAGTTGGTGGCAGTGGGTGTGGGAAAAGCACAATCATATCCCTGGTTGCAAGATTCCATGATCCATGGAGAGGTCTAAAACAATCATATCCCTGGTTGCATGCTTCTGTTGCTCATACATTTTTTGCGCACAAAGGTTGCTGACGATTGAATAATATTGCATAGGTTGCTGATGATTGGGTAATGTTGCATGTTTTCAGGGGTCATTCTCCTAGATAACCATCACATTAAGGATCTTGATTTGAAGTGCCTCCGCCAAAATATAGGAGCAGTTTCCCAAGAACCATCACTGTTTGCTGGCACTGTCAAGGACAACCTTAAAGTAGGAAATTTGGATGCAGATGACCAACAAATAGAGAATGCAGCAATGATGGCAAATGCACATAATTCCATTTCACAGCTTCCAGATAAGTACTTGACAGAGGTAATATGCAATCTCCTAGCAACAGATGTAAATAAACGATGTCTCTCTTGAAAGTTCTCAAGCTCTCATTAGACAAAAAACAAGGATCCTAAGTTAAATTTTGGCACCATGATGATGGACTAGGTGGGGGCAGAGGGGCTTCCAGCCATCAGGAGGACAAAAGCAAAGAATTGCAATAGCCAGAGCTGTTCTCAAGAATCCTCCAATACTTCTGCTTGATGAGGCTACAAGTGCTCTTGATTCGGGATCTGAGAAGCTGGTTCAAGAGGCATTGGAGAAGGCCATGAAGGGAAGAACGGTGATCTTGATTGTCAACCATCGTTAATGCAGATGAAATTGCAGTCGTAGAGAATGGACAGGTTAAGGAGACAGGAAAGCACAGCACCCTATTTGGATACTAGCAAATTTTACAACAGCTTATTCAACATGCAGAACATCAGTGTCGTTCGTGATGAAAGGTTGGCTGCTTCATAATGATTATTTCCTACCATTTGTGCATGATCATGCATTATTAAAAGGAAATGACCACTTTGACAATAATAAGTTTCATCATCTTAATTTTGAGAACCGATAAAATTCAGTGACTGGTATCTTACAATAGAATTCCTTGACAAAGAAGGGAGAAAAAAATCAGAAAACACATGGGTATGGTGGGGTGATTGCCCACAAGTGAATTGCTATAGAGGAAAAAATATCAATGAGAACGGATCATACAAATGATGAATACTGTTCAGACAGAGAGAAGCCAGTCTTACAAAACAACATATCATAGAGTTGCTTAATAAACCAGAACATTACAAATGATTTTACAGTAGTCCTCCACAATTGCTTCCTACTGACGAGCTACAATCCCCAGTAACAACTTTTTCACCCATCAACTTGTATATCAAACTAAAAGCACCAAGCCGGTCCACTACTGTGTGGAGTGGGACACAAGACCCACGAATTTGCAGACAACAAAAAGCTTACAAGATGCCATCAGATAAGCTTCTCAAGTGTTAAAAAGGGCTGGATTCGCCGATGCAGTACCCACTTGGACTTCAAGCAGCTCGAGACGATGCTCCAAGAGATTGAGCTTCTCATTCAATGATGCCAACTTACTCTTGGTGGTGGCCTCTGTCGACGGATGCATAACCGAATTAGAGGAATATACACAAATTCCAACACCTAAGGATCTCGAAAAAGAAAACAACCCATCCACATCCTAATAAACCAATTCCATTCATTCTTGTCAAATGACAAGGAAGGCACGCGAACCCGAATCAACGCTCCTCCATCACCAGCTCAAATCAACAAACAACTTAGACATCACCAACCCAATAAAGCTGCTGCATTTCTTTGGTGCTACCCCATAGAATCAAATTTCATCAAAGCATAGCCAAGCCTAAAGCAGTCTAAACATCATCCCCCGGCCTCCAAAATCACCCCAGACCCACGAAACCGAGCATCGAGCTGAAAATCAATCACCTACCCAGATCTCTTTACTAACGGGGCCGAATCAAGAACCAGCAAGAACCCAATAGTAAAGTTTCGAAATTTAAGCGAAGGGATGGGGACGCGCACCGAATTGGACGAGGAAATCGAAGAGGCGGCGGACGTTGAGGGAGATGTGGGAGATGAACTCGCGGTTCTCCCAGTCGGCTTGCACCGCGATGCCCACGTTCACCGCGTTCGTTATGCCTCCCGCCCTCGCCATTGGTGCTCCGGGGAATCGCAGTCGTAAGAGGAGGAGAGAGAGGCTGGGCGGGAAGATTCGGAGGGAGCGAGAGAGATGGCGACGGAGGTTGAGGATGGAGGGACGAAACGGGCGAGGGGGATGATGTTCTTCCTTCGATTTTACGATTCACGAAGCTGATTCGGGCAGCGCAGAGAAGAGAAGACAGTTGCAAAAAGTTACTTTTGGGATAAAGGATGAACTCGAAGCCTTAAAACTTATTATGAGAATGCAATAAAGTATTAGTATTTACAAAAAATAATGTAATTAAATTCTAAGACTAATCAAATTGGTATATTGAGACAGTCCATCAACTTTCGCCGATTTAGCTAAGTGCAAATACCGATGTGACTTTATTTAATTTGTTCTAACTTTTACTTGGCATGAAGTGATTAATTGGACTGATTTTTGGAGTGTAGCTTCTATGCAACATCCTCTTCAACTCCACCGTTCGGATTTGGAATCTCTGGGCTACATTTCGAGGTAACCAGCGACCTGGGTTTCGATTTCTACAGATCATTTTCTGGTTTTTTCGCCTGGTCTCTACTTCTTTACTGGATTAGCTTCGGTTGGATTGGGCTGATAGTTTTAAGGAAGCTTCCTCCTACCTATTTCATCATTCCCACCGAAGGATTTCAGCTAAAAAAGCCTTAGTTTGGGCGTGCACATAACCTGTTCGACGATATTCCTGTAAGGGCCTAAGCTTGTTTCGGCGGTTTCTAGTGATTCTATTTGTGCGGTGCCTTATCTGCAGAGGCTGTGATTGCGTGCAACTCTTATCACCCTCCTTGCAGCTCTCGCCTAACTAATTGACCCAGGAATGGTACCGTCCAAGTGGTTGATGTAATGCCCCCAGTTGTTGTTGTGGGGCAGAACACAAATTCTACAGGTCGGCCTCTACCTGTCTCCTCCATGGAGCTGCCCGACCACTCCCTTGGTGCGGGAGCCATGGCAGAGGTGCCCGAGAGGCAATTAGCTTCTTCTTCTGAGCCTAATACTCAGATTCCTAAGCATCAAACCCACCAAATCCCAGCTGGTCTGAAGAACAAGCAGGACCTCTCATCCAGACCGAATCGGTCAAGGGGCCGGAGTTGTTGGCGGTCAGCTTCTAAGAGACCAATGCCCAACTCCGATGGACAAGATGATTCATCCCTTATGCGCAATGATCATCCCACAGTTGGACCGAATGGTAGGACTAGGTCTGGCTCCAAACATCCTCAACGTAGGGTGGCGGGGAAGTTCAACTTGCAGACTTGGGCTAGTGTTGCGGTTGCAAAGGCGGCCTCAAAGGGATATGATCTAGATTTCTGCCCCCCGACTTATGTCCAGGATCGAGCGGTCCTTCAAATGACTGAGGAAGACATCGATGCTGCAGACCCTTTGCTCCAGGAATGTCTCATGGGCTGTTACATAGGCCGACGTATACCTTTTAAGGTAACTGAAGCTGCCTTCAGGAGAGCTTGGGGGCCAAATTTAGCCAAAGTGATGGCCAATGGCAAGGGATTATTTTTCTTCCACCTCCCGGATAGGGAGTTTCGCCGCAAGGTCCTTGAGGGGCCGCCTTTGTCTGTTTCGAGGATTCCCATCGCGCTACAACAATGGCGACCAAACTTGGACTTCCAAAAAGAGTCCCTTCTTTCGGTTCCGGTATGGGTAAAGTTGAAGAACCTCCCAATCGCTCTTTGGTCGGCTCAGGCAATCAGTAAAGTGGCGAGCTATGTTGGGAAACCCCTTTATGTAGACCTAAGAACGGAGCAACTAGATATGCTCGCTTTTGCAAGAGTCTGTGTGGAGATCACGGCGAGGGAACAACCCTGTGATTCCATTGAGGTGATCCTGCAAGGTGAATCGTGCATCGTTGAAGTTGAATATGAGTGGAAGCCGTTGGCTTGTGTTGGATGCGGAGTCTTCGGCCACAAATGCAAGGTGCCAAGTGCTGAAACTTTGCCCAAAAGCCCTCGAGATGATGGAAACGCCTCCACCCTTGGACCTAGCTCCCCTCCTGCACAACATCTTCAGAATGGAGAGAGGACGCGTGAAAACCCATTATTCTCGACTAGGCCTGCTGATTTGCTGATGCAAATGGACGAGCGCCCAGCTCCTCTAGACGCACTGTTACCTGCTCACTCACCTGGAAATGTGCCTGCTACCTCCGATTGTCCTCCCCACCAGGAGAAGGACCTTCACTCCCAATCTCTTCTTCCGACCCCTACTGTGGACTCATCGTGGCAACAAGTCATGACTAAGAAGAAGAAGATCCCAAAAGAGGCGGTCTCCTCCAACTTGGCCCAGCATTCTGAAGATGGCTCGTTGAAATTGAAAGGGACTGCCCAGAAATCGGGCCCACCTCCAATGCCCCGTAAGCCGGTTGGTATCCCCCCTGCTCCTTCCATTACGCGTACAGGTTCCTCGGTAGCAAGACCGAAACATGCTGCCATAAATGAGCAAGCGGAATGCTCTGATGAAATCTCCAACGTGCACACTGGAATTGAAGATGAGGACCTTCTTTCGGTTGGGTGTCCATCCCCAACATCCTCTCCTGCGATTGATTTGGCTACTATCCAGGATAAGTTGCTGTTACTTCGCCCCGACCCGGCCCTATCGTTGGATCTCAAATCCGTGCCGGCGAAGAAAAAGGCCTCTAAACGAGGTAAGTGACCTTATCTCTTTCTTCATGTATATAGGAATATGGAACATTAGGGGCCTTCATGACCCGTTAAAGCGGGCGGAAGTTAGAAAGTTAGTTTCCAAATATAATCTTTCTTTTGTTGGTCTTGTTGAGACGAAAGTCTCTGAAGTGAATTTCGATTCTTTGTCCTCGTCTTTGCTTACTGGCTGGAAATGGGTCGCAAATTATGAGTACTCTCCTAAGGGTCGAATATGGGTTGGGTGGAACCCAGACTTTATAAGATTTGAATCGATGGACATCACCGACCAGGCTATCCACGGGTGGGTAACTATCAATCTCTCTGGAAAGTGTTGTTGTCTTTCAGTTGTGTATGGTGAACACTCATTCTTATGGCGTCGTCCTCTTTGGGCAAACCTCCTACATATGAGTAATCTTCTGCAGGATTCACCCTGGCTTGTTGCTGGAGACTTTAATGCCATAAAGGATCCATCTCGACGTAATGGGGGCTCTAATGCCTGGATCCCGTACTTTGATGAATTCGCCAATTGCCTGGCCCAGTCAGAATTAGAGGATCTCAGATTTGTAGGCCTTCGGTTCACTTGGTCGACGTCTTCTGGTCAAGCTAGAAAAATGAGGAAAATCGATAGAGTTTTGGTAAATTCCAAATGGAACTTTGAGTTCTCTTTCTCTGAAGCATCCTTCCTCAATCCAGGCATTTCTGATCACTCTCCCATGGTGGTCAGAATTCTTGACCCTGTGATTAGGCGAAGACCCTTCAAATACTTTGACTTTTGGTCGGAGCATCCAAACTTTACCTCTATTGTGCAACAGGTTTGTGATTCACACATACAGGGCATTTATATGTACATACTAGTTTCCAAGCTGAAATTGCTCAAGGGCAAACTTAAGCAACTCAACAGGGACACTTTCTCCAATATCTCGGCTAAAGCGGAGGAAGCTAGGAGAGCCTTCGGTTGGTACAACCGAACCGGTCCTTGATCCGCAACCCACAGAGCTCGAGCGGACACGACGCTGTAACTTCGTGGACTTGCGTCGTGATGAAGAATCCTTCTACGTGCAAAAGTCCGAATTCGGTGGCTTAAAGAAGGCGATAGTACTACAAGATTTTTCCACCTCTCGGTCAAGAAGAGAGAGCTCCGTAATAGGATTTTATCAGTTACAAATGTGGTAGGGGAATTGATCACCGACCCTCTTATGGTTCCGCAGGTCTTTGTTTCCTTCTTCACTAACTTACTTGCTCCTCACTCAGCCTGTCTAAGCCCTCCTTACGAGGTTACAGCATCCGGAGGCCTTTGACTATAGACCAGTCGGTACTCTTTCTAGGCCGGTTCTTGATATGGAAATTCGTGATAAAGGTAAAGCCCCAGTCCCGATGGGTTCACGGAATTCTTCAAGAGTAATTGGGACATAGTTGGCCCATCCGTCCTCGACGCGGTCAAGGAATTTTTTTCTCCGGCGAAATACTATCCTCACCTTAGTTCCAAAAGTGCCAAATGCGTGTGCGGTCACGGACTACAGACCAATTGCATGCTGCAATACCATCTATAAGGTCATCACGAAAATCTTATCAAATCGCCTGGCCTCGGTCTTGGGAGATGTGGTAGATCCGGCGATTTGTAAAAGGTAGGAGGATTAGAGATAATATTCGATTGCCCAGAACTTTTGCTTTGGCTTCCACCCGCAACCCTATCTCCCCAAATGTGCTGTTAAGGTGGATTTCCAAAAGGCCTACGACACTGTCGACTGGGACTTCCTTCAGCTGACACTCTTATGGATTCCCTCAGTTTATGATCAAGCTGATTATGGTGTGCGTTCGGACCCCCAAGTACTCAATCTCGATTAATGGTGAGCCGCACGGATTCTTCTCAAGCGGAGGGGCCTTCGCTGGGCGACCCCATGTCCCCTTACCTCTTTACCCTAGTAATGGAGGTATTTTCGGGAATATTGAGTGCTCGCACATCCCATGCAAATTTCAAGTATTTCTGGCGATGCAAACCAGTTAGGCTTTCTCACCTATTCTTCGCAGATGATGTTTTCTTGTTTAGCCAGGCAGATTGGGGTTCGATCACATTACTGAAGAAAGGACTCGACTTATTCTCCTCTTGGAGTGGATTACTTCCAAACAAGAACAAGAGCGAAGTCTTCATTTCAGGAGGCTCTCCGTCTATCCGTAACTACATATTGCTAGCTTTTGGATTTCAGGAAGGTTCACTCCCGGTGCGTTACCTTGGAGTACCTATTATTTCCTCCAGGCTTCGGAAGACTGATTGTATTGCCTTGATTGAGCGGATTACTTCTAGAGCCAAGTCCCGGGCCCATCGCCTTCTCTCCTATACTTGGAAGACTTCAAAATCGATATGATCTTGGTAAGGGAGGGGCAAAGGTCTCTTGGGAAGACATTTGTCTGCCAAAAATGAAGGAGGTCTCGGCATCCGAAAATTAAGAGACCGTAACAAAGCAGCCATGATGAAGTATATATGGATCCTTTTCACGGACAAGGTATCTCGTGGTGTCGTTGGATTCATTCCAACTTCTTAAAGTGGCAAAACTTTTGGATTGCCACCACTCCCACGAAGAAGATTTTGCAATTAAGAATGACCACCGGCATCCAAAAGGGCCTCTCCACATCCTATTACCGGATAAAAGGTGGCGGATCTTCTTTCGCCCGGGTTGTTCCACGCGCCTCCTATTGAGCCGGGTCTCTTTTCTCCGGCGCCTAACTCCTCTCCGGATTGCTTTTCCTGAGATGGCACCCTTCGGGTCGCTTCACCATTGGGTCCGCATGGGACCGCCTCGAAGGAAGAGAACCCCCGCTCCTTGGGCTTCTCTCATTTGGGCAGCGACATTACTCCCAGGTTCCAATTCATTCTCTCGGTTGATTGCTAAAAATCGTCTACCCACGTAACAACTCCTTCTATCATGTGGTAGAATTGACTACACCACTTTTTGTAATGAAGTCCCCGATTCCAATATTTTTTGATTGCCATCTAACGGCTTCGTGGGCCACTCGCCGCAATCTTCCCTGGCATCCTAGGCCTTGGAAGGATAACCTCCTCGGGCTATACGGTTCCTCAAAGGCAAAGATTTTTTTCACATTATAGCACGGCATTCTTTTGCTGCTATGTGCTATATCATTTGGAAGAAAAGGAATGCCATTATCTTTCGTGGAGAGTCGGTTTCAAAAATCACATTATCAAAAGTGTGAAGGACAAAGCTTTTTTCTAATATCCCCGATATCTCGAGGAATAGACGTCTCCAGCGGAGTTGGGGCTACCCGGCTATCTTTAGCGATCGCGAACAAGCTTAGATCGGTGTCCTTCAACACCCCGCTCTTCGGTATCCGTGCGTTGGCTTCTCTTATGGCAGCGGAGGGTCTTTGCTAATCTTAGCTCTTTGTTGTCTCTCCTAGACCTTCGGTCCTTGCTCTTTATCCGTTTGTTCTTTTCCAATTACTCTCCCTACATTGTATCGAGAAAGATTAGGAGCCGGTCTATATATTTGTTCAAAGCTTTAATATTTTGAAATATAAAGCTAAAATAATGTCGTTCGAGTCAAAATATGATTTTGGGAAATGATATAAATAGTTTTCAACTTTGGCCAAATATGCAATGTGTTTAATATAGCCTGTGAGCTTTTGGCACATTTTTCATATAGTTTTTGAATTATATGAAAATGGTCAACGTAGTTCTTGATCTTGAATTAATGGAAGGACTATATTAAATATTTTCATATAATTTAGGGACTATATTAAAAATGTACCAAAAGTTCAATAACTACATTGAATAAATTAAAATTTCAAGGATAAAGACTATATTGAACATTAAGTTAAAATTCATGGACCACATTTTAATTTTGGGGACTATTTGTGTCATTATTCCTATGATTCTAGTACAATTTTCATTTAAGTTAAATTAAGAATAACTATTTTTTTTTAAAAGAGGACAAGAGTGAGAAACCGATAGTGAGGGTCGTTGGCCACTTGTCATCCCCCACTTTTGCTGACCCTTCCTGACAATGGCGAGATGGTGGCGATGAGGTCTGGTTTCTCACCTCTCTCTCTCTCTCTAAGAAATTTAGCTTTTTTTTTTTGAACATAATTTAAAAGGAAAAAAGTTAGAAAAAATGTCAAACTATGCTAACCATAGCACATTTACTTTGAACTTTTCTTTTTGCATAAAAAACTATAATTATGCCCACTGTAATACATTTATTTGAATGTATTTATATGACACATTTACCCTCATGATTTTTTAGCCAAGACAACATTGTTTTTACCATGTCAACACTATTTACTTCCTAGTATCCATGTAGGTAGATTTTTAGCAGTTCTCATTGATAGAACATTAATAGAAGGTAAATATGTTACGCAGATAAAAGTTTAAGTTATAAGTTTAGAGTAAATAGGTCACTATGAACATAGTTTAGGATTTTTGGTGGTTTTTACCAAATTTAAATAAAATTTGTATAAAATATCATATTTGGACTAAAATGATGTCGTTTAAGCCATGTTATCGCAATGGGGAAATAAAAGATTTTCAAAAAAAGCCAAGTATTTTTCGTTAGCTAATTTGAACGGAGTTAAAGAAATGACTCGGTTGCATGGATTTAACAAGTTTTAGAATTTACTTTTTTTTTTTCAAATTTTATGACTCAATTGTACTCTAATGATAAGTTTTCTTTTAGTGTACTTATCCCAAAAGTTTATTTAGTTTTCTTTTTCCTAATGGTAATAATACAAGAAATGAAAACCCAAAAAGTCACTTTGGGCAAAATTGTTCATGCAATAGACATTTTCATCATACTTTAAGGTATTCTAACTTTGAGACACTACATTTGTTCATTCATTTCAATTGGTAATCACGTGTGCCTGTGTTACAGGTTTCTTTCTCGGTCTGCTCTTCCATGAAATATTGGTGTTCCTATGATGTGTTTAGGACAAAAAAGATAAACTGAGATGATTTCTCTTTTCGTTTTTGGAAAAATATGTGAATTCAACTGGAATGGTGAGTACGTCCATCGAACGAATTAGAAGACAAAGCCAGGGATACATAATTGAAATGCCTGTAACTCATCCTGAAAATGGAATGGCTCACCGGTCTCCCTAGTTATCTTGCCTCCATCTGAAGATAATTCCTCTACCAAAAGACGCCGTGAAGATCTAGCTATGTTTCCACTACAACTACAACTTTTGGATGCATGGAAATGAAGGATGCTAGGCCCTTTTATTAAGCATGTCATTGGATATGGAATATCTACCGTTCTTTGGCCGTGATGAATGGCACCCCTTTGGTCTTTTGCTCAACCATTTCACCAGTAGAATTGTCTATTGTTCTGCTCCGCATTCTCGATCGAGAGTAGCTAACATTATATTTGAATCTCACTGGTTTTTGCCTCCTACTAGATCAGAGGCTTAGGTGCAGATTCAAGTTGGTCTTGATGACATAGCCAAACTCTTTTTGTCACAGATAGGGTCTTTTGGAAGGTAACTACCTTTGGATGCTTCAGGGGTGGGAGTGCAGGGAATGCTTCAAAAGTCAAGGATTAAGAGTGCCTTGGCGTTAACTTGTTTGGTTGAACCCGTGTACACCAAGGCATTGGTTCATTACATGGTTTCCAACGCCCAATAGATTAATTGAGTGGAACTTGCCTGATTCTCCCATTTGCTGTCTGCACGACTCACCTTTGGAGGATAGCAATCGCTTGATTTAGGTATATGTCCCTTATCTACTCAAGTTCGGACTATGGTATTGCAGCTTCACCGAGTAGCAAAAGGGATTGGTGGCTGGAAATGTGAAGTTGATTGGGTTGTGGTTAACTTCAAAGGTAAAGCTCTCTCCTGTCTTTTGTTCAAACACTCTTCAATTGCTTGCTTTCATTTATTTCAGTCGGCGTGCTACGAATGGTTATTTGCATTCACCTACTGCTACTTCTATTAGCGCTGCTGCCATTGTTTTCTCAAATCAAGAAAACTGTGCAAAGTCGATTGGATAAATGTCCTCGATAAGTTGAAAATAAAGTTATGGAATTTTCAGTATATTCTATTGAACTATGCATGAGATGACTATCTATAATACCATAATATTACAATAAATCAAAATAATGAGATTATGATTTGAGAGATCCAACGAATACTGCAATCAAACAGATACTTGGAATAATACTTGAAATCAAACTACTATAGTAACATAATGTTACGATAAATCAGAATAGTGAGATTATGATGTAAGAGATCTGATGGATACTCCAATCAAATAGATACTCAGAATAATACTTGGAATTAGACAGATACTTAGAATAATAATCAGAATGGGGCTGATATCATAATATATTTCTAACGTCCCCCTCAAACTCAAGGTGACATGAAAGAAGTCAACTAGAGTTCGGAGAAAAGATCTTGAAAATGTTTTGGTGGATGTGCCTTCGTAAATACATCGGCAATTTGATTAACCAATGAAGTGGAGATAAGACGAACGGTGCCTTGATGCACGTGAAAACGTATAAAATGACAATCTTTCTCAATATGCTTAGTGCGTTCATGACAAACATCATTATGTGCTATTTAGATAGCGCTTTGATTATCACAATAAAGTATCGTTCCACTGTTATGATAGAAGTCCATGTCCTCTAATAACCATTACAATCATAATAATTTTGTTGTTTTATGAGCAAGAGCATGATGTTCTACTTTTGTACTAGATTGAGCAACAACAATTTGTTTCTTACTATGCCATTAGATCATTGAGTTACCTAGAAAGAAGTAGTAGCCAGTGGTTGAGCGACGATTAAGAGGGTCTCTAGCCTAATCAGAATAGAATGTGAAAACCATGAAATAAAATGCCCTTAACATAGTGAAGAATGTGAAGAACGGCAGCAATATGAGTGGTTGGCGGTGCAGTCATGAATTGACTAACAATGTGAATGACATAGGGTATGTCTAGACAAGTCATAGTGAGGTACACAAGATTGCCAATTAGCTATCTAAGAGAGTAGGATTCGGAGGAGTCCCATCTTTGTTGTTAAATTTGACATTAGTCTCAATGGCATCAGTCTTGTTATTAGTAAGTCTTGCTCAAGAAAGAAGATCAATGGCATATTTAACTTGAGAAAGATAATATCTAGAGGAATCTAAAGTAACCTCGAAGCCTAGAAAATAACTGAGTTGGCCAAGATCTTTCATTTCAAACTATTGACTGAGATACCGTTGAAGCTTTGTAATGCCGGTATAGTCATTACCAGTGATTACCATGTTGTCTACATATAAAAGTAATAGGATATACCCTTGAGACATTCACTGAACAAATAAAGCACTATCATGGGGACTGGATCTAAATCCAAGGCGTTCCATGGTAGAGCTATATTGAGTACCAAATGCAAGGAGCCTACCTCAATCCATATAATGTTTGACATAATCGACATACTTTATTAGAAGTAATGTATCAAGGAGGAGGTTCCATATATACTTCCTCAATAAAATCACCCTTGAGAAAAGTATTTTTAACATCAATCTAGAACAAAGACCATTGCTCAATAGAGTGATAGCAAGAAGGCTTCGAATGGATGTAAGACGAGCAACTGGAATAAATGCATCATAATCAATCCCATATTCCTAAGTAAAACCTTTTGCTGCTAATAGAGCTTTGTAGCGTACCATTTGCCTTTACTTTGATCTTATACACCCATTTACAACTTGTAGTAGACTTTCCAAGTGACAAATTAACCAAATTCCCAAGTATGATATTTATTTAACACTTGCAACTCATCCACCATTGCTTGCTACCAAAGAGGATTAATACAAGCTTCTCTATATGTACGAGGCTTGTGGAAAGAAGCAATAATACAGTAACAATAAAATTCACAAAGCCAAACAGAATGTTGACTTACACGGGTGGAACAATGAACATGAGAAGAAGGTATTTCTAAGGGTGGAGAATTACCAAATGGCATAGATATGTTAGCAACTATCAAAATGGGATCACCAAATGTACGTGCATTAAGATTAGAAGAGGACAACTCCAAGGAGGAAGATGCAAGTGTGCCATATTTAGGAAATAATTCCACCAAAGGATTGGTGAAGAAGTGAATGGTTGGGGATGAGTTAACAAGATGGAGAGATAAGAACATCTTGTGTTCCCAAAAAGTAACATGACGAGACACATGTAGATGATTAGATACTAGATCCCAACATCTATAGCCTTTGTGCTTAATGCCATAGCCAAGAAAGCAACGTAATCAAGCATAATGTTCTAATTTCGTGCATTCATTAGGAAGTAGATGCATAAAACAGGTATTGCCAAACACTTGAAGAAGCATTGTAATTTGGAACACCGCCATATAAGCATTCATAATAAGGGTGAGCATCGGTCTAGGATCAACCTTAGATGGACTATGGATCAGCCAAACCTTGCTTGTCCTAGTCTAGTTCTCAGGGAGACTACGTTGATCCTTGGTCCTAAGATCCTTGAACTAGTACTGTGCGGATTGATTCTCGATTTTAGGAGTTTAGGGTTAGTCCAACTCGGACCAATCCTAACTTTAATAATAACCCAACACTCGCACCACTACACTCGCACCGCTCGTTGCTCACCTCCAATACCCGTGCCGCTCACCTGTCTTCATTGGCCTCGCTTATTGACAAGTAAATCAGAAGGAAAATAAGCCCTAATTAGAAACCGTCTTTGCTCGTGAGAAGCGCTCGCCTTGCAACTTGCCTTTGTTTGCTCACTCTCATCTCATGGCTCGCTCTTGTTGATGGATATGTAATTTGATTTGTCTTTTTAGGGAATACCAAAAGTGAAAAAAAAAATATCGATTGGTCCCTAGTTGACATTGGAATTGGACCGAACCTATGGGGTCAGTCTGGTCCTTCATTCCAAGCTCAACGGAGTCGGTCCTTGGTCCTAAAAATTGGGGACAATACTATATAGGTTAGTCACTAGGTTAAGTGTTGGACCAACCCAATTTGGACCAAGATTACCTCTAATTTGTAAGGGGATGTATTACTAGAGTAGGTGATGGGATACAATTGACAATGAATACGACAGTACGGCAAGCTTCTCCCCAAAACTATTTTGGACGAGAGGCTGAGATGAGGAGAGTGTGAACATCTAAGATATGTCTATGTTTCCGCTCTGCTTGACCATTTTGTTGCAAAGTTCCTAGACAAGAACGATGAATGGTAGTACTAATTTTAGAAATAATTTTAAGAAACTCCATATCTCTATATTCCATGGCATTATCGGTACAAAAAACCTTGATATCTTGAGAAAATTGTGTTTTGATCATGGCAACAAAATCACAATAAATATGAGTAAGTTCAGAACGATTTTTCATAAGATAAAGCCATGTATAACAAGAATGATCATTAACAGAAATCATAAAATAACGAGATCCTCCCATAGTGAGAGTAGGGAATGGCTCCAAATATTAGAGTGAATAAGATCAAAAGGAGCATGAGAGATGGAGTTACTAAGATCAAATGATAAAGCATGATATTTTCCCAACTTACAAGACAAGCAATCAAAATGCTTATTGTCAACAGAACCTAGGTGAGCACTGGAAATCAAAGGACCTAATCTAGAGAAAGAAGTATAACCCAAACAATAATGCTTAGTTTCAAAAGAAATCGTGGCAGCACAACCAACGAAAGAGTTTCGAAGCTGTAAAGAGACAACGTCTCACTTTGCAGACTATCCCAATTATTTGTCACGTCCGTGGATCTTATACATAACAAACATTTGAAGAGAAATGAACGTAAAAACTAAGTAACCTCTAACCAAGAACGTGCTCTGATACTACTGTAAGGAGATGGAAGACTGGAGGACCAGATTATCTGATCGTGGATGCTGAGATTTAGGAAGTCAAACCCATTTTTGAAGTGAACTTGGTTTGTAAACTTAGGGTGGATTTGGAGATTTTGGAAAAGGGCTTAAGGTATCCTAGAGAATCAAATCCAGGACCTTAGTAACTCTAGGCACAATTATAGATTCTTCACCAATGGTTTTTGTTTATGCATAGTGGCTATTTTGTCCTTGGCTGCAATTATATTATTTGCTAGGATGATTACTGAAATTTCTCTTAAATACTGAAGATATGTGATAGGGTATCTTTGATATTCATCCCCTCATCCACTTTTCTGAGCGTTGGTGCTTAGGTTGTCTAGTGACATTTTGTCATTACCTAATTTCACAAAATGCTTGTTGGTGTGACAGAGAACTTGCATAATGTTTCTTCAATTTCTTCCTGAAATTTCTTTTTTCAGAAAGCTATTGTCACTTAAGACTTTGTACTTTTGTTTGCCCTTTATTTTAGAGCCTAAGGTCATCAAGTAGGATACAGATGTAAAATACAGCAAAAAGAACCAAAATGAAGACCAAATCGGCTACAGTAAAAGCTGGAGTAAAAAATTGATACTCAAGGGTTCAGAACAATAAGTATGTTTATTCGGAAGAAGATGGATGATGATAAAGTGTCATAAAGACCATTCATATACTGGGGTTTATAGACTCAACTAGATATGAATCCTTGTTTGGACATTCTTTGTATCTCAACAAGCCAACTTCGTTAAAATTCACATCCATATCACGGGGACATCGGAACTTATAACATGAAAAAGAAGCCTGAGAAAAAGAAAGGGCACTTAAAATTACCACGGAAAAGTTATGCTTGTGCATCAAAGTTTCACCTAATATTGTAGCATCCTCTGGCTTGATCTGTTTGTTTCACCTTGTTTGTTAAAAAATTATTTTTATATCATCTGACAGAATAAGTGATCTTGTTCGTACTTTATTGGTGTTCTTAGATATACTTCACTGGAATTTCAAGAGAAAGTTGGAAGAGATAAGCACAATGATGGATGACGGTATTGATTCTCCGGACAAAGATGACATGGATTTAGATGATAAAAGCACCTGTGTTAAAGCTGGAGAGATGGATATAGATGAAGGTCATCACCAGGGAAAGTTTCTTGATGAAGGGGTAAAGAATTTTAGGAAGGTTGTCCGTGATCTTAGAGGTCTTGGGTTTACATCGATGACGAAAGATGCTTATGCTTCCGCCATTTTCTTGCTTTTAAAGGTTTGTATCTATGTTTCAGCAATGTAAGCTTTTTTGTCCGGTGTAGACCTTCATTTTTTTTTTGGGGGGTCGTAGTGTAGACCTTCAATTGACATTTTATCTACCTTCTGGCAGTACTCGATTCTCACTGTCTTGGTAGAGATAACACAGATGGCTTATCCTCTTTGCACATAAAGAATGTGGCCTTCTTCTATGCATGATTTATGCATATGTTGCTATACAAGTCACATGCCTTGTTTGCATGCAGGCTAAAGTACATAGTCTAGCCAGTGATGATTTCAGGAGTTCAATATTGGGGGCTGTTAAAGGCTGGTCCAGGTGAATAT
Source organism: Eucalyptus polyanthemos subsp. polyanthemos (assembly GCA_017140185.1). Lineage (NCBI taxonomy): Eukaryota > Viridiplantae > Streptophyta > Magnoliopsida > Myrtales > Myrtaceae > Eucalyptus > Eucalyptus polyanthemos. The sequence goes on along the minus strand of CM029465.1, from coordinate 11,241,674 downwards.
TGATTACTTTTTGTCTTTTTGTGCCATTTGTGTAGTCGATTCCACTTAGTGGGTAAGGCTTAGTGGTGGTGATGGGGTCTTGTTCTTTGTACGAGAGTAAACCTTCATTGTTTTAATACCCTTCCCTCATACATGGTTTAGAAGAAAGCTAAGAGATTTGTCTCTGCAGTATATATTTTTGCCAACCACGTTCGTTTCTTCAGATGAATTTATGCGTGAATGCTGCACATGGTTCAGGAGATTTTGTTATTTGACCAGATAAATGACTTCTTTAGGAGTAGCAATTCGTAATATGTATACTTATTAATAGCCAAATAGAAGGATCCTCCTCTCTCTGTGCACACAATTTAACTTGTCTTCTCATGCTAGAATTCATGCAACTTCCTGAATAGTCTTACGTTCTCTTTTCCTCTCATAACTGACTATGCCCAACTGTATCGATGAAAGTTAGATGCAAATGATCGCAGGCTGTGCCTCTTCGATTTTCAAAGCCCTTCTCTCCAATCTTGGCGATTCTTATGATTATGATAGTCCAGTCTCAAATCACCCTTGGCTTCGCGGCCATCTTCATTCTATCCTGGAATTGATGCTCCCTCAAGGATTGGTCGATGGCAGTTACGGCTAGAGTATTTTGCTTATGAAACCTTACAAGATTTAAGAATTGCCAAACTTTTTGAGATTATAATGGATTACCCGGATAGTTACTCTGCTAATCTTTTGCCCTTTTTCTCATTTAAGGTTGCAGACATGAATTATGAAATTTATTTTGCCAGAAAAGATTTACAATACTTGTGATCGTTTCAATTTTTTTTTCCTGAGTTCGGAGATGATACTTTAGTTTATTGCCTTTCCTAGGAAGCAGCTATGAACAATGCTATGTGATGAGATGAACAAAATGTTTCCTTGATATTAAACACTCGTAAATTGTAAACTAGCAATGTCTTTATGTGTCTCTAACATGTACTTTTATCACCTGCGCAATGGTGTTGTCTTACGGTAACGGCTTATATTAACATGATATGATATTGTTGGCTATATAAATTGTGTACCATTGGAGATGAGACTAAATGAGTCAATTACTATTTATACATCAACAAAATTCCAGAGTCTTGTAGACGTGGAGGTCGAGGAGAGAGCCCTGCATGCTATGAGGGGATGATAAAGATGAAGAGCGAGGAGTTCGTAATGATGATGGTTTTCGATGGGTGCTTTGTCATCGAGTTGTTCAGGGGATACTCCAACGGGTTCGATGTACTTGGTTACACTCCCGATGACCCTGTCTTCTCCTCATCACGGAGTTCGACGCATGTTATCCTGTAGGACATGATCTTGCTCAAGAATCTGATCCCACTCTTCATTCTTGACCTGTTGTTCTGCCTTCAACACAGCCGACTCGACCAGCACGGGGTCTTGGCCAAGCTAGCACTCCGATTCTTCTCCTCTTTGAGGCCGACAGACTGCCCCTTTAATTGCCTCCGTAGGACAAGGCTAGAGTTTGACCCATTACCCATTGAGGGCGAGTTCCATTGTCTCGAATTGTTCCGGCGGAGCCTCTTGTACCCGGGCCCAAAGTCGGTAGCAACCCAGCAGCGTCACAAACTAGGCTACAGGTCATCCATTGCATGATGGAGCTTTGAAAAAAAATGGATCAAGTTTAGAAACAGGGAGGTGGAGAGTTTCCAGAACAACCAGTTCAAGAACGGGACCCTCGAGATTCCCCGGCTTGTGATTAAGGATCCAACGAGGTCACTTTTCCTCAACTTGGTAGCCTTCGAGTAGTGTCACTTCAATTGTGGCAACGACGTCACCTCGTACCCGTTCTTCATGGACGACTTGATTAACTCTGTCGAGGACATGGGGCACCTTTATGATTGCTGGATCATGAAGCATGGGCTCAGGAGCGATGTTCAGGTCTCTGACCTCTTCAACCAGCTTTGCAAGGAGGTGGTATTAGTTGGTAGCCATTGTTATCCGAACACGTTACATCTATCATGTAATTTAAACACTTAATAGAATTACAAAAAGGTTGAAAGATTTATTAGCGGAAAGTCATAATTTGACATAAAAAGACTAAGATGGGTTTCAAAAAGTATATTACCACATTGAACTCAAAATTGCATAACAAATACACATTCTGTAGTTTGAGATCGACTAATCACATCTTTTCGATAGAGGTGAAACCAACACATCTCACACATTACTCTGCAAATTGGTTGCTAGGGGCTTGCATGGTGAAATTTCGATAACCAACCGTCGCCGCCACCAGCTAGAGGAGGAGAAATAAAAGAGGAGAAAAATAAAATAAAAAAAGAAAAAAAAAAAAAAAAAAAAGAATATTAAAAGAAATCCTATGGCACAATAAAATATATGATTCGTACACCAAACGTATTCTAATAGCAACAGAAAAATTATCAAATGTACCCTAATAATCTATCAACCACAATCCTAATTCCAAACTTTCATTGGAGCTTTATCAATCGTAAAACACTCAACAGATAATCTCCACTCTACGAGAAATCATGAACCTGGCCTGTAGTGGCCAAAGACTCCGTACAATGTCTATGCCAAAGTAAGTAGAAGCAAAATGAAAGTAGTAATAAAGGAAATGATTGACCAGGGATTATTGAAGTACTTAAGTTTGAGAATGGCTATCCACCTATTCCACTTGTTGCCGGAGTAGGTGTTCACATCCTTAGATATATCATAGAGATAATAGTGGCTGTCGACTAATACCACCTCCTTGCAAAGCTGGTTGAAGAGGTCAGCGACCTCGGTATCACTCCCAAGCCCATGCTTCATGATCCAGCAATCATAAAGGTGCCCCATGTCCTCGGCGGAGTTAATTAGCTCGTCGATGAAGAACGGGTACGAGGTGGTGTTGTTGTCACAATTGAAGTGACATTGCTCAAAGGCTATCAAGTTGAGAAAAAGTGACCTCGTTGCATCCTTAATCACAAGCCGATGAATCTCGAGGGTCCTATTCTTAAACTGGATGTTCTGGAAACTCTCTACCTCCCTGTTTCTAAACTTGATCCCTTTTCTTCTAAAGCTTCATCATGTAGTGGATGACTTGTAGCCTAGTTTGTGACGATTGCTAGGTTGCTGCCGGCTTTAGGCCCCGGTACAGGAGCTCTGCCGGAATAATTCAAGGCAATGGAGCTCGCCCTCAAGGGGTAACGGGTCAAACTCCAGCCTTGTCCTACTGAGGCTTAAGGGGGCAGTCTGTCAACCTTAGAGATGAGAAGAATCGGAGCTCCAACTTGGCAAAGACCCTGTGCTAGTCGGGTCGGCTGCGCTGAAGGTAGAACAACAAGTCGAGAATGAAGAGCAGAATCTGATTCTTGAGCAAGATCGTGTCTTATAGGATAATGTGCGTTGAACTCTGCGACAAGGAGAAGATGGGGTCATTGGGAGTGTAACCGAGTACATTGTACCCCTTGGAGCATCCCCTGAACAACTTGATGACAAAGCACCCATCAAGAACCAACATCATTACAAACTTCTCGTTGCACATCTTTATCATCCTCTCATAGCAGGCGTGGGCTTTCTCCTTGGCCTCCTTCACCGTGTCTAGATAGTACTCTATTCTTTGCTTCTCATGCCCAAGCATGCACATGAGGCTGTGCTACTTGTCCTTGTCCTTCTCACGGAGGCACTCGTCACCGTGATGGTACGAACCGAGGGAGACAATTTGGGAGATGTAGGCCTTCTCCTTGCCATCCTTGAGATAGTGTAGGATTCGATAAATGGAGCGCTTTTTCCATGAGCATGCCCTGTTGTCCTGCTCAGCCTAAGCGATGTTTCTTGATGTGGCTCATGAGCCAAGGTTTGATTGAGCTCTATGTTAGGATTTAAAGCCATTTCCCTTGTAAAATGGGTTCATTTCTCTTAGCCTCTGCCTTTCTAGAGTCTTGATATCTGAATCGATGCTTTTTAAGCTAAAGAAAAAATGCAGGATTTTAATGTTTAGGGATACTTGTGATATAGCTAGTACGAGTACCTAGAGGGGGGTGAATAGGTATATAAAAGATTTTTCTTGATAATTGCACAATACTTAGACAGTTGAAGGATTTGCGACAAATAATAATCAACGTAAGACTGAGTAAAGGAAAGAGAGAATTGAACACACGGTTTATAGTGGTTCGGTTTGATTCAAGCCTACGTCCACTCTTCTGCACTGATAGCCAATTGGCTGGATTACACTATGAACAAAGAGATGTTACAGCGTTGATCTTCCTTGATTTCTCGGTGTAGATGATCTACTACACTCGCTCAAGGTATCACCAAGTATAGACAATCTCTATGTATACAATTTCGCTCATAATGAATCGACTAATAATCAAGGTGCTTCAGACTCTGGAATTTCTCTATCGATCATGTTACTAAAACAACTAGAACGTCTTCCTTTTATACTCCTTTATGCCATCATACCCGTTGGCACTTACCAAAGGAATTCCTCCAATCTACCCGTTGGACGGAATCAATTAAGAAGATCATTCGAGCTATTAAAGGAACCTGACGATAGCCCATCAATCCTGTTCGCCCATACAATCAGGATCTTGGTTTCCAAGAATAGAACATTCCAAGAATATTTCGTCGACCACCGGATCTTCAATTGATCTAGATACGAACAAAAGAATCCGTTATATTTATCCAACCAAGAGATCTTCTCCAGAGGATAGGATTAAATCCTCAACCATATACTTCAGCTCTGGATTTCCTTCGTCATTGGATCAGAAAGACTGTCAATGAGAATAGTCTTGAGTCTTAAGTCTTGAGTCTTAAATGCTGAGTCTGGTGATCGAAAGTCTTCGACTTTAAACGAAGTTTTGCGAATATCCGGACTAGACTGATATAAAATGTTTTGTCAGCTTCAAAATATTCTGGAAAGATTTCTCCAACAATCTCCCCCTTTTTGATGGTGACAAAACTTTCCCGTAGATTTGAACAATTTTGACACTCGCAAAGACATTTCTCAAGCAATATGGCTATCTCATAAAGATTAATAAAACAACCAGACTCTGCATCCACAGAAAATTGGTTAGTCTTTCATGAGTAATACCATATAATAACACTTGATATAAATGCAAACAGTCAAGCATCAAAATCCACAGCCAATTCAGTCAAATTCAAGTTCACATCCAAGTTCACTCAAGTCATACTAAAAAACAAACATAACCACAAAAACAAATTTAATGTCAAAGTTTAAAAGTTGGTTCAAATTGCTTCTCCCCCTTTTTGTCATCATTAAAAAAGGTGAGAAATGAGTCAGGTCTGCTTGGGAATGTGCACGATCTAGAAATCTCCTATGGACTGGACTATGCCTTCTAGCCTCTTCAAGTCTTCCCTTAGTTGAGCTACCTCCTCTCCTTTGGCATTGGCTTGAAGTTGTAGAGCTAGGTCTTTCATTTTGTCCTCCAAGGTAACCGAAGATGCTTGTCCAGCATTCTTCATGGCTTGAATTTCATAGTCTAGAGCATAGATTTGACCCCGCATTTCCAGAAGAACATTAAGAATGCGACGAAAATCTGCTGAATTGTCCGTCTGAGTACTTGCATTTGCTTTCTCGGATGGAGTGAATGCAGACGATAGAGCTTCCGTATAATCTTGCAGATTTGGTGTTGACGTATCGTGTCCTTCTTCAGGCAATTGAGAAGCCTGAAACTCTTCTGGATCTGCTGGAGATTGTCTTATACCTTCACTATCGGCAGCATGAGGTGTGGACCTTTCTTGCTCACCAACTCCCCCTATCTCTAGGACCTCAAAAGGGGAAGAGTGATGATCATGCTCTTCTGTATCTTGATTCCCCTTCTCTCCAGATTCAGCTGCAGACTTTTCTTTCTTTTCTTCTCCTTCTTCTTCAGCTTCTTTCTCCTTCTCTCGCTGCTTTTCTTCTTCTCTGTTCTTGGCTTGCTTCTCTTCTTCTCTCTGTTTCTTCTGAAGTTCTGTCGATTGAGGTACAGAACGTCTGGTTCTTATCAAGGCAGAGATTGTGAGATCTTCCTCCTCATCTTCATCCTCCAAGATGAGAGTTCTCTTTTTTTTGGATGGGGCACCAATAGCCTCCTTCCCTTTTCTCTTTGAAGCAGATGGTACTGGAGTCTTCACTCTGAATTTCTCCATTGCCTTATAAAGTTCTTTCAGATGCATCTTTGTCAACATCTTCAAACCTACCACCATCTTATCACACGGTCAAACACAAAATGTATGTGGCGGTTCAATATTCATGTGTCTGAAGATCTTGGTCACCAGACCTGGGTAAGGCAATTGTCCTTTGTCCTTCGCTATTGCTCTATACATGTGAAAGAGAATGACGTGAGGAAGAGAGAACTTCATCCTTGAGTTAATTGCATACATCAATTTTGCCTCGGAATTGGACACATCAGTCTTTGATGTAAACTTGGGCCTGATGCAATTGATCACAATTTTGTGAAGCACTATATTGATGGCACGCATCCTTGAATAGATGATTCTTCTTTTTGTATCTCTATCTTTGACAAGCTCCAATGAGGCACGAGTAATTGAGACTTTGATTGGTTGATAGCGTCCTCGTTCAACTCCAATTATGTCCGCCAACATGTCCACGTCTACCAGATAGTCCTGGTCTCGAACATTGAATGATATTCTATTCGCATCTAAAAAGCTGAGATTCGAATAGAAGTATGCTATCAATTGCGCATAACCATCTGTGGTATCAGTGCAAAAACGTTCCAGTTGAATCAGATTGAACTTCTCCCTTAAGTTCAAATTAATGGCATCCAAGAAATCGAAATCAACACTCCTAGGGTTTATTACCCCTCATTTCAACAGTCTGAAGAACAAATTCTCTTGCTCCTTTGATTTAGACAGCTTCATTCTTTTTCCCTTCACCCTTGCAGCAACACCCATTCTAGGTTGAAAATCACTGAACATTTTATCATCATTGTTCCCATCAGTCGGATTCGGTCCCGACATACGAGGGTCACTTGGAATGTTCGCAAGTGCTTCCTCGGCCTTTCCTTTGGGAGCAATTCCCAAATCCTCCATTTTTCTCAGAAAGATATACTCATTCCCATAATTCTTATCTTTAAGAAAATCATCCATGTAGTTCAACGGAGTCCCAGTACTTTTCAACGCACAGTAGAGTTTCTAAATAAAAGAGGGTTTTTGGACTCTTACAGGGTCTGCGTCCTCGATTATTTCTTCCTCTGGTTGTTGACCCGCACCTTGTGGGGTAGATGGCGTTGAGTGATGTGGTGTAGAGTGGATCGGGCTCTGTTGCTGACTCGATAATTCTTCCTCTTCGGTGAGATCAAAATGGGTAGGGCCCTCCTTCATTCTCTATGGTCCCCTGTTCACGATTCTTGAAGACTTCCTCGAAGAAGACATCATTCCTTGTCGTTGAAAGATTTCTTTACTTGCTTTCCCAAGAAAAGATGACAACTTTCTTGAAGATGAACACGAAGTAGAAACCGGATTGGGAGGAGAATGTCTTTTAGGGTTTTGAAGATTGGGCGAAAAAGAAAACTGTATATATATATAACTTAGTTTTGAAAAGGAAAGTTCAATCGGCACAAGGAAAGTGTATGAACACCTCTTTTTAAAATCATTAACTGCCAAAATTAGTCCTTTTGAAAAGACAAGATTTCGTTTTTCACGGAGACTATAAAATAACTGAATGAGAGATCGTACTTTTTCAAATAATACGTTTAGATAAAATGCCAACTTACAGTCTATAGCCATGAATGTCTGAGTCTGATGGTTTAGAGTTTGATGGATGGAGAGTCTCTAGACTTTAACTTCCTCGAGCTTCAAAATGTTGAGTCTGGAACAGATAAAATCGAATTGATTTTTCTCCAAAGGCTTTGTGAATATATCTGCTAGTTGACTTTTTGAATCAACAAATTGAATCGAGATTTCTCCATTTTGAATATGATCTCTAATGAAGTGATGTCGAATCTCTATATGCTTTGCTCTTGAATGAATGATTGGATTTTTGGTGAGAATGATTGCGCTGGTGTTGTCACATCTGATCTCTGTGCATGAGTCTTCAATCCCAAAGTCTTGTAGCTATTGTTTTATCCATAGAATTTGCGAACAGCAGCTTCCAAGAGCTACATACTCTGCTTCTGTTGTTGAGAGAGCTACAGTGCTTTGTTTCCTTGAAAACCAAGACACTGTCCTGTTTTCAAGCAACTGGCAAGTTCCTGAAGTATTCTTTCTATCGACTCTGCAACCGGCCAAATCTGCGTCTGAATATCCCAGAAGATTAAAGTCTCCCTTTTTAAGATACTAAAGACCGATGCTTGAAGATGAAGCAACGTATTTAATAATACGTTTTGCAGCACTGAGATGTGATTCTCTAGGATTTGATTGAAACCTAGCACAGATGCAAACACTCAACAAAATGTCAGGTCTAGAAGCAGTAAGATAAAGAAGTGAACCAATGATGCTCCTATACAGCTTTTGATCAACTTTCTTCCCTTCTTCATTTTTGTCTATCTTCAAACAACTTGACATTGGTATATCAGTCTTTTTGCAATTTTCTAATCCAAATCTTTTGACAAGATCATTAGCATATTTTTCTTGGTAAATGAAAGTTCCTTCCTTCAATTGCTTTACTTGAAGATCAAGAAAGAATGTTAATTCTCCCATCATACTCATTTCAAACTCATCCTGCATAAACTTAGAAAATATCTTGCATAGACTTTCATTAGAGGATCCAAAAATAATATCATCCACATATATTTGAACAAGTAGAAAGCTTTTGTTTTCCTTTTTGATAAATAAAGTAGAATCTACTTTACCTTTGACAAAACCATTCTGTAATAAGAACTTACTTAGTCTGTCGTACCAAGCTCGAGGTGCTTGCTTTAAACCATACAAGGCATTTTTCAGTTTGAAGACTAAGTCTGGCTTCTTTGGGTCTTCAAATTCAGGTGGTTGTTCCACATAAACTTCCTCATGGATAAATCCATTTAGGAACGCACTTTTGATGTCCATTTGGAATAACCTGAAATTTTTATAACAAGCAAACACAAGTAATAGTCGAATAGCTTCTAACCTTGCTACAGGAGCGTAAGTCTCATCATAATCTATTCATTCTTCTTGCGTATATCCTTTGGCCACGAGTCTTGCTTTGTTTCGTACGACTTTTCCTTTTTCATTCATCTTGTTTCTGAACACCCATTTGGCTCTAATAACAGTTTTACCTTTTGATTTAGATGTGAATTCCCAGACATCATTAAGGTTGAATTGTCTGAGCTCTTCTTGCATAGCTTCGATCCATCTTTCATCAGATAAAGCTTCTTCTATACTTTTTGGTTCAATTTCAGAAATGAGAGCCATAGCACTAGACTCTTCACGTCTTTTGGATCTGGTGCGAATTCCTTCATTAATTTCGCCGATAATGAGATCTTTGGGATGACTAGACTTTTGCTTCCAGTTACTGGTTGATTTGTCTGGATGATGATCTCTTTCTTTATTTGAATCTTCATGAACATCTTGATGCTGGTCTTCCAGAGTCTGAGATACTTCTTGAGTTGTAAGCTTTGGAAGGTCTGGAGCAGGTTCAGACTCTTCATACTGAGTTTGATTGGATTCATCTTGCGTAGAGTCTTGAAATTTCACATTCATTGACTCCTCCACAGACTAGCTCTTCTTGTTATAGACTCTGTAGGCTTTGCTTGATGTAGAATATCCAAGGAAGATGCCTTCATTTGATTTTTCTTCAAACTTACCAATTCGATCTTTTGCATTTTTCAATATAAAGCATTTGTAACCGAACACATGAAAGTATGAAACAATGGGTTTCTCACCTTTGAATAACTCATAAGGGGTTTTCTCTAGAATATGTCTTAGGAAGACTCTATTGATGATATAGCATGCTGTTGAAACAGCTTCAGCCAAAAAACGTGAAGAAATTTTACTTTCAATTAAAAGAGTTATAGCCATTTCTTGAAGAGATCTATTCTTTCTTTCCACAACTCCATTTTGCTGAGGAGTATATGGAGAGGAGAACACATGCTTAAATCCAGATTCATTACACAATTTTGTAAAATCTTGATTTTCAAATTCACCTCCATGATTTGTTCTTATACTTGAGATAACACATCCTTTTTCATTTTGAACATTTTGAGCAAATTTTTCAAAATACAAGAAGGTTTCTTACTTACTTGCAAGGAAATATACCCAAGTAAAACGGGAGTAATCGTCTACAATTACTAGGCAATATTTCTAACCCCAAATACTCTGGGTTCTGGTTAGTTCGAAAAGATCCATATGCAGCAATTGTAGTACATGATTAGTAGAGACATGATTTATTGGCTTAAATGAATTTCTTACCTGCTTTCCCAAAATACATGGTATGCATGGATCGGACTTTTGGTATGGTAATTTGGGTAGACCTCGAACAAGCTGCTTTGATGAGATTTTGGCTAATTGCTTCATATTGACATGACCAAGCTTTCTGTGCCATAAGCTTGCTTCATCTTGAATTGAGATTAGACATTGTGATTCATTGAGTTTCATGTCTAAGAGGTAGATATTTCCATGTCTTCAACCCATGAAAAACTGAGTAGAGTCTTTACTAATTCCAGAGCATATTCCTTCTTGAAAGGAGATCTTGAAACCAGTATCACACAATTGACTAATGCTGAGAAGGTTATAGTTGAGTCCTTCCACTAGAGAAACATTGCTTATTGTGAGATTTCCAATTTTCACAGTTCCAAATCCCACAATGCTTCCTTTGCCGTTTCCTCCAAATGAAACTTTTCCACCATTTACTTGAACAAGCTTTATGAAGCAATTTGAGTCTCCTGTCATGTGTCTTGAACATCTGCTGTCAAAATACCACTTTACCTTTTTCTTGATGGAGACTTGCATTTAGAAGAGAGTCTCAAGCTTTCTTTGGTACCCAAATTTTCTTGGGTCCTTTGGTGTTAGTAGGATAAATATTATTAGGCCATACTTTCTTAACAGGTTTCCAAACCATAGGACACTCTTTTTCAAAGTGATCCTTATTATTACACTTTGAACACCTGAGAGCATTTCGACCTACAGACTTTACAAAAACTTTCTTGAAATGATTTTTGTAAGCCTTTCTCGACGGTCTTTTCTTAATTCTTTCTTTTACTTTAGGAAAATCAATCAAGGGAATTGTTTCTGCTGTCATACCTAGACTAGACTTATTGAAATAAGGTATTTGAACTGAAAGAACTTTTTCAAGTTTTTCGGATCCTATCGAAAATTTCTTTGAAATATTTGATAAGTCATTTTTAAAAAAGCATTTTCTTTCAAAAGATTATCTTCTTTTTCTTTAAGAGTAGAAACATTCAAGTCTAAACTTTTAACTCTTTCTTCTAAAATATTTTCCTTTTGTTTTAGAGCTGAGTTTTCATTTTTAAGTTCGGAAATTCTTTTGAGAGAAGTCTTAAGACTAAAACACAGTTCATCAATGTATTTAGAGACTTTGACAGGAATTTTAAAATCACTTACCTCAAATTCACTGTTTGAGTCTGATCCAGAATCTAAGTCTGAGTTTGAGTCTGAATGTGCCATTAAACATATGTTGGCATATTCATCATCACTTTTTTCACACTCTGTATCACTCCAGGTTTCGGCTTTGAGAGCTTTTCGAAACTTCTAAGCTTTTCCTCTTTTCTTCTTCAGAAGAGGATAGTTGGGTCTGATGTGTCCCTTTTTCTTACATTCGAAGCAGACTACATCTTTGTTTGGTTCCTCATCATCAACAGACTTGGTTTGCTGTCTTTGGAAACTTTGTTTCTTTGAGTTGAACATTCTTCCTTTTTTATTCAGTTTTCTGAATCTTCGTATCATGAGAGCAAGCTCCTCATCGTCTAGATCATCTTCAGAATCTGTATCATCAAAATCATCATTTGATTTTAATGCAATGGATTTCTTACCTCTTGGATCTTCGTCTTCATTAATTTGTTTCACTTCATAAAACTGAAGAGTTCCAATCAGCCCGTCGACAGATAGTGGCATAATTTTTTGCGTCTCTCTTATTGAAGTCTTTATATGATTCCAATCCTTGGAGAGTCCACGCAGTAGCTTGTTTACCTTCATGTGATTAGAAATTTTTTGTCCTTGGTTCTCAAGATCATTGACAATATCTGTAAAACGACTAAATATGTCAGTTATAGATTCTCCTGGTTTCATTTTGAAGGCTTCATATTGACCGAGGAGAATATTAATTCTAGTCTCCTTCACTCGATATGTTCCTTCATAGGTAATATGTAATATGTCCCATACTTCTTTTGCTGTAACACAAGAAGATATTCTGTTATATTCAGTTGGTGACAAAGCACAATATAAAATGTAAATTGCTTTTACATCGAGTGCTTGTCTCTTGTTTATCTCTTCCTAAGTCATTCCGCTTGTCTCAACAATTTCTTTCCCTCTTTCAGAGACTGATGCAGTAGTAGGAGTGATTCCTCTTTCCACAACGTCCTATTCCAGAGGATCCTTTAATCGTAGGAAAGCTTTCATCTTGTTCTTCCAGATGTTGTAATATTTTCCATCAAAGTAGGGTAGTCTGGTATTGCTTTGCCCTTCCACCAGCCCTGGTGCTAGCATACTAGCCATGGATCTTTTACTCTGAAGTAAAACACTTCAAATAAAGTAAGAATACGAGCTCTGATACCAATTGATCTAGATACGAACAAAAGAATCTGTTATATTTATCCAACCAAGAGATCTTCTCCAGAGGATAGGAATAAATCCTCAACCATATACTTCGGCTCTGGATTTCCTTCGTCACTGGATCAGAAAGACTGTCAATGAGAATAGTCTTGAGTCTTAAGTCTTGAGTCTTGAGTGTTGAGTCTGGTGATCAGAAAGTTTTCAGACTTTAAGCAGAAGTTCTGCGAATATCCAGACTAGACTGATAGAAACGTTTTGTCAGCTTCAAAATATTCTGGAAAGATTTCTCCAACAACTTGGAACAAAGGATAAATTTTTCCAACATCGCCATTCAAAAAAAAAAACAAAAAAAGAAAAAAGAAAAAAATTATGATGATTTTAATGTCTAGGGATATTGGAACAACAAAGAAATTTAATATCATGCAGATTCAAAAGGAGCTTTAAAATGTTTAAACTTTTATGACAGACTAACTGTATGTCAATTCTGTCATCATATTAATAAGCCAAAAGCGTGATAGACATTGACAAGACACCCCCAACATCACCATTACAATGAATGGACAATTTGCTGCGCTCACGTGGCATCATTTACACCGTGGGCAAGTCAATTACGTTTTTTTTAAGCAAGAAATAATTATTCATGTAAGTATGAAAATAAATAAGACTTCTTATTTTTCATGAGTTATTTTGTGAAAAATCCATCAATGGATAAATGTTTGGATTAACAACTTTATCTCATCTCTAAAGTACTTCGATTTTAAGTATTGAATATTTGTAATCTCGTAAACAACCTAATAAAAATATAGTCATATTTTCCTTTTTCGGTACATGTGTGTGTAATTGCTTCAATTATGTTTAAAAGTTGGTTCTATTAACTAATGATTTAAATGTTTTATGCCAAGATAATTTTATGAAATCTTTTAAATGTTAACTTTTCGCAGACACACCTCGTGTGTGTACACTTTTGCTAGTTATAATAGTAACAAAATATATTTGTCTCTTAATTGTCTTTGAATCTCAAACAAAGTTTTCAACAAAAGTGGCTCAAGAAATAGTTTCTTGTGGTGATGGTTCACTTAAGCTTAGTGACACGACCATAAATTTTTCTAGATCAACAGTCAGAACTTTGAATAAATGAAGACCATAATGTTTTTTTCTAGATCAACGAGACAATTGTTGGAACTTGAATTCTTAGAATAAACAAGACCAAAAAGTCTTTTCCTAGATCATTGGGCAGCTATCCAAACTTGAAATTTTGGAGTAAACAAAGACTAGGAAGTCTTTTTCTAGATTAATTCATATGTAGGTTCATGAAAGCCTAATTACCAGACATTGTCGAATTGAAATTACGAAATAAAAAAAAAAAATACCATAAAGCCTTTGTGTAGATCAATTCATATTCTTTTCATAAAGAATTCCAATTAATCAGTCTCATTTATATTTTTTCTTTTTTCTTGACACTAAAGGACAAATTGCTTTGCTGTTTGTTATTAATTGCTCACCCATCATGCAAACTAGCAACCATAATTTTTTTTAATGTGCGAGCACTCTCTCAAGCATAATAACAGCCGAGTGTGGAAATTAATCACAAATAAAAATAAATAATGAGTTCTTAAAAATTTAAACATTACAAGATCTGCGACTTAAAATGTTGGAACAAACCTTTACTCTCTTTAATTATTTCTCCCCAATATCATATCTCTTAAGATAAACATATCTGGCAAAAGAAATTAGTTAAAAATGTGAGAAGCCCTAACCTTTTTATCCCTCTAACTCTATCATTACTCCTCCAAATATTCAATTGGAGCATCTAGTTTAATTTTCCCATAAGAGTCGTTTGATAGTAATTGTCTATGGATCTCACATAGAAATTTCAAAATATTTATGAGGTGCCCCCAATATATAGTTTTTCCACGTGGTGGTTCACGTGAGCTTTCTCATCTAGTAAAAAGGACTGAGAGAGAATATCTTCATCATCAAGTCGAGAAAGATTAAACAATCGACGCAAACCCATGTCAAGAATCGAAGACGATCACTGTAAAAGAAGTACCTTTGCAGCGAATGACCTGACCATTGGTGCTCCCCATCTCAACCTCAGCGATATCCCACCACCCGAATTGCTTGTTTTCTCTGATCTCTCTGACCTCAAGAACCGTCCCTTGCGCAAATGCAAGGAAATGGGTCTGAGCGCTCCCGCAAGGGGTTGGTTTGGTAGTGTTGTTCATATTCACCATATGCTCAATCCTTTCCACTTTCCAGCAACATACTGTGCAGAGACTTGAACCTAGTGGTGAGTTGATACCTTGAAGAGCCATCCAAGTAATTTCATTCTCCCATCTTTCTCTAATCCCACCAAGTAAAAGAATCTTTCCAAATAACATTAGATCCAGTTAGACTAGTACCGAATCTAAAAATACAGCCTTATCATCATTTTCATATTGCATCAGAGGCTCATAAATTTGCTGTAGGATGACTGCCTAAAAGGTATAGGTTAATATTCTCGGTGATATCTTACAACTTATTGTAATCGCATTTTGATTGTAATGCTAAGGAATGGGTCTCTGAACAACAACACCAGCATCATGAACGCAGGGAAGGGAACCAAATATTGGTATTGAATGCATATGCGGACCCCTAGTTTTATCCCAAGAGATGTGTGAACCATGCTAGTACTTCAAGCACCAGCGTAAACAGGCCAAGACCTCCACCCCAGATACTCTAGAAATCCTATTTAAAAATCAAACCATGGTCAGCAATGGAAAGAGAGCCGCACAAGAGAACATGTAACATTTGAAATAACAGAGGAACTATCTGTCCTTTCAACACTTTCCTCAACGAGTTCTCACTCGTGATCCTCCATGAGGACGTCCTGCATATTAATAAGAACCCCCAAAGGTTGATGCATGCTCATCTACAAAAGCAATGTGAAGATTGGGAATGGGTGGAGATCCATGAAACATTGATTTCTATGAGGAAAATGTGAGGGCTTTGAGGATTTGGGAGCGAGTCAATTACGACATAAAAAAAATGCACACATTGATGTTAGAAAAAATTGCACAGGAACGCAACACACAAAAATTGTAATACTTTAACGACCTCAAAAGCCTCTTCAACAAGCTTTCCAGCATCAATCTGAATAAAAGCCAATATAGATAAGCAATTAAATGAAATAAGATCAGGCAAATACATGTACAGGATTTCAACATATTTAGAGATTTCCTCACCATTCTCAATTTTCCCTTAGAATTGTAATACTCAATAACCGGAAGGCTAGACTCTCAAAACACCTTAAGCATTTTCTTTATTGTTTCTATATTGTCATCTTCTCTTCCTTTCAAAACCAGTAAGAAATCATGGAAAAGTATCAACAGCTCAATAGAAATGGTAGCACATGTCCCGTTTAACTTTAAGGAAAGATCAAGATAACAACTTATTTATACAGACAACATAAAATTAATAATAAGCTCGTAAAGGGAAATTGAACTAATCAATTCAAATCGATGCACGAGAGCTGTGGTGAGTGATTCACAAGAAGCCACCCCCAGCTCCGAGCCAAACCATTCCACCATAATTTTCCTATACGGATCCCGCGAATGCTCCAACTTGAATACGCTCTAATCAGCAAGCTCAGTCCAGAATTTCCCCCAACTTTTTCAAGAATTTGAAAGCGCGTGAGCCTAATTGAAAAGGAAAATGGTAAAATTTGGAATGCTGGGTGGTGAGAGAGTCCAACCCGTGAGCGATCAGAGAGATAGGGAACTCTTGCTGTAATCTGTGACTGTAACCCGATCGGTGACGCACTAGAGAGAGAGAGAGAGAGAGAGGGGTTTGGCCAGCCAATCATCTCATCACCCTTGGAGCCTAGGCGAGGGTTTCGAGGTCACAACAATAGATCTAGGCGATGATGCAACTGTTGACTAGGCGATTGACGACGACCATTGATCGGGTGACCGGAGGTGACCAGGTGAGCAATGTCACTAGGCTGATCAACGTTCGTGCGGCCAATAAGAGAGGCGAGGGAAGAGAGACGTGAGGTAAGGGAAGAGAGAGGCAACAGATCAGGGTATTTACGTTACAAAAGGGGTAAATGTGGAATTATGGTTAACGAGTGAGGGTAAGATTGGAAATTCAAAAAAATTATTAACTGAGGTACTGTTGCATGCCGAGAATGCCAGAAAACTAGAGTAAGGAAGAGGGACCCTTTAGCTAAGGGCCTTTAGGGTGCGTTTGAGAAAACTTTTGAGAAATGTCCTTGAGAAAATGTAAAGGCCTTTGAGAGGAGTTTTTTGAAATGCAAATTGTATTTGGTAAATCATATTTGTAAAAGTCCATTGTGAAGTATTTTTGAACATAATAGTGTTTGGACAAATTAACTTTGCAAAAGACTTTTGTCATTAAAAAAAAAGGAAAAAAAGGAGAATTGGTTGGTTACTATCGGCGAGGGGCGAGTGGTCCGGCGAGGGGCAAGTGTCTGGCGAGGGTCGCCGTGCGGAGGATGCGGCAGTGAGGGTCGCCATGATTGGGGTCGCCGCAACCAAATGGAGTGGTCCCAGTGGGTCGCGCTACTTTCCGGTGAGGGTTGCCGCGACCCAGATAGTGATATGCATACTTAAAAATTGTTCAGGACCCCAACCTTCCTTTTGGCCCATAGAATGGGAAGTAGCCATGGGGACAGCATTATGCTGCAACTGGCGAAAGGCCTTTATGCCTGAGGAATGCGCTGGGTGAAGGCTTACGACCCTGAAATTCAGTGAAAACCTGGCATATAGCAGCATTGGCATGGTAAGGACATCAAGCAAAACTAACAAGAATGGCGGATGTCATATAGAAGAGAAGCTAAACAGTCGTCATGAATAGTAATAGTAAACTGTAGAAAAGGTCAATAATATATAAGGGTAGATCTTGCAAAATTACAACTTCCGGACTTGTAATGGAGCTTTTCCACCTCCAAGAGCAAGGATCGTATCTCGAAACCTTTGCCCTGTTTCTTTGACAGCCTGCCAACCACGCTCAATAGATCATGATAAAAACCAACAATTAATTCTGTAAAGAAGGCATTGTTGCACGGAGTAGTAAAAGGAGTGTGCAAGTACGCAATCTCACAGGTCTCACGCCTGCTTGATGTTTACAGTCATGAGAGAATGATGGACATAAGTTATTTAAGCATACATGAATTTGGATCAATCAGTTTTGGCTAGGCTTTCATTCTTCGCTCAGACGTTCACTGGGATCACTCACCCGTAGTCTATAAGGGGTAAGAAAAGGCAACATCACCCATTTATTAATGTCACTGCTTCACAGATGCATACACCTAACATGGATTGCAAATGCAAGGACCGAGGTGCTTTTTTAGCAGGATATTTTTATTTCAAACGTGTCCTCAACTTCTTGGACATACCTTGCTGTCATCTAAATCTGCATCCTCAAATGCAGAGAATGCATCTGCAGCTAGCACCTCCGACCACTGAAAACCAATATATTTAGGGTCACGGTAACTACCTCTAAGACGAGTGAAGAAAGAAGGGGGATAATTTCTTTGAACACCTTTATCCCAGAATTCATCATCTGCAAGCAATCCACTTCCGTAAGAGCGTACACCTGGCAAATCTTTCACTCTACCTCCTCTTATTAAGACCATAGAATGTTCCTGCAAATTAAGCGGGCTCTTCAGCTACATCAAATACCACATCATCCGATTCAATAGTAGCATTTTTACCACTGACTTTTCACTTGAAATTCCACTTTCTTATTCTTAAGCAAGCCCCTGAGAGGGCTTAGTTGATCCATGATTTATGTTTCATTTTTTGTTTCATTTTTGTTTTTTTCGAGAAATATATCGATCAATTCCAATTCTTTCTTTTTCTATTGATTCTTTTCCGATCGAGATATATGGACCGTACAAATCATGTAATAAACCAATCTCAAGCACAAATATGGATACACCAATACTCAGAACTGACAGCTACTACAAGAAAAAAAAGGGAGTATTATATTCAGAAGAACTGTATCATTATCTATTACAAACTAATCACAAAGGGAATCTAGCATAACCAACAGAAAATAATATCCTATACTTGTAGCTGTAATAACCAGCTGCATGTCCACCTGATTGTAATTGAAAAGCAAGAGATTCATAGCCATGTAAAATTTAGATGATCCAATAAGGTATATATAATATCAAAGAAAAAGTTTGATGGCTAGGAAGATGAGCCTGAAAAGATATGGCTGAAGTTACAAAGGAATCGATCCTCAGGAAATGGAGGGATTACCTGGGTTTTTTCCCAAACCCTTTGATACACATCAAATAGAGATTCTGACCCACCAGGAACATAATTTGTATTGAGCTGCAGATCTACACTTGCAAATGTTACCTGAGAAGTTGCACAGACAGAAAAGGATTGTAGTAACCAAGTCATGTCCAAATCCATATTTCTATTATTCCTAAAGAGAGCATTTTTCAGCATATACAGTTTCTGATTTCCCAATTATTACTTTGCTAATGTTCATGCAATCAATGGATAATGATCTTCTCCAGAAGAATAATTTGATTTGCATCTTTTCAAAGGATTTATAGCAAAACAACCAGGTGGAAATTGCACTAATATTAAACAAAGAAGTAAAATAATTGCTTCCTCATTGTCATATTGACATGAAGCGATGAGAAATGGAGTCCTCTCCTTTTTGTTTCGCCATTTCAAACTTGCATACGTAAATCGCCACAAATAGGATAGACGATAGATGAAAGTGGAACCTCAATAAACAAGAGGTTTAGCATTCAGCTCTTGATCAATGCAGCACCACAAGGACAAAGTATATGTGAGACGATTCCCATATGGACAGGGCTATGCTTACTGGAGTAGCGTTCTCTTGCCAGAAACTATTTGAAACAGTCCTAACTTCAAAAGGTGTCCAGAAAGTCAGAAGCTGATGGAATGGTGAATCATCTTCAGCTGCTCCTTAACCAGACAGAAAGCTGTAGAACTTGCCTTGAACTATTCTACAATTGCCTTAGTCTGGGGGCTTGTTATGCCTAAGAAACCATGGGCACTGGACCAAGTGACAGACGTAAAAGGGAAAAGACAGAGGAAGTTAAATTGGGCAGGCCGCAGTTTGTCGATAGGCTTTCATGGACTTATCTTCTTGTCAGCTCAGACATATCTCCTTCAACACCACCCAAGGAAATTTACACATTACGGTTAATGAAGAAAGAACGGTCTCAGCTAATTACCCGTCAGCTCAAGTAAACAACAGTAAAAAGTAGAACATTTTGGAAGAAATTTCTTTAACACCAAATGGTACAATTTGCTTGCCCAATTTGATCCCTGAACCTATGTTCAATTTCATTCATGAGCTTTTGATTTGCCCAATTTGATCCCTGAACTTTCATCTAATGTTCAATTTCATCTCTGAGCTTTCGATTTGCTCAATTTGGTCCCTAAACTATTAACAAATGTTCCATCTAGTATTTCTATTTGTTCTAACCGTTAAGTGATGACATGGAGCATTAATTGATGACGTGGAATTAAGTTGGATTACTAGAATTATGAGTCAATATATATCTTAAAAAAGGAAAACAAATTAGGAGTTAGCTAGAGATGAGAGCACTCATCACAAAAACAAAAAGAATAAGTGGTTATGTATCTCTTTTTTATATGATGGCCACAATTTGACCTATTTTAAAGGTAATTTCCATGTGGATATTCCACATGTTATTTTATATTTTATATTTAAGAGACTAAAAGCCATGTAAGCCAATTCCGTTAACTCTAACTAACGGAAGGACAGAATTGGTTAATTTTCAAATAGTTAGGGATGGAATTGAACATTAGATGAAAGTTTATGGACCAAATTGAGTAAATCGAAAACTTAGGGATAAAATTGAACATTACATGAAAGTTCAGGGATGAAATTGAATATTAGATGAAAGTTCATAGACCAAATTGAGCAAATCGAAAGCTCAAGGATGAAATTGAACATTAGATGAAAGTTCGGGACAATTTGTGACATTTTCACAAATGAGAATATTTGTTACTTTTCTCGTCAATGTTATTATATGAGATTGAGCTGAAATAATTTATTTTGTTAATTTCTTTGTGATACTTTTTTTTTTTGGGTCATAAAGAGAAACTTTCATTCAAGAGATAGCAACATTACAACCTACAGCCACAGCATCCGTAACAAGAAGATCAAGCAAACAAGAGGGGGGCTCTTCAGCCCAATTAGCAGCTAGGGTTCCATCCCGATGGGCCTTTGCGGCCCAGTCAGCTGCAAAGTTGGCTCCTCGCTTACAGTGCTGCACGCGAAGACAGGAAAAGTCACGTAAGAGGACGGCGATTTCAGCAAGCAGAGGGTGCACCTCCCATGGTATCAATCGATCGTTGTGGATGGCGTTAACCAGCAGCAAACAGTCTGATTCAAGCACGATCAGATGATGCGTTCTACCTTGCTGGATCAAGTACTTCAGAGTGATCGAGAAAGCCTGAGTTTCAGCTTGCAGCACTGAAGATGCCGCAAAGCTACGGGTAAGTCCTGCAATCACTTTTCCGCCGTGATCTCGGCATAAACAAGCCATTGATCCTTCCTTACTTCCAATCTGAAAAGCCCCGTCGATATTACACTTCGGACACCCGGATCGGGGTCGCCAAACTTCGGAAGTTGGGATCGAGGCTTGTCCCGTTGGTGTAGATCGATCGTTGAAAATCTTGGCCGTATGAATTTGCGTCGAGACAACATTCAGCAGATGAATTGGATCCGGGCGGTGTCGACGGAAGACAAAGTTGTTCCTCGCCTTCCGTTGCCGAGGATCACAACTATAGTTTCAAAGTCGGTAAGAGCTTCTTCGAGCTACCTTGTTTGCTAACCATTGATCTAAACGAGGAACAGCTTGAGGTGTGAGATAAATACCAATGGTTGGGTGAGACCATATCAATTTTGTCCATAAACAGAACAGAAATAGGTGTTCAATGGTTTCTGGGCTGTTGTTGGTGCATAGAGTACATACCAAATCTCTATTTATATGACGTCGAAAGAGATTTTCTTTAGTAGCTAAAGCATTATGGCAAAGGGACCAAAGAAAGGTCTGGATTTTTGGTGCAAGCTTGAGACGCCAAAGACTTTTCCATAGGTTCTTGGGTACTTGATATGAGGACGATGGCCTGTCCGTATGACTACTTGAATCTGCTGTCTTGATTGCTCTATAACCTCTCTGCACTGTGTATTGGCCGTGAGTAGTGTCTGTCCATATTTGTTTGTCTTCTATATGGTTGGGTCTAACTGGAATGCTTGTTATTTCTTGGATCGTGTGGGCATCATAATGCTGGTTTACTAGGCTAACATTCTAGTTTTGTTGCTATGAATCTAGTAAATCAGCAACCAGATGAGGTTCCGTTAGATGTGCAGGACCACCTAGGATGCCTTTAGGAAGCCATCTATCCTGCCTTATTCTAATATTTCGTCCATTTCCAACAGATCACTGAAGTTTAGTGGAAATTGAATCTCTACCCAATAATAAACTCTGCCAACCCCAGGATGGTCGCGCACCTTTTTCCGCATATATGAAATCCTTTTGATGAAAGTAAATACCCTTCAGTAATGTGCTGCATAGTGATGATGGATTTTGAAGTAATCGCCAGGCCTGTTTACCGAGCAATGCCTTGTTAAAAGCTAAGAGATCACGAAATCCCAGTCCGCCCTCAGATTTACTACTCTTCAAAACATCCCAGCATGTCCAATGAATACCTGATCTGTTGCTGTTAGTTTGCCACCAAAAGCGAGCAATCTTCTTTTCAATGGTTTTGCATATTGAAACTGGAAGTTTGAAAATAGACATGGCATATTGTGGTATTGCCTGTACAACAGCTTTAATTAGAACCTCTTTACCACCCTTTGATAGGAAATGTGCTTTCCATCCTTCTAATTTAGCAGATACTCTGGCCAAGATCCAAGCGAACATATCCTGTCTTGATCGCCCCCAGTCAGAAGGGATGCCTAAATATTTACCTGTTTTGTGCAACACCGGGACCCTTAATTCAGCTGCCAAGTTGGCCCTTAAACTATCAGGGCAATCCCGGCCAAAGAAAATACCCGATTTGTTTCTGTTGATCATCTGACCCGTAGCCAAACAATATTGATTCAGAATATTGGCTAGGTTTTGACACTCCTGTAGTGTGGCATTTATGAAAAATATGGCGTCATCAGCAAAAACTAAATGAGAAAGGGTTGGACACCACCTGTTTAGCTTTAGGCCTTTGAGATGTCCCATGTCGATAGCTTCATGTATAAGAACAGATAACACATTTGCTAGCAAAATGAATAAGTAAGGCAAGAGTGGATCTCCCTGCCGAAGTCCTTGAGATGGATGGAAAGATTGTAGTTGTTCGCCATTATAATTGATACTGAAGGATGCTGTTGTGACACATTGCATTACCCATTGAACCCAAGTGGCATGGAAACCCAATTTGAGTAGATAATCTTGACGAAAGTCCCATTCCACCCTATCATATGCCTTTTGCATGTCCACCTTCAAAATTGCTTGAAAATTTCTTTTTCGTTTCCGTATCCTTAGCTGATGAAGTTTTTCCTGGACAATAAGGATATTGTCCTGGATTTGGCGACCACTAACAAAGGCAGATTGCTCGACAGTTATTAGATCAGGTAGGAAAGGCTTTAGACGATTCGCCAACACCTTGGAAACGATTTTATAGATATAATTGCAAAGACTGATTGGGCGATATTGCTCAAGACTCTCCGGTTGAGCAACCTTTGGGATCAGAGTAATATTGGTTTTGTTTAGAGGAGCAGGTAGAATTCCAGATCTGAAAAAATCCTGAACTGCTGTAAAAATATCTTCCTGTAAAATATGCCAGTTCTTCTGGTAAAACAGACCATTCATGCCATCAGGTCCTGGTGCCTTAGTAGCCCCCATTTGGAAAGTGGCTCGGCGGACCTCTTCTTTTGTGAGCTGGGCAGTTAACATAGTATTCATTTCCATAATGACAGTAGTGGGGCATTTAGCAAGGATAGGATCATAATTCCGAGTTCCAGCAGATTTGTAGAGTTCTGAAAAGAAACGCCTTGTCATACTTTGCAAAAGGCCATCATCCCTAACCCAGTTAAAATTGTCATCTCTCAACATGCGTATTCTATTCCGAAGTCGTCGTTGTCACGTTGTCGCATGGAAAAATTTGGTATTTTTATCTCCCCAGTTAAGCCAGTTGATCCTGTTCTTTGTGATACTTAACGTGCATAGTATTGACAAACATAAAAAGAAAACTACAAAAATACAATTTTATTTAAATCATTCTAGATTCGAACATTTTGACGCTTTTAACATCATTAATAAGTGAAAGGAGTTTTAAAAACAGTGAAAAAAAGTCAAAATATATAATCTCTCAAGAACTTTACAACATTTTTGAAAAACTAGATTGTTCCTATACATTAACTATTATATCTATATGCTTAAAACCTACTTTTAAAGATTATGCATATAACGCAAGAAATTGATAACCATTGTTGAAGTTATTTGTAAAAGAAAATCAACCTAATGTGTCTCCCAAGATGTTAATTTTTTTATAAGGTTAATATCACGAAAAAATTAAAATTGGTATACCCGTGACAAATTTATTTCAAACTAATTTTTTGATCATGAAAACCATAAACTGGTGCATTTGTGAAAAATATAACTTAAATTAATTTTTTGACCTTCAAAAATCTCAAACTCATTGACAAATATACTCTTCATTAAATTAGATTAATATCGCAAAAAATACAAAACCGACACAACTACGATAAATAGAAAGTAAAATCCCAAATTGGTACATCAATCAAATGTTATGTATCATCTAACTCAACGATTTAACAGTAAAATTTATATAAACTAATATATCGTAAATTTATCACAAGAGTACTGATTTGAGGTAAATTTGTCAAAGTTGTACCGGTTTAAGGTTTTTGATAATAAAAAAATTAGTTTGGGATAAATTTATGACAGGTATACCAATTTGGAATTATTTGTGATATTAACCCTTTTTATATCTAAAGATTCGTGTAGTGACTATCCTTGGACCAAGTCACGAACATGACTACGTAGAACTCAACTTCTCATGGTAATATTTTTTATTATTGTGATATATATATATAGGCAACCGAAGTAACAGAGAGCGGCAAAACTACTAAGAAAGTGCAATATCAGCTGGATTAAAAAAAAATCATATAATATGCACATAGCACAATAAAAGTAACGAAAAGACTTTCTCATTTTTGCTTCTCTTGTGGCAAACTTGGGCATTATGCGATGTACTACAAAGACATTCCATATAATGATGATAAGCATGATGAAGGCAGAGAAAAGATGGCATATGGGCCGTGGCTCTGAGCGGAAGTCAAAATCAATAGTCCTTACTGGAAAATCTTTTATGGCCCACCAGATACATCAGAGCAAATAGAAGATGTGATCCCTGAAACTCTGCTTGCACAGTTACCTACAGTTCCCTTATTGCCCCCTCCCTCTTCGATACTGGCAGCAAACCAAACCAGGGATGTTGAGTGTTACTGTGCATCGTCTCCTGTGCCTTCTCCACTGCTCCAACCACCCTCAGTCATGCATAATACAGCACTGGTCTCTGCTGACAAAAAGTTGAAGGGAGTTTAGTATGCACCTATGGACATAAAAGCATCAAAGAAGCTGACTAATCCTAGGTCGAAACCTATTCTAGGGTCGGCCAAAAAATAGTGTAGGTATAACCCATATGACTCAAAGAGTATACTCATAGTGGAACCTACTGATTTACACCTGATGGAAACCCCTATTTTCCAAGTAGACGAAGCTGAAGTTCAGGCTTTGGTGGCTGGCCCTAAATAGCCACCTGTTGACAAATGAGGCTAGTATGTTGGCACTGTCAGGGTTTGGGCAATCCCCTAACAATTTGAGCCCTTAGGGCCATGACGGCCAATGAAAAGCCTGATATTATACTTTTAATGGAAACCAAAAACTCTGCAGAAAAACTTCAACATATTCAGCGGATTCTCAACTTTTCTAATTCCTATATACTTAATCCGGTTGGTCTGGCGGGAGGTTTAGCAGCGTTCTAGAATGCTCCTGTCTTTTTACAGGTGATTAGCTCAACACAACACCTTTTAGACATGAGCTGTAAGTTTGGTCAGCAAGGCAGGACTACTCGTATTACCTTTCTTCACGCACCTACGGATTTTCAACAGTAGCAATTGGTATGGGATGAGCTTCGACAAATCCATTCACACAACAGGTTCCCTTGGCTTTGTGCTGGTGACTTCAACGACATCCTTTACCCTTGGGAAAAGATAGGCAAACGACATGCCTTCCTGCACATAATGCAATCTTTTCGAACTCTGTTAGATGATTGTGCTTTTACTGAGTTAGAAAGCAAGGGTTGTAAATTTACCTAGATGAATAATAGGGAAGGGGAGGAGCTTGTGAAGGCCAAACTAGATTGGATGGTCTGCTCAATGGATTAGAGGTTACTATTTCCTGCGGCTGAAGTTTTTGTGCTCCCACCTGTGGGATCTGATCACAGTCCTCTTGTGATTCACACTTCGCCACCTTTATGAAAACAAAGAAAATCTTTCCTCTTTGAAGCTTTTTGGAATGAGGATACTAAATGCAGACACATTATCTCTACCGCATGGAATTCAGGAAACTTACTGAATACTGATTTTATTACGAGAGTGAAGAAAGTCACAGCAGCCTTGATTAGTTGGAGCCGGCAAAAGTTCACCAATGGTCATCAGAAAATTTTGACCTTGCAAGACCAATTACATCATTTTATAAACAAGGGGACTTCCCTAAACGACAATGTACAGGTATCAAGGTTGAAAGAAGAAATTCGTCAAGCTTGGCAACAAGAAGAATAGTATTAGGCCTTACATTCCAGAATTAAATGGCTCAAATGGGACGACAAAAATACACGTTTCTTCCATGCATCAACAATTCAGCGCCGACAACGTAATCGAATTACTATGCTGCAAAACGATGATCAGCAGGTACGTGATATCCCAGCTTTGCAAAACATGACATTCTCATTTTTCTCTAAGTTATACACTTCTGAAGGTTATCGCAACTATCAACCGTTACTTGACCAATGCACGACAGTCGTCACTCCCGAGATGAACACCCACCTGACAGCTTCACTTACTATGGAGGAGGTTCGACAAGCCACTTTTCAAATGGGAGCTACCAAAGCCCCAGGACCGGATGGCTTAATCGGTTTATTTTATCAAGAACATTGGGAAACAATCAAAGAAAGCCTGTTCTTATTAGTGCAGAATTTTATGCTATACGGGGACATGCCTCCAGGTCTAAATCAAACGATTCTAACCCTCATTTCCAAAACGTCTCAACCTGAAAAACTGGAGCAATTTCGGCCCATCAGTTTGTGTAACTATGCATACAAAGTTATCTCTAAGGTGCTTGCTAATCGCCTCAAATCCTTATTGCCTATTCTGATTTCTAAGGAACAATCAACGTTTGTCAAAGGCAGGCAGATTCAAGACAATATCCTTATTGTCCAAGAAGTTCTCCATCAGTTTCGAACACGTCAGCATACTAGCAAGTTCAATGCAATTCTCAAAATAGATATGAAAAAAGGCCTATGACAGAGTGGAATGGGATTTCTTATGTGATTACCTCCTCAAACTAGGTTTTCAGCCAAGATGGGTAGGGTGGATTATGATATGCGTAACAACTTCATCTCTAAGTGTGAAATTTAATGGAGAACAATTACCCTATTTCTTTCCCTCTTAAGGACTGAGATAGGTTGATCCCTTATCACCTTATCTTTTTATTCTCTTGGCTAATGTTTTGTCTACTTTAATTACTCATGCAGTAAGTATAGGACATATCAAAGGCCTTCGGTTGAATAGATGGTGTCCTACCTTGTCACACTTATTTTTCGCTGATGACGCCATCTTTTTTTTAGCTGGCACTATCTCCAAATGTCACAACTCACAACTTAGCCAATATTTTAAATTTATATTGTGTGGCTACAGGGCAGTTGATTAACCGAAACAAATTGGGTCTTACCTTTTCCAAAAACTGTCCTATCTCTTTACATCATAATATGGCTGCGGAACTTCGGATTCCGATTTTACAAAGGACTGGGAAATATTTAGGCCTGCATCCGATTGGGGAAGATCAAAGAAGGAGGTGTTCTCTTGGATCATAGGAAGAGTTAATGCCAAACTCGAGGGATGGAAAGAGAAATTCATTTCCAAGAGGAGTAAGGAAATCCTTATTAAATCTGTTGTTCAGGCTATTCCACAATATGCGATGACTATATTTCAGTTGCCTATCTCTATTTGTTCATCTATTGAGAAGTGTATTGTCCGATTTTGGTGGAGAACTAATCAGAATAAGGGAGGTGTGCATTGGAAAAAATGGGATGTTTTGAAAGACAGCAAGATGCACGGAGGATTGGGATTCCGCGACATTCTTACTTTGAATAAAGCACTGCTGGGAAAACAGGCTTGGCGAATGCTAAACCATCCTGATTCATTATGGGGAGCTCTTTTTAAGGGTTTGTATTTTCACTTGACCGATTTCTTATCAGCTGCCAGAGGAACTCGGCCATCTTGGGGATGGCAAAGCCTTTTTCGAGGCAAGGATGCTCTTTTACCGAATCTTTGCTGGTTTGTTGGGAATGTAAATGATATTCGAATTCGTGGTGATCGTTGGTTACCAATGGGAATTATCTATGGACCTACAGCTAGAGAAGAACCAGTTAAAGTGGCAGATCTTATTGACCAGACTCACCAGAACTGGAATACATCAGTAATTCAAAGCTTCTTTGAAGAACATGTTGCTACAGAAATTTTTTCTATACCAATTCGACCTCTTTACTCAAAAGACAAACTAATTTGGTCAGCCACATCTACTGGTATGTATATTGTCAAAAGTAACTACCATTCAATTATACAGTCAAATAGCAAGCATCAAGTTTCAAGTGCCTTGACATCTTATCGGAATTTGCATAGTCTCTGGACAAAAATCTGGTTGATGAAGACTGTCCCCAAACTCCGGACTTTCCTCTGGTCATTCTGCCATAAAGCCCTTGCAACCCGAGATAACTTGTTTTACCGTCATATCGTTCTAGACCCCTCATGCCCTCTATGCCAACAATCTGTCCCTGAAAACATTGAACACCTTTTTCTTCAATGTCCCTGGACTAGAGCTATTTGGTCAAATTTGAAGATTGATTTATTATCTTCAGCTACCACGGCTTCCAGTATCAACTTGTGGTTAATGGAAGAGGTGATTTTACCCGATCACTCACCTGGTTTAGAGGTTGTTACAAATTTACTTTGGTAGATTTGGTGGAATAGAAATAATTTGGTCTTTCGAAACCAAAATCCGAACCCTTCCCTTGTTGTCGATATGGCCATGGCACAAACCAGATCTTACAAGCTCTCTATTGCTGCATCCCAACCACAATCTGGACTGGATCTTCTTAATTCGGATCAGCTTTGGCGACCTTCGGGAAAGGGTGCCCTAAAATGTAATATTGATGGTAGTTATCAACCAGGTAAACCTCAAGGCTCCATGGCCTGTATTTGCAGAGACGATCAAGGTTGTCTTACTGATGTCTTTTTACGAAGTTTTCCAGCGAACTCACCCTTTGAATATGAACTCCACGCACTCAATCTCACCCTCCAACATCTTCACCGACGAGGCCTTCAAGATGTTCCACTAGAACTCGATTCTGACTGCCTTCAGCTTGTCCAGATTGCGCACGGTACAAGATCGTTGCCATGGGAGTTGCGACCTGTGATAGACGAGACTTTCTTTTGGCTATCCACCTTCTCTCACCTCTGTCTGCATCACTGTCGATGCTCATCTAACCTAGTGGCTGACTGGGCTGCGAAAGCCCAATTAGCTAACTCGGCCCTCAACTGGAACTTCTCTCCTTCATTTGTACTGATGGATTTAGTGTATACGGATGCTTCAGCTGCAGGGTGTAAAGTCCCATTCTGATCAATATATTAGTTGGTTTCTGTCAAAAAAAAAAAGAAAAAAAAAAAGAAACGTCTATTTGCGCCGTGTTTTACGCCACGCGACATATATCAATCTGCCCAAACGCATGATGACCCTGGAATAAGCGGGATCGAAGCGCCTGCACAATAAGTCAGTACCGAAAAAAAATTTAACCACTGAAGCCCAACCGCTACAATGAAAAAGCAGTAAAACTCTTGAATAAGCTTTGTCAAATGACAAGGATTGATGCCTAAGAGCATTTGATGCCGGGCAAATGTGAACAGTCGACGTCCTTACTCTTAAGTTGAATTTTGACATGTCGAGCACTTCTCACCCGTCAAATCGCATGAGCTTCAAATCTGATTTTATTGTCATCATCGCCATGAGATAAGGAGTTTAGCAAGTTGAAAAGCCCTACCGAGGTATCCACATGGATCTGCGCAACGATTGATGCATATTGGAGTGGTCATGTTATGAGCTGCTTATTCGTCTTCAAAGACGGCGATGCATGTGGAGCAACCGATTTTTGTCAACTCCGAAGATCATTATAGTGGGGATTGCAAAACCGTTGCTTCTTGTTTTGGTCGTGAACGAAGAGTGATTTTCTTTCTCAATTTCTCATGCTTCCACATGGCCAAATTAGCATGTCGACCTCTCTTTCAAGCCATCTCATCTCAGCCAATAATGTAGCCATAAAGCAAGCTAGCATCATTTAGCTATACATATATTTGCTTCCTTTGATTTACAAACCACCCCCCCCCCCCAATGTGACCTCTCTTTCAAGCCACCTCATCTCAGCCAAGAATGTAGCCATAAAGCAAGCGAGCAACATTTAGCTACATATATATGTTTACTTTGATTTGGTTAGTTGAACGAATTAATTCATTTTAACTGTAACAGTTATGTGGACCCAACCCCAACCCCAGCATATTCACGGAACATTCATGATTTGAGAAGACAATCGATTTGATTATGAGAGGAAAATTGTCATGTACCTAAACAATATTTGGCTCCTACCAGAACTGTGATTCGATATTTAAGTATAATTTGTAGATTATTTCTACTCATATGCAATAAGTGAAACCGTAAAATTCAACAAGTAAAATGGAAGATGCGAGCTGCTGGCGACGGGTATAAATGAGCCTACTTATGAGTCAAGCCACCACTATCGAAATAATAAATTTAATGGTGGTATGATAGCCGCAATGGAATGTATCTTTGCTAAAGGAATAACTTTTCTTTCGAATGCAATCAACAAAGACCTACCAATGAACAAGTTCATGCACTTGATTAACTGGTTGTGTTGAAAAGAGATTTGGAGATGTTTTTATAATCTTCATATCAAAATGGTCAACATGTAAGATGGTGGCAAGATCGTGGCATCCTCGGCGGTTGATTCTTTGTCTTCACGCACTTGAATGAAACAGACATAATTTGGGTCGAGCCATGTGCAAGGACACACATGAGAGCCACGGATGATTGCTGCTACCGCCATCAACCCGATGTGATAAGCCTGTCTCTCTCGATATTTCCTCATTCTCTATATTTCTAATCTTTAATCAATTCGAAGAACCCTACCACAACTCTAAGACAAGAACAGTTTACGGATAAGAGGAATCATTCTCCTTTTCGAAATCTTTCCTAGGATGGCAATGATTCGTGTCGTAATCATTGAAAGAAAAGGTCAGTGGGAGTGATGAGCTTTATAATTTAGCAAATGCAATAAAATTTTAGATCCTCCCTCCACCATCTTTGCGGAGATCACATGCTGAGATCGTAGACGAATTGATAAATATTATGGTCCATTACTGATAAAAAAAACTGTTGGAGAAGTTAGATTCCATGATGATTTTAAGCTTTGTTTGTTGAAGTCGTTCAATCACCACCTAACAAGTTATGGGGAACCATTGTAATGTACATACCAAATAGTTGCTGCATTCGCAGAACCTACTTACTTTTGCAATTGAAATTGTTGTAACAAAGTCCAATTTAATTACGAAAAGCATCTGCATCTATGGACAACAACTAACAATGTCACCCGAGTCCGAAGAAGAAGAGGAGGAGGAAGAGAGCTCTGGTTTCACGGGTTCTATGAATGTTTGAATCCATGAATGCACGATACCATGTTTCAGGGGTTCCTTGTTTCAGGCAGATTGTGTTGCTAGAGAGAGAGAGAGAGAGAGAGAGAGAGAGAGGCATGTGGTGGGATATAATGTAATGCAAGCATTGACCATTTGATTTCGGCTAGGCAATTAGGATGTAGGATAGGCACGTGACCGTTCAATCTTCACATTCTCTGCCAAAGAATCGAACGGATCTTCAGTTGTATAAATGAACATGGCTTTGCAAACAATAGGTCTTTAATTAGGTAGGGTCGGTTTTCATATTGCAGTTGTCATCAACACAAACCTTTCCCCGCTTTGACCCTATAGCTAAGACACGCCTTATCCATATCACCCAAAGTTTTACTTCTAGAATAATATAACATACTTAATAAAAGCAACATCGTATTTTACCCTCCTTAGAATTGAATTGACCTAGTAATAAGGGCACTCTTTGTGCCTCTTGCTCAGGAACGGACGGTTGTAGGCATGACTTCTGCTCCCAAGGAGCTTAGTTATTAGTGGATGCCTCATGGCAGTAAGTTTTCTTGGCTAGTATTCTTCAAGAAAATTGTCCAAAAGATTTTAAACATATTTCACTATTACTAATTTAGTTTTAAACTTTTTAAATTTTATCAATTCAATCCTAAATCTTTTTTTTTTTTTTTTATGAATTTAATCTATCCAATTAATTTTGACAAGAAATGGCTGATGTGTATGCTAGCAGCATTACGTAAAATAGTCGATGTTGACATGAATATTTTATAATAATATTTTAAGATTTTTTTTCATTTTTTTTCTTTCTTCTTCCTTTTACTAGTGGTTGGCTAGCCTTGTTTGGGCAAGGGTCGCCATCACTTGCCATAGGTGAGGCATGACCAGGTGAGGGTAAGCCCCAATGAGGGCTCCCCTTGTCAAATCTGTTGAAGCCAGCCCTTGCCCAAGCCAAGGTGGCCTTGCCCGATAAGGGTCAACCTCGACTAGCTTGGGCATTGGCTCCCCTCACTAGGGCTTGCCCTCACCCAACCAGGCCTTGCCTATGGCAAGCAAGGCTAGCCCACCCAACTCCTGGTAAAAGGAAGAAGAAAGGGAAACAAAAAGTTAGAAAACATAAATATAATTATTATTAAAAATTGTCGAAGTCAATGCCGATTTTCCTAGATGTAATTGCTAGTTTCCACGTCAACAATTTTCAGAAATGAACTCAATTAACAAAAGGTAAAATTTTTTAGGACTAATGCAAAATTGAAATATTTAAAACTAAATTAACAAAAGTATGATAGGTTTCAAAATTTTTGGACAATTTTCTCAGTTTTCTTTAGAGTAGTGAGTTAATTAATGTTATGCGCTTAAGTTATTTATAAGAGAATATTTTATTTTCAAGAGCAAATCCCGATAATATATCTTCTCATTGTTGTACACATTTCTCATTTTATATCCTCTATTTTAAAACATGATGTGTTTTCCTCCAACTCAGGTCGAAGGATCCTCCTCCCATCACCACATCGGTAGGTCTTATGGGTAAATGTTACACAATGTGACGCTTCCCCACCCAATCAAGAAAGAGAACTATTTTTCTTGTGAATATAACGAATGTTTTCATGTGAATGAAACTGTTGTTCTTGTGAATATGTAATGACTATTGACTCGTGCTATGCTACTTAAGTTCATTATGGTTGTAGTGCAAATGATTTATCTCTTTATTGATAGCCAAATGCAGATATTTGGACCATGACTACTCTCCAACTAAATTCGATATTCGTCAACATCCGTATCCTCGCTATGACAATTAGACACTAGATTACGTCTTTCAATAAATATTAATAATAATAATCAAATTGCTGCCCTCTTTTGCATAAATACCCTTGCCAATTTCCTTAAATGGGGGAGTTTATCACATCCCAAAGCCCTTGTCGCATGGCTAGACCTTCTAATATTATCCATAAGGAAGATCTACCTCTAAAAATACATTAATTTGTGTGGTTATTTAAAGTATTCATTTTTGGAATACGTAGAACGGGCCGAATCATTATCAATCAAGTGCAGATGTGCGCCATAAATCAAGATTAACAATTATATTAGTAACGGGGTGGTATATCCTCGCCCAAAGACATAAATTAGGGTCCAAGGAAGTGGAAGTCAAAACCACAATCTCAAGGGATCAATTGCATATTCTTACATGGACAGCTGGAAATTTCTTATAATATGGGCTTACATTAATTAATTAGTTTTCTATTTTAAATAATCGGATTAATGGATATTTCAATATTTGTTGAATCCTATAATGATTTGAT
Source organism: Eucalyptus polyanthemos subsp. polyanthemos (assembly GCA_017140185.1). Lineage (NCBI taxonomy): Eukaryota > Viridiplantae > Streptophyta > Magnoliopsida > Myrtales > Myrtaceae > Eucalyptus > Eucalyptus polyanthemos. The sequence continues at coordinate 11,207,634 of CM029465.1, read as the reverse complement.
TAAATTAGGTATTGACATCTATTGATAACGGACCTAATTGAGCAGCAAAGTATAAGCAATTGTGTTTAACTGAAGCTCGTAATGGGAAGAACCTATTTGACACGTTGTTGATTAGGGTTTGCTAGGTCCCCTCTCTAGCTTATAAAAGAGTAGGTTATACATATCGGTTGTTTTAATCCCATTAGAAACCGCTATATTGAAATAGGTCATAGAGAGAAAAATCTGGTATTCCAGTGGATCTTTGATTATCAGAGTGATCTACTTTTCTTCAAGTGAAGTATTGACTCGAACAAGTACGCTTTAATTCCGTTATATTTATTGTTCTCGGTGTTTTACAATCATATATAAATCCGTTTTTTTTCTTGATTGATTAGTTGTATATGTAATTATATTTTCCACACAAGCAAATACTAGGAGTCAGGAATTCTACAGTGGCCGTTTCCTTCATTCGCAATATCAAGCTTTATTAAATACCATGGGTCCTCGTCCTCTCACTCTCACCATGCAATGGGGATTTAAGCTCAAAGTTACCTAATCAAAATACCTTCAACTAGCTCAACGTGTCCACCCTCAGGTCAGTATAAAGAATAGCTACTAAGAACTCCCTATTCGTTCATTGAGTAGCGTGACATCTCTTCTTTCCCCCACCTTAAGCGCTTAAATTCAAGCATCATGTTCTGGAGAGAGAGAGAGAGAGAGAGTGTGCATGAATCGAATGCCTAAAGCGAGTCTTTAGACCTTACGTGGAGGGACAAAGTGGGCCCACTGCTTTTGTTCTATCCTAGGTAGCTCAGAAGGCCCAGTAATCTGTCTTTTAGCCCAATCCTGAAATAGGTTCAATCATGCCGGGAGTTCCTACATTCAGCAATCGACAAACGGTACCACCGTGCTTGGTAGGATGCATCCCTATTTGCGACTTCAGGTACCCGCTAACCCGTACCTCGGAGCATAGGATGCATCGAAATTAGCGTGAAGCGAATCGATGTGCAGACGTTTTGGCGGAGCCAGGGTCAGTGTCAGGACTATGTAAAATCCATCAGGAACCTTTGGGAGAATGTTAGGAGGAATTATTAATGATGAATGTAATCTCAGCTGTAATGTTCGTTCCCTCTATCCTATTAGCAACTTCAGTATTGACGTTTCTTCTACCATTCTTCTAAGGCCTCGACGTTGTATTTGACATTGATAAACTGTTAGAATAATATCTAGTCATTTTATCCAAATAAGAAAGAAAAGAAAATAAAGCTAGAGCACGAGAAAGCATTGATCACATTTGCTGCCTAACCCTAGATAGGGACAAGCAAGCCTTGATGAAGGTCACACGATCCCTGTTGTACACTAAGAAGAATAGTGCGACCTTTCGGGTGATTGGGTGAGCCACTAGGGCCACTCATGTTGTCGGATGTCAAATTGTTGTTGATCAAATTTATGGTTTCGAACTCGGTCACTAATCAAGAACGCAATTGGAGGTTGTTAAGGTCAGAACCATGTAGTTTGTCATGTGATCTATTTATTCCACCTAGCTAATACATAAATCAATGTCCTTACAATGTCCAAGGGAGCAAATGGTTTTCACTTTGACCAACTCTGTTCGCTCTTTAGTTTTTACAAGGAAAATGCCCCCAAAAAAAGAAATGAAAAGCGAAAGAGAACTTTTAAAACTAATTCGTAGCCGATCTATTGAATGGAGACTCCATATAGTGGGTGGTTGACCTATAAAATGAAATGCCTACTTTAATGGATTTGCAAGTCACCATACATTTAGTAACGTGCAATTCAACCTACTACGCTCACCTGCATGTTGCCATCGCATCGCCAATATGAATGCGGAATAATAGGGAGGGTCAACCTAATCAATTGCATTGGTGCGAGTCAATGTATGTACTCCAAGAGTACGGTCAGGTTCCACGAATTATTTGCTTTATGTTTTTGTAAATCAACATCAGCTCTTGCTACATTTTTTTTTTCTCACTCAACGTGCATTCTAATTGCTCAATAAAAAAGAAAAAAAAAAGAAAACGTGCATTCTAATTTCCAACCCCCAACACGAATCAGTATATGGTTCCACGCCTCCACGTAGAAAGCGATCCCTTCTTTTGTAGATTTATTTAACCCCACTTTGCGGCAAAACCTAGTTTCTTGACCGCAATTATAATCTATCCACACGAGGGTAACATGTCTTTTACACATGAAATGAATTCATAAATGGCTGAAAAAGAAAAACATGCAAGAGTGTCACTTTTGAACAAACAATTTCCCTACATCATATTACAAATCACGAGTTCAAATATGGATGCCCTATCTCGTCTTTCTTATTGAATGTTATTCTTGTTGTTCCGTGGACTATTTTCTTTGTCTTCTGTTGTCTATTTGATGTGGGTACATCTATATCTTCATATACAATAAGGACTGATTTACATGTGCGTGAAAGGGTGAAGTAGCATGTTACATATGTCAGAAAATGGTTGGTGAAAGCACAGTTCTAACGGCTTTTACTTAACAATAGAGAAGTCACTTATTGATTCCATTGCGATATAGATTACTTTAGTAACTAGGGTTTCTCGTTGAATGGAATTGAAAGCAAACAAGCACGTTCAAAGACGCCGGAGAAACGCCATTGTTTGTATTCCGGCTCATCACCATGTGACACGTGGCTAACTCTCAAAGTAAAAAATATTAAAGATTTTGTTCTAAGTTCCACACCACGCGCATCTTGCATTTTGCGAATCTCACCCCAGGCATCAGCATACTGATAATATAATGTTGTGGGAATGAATTAAGGTACTATACGCGAATAATTATTGGCTGTGTTCGTTCAAGTTGACGAATTAAATTAAGGAATGATTAACGGTCTGAGAATAATAACGTGACAGGAACAGCTCATTGTCGCATGCATTATGCTTCTCACCTCCACAACTTTCATAATTTTATTCGTCTCTTTGAATCATTGTTTATTTTGGCTAAGACGTTGACCACTTGTCAGATCAAATGCTCGCCGGACATATCACCCGTCTAGTTACTTGTACGTGATAACGTGCAATCTTAAATAAACTACTCTATCATTAAACTCATAATTTGGACCCGCATATGTTATATTTCTTACTGCAAGAACAAGGAAGTTGGATGAACCAAAATCCCCTGTAAATTATGGCACCAACTGCCTATCTTGTATCACCCCAACTGCCTCTCTCTCTCTCTCTCTCTGCGCCTCGAGTTTGAGACGACATTTATTTTCTGAACGAAAAACCAAAAGAAAATGGCTAAGCAAGTCATCTTCCTCTTCCTCATGCTTACATGCTTGATCTTGATTAGCCCAACCGAAGCGGACTGCAATGTGGTGAGCTACGGGGCAAAGCCGGACGGGCCCACGAATGCAACGCCGGCATTCCTGAGGGCGTGGAAGGCAGCATGCCGGTCGGCTCAGGCCGCTACTATTTACGTGCCAATAGGGTGGTACGTGCTAAAGGTGGTAGAGTTCCGGGGTCCGTGTAAGAGCCGGGTGACGGTGAAGATATATGGGACATTGGTGGCACCATCGGACTACGGGGCATTGGGGAATTAAGGGTACTGGATATTGTCCATACAGGTTATCATGTTGACCGTCATAGGCAGGACACTGGATGCCAAGGGTGCTGCTTATTCGGCTTGCAAGAATTCTGGCCAGAGTTGCCCTCCTAGCGCTAGGGTACGTTGTCCGTATATCGTGTACAGATTAAGAAACTGGTTTCACATATGAATTAAGAATCTTTCACCTCATGTCATATCCATGTATTGTTTAATCCAAGTTGGGCTATAACATATGCTAATTTGATGTTTTAGTTAGCATAAAAATGATGATGATGAGAGTCTTTCTGTTGACTTCACTTCATCCCATGCCATATTTGCCGCTTTCGGCATTGCAGCGACATCATATGACGATGTTGTGGTTTTATGAAACTCGCATTCTAACTCTCATAAAAAGGCTTTAAAGTTTTATTACTCCACACAATCTTTGACAAAAGAAGGATGTTTTCTTCTCTCCAGAGTGTAGGTAATGACCGTATTGTGGGGATGTTTTTTTAATGAGATTGTGTTAAAACTGATTTTGTCGAGGATATTAAACTGGGCAATGACATCGTATTGAGTGGATTAACATCGATCAATAGCCAGGTGATGCATATCATGATAAACAGCTGCAACGACATAGTGGTGCATAACGTGAAGGTGACTACTCCGAACCAAAGCCCTAACACGGATGACATTCATGTACAGTCATCCAATGGTGTCACCATCACTGGGAGCATGTGTTAGTTGGTTTCACTCCTATATAGAGGAAGCCCAATGAGTTGCAAGCCTAAAAAAGGCTTGAGCTCATATGATAAGTTATATGGAGAAATATGATTTCTCACTATTTATATAAAAGTGGTAGCCACAAAAGGAACTAGTAACAAGAGAGAAAGAGAAAGCAGAAAATCTGGGGGTTGGGGTAATATTTGACTTACATCAAGCTGGCATCGGAGGTCGATTTATGGTCCGATCGAGCTGAAATTTTGTCAACATATTCGTGACGCAATTTTCTCGAATCTGAACAGTTCGATTTTCGTTTGAAGCTCCCTACATCAAGTTTTTTGTGGATTGATCAAAACCTATGTTTTTTTTGTCAAATTTATCATCGATCTCTTGTGAAATTTAAGTGTATTACCAAGAATTATGTTCTTGTGGTGTTTGCAGCTATGTACCTCTAGTATTTGCTAGAGAAGAACATTATTCACCCAATTTTGTTGATAGTGAAGAATTTCGGATGGACTCCGATCCCGTGGTTTTTGATCTCCTCACATCAAGGAGATTTTCCACATAAAAAAATCGTCTTGTGTTCGCGTGCTTAGTATTTATTTTATTCTACTATATCGATTCCTATTAGGTTTATACAAGATGGGAGATTATTTTATTTCGCTGTGTTGATTCGATATTGCTTAATTTTTCTGCCTTGTGTTAAACAATGGAAATGAATACGAGTAGAATAGTTATATTGAATTGTTATAATATTTGGAAAGGGAAGATTGAAGACCTTTCACATGTGAAAGATTTTTATTTGCCCGTATTTGCCAAGGAGAAACCATAGAATAAAACTAAAGCTAAATGGTCTATATTTCATCGTCAAGTGTGTGGTTATATTAAGCAGTGGGTGGATGATAATGTTTTGAACCATATTATTGAGGATTCACATGCACGCATTTTATAGGATAAGCTCGAACAATTATATACTCGAAAGACTGGGAATAATAAGTTATTTTTAATAAAAACAAATGATAGCTCTAAGATATCAAGATGGTACTCGTTTGACTTATCATTTAAATTTTTTTCAAGGAATTATAAATTAGTTGGCTGTAATGGGAATCAAGTTTGATGATAAGATACAAGTACTATGGTTGCTTAGTACTTTGTCGGACTCTTAGGAGACGTTCCGAACATCTTTATCTAATTCTGTTCCAAATGGTACAATTACCATGGATTTGGCCAAGAGTAGTATTTTGAATGAAGAGATGAGAATGAAGACACAAGGATTGTCCTCTTTACATTATGATGCTTTTGTTGTTGAGAAAAAAGGAAGAAGTGAGTCTCGAGATCCAAGAAATAGAGATAAAAGTCGAGATAAAAGCAGATGTAAGTATAATAAATTTGCTAATGTTGAGTGCCATTATTGTCATCAAAATGGACATATTCAGAGGTTTTTTTGCCAGTTAAAAAGGAATAAACGAAAGGAGAAATGTAAAGAGAAGAAAAGTGATAATGACAGTGATGACAATCGTGTTAATGCACTTAAAGAAGACTTTCTTATTATTTTTTATGGTGATGTGGTGAATTTTGTATCTCATGAGACTAGTTGGGTAATTGATAGTGGTGCACCCGTTCATGCTACGTCTCGTAGGGATTTCTTTACATTATACAAGTCAGGTGACTTCGGATCTATGAAGATGTGAAACAATGAGCTAGCTCAAGCTGTAGGTATCGGTGATGTGTGCCTAGAAACCAGCAATGGCACAAGGTTAGTATTGAATAATGTTAAACATATACCTAATTTTCACTTGAATTTGATTTCTACAGGCAAGTTAGATGATGAGGGGTATTGCAACATTTTTTGTTGTGGTTACAGGTGAAAAATATTCTTCGTTATACATTATGCAGGCAAAGTTGTCAACATACAATATTAATGCAGTAGACGGCAAAGATGCAGCTAAGTTATGGCATAAGAGGCTCAGTCACATTAGTGAGAAGGGTTTGTCAATATTGGCTAAGAAGAAATTCTTTTCGAGATTAAAAAGTTCAACGCCAAAGAAGTGTGCTAATTGTTTAGTAGGAAAATAGAACATAATTGCATTTAAAAGCTCACCTCTTTCAAGAAAGTCAGGTATATTGGATTTAGTGCCTGATGTTTGCAGTCCTATGAAAAAAAAATCACTTGGTGGCTCTTTTTATTTTGTTACCTTCATAGATTATTTTTGAAGGAAAATTTGGATTCATACCTTGAAAACTAAAGATCAAGTGTTAGATGCTTTTAAGCAATTTCAGGCTTCAATTGAGAGATAGATTAGAAAGAAATTGAAATACGTCAAAACTAATAACATGAGAGAGTATATTGAACATTTTGATGAATATTGCATATAACAAGTATTCGACATCAAAAGACACCTCCCAAGACGCCTCAGTTAAATGGCTTAACTGAGAGAATGAACAGAACAATGGTTGAAAACATAAGATGCTTACTTTCACAGTCAAAGCTATATGGATTCTTTTGGGGTAAGGTTTTAAGTATAGTTGTGCATGTATTAAATCTTACTCCATGCGTTCCTTTAGAGTTTGATGTTCATAATAAAGTTTGGATAGGCAAATATGTTTCTTATGATTATTTGCGTGTTTTTAAGTGCAAAGCATTTGTGCATATTTTCAAAAATGAGAGGTCTAAACTTGATGTGAAAACACGATAGTGCATATTTATTGGTTATGGACAGGATACGCTTGGCTACAAATTTTATAATTTAATTGAAAATAAAATTGTAAAAAGCAGAGACATTGTGTTTTTGGAAGATCAAACAATAGAGGATATTGAGAAAGCATAAATGATTTCAGCACCACAGGTCAGTGATAATTTTGTTGATTTGGATCAAGTTTCTCTTACAAATATTCCTACACAGGTTGATGAAGAGCATCAGGAAGTCAATGTTCTAAATTATGCACATGTTCCTGAACATGTTGAAACGAATAATACTATTCTTGAACTAGAGGCTCAATTAGATGTTCCACTGGATGTTCTAGTTTGGAGATTCGTTAGAGACCGATGACCTTCCACCAGGTATTTTGAAGATGAGTATGTATTATTGACTGATGTAGGTGAACCATAGTGCTATGCAGAAGTAATAGAAGATGAGTACAAAAGCAATTGGTTTGATGCTATGCGAGATGAGATGCAGTCATTTTATGCTAATCATACTTTTGAATTGGTGAAGTTACTTAAAGGTATAAAGAGCTTTGAAGAACAAGTGGGTATATAGGTTGAAGCAAAATGAACATACTTCATAACCACAATACAAAGCTAGATTAGTTGTTAAGAGATTCAGTCAGAGAAAATGTATTGATTTTGATGATATATTTTCTCCAATAGTGAAAATGTCTTCTATTCCTGTGGTACTAGGCTTGACAGCTACCTTAGATTTGGAAATTAAGCAAATAGATATTAAAACAACCTTCCTACATGGTGATTTGGAGGAAGAGATATACATAGAACAACCTGAGGGTTTTAAAGTGAAAGGGAAAGAGAATTATGTGTGCAAATTGAAGAAAAGTCTCTATGGCCTAAAACAAGCACTGAGGCAATGGTACAAAAAGTTTACGTCTGTTATAGCAGAACATGGTATTGACACCTAAATTTTGATTAGGTTTTTAATTATGCCATAGTTCTTTATTTATGTATTTTTCCTCCTTCTCGGATAAATAGATAATAACAAGAGAAAGTGACAAAAAACAAATAAAAACAACAAAACAACCAAAAAAAGAAAAAAAAATGCAGCCCTTCCTTTTTTTTTTTCTTTTTTTGCGCAAGCCCCCACGACCTAGCCCGCGTGACTTGGCCCGGCCCTCTCTTTCTCCTTCTTCCTCTCGTCTTCTTCTTCCTTCTTGCTTCTTCCGCCTCTATAAGTCACACGTGACGACGAAGACGCGCTCAACAACAAGCTACAGCAAAGCAAAGAACATAGGCCGGTGGCTAAGAGGATGTAGCATTGAAGATGAGCATGCCGCCATGGAAGGGGGGAGATTTGACGCCAGTTTGGCCACACCTAAGGCCAGTCGGCGTGTGAGGGCCGATGGCTGAACCTCCATCGACCGGCCTCCTCCTTACCTATAAATAGAGGAGCACCTCCGTCGACGAAAAAAATGGAAGCGGCAAAGGATCGAGGGCTACAGATCTTTGAAACCTCCCACTAAGAGACTTCAAAAATGGAGGTAGAGGACGAGCAGGTTGAGATTTGAGAGCTCCCGGCCGAAGAGAGAGCGATCGAAAGCGGGCGAGCATCGCAAGCTTCCCTCGAGAGACTTCAAGGGAGGCCCGAGCACTCACAAGCCCATATTTGAGGGAGGGGGAGAGAATCTGAGTAGAAGGGGCTGAGCGAGAGAAGAATCAGAGGAGAGAGGGTCAAGATCTAGGTGCAGATCTAGAAATCTGCCGTGCCGAATCACCCCGAGCAAGGCCGCTGCCATCGCTGTGACCGAGCATCAGTTCCGACACTGTCAAACCGTACTGTCGCCCTCGCGCCTCGCCGTTGCCGTTTTTCTTGACGCCGGCCGCTACTTCGCTGACTCAGACTTGCAACTGTTCGAAGACTCGGCTGAATCAAAGCCCTTCAGCACAAAATCGTCTGATGCAGCTCGCTAAGACAAGTACGAGTTCAGTCGCCATATGCCGCTGTACGCCATCGTCACCCCCGTTGCCGCCAAACGGAAGCTCCCCTCCCTCTTAGAACCCTAATCGTCGTTTTCGCCTTGCGTCTTAACCCGCGCGGTCGCCTCCGTCACCGCCGTTCGGAGGCTTGCCCCCCTTTTTGTCGAGACCTCCTAGCCCCTCCATTGGCGCTGTAGATAGACAAGAAGGGAGGAAGCACTGCGTTGGACCCAGCCCGGGTTAGATTCGGGCCACTGTTTGGGTAGGGTTTCGTGAATTGGGGGGCGGATGAAAGCCAGATCGTTAGGTCAGGTAGGGTTTCGCCAAGATCGGTTCGTCGGGTTAGGCCGGGTCATTTAGAAGTGACGGGCTGCTAGGCCACCATTAAAAAGTGAGGCCTGCAACGCAAGCCCGTCTGACCTCTGGGTGGACGACTTGGGTCAAACCCAACTTGAGGATCCAACCCGAGTCGCTTTTGTTAAATATTATATTATACTATAATATTTTTAAAATAAAAAAATAATTTATTTTCCAAAAAATAAAAAAAATAAAAAATATCTCATGTTTTCCCAAAAAAGCCAAAAAAAAGACCTATTTCCAAAAAATATCAAAAAATCCAAAAAAAAATTTTTATGTAAAAAAAAAAATAGTTTAAGACCCAAAAAATGTTTTTCCTCCACAAATGCATGGAAAATTCCTCAAAAATCCAAAAAGCCTCAGGGTTTAAACAAGATTAGGTATTGAAAGGATATTAGTGATTAACTAGTGTAATCAAGTCCTCGATACTAATTTCTCTAGTTGCGCTGGAGTAAGTATTTCTCCCGATACTTCGCTTGGGTTTCTAATCGACCCACTCTAAACTGATTAGTAGTATTTTCGTTTTAAAATTGACTTACAGGTTAAAAACTTAGGTTATTAAGTCGTAAATTGGTGGACTTGGTAGAGTCCGGGCTAAAATAGACATAGCCAAACCATTAGCCTTCGAAGGCGCCCGCCCCTGATTGGGCGTCGAAAAAAGAGGTTGCGACACATGGCTATAAGAAGATTTCCTCGGATAACTATGTGTTTGTTTAAAAATTTTCTGATGATGACTTTATTATTCTCTTGCTTTATGTTGATGATATGCTAATTGTTGGCATTATGCTTTAAGAATTGAGTTATTGAAGAAATGGTTAAGCAAGTCTTTTTCCATAAAAGACTTGGGCTCGGCGAAGCAATATATAGGGGACGTCGGTGACAACAACCAAGGTTGTCCTCCCTAGGTAGAATCCACAATTCATTAACCTTAGTCTTACTATAACGAGCCAAATTCTAGGGTGAAGATTAGTCAAGTGATGTACATGAACATACAGGGGACGTTGGTGACCCAGAATGCAGTGACGTTCAATTGTAGCACTAGCACTCCATGCGGGGGGATCAGACTGCAAGACATTAATCTCACCTACACAAACAAGGCGGCCTCTTCTTGCAAGAACATAAGGAGTACTAGCAGCGGACTCCTCGTGCGTCAAAGTTGCTTGTGATTAGTTTTGCCTAGCTTAAGGGCTTCCAGTAAATTAATGTTGTTTCTAAACAAGAGTTAAAAAGTGGGGGTGCACACCAATGTAGATGCACTTGTCTATGCTGCCCCCATGATATGAGTGTCGCAATATGTTAAATTAATGTCTTGAGTTTGAATTCGGATAACGATTTGCTAAACCAAAATTATTGATAAAGTTTTTCCCAAGTAGATTTCAACTCAGATAAAGATAAAAAGAAGAATTTCTTGTTTGGACATACACACATGGACGTCTACACCGAAGTCTCTAGGAGGTTCCGTTTTTGGGATGGCCAAATTCTTCTTATTCACAGTGGGGCCCAAAGCTTGGGCACACACTCACACACGCCACACTGGATTTCCCTTTTATGGCCACGGAAACAAAATAGGTGGGCCCATGTCAAAAGTTTGACTCGGGCACACGTATAAAAGAGGAATTATGTAAGTCTTTTTTCCTTTACCTGAGGAGCCGCGCAAAGCAATAAAAGGCTGAACATCTGTGCTGTTGCACCTGTACGAGAGAAAGAGAAGTAATGCAAAGCTTTGAAGAGATACGCGATTTCATATGTACACGAACCAGGTGTACGTAGATCATTGTATTTTGAGCTTGAATGCACAGTAATTTTGTGCCATGAGTATACTCAAGTGAGTTGTTTATTTATAAATACTTTAGATTTTGGGTTAAGTTTAGGTGTGGGAAACACTTGAGTGTTTGAGCGATTGTAAACTCTGATACTCCGATTATAGTGGATTATTTGCTGCTGGCTTTCCCTGTGCATGTAGGTATTGATACTCGGACCAAACAACTTAAATTTCTAGTGTCCTTATTATTTTTCGTTTATTTCTCTGGTGATTTCGCGTTAACATAAATTGTAAGATCCCGTCGTTTCCGCATATTATATCCCAACAATTGGTATAAGAGCTTGGGGTTGGATTTCTTAATTGTGATTTGGAGTTTTTACTTGTCTGATTATTATTCGGAAATTCTGTTATTACAATTATGTCTGAGAGGAAATCTAAAATTGAGAAATTTAACGAGAACAACAATTTTGTGTTATGGAGCATCAAAATGTGGGCATTATTGACAACACAAGGTTTGGCCAAGACACTAGATGGTGAAGATGAGTTGCTAATTATAATGAAAGCTTTAGAGAGGGTAGAGCTGATGGAAAAAGCAAAGAGTATAACCCTCTTAAAATTTTCGGATGAGGTCTTACTAGAGGTTGTTGAGGAGAAGGATGCCACAACATTATATGCAAAACTTCAAACACTCTATGTGAAGAAATGTTTGAACAATTGCTTATACATGCTGAAGAAGATATTTCAATTTAGATATACTGAAGGTACGTCTATCAAAACCCACCTAGATGAATTTAATAAACTCATGTTGGATCTGAAGAACGTTAATAAGATACTTGATGATGAAGAGTAAGGTATGATGTTGTTAACTTCTTTACCGGAGTCATCAGAGCACTTTACTGATTCGCTGTTGCAAAGGCGTACTACTATTACCTCAGAAGAGGTAAAGTCTGCCTTATTCTTTAAGAAGTGGTAGAGAAAGTTGCGAGATGACAGTCAGTCGCAAGGAGTAGCGCAAGCATTAACGATTTGGGGTAGAGAACAACATTAAGGGCCTAGTAGTAGCAGAGGTAAAAGCATATCAAAATCACACCATAGAAAGTCCAAGGGACGCATGAAGTGCTTTGAGTGTCACGAGGAGGGGCATATCAGGAGAGATTATCCAAAGCGGAGAAATAAAGCTGATAGGCAAACTGCCACAAGCAGTGTGGCAACGTTGCTAAGGGGAGTAATAGGGATGCAGAAGCTATTTTTTTATGTATGATTACTACTTTGTCAGGAGACGAATGGGTGCTAGATTCAGGGTGTTCTTATCAGATGACGCCTCATAAGAACTGGTTTACTACTTACCAAGTTACATATGATGGTAGAGTTCTTTTGGGGAATAATGTAGTTTGTAAGGCTGTAGGGATAGGGACAATTCGAATTCGGATGCATGATGGGGTGGTGTGCACATCGACAAATATTAGGCATGTACCAGAGCTCAAGAAGAAACTTATTTCTCTAGGGACACTCGATGACATCGGGTGTAGGTTGTGGCACCCCCAAAACGGCCCCCGATCCGTTAGGGTCGCCACAGTTACATTCCCTTGTAGCATACTACTCTGAGACCAAAGAAATTTTAACATAACTTATAATACCTGGGGGTTTTCATTTGTTTTCTTTACCGGTCCCTAGCATAATTCGACTACCCTTCATCAAAATATAAAGTGATGCACACCATACTACAACTTTCATAATTTAGGCCGAACACTTTTATTTATATAGGGGATGGACTATGATAGTTGGTACAACAAACGCCAAGGTCTTTTTGTGCTTGGCAATTACCCAAAATTAACCAACTTCTATCCTTGGATATCATATGCATTTGTCCATCACCCATGTTTCAGTGTGCCCAAAAATGCATCTCCTGCTACCCTCGACTCAAGGTCATATTCAGTCAGGTTAGTTGGCCAGTGGTGGTGGCAACACCCTCAGAAAACGGCCATCCATACGGACAAGAACTAATATGAACTCCTGGTGAATAGGCCCAATAGAGAGGCCTACCTCAAAAGTCATCAAAATCCTCACGCACTCAAATACCAACCTGTGCACCCCAGGATGACGGTGCTTTGACCACTCCCACTGTAGGTCAATCAGGAGTCCATAAAACATATCAGGAGTCGCAGGCAGCAGTGGCATTTTTCTTTTAGTCTGAAATGTTAGTCCCCAAGAGGGGTGAGTACAACCACTTAGCAATAAAAGATCCATTAAACTATATTATGTAGAAACTCTAACTATCCAGATGCATGCAAAACACACATGTCATATATATATATATATATGCATGCCATCAAGGGTTTATTTACCTGCACCACATTCATAAAAACAATTCAATGCCATAACGAACGCATTTTCAGTATCGGATGAAGCCAACTCAATTTCATAGACCAATTCTCATATCGTGCCACATGCACACACATGCACTCCTTTAATGTATCGGATTTTAGCATTCAAAGAAAGGTTTCATTCCCCGGGGATCAGTGTTTGCATCCCTCCGAGCTTTCGCACCCAACTTGGCATTGCGAGACCCTCTGGCACAAACCTCCGGGCATCCAGAGCGTGTTCCGTCACACCCCTGGGCATCTCGCACTCCACCTAGCATCACGAGGTATATGTAGGCCTTGCCATGAAAATGGTTGCCCCTTCCCTCCGGATTTACGTACAATCCCTACAACTAGGCATCCTGAAACTCCTGAGGACCCTCCAGCACAAACCTTCGAGCATCCAACGGCATCGACTCACTCGACCCTTGGGCATCCCGACACTCCCTAGGCATCGTCAGCTCACACCTCCGACGGTAACATCCACATCATAATATACATCTCATTACAAAAATACATTTTGATGCAATGACGTCAAGGATACCATGGATCTATAAGACTTTATCAAATTTTCCAATGTCATGTGATATGTTGAATGTCACTGCATCTATCAAGTGAATAACAACTCAAGATACAATTACTCGTAGAACAAAATGAACAGTTTCATAGTAAAACAGTGTAAAGGCCAGAATGCACGCTTTCAGTAGAGATTTCGAAATAACCAGCAAATGACCATGAAAAATTCTGAAATTTTAACACGTTATAATTGAGATCTAGAGGAAAAAGTTTCATTGAGGACACTAAGCCAGATTCGTTATGTATAATGAGTAGTAGTTCACACAACTCAGTTCAGGTTTCTTTTATCACAGAATAAAATTCGACAGAAAGCATTGCATATTAAAAGAGGTTTAAGCCATTCCGAGAAGTTCTGATAATATATATACTCTATTTCATGCAATTCCTCACAACTTCTGTGAAGAAATCGGGATCAAATTCATATTAGAACTCTTCATAAAATTTCACAAAGTTACAAGGTTACACATGAAATTGCACTGGATTAAGCGAATCCCATAAAATCCCACTTCCACCGTAACTATCTTACTTCCACAGGTCTACTAAAAGTTGGTCTTTCATCAATAAATCAATAGGATCAAAATGTACACAAAATCAAAGTAATTCCTCAATCTCATGGTCCCGCTCTACCTCGATTACCCACAATTTAACATTCTACTTTCATAACTCAATTGTTTCCAAGTATATTGCACCATACTGGACAATAACAGCATCACATTATATAGATTAATGGACTTTCACTTGCCTTGATATCCTATGGTTCCACGGCGTGCGATGAGACGGTGAGGAGTGCGCGGCTCGACAATGGCGGCAACGCGCACGCATGGCAGGGACTAATTTCCTTCCTTCCCTTGCCAACTCACTCTCTCACTGCTCACTCGCAATCTTTCTCATTCACTCCATCTCGATTACTCCCGGTTTCGCTCACTCTCTCGATTACCCACTTTCACGAGCACAAGATCACTGGTTTTGCTAAAACCAGTCAACATAAGAGAGGCATGTTTCGGACAGCTGGAATGGACGTGTCTTTAGCATGCCTCCCCATGCATTTCGCTGGCTATCCATACGCCAGCAACGTGGCATCATCTAGCCAAGCTTCAATCAACATCTCTTCCAATTAGTTGACTTAAATGTTGACTATTAAGGGGTCTTCGGGTTGTTTTGGGCTAGTAGATTAGTGGACGTGCGGTCCTTCAATAACAAGGCCCAATTAAAAAAAAAAAAACTGATCCTTGAACTTGCACAAATATGGAGCATTCTCGGTCCCATGGTCTTGGTGGTTCAATAATTCATCAAGTGTACTTATTCATGACTCAAATTCTTGTATAGAAAAAGAACGAGATTGCACGGTGTTTCAATTTCTTTTCTTATCTCATGTGCACTCAAGTGGTATAATTGTGTCGAGTCATTAAAAGGAATATATATATATACATACATACGGTCAGTGAAGTCAATAGTCTATTCAACAATCGGACCCTTAATAAACATAAGATGTTAGTCCGTCGATGGAATCAAACAATGCTCATGCAAAATACTAATGATACCATTCGGCAAAACTTTTATTGATTAGTCACTACCGTCGCACATCACGGTTTGCGAAATTCTCGGGTGCCACATAGGTACACCGCTGAAGGTGGAGTATTGAAGATCACTCGAGGTGCCGTGATAGTGATGAAGGGGAAGAAAGTGAATACTCTCTATTATCTACCGGGAGAAACCATGACTGGAACCGCTACTATTTCATCAGGTGAGTCAGACTCTAACTTGACTCAATTATGACATATGTGTTTAGGGCACATGAGTGAGGCAGGTATGACGATGCTGAGTGAAAGGGGGTTGTTGAATGGTCAAAAGACAGGGAAGTTGGAATTATGTGAGTACTGCATCTATGGGAAGCAGCACCGAGTTAAGTTTACTACAGCTATTCATTCGACCAAATGACAAATTAAATATATTCATTCAGACGTTTGGAACCTGTCTTTGGTCTCTTCGAAAGGAGGTGCCCGATATATGCTGACATTTATCGACGATTATTCGAGAAATGTATGTTTTTACTTTCTAAAGCACAAATATGATGTGTTTGATCGGTTCAAGAAATTTAAGGCATTGATTAAGAAATAGTCAGATAAACAAATCAAGTGCCCGAGAATTGATAATGGCATGAAATTCTGTGGTAAAGATTTTACTGATTTTTACGTAAAAGAATGTATTGTAAGATACCGCACAATACTTGGGACTCCACAGCAGATTAGTGTGGCATAACGAAAGAAAAGAATTTTGCTTGAGCAAGCTCGACGCATGCTTTTGCATGTAGGACTTGGTAAGGTATGTTGGGCCGAAACAATGAACATGTCGTGTTACCTAGTTAATCGATCTCCATCATCTACTATCGAGTGGAAGACTCCTGAGGAACTATGGTCGGGGAAACCTGTTGATTACTTCGGATTACATATATTCGGATGTCCTGTGTATGCTCATGCAAGTGATGGTAAGCTTGAGCCAAGGTCAAAAAGGTGCATATTTCTGGGTTATGCACACGGGGTGAAAGGCTACCGACTGTGGTGCACTAATCCCAGATCACTCGTTTTTCTAATCAGCAAAGATGTGATCTTCGACGGGACTACAATGCTTCAACGAAGGAGTTATGAGACACAACCAGCAAAGAAGACAGATCATGGTGTCATTAGTGAGGTGGAGCTTGAAGTGGAGATTCCGGAGACCACAAAGGTAACAGAAGTTGAGATTGTAGATGAAGTCGCAGTTCCAGAAGTTGGTGATAGTGAACAACTAGCAAAACCGTAGCACACTATAGTCGCAAATAGACAAAGAATGCAAATTAAATCACTGGTATGTTATGGTTATACAAATATTGTTTATGCATTAACTGTAGGTGATGAGGTGGAGAAAGATGAGCCTTCGTCTTACTTTGAGGCAATGGCTAGTTCGGAGTCATCGCGGTGGCTAGGGAATATGAGTGAAGAGATAGAATTGCTTTATCGCAATTAGACATGGGAGCTAGTCAAAGTGCCTAAGAGCCAACAAATTGTTGGAAGTAAATGGGTCTTCAAACGAAAAGAGAGCATTCTTGGTGTTGAGGTAGCGAGGTATAAGGCAAGACTTGTGGCGAAAGGATATACACAACATGAGGGCATTGACTACAATGAGGTGTTCTCTCCTGTGGTAAGACATACTTCTATTCGTGTTTTATTTGACTTAGTTGCTTTGTAGGATCTCGAGTTAGAGCAGCTAGATGTGAAAACTACGTTTCTTCACGGTGAGTTGGAGGAGTAGATTTACATGAGGCAACCGGAGGGATTTGCTATTCTGAGTAAGGAAGATCATGTTTGCTTGTTAAAGAAATCTTTGTATGGGCTGAAACAGTCTTCTAGGCAGTGGTATAGACGTTTTGATGCTTTCATGGCTAGTCAAGACTGCACAAAAAGTCAGATGGATAGCTGCGTTTACTATAGGAGATTGGAGAATGGTTATTTGATTTATTAACTTTTATATGTTGATGATATGCTGATAACAGCTACAAATATATCTGATATTGATGTGCTGAAGAAGCAGTTAAATGCTAAATTTGAAATGAAAGATTTAGGTGTAGCAAATTTTTTTTTTGGGTATAGAGATTTTGCATGACAGGATTGCAAGAGCTTTACATTTATCTCAAAAGAAATATATTGAGAAGATCGTTGTACGTTTTAATATACAGTTAGCAAAATCTGTAAGTACACCTCTAGCGAACTATTTTAAACTTTCAGATTAATTATCACCGCAGACTGAGGAGGAGGGGAGCATATGTCCCATGTTCCTTATTCTAGTGCCGTGGGTAGTATTATGTATGTTATGGTGTGCACTAGACTTGATATTTCACAAGTTGTAAGCGTGGTTAGTTGCTACATGAAGCGTCATGGTAAAGCTCACTGGGAAGCTGTGAAGTGGATCTTCAGATATTTGAAGGAGACAACAGACGTGGGTATAATGTACTAGAGGGACAGTAATGGTAATGAGATCACTGGTTTTGTGGATTTAGATCACGTTGGTGACTTGGATGATTGTAGGTCTTTAGCAGGGTACATGTTTATGTTAGTGGGTGATGCAGTTAGTTGGAAAGAGTCCTTAAAGGATCACATTGCCTTATCTTCGACTGAGGTAGAGTACATGGCACTAACCTTTGTAGCGAAGGAGGCGATATGGTTATAAAGTTTTCTCTCGAACTTTGGGTAAAAATAGAAAAGTGTGGATATACACTGTGATAACCAAGATGCAATATATTTGGTGTATAGTCATCATGAGCAAACGAAGTATATCAATATTAGCTACCACTTCATCCAAGATGTCTTAGCTAAGGGTATTGTTATTGTAAAAAAGATTGCTACAACAGATAACCCGGCAAACATGATGACTAAGTCTCTTCCTTTGGCGAAACTCAAGCTTTACTTGAGCTCTATTGACATCTATCGAGAGTGAGCGCCCATCGGGCGTTGGGAGAGCAGCATGGATGGTAAGCACTATAACTTGGCTTCAAACATCGAGCCAAGGTAGAAAATTGTTAAATTAATGTCTCGAGTTTGAATTCAGATAATGATTTGCTAAATCGAATTTATTGATAAAGTTTTTCCCAAACTCAAATAAATATAAAAAAAAGAATTTCTTCTTTGGACATACACGCATGGACGTTTACACCGAAGTCTCCAGGAGGTTCCGTTTTTGGGATGGCCGAATTCTTCTTATTCACGGTGGGGCCCAAAGCTTGGGCACACACTCACGCACACCACGCTGGATTTCCCTTTTACAACCAGGAAACAAAATAGGTGGGCCCAGGTTAAAAGTTTAACCTGGGCACACGTGTAAAAGAGGATTTATGCAAGTCTTCTTTTCTTTACCTAAGGAGCTATGTGAAGCAATAAAAGGTTGCATGTTGCGCTACTGCACCTGTACGAGAGAAAGAGAAGTCATGCAAAGCTTTGAAGAGATACGCAATTTCATGCGTACGCGAACTAGGCGTATATAGAGTGTTATATTTTGAGCTTGAAAGCGTGGTAATTTTATGCTGTGAGTTTATACCCAAGTGAATTGTTTATTTATAAACACTTTGGGTTTTGGGTTAAATTTAGGTGTGGGAAATGCTTAAGTATTTGAGCGATTGTAAACTTTGATACTCCGATTATAATGGATTATTTGCCACTGGCTCTCCTCGTAGACGTAGGTACCAATACTCGGACCAAACCATGTAAATTTCTGGTGTCCTTATTATTTATCGTTTATTTCTTTGGTAATTTCGCGTTGACGTAAATTACAAGATCCTGTCATTTCGGCGTATTATATCCCAACACAGTAAACCCCACTTTTTGATTCCTCCACCTTTCCTTTTTGTTACATAAATAAACTGCAGTAGAACATAAATGCTTTACCCTCTTGTACTCCAATTTTTCCTTCTTAGATACTTTTAATCATGATAAGATAATTTACATCGATATGAATTCTGTTCATATAAAAAATAAAAACCCATTAGAATAGAAGATAACCTGTATCAAGTTATATGTTTACTCGTGTTCAATTACTTTATTTTGATTCTTACTCATGATTAATTGATGTACAATAGATAAAAAAAAAACAAAAACAAATTGCTCCTCTTGATGTCCAGTCCAAACAAGTCAAATTAATCATGGAATAACCAACTTCAACTTAAAATCTATTCTTCGTTCTTGTCCTACCTGATCTAACCGGTTCAAATATAATCCATTTCCCACAAGGGTCACTGATCATATTAATATTCATCATGCGAGAATTTGCTCGTTTTAAAGATGTTATTACTATTGACTCAATGGGAATTCTTACACTTCGTGGGTAGGTCTTGTCCACCCTTTTCAATTGTGTGGTCATAGTCTGCTTTGTTGCTTCCTAAGGTATGGAGAGTGATTAATTATGTGGGCTCTTTTGTGGGCCCAAATTCGAATGGAGGGGACCCATGTTGTAGCTGTGACTTGGTCAAAACAAAGGCTGGCTTGGTTGAGTGAACAAAGTAGGAGTCAGCTGTTTTGATTCACTAGACAATCAACTTTTGAATTTTATTGGGAAAAATTGTCCAAACCATCTCAAAGTGATTGTAATTTTATCAATTTATTCTTGAATCATTTAATTATGTCAATTGAGTCATAAATCTTTACACGGTTTGTCAACTAAGTCCATTAATCAATTTCGATTGATAAATTACTAACATGAACACTAGCCATCCAACATAGTATAAACAACATTGCTGTAGACAATTTTTAGTAATATTTTAATATTTTTTGAAATATTTTTTATTCTTTTATAATTCTTCTTTCTTTTTCTTTTTTCCATTCCTTCTTCTTCTAGTAGGTCGCTTGGCCTAGTTGACCGATCAAAGGTGACGGCTGATGAGGTCAACCTTGTTGGCCTCTAGCAAAGCACACCCTCGAGACCACTAGTGAGGGCGAGCCTCGCTTACCCCGGGCGAGGCTCAATATTGTCGTTGTTGGGCAAGGTCAACCTTGCCCTACCACTAGGGAGACTTGACTAATGCTAGATCCAGTGAAGGTGAGTCTCGCCCAACCATTAGTGAGATCGACCTCACTTAGCAATGACAAGGGATGGTTCATGCTAGGTGACGTTACCTTTTTAATGAGTAACCACTCTTACTCAACTAATTGTGGCATCCTAGAATTCCTTGTTAATCTTTAGGGGTGCTCTAATTCATGTCTTGTACTAAGGACTATGGCCAAGTTTTTAGTGGATAGATTTGGGAAAGGATGACCTATCTTTGGCCATATGTATTATGAATTAGAATTTATAGAATTGTGATTTCGAGTGTATAGTTATTTAATTTTTATACTATAGTATTTTGATTCAATAGGGATTTAAATTAGTTTTAAAAAGGGGTTAAAATTGGATTTAATTAAGCTTGGGTCTTAGGCCCAAGAGTGTGGGCCTAAGATGGGCCAAGCTAGCTGGCCCACGAAGCCCTAAGAAGGAGGAGCTACCATCGGCCCATGGCTGGCCCAAGCCCAGCCGAAGATGGAGGCTCATCTTGCATGAAGAAGGCCACGTGTTCCCTCCTAGCTGCCAAGTGTATGCCATGCAATTAGTAATGATGGCTAATGATGGGAGGGGGAGAAATTAGGGGATGATGATGCCAGTTTAGGGAGGGGGTGTGTCATCCGGAGAGAGAGAGAGAGAGAGAGAGAGAGAGAGAGAGAGAGAGAGAGAGAGAAGAATGTGTCAATGTATGGTGATGAATTTCGGATGTCTAGGGTGTGAAAAACCGAAGTTTTAAAGGTGTTGTTTTGAGATAGTAAACTGTTCTTGAGTAAACAACCTGACCCAGAATGTTGTAGTGGCTTACATGCGATGTTTGAGTCGGATTTTGGTTTTGACTTCTTCACAAAAGTGTAGATAACATCTTAAAGTATAACATATTAAAATTTGAGAGAAAATGGTTGAGTTTTGAGGGGTGAAACCCTCCCTCTACGGAGATGTTAGATCTGAAGCTGTTTTGTTGACCTCTCGGTGATTTTGTGTGTTGCATGTACTTTTTATTGGAAATTTCACTTCAACTTCTTCACGAAAGTTGTAGAGAATATCTTAAAGACTAACATACTCAAATTTGAGGTAAAAAGAACAGGTATAGCCTAGTGAAACAATTTTCTTTTGAAGACGTTAGATTTGGAAATGTTATACTGAACTCCAGTGACTTCGTGGACTATAAAGTGACTTTCCTTTGAAAATATCACCTTGATCCCTTCATGAAAGTTGTAGTAGACCTCTTGAGGCAAAATATATTAAAAATTCAGCGGAAAAGAAGGAAGATAAGTAGGTGAAATTGTGATTTTTCGGAGACAGCTAAATCTGGAATGTTCGTTGCTAGGAACAGAGACTTCAACCGTCCATAATTAATTATCTAGGACGAATATGACTTTGATGTCTCGATGAAAAATATGGTCTTGAATACCACATATCCAAATTTCATAATTTTTGAAGTTCAATTGCCTATTTAACCAAAAATATTTCAAAATCTGTGCAAGCTGTGTTGGTAGAATAGAAATGCTGTGATGCGTGATCTATATTAAATTGTATGAGGGTCTTTTGGTGTAATGTCCTTTATGAAATATCTGCTATTATGTCTTGACTATTACATGTTCGAATTTCATAATTTTTAAAGACCATTTGGGTATTTAATGGAAATATTTTCTAAATCTAGGCAATTTGGATTGAGCGAATTTCAAATGCTGTAAATTATGATTATTCTGTTTTGGATGAGCCCTATTAATTATATTGATTGAGATGATTGAATCTTGCTGAGCATGTGATGATATTTGGCATTGCATATAGAATCAAATGCTGAATTTGACTTTGTTGCTATTACATCATGTGCCATGTTGATTGTGAGACATAAATTGGTGAATATAAATTATGATGAATGAGAAAACTGTTGGAGGTGGCCGATAATACCCTGGGAGTTTCAGGATGCCCGAGATAGGGGGTGCCAGATGCCCGGTTGTATTATGATTCATGCTCGAATGTCCTCGGGAGTTTTGAGATGCCCAGAATGGTTGGGTGCCGGAAGCCTCGGAGGTTTGTGCTCGGGGGGATGCCTCGTGGTGCCAGTTGGGATGTGAGATGCCCGAAACGTGGGGGTGTCAGATGCCCGGTGGTGTGTGCCGGAGGTTTTTCTCGCGATACCAAGTTGGGGTGCGAGTGATAAAATGTGGGATGTAATTACTGATCCTGGGAAATAAAGATGCGGTGATCTAATTGAAAGATAAAGGTGGAAATTGAATCATGCATATATGATATAATGACATATGCATGGTTGTATGATATGATGACGGTGAGTGCATGGTTGTGTGTGTGCACCTAAGGCATGATGATACATGTATGATATGATGATGGTGAGTGCATGGCTGTATATGTACCTATGGTATGGTAGATGTATGACATGATGGTGATGAGTACATGAGGATATATGTACATATGGTATGATGGCATATGCATGGCTGCAAGATAAGTTATGCTTGGATGCATGGATGACATGTACTATGTTATGATGTGTGATTGTATTGTGTGATGCATTGAGTAGTTTATTAGATCTTTTACCTACTGAGTGGCTATACTCACCATTCGGGGACCAACATTTCAGATTAGAAAGATGCCGCTCCCTATTGTTACGCGGGGTACCCTTCTATGGCCTCCCATCTAACGTGGAGGTAGAGTGTACGGAGATAGATTGCATTCTCATACCTGGGTTGACGCATGTGTGAATTCGATGCTGGTCATGTACGATGTGGGCTTGGCTGGGGGCCCGGTTATACAGGAGTTTCTGTCGGTTCGCGTTCGCCAAGATGGAGTGATTCAGGGGATGTTGCCACCACCACTACTCGACACGCCAGGATGGGTGTGATAGCCGTGTGAGGGGTAGAGAGATGACGTTTTTTTTTTTTTTTAAAGTAGCCGACACTTGTAGATGGGGGATGACACACGATTGATATAGGGGTCGAGATACCTTTTTGGGTTGTGGCCAAGTGTATTTAAGAGTCTTGGCCTTTATTTTTGATGTACCGACTTGAGAAACCCATCATGAATATATGTAAATAAAAAATGGTTCGACTTTATCTTTTCATATGATGTGTAGTTGGTGTGCATTGCATTATGGTTGTTGGAGGGAGAGATGGTGAGACTCAATTATGCTTCTGCTAATAAGTTGCGCTGGGACCGTTTTCAAAAAAAAAAAAAAAAAACCTATGAACTACGATGCTTCTATTAAAAGATGTAACTAGTGGAGTGATAGGTACCTGTGGCGACCTAAGGTGTTTCAGGGTGCCACACTAATAATCCATTAATTTTTCCTTGATGATTCACTTTTGAGAAAGTTGCAACTGTGACGTCGTTCTACAATTTTTTAATGACAATTATTTCCCTAGCAAGTCAAGTTATATGATTGAATATTAATGAATGACATGCAAGATTTTCAAGCATGGGGAATCACGAGATGCATTTTCGATTAAGTGATCAGTTTAAAAATTATGTACGAAGGTGAGCATTGTATAAATAATATGGCACTGTGAGTATCATTTTCTTTTAGAAATCTTAAACCCCAATGTTTACCCTAAGCTAAGCCTCTATTCTTATTATCGCGACCTACCATGACTCTCTGAAGCCCGTTTCTCTTCTCAGTGTCACCTCTCCCTCTCTCTCCCTTCCCTCCTTCATCCGAGATAAACATATTAAGTGGTTGTATAGTACCACGTCATCCTATGACATGGTGTGCATTTATGTACCTAAATCCAATCAAAAAATTAACACTTATATCTAACGTGGCAATCAAATAAGAATTAAAAATCAACCTCTCTTTTTTCCTCGCTGACACAGAGATATAGGGGGGTTAGATCCTCGCTGAAAGAAATAACTTAAGGTTCTAGGAACTTAACGTTATATCAAAGGATCAATTGCTTATTCTTGCATAGACAAGCGACATACTAGGGGCCAACAATCCTATTGTGACCATTTCCTTCTCTGGCAACATTAAGCTTTATTTAATACCTCAAAATCTCGTCCTTTCACTCTCACCATGCAATGGAAATTCAAGATTAAAGTTAACCTACCTAATCAATAAAACATTTAGACTCAAACTTTTTCCACCTCTTTTTTGGCTTCTAACACCCAACCCCCATCACATTAAATTGATCACATTATCTTTTGTGGATTCCATTATTAATTTAGGGAAAAACTACCAAAAATTCCAAATTTTTTCCAAAGTAACAAATTTACCATAAACTTTTTTTTTGACATGAAAAATCCCGAAGTTTACTAACTGTGACACATTTACTCCAAACTTTTTTTTTGTGACACAAAAAACCCTTAACTTTCATTCATGTGACATATTTACCTTAAATTATAGGGCATTTTGGTCTTTATACTTTTTTTTTAAATTTTAATTTTTTTCTTTTTTTCTTTTCTCTTCCTTCCGCTAGCTCTACCATAGCCGGTGGAGGGAAGCCGGCGGTCGACGAGGGCTGCCCTTGCTGGCATTGGCCAAGTCTGGCGAGGGCACCCCTTGCTCGATGCCGAGGAGGATAGCCCTTGCCGGATGCCGACTTTCCTTTACCGGCTAGCGGAGGGAAGAGAAAAGAAAAAAAGAAAAAAAGAAAAAGGAAAAATAGAAAGAATAACAGAAAAATGCCCTTAATGAGGTAAATGTGTCATAGTTTGCAAAGTTGGAGGCTTTCATATCACAAAAAAAGTTTGGGGGTAAATTTGTCATTTTGAGCAAAATTTGGGATTTTTTGTGGTCTATTCTTGATTTATGACATTCATTTAAGACACATTCTTACCTTCTTCTTCTTCATTTTTCCTTCTTTTCTGGTTTCTTTTTTTTTCTTTTTTTTTTTTCCCATTTGGGACAAAATTGGCATCCCACTTTTCCAAAAAGTAACTTATTTGACAAATAACCAACTAGTTATGAATGAGTTATATTTTTATTTGTGTTGTCCTAGGAAACCATTATTCTAAAAATAAGTTGTGCATGTATAAGAGAGAAAAGAATAATCTAGAAGTTTTCATGAATGTACTTAAAATTTGACATTATATTATAGTCCATGTATTTTAACTGCTCAACTATCATTTTATTCAATGAATGTAATATTAAATTTATATATAATTTTTATGTCATCATTGCACAATTCTCTAAACATCCATTATTATCGTGCAAATTCAAAAGAAAATGCTCCCCTAAATATTATTACATGGAATATTATCTCCACTTGATGACAAGGAATAACTAGCTATTAATAAAGGTTAGTAATACTCTTCAATCAAAAGTGTGACCCATAATAGATAATGTGGAAATATTTAAGATTGAATTGGCATATTTGAAAGATTTAAGACTAAATTGGCAAATTGTCAAAAATTTTAAGATTAAATTGGCCAAACTGAAAGGTTTTGGACTAAACATCACAAGTATAATAGGTGTAGGACTTTTTTGATAATTTTTCCTATTTTGACCACCTAGCTAATACATAATCAATGTCTTTAATGTCCATGTTAGCACATGGTATTCGCTTTGACCAATTCTCTTCACTCTTTCATATTCAAAAATGCCCCCCCCCCCCCCCCCCCCAAAAAAAGTGAAAAGCAAAAGACTATTATTCAAATTAATTTGTATCCTCTATGAATTTATGGGACTACTACAAACTGTTTTAAAAAGCTTAAGCCGTTAAATAAATGTGTGGTTTAACATCTAAATATTCAAAGACTCCTTCTCACATGTAAGTTAAATTTTGCCCTAAACATAAAGTGTGAAAATATGTGATTGGGGAGACAAACAAGGGCTTAGAAATGCTATTATAAAATTTAAGTTATTAGATGAATACGTGATTTAATATTTAATCACTCTAATGTATTTGTATCTAAACACTTGAGACTCCGTATAGTTGGCGGTTGACCTATATAATGAAATGCATACTTTAATGGACTTGCAAGTCTCCATCCATTTAGTAACATTCAATTCAACCAGTTAATGCTCACATGCATGACGCCATCGCATCCCCAATACAAATGCGGAATTATAGGGAGGGTCAACCGATCCCCTCCTAATCCAAGTATGTACTCCAAGAGTACGGTCAGGTTCCATGAATTGTTTGCTTTATGTTGTTGTAAATCAACATCAGCTCTTGCTGCATTGTTTCTCACTCAACGTGCATTCCACTTTCCAATCCCCAACACGAATCGATGTATGGTTCCACGCTCCCGCGTAGAAAGCGATGCCTTCTTTTGTAGATTTATTTAACCCCACTTGCCGCAAAATCTGGTTTCTTGACCGCAATTACAATCTATCCACTCGGTGGTAACAAGTCTTCTACATACGCGATCTTATAAGCAGAAAATCGATTTCATCATCATGGAATGAATTCTTGAATAACTGAAAAGCAGAATATGCACCCATGTCACTTTCTATCCATCCACTCGTAAACAAAATAAGTTATATGCACTTTATTAGTCTGTTTTGTAACGGTTAAATTTTTTAAAAGACGGTTTGTCTAATATAATGTCAAATTACATATCATGAGTTCAAATTTCGACCCCCTCTCTTCTCTTTCTACTAGCACGTTACTGTTGTTGTTCTGTCTTTTTTCTCCATCTTCTATCATCTATATATATATCATTGGCACATATCTAGTAGCTCAAGTTTGGAGAGAAAGGGATGATGGAAACACTGTTCGAATGCCTTTAACATTACAACAGAGAAGTCACTTGTTGATTCCATGGCGACGTAGCTTAGTTTAGTCACTAGGGTTTCTCCTTGAATGGGATTAAAAGCAAATAAGCATGTTCAAAGACGCCAGAGAAATGCCTAAGAAAGCGGCTGTTTGTACTCCAGCTCATCACCACGTGGCACGTGGCTCACTCTCAAAGTAAAACGTGTTAAAGACTTTGTTCTAAGTTCCTCACCAGATGCATTTTTCATTTTGCACGTCGTATGTTAGTCGTCAACACACTGATTATATAATGTTGTTTTACTTGGGATTGTATCAATGTACTATACGAAAATCGTATTATTAATTGTTTACTAGGCTTAATCCATTATGAACTTATATATAGCATCCTAGTTTTTTTTTTTTTTTTTTTTTTTTTTTTTAATATATAGCCATGAAAAGATGTGTTTTTGGCTTTGTAAATTGATAATTCTTAGGCATTTTGCAGTTAGAACATCCCGTAACCACGACACCACCTATTAGCAACATCTCAGAAACAACTCCATCGAGCATCGACGCACCGTGGCTTTAGAGTATTCTGTGCCTAAACAGAAATAGTGTTAAAACACACCACAACATGACGAGATAATGCAATATGATTGCAGCAAAAGTGCTCGTCAACACTAATATGATTACGATCCACTAACAGAGCGACAAACATTACCTCAAGGATATTATAAAATAGACGGACTATATGCTGCGAATGGAATATGGGATCCATTGTTTTCGCATCGACCATTTGATCAATCAATTAATTTATGGGGAGTTGGATACATTTATTACTGCAGAGAGATGGAACTCTCCTAATTAAATTTAATTGCATTGTCGACACATTTTTTGAGGTGAAGAATGATATAATCCATTCCAATGATTAACATGCATCAACTATGTACAACGTTATTACTGTCCATATAATAGAAGAATCAAAATCATTTTCCTTTGTTGAGGTAATAACTGATGGTGAAAAGGGAACTTGGGTACTAGCTAGAAAGAAAATTATACATGGAGAACAAGCTCCATCCAGCTTCTCTTTTTTAGGTTAACATTCATTCATATTCTGCATGCGCGAGCAGTTTTTTTTTTTTTTTATCGGCGTGCGAGCAGTTTGATTGCTTGGTTTGCATTATTCTTCCGGAAATTGATAGAATAAAATAAGAATTGAAGGAACAGCATTAAATTTATGGCCGGCAGCTGCTTGGCTCCGTTCAAGCGGACGAATTGATTGAGAAATCTGAGAATAATAATGCGACGGCTCGTTGCTGAATGCGATAGGGTTCTGACTTTCACAACATTCTAAACCCTAATATTCTCCGTTTTTGTTTATTTTGGGCCGGACGATGACCAGCTGACCACTTATCAGGTCACATGCTCGCCGTACATATCACCCGCACAAGCACCAGTACGTGATAACGTGCAAGCTTAGAAAAACTATCTCATCATTGTAACTATTAATTTAGACCCGCATATTTTATGTTACTTACTGCATATATAAGGAAGATCGACAACCAAAACCCACTATAAATTACGGCCCCATCTGCCTATCTTGTATCATCCAACTGCCTCTCTCTCTCTCTCTCTCTCTCTCTCTGCCTCGAGTACATTATTTTCTCGACAAAAAATTAAAGCAAATGGCTAAGCAAGTCATCTTTCTCATGCTCACATGCTTGGTCTTGATTAGCCCAACCGAAGCGGACTACAATGTGGTGAGATATGGGGCGAAGCCGGACGGGGCGACGGATGCAACAGAGGCATTCCTGAGGGCGTGGAAGGCGGCATGCGGATCGGCTCAGGCTGCTACGATTTACGTGCCGAAAGGGCGGTACGTGCTAAAGGCAGTGGAGTTCCGGGGTCCTTGCAAGAGCCGGATGACGGTGAAGATTGATGGGACGTTGGTGGCACCGACGGACTATTGGGCACAGGGGGATTCAGGGTACTGGAT
Organism: Eucalyptus polyanthemos subsp. polyanthemos; assembly: GCA_017140185.1. Classification (NCBI taxonomy): domain Eukaryota; kingdom Viridiplantae; phylum Streptophyta; class Magnoliopsida; order Myrtales; family Myrtaceae; genus Eucalyptus; species Eucalyptus polyanthemos. Next base: position 11,178,455 of record CM029465.1, on the reverse strand, counting down.
ATTGTTCAGACAGGTGAACAAGTTGACTGTGGTCGGTGGGAAACTGGATGCCAAGGGTGCTGGTTATTGGGCTTGCAAGAATTCTGGCCGGAGTTGCCCTCCCGGCGCTAGGGTACGTTTGTCTATTGTGTACGGATTAAGAAACTGACTTCGCTTATCATATCAACATGCTAAATTAATTGTTCATTAGCCGAAGCGGTTATTTGACAATTTTACGATACTTTCATTCTTGCTTCCATCAAAATGCTTCAAAATTTTCATGACGACATAAAATCTTTAACTTTCTTTTTTTTCTGCACAGCATATGTAATGAACCTATTTATGGGGATGTTTTCTCATGAGTTTGTGTGAAAACTAATTCAGTCAATAACATTCAACTGGGCCAATGACATCGTGCTAAGCGGATTGACGTCGATCAATAGTCAAGAAACGCATATCGTGATAAATAGCTGCAATAATGCGGTGGTGCGGAACGTGAAGGCGATCGCTCCGGACCAGAGTCCCAACACAGATGGCATTCACGTGCAATCGTCAACTGGTGTCACCATCACTGGGAGCACACTCCAGAGCGGAGATGATTGCATATCAATAGGACCTGGCACTACCAATCTATACATGTCTGACATCAAATGTGGTCCGGCCATGGCATTAGGTACTAACCCTTCACTAGTGCGCCATCTATGTCCCTCATATCTTAAAATTTAAAAGGCCCCAAATTTTTTAGTGCTTAATGATAACCGTTCGTGCGTGGCTCGATATAATTTCAAAATTAAATGGTTGTGGCACAGCATTGGGAGCCTAGCGAGGGATGCGACTGAAGATGGAGTCCAAAACGTGACCCTGACGAATGCGGTGTTCACTGGATCCGACAATGGGGTCCGGATAAAGTCATGGGCCAGGCCCAGCACTTCCTTCGTCAGGAACGTCCTCTTCCAGAACATAGTCATGAATAATGTGCAGAACCCAATCATCATTGACCAGAACTATTGCCCCAACAACCAAGGCTGTCCTCGTCAGGTATAATCCACAATTCATTAACTTCAAAGTCCACCACAAAAACCAAATTTAGCGAATTAATTCGCCGGTCGTTCGCAGAGTTCCGGGGTGAAGATTAGTCAGGTGACATACAGGAACATACGAGGGACATCAGCAACTGAGAATGCGGTGACGTTCGATTGCAGCAGGAGCACGCCATGCCAAGAGATCAGACTACAAGACATTCATCTCACCTACATGGACAAGGCGGCCTCTTCTTCTTGCAATAACATAGGGGGCACCAGCAGCGGACTCCTGGTGCCTCAAAGTTGTCTGTGATGGATCAACTATTCACCTAGTTTACGGGCTTAATGTTGTTACTAATCAAATGTTCGAAAAGTGGGTGTGCACACCAACGTGGATGCACTTATTTAATCTGCCCCCATGATTTGAGTGTTGCAATAAATTCCACCTTTTGATCTCACCGCCCCCTCCTTTTCTTTTTACATGATTAAAGCGGAGCGGGATGCTTTCCCTTCTTAATCCATTTCCTCATTCTCTAAATGCTTCACCCCCTTCAAACTCTATTTTATCCTTCTTACCTAACTTTAATTCCACGGACGTCAATTCACACCTGAAAGGATTCCTTTCACATAAGAAACCCTAATGCTATTTGATCTTTGTTTTGGTTCTTACTCATGATTAAACAATGCACAATGGATGAAGATGTTCCTCCTAATGTCAACTCTAACATGTCAACTTAAGCTGCGTTGATCAGACTTTTGGGGAAATTTTTTGAAAAATGCAAAGGGTTTTAGGTTAAATAATTTTTTCAAAATGCAAATTATGTTTAGTAAATTGTAATTTAAATGTCTTTTATAAATTAATTTTGGCCAAAATAATGTTTGGAAAATTATTTTTGCAAAAGACTTTTTCTTTTGTTTAATAAAAAAGGTAAAAGAAAATTTAAACCATTTGCCGGCCCAACAAAAGAGTAAGGCCACCAACAACCCGGATCCAGCACTAGTGGCTGCCATCTGAGGTCACACTATCCCAACCGACCACTCGTGCAGGTCACGCACGATCCCAAGCAGCATAGGCCTCTCAGGGCTGAATCTAGCCCCTCGCTAGCCACCCTTACGTAGAGAAAATAGACAATTATAACAAAGGCAAAATTAAAAACCTAAGAAACTGGTTAGGGCAGTTTTGTAGAAAAAAAGATATACTAAACATAGAGTGAACTTTTCGGAAATGCTAAAATCCCGAGGTGGGAGATTTCCCTTGGATGTTTAACCCTCACAAGGGTCAGCATTTGACCAAATGCTGGACAAAATATTTGCCAAATACTCTCAATTTTTCCTGAGCAGCCATCGAGCCGAGCCCCCCTAATAAAAATGTTTATGATCAGGCGAACAAAGTTAAGATAATCCATTCTACTTGTCCTATTGGATCTGAAGAGTTTTGATATAATACATCCCGACACCTCTCACTGATCATAAATACATACTTAGGTGTAATAATGCTAATCTAATCACCTATTGGGCTAATTAAATTATTTTAACCATCCTAGCTATTTAACAACATACTAACCTAACTAACTACAATCTCTAACCACCTAATTAACTAATCTAACTAACCTAATTTAACTAAACAAGCTAATAATTAAACTAATCACACTTAAACTAATCACCATTTAAGCATCATTAACACCCTAATGAGAGTTTATACATAAACTCACCAGTTTAGCGCAAAAATCGGTTCACAGTGACGGTGGCACGATGATGGCCGAAACTTGGACTTACAGCAGTGCTAAAGGAAGCTTGGACCAGGACAAAAAGGCCTTACAGCCCACGGCCAAGGCTGTCTCCACTCTGTTGAAGACTGAAGGTGTTGTTGGGCTACTCGGGACTGGGCTGAAATGGTGAAGCGGGCGTGAGGTTGAGTGAATCTACTTCGGTGGACACTGGGCTGGACTTGCGTGGGCTATATAGCAAGGGAATGGGCTGGCTTCGGCACGGCTTGATCGAGCAGATGAAGCCAGCGGCTTCGGTGGAGAAGGGCGTTGATCGAGAGGGGAAATAGACAAATGAAGGGGGTGAGCTAGCAACGGCAGCATGAAGAAGCGAGTCAATGGAGGGAGACAACCGATGGTGGTGGAGCAGTAAAATTCGGTCGCTGCTTAGGGGAGCGTTGCGGACAAGACGGTGGAGTCACGTGGAAGAGTCAACATCGATGGGGTTTTGCTGGGGTTTAACTCGATAGAGGGGGAGGAGACGTGTGGTCGATTGAAGTCGTTGGTGGAGGTTGCTTCGGTGGAGGGAATAGGCGATGGGGGAGCAGAGGAATGAGACGAAGAAGAAGGGACGCGTGAAGGTGCTGAAGAAGAAGAAGAAGAAGAAGAAGAAGAAGAAGAAGAAGAAGCAAGACTCAACTGGTGAGAGAGAGAGCTCGTCGCATGAAGGAGAGAAGCAAGACTCAACTGGTGAGAGAGAGAGCTTGTCGCATGAAGGAGAGAGGGAAACAGCTTGGTGTGCGAGGGAAGCCGAAGGAGGGGGGTAAAAAAGTCAAAGTAAAAAATATTTTTTTTGATACTCAAGATAAAAATCTATATTCATCGTATCAAAGTCCCACAAGTCTTCATGTTCATCCCCTTTGTCCCCCATAATACTTTCTTGCATAAAATCCCATAAATAACCAATTTTGGTGCTAAATGTTGCAGCCCACATACAAGCCTACGAATTTCATCAATTTGGACCTCAATTTCTTCACCAAATTCCCTAATTTGATGTCCAATTTTGCTGAGGAAGAAGCTCACACAATTTCCATAATTTCCCTTAACCAGATAGCTCATTTTGAAGGCAAAACATCCCCTTGAAAATTGCCAACCAAATTTCCTTTCTTTTCCGAATTGTTCGAAATTGATTTTCCATAAAAAAAAAACTCGGGCTTGCCGAAATCAGAAGATGAGTCAATGTTCCTAAATTAAATCATTGTCGACACCTAAATTTTGATGATCCTTTTAGTCATTTATCACATTAAAAAATTCGGGATTAATTTTAACCCCTAAAAAATATATAGTTAATTAATTAATTGCATAGCATATAATTTTAGGTGCATTTATTTACATTGGATCGGTGACAGATGAGTTTGATTTGCTGGTTTTGAGCTTTAAGTTGACAAGTCGGACTAAACCCACGAAGAGAGCAATTTGGACCCAAGTCCGTATTTGAAAAAAATTCTATTGCAATTTTTGAAAAATCAATAGAGAATATTCAATTTTGCAAAAGAAATCTAGAAAATGTGTGGAAAATAAAAGTGATATTGCATGCAGAAAAAAATCGTCACGGATGTTGATTTAAAAAGGAAATTAAAACCCTAATATTTGGTCTATAAAAAAGGTTACTCATGTTGAATTTCAATAATAAGCTACACGTATAGCACAAAAGGAATCTCTCGGTTTTCGAAGGGGGAAAATTCACCAAAAGGTTTTCTAAAGTTAGAAGGGTTTTTTCCTTCCTTCGGAGGAAAAGTAGGAAAAAAAAAGTAGAGAGAGAGAGAGAGAGAGCGAGAGATAGAGGAGGAAAAGTAAAATCAGAAGCAGCATAGGAGGGGAGTGATTGGACATTCACTGTTCATTGTCTTGCCCACGTACGCTGCTTTGCATCTGCAACCAACCGGCTGGCTCCTCCTCACCCGCGCTGCGCTCGCACCGCCGTTCGACTCCATAGGAGGAGCTGCATTTCTGGTCCGACGCCGCTGCCCGTGTCGTTTCGCTGAGCCGCCGCACAACTCCGCCTCTGGTCGACGCCTCAGCCCATCCGTCTCCACCCTTTGCTCCACACCTCCGCTAGTCACCGCCTCCGCGAGTCTGCCCTTCCGCATCTCCGCCTCTGTTCGCCGCACCAGCACCTGCCGCTGAAGCTCCATTTGCAAGACTCGACGTTGCTCCGCTCGCTGTAGCAGGCCCCGAACCAGACGCCAGCTCCCTTTGCCCGCGACCTAGAACCCTTCATCGAGCCCGAACACCAGATCCACTTAGCAGCAACGACTGCAGCATCCCACTTGCCACTGTCCTCCTTGTGGTGACCCAGCGCCCAATGCCGTCGTTGCTGCCTCCCTCTCGGCGTCGCTGCTACCTCCACCTGGCCCCGAGCGACCCACTTGCTCCCACGACGCCTCTATCTGCCGTCTCTGCCCATAGCACTGAAGATCTCGAGCCCCCTTCGCCGACACCACCGCTCGATCTGCTGAGTTAGGAGCTGCAACCCGAAGTCGTCACGCGACGCCACTGGAGGCCGACCTCCCTGCTACTAGGTTTTCCCCTCTGCTCGAGCCCCTGTCATTGCTGCTCTTGATCCAAGCCTGCTGTAGCGCCCAACTTTTGGATGCAAATTGCGCAACCCCAAGATCTCCATAACTAGAACAAGAACATGCATAATTGAGTAGAAAGATTAACGCGCATGTTTTGGGATCCATCGAATATAAAGCGGAAGTAGAAAAGGGATTACTCACTCATAAAGGGGATCCACTATTCTTGAAGCGGAAGCGAAACACAATGTTCCACACGCAAGTCCTTCTCCTCTATTGCCCTCCGTATCACTAGCTCAATGAGGCGACCCCCTCACGTGTAGCGTTAAGTAAACACCTCTTAGGTGAGGATACATGTGAGAATTATGGTTAGAGAAGAGACTTGAGCACTATTTATAGAGTTTTTAGCCAATCTCACTCATTACAGGTCAGGCTCAACTCAGCTCACACTAGCCAGCCCATATTAGATTAATTAAGAAATCTTCTATCTCACCTTAAACTAACCCTGTTTTACGGTAACCGTAAAAACAGTAAATTACAATATCAATTAATTTAGTCAACATCAGGAAAACTCTTACACCAGCTTCATCTGCAGCGCCCCTACTGCCGCTTGCTGAGCTGCCCGCCCCTTGCTACTCCTGCACCAGTGGCGGTTGCTTCTTTGCTGTTGTTGGTTTGGGCTTGATACCTCTTGCTGGAGCTCTGACGAACAACCCCTGTTCCGAACGACGACCATCACCCCCCCAGTGAACCATCATCACAGCTACCGTCCTTAGCAGCGTCGAGCCTCCATCCGTGGCTCAACCCATTGATTGGATTTTTGGAAAATTCAAACTTAAGTAGAAATTTGTTTTATTTTATTTGATAGGTTTATTTTTTAAGTAGATTTAATTTATTAGGTAAATTTACTTGATCTTATTTTAGTTTTGATGTTTTTTTTTCTTTATTTGAAATATTTCCCAATGCATGATCAAAATCTCTAATGTGGCATCCAATTCGCAACTGCACAAATTTTTATTTTATCTATAAAGCTTTAGATAAAATAATTATTCACGCGGTGTAAAATTGATATTTTGATCTTTAAAACTTAAGATCAATTTATCAATTTTATTAGCGAGATAATCAAGTTTGAATTTCAATTCGAGTGATGGATAATATTTTGATGACCTCCTAATTGTTCTGTTGATCCCAAAAGTTCAAAAAAAAAACAAAATTACATTTGCATTCCATGTAGATTAGAATTGATTGCATGATAGGTTAGTTTTTTTTTTTTTAAATGCAAGTTTAGAAGGCATTTAGAATGGATAGCATTTCACTTTAGTTTTATTTTTACTTAGGAATTTCCATTAAATAAAACAAAAAACCATTATGCAAATGTCATGTAAAAGTAGGGCATCATTTGTATGTCATTGCATATTAGGATAAATTGCATATTTCATTTTAAATTTAGATTAATTTAGATAGATTGCATCTTAGGTTAGAGATTGTTAGGTTAAGATAATTTCTTAGTTTAAATTTGGGTTTAGCCTGACCTAATCCTTAATATAAGTTGGATATAATCTCAATTTAGCTAGATAATTTTCATATCTTTCTAATTTCGAATTTCACATAAAAAAATGCAAACAATGACTTAGGATAAATTAGTTTCAATTCCTATGATAGATTGCATACCTATTAAGAAAACACAAAAAAAAAAAATGTCATTGCATGTCATATAGAATTAGATTTATGAAATGCATGCCATTTAATGATTGTTGCTAGGTCCATTTAATTAGAAATTGTCTGTCGTTAGAATTAGGTTATATTGCATTGTTATAAATCATATCTAAGATTGATGATGTGAATTCTTGTCTAATAATGCAAATGCTTTCGTTGCTATGAGGTAAGTCCTGCATTTTTTTTTATTTGCTTTCTTGGGTGTTAAATTGGTGGATTGCATACCCACATGATCACCTCATATATTAGGGAAATAGATTTAAATGAATCTAAGTTGCTTGCAAAAAAACATTTTTGAAAATAAAAAGAAATCGTATCGAAAGGACACTAGAGAAGTCTAGTGTAACCAAGTCCTCGTACCCAAAGTTTCTGGCTCGTAGGAGTAAAATAATTCTCCAATTATTTTACTTAGGTGTCTAATCAACCTACCATAAACTGATTAGTGGCGACTCCTAGATAAAATCCATTTGTATATGAAGAAATTTGAATTTAAGTCGTGAATTGGTATGAGCTTAGAAGAGCCCGAGCTAAGTTTAGACTTAATAATTCATTAGCCTAATTTTAGGAGGTGCACCTGAAATTTTGATTGCGACAATCGTGAAATAACATAACTTTCAATTTCTAAAATTGGGTTGAAATTCGTGGTTAATTTTAACCGGTCGCGATTTTAGTGCGACCTAACCTACCGGGTAGCTTTTAGGAATTTTTAGCGCATTTGATCCATGGTCGATTATTTTCGATCCACATTGTGCATCTCTGATTTATAGGCGACTCTTAGTTGTCGTAAAAATATTGAGGTTTTAAATATGGGCACGGAGTACATAAACAACAGAAAAATCAATTCATTATCGTTTGACAGAAATTTCACAATTATGTGGAATCACCCACATTTTAATCACATGTCTTTGTTGAACTGACCTATCTTCGATCTCTAGTCAATTTTAATGGTGTCATATTGACCCTTGCAGATTAGCACGATCGAGCAGTTGATTTTTTTATCAAATTCTCAAATCTATAGCGTTTAGATTCTTTAACGGCTTCACCTAATAAGCTAATTATCTCATGAGTGGCAAACTCAGAGAAAATGGCTATATACACATTGATAAAAAAAACAATTTCATTTTATCGAAAACAGGGTTGAAATCAAGATGTCACATCAAGTCCTCCATAACCCCATTAGGAGGGTCGGTTGCACCCTCGCCTAGAGTGGTGTAGATTGCAACGGCAGGGATATCAAATCCCTAAAAGGGACCTACCCTATACCCATTAAGTTTATGGTGAAACCACTCCCTAAATCAATGAGGTACCCTCTGAAGTAGGTCCTCATTGACCTAGACAGTGGTCATAACCAGCTCATACCCAATGACTCCTAGGAACAGGGACATCTATGCTCTACTCAATGACAGCTCGAGGCTGACCAAAATGTTCTGGAGGGACCACCATCTAAGGACCTAAAAAGAATGAGCCAACGATGGGGTAAGACAATGTTTTGACAAGTTCATCACCTAAACCCTGACTAGGAAAGAAATACGCCTGGGGGCGACCTAACCACACAACCATATAACCACAGAGACTTACCTCGTCTCAGATCATTCCTGCATGTTAGTAATGTTCATATCACAGACATAAGCAATAATAAAACTCAATCAATTGGAATGTCACATCTCATATCTCAAACAAGTACATGGGTCCCGATTGTAAAGCATAATTGTTATAACACGTCTCATACTGTGCCATATGATTTTGTCCCATAATCAGGCGCTGTTAAGACACTCAATCACGTGTTCCAATTTTATCATGGCCCAACGGGTACGGCCTACTCGACATTCGGCGATCTTCTTGCATAACCAGGCATTGTCTCACCCCATTGAGCATGGCAACGTCTACATCTAGATGACAATCCCGAAAGAACATCGGTCTAGAGTCTATTGTAATCGGCATCCGTTGTCTAAAGGCATCCCATATAAGGGCAACGTTCACCCAACGCACGTCAAGGATGGGTTGTCATAACCATTCATGTACCCATCCAATTCCGGCCAAGACATTGTGCTTTGCATTCAAATGTCCCAATCAAAATAATGCACTTAGCCCATTTTCTTCGTATTAAAAACACACAATAAAATAATTATGTGTGGGTACACAGTCAATTTGAACCAGAAAAATCAATATCCTCCCATTTAAAATCCCATTGTTTGATATAGTCTTTAAAAACGCTTTCAGTGTCAAAACCCGACACTCAATAATTTTTAATTAATTACCAAAATTTCGTAATTTTGAAATAAATACTCAAAATCACAATCACCACTCAATTTACATAAATTAACACTTAATTGCATAAAATAAGCACACTATTGCAATAAACACAAAATTTTGATCACTTAGATTGAAAACGCTAATCTAACCACCTAAATGGCCTGGAAAATTAATGCACCTATCTAGATAAATAGTACAATTTATTTGGCTTATAATCAATCTATTCTAACCACCTAACAATCATAATTAAACAATTAAATCACTAATCCAAACTAACTAACCACCTAATTTTATCTTAGGCTAAGTTAATCAACCCTTAAGCATAATTAACCTTCTAAGCAAGGTTTAGTAAGTAAACTTACCGATTTAGCGGGCCGGTGAGTCCATGGTGACGGTGACACTAAGGCAAGAACCAAGCATGGAGCAACACCAATGAAGGTTTGGATGGGGTTGGAAAAGTCTCACGAAGCCTCACGGCCACCCTTGGCCCTCAGTTTTGTGGCTAACCCAAGGGCCGGACCAAAGGGGTTGGAATGGCGGGTTGAGGCAACAAGGCAGCTAGACGGGCGATGAGGGGGCTTGGCGATTGACGGGCTAGCTCGTGTGACGGTCGATGGTGGCGAACGAAGAAGCTAGAGTGGCTCGCGGCTTCGAGATGATGAGCAGGAGGCGTGAACAATGGGCACAACGTACAGGCGTGATTGAACGGCTTCGGTGGGCTCGGCGTGGGTTAGGCTGCTCGGCGGTGTTCAGCTATTGTAGGGGGTCTCTTTAGTTTGCTGGCTGGTCTTTGAGCTCTCCAACACTTCAATAATGGAGAAAGGAGAGAAGAAGAGGAAGAAGAAGGGCTGCAGCTGGTGAGGGGGCCACAAAATATCTTAAACACTTGAGTTTTATGCCCCACCACCTTCAGCCTTGACCAGCAGCCCCTTTGCTGCACCAAGGCTTCCTCAAGAAGTCTCCCAAATGGTCCGAAAGGTTGCTGTACCTCCTAACTACGAATTTTGAACATTTGGCCTCTAATTTCATATAATTCCTCACCAAAACTTCTCTAATTGAGCTCAAATCAAAGGCCAAGATGTCAAGGAGGATGCACACAACATGTTTCATATTTTTCCTTACCAAGTATTCATTGCCAAAAATGCAACCAAAAATGATCTTCTGATTTTCCTGGTCCAAAATAGCCATACTTTGAATTTTTGCCGAAAACTCGGGTTTGTAGAAAAATCTTTGGAGGATTAGTTGATGTTCTTAAAATGAATTGTGACATGAAAAAAATTAAATTGAGTTCAAATTTGTGGTTAATTTCAATCGGGCGCGATTTTAGCGTGACTTAATGTGTCGGGTAACTTTTAGGAATTTTTAAAGTAATTAACCTGTGGTCGATTATTTTCAAGCCACATTGTACATCTTCGACTCATTGGTGATTCTCAGTTGTCGTGAAAATTTTGAGATTTCAAATATGGGTAGAAGGTATAGAAATGACAGAAAAATCGGTCTAGTGCCGTTCGATGAAAATTTTGCAATTTTATGGAATCATCCACTATTTGTTCACATGCCTCTATTAAAATGACCTATCTCCGGTCTATGATCAATTTTGAACGTGCCGTATTGACCCTTGCAGATTAGCACGATCGAGCAGTCGATTTCTGATCGAATTCTCAAATCTATTGCGTTTAAATCTCTTAACGGCTTCATTAAATAGACTAGTTATCTCATGAGTGATCAGCTTAGAGAAAAGAATTATAGGTGTATCGACGAAAAGCCCAACTCATTCAATTAAAAACAGAATCAGAAAATTAGGATGTCACAACTTTTATCATCTTATAAAAATTTTGTCATCGAAATTTAACGTATTACAAATCTTAAACAAAAATTTAAGCGTATTGTTGTCTCATCGAATCTTCACTTTCTCAGTTTGCTCCTTCTGTCCCATGGTGTTGCCAGATCACTTTAACTAACAGGATTGTCTTGGTGCGCAAAACTTATTCCTTTAGATCTACAATCTGAATCGGTCTCTCCATGTACGACACCTTGTTGTCCACGTCTAACTCTTCAAAATTTAGCACGTGGGTTGGGTTAGACTCATACTTTCTCAACATTGACACGTAGAAGATGTCGTGCACTTGCACTAGTCTCGGCGGCAACACAAGGCGATATGCCAAGATCCCTATTCTTTCTAGAATCTCAAAGGAACCTCGTACCTCGGACTTAGCTTCCCTTTCTTGCCGAAGCGCGCAGTACCCCCCATCGGTAACACTTTCATAAAGATGTGTTCATCAACTTGGAATTCCAAAGGACTTCAACACTTATCTACGTAGCTTTTCTAGTGGCTTTGAGTGTCTTTAATCTATCCCTGATGATTGCAACTGTATCTATTGACTATTGAACCAGCTTTACGCTTGTGATTTTTTGTTCTCCGACCTCATCCCAACATACTAGCGTTCTGCATGCTCTGCCATACAACATTTCAAAATGTGCCATCTAAATACTCTATTGGTAGCTGTTGTTGTAGGCAAACTTAACAAGATGAGGCTATTCCTCTCAACTTCCTTTGAAATCTAGCATACATGCTCTCAACATATCTTTGAGAGTTTGAATTATCCTCTCAGACTGGCCATTTGTTTGAGGATGATAAGCCGTACTATACCACAGATTCGTTCCCAAGGCAATTTGCAAACTTTTCCAAAAGACAGCTATAAATCTCGGGTCTCTATCAGATGTAATCGTCACCGGCACCCCATGCAAACGAACAATCTGACACACGTACAATTCTGCATATCTGTCTAATGTAAGGTCGTTCCGTATGGTGATAAAGTGAGCCGATTTCGTTAGTCTATCAACTACAACCCAAATGAAATCATTACCCCTTTTGACTCCTTGGTAAGCCCATCACAAAGTTCATTGTGATGTGTTCCCACCTTTACTTGGGAATCTTGAAAGGTTGTAAAAGCCCTCTCGATTTACAGTGCTATGCCTTCACTTGCCGACATGTCAGACATTTGGTGACACGCTTGGCGATATCCGCCTTCATACTGGTCCACCAATAATATTGACGTAGATTCGATACATTTTCATACTGCCTGAATGAATGTTGTAACTGCTACGATGAGCTTTTGACAATATCTCCTTTTTAAGCTATACACCATTAGGTACACACAATTGTCCATGAAACCTCAGTGTTCCATCTTTAGAAATCTGAAAGTCAGCCTTTCTTTTCTCAGTATCTTCCTGCAGGATCTTCTAAATCTCTAGGTTTGTTAACTGAAGCATCTTGATCTTGATCTAACTTCCGGCTCAATTCTGAAGGTGGCCATAAGATTGGAAATGTGGCCCACCCCAAATTTGAAAACTGAATTTCGAGCTCCCTCGAGTAAAATCCACTCCTTGATCACCATCTGCGCAATTGAAGACTTCCGACTCAATGCATCTACGAGCTTATTGGCTTTTCCACGATGATACACGATGTCACAATCATAGTCCTTAAGAAGTTCCATCTAGCGATGCTGTCTCATATTCAAATTCTTCTAAGAGAATAAATACTTGAGACTTTGATGATCTATAAAGATTTGGAATCTTTCTTCGCACAAATAATGTTTCCATATCTTCAGAGTAAAAATAATTGCCGCGAGTTCCAAGTCACGCGACGGATAATTCAATCCATGAGGTATTAACTGATGGGACGTGTATATAACGACTCTACCATACTGCAACCCAGTCCTCTAAACGACGCATCATCGTAGATCTCGTACCCTTAAGAACCAAATAGTATGGTCAACACATGTGCGGTAGTCAGCTTTTCCTTAAACTCTTGAAAACTACACTCGCACTTATCTGTCTATACAAATTTCTCTTCCTTCTTCAGCAATCGAGTCAAAGGCGAAGCTAATGCTGAAAATCCTTCCACAAACCTTCTATAGTGTCATGCCAATCCCAAAAAGCTTCTGATTTCTATCACTGTCGTCGATCTTAGCCAGTTGATAACTACTTCAATCTTAGTTTGGTCCACGGAGATTCCTTCGCTTGAAATCACGTGACTTAGGAATGCCATACGAGTCAACCAAAACTTGCACTTACTGAATTTGGCGTACAGTTCATGATTTCTCAGTGTCTGAAGCACCATCCTCAAATGCCTTTTGTGCTCTTTGGGACTTCTCGAGTACATTAGGATATCGTCGATGAACACGATCACAAACTGATCTAGATACTCTTTAAACAATCGGTTAATCAAATCCATTAAAGCAGCTGGGGCATTCGTCAAACCAAACGGCATTACAGTGAACTCATAATGGATGTATTGAGTATAAAATGTTGACTTTAGTATGTCCTCATTTCCGATTCTCAACTGATGATATCCTGTCCTCAAGTTGATGTTAGAGAATATTGACGCTCCTTATAAGTAGTCAAACAAGTCATTGATCATCGGCAGTGGATACTTGTTCTTGATCATCACCTGATTGAGTTGACGATAGTCAATGCAAATGTGCAACAAACCATCTTTCTTCTTCACCAATAGAACCAGTGCTCCCTAAGGTGATGCACCGGGGCGTATGAATCCCTTATCCAACAACTCCTACATCTGCACCTTCAGTTTTTTCAACTTAGATAATGCAATGCGGTAAAGAGCCTTAGAGATTGGCTTCGTTCTGGGAGCTAACTCAATCACGAACTCAATCTCTCTTTCTAGTGGCAGACTTAGTAATTCCTTTGGAAACACGTCTGGAAACTCCTGAACCACTGCGATATCTTCAATATTTAGCTCTTCAACCATCGTATCCACGACAATCGCCAAGTAACCTTGACAACCCCAATCTAACAAATGGGTTGCCTCAAGTGATGAGATTAAGGTAATCGAGAGTCATCCTCGACAACCAATAAACTCGAAACTTTCACCCATTAACGGGTTAAACTAAATCGCTTTACGATAGCAGTCTATCTTAGCTCATTACTTGGTGAGTTAGTTCATGCCAATTATCACATCAAAATCATACATGGCTAGGACATCAAAGAAAAAACCATTATGACACATCCCATTTCGTGCCACACAATTTTGTCCTATAATCAGGTGCGGTTATCTCATATTGATGGTTCAATCCACGCTCAATATCCAAACTCAAGGCTCTAAAGGTGGCTCCCACGAAATTACGTTATCATGTAGCACTTAGCCTTTGACCACATATAGTAAGAGTACAAGGCCCTAGAGGTGGCTCCCATGAAGTTATGTTATCGTGTAGCACTTAACCCTTGACCTTGTATGTCGGTAGTGCAAGGCCCTAGAGGTGACTCCCAGGTAACTCAAGTCATCATGTAGTACTTAGCCTTTGACTACAAGGCCTTAAAGGTGACTCACACAAAATTTTATTGTTGTGTAGCACTTAATCCTTTACTCTTTCACAACACATTTGATTTCCTTAACACGGCACATCATCTTTCAATAGTCATCACATAATCACTCATTTGCATAATTTAGCAATAAATTTCATATATCAATGCAACCGCATCACCAAATATACATTATCTAGCAAGCTTGATATCAAGAACAACCACAAAACTAAAATCGGCCCTAACCAATAGAAACCGGGATCACTCGCACATTTCCAATTTTAATTCTAGAAACATAATCAAAAGAACTTGGAAAATTTTCAAATTTGAATATGTTATAAAGGACACTTAAACAAACACTTTTTTTTTTTTGTGAAGACATCTTGACTCAGATCCTTCTAGATTAAGAGTAGTAAATCGCCCAAACTATTACAAAAACTGTACTGTGCCCAAAAAGTCCGTTTTCCAAAATCAGTTTGGTTCAAGGTCCAAACCTTGTCCATTTAATCTGAAATTTGAATATGTTAAATTAAAAGATGTGATGAACAACTTTTGTGAAGAAACTCTCTCAAAAATCTGATCTTAAGAGTTGATAAAAATCATTTGAACACCAAAAGGTCACAAGTTCCAACATAATCCGAGATTCTATTTTGCAAATAACGAAGCTGAAATATCATTCTTTTTAAATCCCTAAAATATTGAGTAAAATATATGTTATAGCTAAAGATGTCTAGAACATTTTTTTAAGAAGTTATCAACCTTAAAATTGTAGCACATTTGATCTCATAGAAATAGCAAATGACGAGGGTCTAATAACCAGATTCGAGGGAAGTCCACTAAATTAGACTAAACCACCCTCATTAGTGCTAATCTAACCAATTAAATTTACACTAATCCATATTAAGACTAATATAACCAAAATAGATTAACATTAATCCATCTTAAGGCTAATCTCACTTAACACTAATTTAACTAAGTTAATTAGCACAAATCTAACCCCTTAAGTTTAATTAACAACATAATTAAGGATTATAGAGTTAACTCACCAAATTAACGAGGTAACGGATCCATGGCGACAGCGGCATGACGACAATGAGATCCTGTGTCTACGACAACTCCAACGGAGGGCCGAAAGGGGCTGAAAACAGCCTTGCAAGCTCACTGCTTGTTGCTAGTTTCGGTGCTGAGTTGAGGTTGAACGGCTTGGCTGAGGTGGGCTAGACTAAGTTGGCTTGCGGGAGGGTGGAAAGGCGTGGGACTGGACGGCGTGGGGGACGGCTGGTTTGGTGGGTAAGTTGCAACAACAACAATGGAAGAAGATGAAGATTTGAGGAAGAAGAAGTTGAAGTTGGCTTTTGCTAGAGTGGTTTGCACGCACAAATGGAGAAGAGAGGGGAGGAGAGGGGACAAGGGGCCAAAGAAGTCTTGCATGCAACCAATGGGAGCCAAGATGAAATATCTAGCACTCAAGTGCAAGCCACAAAGTCTTCAGCCATCCAAGGAAGTCAAGGCATCCACCAATGGCTATTTTCTCCTCAATTATCCACAAATAACTTCAATTTGATGGCCAAAATTGCTGAGGAGTCTGGCCATACAAGTTTCTCTTGATTTTCCTTCAATTCCTCACCAAATCAAGTCATTTTGGTGGCCAAATGTAGCAACTCAGCAGCCCCTACAAATTTCCTTCAACTCTATACAAACCAACTCAAATGGGTAGCCAAAGTTGCCAATTAAGTGCCCATCCGAATTTCTTCCATTTTTCCAATTTGCCGAAATTGACTTTCGGTAAAAATTCCCAACTTGATAGAATTTCTTCAAAAGATGAGACAAGGTCTTAAAAATAAATTGTGACATGCTCAAACGTTTGATTCCTGAAATCGAATTTGATTTTGTTATTAAAATCAACTGAATGCGATTTTAGTATAATCCAACCTATTAGTTAGCTTTTAGGGATTTTATCGTGATTATATCCCTTAACGGCTTCACCCAATAAGTTAGTTAACTCGTGAGTGATTAGCTCAGAGAAAAAGGATTATAGGCGTGTCGATGAAAAGCCTATTTTATTTTATCGAGACGTGGTCAAAAAATTCAGGATGTCACATAAGTAGTCAATTCCTTGTTGAATTATATGGTCTTTTAAGTTGTTTAACCCGTTATGTTCTTGCCCAAGAAATTAATTAACTCATGAGTGATCGGTTCGAGTAAAATAACCATAGTACATTGATGAAATAACCTTTTATATATTTTGAAATAGATCAAATTTCAGGATATCACATATAGCATCTAGGGTGATCAGCCAAGTTCCATCTTCTAAAGTTGCATTTTCATGCTCCTTAAAAGTGACAAAAAAATGGTAAAGCAAGAAATATTAAAGAGGCTCTCAGATGAAAAGTGTTGAAGACAATATAACAGAATGCACACAAAAAAAAAAATGTACTGTACTAGGGTCCTTAGACAATGGCATTTGTGCAGCTAAACCAAGAGCTGCATTAGGCAATCCGTCAATATCCTTCATATCAATAATCAATTTTTCAAATTTATTTGTGGGATCCAAGACACTCGTCGAACTTTTTGGATGACTTTTCAAGTTCTTGGAATCAATTAATTAATGAAAAGGCCGTGGTTGCGCAGAAATGTTAAAATAAAGAAGCCACTTTACTACTTTCTCGCACGTGAGGAGTAATCTAGAAGTAGTCTGTGCCAGTACAAGGCTTATGTGATGAGATCAATAGCAGATTCAAAATTTAAGCAATTTTGGTTGCTAAGACATTATAAGTTTCAATTATTGTGTTGAGCTCGACAAACATGTCAATTCAGTGTTTTTGGATCAGCTTTTCATGTCAAGTTGATTGCTTTCTGAGCGGGAATTGACTGAAATTACAGATGCCGTGTCATCAATACCCACCAAAGGGGATTTTCTATTGAAATCCATATGCATTCAGACATTTACTTTGCAGTGCATAGAGGGTACTACCCAGAAATATAAGACTCTTATGGGTGAAGGAGGCTTTGGATCTGTGTACCGTGCTACTCTGCCAGATTGTCAAGAAGTTGCAGTAAAGGTTAGATCGGCCACCTCAACTCAAGGAACTCGCGAGTTCAAGAATGAGGTAATTTTCTGCGCTTTGTCCATCCAAATAGTGCAGGACTGATAACAGTTGGAAAAATGATTACCATTTTGATGTGGATTGCAGCGAAACCTTCTTTTGGCAATTAGACATGAAAATTTGGTCACTCTGCTTGGTTTTTGCAGCGAGAACGACCAGCAAATCCTCGTCTATCCTTTCATGTCCAATGGCTCTCTGCAAGATCGCTTTATGGTACTTCTCTTCGAACTCTTTCGAATTGGTGACTCACATGCATAACTAACTATCAATGATCTTTTAGATAGGTGAGGCCTCAAAGAAAAAAATCTTGGATTGGCCAACCCGACTTTCTATTGCTCTTGAGGCTGCAAGGGGTAAGAAATTCGGGAGGACTGACTTCTTATTAAGATTTTTCTTCTTTTGTATTGGTCTTTGTTTGGTTATCAGAATAAAGAACACAAGCTTATACGTCTAGAATAACTCACTTTTGCACTTAAGATTGGTCCTAGATAGGAGTTTAACATAAACTCAAATCTTCATTAACCGATTAGACATTGCAAGGATACACTAGTTCTAACTTAAAAATGATTTGCCAAGGATAAAAATTAAGGTTTACACACACACACACACTACAGCTTAGTTGCCCCCATATTTTCAGACAACTGATCGTTCATCTTGGTATTGCTGGAAACATAGTCAATATTTGATACCATTGCTGCACTGTCTACGTACTGTAGAAGCTACAGGAGGAATAACTGCGATTAAGGTTCTGCAGACCCTTGAACTCGAATTTAGTAATTCTAAGGCCATGTGGACAACACGTAAGACTTGTAGGATTGAGCAGGGTATATCTTCATGAAGCTGGACCTTCTATGCTTGACTCATATCAACAATTGCAGTTAGGTCATAAAACTGAATGCTTCAAAAATGTGTGAAAAGCTTATGCATAATTTTTGTTGGGCAACAGAAGTTAATTGGACGTGTTGCCAACCTAACATGCAATCTGCTAGAAGTATAGTGTCTTGACATGCTCATTTCTGAAGAACTAGATGCGACCTCCTGGCAAATGGTATCTGATACTGTTTAAAACATCATCCTAGGGAATAACAAAGTGGCAGTATGGCAGCGATGATAATCCCAACAATTGGAACTGGCTCATAGAATAAAATAGTATCTCATTGCTGATAAGGAAACATGGGAAGGGAGTTGCCCAGAAAATGAACGTGTTAACGTACTTTATTTGCGAATCTGTTCACAACCATCGCCTCAAACAGTTGTTTCCTTGTTTTAGGTTTGACACATCTCCACACTTTCTCCGGCCATTGTGTCATCCATAGGAATGTCAAATCAAGCAATATACTCCAAAATCAAAGCATAAATGCCAAGGTAGCAGATTTTGGCTTCTCCAAGTACGCGCTGCAAGAAGGGGATAGCGGTGCTTCTCTTGAAGTGATGGGGACTGTGGGATAGCTAGATCCAGAGTCAGCTCTCTTTGTCATTTCATTGTTTGGGTTAGGTTACATTAGTTTTCCATCAACGAGAAGAGTCAGGACTAGTCATGATCGAATATTTTGTGGGATGTCCTAGTGTGATCTTGACAGTCCGAACAAGAAGTGTCAAGCATGGATGTGTAGCGCATCGTTGATGCATTTTAGGCATCATGTGGTAATGTCCTTACATAAATTTATAGGCAGTATGTTGTTGCTTGGATGATTCAGGTACTACTCAACCCAGCATTTGTCAACAAAAAGTGATGTCTTCAGATTTGGTGTGGTTCTAATGGAAATCGGTAAGTGGTCGACAGCCTCTAAATATATACAGGCCACGCGACGAAAGGTTGAATGGGTATACTTTATAACTTACTATCTTGGTTGCTAGAAACTGAAAAACTTCCATCTACTTTTTGCAAATTAGCTTGAAATATCTCTTTTGCCTCTGCTATCACCCCAAAGTATGCACAGTTGTTGCACCAAAACTTTTATTTGTGGGACAATTAATCAACTAAAATCGTGGACTTGACAACAGGAGAACTATTGTTAAACTTGGTTATTCAGTTTTTTTTTTTTTTTTTTTTTTTTTGGTAAAAGGTAAGATATATATTGACTTTAAACCAATAAGCTATATAGCTTTACAGCAAGGGACCCGGCACCAAAACTTACACTCAAGGTGACAAAGTAGTCAAATTGAGTGGAAGGGTGTCGAGACAAGGAGGGAGGAGCAGGAAAGGAGAAAAAACAACCAACAAAAGCAAATAGCCAAACAATGGCCACAAACAAATGGAGAGAGGGTATCTAGCAAACAACACAGAACCACCCCAAGAAAAACAAAATAAAGCAAGGACATGAATATAGACTAAGGAGACGACACCATAGAGGAGGATCAGACAATATCAACTTCCAAAAAAGAGAAGACATCCAGCCGCAACTTTAAAAGCTGCAAGCACCTCCATCTTCAAAAAGTCCAAGCCTCCATCTTCAAAGAGCACGCTTCCAGTAACTAGTTAGCGACAACCCAACACGGAGGAGGATTAGTCGGCAACAGCTTTTGAAGAGACAAATCCATCCCCAACCACATCTCTGTTGGCCGCGAGCAGCTTCATCTTCGATGAGACCAAGTTTGCAGCACCTAATAGACCCTCCAAGGGAAAGAACAAGATGGCTAGCCCTCTACTGTAAGCATAGAAAACACTCCTAGTGAAAAGGTAGCCACAACCCAGCTGGATGAGATAGAGAGATAGCATGATCATTCAAAAATAGAAGGATGCAATCCCTAGCTCAGTTGGAGTCTTTTGTTTTTGGAGGTGTCCGGAATCCCTTGGAAAGTTAAATCCTTGTCCTTAACCATTTTATCGAGGTGTAGCTTTAAATTTGGTAGGGAGAACCTTTGATTGCAAAAGATAAAGTTGTTCCTCGCTTTCCATATAAGGTAGCATAGGGTGCCAAAAGCAAAGTGGGCTAAAGATTGGTGAAAACTTTTATCGGATAAGTGCTTCGCAGCTCACTCCAGATTTCCCCCTAGGAATGATTTTGCCAAGCGAGGTTGCATTTAGCCACCAAAGAACAAGTGGTTGATTGAGTTCGGCCTAGCAGAACAGAAGGCACATAAAGCAAGCTGAATTCTCTTATTAGCAAGTAGAAGTACCTAGGTCGGTAACCTATTATGGGTAATAAGCCATAGGTGGGATTGATAGCACGGTGGCAATGTGGAACTACCTGTCCTCTAGGCCACAACAAATTCCAAGCAGAGGCTGTAGAGAAAACACCTGAAGACTGACCAAGCCATAAGAGGCGGTCATTGTCAAGATTGAGGGCAGGAGGGGGTCAACCCATTCCACAATGGTGGTCACGACATGGGAAGGGAGTGTCAAGGCGGAAAGCCTATCCGCTACCAAGGCAAGTCACACGATTCTAGAACAAAAAATTTCCCGATCAAAGAATAAATTGTTGAGCGGTCCATGCGGGTGTTAGGGATCAAACCAGAAGGAGACTAAAGCTCCGTTTCCAATACGCCAACGGAGTTGCTGCTGGAAAAAGGGCCGAAGATCAAGCAATCTCTTCCAAGCCCAAGAGCAAAACCTAGGCCGAGGGACAATCTAGAAGTTCTTTCGCTTTAAGAAGGTGGAATATATCCATTTGCACCATAATGACTCTTTGTCGGTAAAAATGAGCCATAAGTGCTTGAGCATGGTAGCCTTATTGCTTTCGCAAAGGGTCCGAATTCCCAAGCCACCTTCATCTTTAGGCAAGTAGACTTATTCCCAAACAACCTTGGCACCTCCAGCACCCAAATGAGGACCTTTACAGAGGAATTGCCAGAAAATCTGCTCTATACGATCAAGCACTGAAGATGGAAGGATAAAAACACTTGCCTAGTAAACTTGGATAAAGTGAAGTACTTACTTGATAAGCTACAGCCGTCCCACTAAGGCGAGGAAACAGTTGATCCATGATTGTACTCTAGTTGTGATAGCATTTACTACGGATATGCAATCTGCCTTACCCAACCTGGTGGAAATGATGGGCATACCTAAATGGTAAGGAGCCCAGCTGAAAACCGAGAGAGCTAACCACTATGTCCCACACCCATGAGGGGCCTCCTAAGAGGAATATTTCACTTTTATTTAAGATTGGAGCAAGGCCAGACTAGATAGAAAACATAAGAATCCCCTTCTTTAAAAGTCACGTAGAATCCATACTTCCCTCGGAGAAGAGGAGCACATCATCTGCAAAGAAGAGGTGGGAGAGCCTAGAGGGCTTGCATCTCCAAAAGAACTTAAATTCCGGCCTCTTGGTTTGGGTATTGAGAACCCCCGTGAAGACTTCCATAACAAGTGTAAAGATGTAGGGAGACAAATGGTCCCCTTGTCGAATGCCCCGACCACTAGGGAAAAAACCATGTAGATTACCATTTATAGAGTTAGAAAATTTGGGAGATCAAATGCAGTCCATAATATAGTTGATTAAGTTAGAAGGGGACCCAAAGGCTTGTAAGGTTAGATGAATGAAGTTCCAATCTATCCAATCATAAGCTTTACAAAAGTTGACCTTAATGATGCATTTTGGCTGGTATGGTTCATAATGAAAATCACAGAACAATTCCCGAGCTAGCAAAATGTTATCACTAATGTGACTATTGGTGGAGGTTTAAATGCTGAATTTCTCTCTCTCTCTCTCTCTCATGTCGTTTTGGTGTGGTTCTATTGGGATCCGAGGCGTCTTTTACTCTGGCAAATGCATTTTACATTGTCCGTCTAACTATTAATATCCCCTGGCTTCCATCAAATCGTCAGTATATCAATGTTGCTTGTACCTCAATAATAACATGCTAACAGAATCACATTTTCATGCAGTTCAAACCTTATAAAGGAACAAAAGATTGAGGAAATTGTGGATCCAAACATAAAGGGAATGTACCACGCAGAGGCAACGTGGCGGGTGGTGGCAGAGGTGCTGGCCTGCATTGAGAACTTCTCAGCCTACCGGCCTGGCATGGCGGACATCATGCAAGAGCTCGAGGATGCTCTGATCATAGAGAACAATGCCTCCGAACACTTGAAGTCCATCGACAGCTTCGGTGGATCCAACCGGTTCTCAATCATCATCGAGAAAAAGGCTGTTCTGTCCCCCGCCCAGGACCAAGCGGCACAACTGTCGCCTCTTAGTTCACAACCCTTGGCTCCTCCAGAACCTAGATAGAAATTTCGTAGCTGCTTAAAATTCATTCACAGCCATGTAGAAGAGTAGCAGATGAAAACTGAAGGGTATGTCTCTCCATGTTCATATGCAGGGGAGACTATTCAACCGACTCTCTTAAAGTCTAAGAAAGTTCACTTCAAGTACTTGGTAATGGATTAACTCCACTGTTTGTCAGCCTTTTGGTATAGCAATGAAGAATTTTTGCTGGAATTGTACTTCAGACCCAATTACCCATTATCCACCAATAAGATGACTGGACATAAACCGAAACGACCTACATTGTACAAATGTCTTTTTTAGGCTTTTTCTTAATCATGAGGCAGAAGAACAGCCCAAGCGCTATAACTTGGCGTGGGAGGATACATAAATGCCATAGCTTCGAAAATGTACATTTAAGTGCCAATTTTAAAGTAAATGGAACACTTATGTGCCACTCTGGCGAAAATTCCACCAAATGGCTGACGTGGCAATTTTCCGACGAGTTTGGTCTAAAACGACGTCGTTTTGCATGATGGTGTGGCGATAAAATACAAAAACGACGCCATTTCGTGTCTAATGTGTAAATAATTATATAAAAATTAATTAAATTAAATTAAAACTTAATTTTATTTAAAATATTCTAAAAATTAAAAAACTAAATTTTTTTTTTTTAAAAAAAAGGAGGCCAAAGGGGGCAGTTGAAGGCTGAGCCCTCGCCGCCACCGCCTTCCCGCCGTTGCCGGGAAGGGCCGGTGACGGAGAGGGGAGTGTCGGCTGGGGTCGTTGGCCCTCGGTTGACCGGCGGCGAGGGTCGCGAGCCCTCGCCGGATCACAGCGAGGGCCACGACCCATGCCCTAGATCTAGGTGAGGGCTCACAAGCCCTTGCCGCCGATCGTCCGGCGTCGCCGGCCCTTGGCTAGGGCCCGGCCACCCCGGCCGACCCTTCCCCCTTCGTCGCCGGCCCTTCCCGATGGTGGCGGGGAGGCGGCGGCGGCGAGGGCTTAGCCCTCTATGCTCCCTTCGACCTCCCCTTTTATTTATTTATTTTTTTTAATTTTTAGAATATTTTAAATAAAATTAAATTTAAATCTAATTTAATTAATTTTTATATTATTATTTACACATCAGATACGAAAACAGAATCGTCATTTTTACATTTTATCGTCATGTTAACATGTAAAACAATGCCGTTTTGGACCAAACTCGCCGGAAAATTGCAACGTCAACCATTTGGTCGGATTTTCGCTAGAGTGGCACCTAAATGTTCCATTTAACTTTGAGACTAGCACTTAAGTGTACATTTTCGAAATTATGACACTTAAGTGTCCTCCCATGCCAAGTTATGGCACTCCATGTGTCTCAAACTCTTAATCATGATGTAATAGATCCGTCACTGTGCACATGATTCACGTTCACTCAAGTTGTCTTTCTTCTAGAATTTGTGAATTCTAGTGGTTTAACGGGTTTCAACTTAAGTTTCAAGTGATGGTTCTGCAAAGAAGACTAATACTTACTCTTTTAGACCTATGGGCAAAAATTTTCGGGAGATTAGTTAAGGCTCACTTACACTCTCCATTGGAAGAATGTTAATAAGATCTAATGAATCATATTCCTTATCTTGATGTAGTACATTAGTCATACTATATTAGGATGTGATCCTGAAACCATTTCTCTGGCAATATGCTTTAAAACTCAAATGTTCGACAGATTCAACTGGCTGATGCTGCTGTTTACAAACTAAAAAGACCCATACATTACCAGCACATCGTCGTCCAGTCCCAAAGGATTCCTTCAAATGCTGAATAGAGTCTGAGTAGTCAAAGAAATCCAGCCATTTTTAACAGCAATGGAACTGCAGATGTAAGTTTGCAATTTTTGCACGCTCGCTAAATTCAGTCTCTAATAGAGTTGACTATCTTACCATTAAAAACTGTTTCTTATGTGGAGAGCAACTTCTCATTCGGTATATGCTCATCATTGCATGTCAACAGTCCAATGTACCTACGCCTATCTAGCACATTTTTGTCTCCCCTTACTAACATATGGACCATTTCCAGAAAGAAGCCATGGCAGCCCATTAAACATGGTTCACATGATCGCATCTGCAATAGATAGTCCCATTTTCTGGCACAATGCTTGCTGCACTTTCAACTTATAACTCTATCATACAGTTGTGGACTGAATACAACTATCCTTCTTCATGACCAAATCCAATGGGTACATGTTCACCAATCAGCAGAAGATCTAGAGAAAAACATCCCTAATCTCAACTGAAAAGCATATCAATTTGGTTAGCACAGATGTGCAAGCCATTATAGTTTAAACTGCAATTAGCCATCAAGTCCAACATGGCTATAACCAGCTTATGGTTGAATCATATCGGTAGAGCTCCAAATTCCTGAAGTGGATAAATAGACAATCAACAATTACAAACTTCTTGAAAATTTCTTGATCTGAAGCTCAAGGCAGAAGACAGTTGCAAATTCTGGAAAGAGAACAAAAGTTGCAAGTACAGGAAACAAATCAGAAGTGAAATTCAAAATAAATGAAATGTCAGTGTAGTTCCGTAAAATGAGGGGGCCCTGAGAGTTTACGGAGGATACAACTGTTATGGTACTGCTTACACCAGCTCTAATATTGCTTGCAGAAGTGATTTATCCAACCATGCAAATTCCTCATGACCAAATCCAATGGGTACATGTTCACCAATCAGCAGAAGATCTAGAGAAAAACATCCCTAATCTCAACTGAAAAGCATATCAATTTGGTTAGCACAGATGTGCAAGCCATTATAGTTTAAACTGCAATTAGCCATCAAGTCCAACATGGCTATAACCAGCTTATGGTTGAATCATATCGGTAGAGCTCCAAATTCCTGAAGTGGATAAATAGACAATCAACAATTACAAACTTCTTGAAAATTTCTTGATCTGAAGCTCAAGGCAGAAGACAGTTGCAAATTCTGGAAAGAGAACAAAAGTTGCAAGTACAGGAAACAAATCAGAAGTGAAATTCAAAAGAAATGAAATGTCAGTGTAGTTCCGTAAATGAGGGGGCCCTGAGAGTTTACGGAGGATACAACTGTTATGGTACTGCTTACACCAGCTCTAATATTGCTTGCAGAAGTGATTTATCCAACCATGCAAATTCCTCATGACCAAATCCAATGGGTACATGTTCACCAATCAGCAGAAGATCTAGAGAAAAACATCCCTAATCTCAACTGAAAAGCATATCAATTTGGTTAGCACAGATGTGCAAGCCATTATAGTTTAAACTGCAATTAGCCATCAAGTCCAACATGGCTATAACCAGCTTATGGTTGAATCATATCGGTAGAGCTCCAAATTCCTGAAGTGGATAAATAGACAATCAACAATTACAAACTTCTTGAAAATTTCTTGATCTGAAGCTCAAGGCAGAAGACAGTTGCAAATTCTGGAAAGAGAACAAAAGTTGCAAGTACAGGAAACAAATCAGAAGTGAAATTCAAAAGAAATGAAATGTCAGTGTAGTTCCGTAAATGAGGGGGGCCCTGAGAGTTTACGGAGGATACAACTGTTATGGTACTGCTTACACCAGCTCTAATATTGCTTGCAGAAGTGATTTATCCAACCATGCAAATTCCTCATGACCAAATCCAATGGGTACATGTTCACCAATCAGCAGAAGATCTAGAGAAAAACATCCCTAATCTCAACTGAAAAGCATATCAATTTGGTTAGCACAGATGTGCAAGCCATTATAGTTTAAACTGCAATTAGCCATCAAGTCCAACATGGCTATAACCAGCTTATGGTTGAATCATATCGGTAGAGCTCCAAATTCCTGAAGTGGATAAATAGACAATCAACAATTACAAACTTCTTGAAAATTTCTTGATCTGAAGCTCAAGGCAGAAGACAGTTGCAAATTCTGGAAAGAGAACAAAAGTTGCAAGTACAGGAAACAAATCAGAAGTGAAATTCAAAAGAAATGAAATGTCAGTGTAGTTCCGTAAATGAGGGGGGCCCTGAGAGTTTACGGAGGATACAACTGTTATGGTACTGCTTACACCATCTCTAATATTGCTTGCAGAAGTGATTTATCCAACCAGCAAATTCCACATATAGTTTGCACTTTGAAGACAGCAGTTACTCCTTTGAATGATGATGTGCCAAATCCTAAAAGGCATTCAACTTGAGATGTTGAAAAATCACATCCTTTCAAGAGTAACATCATTTTCAGACCATTAAAAAAAAAACAAGAGTAATACCATTCTGCCTTTGTGTCTCTCAAAATTTTGCCAAGGCAATTCATTGAGACCTCATATGAGTGTGAGATGGTTCAGAGTAATTCCATCACAAGGCTATGATTAGAGTCTAGTAAGTGCTTTTTGGCTGTAAAGGGAAAAGTTAGCATCAAGTCTGTTCGGTCACCTATTGTTAGAACCCAAAACTGATCATGCATTATTTAAAAGAAATGACCACTTTGACAATAATAAGTTTCATCATCTTAATTTCGAGAACCAATCAAATTTAGTGACTGGTATCTTACAATAGAATTCCTTGACAATGAAGGGAGAAAAAATCAGAAAACACGTGGGTATAATGTGATTGCCCACAAGTGAATTGCTATAGAGGAAAAATATATCAATGAGAACGGATCATACAAATGATGAATACTGTTCAGACAGAGAGAAGCCAGTCTCACAAAACAACATATCATAGAGTTGCTTAATAAACCAGAACATTACAAATGATTTTACAGTAATCCTCCACAATTGCTTCCTACCAATGAGCTACAATCCCCAGTAACAACTTTTTACACCCATCAACTTGTATATCAAACTAAAAGCACCAAGCCGGTCCACTACTGTTTGGAGTGGGACACAAGACCCACGAATTTGTAGACAACAAAAAGAGCTTACAAGATGCCATCAGATAAGCTTCTCAAGTGTTAAAAAGGGCTGGATTCGCTGATGCAGTACCCACTTGGACTTCGAGCAGCTCGAGACGATGCTCCAAGAGATCGAGCTTCTCATTCAACGATGCCAACTTACTCTTGGTGGTGGCCTCTGTCGACGAATGCATAACCGAATTAGAGGAATATACACAAATTCCAACACCTAAGGATCTCGAAAAAGAAGACAACCCATCCACATCCTAATAAACCAATCCCATTCATTCTTGTCAAATGACAAGGAAGGAACCCGAACCCGAATCAACGCTCCTCCATCACCAGCTCAAATCAACAAACAACTTAGACATCACCAACCCAAAAAAGCTGCTGCATTTCTTTGGTGCTACCCCATAGAATCAAATTTCATCAAAGCGTAGCCAAGCCTAAAGCAGTCTAAACATCATCCCCCGGCCTCCAAAATCACCCCAGACCCACGAAACCGAGCATCGAGCTGAAAATGAATCCCCTACCCAGATCTCTTTACTAACAGGGCCGAATCAAGAACCGGCAAGAACCCAATAGTAAAGTTTCGAAATTTAAGCGGGGATAGGGACGCGCACCGAATTGGACGAGGAAATCGAAGAGGCGGCGGACGTTGAGGGAGATGTGGGAGATGAACTCGCGGTTCTCCCAGTCGGCTTGCACCGCGATGCCCACGTTCACCGCGTTCGTTATGCCTCCCGCCCTCGCCATTGGTGCTCCGGGGAATCGCGGTCGTCGGAGGAGGAGAGAGATGGTGACTGAGGCTGAGGATGGAGGCGCGAGACGAGGGGGTGGAGTTTTCTTCGGTTTTACGACTGAGAGGATGATGATTTTCCTTCGATTTTACGACTCACGAAGCTGATTCGGGCTGAGTAGAAAAGACGGTCGCAAAAAGATTTAGCATAAAGTGAATTTAAAATCTCAAAACTTATTACCACTCTTACCATTTATTAAAAAAAAATACAATTAAACCCTAAACTGTCAAATTGTTACAAATCGAAATCTTAATTTCATCTAACTTCACTAAATGTAAATACTGGCGTGACTTTATTTAATATATTTTAACTTCTACATGAGATGAAGTGATTAAAATATGAAATATAAAGCTAAAACAATAGCATTTTTGTGCAAATATAAATTTCAATATCATTTATATTTAAATTAAGTTAAAAATAACTAATTTTTTTCATAGAAAAGGACAAGGGTGAGAAAATAGTTGGCAACGGACCCTCACTGGCCCTTTTGATGATGTTGGGGTGGTAGTGATGAGGGCTAGTTTCTCATCTATCTTTGTCTTTGTATCTCTAATAATTTTAGTTTCCTTTGTAAATATAATTTAGAGTTAATATCCCTGAAAATCTCAAATTTGTACATTTATGACAATTTTATTCAAAATTAATTTTTGAATATGAAAAACTCAAAACTAGTATATCCGTGATAAATTTACTCAAACTGATTATAAAAAACTATGGACAGGTACATTTGTGACAAGTATACTTTCCCTTAAATTAAATTAATACCACAAAAAAAATAATTGTAAAAAACAGAGAATAAAATAATAATTTGTACACTAGTTAACTATCATGTGTCATTCAATTTAGTAATTTGATAGTAAAATTTAGTGGAAACTAACAAGGGGAAATTTGTTATAAGTATACTAGTTTGGGGTAAATTTATCAAATATGCACCAATTTGGGATTTTAGGTAATTAAAAAATTAGTTTGTGGTAAATTTGTCATAGGTATACCGGTTAGGGTTTTTTAAGGTATTAATCCTATAATTTAAAAGAAAAAAGTCAATGAAACATCAAATTATAACCATTGTCACATATTAAGTGTGACATCCTGATTTTCAGGTTCTAATTTCAATTAGATAAATTGGGCATTTCATCAACGCGGCTACAGTGCTTTTCTTTGAGATGTCCATTCATGAGATAACTAGACTATCCAGGGAAGCCATTAAAGAATTTTAAGGTAATAAACTTGAGAATTCGATTAGGAATCGACTTCTCGACCGTGCTCATCTTTAGAGGCCATTATAGTATAGTATAAAACCGATTTGAGATCAGAGATAAGTCAGTCGACTGAGATGTGTGGTCGATTGTGGGTGACTCCACTAAATTGAAAAATTCTTGTCGACTGACACTAATTTGATTTTACTATTGTTTTGGTACCCTGTGTTTGTAATTAAGTCCTCGAGATTTTCACAACAACCGAGAGTTGCCAATGTGTCAAGTGGGTTTAGTGTGGCTTGAAAAAAATTGACCACGGGTCATTTGCCCTAAAAAGTTCAGGAAACTACATGGTAGCCTAGGTCACGCTAAAAACGCGCCGAATGGAAATTAACCGCAAATTCAAGTCTGATTTCAGAAATTGAAGATTCTGTCATGTCACAATAAATTATAGGACCCACGACTCAGTCTTGGAAGATTTTTCTGACAACTGAGACTTTTTGGGAAAAAGTCAGTTTATGACCGTTTTTGTTTGAAAAGAGCTGGGGATTGTTTTTGATTGCAAAATTGGGAAGCAAGGTGGATCTGGAGGAGAGGAAAAATACCAAGACGATCAATGATAGGTCAATTGAAATTATGAGAGCCAAATGAGATTGAATTGAATTGCATTAAGTAACTAATTGAAGCCCATTTCTTGCAAATTCTTAACTCCCTCTCCCCCTAGCCAAATGGACCATTTCAAGAGTGGTAAAAGGGTGTCTTGGTGGCTTAATGACAGCCATGGAGTGTTGGCTCGATGGACAAGCCTTTGGGGGACAAAATTGTGGAAATTAAGAGTGGTAGGTCCCCATTTGTGGCTTCTCTCTCCCTTCCTCTCCAAGATAGCCTCCTCATCCCTTCTACCCCTCCATTTCGCACACTTTAGCCATGGAAGACAGCAAGGAAGACCGCCAGACAGCAGCCCTCCAAGCCACATGCCGCCGTCGCCGTCGCCGTCTCCGCCCCGCACGAGCCCCCGCCCGCACACCGTCGCCCTTGCCATGCCCTCACCGTCCGGGCCCTGTTTTGCCATCTAGCTTGCTGTCCACCAGCCATGTGGGATGGTGGAAGCCCGTTGGAGCTACCTTTGCCACCGATTTGCCCCCAGTTTGAACTCGAGACCACCTCGTTGTCCATCCCCTAGCCTTTCCGCACCAAATCAACTTGTTTTCTCCTGTTTTTGCAGCTCAATCAGATCAAGTTGTTATGGGTATCATAGCACCTTGGGAGGCTGTTTTGAGGTGGTTCCAAGTCTCGAACCTTGGGCTCTCTTTGGAGAAAAACGTCCCCCACGATGTTCCCGACGTTTCAAAATCCAAGCGAATTGTTAAACGGGTGAGTTTAGCTCACTAATCCTTACTTAGTTTGTTAATGATGCTTAATGATTGATTAGTATTAATTAAATAGTATTAGATGGTTAGATTAGAGTAGTTAGTGATTATTAGATAATTGTAATGCATGTTAGACATATGACTAGTGCAATTAGCTAGATGATAGCTTATAGTAATTATTGATTGTCTCTTGGGATTTTTCCCAACCCGTCTCGGGCTCCAATTAGCATTACGGGCATAAATTGGATTTATTTGTATTTATTAATTAATTTTTATAATTATTTAATTAATTATTTAATTTTTCGGAAATAAGGCTGGGATAGCCGACAATTGAAATTTTATGCTGATTGTCGTAGTGTAGTCTATTTATTTATTTGAGCTCTATGTTATGTTGGATTGAATTGATTGTGGAATTTTAGGAATTATTCCTAAATGGAATTTGGATAATTGATTGGTAGATGGCCGGGTATGGGTATATAGTACCCGTAATACTTTAATGGGCTGTAAAGTGGAGAAAGTCGTGAGAATGAATTAAATATACTCTTGACTAAGACCAATCAAGTATGATAATATCGAGTATGATTAAGTTGGGAAAGACTTATGTAGCACGTGACTCGGTAATTAAGTACATCACATTGGCGAAAACGGCGCCTGAGAAAATGCACGTAATTTGTTTATTATATACATCACTTGGAAAAGATATGTGGCTCGGTGATTAGCATGTCACTTTGGCGAAAACGGCGCCTTAGAGAATGTACGTGACTTGGTGACTAAGTACGTCGCCTTGGTGAATAGGTCACCTTAGAGAATGTACGTGGCTTGGTGACTAAGTACATCACCTTAGTGAATATGTCACCTTAGAGAATGCACGTGGTTCGGTGACTAGTTATATATATTATATGGAAATTGAATAATAAGAATAGGAATGACCAAGAGATGGTCCGGTTGACATGTAATCGACTAGGTCGATTGATCAATGTTTGATATGATGTCGTGAATTGATTGAATTGAAATGACCAAGAAATGGTCTGATTGAAATGTAATCAACTAGGTCGATTTGATTGATGTTTCGATTTGTTGCGATTGCTTGGGTGCCTATTTGAACTGTGCTAAGGTAAGTCCTTTGACCCCTGAGTGCATAGGCAACACGGATGGTATATTGGTTTACTAATCGGGTCTTAGGAGGTAGAACTTGTTGAGACGTTGTCTCACTGGTTATTGAATAACCATTTTCAAGTCCTTAGGTGGCATTAGTGAAGGACCAGAGGCCCGAAGTGAAGGAGGGGAAGCTTGAAGAATTAACGATCCTACTGGACTAGATAGTCGTAGGGTAAATCTTTTTGTTGGGAGTCAAGTATTTGTTGCAGACTTGGTTTTATGAACTTGTGATTTAAAACTTGACTCGACCATTCGTCTTGTATATATTTGCACTATGGTTTGCAATGTATATAAGTGTGGTTGTTTTTGAAAGTTCAAAATTTGGAGTCTTACATTTCTATCCCATTGATTTATTGTCTAGGGATTTATAATTGCTTCCGTGTGTGCATACTTAAAATAAATGGATCAGTGATACGTCCTGGGATATCGCATAGAAAATCGACTGTGGGTGAAGGATGAGCACGTGCCCAAAGATTGGGGCGTTACATTAAGCGGTAAACTTTTTTTATTATGACATAAAAACTCTAAATTATACCCACTATGACATATATATCATAAACATTTTTTTGTGACTTAAGAAATCCCAAATTTGTCCTAATTTGACACATTTACCTTTATTAATATTTCATTAAATGATTTTTCAGCCAAATAACATGTTAACACTATTTACTTTCTAGTGTCAAAATAGGTAAATTTTTAACAGTTTTCTTCAATAGAACTTTAACAGAAAGTAAATATGTCATATAGGTACAAATATAAGATTTTGGTGTTGTTGTAAAAAAAATTAAGGAAATTTTCTTGATGAGCATAATTTAGGGTTTTTAGTGGCTTTATAAAAACTGCATTAAAAATCAAATTTGGACCAAAATGATGTCGTTTTAGCCACGTCATCTTGACATGAAAGACAAAAATAAAATAAAAATGACTTATGTATATTTCATCAGCCAAATTGAATGTAATTAACGAAAATATTTGATTGTACTAATCTGACAAATCTTAAGATTTAATTAAACTTCTTACAAGTTTTAAAACTCAATTGTAATTTAATGACAAGTTTTCTTTCAGTGAATTTATCCCAAAAGTTTGGCAATAATAATACAAAAGATGAACACCCAAAAAGTCACTTTGGGCACAAATGTTCATGCAATAGATTTTTAATTTTTTTATTTAGATAAGAACACTAAAATGCCACAACTTGGCACAAGGGATGCATAAGTGCCAAAATTTCAAAAAGGAATACTTAAGTATCACTTTAAAAAAAAAAAAATTGGACACTTAAGTACCAATTGCGGCGAAGCTTGTCGAAAATATGACGTGGTGTTATGTTATTAATAAAATTGGGCAACCTGGCTCACTAGAAAGTTCATTAAGCAATCCTTGTCTAAAACAACATTGTCTTCCATGTCCCCCAAATTAAATATCCTAAATTGGCCAAAATCCCCAATTGCAGACTCCTAAGCTCTACTTTAAGTTTGCCCCCAAATTGTACTGCTCAATCTTGGAAATGGAGAGCAAGACCTTCAGCAGTGGTTTGAATTCCTCCCAACGAAGTGAAGGAGAAGGTGAGCGTCTATTATGGGTCCAAGAAAAACATTGTGAACCCGATTGAATCCTGAGAAGATTCTACGGATGTACCAAATATAAAGAAGGCTCAAAGTGCAAATATTTTAATACAAAATTTTATAGGTGAGCCACAAAGGTAATATTGAATCTATTTGATGGACGACATCAACCTCCAAGTATGTTTGTGGACAACTTAGAAGATTTTGAAATCAATGCAAGTTAAATTAAGGTTTTAGCATCTTCGGTCAACCACTTGAAGTATGAAGTTTCAAGGATAAAAATTGAAAGAAAGTGTTATCGAGTGTTCATTGTGCTTTTGCTTTGTTGTATAGTCTATTAAAGATGAAATGTAAAGTGTTTGAAAATGAGAAGAAGGTTCTTAGTCTACCATAGTTGAAAATCAGTGGAAAATGTAAGTGTGTTGGGTCAATTGTAGCCTATTTTATTTGTGTTCTCCATAGGATAGTTGTGGTTTTCTTCTTGTTTGTGCCGTTATAGGTATTGTGGTGTGCTTCTTATGCTTTTGGGGAGGTCAATGAAAAGGAATGAGTGAATGGATTGTTCCTCTCGTCCTATGTTTTTGCTTGTTCTTCAATATAAACTAAGTAAGGAAGTGTATTGGGTTAATGTATTGGGTTAATGTGTTGTGATGGCTTCTTTACTTAAACTTATTAAGGGGCTAACAATACAAACTAGAGGGAGTTGAATACGTTGTGTTAGAAAACTTGACAATCTTTCACAAAAATTAGCTAATGCTCAGTAAAGATCGAGTCAAGAATATATTTCAAAGCTTGTGATTGTAATGTATGCTTGTGAGAGTAAATGTAAAATAGTGGCACACAATGATATATATTGGTTTGGCTTTATCCCCAATTCTACATCCACTCTTTAGACTAATAATCACAAATCGGGCTAGATTGTACTAATAGTTTGCTTGGACAGTTATAATATACAAACATTGATCCTATTACAAGATAGATCATATTATCATGACTTAGCTACTACTTTTACTCTTGTACACTTAATCTAGAGCACAATTACTCAAATAGCACAAATACAAAACTTAGTGAAACACTTGGACGAGAGCTTATAGCTAAGAGTACAACTTGAGTGATGTTCTTTAAATAATGTTGTTATCTATCTTCTTTGGCTTCTTAAGTCTTCTCTTCTATATCCATCCCTAGCTTATCTGTTAGAAGAGGTTTAGAGGAGTAAAGAGTCATTGAAGTTGCCATAAACTACTGCCCAAGAATAGAATTGCCCATATCATCCTTTTTCCCTATGTAGCACCGACACTGACATGTGACATATGACGCGACACGACACAACATGATGCACCGACATGTCTTTTTTTGAAAAAAAAAAAGAGAATTCCGACACTTTGTAACACGTTATATTTTAAGTGTATATTTTTATACATACATAATAAATTATCATTTTTATGACTATTTCAATCAAATTAATTTGATTCAAATTCACAATAAATATTAGATAAAAAAATCAGAATAAAAAAATCTAGAATGAATTTACACTAAAAAATTAATCCATCATTTATTAATATCATTCATTGTTTTAATTTGACAAATTCAATTCCATTCCAATAATCCATAAAGCTTGGAGAAAAGAAACAAGTAATTCACATTATGGACTTGAGTGTCAGACGCGTCAAAAGAAAAGAGAAAAAATAAATTTGGGAGTGAATATTAGGTTTTTTTCTTTATTTTCTCTATTTATTATTTTTATTATTGTTTTTTTTTCACATTTATACATTTTGACCAATCATTTATTGAAAATTTTTAAAATTAACTTCGTGTGTTAGAATCACATGGCGGAAATTCACATGTTTGAATTTTAACTCGAGTGTCGGAGAGTGTTGGGCAAATTGACTAGGTATAGGATTTTTTTGACACGTGTCGAGCGAGTGTTGGAGAGTATTAGATACGTGTTGGAATGTTCAATATGATATCAAGGCTCTTGGAGAATGTCGATACTTCATAACTTTTTTCCTAAACATTGACAATCTATCTAAGAATAGCATCTGCCATTGTCCATTTATTATAGTTTGTGACAAACCTATTAAACAACCTAATTTCTCTTATACTGATTTCAACTAGATTTTGCTTTGCTCTGCTAACCCAACGAACTTCACTAATGTTTGTCATTACCACAGCACCAACAACTTGATATTTATAGCTGTAATATAAACATTGCTATCAAATCATTTTTAGGCCCATTGGTACTGTCTACGCAAAAACTACTTCTAGACTTGTTGCATATTTTCATCCATTGGATCACACCATAGATATTGCACAATAATGTCGATCAAAAACATATGCATACACTATAATAAACTAAGGGTTAATATCCTGAAAAACTCCAAACTATTTTTTTACCATAAAAAAACCCAAATTGGTACACTTGTGACAAATTTACCCCGACTGACAATAAAAAACCATAAACTGGTACATTTATGATAAATTTACTACAAATTAATTTATTTGACTGCAAAAAAAATCCTAAATTAGTAAATTTGTGACAAATATACCATATGCTAAATTAGATTAATACCACAAAAAATCACAAAAATTGTAAATTGTGACAAACGGAGCGTAAAATCCCAAATTGGTATGTTAGTCAACTATCATGTGTCATTTAACTTAATAATTTGACAGTAACATTTAACGAAAATTAACAAAAGGTAAAATTGTCATAAATGTACCAATTTGTGGTAAATTTGTCAAAGGTATATTAGTTTGAGGTTTTTGGTGATCAAAAAAATAGTTTGGGGTAAAATTGTTACAGGTGTACTAGTTTAAGGTTTTTCAAGGTATTAACCTTAAACATTATACTAAAGATAATTAAGACATAAATATTGTGCATTAATTTTGATAAAAGAAACATTTGCATGCACCATAGTAAACATTACACTAAGGAAAATTAGTATATTATCAAAATCATTTGGAGATGTTTCTCCAACAAATTTAATGTAAACCAACAAACAAAATGAATTGAATGAGTTGTTTGTCTAGTTTGTTGCAACCAACATATACATAGACATATACAAACGATTACTTAAATGCCATAAATTGTATTTAATGATGACTTAAGGGTTAGTCATGATTAAAAAATGATCACTTAAGTGTCAAGTTATGGTGTAAGTGAAAGTCCTACTTGTGGTTAACAATGAATACTTAAGTACTAAGTTTTGTAGAAAGTGATAATTTAAGTGCCAAACTTTTATGATTCACCTAAATTGCACTAGCCACCAAACACCACCAAGCACCACCACTAGCCACCATGAGTTTACCACCATGACTACCAACCACTAATGGCCACCACGGTGCTGGTGGTGTGCTAGGTGCTGGTGCTTGCATCAGCACTTGCACACAACAACACCTTACACACTTGCTTTAGCACCTGCATTAGCCATAACCACCATTACCACTAGCAACAGCCGCTGGCACATGCACTAGCCACCATTACCACAACCAAGTAGCCACTGTGACAACCAACCACCACCAACCATCATTGTGGTGGTGGTATGCTGTTGCAAGGTGTTGGTGCCAACATCTTCACTAGCACCTAGTATAAGATATGCTTACATTAGCACCTACACTAGCCACACACATCAACCACCACTAGCCATTAACACATGTATAAAGAACAAGTAGAACAAAGCAAAATATGAGAAATCCAAGAAAATGTTGACTATATAATGATCATTTTATTGACATTGAAATTAAGTCTCAAGCTGAATAAGAAATTATAACTAAAATATCATCAATAGGAAGTTATGTTCTTCTTGCTAGGATAAAAATATTAAACTAACAAAATTGGGGACATAAACCCCATCTTATCCCATCCTATTAGTCCATACACACAACTTTCCTAGTTTCATACTCTTTTTAAGGTACTTTTTACTTGATTCATGATTCTTGTACTCTTTCTAACTAGACATGTGACTTCTTTTTCAATTGGCTTTCCTGTTTTAGGATGTACTAATTCAGAAGGAGTTGGTTCTCGGTTCTTTCTTTTTGGCTGTTTTGGAGTTGTACTTGATATCTTCTTCTTTTTTGCTACAACTATTGACTTTTGAGTTGGGTCTTAAGAGATAAGAATCTCAGAACTTCTAAACTACAAAAGCAGAATGAGATTGTCAACAAAAGTGAAGTGCCATAAATTAAATGAAGCTAACAAAACTTACATTTATAATGTTTGTTCCAATATGCTCATTTGTAAAAAGGCCATAGTCATATTGCCTTAGCCTCTTCCTAAGAGCCCCCTTATTTGCATTGGAGCGTCGCTTTCAAGTAACCTATGATTTCTTAGACCTTCTTCTCACCTAAGAAAGATTGGATATTTTTCATTTGTTGAGCGGTTAACTTAGCTAGCCCTTGAGTTGGCCCTTCCATTGGCCTTCATCTAGCCCTTGAGTTGGCCCTTCTTGTGACATCCCAATTTGTCCATCACTTCCTAGACCCCAAACCTTAGTTTCTTGAGTGATCATACAAGTGAATGTGTTTTATAAAGGTGAGCATTTATAACATGAATTGAACATGCGCAAGAGAAGTCACCATAGCAATTACTTACATTTCATTTCACATTCAACTTACTTACATGGGGAAAAGTTACTTCTTGATGTTTATTTTCACATCATCATATGCCAAAATGAGAAGCACAAAAATGCTTGGGAAAATGGCCAAAAAGGTGCTTGACTCTTTTACTTGGCAATTTCCCCATCCATGCCCCAGAATATCTCCACCATGGTGCTCCACCTATCTAGGCGCCCATAGCTCTAGAATCCGGTCCATCTCCCCCAAAATGTAGGGGGCCGAATAACTCCTTATCTATGTTGAGGAACTAGGAAACAAATGCATAGGAGCCCATGTAAGGTGTCCATCATCAATCCACAGTGTACTCTCATATTGGGTAAAAGTTAGGCCCTATTCTAGATCTAGCATGTCTTTGAAAGATGCCTTCTATGTAAGTGGGGTTTCTATAACGTGCAAGTGGGGGCACATCCATTGCTATCAATTTAAAAAAGATACAAAAGAATAAGCAATATCCAGTAAAGGAATTTTTAAGGTCTTAAATTATATGATCCATATGCTACTCAACGATAAATTTAGTTCAAATAGCAGCTCAATGCACATAACCACAATACAACGTGGACAACATGCATTTTCCTCAAAATTCAATGAACTAGACATGCAATATCATCTAATGAGAGTCAAAATATATTCACACATCTGTGGCACTGCATACACAAATTCAGATATACAAATGAGGCACAAAATTTTATCCATACACGTACTCACACGCCTCGTGAAATAATTTAATCATGTGATCATTTCTCTTTTCACGCTCTAGTCACATATTTACATTGGGTCGCTTGCCACTCCGCTCGAGTCATTTCTAGGATGTTGGCTGGACTTCCATGGGGCACTAGCCATGACCATCTTTATTCTGAAGCATCTCGGTATCACTTAGCCGAGGTATTCAAGGGTTGCTGGTCTTGGGCATCTTGACTCTCTTGAGGCATCATTAGGTCACTTGTCGATGGACATTCCTTGAATTTAATTCATTTCACACATTTCAACAGCACAATCTTAATTTATGGCACAAGAACATCACAACCAGAACACATGAACTCCTCCACACAAAATTGTCATATTTCCATTGTACTAATTTAAACTCATTATATACCAATTCACATAACTAGCATGCATGGGGATCACCATTCACGTTTGACCAACAATTTAGTGTCTGCAGCATGTCAAGTCATCCACAACCATGGAATTCAAGTTTTCCAGTACAAGGCCTCGTAATTACCCATGAAAGTATTAAACTTTAGACTGCTTGGTAGAATCGATAGCTATCGCACAACTTCAGGAATCAATCTTAAAACCTTAGTAAATGGATTTGGAAAATTCTAAAGTTTTAGTATGTTGTAAACAAGACCTAAGTCAACATTTTTTATGAAGGGAGTCAAGCCTAGTTTCTTCTGTACTAAGAGTAGCAATTCGCAATAAGTGGCTCCTAATTTGTCTTGTAAAACTAGAATCTTCAACCCTAAAGGTAAGGCCATTTTGACGTCCACGATTTCACCGTTTGCTCTAAAATTTATAAAAGTATACAGAAAAGACAGTTATTTTCTATTTTATTAGTATTAGATTAGTATTAGTTAGTGATCCCGGCTCTATGTTAAGATATGCTGTTTAAATTTCTTGGGGAAAGTATTTTTTAAATTTGAACTAAAAAAATTTATAAAATTTCAAAAAGCTCCTAAGGTCATAGTTTCACGATCCTAGAAAGAACACTCCTAAAGGCAAAACAAGGTTTTTCAGACGATCTTCCTAGGGCCAAAAATTCTAAATTAAATGTATGTCATGAATTAGAATGTTTGTTTTAATTTTCATGAAGAAAGTCTCCACAAATTCGCAACACAATCCAAGTTACAAAATCAACAAACCTTAGAGGTCCGGCGCAACCAACTTTTGGAAAACAATCTTCACCTCATGATTTTTTGCGTCATGCGAGTCTACTACCAAGAAAGTCCAAAAAAACTCACATGCATGACACATGATCTATCCTAACTCACATGCATGCATAGTTTTTATGCAAAAATACCTTCTATGATCTAGAACAACACTAATCCGAACCAACCGCCACCAAGCAACAAAGGGTTAACATGGATTAACACCCAATCATTTCCTTACCTAGATTTTGTGCCTAGGAAGTCCCTATGTCTTCTTCATGGATGGTTTCAAAGGTGGAAGCTCCTGAGGATGGGGCCTGTTTGAGAGAACAAAGATAGAAAATGAGGGGGAAGTTGAAAGGGGTCTCAATGAAGGGAGGAGGAAATACAAGAGAATGGAAGAAGAGAGAGGAATTGAGCTTAATGATTTGATTAAAAGTGTGGCTTGCAAGTTTCTTCAACCTTGCATGAAATCTAATTGGAAGATGGGGGCGATGATGATTAGCCTAAGGATTGAGGGGAGTGGGAAAACCAAAGAGGGTCTTCCCTCTTTGCATGCAAAAAATAAAGTTTAAAGCTAATTTAGCTATTTTATCTTAGAGTAAAATGTCTAATTAAGTTCATTACAAGGTTTATTTCCAATTATTTATCATCATGAACCCTATGCCAATATGATAAATTCCTATTACAACACTTTATTCCCCATTTGTCCTTGAAATTTTCGGATGCAAGGAAGAGTTGGGAGTGTCCAATAAAGTCAACTTAGTCTAGGGGTCATGAACCTAGTGTATATTGTTTATGCCTCTCAAATAGATGGTTCTATTTAAATCCTTCACTTAGTGTTGAAAAATAGGGAATCTCCATATTCTATTCATAATTCTAGAATCGGAAAAGTTAGGGTGTCACACTTTTGTTGGTCCTTTATTTGGCCCTTCAATTAGCCCTTCATTTGGTCCTTGAGCTTCAGCACATCTAGCCTGACAATAGGCCCTTCGGTGATCACTCTAGTTGGCCTTCTTCTCACTTGAGAAAGACATTAAACAAATTAAAACTAAATACAAATGGTTGAATACATTGAGTATTTTCTTTTGAATTGAAGAATAATCGACTAAATTGGCCTTATAGCAGTTTTGGCCAATTCTTTAGTTAGACTTCTTCTAATTGGCTACAACAAAGGGTTTGGTTAATCCTTTAGCTGGCCTTCTTGTAGCTTGCACCTTGGCTTCAACTATACTAGGGACTTCTACCAATCCTTCAGCTGACCTTCTTCTAGTTATCTTATCCTAGCTAGCCCTTTAGCTTCAGCTTGTTGTCACCTAACAAAGACATTAAAAATAAGATAATTAAGGCTATATACAAATAAATAAAAACACAAACAACAACATAAACACAAATTTCATAACTTACCTAGTTTCTTGTCCTCGTCTAAAGAGCAGTTGACTTAGTTGGCCTTTTTGTTTGGCCTTTAGCCTACTTTTACTAGGGCCATCAGTTGGCTTCTCATTTGACTATTATTATTGATGTTTCCTTAATTAACAACATTTACTATTGTGCCCTTTTACATGACAATATGAACACATTATCTTTGCACATATTCTATTTATCCTCCTCGGACTCAATACCTTCCCCTCCTACATTTTCCATCTTCATTTTGGCATTCCTATTTGCTTCTTCAGTGGCAAATGTTAAGGTCTTTCACAATTTGTTGGCTCCTAGAATTTGCTACTCTAATTGATTGCATCATGAATTGGTACAAGGCAAGATATTTGTACCAATCATAAAGGTAATCCTCTAAGTTGTGGCTCTTCAATTTGATGTCACATATCTCATGTGCACAATGAGTTCTACTCATTTGCCATGCTTGACATGAAAACTTCATTTTATCTAGATGGACAACATACTTATTAGCACCTTCATAATTTCATATCTTTCATCTCCATTCTAAATGGGATTGACAAAATCTACTTGCAACCAATCTCTCATCCAATTTTTCATAATCCTAAGACTACATGGCCTAGTCCATTTTGTAGCCTCATTACTTGTGCAACCAAGTCATGACCATAACTCGTATATTTTCAAGCATTAGGATAATTGGTTTGTACCTGACCTCCATTAATTTTCCATTATATGCTTTGCAAAGGTTGTTGTCGATATTATCACACTTGAATTCATTGTTGAAGAATGTCTTGTACCAATGCTTTGCTTTTGTTTGAAATAGTGCTTTAAAACCTTCATTTATCAACTCAAGCAATCTTTGTTTAGTTGGCTTAAATTCACCCATGTTTGTGTGCTTTGCTATCTACCAAAATAGCATATGCATCTTATCATCTTTGTAGTTATTTGCCTAGTTTGCATATATGTGTCTTCCACACATTCTATGTTCGGCATAGGGTATCAACTTAGCTAATGGTAGAACAAGTTCCTACAACAATTTAAACCGAGAAATGTAAGCAAAGAACATGCTATTGATATCAAAAAGCAAATAATTGACAACAATATTACTTTTTGTTGGTTGATTGTGAATGTCTCTTCTTCCCCATTAATTATCTCCAAGTCAACCATTATATTTTTTTTAAGAATTAGGATAAAGTGTCCTTGTTCTCTATCTTGATAATAGCCTAAGATAGTGGAAATATTTCGTTATTTGCATCTCTTCCAATTGTAGCCAACAATTTTTCCTTACACAAGCCCTTCAAAAATGGTCATTTTTTCCTATAACCTGTCTACAATTAGATAAAAATCCCTATCTGCATGTATTGAAACACACATAAAATCTATCAAATATAGTCTTACTATTGGGAGGTTGGTTCTCTAGAACTTTTACATACACTCTACTTGAAGGGTCTTAAAGTCTACACTCCCAATCATAATCTCAAACTTGCCTATATTCTTTGCTATACTAATTGATGAGTATCCTCATCACCTTCTGCTTCATTCTTTTACACTGATTCTTGGACACATTAATGCTACATGCTCATTTACCATCTGCTTTAACTAAGTAGTCTTTACCTCGAATATCACCTTGATCATGTTGAAGAAGTGCTTAAACAACTATGTACTTGTCACCTTTTCATTGTAAAAATTAATGGAACAAGTATGTTCTTCCTCATGAATGCACCTTAAATTTTTCATGGACAACTAAGTTGTAACCACTTAGCTCTTACAAAATCCTTAGTGTTTCCAATAAATTTATGATTCCTTTGCTCAGTAATGGAGTTCTTAAGTATAGCTTCCCTAAATTGTTTTGCATCATGAAATTTCATACTTATGGACAAAGTAAGAGAGGCAATAGATAGATCATGGGAAGGAAACTTACTTTTTCTTTTATGCATAACTCCTTGATCTTTTTCAAGTTTGTCATGGGAAGTAACGTTCTTGACACTTTCTTAATAATTAGTATCATCACAAGCAATACCAACATCTGTAGTTCCTTCGTCCCTATTTACAACTTCTTTAGTTACCTATAAAATTGCCAACTTATTTGCCAAAAGGTCCCAAAAGGTCCATTTGCTTTTTGCCTGACTATGCAATCTCCTCCTCATCATCATCATCACTCTAGGAAATTTTCGAGAACCAAAGCTTCATCATCATCATCACTAGATTGAGCTACATCCTAAGCTAATCCGGGGATTGTGTCATTACCTATGTCATCAACACTTTGCTGAATTGCATTTGCGCCCTTTCTGTCTATCTTGTTGCCCTTCATCCCCATCCTTAGTACTGGCTTGAATACTACGTCCCACTTCTCCTATTTGGGTGCTCTCTATGTCATTATCTTTGTCCATATCATCACTATTGTATTGAATGTACATTTTTGCTTCTTTGCCATGAAGATAATAGTACATGACATTCCTAAAACCATTATCATCCTCAAAGCTTTTCAAACCATGTTTCAAGCCCTTCCTAGGAGCACAATAAAGCAATACTTTGCATGGAAAATACTATAGTATATATCTAACAAATCTAATATAAGATACCTTGCTTTCATCCACAAATATAGTGCCCTCATTTCCTCTCTCATAATCTCACTCATCCTCTCCAATCACAAACTTTCCGCCATAGCAAATAATGACTACAAAATAATCCCATCCATGTTTGCAACCAAGGAAAAAAAGCAATT
Organism: Eucalyptus polyanthemos subsp. polyanthemos; assembly: GCA_017140185.1. Classification (NCBI taxonomy): domain Eukaryota; kingdom Viridiplantae; phylum Streptophyta; class Magnoliopsida; order Myrtales; family Myrtaceae; genus Eucalyptus; species Eucalyptus polyanthemos. The sequence continues at coordinate 11,134,057 of CM029465.1, read as the reverse complement.
AACCTTTCGGACCACAATGACAAGGACAACAATTGCACATGGAGGTCCCTGCAATCTCAAATAGTTTATTAAAGAAAGAGCAATTGACGTTTAGTAGAAAGAAATGAGCAAAGATCCCCACGATAATCACTTCGATTAAACAAATTCAGGTCCTTACAGCATCATCTTTATTATTTCACGTATAGGACCCCATGACATCTTAGGGAGCCTTAAATTTCCCGTCCCAGCGATTGTGCGCGCATTCATGGTAGCAAAGTATCAATAAGAAAGTAGCAAAGCATCACAATAGCATATTCATCGTAGCACATCCCAGCCCGTCAATTGCCCTCACACATCATAGTAGCAAATCCGAGCCCTCAATCGTATTCTAAGCTTTATTTTGCCATCCAAGCCTTACATTTCCTGTCCGAGCCCCAATTTTCCCATATGAACCATAATTTTCCCATTCCAACAATCGCCCTTTAAACCCCATTTTTGCTAGCCATAAGGAGAGAAGAGAACAAACTTGAATGAGTGATGACAACGAGCGACGAGCAACCATGAGTGAACCACGAGTGACGACTGTGACATTCGGGTCATTGCTCGATGGAACCGTGACCCTCAAGTACTTGGTAGTCATTGTCGCATCACTAAGCTCGTCACTGGACTACGTTGTCCATGCCCCTCACCGCACCACCACAAGGATTGCTACTTTAGTCTGTCCCCTCATCACCGTGACGCCTCACCGAGCTACCCTATCCACTCGAGGACGTTGACACCTTAGCAACACATCACCACCACATCACTGCTCCTTGCCATGTCACCACCGGACCACGCCATCTCAGCTCTCCAAGCGTGCGCATTGCACCACCCTAAGCCAGATCAGTACCACCGAGTCATGCCTCTTCTCCACCTAGCAAATCCACTGTGAGTTAGACGGCCATCGCACCAACCCCTCACCCTACCCGTTTCTTTAAAATGGCGCATGTACCAACTTAAGCGGTGAACGAAGAGGGAAGTTGAAGTATAAAGAGCACAGTCGCCCCTCCGTCTTCTCCATTTCCATTTGCACGACCTCAAGCTCTACCCTTTCTGTCACCGCATGGCCTCCATCTCGGGTTACTCTCGCATGCGACACCACAGATCAAGCCTTTTGACCGCCGGCAATACACCTTAGCCTAACTAGCCCCTTGAGCCGCTTGTCATCTTGCCTCATGCCGTTGCATTCTCTCGGCCCGCCGTGACTCGCTTGAAGAACCAACCATTGTTCGGGACATTTTCCAACCACCATCAAGCTACGATAGCATCACGTAGGACTTGAGGCAAGTAGATTCTCCATTCTGTGCGCATTGAGATCGATTTCCTTGGATTTCTCTTCTCTGGTTAATTTTGTATATATTCGTGCCAACCGGGGATTTTGGGAGACATAGATTACTGGCATTGTTGAGTTTATGGTTTATTGAGTTTGTGACTATGTTGTTGAGGTGCTGGTTGTCGAGATTTATGCGTATTTGAGGTTGAATGATACGAGCAATGGACAAAATCTGAGGACGTCATTTTTATAAGTTCAGTTTACCATAGACCTATGATTTTACCAATTTTAGACCAATTTATGCAATATCAATTTTGTGATTTTTTCTTAATGAAAGTTGCACATTATTTCTTGTTCTATAACATACTTTAATTTCGGATTATTCGAACTTCATATGATGATTTCATTTTTGAAGAATATACGAGTCCTACATCTATTTTTCGGACACCTACACCGACCTGTACACAGTTTTGTTTTCCAGAGTTTTTGACAAGAAATTTGGACAAGTGTTCTTCATACAAGTTGTAGATTTTATCTTAAACTATACCGCGTAATTTTTCTATGATTTTTAGACCTCATTTTGTTGGCAAAACACTATTCTTTCTGACCATATGAATTCTGAATTTTGATGCTGTTTTTGGCTCGGCTTGATTTAATTTTATTTAGCCGTATCAGTTGAATTGGATTTTTTGGTTCTCATGAAAAATGTTCCTCTCGGGGTCTCGTGTTAAAGTTTCATAATTTTTAGAATTGATTCACTTGGTGAATGCTGGTGATTTCTAAAGGCGTGCGCAAACTGCCCTTTTGGGTCAATTTCAGATTTTGGGATAAACTTCCTTTTTAACTTGTCTTTTTGGGCTAGTACTGCCAACTGATTGTTTCGTACAAATTCTCAAATTTACAAATTGATAAAGGATGGTTGATTTTGAAATTGAATTGTTTTGTGTGCATTAGCATAGTGGAGGACATTTTTAAATTGAATTATTGAATTGTTGGATCATGGCATGAGTGTGTGGGAATATTGTCGGTTCTTGGGGTGACGATGCCCTAGGTGTTAGTAGGGATGCTTAGAGGGGTAATTGAGTCCTTTGGATGCCTGGAGGGTGTAACATGGTTTTCCTAGGTGTTAGTAGGGATGCTTAGAGGGGTAATTGCGGCCTTTGGATGCCTAGAGGGTGTAACATGGTTTCCCTAGATGTTCTCGCAATGCCGGATAAGTGCGAGATACCTAGGGGATAATAAGGTTCCCTGTAAGATGGTGGTGGCTAAATTAATAGGAAATGTGATTATTGGCATTTTTATATTCCATTTGAGATTTACTGGTTTACTGGTTTTAGAAGAAATATTTTCCGACTTGTGCTTTCAATCTTGAAAAAGGTCTCAAGTAAGTTGATTTTAAATCAGTTCCATATATTTTCTATTTGAAGTTTCCTAACATGTGTAGTAATTGACTTATGTAGTATAAGATTGGTTGACAATTTGCTTGCTGAGCTTTATGCTCACTCATGGTTGATTATTCTCGCTTAAATCCATAGGTATGCCGATTCCACCTCCCTCCCCACGATTAGATACGGTGCCCCGATGGACTTCACACGGCACTAGACCGAGTTTATTGACGTCGACTTCCCAGATATCGTGTTTGTCAAAGTCATATCAATTCTGACGATGGGGATAGGAGCACCTGCCGATCTTGTGCTCCTAGGATTCTTTGCCGTTTTCGCCCGAGTTGGCGAGCGTTTGGTGGGACCACTCCCGCTTTCGAGCGACAATGGACCCGGGGACAGCGATAGCACCGTGGAGTGAGTTGGGGGCAGGAGGGTGGAGGAATATTTTGAGGACGTAGGGGTGATTTTTTTAATGGACTAGGGCGAGAGGTAGATGACCATATATGTAGGGTCAGTTAAGTTGGGATGGGTTGATGGGTGGATGCCATCAGAAGTGATGACTTTTTTGGATTTTTTACAAGTATACCCAACCTAGTCACCTAAAATACGTAAATAGAAATGAAAAATGAGATCACCCTGTTCATGTTTTCCAACGTGTGTTCCTTGAAATTTGTATATCCTGGATTGTTCTTGATCCACATATGCTTCTACATGCTTAAAAGTGAAAAGAATATATTAATTGCGTTAGCAATGACGTACTGGAGGCGTCACAGCCATGGAGCCTCAGTGAGAATGGCTGACTGAGCATGAAAGGTGAGTTTGAGAAGGAACGGTGAACTATGGATCATGCTTGATTGTGCCACATTGTTAGCATCACACAATCACGTCAAGACACTAAACGAAGTTGTTTAGCATTGTTTCATGTAGTCTACGTGGATGGAGTGACATTGTTTGCCTCTCTACGTGGATAATTTTTTTTTTTTTAAAGAAAGGCCACATCATTTAAAATTCTTGTTGCAAAAGGCCATGTATGCTGTTTGGCCAGAAATTCTAGCCATTGGCACTTAAGGGTACGCATGGTGACCCTCCAGTTTCTTTGTTCTTTTGTTCTTTTGTTGCTTGGGAAAAAAAAAAAGAATAGAAATCCATTTAGTAATGTCAATTAATTTTTTATTTTCCCAGAATAGAAAAGTAGTAGGTGAAGATTTGAAATGGAAGCAAGAAGTTGGAAAAAAGTAGCTTTTTGTTCTCAAGAACAATTTCTACAAATTAGTCATTTTCTTTCTTTTCTTTTTCTAAAGCCACCACTCCCCGCCATTGGTTGCCTACCACCGCCCATTGCCCATTGCTAACCGTCAATCACTGGACGCTAGCTAGCCACTGCCGTTGCTGGTTAGAGGAGGAGTAAGAAGAAGAAGATAGGGAGAAAAGAAAAATCTAAAAACATTATCAATAAATTAAAAGAATTTCTACATTATAAAAAAATTTGTGGGTTGTACCAAATATATTCCTATTCCTTTTTCCATTTCAAGAATAGAAATTTTGTATGGTTACTCAACACGTTTTTCTATTCATAAATTGTTTTAGAATTGGTTCGGCTTTAGGCAAATGTCATTGGGAAAATACAAATACCTTTGAGCTAAAAGGGTTTATGCAAATGCAAATAGCGTTTGGTAAATTGTAGTTTTAAAGTGCATTGTGAAAGGATTAGCTTAAACACCGTTTGGTAAAAACTACATTTTGTAAAGGATTTTTGCTAAATTTTATATATAAATTTTTTTTAAATGTAGCCAGTAGTGGCTAGATCTGGCCACCGGACAACCTCGCTTGAGGTTCGGTGACCTCAGGCGAGGGTTGCTTGTTGCCGCTGTTCGCAACCTAGGTGTCATCGCTTGGGTCGCACGGTCATTGCTTGGGTCACACAACCTAGGTGTCGCCTGAGGTTCAGCGACCTCAAGCCTCCGTCGCCTAGATCTCGCGAACCTAGGCAACCACTACCTAAGGTCGCCAAACCTCAAACGACGCCTGGGTCGCGCAACCCAGGCGACACATTGCCTAAGGTTTGGTGACCTCAAGCCTCCGATCGCACGACCGTTGCCTGGGTCGCGCGATGCCTGAGGTCCAGCGACCAAGCAACACTCGAAGTTGCACGACCCAAGCGATGCCCGAGGTTGCGCGACCTTAGGTGGCGGTCGCTGGGGTCGATGACGCCTCAGGCGAGCCGATGTGGGCCTCTCCTTGGCTAGTGGTCATCAGCCTCCGTTCGTCTCTCCGAAGAAGATGAATAGTACTGCGAAGAACATGAACAATACCGAACTTGCATTCCGAAGATGCAACTTCGCAAAGGACCTTAAGAGATGCATTGGGCTAAAGGCCCTTAGAGCCATTTGGAAATACAATTGCATCTTGCCAAAGTTATCCAAAAAATCCAACCAAACGCATTTGCATTTGGCCAAGGGACTTTAGAGTCCCAAAGCCCATTTGTAAAGCTGAACCAAATGGGGCCGAAGTAGAAAAAAACTATTTTTGAAAAGAAATTGTTTTCCATAACTGAAATGTTACCAAACACACTTTAAGTGTTTCTTTCTTATCTAATTTTAGCATTTAAGTGTATCTTTTGGAAGTTTTGGTACTTATGTATCCCTTGTGCCAAGTTGTAGCATTGGAGGTGTTCTTTTGCTGACTTTTTCATCATACATTAAAGGATTCTAATTTTGAGACACTACGTTTGTTCATTCATTTGAATTGGTAATCGCATGTGCCTATGTTACAGGTTTCATTGTTGTTTGCTTTTCCAAGAAATATTGGTCTTCCTACATTGTGTTTAGGACAACAAAAATAAACTAAGATTAGTGATTCCTCTTTCCGGGTTTGGAAAAATCTTGAATACGAGGGAAAATTGTTAGGGAAATCCCTTATGATGTTTTGAAGATGACAAAATAAATCAAAGGCTACTAACATGTTTGATGGTTGAGTAATAGACCATGCGGATGATAGAACATGTAAAGGATATTGTCAAAGTGCGAAGACGACCAGAAGACTGAACGTAACATATGTCCAAAGTATATTATGAAGATTTCCAGACTTCGTGTCAAAGTCGAAGACCGCCGACTCAAGACTCAAAGTCTGAAGACCGCGCGACTTTAGTGTCAAAGTCTGTTCTACATCGAAGTCTGTTCCCGATCGAATGTGAATGCTGAACCGTAAGACAGATTCTATGCAAGCCGAACCGAAGATAGACTCTATGCTGAAACTGAACTGGGTACAGACCTTAAAGCTAAATCTGTTCAGAAGCAGATATGTTCAGACCCAGATTGTAAAGTCTACAGACTCATATTGTAAAGTCTACAGACTCAGACTTTACATCCAGATTCGATGAATCGTAACTCAAGCCCAATCATACAACGGCTAGTGATCCGGTTTGGATTCCACATCAAGATTAATTTGATTGATTCAATCTATTTGATTGACAATTGGATCTTGAAGACAAGAACTTTCTATACGAAGAAGCTTTACTTATGGAAACCAAGATTTCGTTTGTATGGGCGATCGAAATCAATTTGGGATTTTACCTTTGTCACTCAATGGCTACCAAATCTTCTAGATACAGAGCTGTCCAATGGGTATATTGGAAGACGATTCTCCGGGATACTGTCCAACGGGTAGTTTGGAAGTGGAAGAGTATTTAAGGAGATCATGGACCGATGAGCAAGTAAGAGACGGAGCGTAGAATTTATAATTCCAAAGTCTTAGCGATTTTCGATCATATACTTGTCTCTTGAGAGCTTAAACGTTTGTAATCGTGAGAGAAATACCAAAAGCGTGACTTAGTGAGATAGTGTGATCTACTACTAAGTGTTTGCACTCGAAGTTGTAATCTCTTGTTGATTGCATAGTGGAATCCAGCCAAGAAGGCTGTTATCGTGGGAGAGTGGACGTAGGCTTGGATTAAACCGAATCACTATAAATCTTGTGTTCTTATTTTCTTCCCTAACTCCTTTATTTTGTTCATACTAGCACTATAAAAAACAACATTGTAAATTCATCCATCGAATAAATTAGATGAAAAAACTAGGGATATAATTGAAATAGATGTAATTTGACCTAAAAATGGAATGGCTCACGGGTTTCCGTAGTTATCTTGCCTCCATCTAAAGATGATTCCTCTACCAAAAGACACTGTTAAAATCTAGCTATTTTTCTACTACAACTACTACTTTTGGATGCATAGAAATGAATGATGCTAGGCCTTTTTATTGAGCATGTTATTGGACGTGAAATGTCTACCTCTCTTTTGCCATGTTGAATGGCACCCCTTTGGCCCTCTACTCAACCATTTCACTAGTAGAATTGTTCATAATTCTGCTTAGCATTCTCAATCGAGAGTAGGTAACATTATATTTTATTCTCACTGGTTTTCGCCTCCTGCTAGATCATAGGTTTAAGTGCAGATTCAAGTTGGTCTTGATGACATAGCCAGACTCTTCTGTTGCCGATAGGGTCATTAGGAAGTATACTACATTTGGATGCTTCAGGGTTGGGAGAGCATGGCATGCTTCGAAAGTCAAGGATTGAGAGTGCCCTGGTGCTAAATTGTTTGGTTGAACCCACGTACACCAAGGCATTAGTTTATCAAATGGTTTCCAACGCTCGATGTAATGATATAGTGGAACTTGCTTGATTCTCCCATTTCCTGTTTGCACAACTCACCTTTGGAGGATAGGAATCGCTTGATTTTAGTATTGCCTGTCTCTACTCAAGTCTGGGCTGTGATAGGTTTCAAGAGGGATTAATGACTGGAAATGTGTGTAAGAGTTTTCCTAATGTGGACTAAATTAATTGATATTGTAATTTACTGTTTTTACGGTTACCGTAAAACAGGGTTGGTCTAAGGTGAGATAGAAGGTTTCTTAATTAGTCTAATATGGGCTGACTAGTGTGGGCCGAGTTGAGCCTGGCCCATAATGAGGGGGACTGGCTGGAAATTCTATAAATAGTGCTTAAGTCTCTCCTCTTACCTTAATTCTCACATGTATCCTCACCTAAGGGGCGTTTACCTAACGCTAAACGTGAGGGGGGGCCGCCTCATTGAGCCAGTGATACGGAGGGCAATAGAGGAAAAAGACTTGATGAGTTGATCCCCTTTATATGTGGGTATTCCCTTTTTATGCTTCCGCTCTATGTTCGATGGATCCAGGTGCGTTAATCTTTCTACTCAATTATGCATGTTCTTGTTCTAATTAGGAGATCTTGGGATTACGCAATATGCATCTAACATATGGTATTAGAGCTACCATAACCCTAGAATTCGAATGCAATTGGTTTTGCCCTAATTTGTACGGATTTACCATAATTTGTACGAATCTACCCTAATTTTTATGGATTAGCCATAATTGGTATTGATTTTGCCCTAATTTGTGATTTTTGAGGCTTTTTTATCAATAAAAATTAAATTAAATCACAAATTTGGATTATGGGAGACGAGACGAGCAAGAGGGTCGGCGGCGCATCACCGGGGGATGCCGCATGCGCCCCCACGTGCGGACACGCACCGCCTGGGCGTCGAATGCGCGCTGCGCGTGAGCCCCACGCGCCGCGCACTCAGGCGGCGCGTGCAGGCGCGTGGTGGCTTATTTTGGCACGTGGTTGGCGGCGTTGGACTCGTATGGTGATTTCCTATCTTTTGGTATATTTATTTTATACATTTGATGGTTTTATTGATGTGAAATTGCATATTGAATCCTAAATATGTGTATTTTTAGTGTATTTTTGCGTATTTTTCTTGTATTTTCTGTGATTTTGGAAATACAGGTAATGGGTTACTAGTATGTTTATCACATAATAAAAAGGTATGATTCATCAATAAAAATCAAACTTTATTGTGAACTAAAGCTGACTTAATGAGATACAATTCGTATGAGATTGTATTTGAGCTATGTATTGAGCTGATGATAAACAGTAAATGTTATGAAACTTTTGTTGCTCATGCATACTCCTTGACACGCTAGTAATGCATGTCAATTAAGTTACTGCATATTGTACATGAACTTATCTGGTCACTGGTTAATGTCTATCAAGTTGAATATTTTTTATGGTTAAAGAATATGCCAACATTTATGCTGAGCAATAGTATCTACTATTAAATTTTAGATATTTAATTCTTTGGTTTAACTCAATTAATAGGTCACTGGTTGAAGTAATGATATTTGTTACCTAAAATTGATTAATAAATCAGTTGTTGGCCTTGGAGTCATTTTTGCCTTATGAACTCATGAGTGATAATGGATTAGTTGTCAAGCTTGTCGATTTGGTGTACCCTGTATTTCTATTGATGTTAATTTGTTAGAGATATTATAGATCAACATTCTTTTTATATTGTTATGGTAATATGTAATTGGGGTGTATAAGAGATGTTTTATTCTCTGTTATGAGAAGTTTCTTGTGTTACTGTGATCAATGATTTCATTGGAATTTATCTTTCAGGTTCGCTATATATATATATATATATGATTAATTTTTTATTAATAAATAAAGCAATATAATTAGCATGATATGTGATTTTGGTGATATGATGCCCCTATCACTAAAGTTAGAATCACATGTATATGGTGTATGTGAGGAGTAAAGTTTATATCCCTGGTATGAGATAATTTCAATGATTCAATTGAGTAGTGACCGCCAAAGTGGCACGCTTAATTGGGTTTGAGAAATTTCGGTCTCGTATGATGATTGGAATATCTCTTGGTCTAATGCATGGTCATACTCCCAAAGGAGGTGATTGTGTATTAGTTCATAGAGGGATACATGATAGTGTGGTGGAGGAGTGACTGTTTCTAATGGTTCATATGCCCAAAGGTGATGAATTCACAAAGATTGCAATGTATTCTCATAACCTTTATCATGTGGGGAGTGTACAATTGCATGTCATGTATTCTGCCCAAAGGTGATTATGTGATTTTGCATGTAACTCTCTGGATGTGTACTTGTACGTCAAGTTACACAATGCTCACATGATGCTAATTATATACTGCTTGTTTTTCCGTCACCTTTTTTGTAAATGGTAATTCTGTCACCATTGAGGTTTTTACTGCTTCAAATTTTAAGTTGTAGACATATGATTTGTTGCTTGAGAAAAGAGCAATTGAATTTGCTTACTGTCCATGAAGCGTTCCATTCTGGAACACTTGAAAAGAGGTTTGTTTGCGGACTGCACTGCTATAAGAATATGGAAGCCTTAGTTACTTGAAATTATGTATTATCTGATATTGAAATTAGGACATATCTGCAAAGATTGTGTTTAAGCCCTAATAACATATACATCTCGTATATGATTAAAATGTTGTTTCCAAAAGTTTTCTATTTAAGGATGAACGTGTCATTAATAATTTATTTTGATATAAAATTACGCCAAATAGATACAAAATATATATTGTGCAACTGGATAATTTTGCAGCAGATTCAAGTAAACTTGTGTGTAGACTGAAAAGTTCTAATTCATAGTATTAAGCAAGTTTCCAGACAATATTATTTAAATTTCATAGTGTTGTTATTTTGTTCAATTGGGAAAAAAGTAATTCAATATATTGCAAGGTTAGTGGGAGGAAATTTATTTTTTCTCATACTTTATGTACATAATATTTTGCTTACAAGTTGTGACCTTGAGACATCTTATATCATTTGTACTAAGGTATGTAATGATTGTTTTTGCGGTATTATATTAGATTTTCTCGGAGGACATTTGCTGATTGTATATTGGAAATATTCAATATACATTATTGCAAGGCAGGAATTGCTCATGTTGTTAAGGGTGATGGACTAAATCTATCACATTATCCTTATTTAGATATTGAGAAAATCTAATTAAATGGTGTACCTTGTGTTAGTGCACTTAAAAGTATAATATATACTCGAATTTGCACTAGACTAAATGTTGTCTTGTGATGGGACTTCTAGACAAATATCGGTCAAATCCAGGATATGATCGCTAGGTTGCTGTCAAAAAAGTTTTAAGGTACTTAAATAAGACGAGATTATATGCTAATTTACAGACATGTTCTATTCTCGTAGTTAGTAGGGTATTTAGATGTAAATTTTGCTGGCTGTTAGGATGATATAATATCAATAACAAGATACATATTTATGTTAGTAAAAAGTGCAGTAAATAAAGTTCTATGTTATCTTCTACTATGTATGCAGTGTTAGTAACATTCTTTTAGGTTGTTACTTGGGCTATTAGGCTTTAGAACCTCATGATGGAATTGATTGTTTTAACTTGATGGATAGACCCATACGGTTGTATTGAGATAACAAATTTGTAGTATTATTTATTTACTACAGAGGTCTCAAGGAGTCTAAATATATGGTGGTCAAAATTTTTTACCAAAAGCAAACGGTACAAAAATGTGACGTTTTAATATAATATATTTTCACAGATGATATGATTGCAAATCCACTAACTAAAGGCCTACGCCCATGTGTATTTGAGTGACATGTCATTAGCATGGGCTTAGGAGTATCTTCGGATACTGTTGTTTAATGGGAGCTATTTTGGCTTTACTCTGATAAAGTTCACATCTGTGGTTCGATATATTTAATAACGATTTGATATGTATCAATTTTTGTATTCAATAAAATATTTTGAATGTGTTGTTATTATGTTGAATACATATTGATAAAGTTTCAAGGGATTATATAGACCTTGAATAAAGGCTACGAGCATCCGGGCATCCGGTTATTAGCCTTGTGCATATGTCTTGTGATACATAAAGAAATGTTAACCATAAGGACAAGACATATGTGGATTCATTGGAACCATAAAGCATTCTCTAAGGTAAGAGAATGGTGACCGACAAATAAGATCTCTCTATGAGAGATGTTATCCATTTAACACACTACCATATTGAATCCATATCAATAAAGTTGAGAATATTCGTGACCATGGAAGGCTTTTTGTGATTCGGTGTTTAAGACTTTATGAGATAGGATTGACTATTAAGAATTATCTCTGGACCAAGTGTGCGCACATATGGTACTATTTCAATTAATATAGTCCAAGTGGGAGAATGTAAGAGTTTTCCTAATGTGGACTAAATTAATTGATATTGTAATTTACTGTTTTTACGGTTACCGTAAAACATGGTTGGTCTAAGGTGAGATAGAAAGTTTCTTAATTAGTATAATATGGGCTGGCTAGTGTGGGCCGAGTTGAGCATGGCTCGTAATAAGGGGGACTAGCTGGAAACTCTATAAATAGTGCTCAAGTCTCTCCTCTAACCCTAATTCTCACATGTATCCTCACCTAAGGGGCGTTTACCTAACACTAAACGTGAGGGGGGCCGCCTCATTGAAACAGTGATACAGAGGGCAATAGAGGAGAATGACTTGATGCGTGGATCTCCTTTATATGTGGGTAATCCTTTTTTATGCTTCCGCTCTATGTTCGATGGATCCATGTGCATTAATCTTTCTACTCAATTATGCATGTTCTTGTTCTAGTTATGGAGATCTTGAGATTACGCAATTTGCATCTAACAATGTGAAGCCGATTGGGTTGTGGCTAACTTCAAAGGTAAAATTATCTCCCGTCGTTTGTTCAAACACTCTCGGAATGCTTGCTTTCATTTATTTCAGTCGGTGTCCTGGGAATTATTTGCATTCACCTACTGCTATTTCTATAAGTGCTGCTGACATTGTTTTCATAAATCAAGAGAACTGTTCAAAGTCGACTTGATAGATGTCCTAAAGTTGCTCAGCAAGTTTCTTCTTTTTGTGTTGTAATTGGGCCTTTGGGCTTTGTCATTCTCGGAGCATTAAGGAGGTTGCTCTTCCTGCTTCTGTGTTGCCAGTAGGATCTTAGTTGACAGTCAAATAAACTCTACCACACTGAACTTTACAAATGGAGCTTTCCATATCTACTAGTACTCCTTGCAACTAACCAAGTTTTATCATCAAACGTCCAATATATGTCACTTCTAGATATTTAGGCAAACTCAAAGTAGAGCTTGTTTCCATGAACCACTGTGACGATTTTAGTGCCTTATGCCGTCTACAATCATTTCTTCACCATTTTCACGTGGGCATCTTAACTGAAAGGTATAAAAATAGCATTAGCAGGCGGTAACCTCATGTACAAGCTGATCTTATGCATGGAGTACTCCCAAGTAACAAGCTGATCGATGATGATCTTGCTCAAGGTAATCCACTGTCGACAAAAGAAAGAGTCTAGAGATACCAAAAGATGGCCATTTCAGGTTTTAGAATTCAAACACTTGCAAGAAATCCGTATGAAATCAGGAATTTTCTGAAGTCTTTAGAATGAGAAACTGTCTAGTATTTAAAATGAGAAACTCTCTAGGCTTCCCTTGATCCACATGTGTTCTCCACTATACGGACTAGCGTACATAAAAGGGAAGAAAAGGTTAAAACAATTGTTTCTCCATACAGTGAATTATATATTTATTTTCAACGATCGAATTGCTATGGTTGGAATGAACCACAGGTGATCTGCGTATTTAAAAATTGTCCATGACCCCAACCTTCCTTTCGGCCCATAGAAATGGAAGTAGCCATTAGGACAGCGTTATGCTGCAACTGGTGAAAGGCCTCTATGCCTGAGGAATGCGCTGAGTGAAGGCTCACGACCCCGAAATTCAGTGAAAACCTGGTACATAGCAGCATTGGCATGGCAACGATATCAAGCAAAACTAACTAGACTGGCGGATGTCATATGAAGGAGAAGCTAAATGAGCGTCATAAAAGGTAATAGTAAACTATAAAAAAGGTCGATAATATATAAGAGTGGATGCAAAATTACAACTTCCGCACCTGTAATGGAGCTTTTCCACCTCCAAGAGCAAGGATCGTATCTCGGAACCTTTGCCCTGTTTCTTTGACAGCCTGCCAACCACGCTCGATAGATCATAATAAAAACCAACAATTAATTCTGAAAAGAAGGCAATGTTGTGCGGTGGTAGTGGAAAGAGAGTGCAAGTGCGCAATCTCACACGTCTCGGGTCTGCCTGATGTGTACAGTCATCAGAGCATGATGGGCATAAGTTATTTAAGCATACATGTATGCAGAGCAATCAGTTTTGGCTAGGCTTTCATTCTTTTCTCAGACGTTCACTGGGATCACTTAGCCGTATAGTCTATAAGGGGTAAGAAAAGGCAACGGTCACCTGTTTAATAATGTCACTGCTTGACAGATGCATAAATTTAACATGAATTGCAAATGCAAAAACCAAGGTTCTTTTATAGCAGAATACTTTTCAAACGTATCCTCAACTTCTAGGACATACCTTGCTGTCATCTAAACCTGCATCCTCAAAGGCAGAGAACGCATCCGCAGCTAGCACTTCTGACCACTGAAAACCAGTACATTTAGGGTCAGAACCATACAAATCATGAAATGAATAAATCTCAAGCACGATTATGGATATACAAATACTCAGAACTGACGGCCACTACAAGGAAAAGGGGCATATTATATTCAGAAGAATTGTTTCATCATCTATTACAAACTAACCACAAAGGGGAATCTGGCATAACCAATAGAAAAGAATATCCTATACCTTGTAGCTGTAATACCCAGCTGCGTGTCCACCTAATTGTAAGTGAAAGCAATTGATTCAGAGCCGTGTAAAATTTAATGATCCAGGTATATATAATCTAAAAGAAAAAGTTTGACTGCTAGGAAGACAAACCTGAAAATATATGGCCAAAGCTACAAAGGAATCGATCCTCAGGAAGTGGAGGGATTACCTGGGTTTTTTCCCAAACCCTTTGATACACATCAAATAGAGACTCCGACCCACCAGGAACATAGTTTGTATGAAGCTGCAGATCTACACTTGCGAATGTTACCTGAGAAGTTGCACAGACAGAAAAGGAGTATAATAACCATGTCATATACTAGTATTATTCCTGGAGAGAGCAACTTTTCAGCATATAGAATTTCTGATTTCCCAATTATTACTTTGCTAATGTTCATTCAATCAATGGGTCTCCAGAAGAATAACTTGATTTGCATCTTTTCAAAGGATTTATAGCGAAACAGCCTGGTAAAAACGACGCTTGCACTAAGATTAAACAAACAAGTAAAATAATTGCTTCCTCACTGTCATTGGACAAGAACTGATGAGATATGGAGTCCTCTCCTTTTTGTTCCTCATTTCAAACTTGCATACTTAAATCACCACAAACAGGATAGCCGATAGATGAAGGTGGAACCTCAACAGACAACAGGTGTAACATTCAGCTCTTGATCAATGTAGCACCACAAGGACAAAGTGCATGTGGGATGATTCCCCTATGGACAGGGCGATGCCTACTAGAGTAGCGTTCTCTCATCGGAAACTATTTGAAACAGTCCTAATTTCAAAAGGTGTCCAGAAAGTCAGAAGCTGATGAAATGGTGAATCATCTTCAGATGCTCCTTTGTAGCTTAAGACCAAGTAAAAGATGCTAAAAGGGAAAGACAAAGGAAGTCTTAAATTGGACAGCCAACAGTTTGTCGATAGGATCTCATGGACTTATTATATCTTCTTGTCAGCTCATATATATGTCCTTCCACACCACCTATGGAAATTACTCATTATAGTTAATGAATAAGGAACGGTCTCATCTAATCGCCCATCAGCTCAAGCAAACAACAGTAAAAACCAGAAAATTTTTGAAGAAATTTCTTTTGCACCAAATGGTGCAATTTTCTTTTCAACAAAATAGTTATAGCCAAAGGGAGAAAGGAAAAAATATGAGCAGTTCATGCCTAAAACGTCGGCAATGTATCTAAATAAGTACAAAAGGACAAAGCAAAACAAGTTCTCGTCAGTGGGAAGTAACCTGGCGAAGGACTAAGGAGCCTGCACGAAAATTTTTAGCTGCGAGGAGCTTTCTATATACAGCTTCAGGGAGACTCTCGCCAGTTTCATAGTGCTTTGCAATTCCCATCAAGGTTTCCCTGCGGTTCACGGTGCAGAGAGAGATAGAGAGAGATTTTACTATGTCGAACACTCAAGTCTCAAAATGGATAAGAATATCTCCATGGGGAGAAAAAGACTCTGCAATCATTGTTCAACTAGAAATATGCCTGTACTTCGCTGAGGAAAAGTATTTTTCATTAGTAGGCTTCATTGATAGGTAATTATATCATAGTTCTGAAAAATTCTTGAGTATAAATATATCATGTTTTTACAGTTGAATTTGAAAGCTTTGTACTTCAATTTAAAAGGTGACTTGTTTAATATGACTAAACTAAAGGGAAAAAAAAAAAGGTATCTCTCAATATATTTCATAAGAATTTTTATTTACTATTTTGATGATATTGAAAATTATTTTGTTTGGGGATACAAAATAGAAAGAGTTAATGAGAAAAAAATAAAAGAAATGTGAGATGAAGTTTTCCCATGTTTCTAAGAAAGAATTTGTTATATTATGCTTAAAATTTCTTTCTTCAAAACAAGAGCTCAATTCATTTTATAGTAAAACTTTTTGAGAAACAAAATACTTAATATCCTTTTTCATAAACTATTTATCAAAATGAGATTATTCATTACTTTTCTTGTCAATGTCATTTATCAAAAGGAGTTGAAATAGTTTATTTTGTTAATTTCTTTGTGATATTTAACTTGCATAGTAATCACAAACATAAAAAGAAAACTATGACAATAAGAATTTATTTAAATCAAATTCGAACATTCTGGCACTTTTAACATCACTGGTAAGGGAAAAGAAGTTGTAACAACAGGGAAAAAAAGAGTCTTAAGTGTATAATCTCTCAAGAACTTTGTAATATTTATTGTTGAAAAACTAGATTGCTCCTATACGCTTAAAACCTACAGAACACTTTAAAGATTATGCATATAACACAAGAAATTAATAACATTGTTGAGGTTATTTGTAATAGAAAATCAACTTGATGTGTCTCCCAAAATATTAATTTTTTATAGGGTTAATAATACGAAAAACCTCGAGACTAGTATACATGTAAAAAAATTACCCAAAACAAAATTTCTAATCATGAAAAACTCTAAATTGGTATATTTGTGATAAATTTATTCTAAATGTCTACAAAAAAAAAAAAATTAAAACTAGTATATTTGTGACAAATTTATCGAAAATTAATTTTTTTACTACCAAAAGCCTAAACCGATACATTTATTGCAAATATAATTTTGTTAAATTGATTAATACCACAAAAAAATGCAAAATTGATACAATTGTGTCAATTTGAGAGTAAAATCCCAAACTAGTATATGGTCAATTGTCACTTATTTTTTAATTCAATAATTTGATAATAAAATTTAACGTAAACTACAAAAAATAAATTTGTTATAAATGTATCAATTTGGAGTAAATTTGTTAGAGGTGTATTGGTTTGGGGTTTTTGATGGTAAAAAAATTAATTTGGGAAAAAGATAATGCACACGAAGGAGAAAATGCTTGGTTTAGGTGAAAGAAAGATAATGAAAAATTTTTCCCCACTTCTAAAGGTTTTTTTTTTTTTTTTGGCATTGAAGGATAATATTTTTCTTGACTCATTTATCTTCCATGAATTGAATGCCCGACATTCCAGTAAACATTTCTCAACAAGTTGGCTTCCACAAAATGAATGAAACCATAAGGTAACATTACTTTCTGTCCATTTCCTTTTTCCACCTATCTATAAGTCAAGTTCATACAATTAGCTTAGAACTTCCAGGCAATAGTGGAGTCATGCTAAAATAAGGAATCTCTTAGTAAAGCCAAATCAGTAAATCTAAAAAGATAATATCAATAGAGCAATTCACAATCCAATTGCGATTCATTTCGATAGACCTTGACAAGGGCCATAAAAATCATCTAATAACTTCTAGATCACAAGCCTATCATTAGCCAGATACGAAGGAGACTGGTTGCGCTTTTACACATTCAGATCCAAAGACAGTATGAAGGAAATACAACACAAAAGTCACATAACGCTCCATGAAGCAATCATCTTTTGTTGTCCGTAGTATATGCAAACTGTTTTTATATATTTGTGAAGTGCTAAAACATCCAATCTGATGGCACATCAATTTGTTCAAAAGCTCTATCAGAGAGAGTTCCAGACAAACTCACCTGTGGTAACACCAGTTCTCCATCAACTTGGAGGGCAATTCTCTAGCATCCTTTTCTATCCCTCTAAGGCCAGCAACAAGGCCTTCGTCCTGTTTGGTTAGCATGTGTTGAAGTGCATGACCAAATTCATGAAAAACAGTTTCCACCTGCCAATTTCGGCAACGCATATATTACCACCAATAATTAAATGACAGATACCACTCAGAGGATGAAATTATTTCTCAAGGGACAAGCGACTAACAATCAGCATAAGGTCAGAATCCTCATCATTCATATAGGAGACAATGATAAAATCCTCGAAATGGTAGATTTTACTATGGCACAAGAACGGCTCAACGAGTCATATTATACCTTCATAGTCAAAAGGATTAAACAAGTATCAAGTGTGAATCAGAAGATTTTGGAGTGGGCGCCGGTGATACCGAAAATTGGGGAATAGACCCATCTGTAGATGTAGACATTAGAGGATAAAATGTGTATCTATAAGCATTGCACACGGAAAATATTAGCATTGCTAGCGTTCCTCGAAATCACATCAAAGGATAGATTGGCGTCACAGAATTCTCTACCAAAAACTGTTAGGCGTTTTACATTATTGATCTTCTCCGAAAAGCTATTCTTCTCTCAACAGATATTGAGTCTCCCCGCAGTCGTGCTCTTAGCAGTGAAGAACAAAAAACAAATATACATCTCTGTAGAAATGTCTTTATTATGGCAGAACTTCAAGCCCTATCTATGCTAGTATTGTCGAGAAGTTACCAAAATCTAATCTTTGAACTAAGAGTCATGGAGACCAGACTAAAATATCCTCTTATTCAATCCTCGTTTCTAATGGCAATATTTCATCGACACCGACTTGTGTTAGCTGGTGGCTGCACCAGCTATCCTCCATCAGTTTAGTATTTCAGGCTCTAATAGCGGAAAGAAGGTCAATGTAAACTAAGTGAAGGAGTTCGAAACTGACCTCTCGGAACGTCATAAGGCTTGGCTTGTTCCCTATAGGTGGGGTTTGATTGCACACTATGTGAGCAATTGGTAATCTTGCACTTGCACCATCTCGAGACAGCACACGGCTTCGACCAACAACCTCATCCATCCATGCACCTCCCCCTTTCTCTGATGGTCGAGAATAGGGATCAAAATAAAAGAATGCAACTGGATTTCCTGAAGACTCTTTTACACGGTAGAATCTAACATCATTATTCCAGACCTGGAAAATATATAACCATTTTATCAGAATACAGGGACTAACAGCACAAGAAAGGCAGAAACAAAGCATATAGACTTTTTTACCGGTGCTAGTCCATCAGCAGCCTCAATCTCAATTTCAAAAAGTGTCCTAGCAAGGTTGAAAAGACCCTCCATTACATTTGGCAATGAGAAATACGGGTGTAATTCTTCCTGAGAATTGCAAAAAGTTGTGAGGCTACAGGTTCATATTAATCAGGGTCTAATCCAAAATTATAAGGAAAAGAAAAGTTAATCAGAAAAGCGTGACATGACTTGGTAAGAAGCCTGATGGCATATTCAACATATATGTATCTACCATGATGTATCTTATGGCATGACAGTTTAGGAGCAAGTATCTTTGTTTCCTTTCCTATCAATAATGCAATTGTTACTATACTGTGTATGGGGACAGAGAGAGCTTCAACCTCACTGATGTCGTATTTTGATTCACGCAACCTCTCGCTCCAGAAGTTAATGTCCCAATGCCTCAAATCATCATATTCTTTTGCCCCTTGACTTTTGGCGAAACGTTTTAGGTCCTCCATATCTGAATAATCAAGGCAACATATATCAAGATATGTACTTTGAGTGGAAAGTAAAAGGAAAAGTTCTAGAGTTAATATCACAAAAAACTATAAGTTGATACACTTATGATAAATTTATTACAAATTAATTTTTTGACCATTGAAAATCCTAAATCGGTATACTTTGGCCGTGTGACCCTAGCAACCTCAAGCGAGGTTGGCTGGTGAAGTTCTTTGATATTTAAGAAAAGAAAACTAGCAAAAGTTCTTTACAAAATGTAGTTTTTTTTCCAGACCACATTTAAGTTAAAATTGCATCCCAATGTATTTTGGAAATACAATTACAAAATATTATTTGCACTTTGGAAACCTCTTTTACCTAAAGTCCTTTGCGTTTTTCCAAAAACTTTCCTCTAAAGTGTTTCCAAATGCACCCTAAGCCTTGGATGATATTCGATCACAAAACTCCCCCTAAAGTTTATTAGATTTCTTGAAATAGGTTATTAAAAAAATGAAAAACTTATAAGTACAAATCAACGTCAATTACAAATTCAAAGTTTATGCATTGACAAGACTTAGATCTATTAGGAATGGTCATCCAGGTCATACCTTGAACAGCAGCATCCCATGAAGCACTCCTGAGTTTTTTTAGGAGCTCTTCGGCTTTATCAACGGTAGCCATTTTCACTGCCATGCTAACCTGATATGAATCATGCATTAATATGTGATGATGAAAGACTATTCAGTGAATTGTTGACCCATGCAAATTGATTGTCCTCTAGAACGATTGGAGGAGAATGGAGAAAAGAATGTCTTGCCGACATCACATTTACAAAAGTACAAAAATAGTTTGCATTGGATTTTGGATCAAAATGTAATTCCAGAAAATTTCACATTCGAAAACATTTCAAAGTTGAGGCCAAAAATATTTCAAAGCTTACCTACAACATTTAAACAACCATTCTGTCTGCGATAGACTTTCCTCTTTTCCCTTGTAAATCATAAACTCGTGATAACAGCAAAAAACAAGTGGAGTTCGTCTTATTTGAAAGCTATCGTCTGTAAGATAACAAAGATATATTGACTAACGTGCTTCACACTTGTCCATTCGAACTTTAAACAGATGAAAAAAATCAGATAAAAAGATGGAATGCGAACTAGAAAAATCTCATAAATAGACTTCAAAACCATACCTCACCGTAATTATTATAACCTAGAATCTTAGCTTTTTCCATTCTAAGCTTCAAAATCTGGTCTATAATTAAAGTATTGTTGGTATCTCCGCTAGATGCCCGAGTAACATGAGCACGGTAGATTTCTTCACGTAAAGCTCTGTTTCGAGCATGTTGCATGATAGAGGTAAAGCTTGGAGCATCCAGAGTGATCACCCAGGGTCCATGTTCTGGAGTTGCATTTTCATGCCCCTTAAATATGCCAAGTAATGATAAATGATGAAAGATCAAATAGGATCTTGGATAAAAAGTGCTGACAAAAATTTGAGAGGACGACTTAGCATGAAAGCTATTGTAAATTACCTTCAACACTGCTGTTTGTGCAGCCAAACCAAGAGCTGTAGCAGGTAATCCTTCAATATCCTTCTTATCGGTAATCAATTTTTCAAATTTCTTTGTGGCGTCGAAGACATTCTCATCAAACTGTTTGGATATTTTGCCAAGTTCCTATAATAAACTAATCAATCAAAAGATAGCAGTTTTGCAATAAAATAAAAGAATCTACTTTACCACTTTCATGCATATGAAGAGTAATCTTAACATAGTCAATGTCATTGCAAGGCTTATATGATGAAATCAATAACAGATTTCAAAAGTTTAGCAACTTTAATTGTTAAGATACTAGAGTTCAGAACTACTAATATCTGATGGATCATCCCCGCAAATTAAACTACATAAAAGTGCCTACTTCGCACATCATCGTCTGTCCAATTTCACTAGTCAAGGAAAATTTAATTTTCTATACAAATATTTTTTAGGCAAATTATCCCGGGATAGCAGGGACAAGAAGATACACAAGAAGTTTGTGAAATCCACGCGGTGTGTTCATCCACGCTTATAAGCAAAGCAAAGGAAAAAACATTATACACACTACACCAAAAGACACTTCATTTGATATGAGGTATTGACGAAGGGCATCACACCTGCTCAATTTTGTTAAACTCTTCTCTTTTGTCATCTTCCAGGGCAATTCCCTTCAGATCTGCTTCCTTTACTTGCTCTGCAACAATATCATTTTAAAAGCGGATATCAACCAATCTTAATCAGAAAGCATAAGAACTAAAATATGAATGCATTCTGTGCAGTCATACATTTTATGAGACTCAAAAAGTGAAAACAATGTACAGATCAATGAAAGGACCATGATATAAATTGAACATTTAAGACACTATGGCATCAAAGTACCAGAAAGAGCAACAAAAAGTGATCAAAGGACAAATTTTTCTCACTTTCCACTATACGTTTTTTAGCATCGCTCAGCATCTTCCAATCAGGTAACTCTTGGAGAGCTTTAAAAGCGTTGTAAATTGGTTTACTTTGCCCGAGTCTCAGCTGAAACTTAACCATCTCTGACTGCATTACATGAGTTAGCAAGTGAAGCGTCAATATCCAAGATATAGAAAACCGCGACAAGTAACAGATGAAAATGAATTGACCAACGGATGGCATGCTCTACCGAAACAAATAATTATCTAAAAGCGACAAGAGAGATCATCTCTTATTCCATGACACTTAGGTCTTGTAAATTTACTCCTCCTAATCACTCAGTAAATCATTTCGAGAGTGATTTAAGAAATCTAGTCCAAGTGAACCATCGACAAGCCAAAGAAATTACCAGAACTTTCCCTGTCGCAGCACGCAGATCAACTGTATCCTTGACGGCCCTAATATGATTGATCATCCCCCAGACCACCTCCAAACGATCCACAATCTTCTCCAATGGCTCCACAAGCTTTGGCCATGATGGTTCGACTGTCCTCTCCAGTTCCTCCAGATCGCTATACTGCAGCATCAACACAACCACATTTCAAATGCTAAGACCTCAAATAACAATCTCAACAAATTCTGATCAAACAAGAGAGACAAAAGATCATTCATACCAACTTCTTTAAGAGAGCGTGAATCCCAGGATGGACATGCTTAGCCTTGACGGCATCATAGGGAGGGAACTCGAAGTCTTGCAAGAGAGGATTGCTTTCGACACCATTGTTAGCCATGGGTGGAGCTCTTGAGTGATAGGTGGAGTGCAGGTGAAGGGGCAGGTGGTGGATTTGTGGGGGATTTGGAGGCAGAAGGAGGAGAAGGACCAGAGAGGGCAAGTGACGCGTGGTGAGTTTGAATGAAAAAGCAGAACGAGTTTGATCGAATGAAATGTGTTTGATGTGCTTGCGAAGAAAGAACTTTGGGACAGAAGAGTTCACCACTAAGGCATAAAGAAATCTTCTACCAGTCAAGGAATTAAGAATTACTCCTCTAGCCAAAAATGAAGAACTTAAAGGTTCATCATCAACAAATTAGAAGAAAGAACCGCTCACTTCAGAAAAATTCTTATTTATAGTCAACTCACAAAACTCTTACAATTGAGAAGCACACACTTAACTAGGAAACATCAAATTGAGAAATGTTAAAATAGGAAATCTTAAACTAGGAAATATCAAAATAGGAAACCATATTTTTGGAAATATTAAAATTGGAAAAATAAAACTAGAAAATATCAAAATAGGAAACCATAATTTTGGAAATATTAAAATAGGAAACATAAAACTAGAAAATATCAAAGCAAGAAACCTTAATCTAGGAAATATCGTTCGATGGAAAAACTAAGAAATATTAAACAAGGAAACATTAAATCAGGAAATAAATTTCAACTAGGAAACAACTTAAATTAGGATATGCCATTGATTTAGCTAAATGAACCTTTATCCTGAATCTTCAATGCTTGCTCCTTATTGGACCCATTAGACCATGTTGTGATCAAGACCTCCCTTTACTTGCATAAATTTTAAATACCCTTTAGTGGAATTTGATGCTCCAATGATTAGAGCAAATTCCCACATTGGATAGCTGAGGACATATTATGGGGCTTATAATGGGTTGGGTTCACTCTTTTAGCAGGCTAGCTTTTAGGGATGATTTCTTCTGCCCCTTGTAATGCATCAACATAATATCGAAGCCATTCCATGGACGTCCACCTTTGGGCAATTTATTCTTGGGGTTGTCAGCCATTGGTGGTGGCCCCAAGACACAACTTCTTCAGGCTATTAAGGTTGTAGAATCTTGAAGAGGGGGTAGATGATATAGGCAAGGTCCTAGATTGCGCTCGAGCAACTAAGATTTTTTTTCTTTTTCTCAAACCGAGAGGTTTGTTAACTGGGATCCTATCGTACATTGGTACAAACAACATTGTGATTTGGATTAGATCTCGGTGGAAGCAATGAGAAGTTTACTTTATAAATTCATTGATTTCTTGTGGAGGGAAAGGGAACAAAACCAAAACTTCTCTTTCGTGAAAAGTCAAAAAAAGAAAGAAAAAAGAAAAAGAAACTGCTTCATTGATTTTTTCCACTATTTTTGTTGAATCTTAGTGCATCAAAAGTGCATGTACAGCTCTTAAGGGATACAAGTTTTATCCTAATCAACCGATTTTATTGATAAAGATTAGTTTTTAGGCCAAGAGTTCTTTTTAAAAAAATTTTGGCCTTCGGCCTCTCACTCAACCATTGTTATTGCTACTTTCTCAATCAACAACCTTTACTATTGTGCACTTCTATACGACAATATGAGCACATTATCTTTGTACTTGTCCTACTCATCCTCCTCTAACCTGATACCTCCTCTTCCTACATTCTTTGTCTTTGTTTTGGCGTTTCTATTTGGTTCTTCAGTGGTAAATGTCACGCCCCAATCCTTGAGCGCGTGCCCATTGCTCAGTGGTTGATAATAAAAATGCAACTTGTCAGGACAAGTCACCAACCCTTTCATTTTATTGCACATGCGGAAACGAATAACAAATCCCCTAACAGTAACCATTTCGGGATAGAAAAGCAGGACAACAGATTTACAAATAAAACATGTTTTTATAAACCAACTGAGTCATATACAAGAGTCTATACCCAAAAGATTTCAAAAGACTGACTCTCAAAAGGAAACTATCCTATCTGACCTACATCTCAAATCACCTTAGCTCGGCTCCAGATCCTCCACTCTACAGTCCTGAAAAGAATTGAGCCCACGATGGGGTGATATATAAATCTTAGTGAGTTTAAGCTCTAAACCCCAATTAGGAGGGTAATAGGTATAGAGGCATCCTAACCACACAATCATACAACCACAAAAACTTACCTCGTCTCAGATCCTCCCTACATGTTAGAACAGTTTATATCAATACTATATGCATATATTAATTTCACACATCAATTGGAACGCTTAAATCAATCATTGCTCACACAAGCAAGAACTACCGACAAACATCGGTCCATCAATTCAATCATAAGGGTCCTGATTATAGGGCCAAATAGTTATGACACATCCCATCCCATGCTACACAATTTTGTCCCATAATTCGGTGCATTAATTTCACTCAACATGCGTTCCAATTGATTAATACTACCCGCACAGGCAATTTTACCTGAACATGCCGATCCTTTGGCATAGCCAGGTTCCATCTCACTCCTTTGAGCATGGCTACATCCTCCGACACACACTGGGGACGGCATTCCTTATGGCCCTTTCCGAAAGAGTTTTGGTCTAAAATCTATTGCAACCGGGTCCATCGACACACACTGGGGACGGCTTACATCCATTGACACCCACCGAGGATAGGTAACGTCCACTGACACACACTAGGGACAGCTAACATCCACCGACACACACTGGGGATAGGTAACATTCACCAACACACATTGGGGACGACTAACATCTATCGACACACACTGGGGATGGGTTCTCTTAACTAGCACAAGATCATTCAATTCTGGCTAAGGACATTGTGCTATGCACTCACATGCCTTAATTAATATAACAACCTTAGCCCGTTTTCTTCTTATTAAAAACATCCTGTGGAAACATCGTGAATGGGTACACGATCAGATTGGACCCGAAAAATTGATATCCTCATTTTTAAAATACAACTGTTTTATATAGTATATAAAAACATTTTTCAGTGTTAAAACCCAACACCTAAGATTTTCTAAATAAATATTGGAAATTTACAAATTTTGGAGTAAATGACCAAATTTCCAATTAGCACTCAATTGGCACAATTTAACACTCAATTGTAGAAATTAACCATGCCATTGCAATTAGCACAAAATTCCGATCACCGGCTATCCTAGTCTAATTTCCAGAAAATAATTAGTAATTAAATAATTACCAAAATTAATTAAATAAATCAATTTAAATACCAATAATACAAATTAGGCTAAAAATTGCTAATTTAACCACCTATTGAACTAATTAAATTATCCTAACCATTCTAACTATAAGGCTACGCACTAAACTAACTAATTACAAGTTCTAACCACCTAATTCACTAATCTTACTAACCTAAATTAATTAAACAAACTAAACTACACTAATATAATCTTAATTAAATCTAAACACCCCTTAAACTTCATTAGCCTACTAAGTAGAGTTTAATGCATAAACTCACTGGTTTAAAAGCATACACATTAAACAACCAATAACACGGCATAACAAAGCTCAAATAATCGGAATTATGCATAAGTCCATCCAACAAAACAAGCATAAAATTCTTCTTTATTGCTAATATGTCATTAATTACATTAATCACGATTAAATAGGATAAGCGCAATTAGTTAACTTAACTATAATTAATTAAAAACTAATCACCTTTAATTAAAATAATCATAATTAATTAAACAAATTATGATTAAATAAAAATAAATATTTATTAATTAAACTAAACTTGATTAATTAATCTAATCATGATAAATTAATATAATCGTACTTACTTAAACTAATCACACTTAAATGTAATCTAAACCGTCCTTAATCGCAATTAAGGTTAAATTAAAATTAATTAATACTAACCGTCATCATCCCTAAACTAATATATCCCCTAAATGTAATTAACACCACAATACACAATTAGGATGTTGATTCACAAGTTTCCGGTGATGGTGATGAAAACACAAGGTTCACAACTCAAACGGAAACTCGATGGCGGTAGTGGCTCCTCAAACCCATGGCCAAAAGGCCTCGGGTTGGTAATGGTGGTGGCAGCTTGAGGTGAGAACAATGGTGACGGCGATGGTGTCGTGGCCAAGCTTGACAGACGAGCGGCTTGAGTGGCGATGACTTGGGAGATCAATGATGGATATGGGGGTTCGACAGTAGTGGAGGTAGTGTAGGCAATGGTGATGAGGGCGGTGGTGTTGAGGTGGTGGAAAATGAAAGAAGAAGAGAAGAATGAGAAGAAGAAATGAAGGTGAAAAAGCTTGAGGGAAAATGAAGCAAGGGAGGAGGAGGAAAGAAATGAGGGGTAGCGGTTTTGCTGAGGAAGGGAAATGGCATGAGGGGAGAAGAGAGAAAGAGAGAGGAGGAAAAAGAGAGAGAAAAAAGAAAAGAAAAGAAAAGAAAAGGAAAGGGAGGGGACAAGGGCAGAAGATTGTGGTGGGAGGGGAAAGAGAAAGTGAGAGAGAAAGAGAGAGAAGAAAAAGAAAAGAAAATGAAGAGGGAGGAATTTGGCAGAAGGAGGAGGGAAACGTGAAGGGGAGAGAGAGAGGGAGAGAGAAAATAAATTTTCTTAGGATTTTTCAAAAAAAAAATAACCCATCATCTCTCCTCACCAATTCCCCTTAAAACCCTCTTTGCCTTGTAAATTGTCCCCAAAATATATTCTTAAATTTAATTTTCTTTTAAACTAAATTCTTGGCCCATAATTCATTTTACCATTAGATCCAAATTTCCTTTTTCCGGTCCCCAAATGTTCGTCCAATAATTCATTTTTTACAAAGGATGAGGCAACATCCAATAATTTAATCTCTAAAACCTTTGAAAGTTCGATATCCATAATTGAATTAAATGTCATGATTAAAAATCAATTGAACATGACTTTAGTACAACATATTCTATCAGGTGGCTTTTAGGGGTTCTCGTACGGTTGACTCGTGGTCGATAATTTTCAACCCACGTTTATGCCTCTTTGAATCACAGAGGACCCTTGGTTGTCATGTAATTACAAGCATTCAATTATGTACCTAGAGTATAAGATCAATAGAAAAATCAGTTTATCTTCATTCGATGGGAATATCAAAATCGTGTGGAATCACTTGCGAAACGATTACATAGTTCCGTCAAATCGATTTATATCCTTTCACTAATTGATTTATAAGAGCATAATATTGACCCTTATTGATCTTTATAATTGAGCGGTATATCCTTGATTAAATTCTTTGGTCATGTTTTAATCATTTACGGCCTTACCTAATAGATTAGTTAACTAGTAAGTAATTAGTTTAGAGTAAAATAACCATAAGTGCATTGACGAAATAACCACTTCATATATTTCAAAATAGGACAAAATTGCAGGATATCACAAGAAGAGTGTGGGAGAGAAGATAGAGAGACAGAAGGGATAGATATTCTAGGGTTTTTCTTCCAAAAACCATCATTTATTCACTTCAACTCTTCCTTAATTTCCTCTTTACCTAGTATTTTGTCCCCTTTATTTTCCTTTTGTTTTCCTTTTTCTTTAAAGCCTAGATTTTGGCCAAAATTCACATATTTGCCACTATGCTTGGTTCCCTTTTTGGTTTTCAAATTGTTCATTTGATAATTCATTTTCTGAAAATTTCAAAGTCGTTGATAATTTGATGGACAATAAGATGACATCTAATAATTTTAATCTTGAAATTCTCGAAAGTTCAATACACAAAATTGAATTAAATTTCATGGTTAAAAATCAATCGAACACGACTTTAGTACGACCTAAACTATCGGATGGCTTTTTCTCGTGTGGTCGACTTGTAGTCAATAATTTTCGATCCACGTTTGTGCCTCTTTGAATTATGAAGGACCCTCGGTTGTCATGTAATCGTGAGAGTTCAATTATGTACTCTATGTACAATATCAATAGAAAATTGATTTATTGTCGTTCAACACGAATATCGTAATCATGCCGAATCACCCATGAATCGGCCATGTACTTTTGTCGAATTGACTTTTATCCATTTGCTAATTGACTTATAACAATGTAGTATTGACCATTGCTAATCCTTATGATCGAGCAATTGATTTTTGATCGAATTCTCTGGTCTTTCGCATTTAGCCTTTTATGATCTTGCCTAATAAATAAGTTAACTCATAAATGATTAGTTCAGAGTAAATTAACTATCAGTGTATTGATAAAATAACAATTTCTTATATTTCGAACGAGGCCAAATTTCGAGATATCACACTATGTAAGCTCATCATTGTCATCATTAGCACTTAGTAAATTTTCAAGATAAAAAGCTTTATCATCATCATCATTAGGTTGAGCTACTTCCTAATCTAATCTAATGATTGTGTCATCATCTGTGTCATCAGCATTTTGTTGAACTACATTTGCACCCCTCTCCTCCTTCTCCTGTCTATTTTGTTGCCTTTCATCCCCAACCTCGGCACTAGCTTGAATATTATTTCTCATTTCTCCTATTTGGATGCTCTCTCTATAATTATCTTTGTCCTCATCATCACTATTGTACTCAACATACACTTTTGCTTATTCGTCATGAAGATAATAGTACATGACATCCCTAAAACCATTATCATAAGCTTTTTCAAACCATCTTTCAAGTCCTTCCTTGGAACACAATAAAGCAACTTTTGTACTTTGCATGGAAAATAATACAATATATCCCTAATAAATCCAATATAAAATGTCTTATTTACATCAACAAAGAGAGTGCCTTCATTTCTACCTTTATACTGCCACTCATCCTCTAAAATCACAAACTCCCCACCGTAGCAAACAATGACAACAACATAATTCAATACATGTCTGCAACCAATGAAAAAAATGATTAACTTTTGGGACCACAACAATAAAGGACAACAATTGCACATGGAGGTTCCCACAATCTCAAATAGTTTATCAAAGAAAAAAACATTTGTTGTGCAAAGAAATGAGCGGAGGTCCCCACAACAACCATTTCGATTAAACAAATTGAAGTCCCCATGGCACCATCTTCACTATTTCATGTATAAGACCCCACGACATCCTAGCTAGCCCCAAATTTCCCCTCCTAGGGATTGTACGTGCATTCACAATAGCAAAGCATCAAATTAGAAAGTAGCAAAGCATCATATTAGTGCATTCATAATAGCACACCTAGGCCCTTCAATCGCCCTTTCACATCATGGTAGCACATCCACGCACTTCAATCATCCTCTAACCTTATTTTTCCATCCAAGCCCCATATTTCCTATCCAAGCCCCAATTTTCCCATATGAGCCATAATTTCCCCATCCAACCCCATTTTTACTAGCCAATGGGAGAGAAGAGAACAAACTTGAGCGAGCGACGACTG
The DNA here is from genome assembly GCA_017140185.1 of Eucalyptus polyanthemos subsp. polyanthemos. Taxonomy (NCBI): domain Eukaryota; kingdom Viridiplantae; phylum Streptophyta; class Magnoliopsida; order Myrtales; family Myrtaceae; genus Eucalyptus; species Eucalyptus polyanthemos. Next base: position 11,103,985 of record CM029465.1, on the reverse strand, counting down.
TCATGCCCCGAACCTTGAGCGCGTGCCCATCCCTCTTTGGTCAATAAAATTTTGCAACTTCCCAGGACGAGTCGCCAACCCTTTTCATTTTATTGCACATGCGGAAGCAAATAAATATCCCATGACAGTAATCAGCTTGGGATAGAAAAGAAGGACAACACATTTACAAACAAACCACGCTTTTGTATACATATAGAGTCATGTATACAAGTCTATAACCAAAAGACTTCAAAAGACTAGCTCTCAAAAGGAAACTGTCCTAACTGACCTACTTCTTGCATCTCCTCAGTTTGGCTTCGGGTCCTTCGCTCTACTGCCCTGAAAATTGAGCCCACGATAGGGTAAGATATAAATCTCAGTGAGTTCATGCTCTAAACCCCGATTATGAAGAAAATACGCCTAGAAGCGTCCTAATCACACAATCACACAACCATGGAAACTTACCTCATCTCAAATCCACCTTGCAGGTTAGTACAATTCATATCACAATGCATATCATCATAGCACATGACAATTGAAACGCTTCATCCATTCAATTAATCACAGGGATCCTAATTATAAGGCCAAACCGTTATGACAAGTTCCATACAGTTTTGTCTTATAATCAGGTGCACGTGCCACACAGTTTTGTCTTATAATCAGGTGCATCAAACGCACCCAAATATGTATTTCAATTGTGAATTTCGCCCTCCTAGGGTACAGCTTACTTGAAGTTTGGTGGTCTACTGGCATAACCAAGCATCATCTCACCAACATTGAGCACGACTTTGTCTCTCAAAGACGGCTTTCCTAAAAGAGTATAGGTCCAGAATCTATTGTAACTCGAATCCCATTAAGTGGGAATCCCATATAGGGTAGCATCCATCCGAAACAATTCGGGAACGAGTTCTCTTAACCAACACACGACCATTCAATCGTGGCCCAGGACATCATGCATTGCACTCAAATGCCTCAATTAAAATGGTGAATTTGGCATATTTTCTTCGTATTAGAAATACTCGGTAAAATAGTCGCGTGTAGGTACATGGTCAACTCAACCCAGAAAAAAGTTGATATCATTCCTTTTTAAAATCACACTGTTTTATATAGTATGTAAAATCATTCTCGGTGTTAAAATTCAACACTCGGGATTTTTTGAATAAATATTGAAATTCTTAAATTTGGGAATTAAATACTCCAAATTCCAATCAACACTCAATTTGCACAAACACTCAATTACAAAAATTAACGACACCATTGCAATCAGCACGAAGTTCCGGTCACCGGCTATCGCGATCTAATTTCTGAAATTATTTAGTAATTAAATAATTACCAAAATTAATTAAATAATTCGATTAAAATACTAAAAATACTACCCTGGCCAAAATCACTAAATTAACCACCTAATTAGGCTTGGAAAATTCCCGAACCTATCTAGATAAATAACACATCCTATCTAGGCCTCAATTAATTTAATCTAACCACCTAACATACATAATTTAATAATTAAGTTGCTAATTTAATTTAACTAACCACAAAATCCCTAATTAATTTAAAAGAGTTTAGCGCATAAACTCACTGATTTAATGCAAAAACCGGTTCACCGCAACGACAGTGTGACAGCGGCCAAAACTTGAGATTACGGTGGCACCAATGGGGCTTAGATCAGGCCTAAAATCGGCTCAACAAATCTCAGCCCAAACTGAGATTTATTAATGAGTTGGGCTAGGCTTGCTTCGCGGGCTTGGGCTGCAATTGGGCTCCAAGTGGGCTGCTGGACCAAGGCTGAAGATGGGCTGAATTCATTAGGCTTCAGATGGGCTTGACCAAAACTAAAGATGGGCTGGAATTGCGAGTTGCTAGGCCATTGAAATTCGCTGGGTTGAGATGATGTAAACCAAAGCAGCAATGAAGGAGCAACTTCGGTTAGGACGTGCGGCAAGAGGTTTTCGAGGTAGCTGCTTCGATGGACGTTGCTAGAGATGGTGGTAACAGGCAGTCAAAGGGCAATCAAAGGGCAGTTGAAGTTGACCGATCATGCGGCAGAGATGGGGAGGGGGGAAAGAGGGCGAGTTGGCAGCTGGATTCGTGGCTGGACTAAGGAGAAACCAATGGGATGGAACACTGGTAGCTGCTATTGGGCTGGGCTTCGGTGAGTGGAGCTACAACGGTGAAGCCACGCGGAGAGGGAAAGGTTGATGTGAGTCAACGGTGTGGGCGCGAGGTGTGCAGGATTTGATCGGTGTGTTGGCAGTAGAGAAATGAAGTGGAGAGAGGGTGATTGATGGAATGGCAGAAACGAAGGAAAAGAAAATGAAAGAAAAGGAAGAGCTGCTAGTTCGGTGAGGTTGCCGAGAAGGGGAGAGAGGGATTTCACACAAAGATGAAGGAGGGGCAGATGATCTTGATGTGCAAAGGAAGGTGGGAATGGATGAGGGAGAGAGAGGGCAAAAAGTCAAGCAAGCTTAGCCAAAAACCTAAATGCTTGGTTGTAGGGGTGTGCAAATGAACTGTGATCCGCTCAAACTGCCTGGAATCGGCGGTTCTTGAGGGAATCGATCTGGCTCCCAGTTCCAATTTATGGGAACTGTTGGGTACCGGTCCGATTCCCAGTTCCATGAGCAGATCCACCAGCCCACCCACCCGGACCGGACTGGTTAACTTTTAATATTAAAAAAAATTAATAAAACAAACCCTAGATCTCATCTCACTATCTCTTTGTCTTCGGTTCTGTCTCTCTCTCTATGTCTCTGTCTCTGTCTCTGTCTCTGTCTCTCTCTCTTTCTCGGTTCCTCCTATTGCCATTTTGATTCCTCCCCAAGCATTGACGCCGCCGCCACTGCTCTTCCGTCGTTGCTGTCTGCCCCCTCACGTCGGCCACCACAACCTCTACTCCACCTAGCAGTGATCCGTGACGCCATAGCTCGGCTCTACGCTGACCACCGCGCCAGCAGCTGCGAGTGCCCAAGCTAACCGATTCCATGGATCCACCCGGGAACCAAACTGGATTCCCGGGTGAATCCCAATTCCAATTTTTCGGAACCAGTCTTTAGCGGGCGGTTCCTAATTCTAGGCTAGGAACCACTCGCCCGGACCATGTACACCCCTACTTGGTCGCCCTTTTGGTCTTCAAGCATATCTTAATGTCCCTTAATACTTTCTTGCTTGGAATTCCACAAATAATCCAATTTCAATGTCAAAAATGCAGCCCCCAAGCCTAGATTCGAATTTCACTCAACTTTAGCTTCAATTTCTTCTCTGAATTCTTCGATTTGAGGTCCAATTTCGTACAAGAAAAAACCCACAAAATTTCTGCAAGTCCCCAGCGTCAAATAGCTCGCTTAGAAGTCAAAATTTCCCTTCAAATTGGCCCGTCCGAATTTCCGTTAATTTTCCGAATCGTCCCAATCGATTTTCTATAAAAATCTCGTAATCTCCAAAAATTCTTTGGAAGATGAGTTGACATTTCTAAAATGAATCGTGACATGACAGAACTTTTGATTTATGAAATCGGGCTCAATTTCATGATTAATTTCAATTTGGCGCGATTTCAGCATGACTTAACCCACCTAGTAGCTTTTATGAATTTTTAATACGATTGACCCATGGTCGATTATTTTTTAGCTACATTGTACATCTTCGACACATTAGCGACTCTTGGTCGTCGTAAAAATCTTAAGATTTCAATTATAGACACATGGTACAAAAATGACAGAAAAATCGATTTAGTACCATTTGACGAGAATTTTGCACTTAGGTGGAATCACTCACGCACTACTCACATATCTCCATCGAATCGACTTATCTCCGGTCTTTGATTAAGTTTTGATGGTGCTATAATGACCTTTGCAGATCAACAAGGTCGAACAGTCCATTCATGGTCGACTTCTCAAGTCCATTGCATTAAAATCTCTTAGTAGTTTTCCCAGATAGTCTAGCTATCTCTTGAGTGATCAACTCAGAAAATAGCACTAACGGCACGTCGATGAAAGACTCGATTTATTTAATTGAAAACAAATCTAAAAATTTAGGTTGTCACAATGACGGTGAGTGGTGAGCAACCATGAGTGAACATCAAGTGGCAACAAAGCTACAATGAGAACGACAACTGAGCTTCAAGGGCAAGCTTGAGAAGGAATGGTGAGCTATGGACTGTGCTTGTTTGTGCCACGTCGTTAGCGTTGCACAAGGTCACGCCCCGAGCCCCGAGACACGTGAACAACCCGCCATGATCAGGAAAATCAATTCAAAAAAATCAAACCAACATACTTTCATATATCATCATTCTAGGGTTTACATACACCAATAGGATCTAGAAACTATATGCACCAAAAATGTATTAGGGTTTATGCACATCAAAAAGGGTCAGTCTACCCAACATGGATCGATCCACCAAAAAGAGGAACAGTCCTATAACTACTAGTCAGACTCGTTTGACGATCCCACATCCTCAAGTTCTTCAACCCAAGAGACCGGAGGCGGTGTTTTGGCCAGTCTACCGTCAGAAAGATTCGCTACGCCTTCACCTAAAATGGCGTCTATCACAGCCAACGGAATGTCCATGCTATCTAGTGGGCCGACCTTAACGCTGTCAGCCCCAAAACGAAACCATGCCCTAAACCCATGTGGCACCCTAACATCCTCAGTCTCTTGAGAGAATAAGTACTTGAGACTCTGATGGTCAGTGAAGATTTGGAATCTTTCTCCGCATAGATAATGCCTCCAAATCTTCAGGGTAAAGATGATTGCTGCAAGTCTAAGTCATGCGTCGGATAATTCAACTCGTGAGATCTCAACTGACGGGACACATATGCAACAACCCTACCATGCTGCATCAATACGCAACCCAATCCTTTAAACAACGCATCACTGTAGATCTCAAACCCTCACAGACCAGATGGCATAATAAGCACAGGTGCGGTAGTTAGCTTCTGCTTAAGCTCTTGGAAACTACTCTCGCACTTATCTGTCCACACAAACTTGTCTTCTTTCTTCAACAATCTCGTCATCAGCGATGCTAACACTGAAAACCCTTATACAAACCGTTTGTAATACCTTGCTAAACCCAGAAAACTTCTAATCTTCGTCACTATTGTCAATCTCAGCCAGTTGATCACTGCTTCAATCTTGGCTAAATCCACTGAGATTCCTTCTCCAGAAATGACATGACCTAGGAAAGCCACATGAGTTAGCCAAAACTCGCACTTACTAAACTTGGTGTACAGCTCATGATCTCTCAAAGTCTAAAGCACTATCCTTAAGTGCCTTTCATGATCATTAATACTCCTTGAATACACTAGGATGTCATTGATGAAACAATTACAAACTGATCTAAGTACTCTCTGAACACACGGTTCATCAGATCCATGAAAGCAGCTGGAGCATTCATCAATCCAAACGGCATCATAGTAAACTCATAGTGGCTATATCGAGTGCGAAATGCTGACTTCAGTATGTCTTCCTTCTTGATCCTTAGCTAATGATACCCTGTTCTCAAGTCGATCTTAGAAAACATCGACGCTCCTCGAAGCTGATCAAACAAGTCATCAATCCTCGGCAATGGATACTTATTCTTGATCGTCACCTGATTGAGTTGACGATAGTCAATGCACAAGCGCAAGGAACCATCCTTCTTCTTCACGAGCAGAACGGGTGCTCCCTAAGGTGATGCACTAGGACGAATAAATCATTTATCCAACAACTCTTGCATCTGCACATTCAGTTCCTTAAGTTATGATAAGGAGCTTTAGAGATCGGCTCTATCCCGGGGGCTATATCAATCACAAACTCTATCTCTCTCTCTCTGGTAGCAAACCCAGTAATTCTTTCGGGCACACGTTTGGGAATTCTTGCGCCACTGCGATATCTTCAATCTTCAACTCCTCCACTGTCGTGTCCACGACAGTCGCTAGGTAACTTTGGCGACCCTTGCCTTCGAGTGATGAGATTAAGGAAACCGAGGGTCCTCCTCGACTCCCAATAAATTCAAAACTCTCACCCCCTAACGGGTTAAACTAAATTGCCTTACGATAACAGCCCATCTTAACTCGTTGCTTGGTGAGCCAATCCATACCAATTATCACATCAAAATCAAACATGGCTAGGACTATCAAGTCTATCATCCTCTCTCGCTCACCAATCACTAACTTGTAACCAAGACAACCCACTGTAGCTAACACCTTATCCTTCAACGGCGTAGATACACTAATCACAGACTCCAACAACTCAGGAATTAATTATGCCAACTTAACATATCCTTCAGTTATAAATGAATGAGAAGCTCCATGATCAAATAAAGCATAAGCAAGTTGGTCGTTCAGTAAGACCATACATGTTATCACATTAGGCACATCCTTCGCCTGTCCTTTGGTGATCGCATAAGCCCTTTGAGCTGAAGGTCGGTTCAATCCACTCTACGGCATGATCTGTGGCACGATTCCTCTGTTCTGACCCAACAGTGGCGGCGGCGGCAACTGACAATGTCCCATTTGATTCCTGGGGCAATGCCTGGCTATATGACCATGCTGGCAACACTCATAACAGGCGCCCATCCTAGCAGGACACGAGGCTAAACCATGTCGTCTTTCTCATAGACGACACACCCCATTCGGTCTCGGCGCTGGCTTTCCTATCCCACCCTTCTTATTGAGTGGAACAGGATATCTTCCTTCAGACATCGGCCTATTCCCAAACCGATTACCTTCTCTATTCGAATTAAACCACAACCCAGATGTGGCAGCTCTCTCATTCTGGTTTTTCTCAATCAGTTGGGCCCACTTATAAAGGTCCTTGTACTCCTTCAGATCTAATGGTACCAAAAATCTCCTCACCTCCAGCCGGAGTCCAACTCTAAACCTTCGAGCTCAGTCTGCCGGTTTCTGAACTAACTCGAGGGCATATTGCGATAGTTCAGCAAACTTTGCTTCATACTGATTGACTATCATTGTACCATGACGAAGGCACTGGAACTCTGCCATCTTTACCTCTCTAGCACAATCAGAAAAGTACTTCTCATTGAAGACCTCAAGAAAAGCATTTCACTCTGGAGCTACACCTTTAGGGAACATTATCCCTTTATTAGTCTTCCACCATGTAGCTGCGATCCCCCTCAACTGATAGGCTGTCAAAACGACCTTCTCTACTTTGGTGCACATTAGCAACTCAAAGGCACTCTCTAGCTCCTGAACCCATAGTACTACAGCTTCAGGATCTCCCACTCCCGTGAACGTTGGCGGATTCAACCTTAGAAAATGCTGTACCAACTTCTGCCTAGGCCTCCCATCGGCCACATTCTCAGGTGGAATTTCATCAGGTTCCACTTCAGGTTCGACAACTGGTACGGCAACAACTGCAGCGGTAGCAGCATTAGCGGCATTAGGGCGGCAGTAGCATTGGCGGCATTAGCAGCATTGGTGGCAATTGTGGTAGTGGCAACTAAAGCGGCGGCCTGCTGGTCTAGTCTATCACCCATCAACTCAAGCATCTGTATGATTCCAACAAACCTCGGATCCTCAGGGGCTACTGCATTATCTGAAGGCAATGCTGCACCACTCGCACTGGCCTCAGCTTGTGCTCTTCCCAGGGCACCTCAGGCACCGACCCTTATCAGCGAGCCACCCTGAAACACGGGGCCTACTGCTCTCTTCCTAGCAGCTCTCGTCACTCGGTCACTCATGCTACAGGCTCAATATAGATGCCTATTTGCAAATTTCAATACCACATTAGAATCTGAGTAACCTCACAAATAAGTTAACAAGCAGCTAACAATCACTTGCATTAGTATAATAAAAGCCTTTCCTACCAACTATCTCATGACTCCCATGCACCTTATCACTCCATCTATGAGCCATGCTCTGATACCACTTAAATGGGGTTGTCACGCCCCGAGCCTCGAGACACGTGAACAACCCGTCGTGGTCATGTAAATGCGATATTCCCAAGTAGTGTCACCGACCCCATTTAATTATTACGCGCATGCGAAACGTATTAAGAAAGCCTTGACAAAACTTACGAGATATGACAGTAGGAAAAATAATTCAAAAAATCAAACCAACCTACTTTCATATATCATCATTCTAGGGTTTACATACACCTACATGATCTAGAGACTATATGCACCAAAAATGGGTTAGGGTTTATGCACATAAAAAATGGTCAGTCTACTCAACATGGATCGGTCCACCAAAAAGAGGAACAATCCTATAACTACTAGTCAGACTCGTTTGACGATCCCACATCCTCAGGTTCTTCCACCCAAGAGACCGGAGGCGATGCGTTGACCACTCTACTGTTAGGAAGATTCGCCATGCCTTCACCCAAAATGGCGTCCATCACAGTCAACGGAATGTCCATGCTATCCAGTGGGCCAACCTTAATGCCATTGGCCCCAGAATGAAACTATGCCCTAAACCTATGTGGCATCCTAACATCCTCGGTCTCCTGAATCCATACGGTGGTCCTGATCAGCTCGTAGACCCAATGGCTCCTAAGATTAGGAAAGTTGTGCACCTGCTCGATGATCTGCACTGGGATGCCATTCTTCTCTGAAGGTCCTACCGTCTACGGCCCTGTGATATTTTTCCCACAACGAGGTGAGACATTGTCTCAACAAGTTCACCCCTCCTAAACCCCTATTAGAAATAAAATACACCCCAGAGTGGTCTAGCCACACAGCATAGAAGACTTACCTCGCCTTCTTGCCTTCCTCTAGATTAGTACAATTCATATCACTCAATCACAGGTAATAATAAGAACTTAAGTCATTGAAACACGATCAATTTCACATGATGCACAATCACAGCAAGCGTTCTAATCATTATTCACTGTCACACAAAGGCATAGCCAACTTGCAGTTCGATTATCTACTGATATTAATGCCAAGCATCGCCTTCCCCCTTGGAGCGCGGCATCGTCACCACGTCGACGACATTCCCGAAGGAGCATGGGTCCAGTTGGCCTAGCCTCTACTACGACCCGAGCCACGTCACTTTATTGATGGCATTTCTAGAAGAATAAAGGTCCAGTTAGCCTAGCCACTACTGCGACCGAGTCTTTCAATTAGCACACGACAATTTAAAATCGATTCTTGGATACTTTACATTTCGCTTACACACTCCAATTACAATATTAACCCTTCTAAATTCAATTTCGTGCCAAACCGACACTTGAGAATTTCTGAATAAAATCCTCATTTTTAACAATCAACACTCAATTTATAATATCCACTCATTAAATTCAAATTCTAAATACACAGCAGTGATCGGCACGAAATTCTGACCAATTGAGGTCAAAATAATTTTTTTGATTTTTTTACAAATAATAACATTTTAATAATTTTCAAAATTTAATATATTATTAAATAATTCATTAATTGTGAGCATTTATTTAAATTAAAAATAAATTCCCTTAAGTCACATCAAGGCTTATATTAAAAAGAAACCTACTTAACTTTAAACTAAACATACTTTAACTTAATTAAACACCTTAATCTAATCAACAACTAAATAAACTAATCTAACCACTTAATCTCAATCAACCTAAACTAAATACACTTAAGGCATCATTAACCCTCTAATCAAGGCTTAATGAGCTAAACTCACTGGAATCGCTTTCCGATGAGTCTCCGATGAAGAGCACGACAATGCCAACGACAAACCTAGACGGATCAACACCAAATGAAAACCAAAAGGCGACCAAATCAAGCCATGAAGAACCGGATCTTGCTAGAACTTCTAGCCACTGACCAAGCTCGGAGGAAGGCGGCATGGTAGTCGGTTGGACGCGAAACCAGTGGAAGAGGGAGGCAGCAACTCAAGCAATGACCGACGGTGGCTTGTGCGGTCTAAGCTAGCTTCGACGGTGGCTGGCGAACAGCGAGTAGCGGTTGGCGAGGAGGGACGACGACGCTAGAGTTCGGGCGAAGGCGGAGCAGCTCGCACGCGGAACAATGCACGGTCGTGCGCAGACAAGCGGCGATGGCAAGCTCCGACGACAAACGGCAAGCGGCAACGAGTGGGCAAGCGAAGGGCAGATGAAGGGGGTTAGGCTCACTGGTTCAAAACAGCCACTCCTCCTTTCTCTCTCCTCCAAGCTTGAAGATGATGGAGACAATGGGAAAGTGACATTCCATCGTTTTGGTATTCAATCTCCACCCTCCAAGTGTCACCACCCTAGCCCATCTTGCCCCACCCCATGACATCATTTGTGATGTCACGATCCACTAACTCCAACCTCTCACAACCTTAGTCCAATAGGTTCAATTTCATTTTCCGTCGGGGCAGAAAATCTTGTGTGCTAATTTCTTAAATTCCATTCAATTATTTTCCAATTGAGTCTAATTAAAGTCCATAAATTAATCCAATGTTCCTAATAAGATTGGTGACATACCATGACTTCCAATTTCAGAATTCAATCTCAATCACGATTAATTTCACTTTGGCACAATATTAGTGCATCCTGATTTACCGGGTAGCTTTTAGAAATTTTCATGCATTTGATCTATGGTTGATCAATTCAAGTCACAATGTACATCTTTGACACATTGGCAACTTTCGGTTGTCGGGGTAATCTCAAGATTTCAAATACGGGCATAGGGTACCCAATCGACAGAAAAGTCGGTCCAATGTTGATCGACAAGAATTGTGCGATCTGGTGGAATCACCCACACTTGATCACATGCTTCTATCGATTCGACCTATCTTCGGTCTCTAATCGATTTTTATTTGTGTCGTAATGACCCTTGCAGATTAGCTCGATCGAAAGGTCGCTTCCTGATCAAATTCTTGAGTTTGATGCATTAGAATCTCTTAGCGGCTTCACTTGATAGACTAGTTTTCACATGAGTGGCCGACTCAAGGAAAATGAACTATATGCGTGCCAATGAAATGCTCATCTCAATTTATTGGAAATAGAATTGGAAAATCGGGATGTCACACACAATCAAGTCAAGATGCTAAACAACATCATTTAGCATAGTCTACGTGGACGGCGTGACAGCGTTCGCCTTCTTTACGTGGATAATTGTTTTGAAAGAAATGCCACATTGTATAAAATTCTTGTCGCAAAAAGCCACGTTAGCTGTTTGGCCAAAAATTATTGTCATTGGCACTTAAGTGTTCCTTTCTTCTATGATTTTGGAACTTAAGGGCTTGCATGTTTTTATTCTTTCTTTCTGTTTTTGAACAATTTTTTTGGTTTTTTGTTCCTAGGAACAAAAAAGGAACAGAAACACGTTTGTTTGCGTTTTTGTTCCAAAAGTATTTTTTTTTGTTCCCAGAAACACATCTGGAACAGAAACAAGAAACAAAAAAAAAAGTTGTTTCTTATTCGAGAAACACTTTTGAAGAAACAAAAAAGAAATTATTTCTTCTCTCTCTTCTCTTTTCTTCTTCTTTCCCTCTTCTTTTCTTCTTTTTTTTTTCTTTGGCCGGTCACCGGCCTCGGCCATGGCCAACGACCAGCCGTCGAAGGCCGGCGACGCTGTCGAGGGTCGGCGACCTCGCCGGAGCGTAGCCAGCCCCGGCGAGGTCAAGCCTCACTGTGGTTGGGCGAGGTGAGCCTCGTTGTGGCTGATGCGAGGCTGCCGGCCGAAAAAGAAAAAATAAAAACAAAAGAATAAAAGGAAAAATAAAATAAAAATATTTAAAAATTAAAAGAAACAAAAAAAGAATATAATTTACCAAACATGTTTTTATTCATTTTTTATTCCCGGAACAAGTTTACCAAACGCATCTTTCTGATCAGAAATTGTTCCTCGGAACAGAAACACTTTTTTCTATTTTTGTTCCCTTGAACAATTTTTGAACAGAAACGTTACCAAACGAGCCCTAAGTGTCCCTCTGCAATAGGTTATGGCATTTGGGGTGTTCATTTGTATACTTTTTCATCATACATTAAGGCATTCTTATTTTAAGACACTACATTTGTCCATTCATCTCAATTGGAACTTAAGTGTCCCTATGTTATAGGTTTAATTGTCATTCTGCTTTTCCATGAAATATTGGCGTTCCTATGTTCTCCTCTATACTGACTAGCGTACATTAAAGTGAAGAAAAGATTAAAAAGTAGTTTCTCCATACAGTCAATTAGATATTTATTTTCAACGATCGAATTGCTATGGTTGGAATGAACCACATGTGATCTGCGTACTTCAAAATTGTCCAGGACCCCAACCTTCCTTTCCGTCCATAGAAACGAAAGTAGCCATTAGGACAGCATTATGCTACAACTGTTGAAAGGCCTTTATGCCTGAGGAATGTGCTGGGTGAAGGCTCACGACCCCGAAATTAAGTGAAAACCTGGGATATTGGCATGGTAAAGAGATCATGCAAAACTAACTTTACTGGTGGTTGTCATATAGAGGAGAAGCTAAATGGGCGTCATAAAAAGTACTAGTAAACTATAAAAAATGTCAATAATATATAAGAGCATATGAGAATGGAAAATGTTGGGGCAGCTGAGCTCGCTTTAAAAATTGGGCCATGGGTGATTGCTGGTCATTACCTCAAAGTTTGCAAAATTGCAACTTCCGGACTTGTAATGGAGCTTTTCCACCTCCGAGAGCAAAGATCGTATGTTAGAACCTTTGCCCCATTGCTTTAACAACATACCAACCACACTCATTATATCATGATAAGAACCAACGATTGATTCTAAAAAGAAGGCATTGTTGCGCGGTAGTAGTGGAAAGGGTGTGCAAGTACGCAATCTCACAGGTCTCAGGCCTGCTTGGCATGTACAGTCATCAGAGCATGATGGGCATAAGTTATTTAAGTATACATGTATGCAGAGCAATTAGTTTCGGCTAGGCTTTCATTCCTTGCTTAGACGTTCATTGGGATCACTCACCCGTATAGTCTATAAAGGGCAAGAAAAGGCAACGGTCACCTGTTTAATAATGTCACTTCTGACAGATGCATAAAGTTAACATGAATTGTAAACGTAAGGCCCAAGGTTCTTTTATAGCAGAATACTTTTATTTCAAACGTGTCCTCAACTTCTAGGACATACCTTGCTGTTATCTAAACCTGCATCCTCAAATGCAGAGAACGCATCTGCAGCTAGTAGCTCTGACCACTGAAAACCAATACAGTTAGGGTCAGAACTATACAAATCACGAAATAACTAAATCTCTTATATAGCTAGTACGAGTACCTAGAGGGGGGTGAATAGGTATATAAATATTTTCTTGAAGATTGCACAATACTTAGACAGTTGAAGGATTTACAATAATGAAAAATCAATCGTAAGACTAAGTAAAGGAAAGAAAGAATTGAACATGCGGTTTATAGTGGTTCGGCTTGATTCAAGCCTACGTCCACTTTTCTGCACTGACAGCCAATTGGCTGGATTCCACTATGATCAAAGAGATGTTACAGTGTTGATCTTCCTTGATTTCTAGGTGTAGATGATCTACCACACTCGCTCAAGGTGTCACCAAGTATAAACATTCTCTGTGTATACAATTTCGCTCGAACTGTATCGACTAACAATCAAGGTTCTTCAGACTCTGGAATTTTTCTATCAATCACACACTTAAAGCAACTAGAACGTCTTCCTTTTATACTCCTTTATGCCATCATAGCCGTTGGCACTTACCAAAGGAATTCCTCCAATCTACTCGTTGGACGGAATCAATCAAGAAGATCATCCGAGCTATTTAAGGAATCTGATGATAGCCCATCAGTCCTATTCGCCCATACAATCAGGATCTTGGTTTCCAAGAATAGAACATTCCAAGAATATTTCGTCGACCATCGGATCTTCAATCGATCTTAAATAAGAATCAAAGAATCCGAAATAATTATCCAACCAAGGAATCTTTTCCAGAGGATAGGATCAAATCCTCAACCATATACTTCGGCTTTGGATTTCCTTCGTCACTGGATTAGAAAGACCGTCAGTGAGAATAGTCTTGAGTCTTGAGTCTTGAGTCTTGAGTCTTGTGAATACAAAGTCTTCAGACTTTAAACTGTCGGTCTCCGAACATCTAGACTTAGACTGATAGAAACGTTTTGTCAGCTTCAAAATATTCTGGAAAGATTTCTCCAACAATCTCCCCCTTTTTGATGGTGACAAAACTTTCTTGTATATTTGAACAACTTTGACCTGCAAAAACATTTCTCAAGCAATATGGCTAACTCATAAAGATTAATAAAACAACCGACTACGCATCCACAGAAAATTGGTTAGTCTTTCATGAGTAATACCATATAACAACACTTGATATAAATGCAACCAGTCAAGCATCAAAATCCACAGCTAATTCAGTCAAATGTAAATTCACACCCAAGTTCAAGTTCTCAAGTCATACTCAAAAATAAACATAACCACTAAAGTCAAAAGTTTTTAAAAGATATTGAAAGTTGTTGGTTCAAATTTGTTCTCCCCCTTTTTGTCAGCATTAAAAAATGTGAGAAAGGAGTCATGTCTGCTTGGGAATGCGCACGATCTAGAAATCTCCCATGGACTGGACTACTCCTTTGAGCTTCTTCAGGTCTTCCCTCAGTTGAGCTACCTCTTCTCCCATAGCATTGGCTTGAAGTTGCAGAGCGAGGTCTTTGATTTTATCCTCCAGAGAGACTGAAGATGCTTGTCCAGCATTCTTCATGGCTTGGATTTCACAGTCCAGAGCACATATCTGACCACGCATTTCCAAAAGAATATCCATGATACGACGAAAATCTGCAGAATTGTCCGTCTGTGTACTAGCATTGGCTTTCTCAGATGGTGTGTATGCAGACGATGGCGCTTTTGTAACGTCTTGCAGATTTGGTTCTGACGTATCGTGTCCTTCTTCAGGCAATTGTGAGACCTAAACTTCTTCTGGGTCTTCTGGAGATTGTCTTAGACCTTCATTATCAGCAACATGAGGTGTGGACCTCTCTTGCTCACCAACTCCCCCTGTCTCTAGGACATCGAAAGGGGAAGAGTGATGATCATGCTCTTGATTTCCCTTCTCTCCAGATTCATCAGCAGACTTTTCTTTCTCTCCTTCTCCTTCTCCTTCTTCTTCAGCTTCTTTCTCCTTCTCTCTCTGCTCTTCTTCTTCTCTGTTTTGCTGAAGTTCTGTCGGTTGAGACACAGAGCGTCTGGTTCTTGTCAGTGCATGGATAGTGGGATCTTCATCCTCTTCATCTTCATCCTCTAGGATGAGAGTTCTTTTCTTCTTTTTCGATGGAGCACCAATGGCCTCCTTTCCTTTTCTCTTTGAAGCAGACTGAACTGGAGATTTCACTCTGAATTTCTCCATTGCCTTGGAAAGTTCTTGCAGACGCATCTTCGTTAACATTTTCAAACCTACCACCATCTTATCACACGGTCGAACACAAAGTGTTTGTGGCGGTTCAATATTTATGTGTCTGAAGATCTTGGTCACCAGACCAGGATAAGGCAATTATCCTTTGTCTTTAGACATTGCTCTGTACATATGGAAGAGAATAGTGTGCGGGAGAGAGAACTTCCGTCCTGAGTTGATCGCGTACATCAAATTTGCTTCAGAAAGAGACACGGATGTCTTTGACGTAGACTTCGTTCTGAGACAGTTGATCACAATTTTATGAAGCACGATGTTGATGGCATTCATTCTTGAGTAGGTAATTTTCTTCTCTGCGTCCCTATCTTTGACAAGATCCAGAGTAGTACGAGCAGGTGAGACTTTGATTGGTAAATAACGTCCTCGTTCAACTCCAACTATGTCCGCCAACATATTCACATCTACCACATAGACTTGGTCTCGAACACTGAATGAAATTCTATTTGCATCCAAAAAGCTAAGATTTGAATAGAAATAAGCGGTCAGTTGAGCATACCCGTCCGTAGAGTCAGAGCAAAAATTTTCAAGTTGAAGCAAATTCAACTTCTCTCTTAAGTTCATGTTGATGGCGTCCAGGAAGTCAAAATCGACACTTCTAGAGTTTATCACCCCTCTTTTCAACAGTCTGAAATACACATTCTCCTGTTCCTTTGATTTAAACAAATCCATCCGATTTCCTTTCACCTTTGCTGCCACACCCATTCTAGGTTGAAATTCAAGGAACATTCTGTCATCATCGTTCCCTTCAATCAGATTTTGTCCTGGCAAACGAGGGTCACTTGGAATGTTCGCAAGTGCCTCCTCTGCCTTTCTTTTCGGAGCAACTCCCAATTCCTCCATTTTTCGCAGAAAAAGATACTCATTCCCATAGTCTTTATCCTTAAGGAAGTCATCTATATAGTTCAATGGAGTACCGGTGCTTTTCAATGTACGATAAAGCTTATAGATAAAGGAGGGAGTTTGGACTCTTACTGGGTCGGCTTCCTCGATTATCTCTTCTTCCAGATGTTGACTTGCACTTTGTGGGGCAGGAGGCGTTGAATGACGTGGATGAAAGCGAATCGGACTTTGTCGCTGACTTGATAAGTCTTCCTCCTCAGTGAGATCGAAATGTGTCGGTCCCTTCTCCATTCTTTGTGGTCCCCTGCTTGCAATTCTTGATGATTTCCTCGAAGAAGACATCTTTCTTTGTCTATTGGAAGATTCCTTCACTTGCTTTCCCAAGAAAAAATGACCACTTTCTCTATGACGAACAAGAAGTAGAAACAGTATCGGGAGGAAAGTGCCTTTTAGGGTTTTGAAAATTGGGCGAAGAAAAACTGTATATATATAACTCAGTTTTGAAAAAGGAAGTTCAATCGGTACAAGGAAAGTATACGAACACTTCTTTTTCAAAATCAATAACTGCCAAAATTAATCACTTTTTTAAAAAGACAAGTTTTCGAATTTCACACGGATTATAACTGAACGAAAGATCGTACCTTTTCGAATAACTAAACAAGAATTCGTACCTTTTAGATAAAAATAGCAACTTACAATCTATAGCCATGAATGTCTGAGTCTGAGGATTTAAAGTCTGAGAGATTAGAGTCTTAGAGTTGGTGAGTCTCTAGACTTTAACTTTTTCAAGCTTCAAAATGTTGAGTCTTGAACGGATAAAGTCGAATTGATTTTTCTCCAAAGGCTTTGTGAATATATCCGCTAGTTGACTCTTTGAATCAACAAATTGAATCGAGATTTCTCCATTTTGAATATGATCTCTAATGAAGTGATGTCGAATCTCAATATGCTTTGCTCTTGAATGAAGGATTGGATTTTTGGTGAGATTGATCACGCTGGTGTTGTCACATCTGATTTATGTGCATGAGTCTTCAATGCCAAAGTCTTGTAGCTGTTGTTTTATCCATAGAATTTGTGAACAGCAGCTTCCAAGAGCTACATACTCTGCTTCTGTCGTTGAGAGAGCTACAATGCTTTGCTTCCTTGAAAACCAAGACACCATCCCCGTTTTTCCAAGCGGTTGACAAGTTCCGAAGTGCTCTTTCTATCGACTACGCAATCGGCCAGATCTCGCATCCGAGTATCCTAAAAGATTAAAGTCTCCCTCTTTGGATACCAAAGACCGATGCTTGAAGATGAAGCAACGTATTTGATAATACGTTTCACGGCAATGAGATGTGATTCTCTAGGATCTGATTGAAACCTAGCACGATGCAAACACTCAACAAAATATCGTCTAGAAGCGATAAGATAAAGAAGTGAACCGATCATGCTCCTGTCCTTTTGATCTACTTTCTTCCCTTCTTCATCCTTGTCTATCTTCTGAGAACATGACATTGGTATGTCGGTCTTTTTGCACTTTTCCAATCCAAACCTTTTGACAAGATCATTCGCATATTTTTCTTGATGAATGAAAGTTCCTTCCTTCATTTGTTTTACTTGGAGTCCAAGAAAGAATGTTAACTCTCCCATCATACTCATTTCAAACTCATCCTGCATAGACTTAGAAAATTTCTTGCATAGACTTTTTTTTTTTTTTTTGGGTGCTGGAGGAACCGGTACTTCGGCCGACAGCCGTTCTCGTAAACCCCCAGGCGACGCTAGCGAGGAAACCACCACCTCGACGTCGCGCTTAAGTCACCAGGAAACAAAGACTGCCCCCTGCTTCGCAGGGGTTTCGAACTTGGTCCTCCTTCGTGGAGGTCCAAGGCCTATCCAGCCATGCCACCGCGGTCGGTGGTTCTTGCATAGACTTTCATTAGGTGATCCAAAAATAATATCGTCCACATATATTTGAACAAGTAAAAAGCTTTTGTTTTCCTTTTTGATAAACAAAGTAGTATCTACTTTACCTTTGACAAAACCATTATGTAATAAAAAATTACTTAGTCTGTCGTACCAAGCTCGAGGTGCTTGCTTTAAACCATACAAGGCCTTTTTCAGTCTGAAGACTGAATCTGGCTTCTTTGGGTCTTCAAACCCAGGTGGTTGTTCCACATAAACTTCCTCATGGATAAATCCATTTAGGAATGCACTTTTGACGTCCATTTGGAATAACCTTTTGGTTTAAATGTCAATTCCCAGACATCATTGATGTTGAACTGTCTGAGTTCTTCTTGCATAGCTTCGATCCAACTTTCATCAGATAAAGCTTCTTTTATGCTTTTTGGTTCAATTTCAGAAATGAGAGCCACAGCACTAGATTCTTCACGCCTTTTTGATCTGGTGCGGATTCCTTCATTGATTTCGCCAATAATGAGATATTTGGGATGACTAGATTTGTGCTTCCAGTTACTAGTGATTTTCCTGGTTGATGATCTCTTTCTGTATTTGAATCTTCATGAGCATCTTGATGTTGGACTTCCAGAGTCTGAGATGCTTCTTGAGTTGAAGACATTGGAAGGTCTAGAGCGGGTTCGGACTCTTCATCTGCGAGTCCGCTGGATTCATCTTGCGTTGAGTCTTGGAATTTGACATTCATTGATTCCTCCACAGACTGGCTTTTCTTGTTATAGACTCTGTAGGCTTTGCTTGATGTAGAATATCCAAGGAAGATGCCTTCATCTGATCTTTCTTCAAACTTACCAACTCGATCATTTGCATTTTTCAAAATAAAGCATTTGCATCCAAGCACATGAAAGTATGAAACAATAGGTTTCTTACCTTTGAACAATTCATAGGGTGTTTTCTCTAGAAAAGGTCTTAGAAAGACTCTATTTATGATATAGCATGCAGTTGAAACAGCTTCAGCCCAAAATCGTGAAGAAATTTTACTTTCAATAAAAAGTGTTTTAGCCATTTCTTGAAGAGATCTATTCTTTCTTTCCACAACTCCATTTTGCTCTGGAGTATATGGTGAGGAAAACATATGGTTAAAACCAGATTTATCACAAAATTTCATAAAATCTTGATTTTCAAATTCACTTCCATGATCTGTTCTTATACTTGAAATAACACATCCTTTTTCATTTTGAACCTTTTTAGCAAACTTCTCAAAGTACGAAAAGGTTTCTAACTTACTTGCAAGAAAATATACCCAGGTAAAGCGAGAGAAATCGTCTACAATTACTAGACAATACTTCTTACCTCCAATGCTCTGGGTTCTTGTTGGTCCGAAAAGATCCATATGAAGCAACTATAGTACATGATTAGTAAAGACATGATTTATTGACTTAAATGAATTTCTTACCTGCTTTACCAGAATGCATGGAGTGCATGAATCAGACTTTTGGTATGGCAATTTAGGTAGTCCTCGAACAAGCTTCTTTGATGAGATTTTGGCTAATTGCTTCATGTTAATATGACCAAGCTTTCTGTGCCATAAGACTGCTTCATCTTGAATTGATATTAGGCATTGTGCTTCATTTGGTTTTACATCAAGGAGGTAGATGTTTCCATGCCTTCGACCCATGAAAGACTGAGTCGAATCTTTACTAATTCCAGAACATATGCCTTCTTGAAAGGAGATCTTGAAACCGGTATCACACAATTGGCTAATGCTGAGAAGATTGTAATTGAGTCCTTCCACTAGAGAGACATTGCTTATTGTGAGATTTCCAATTTTCACAGTTCCGAATCCCACAATGCTTCCTTTGCTATTTCCTCCAAATGAAAATTTTCCACCATTTACTTGAATAAGCTTTATGAAGCAATTTGAGTCTCCTGTTATGTGTCTTCCGCTATCAAGATACCACTTTATCTTCTTTCTGACAGAGACCTGCATTCAAAAGAGAGTCTCAAGCTTTATTTGGTACCCAAATTTTCTTGGGTCCTTTGGTGTTAGTAGGATAAGCATTACTAGGCCATACTTTCTTAATAGGCTTCCAAACCATAGGACACTCTTTTTCAAAATGATCTTGACTGTTACACTTTGAACACCTTAGAGCATTTCGACCTACAGACTTTACAAAGACTTTCTTGAAATGATTTTTGTAAGCCTCTTTTGATGGTCTGGTATTGCTTTGCCCTTCCATCAGCCCTGGTGCTAGCATACTAGCCATGGATCTTTTACTCTGAAGTAAAACACTCCAAACAAAGTAAGAACACGGGCTCTTATACCAATTGATATAGCTAGTACGAGTACCTAGAGGGGGGTGAATAGGTATATAAATATTTTCTTGAAGATTGCACAATACTTAGACAGTTGAAGGATTTGCAATAATGAAAAATCAATCGTAAGACTGAGTAAAGGAAAGAAAGAATTGAACACGCGGTTTATAGTGGTTCGGCTTGATTCAAGCCTACGTCCACTCTTCTGCACTAACAGCCAATTAGCTGGATTCCACTATGATCAAAGAGATGTTACAGTGTTGACCTTCCTTGATTTCTAGGTGTAGATGATCTACCACACTCGCTCAAGGTGTCACCAAGTATAAACACTCTTTGTGTATACAATTTTGCTCGAACTGTATCGACTAACAATCAAGGTTCTTCAGACTCTGGAATTTTTCTATCAATCACACACTTAAAGCAACTAGAACGTCTTCCTTTTATACTCCTTTATGCCATCATAGCCGTTGGCACTTACCAAAGGAATTCCTCCAATCTACCCGTTGGACGGAATCAATCAAGAAGATCATCCGAGCTATTTAAGGAATCTGATGATAGCCCATCAATCCTGTTCGCCCATACAATCAGGATCTTGGTTTCCAAGAATAGAACATTCCAAGAATATTTCGTCGACCATCGGATCTTCAATCGATCTTAAATAAGAATCAAAGAATCCGAAATAATTATCCAACCAAGGAATCTTTTCCAGAGGATATGATCAAATCCTCAACCATATACTTCGGCTTTGGATTTCCTTCGTCACTGGATTAGAAAGACTGTCAGTGAGAATAGTCTTGAGTCTTGAGTCTTGTGAATACAAAGTCTTCAGACTTTAAACTGTCGGTCTCCGAACATCCAGACTTAGACTGCTAGAAACGTTTTGTCAGCTTCAAAATATTCTGGAAAGATTTCTCCAACAATCTCAAGCACGATTATGGATATGCCAATAGTCAGAACTAACAGCCACTACAAGGAAAAGGGGCATATTATATTCAAATGAATTGTTTCATCATCTAGTACAAACTAACAAAAGGGAATCTGGCATAACCAACAGAAAAAGAATATCCTATACCTTGTAGTAGTAACAACCAGCTACGTGTCCACCTGATCATAAGTGAAAGCAAGAGATTCACAGCCGTGTAAAATTTAAATGGTCCAATAAGGTATACATAATCTCAAAGAAAAAGTTTGACGGCTAGGAAGACCAACCTGAAAATATATGACCGAACGTACAAAGGAATCGATCCTCAAGAAGTGGAGGGATTACCTGGGTTTTTTATTCCCAAACCCTTTGATACACTTCAAATAGGGATTTCGACCGACCAGGAACATGATTTGTATTAAGTTGCAGATCTACACTTGTGAATGTTACCAGAGAAGTTGCGCAGATAGAAAATGATTGTAATAACCAAGTCATATCTAAATCCATATTAGTATGATTCCTGAAGAGAGCAACTTTTCAGCATATAGAGTTTCTAAATTCCCAATTGTTACTTTGCTAATGTTCATTCAATCAATGGGTAATGATCTTCTCCTAAAGAATAACTTGATTTGCATCTTTTCAAAGGATTTATAGAAAACAGCCAGGTAGAAACCATGCTTGCACTAGGATTCAACAAACAAGTAAAATAATTGCACTAGAGAGTCCTCTCCTTTTTGTTTCATCGTTTCAAACTTGCCTACTTAAATCGCCACAAACAGGTTAGACGATAGATGAAGGTGGAACCTGAACGGACAACAGGTGTAGCATTCAGCTTTTGATCAATGTAGCACCACAAGGACAAAGTACACATGACGATTCCCCCACGGACAGGGCGATGCCTACCAGGGTAGCATTCTCTCATCAAAAACTACTTGATATGGTCCTAATTTCAAAAGGTGTAAAGAAAATGTGGAATGAGTTTGATAGAATGTGGCATGAGCTTGATGCGTTCTCTCATGGTGAGTTTGAATGAAAATGCCGAATGAGTTTGATGGAATTATATGTGTTTGATGCGCTTGTGATGAAAGAATTTTGGGATAGAAGAGTTCACCACTAAGGCATAAAGAAATTTTCCACCAGTCAAGGTATTAGGAATTACTCCTCTAGCCAAAAACGAAGAACTTAACGGTTCATCATCAACAAATTATAAAAAGAATCACTCACTTGAGAAAAATTCTTATTTATAGTCAACTCATAAAGCTCTTACAATTGAGAAGAACACACTTAACTAGGTGTCACGCCCCAAACCACAAATATACGAACATCTCTCAATGGTCGATGAATACTTGTGACGTCCCAAGACTTGTTGCCGATTCATTATTTTTATCTTTCAATTGAACACGAGTGAAAGTTGGGTTGGCCAAAAGGAACCAAAGCAAGAAAGAAAAGAAGAAGAAGAGAGATGAAGAAGAAAAAGGAAATGAAGAAGAGGGAGAAGGTGGGTCGGCTGAGGAGGGGAAAAGTAACATGAGAAAGAGAGGGGGCAGAAAAAAAAATAGATTTTCCCAAGATTTTCCCCAAAATTTTCATCATTTCTGTGACATCCCGATTTTTCTCAAATTTTATTTTCAGTCAATTGAGTCGGGCAATTCAATTGTGCATATAGTTCGTCTCTCAGAGTTGGCCACTCACGAGGGAACTAGTCTATTGAGTGAGGTGATAAAGGAATTTTACTGCGTCAGACTTAGGGACTGATCACCCTCGGGTCAGATGCAAGAAAATTTCCCTAAAAGCCACTCAGTGGATTAGGCGCGCTGAAATCGCACCAGATTGAATTCAACCAAAAAATTTGAGATTGAATTTAGAAGTCGGAAGCTCGGTCATGTCACACATCTTATTAGGATCATGGGATAATTTTTGTGGACTTTAATTTGGACTCAATTAGAAGAGAATTGATGGAAATTGAAGTAATTGAATGTACAAGAACTTGGACCCCGGCGGAAAATGAAATTGAACATATTGGAAGATGTTATGGAGGATTTGAATTAGTGGAGAATGACATCAGCAGGTGATGTCATGGTGGAGGCCAAATTCAAGGAGAGCTTGACAAGTGTCACAAGCCAATTGGCTCACCAAAAGTGGGGATGTCACTTCCCCCTTGTCTCCATCATCTTCAAGCTTGAGAGGAGAGAGATTGGGAGGGAAACCGAAGGAGAGAACAGCGGAAACCGCCCCCCTTCCGTCCGCCCTTCGCCGCTCGACCGTCGCCACCGCTCGCCTTTGTCGTCGCCTTCGCTGTCCTCCACCGTCGCACGCCGTCGCCGTCACCGCTCGTCCGCGTGTGAAGCCTCTCGCGCGCTCGTCGTGTCCCCGTCACATCGTCGTCTCTTCGTCCGCTGCTGGTCACCGTCCGCCGAAGCTCCCGTTGCCGCCGATCGTCCGCTCAAGCCTCCGCCGGTCGTTGCACGAGCTGTCGCCGGTTCTCCTCCGCCGTTTCCCCGTCCGTTCAGCCGCCGTTCCGCCACCCTTCAAGCTTAGTTAGTTGCTGGAAAAACCAGCAAGATCTAGCCTCTTCCGAGCTCATTTTGGTCCCCTTTTAGTGCTCATTTGGTGTTGATCCGTGTAGGTTTGTCGTCGGCATCGTCGTTCTCTTCGCCGGAGACTCATCGGAAAGTGATTCCGGTGAGTTTACCTCACTAATCCGCGATTAGCGAGTTAATGATGCCCTAAGTATGTTTAACTTAAGTTGAATGAGATTAGGTGGATAGATTGGCTTAATTAGACATGGATTATATTAAGGTGATTAATTAAGGTAAAGGGTGTTTAGTTTAATGGTTAAGTATGTTTATTTTTAAAATAAATCTTGATGTGACTTAAAGGAGTTTATTTATGATTTAAATAAATGCTTCGAAATTGTTGGATTATTTAATAATATATCTTATTCCAAAATTCATTAAAATACTATTTATAAAAAAAAAACTCGAAAAATTTATTTTGACCCTAGTTGCTCAGAATTTCGTGCCGATCATTGCTGTGCTTGTAGAATTTGAAATTGATGATTAATTGTGGCAAATTGAGTGTGATTGCGATAGATAGGGATTCTTTATAAAATCCGAGTGTTGAAATTGATGGGAGGTTGGCCGTGATTAACCACCTATTGGAGGTCGTGCCTAGTAGGGCCGTGATGAACCACCTATGAGAGGTCGTGCCTAATAGGGCCGTGATGAACCACCTAAGAGAGGTCATGCTTAATGGGGCCGTGATTGACCACCTATTAGAGGTCATGCCTAGTGAGGCCGTGATGGACCACCTATGAGAGGTCGTGCCTAATGAGGCCGTGAACTACCACCTAATTGCAGGTCATGCCGAGTGGGGCCGTGATTGCCACTGGTTATTAAACCTTCCTATAGGGTCGAGATTGGGAGCAGTAATTGATTTACTAGAATGACATGTAATCGGCCGAGTCGATTGATCGATGAGACGATCCCCATGATTGAGCTGTTTTGATGATGTGATTGTACTTCCGTTGTTGAGTTATTAGAATTGCACATGGTTGAATTATATAAACTATGCTAACCTGTAGATGAGGGCTAAGACAAGGTAAGTCTTCTTGATGTCATGGCTAAGCTACTTTGGGGCGTATTTACTTTCTAATAGGGGTTTAGGAGGGGTGAACTTGCTGAGACAAAGTCTCATCCCAGTTTGGGGAAAATATTACAGGACCATAGATGGCGGGACCCCCAGAGAAGAATGGCATCCCAGTGCAGATTATTGAGCAGGTGCACACCTTTCCTGATCATGGGAGCCATTGGGTCTACGAGTTGATCAGGACTACTGTATGGATCCAAGAGACTGAAGATGTCAAGGTACCCCATAGGTATAGGGCTTGGTTCCGTTTTGGGGCCAATGGCTTTAGGATTGGTCCACTTGACAGTTTTGATATCCCATTGGCCGTGATGGATGCTATCCTGGGTGAGGGTGTAGCTGACCTCCCTGATGGTAGGGTGGATGACCCATCGTCTCCGGACCCAGCGTTGTCAGTGATGGAGGAAGTGGGATCGTCGAGCGAGTCCGATTAGTACTAGTAGGACTGTTCCTCTTTTTGGTGGGCTGATCCATATTGTGTAGGCTAATCCCTTTTTGATGCACATAAACTCTGACCCATTTTTGGTGCATAGTCTCTGGATCCTGTTGATGTACGTAAACCTTGAATTTGATGATGATGTATGAAAGTATGTTGGTTGATTTTGAATTGATGTTCCTGCTGTTCCTATCCCGTATGCTTTTGTAAGGGGTTTTCTAAGTACGTTCCGCTTGCGCATTAAAAAGATATATTAGGGTCGGCGACACTACCTAGGAATGTCGCATTTTCACGACCACGGCGGGTTGTTTCACGTGTCTCGGGGTTCGGGGCGTGACAATTTCCCCTTCTACCACTCCCCCCAAAATCCTCTAAACCAAGCCTTATATCCCCTTAATATCTTATTTCCTTTTTTTTTTGCTCTTTAAAGCCAAGATTTTGGCCAAAATCACCACTTTGCCACTAGGGCTCAATTCCCTTACCAGCTTCCAAATTTTGGTCCGGTAATTCCTTTTCTAAAAATATTTAAACTTGTCGATTATTCAATGGACAATGAGGAGACATCCAATAAATTAGTCTTGAAATTCTTGAAAGTTCAATACCTAGAATTTAATTAAATTTCATGATTAAAAATCAATTGAATGCGACTTTAGTACAACCTAAACTATTTGGTGGCTTTTAAGGGTTTTCGCGCGATTGACCTATGGTCAATAATTTTTTATACACGTTTGTGCTTTTTTGATTGTGAACGACCCTTAGTTGTCATGTAATCACGAAGGTCAATTACATAACCTAAGTACAAGATTAATAGAAAATCGATTTATCATCGTTCAACATGAGTATTGTAATCATGTGGAATCACCCACAAACCGATTACATACTTCCATCGAATCGACTTATATCTGTTTT
The DNA here is from genome assembly GCA_017140185.1 of Eucalyptus polyanthemos subsp. polyanthemos. NCBI lineage: Eukaryota > Viridiplantae > Streptophyta > Magnoliopsida > Myrtales > Myrtaceae > Eucalyptus > Eucalyptus polyanthemos. The sequence goes on along the minus strand of CM029465.1, from coordinate 11,077,732 downwards.
CTACTTGACGTATAACAGCATAGTATTGGCCCTTATTGATCTTTATGGTCGAGCGGTCAATCCTTGATCAAATTCTCTGGTCTTTCGCGTCTTAACCTTGTACAATTTTGCCCAATAGATTAGTTAACTCATAAGTGATCAATTCAGAGTAAATTGATTATCGGTGCATTGATGAAATAACAATTTCACATATTTCGGAATGGGTCAAATTTCGGATATCACACTAGAAACATCAAACTAGGAAATGTTAAAATTGGAAACCTTAGACTAGGAAAATGTCAAAATAGGAAAAATAAAACTAGAATATATTAAAATAGGAAACCTTATTCTAGGAAATATCATTTGACTGGAAAAATAAGAAATATCAAACTAGGAAACATTAAATCAGGAAACAAACTTCATATAGGAAACAAATAAAATTAAGATATGCCCTTGATTTAGCTAAATGAACTGTTATTCTAAATCTTTGATACTTTCTCCTTATTGGATCCATTAGATCATGATGTGGCGAGACCTCCCTTATACTTGCATAGATATTAAATAACCTTTAGTTGAATATGATGCTCTGATGATTGGGGCAATGTGATATTCCAAAATTTGGTCTCTTTTGAAATATATGAAATGGTTATTTCATTAGTGTATTGATAGTTAATTTACTCTGAATTGATCACTCATGTGTTAACTAATCTATTAGATGAGGCCGTAAAGGTTTGAAACACAAAAAACTAAAAAATTCAATTATGGATCAACCGCTCGATCAAAAGGATTGACAATGGTCAATTCCACGCTGTTATAAGTCAATTAACGAACTGATATAAATCGATTCGATAAAAGTACGTAGTCGATTTGTGAGTGATTCTGCACAATTATGATACTCACGTTAATAACGATAAACTGATTTTATATTGATCTTGTACTCAGCTACGTGAACCCTTACATTACATAAGAGTCATCCAGAGTCATCCATGATTTGAAAAGGCACAAACTTGGATAAAAAATTATCGACCATGAGTCAACCTTGGGAAAACCCCCAAAAGCCACCCCATAATTTAGGTCATACTAAAGTAGCAATTGATCAATTATAACCATTAAATTTAATTCGGTTCTAAGTATCGAATTGTCAAGATTTCAAGACTAACTCATTGGATGTTACCTTACTATCTGTCGAATTATTGGCAAGTTTAAAAGTTTTGGAAAAATGGTTAATCAATCGAGAATTGAACATTGGAAAGAGAAGCCAGGCCAAGCGAGGGCTATTGGGCCTCACGCCCATGTGGATCGGCCAAGGAAGCCCAATGGGCCAAGTGCCCACCAAGCCCATTTCAAGCCCAAATCAAGCAAACAAGCCCAAGGGCAAAATTGGAAAGTTTGGACAAAAAGTGTGTGAAATGTCCAAGTTGCCCTTGCATTTATAGACAAAGGGATAAAAGAGACAAATGACTTGGCTCGGAGGATTTTGGGGATGGTTGGTGTGAAGAAATGATGAGTTTTTGGAGAAAAATCTAAGAAACATCTAACCTTCCCCCTCCCTCTCACGCCTTTCCCTCTACTGCAACCAAACTGCCCCATCTTCTTCTTCTTCTTCTTCCCCCTCCCTCTCACACCTTTCCCTCTACTGCAACCAAACTGCCCCATCTCCTCCTCCTCCCTCCTCCTCCTCCTCCTCCTCCTTGTTTTCTCCCTTTTTGGCCCCCCCTCACACCACCGCTCATTACCACTTGTCTCCACCACCATTCACTGTCACTTTAGCCACCGCGTTCCACGGCCTATCTGCATCGCGTTCATCGCCGCTTATGACAACCACCACCTCCACCTTCACCAAGATGCCTAAGCCAAGAGGCCATGAGCGTCGAATGGCTTCGCCATTGCGATCGAGTCTCCATTGAAGCCGGAACGCTATATTCTTGACATCTTCGTGCCGCCGTCACCATGAGCTCGCCACCACCAAAAAACTATGAGTTAGCTCCTAATTCTTGATTCGGTAGTTAATTGTGTTTGGGGTTATGTTTCGTTTAGGCTAATGGTTGTTAGTGATATATAATGATGGTTTAGTGCTAACCATGGTTAAGGATGGGCTAGATTAAGACTAATTTTTAATTAAGGTCGATTAGTTTAATTAATTGTATTTAGTTTAATTAATCGTAAGTAGTTTAATTAACTATGATTAAACTTAATTACATATGGTTATATTAATTAATTATCGTTAGTCTACTTAATCGTCATTAGTGGAAATTAATGACGGATTAGTCGTTAGGTAGAATTTTATACTTGTTTTACTAGATGAATTTATGCATAATTCTGATTGTTTGAGCTTGTTATGCCATGTTATTGATTGCTCAATTATAGACCTTAATTACTATGTTTTTAAAGAAGGTTTATTTGGCCAAAAAAATGGCATATTTTGAGAAGTCATGTTCAGACACCATGTTTTATGTGTTAAATGAGGTAATGGGGTTTTAAAATGAAGGTTTACAAAGTTTGGTGGTATGTGAGCACATGCGAATATTTTATCAGAATTTTCAATGTGAAAATTTACCAAAGTTTGTTATTTGAACATAAACTCTTTTGGTACTAAACTAATCGATGACAAATAAAATTGACTTGAGTGTTAGCATGCTTGAGTGGTCACTTAATCGAACCTACCAATGGAAGTTTAGAAGCAATGCCCAATGTTTATTGGATGCCCGGTGGGGTCTAGGATGCTAAGTCGAGGTTGAAGCCGGACCGATATTCCTTAAGGATTGCCATCTATGTAGGGTTTCTAGACGATGTTGTGCCCGATAGGGTGGAAAGATGCTCAGTTATGTTGGAAAACCGCTAACTTGCGTGTTGGTTATGACCCGAGGGGTCATAATGATTGGAACACATGTGTTGACAATGTGCTTGGTTATTGTGGAATGTATTTTGATTATTGCTTATGCTTGTTGCATTAATATTGTCACGTGTGATGTATTAATATGCAGGGATGTGCCAAGGTAAGGTAAGTTTTTATATTGTGCGCATTTAAATTGCCTTCTAGATGAATTCACATCCTAGTCGAGACTTAGGCTATTAACTTGCTAAGATTTTATCTCACCCCTCTATTATTGATTATTTTTCAAATCCTTAGTATGGAGCACCGCTCGGAATGTTTTAGGGTCCCCATGGACCATGATTCATAAATGATTCATATATGACCACGTTTCGTACTCCGGGGACCGGTTGTGTCCATGAGCTAGTGGTCACGACCATCTGGGTAGATGAGGGACTAACGACTTAGGTACCTCATAGATTCAAAGCGTGGTGTGTAGGAAGAATGGTGTTCGTACAAGTCCAATTTAGGGTTTCGATGGACCACCCGTCATGGGTTTAAGGATGCAAATTGGGATCTCATGGACATCGACAACCCTAATGGTATCATGGGGGATCAAGAGTTTGATCTGGACACAGAGGAGTACACCTTCGACTATGAACCCGAGGAGTTCATTCACAACTTCGATCTCAACTATGACCCCCAAAACTAGCATGAACATTGCCCCAGAAAAAGCTAAAGCTAACCCCGACCCTTTTTTTCCGTTTTTGCCTATTGGTCATTAGGATGTTGTCTTTTGATGTAAATTTTTAAATATCAAACTTTCTGGAGTTAATAAGTGGATAAATAAATGTGATGCTTTTGGAAATTATCTATTGTACTTTCCAATCCCTATGCTTTGTTAGTTGATAAGGTGTTTATATAAATTGCTTTCACATGCATTTAATCAAAAGAGAAAAAGAATGGGTCGGCAACGTGTCTTTGGATATCACAATTAATTAATTGTTGAGGGATGTTCACGCGCTTGGGGTTCGAGATGTGATAGTCAAAGTCCCAAATTGGACAACTGAGGACATATTTTGGGGCCTATAGTGGGTTGGGTTCACTCTTCTAGCAAGCTAGCTTTTTGGGATGATTTCTTCTGCCCCTTGTAATACATCAACATGGTATTGGAGCCACTTCATGGATGTCCACCTTTTAGTGATTTATTCTCGGGGTTGCCATCCCTTAGTGGTGGCCCTATGACACAACCTTAGGCTATTAAAGTTGTAGGAATCTTGAAGAGGGGGAAGATAATGTAGTCAAGGTCTTAGATTGAGCAACTAAGATTTTTTCTCTTTTGTCAAACCAAGAGGTTTGTGAATTGGGATCCTATTGCATATCGATACAAATGACATTGTGGTTTGGATTAGATCTTGATGAAACAATATGTCAATGAGAAGTTTATAAGTTCAATTATTTTTTTGTGGAGTGAAAGGGAACGAAATGGAAACTTCTCTTTCATGAAAAGTGGAAGAAAAAAAAACTTCTTCATTGATTTTTTTTTCCTGCTATAATGCGTCAAAAGTGCATGTACAGCTCTTAAGGGATACAAATTTTATCCTAATCAACCGTTTTTTTTTAGAAAGATTACTTTTTACTTTTTAGGCCAAGATTTTTTTTTTTTTTTTTAATTTAGTCCTTTGGCCTCTTACGTGATTATTTGTTGTTGTTGCTTCTTTAATCAACAACCTTTACTATTGTGCCTTCTATATGAAATATGAGTACATTATCTTCGCACATGTCCTACTCATCCTCCTTTAAGCCGATACCTCCCTCTCCTGCATTCTTATTCTTCGTTTTAGCCTTTCTATCGGGTTCTTCAATGACAAAGGTTGAAGTGTTTCACAATCCATTGGCTCCCACAATTTGCTACTTTTGATTGATTACATCATGAATTGGTATGAAAGAAGATATTTCATTTTCTTGTATCAATCATCAAGGTAATCTTTTGAGTCATGCCCCTTCAACTAGATAGCATATATGGTATGTGGACAATGAATTTCCCTTAGTTGCCATGCTTGACATAAACACTTCCTCATATTTAGATGGACAACATATTTATCGGCACTTTTCATGATCTCATATCCTTTGTCCCACTCCAAATAGGATGACAAAATCTACCGGTAGCTAATTTCTCATCAAATTTCTTCATAATCCTAGGAGTACATGGCCTAGTCCACTTTGTAGCCTCAATTATGTATTTTTGCAACCAAGTAATAACCATAACTAGTATATTTTCCAGCATCGTGATGATTGGTTTGCACTTGACCTCTATTATTCTTCCATTGAATGCTTCACGGAGGTTGTTGTCGATATTATCATATTTGAATTCCTCATTGAAGAATGCCATACACCAATTCTTCAATTATATTTGGAAGAGTGCTTCAAAACCTTCCTTTGTCAACTCAAGCAATCCATGTTTAGCCACCCTAAATTCACCCATGTTCGTGCTCTTTGCTATCTACCAAAATTGCATATGTAGTTTATCACTCTGTAGTTCTTTGTCCAATTTGTGTATATGTGCCTCACATATATTTTATGCTCAGCATAGGACATCAACTTAGCTAATGTCGGAACCAGTCCATATTATAATTCAAATCGAAAAAATGTAAGCAAAGAATATGCTTTTGATATCAAAAAGTAAACAATTGACAATGGTATTACCTTTTGTTGGTTGTTCATGAACATCTACTCTTCCCATTAGTTATCTCCAAGTCAACCATTATATTTTTTTAGGAATCAGAACCAATTGTCCTTGTCCTCTATCTTGACGATAGCCTAAGTTAGTGGAAACATATGATTATTCATATCTCTTCCAATTGCAACCTATAATTCTTCCTTGCATAAGCCTTTCAAGAAACAGTCACCTAATCCTATAACCTGTCTACAACCAAATAAAAATCACCATTCACCTACATTGAAGCACACATAAAATCTATCAAACTAAGTCTCACTATCACGAAGTTGCCTCTCCATGTCCTCTACACACACTCTACTTAAAGCCTACACTCCCAAGCATAATCCCAAACCTACCCATATTCCTTGCTATACTAACCAATGAGTATCCTCATAACCTTTTGCTTCATTCTTTTGCATTCATTCTTGGACACATTAACACTCATACGCTCCTTTGCCAACTGCTTTAATTGAGTAGTCTTTACCTTAGGCATCACCTTGATCGCATTGAAAACATGCTTGGACAACCATTGTGATGTCCCAAGTTGTCACTCTTATTTTTATCACGTGTACAAAAGGATATATATATCAATTTTACATTCTCAATATGAAGGTGTTGCATTTAAAAGCAAATTTCATAAGCACTTCCTTCCATTTCATTCATTATATGTATAGTTACATGAGGAAAACAAGGACACCCGAACTCCTGAAGTGCCAAAAGTTGGCATAAAGGGACACTTAAGTGTCAAAAGTTATAAAAGTGACACTTAAATGCTAAAGTCGGAGCAAAATTGATCATTTAAGTGCCAATTCGACCAAAATCCTGCCAAAATGCTAACATTGCGATTTTCCAGGTGAAGCAAGTGCAAAATGAATGTCATTTTGGTGCCGACATGGTAAATAATTAATATAAAAATTAATTAAATGAAATTTAAAACTAAATTTATTTAAAACATTTAAAAAATACAATTAAAAAAAAAAAAAAAAAAAGGTGGCCGAGAGCACGAGCCCTTGTCGCCGCCGCCTCAACGCTAGGAAGAAGGGCGACGGAGGGGGCGGGGGTCGACGGGATCACCGGCCCGGCCGGGGCCGGCGACCTTGTCCAATCAGCCGCAAGGGCTTGCAAGCCCTCACCCAAATCTGGCGAGGTTCGGCGGCCTTCACTCGGCCGGGCCAAGGGCCGCCGCCTACTAGGGTGATCTGGGGGAGGGTCGCGGCCGGCGGCGGCCCTTGGCCCTCCCTTGGCTAGGCCAAGGGCCGCTACCAGCTGAGGCGACCCCCAACAAGCGACGGCCCTTGGCTTGGCCTAGCGAGGGTCGTCGACCCTTGCCACCAGTCGGCCGGGGTCGCCAACCCCTGGCCAAGGCCCGATGACCCTAGCCGACCCTCCCCCCCTCCGTCGCCGGCCCTTCTTGCTGGCTACAAGGAGGCGATGGTGGCAGAGAGGGCTTAGCTCTCAACCGTCTCCCTTTTTTTTATTTTTTTTTTTATATTTGTATTTGTATTTTTAAATGTTTTAAATAAATTTATATTTATATTTAAATTTATTAATTTTTTACCACGTTAACACCAAAATGACATTGTTTTTGCATTGTCTAGCCATGTCGCACATGCAAAAAATAAAAGGTATCGTTTTACACTTTGCCAAAAATTCCATCCGACCATCCTTTGGACGTGATTTTCGCACGTCGGCATTTTTGTTCGTGGTTAGGGTTACGGTCCGGCCGGCCATTAATAGGCTTGGACTTAAGTGATCTATTTTTTTCCAATTTTGACACTTAAGTGTCACTTTCGTAACTTTGGTACTTAAGTATCCCTTTGTGACAACTTTTGCACTTGAAACGATCTTTTTCGGAAAACAAGTTTATAAATAAAAGAAATGCCTAGAATCCCTCTAGTTCTGAAGCAGTGGCACAAGGATATGGAATTGAAGAAAGATCTCCAATCGTCAATCCCGATCTGGATACACTTGAAAAATATTCCATTTGCTTATTGGTCGGCACCAGGCATTAGTGAGATTGCTAGTGCAGTGGGGAGGCCTCTTTATGTTGATCCCTTGACCGAAAAAATGAAGCGCCTATCATTTGCCAAAGTTTGTGTAGAGATATCGGCAAAGCTAGAAAGGTGCGAGGAAGTTGAAGTATGGGTGGATGAGAAGGTTTTCTCTGTTCAAGTTCTTTATGAATGGAAACCAAATTTATGTATGAAGTGTTGTGCATTTGGCCATAACTGCTTGGATAAGGTGAACCCCAAGCAAACCCCTGTAACCGCGGAACCCTCTACTATTGCTACAGGGCCTGTTATACCTCATGTGAATGAGAATTCGGATGATCAACTTAATGGTTGGAAGCAAGTAACGAACAAGAAGATGAAACATCAGTCGGGACAAAAGGTGGACTCCACTCCTCCAATCTCGACTCCGAAAGCTAAGTTATATACTGATCTTCCCCCATCCTCCTCAACAAATGATGATCAAAATGAGCAAAACAGGTTGGATGCGGCAAATGCAGCTCCGTCAATGGCCCTGGTGGTGTCGAATTCTAGAGATGCCATGGCAATAATTCCATCTTCTGAGGAAGATTCAGAGGAGGAAGTGAATGCAGTTAGTAGTAGCAGTGATGAGGAAGAAGACCTGAATCTTACTGAGCCGAGTCAAGACTCTGACTTTAATGCTCCCTTTAGCCAGCAAAATGCCCCTAAATCTGCAGTGGTTACTCCCTCAAATGTTGGCCAAAAAGGAACCGCAATGGCACGCCTTCTAATGCCTCTCACAAAGGGACGAATAGGAGGAAGCCACCCAGACGTCGATAACGTTCCTATTTGGTTGCTGTTTTTTTGTTTCTATGTTTATCGGTATATGGAATATTAGGGGCCTCGGGAACCCCATTAAACAAGCGGAAATCAGGAATTTTGTTAGGACTAACAATCTCTGCTGTGTGGGAATTGTTGAGACAAGGATCTCCCATGCTGCTTTTAACTCTATTACTTCGGTTCTTCTTCCGGGTTGGAGTTGGTCTAACAACTATAATCACTCTTATAAGGGGAGAATCTGGGTGGGTTGAAACCCCCGAGAGGTTACTTTTTTGGTTAATGCCTCCTCGGTTCAAGCTATTCATGGTAGCCTTACATGGCTTGCCTCTAGAAAATCCTTATTTCTTTCGGTTATTTATGCGGAGCACAGCTTTGTGTTGAGATGGCTATTATGGGAGGATCTTGTCCATACTAGTGGCCTTCTTTCTTCTTCACCATGGATCATTGCTGGTGACTTTAATGCTATTCGGGACCCCTCGGATAGGATTGGTAGTTCTAATGCTTGGATCCCCGCTTTTGATGAGTTTAGAGATTGCCTTGTTCAGGCTGGTTTGGATGATCTTCGATACACTGGTTATAGGTATACTTGGGCTACTTCTTCAAGGTCCAACCGAAAGCAAAGGAAAATTGATAGGGTATTGGTTAATGCCCAATGGAATGCTGGATTCTCCTTCTTGGAAGCCTCGTTTTTAGCTCCGGGCATTTCGGACCACACTCCGATGGTGGTTAAAATTATGCATGTCCCCAAGTCTTTTAAGCCATTTAAGTTCTTTAACTACTTGATGACTCATCTGAATTTTACCAGGCTGGTTTCGGAAGTGTGGGCCTCTTCTTTCTATGGATCGCCAATGTTCATTCTTTGTGCTAAGCTCCGCCTCCTCAAAAGCAGACTCAAGCAGCTTAATAGGGAATTGTTTTCGGAGATATCTTTGAGAACTAAGGAGGCTAGACGAGCTCTTCAAGTTACTCAAGATGCTATTCAAGCCGATCCTATGAATCCTTTCCTTGTTGAGACGGAAAAGCAACAGATTCAAGCCTTTTTCAATTTTAAGGCTCCAAGAGGAATCTTTTTATAGGCAAAAGTCTAGAGTTCGTTGGTTGAAAGACGGGGACCTAAATACTAAATTTTTTCACCAAGTCGTGAACAAGAGGTACCTCCAAAATAGAATCATCTCCTTAACCAATGGGGATGTCACCACCTCGAACCCGGCAGAAGTTCAAAAGGTGTTCGTCGATCACTTTCGTGATCTTTTGGCTGCTTCCCCTTCTTCGTCTTGTCCAGTGAAGGAGGAGACTCAGGCTGTTCTTAATCATTCCCTGGATGCGGAACAGGTTTGTTTTCTATCTAGGCCTATTACAGATATGGAAATCAAGGAAACTCTTTTCTCTCTTGCGGTAGGAAAAGCCCTTGGTCCTGATGGATTTAATGTTGAATTTTTCAAGTATTCTTGGGATATTGTTGGTGCTTCGGTAATATCGGTAGTTAGAGATTTCTTTGAAATGGGCGAGCTATTGAAACAAAGTAATGCTACCATTCTTGTTTTAGTGCCCAAAATCCTTAATGCTTCAACTGTCCATGACTTTCAGCCAATTGCTTGTTGCAACACTATATATAAATGCATCACTAAGCTCATTGCAAACCGGATGACTCGTGTGCTGCCTAGCATCATTAGTTCGACCCAAAATGCTTTCGTCAAGAGGAGACACATTAGTGATAATATTTTGCTAGACCAAGAGCTTTTCAGTGGCTTCCACCATGACCCCTATCAGGCCAAATGTGCTATTAAAGTGGACTTTCGGAAAGCGTATGACATGGTGAGATGGGACTTCATTGAAGTTTGCATGCAGGCGTTCGGTTTCCCTCAGAGTTTTAGTGATCGAATTATGGCTTGCATAAGATCCCCTAAATTTTCCATATCTTTGAATGGTGACCTTCATGGATTTTTCGCAAGTGGGAGAGGTATTCATCAAGGAGATCCAATGTCGCCTTATATATTTACTTTAGTAATGGAAGTTTTTACCGGTTTGCTGGATATCCAAACCAGCCACCCCACATTTCGATTTTTTTGGCGGTGTAAATCTTCCAAGCTTTCCCATCTATTTTTTGCTAACGATGTGCTCTTATTCTCGGAAGCAAGCATTGCCTCTGTGGATCTTTTGAAGGCTGGGATTGACTCTTTTTCTAATTGGAGCGGTTTGGCGCCGAACGTGAGCAAGAGTGAGGTATATCTATCCAGTGGATCGCCTACTTTGAGAAATGACATCTTGAACAAGCTAGGCTTCCAGGTTGGTACCCTTCCCTTTCGGTATCTTGGAATCCCTGTTATTTCCTCGAGATTAGCAAAGGCGGATTGTGTGGCTTTGGTAAATGCAATTACAGCTTGAGTCCAATCTTCGATGCACAGATTTTTGTCGCTTGCCGGTAGAATCCAGCTTATAAAATCGGTTCTCCACTTTATTCAAGTATATTGGGTGAGTGTTTTCTTTTTGCCGTGTGCTGTTCTATATCATATTGAAAGAATTTTTTGCCAATTTCTTTGGAAAGGACCAATAATGGGTCCTAGGGGGGCCAAAGTCTCCTGGAGTGATGTATGTTTGCCAAGGAAGGAAAGTGGGCTTGGAATTCAGTTGTTAAAGGAGAACAACATTGCCTCGATGCTTAAACACATTTGGATTCTCTTCTCAGATAAGGAATCACTTTGGTGCAAGTGGATTCACTCCACTTTCTTAAACCGCAAGAACTTTTGGGTGGTCCCTATTCCGACTCATTGTTCTTGGGCCTGGAAAAAGCTCCTCCGTCTTTGGGACTTGTATCAACAACATTTTAGATGGAAAATTGGCAATGGTCAAACTGCTTCGTTCTGGTTTGATCCGTGGCACATCAATGGTCCACTTTATAAGGTATTTTCCAACCAGGATATATATCGTTCGGGCATATCTCGGGTTGCTTCCGTAGCTGACGCCTTCTCATCTCTGATGGGCTGGTATGTTATTAACATCTTGGCTGGTTGGTGGGATCCCCTTCCTATCTTTAACCAGAGTGAAGACCAAATCCAGTGGATTCATCATCCCTCGGGCCGCTTCTCTACAGCCTCTGCTTGGGATCTTTTGAGACCTAGAGGCAACGTTGTTCCCTGGTCCTCTTTCGTTTGGAGTTCTACTATGCTGCCTAGATACCAGGCACATTTGTGGCTTATCACCCGCAAGAGGTTGCTAACCCAGGTTCTACTTGCTTCGATTGGTAGGCTCTTTTCAGTTACTTGTCCCTTCTGTTCATGTAGGCTGGATTCAGTAGATCATTTATTTTTTGCTTGTCATGTCTCTGGCAATCTCGCCACCTATTGGGCGGCTAAATTTAATATATCTTGGTGCAACAAATCGTGGCTTGAGAACTTGGACTGGGTGGCTAGATGCTTCTCAGACAAAAACTTCTATGATGTGTTGGCCCGATTTAGTTATGGAGCTCTTTGTTATATTATTTGGAATGAGCGTAACAATATCATCTTCCCTAATCAGACTCTATTCATCCCGGTGATGAAGATGCATCTCCAGAAGGCCATTAAGGATAAAAAAAAAAGAAATGCTTTTGGCAGAAAATTCAACCATTCTTAGGGCATGTAAACATTCAACAAACAATAGTAAGATAAACTCAATTAGTGAACTTCCTAGACCTCGCATAGAAAAGTTGTTCTCTTAGGAAGCACCTTAAACATGTAGTTATCTATCGATAGCAAAGACATAATAAGCTTCCATTGCTTTACCCTATCTATCCACATTAGAGTGAATATACTTAATCACAACCATCAATATAACACATAGGTAAATCCCATAACACTTTCCACACTCCTAAGCCAATCATATGAATGCACAATATGATTAAATCATGTGCTCATGCCATGCAATAATCCAAATCTAATCACATACAAATCTCATGCACTTTCTCTATAAATATGTCCAGATTATTATGACCAATCAAGATTGAAGGCCAACTCAAAGTTTTGCAATCATTTGGTGTAATCGAGCATTGTCTCACCTCATCAAGCACGACATTGTCTTGTGTAAATGCATCAATATGACATTCCTGCAAGGAGCTTCATTTCAAAATCCATCCATGAATGGCATCCCGTTGACTTGGGGGCATCCGAACTAAATCAATTATCGTCCCACATAAAATGTATCGGGATGGGTTTACACTCTCCGTAAAACACATCAAGGTCTTTAGGTGATCACATGGGCATACCATTCCTTATATATATATATATGTGTGTGTGTGTGTGTGTGTGTGTGTGTTTCTCATTAATCATTGTGATGCTCATGCAATATGCAACAACATTTGCCACATGCCATCATAGAAGAAAACATAGGCTTGAGATGATGGGATTTTTAGTGTGTAATGCAAGCTTCTTAAACTTGCATGAAGGCTAATTAGTGAGAAGGAAAAGACAATGATGATGAGGCTAGGAAGTCTTGCCACCGAGCTTATTTCGGGCTAAGCTTCTTCTGAGTTTGGAAGTATCTCATGGCCACGTTATCGATCCTCACAACAAATCGCGATCCTAAGAGATAGTGCCTCCACGTGCAAAGGTAGTGCACCACCACGGTCATCTCCTTCTCTTGGACCATGTATCGTTGTTCGGTGACATTCAATTTCTGAGAGTCAAAGGCAACCAGATGCCCTTCTTGCATCAAGACACCACCGATAGCAAAATCAGAAGCATTGGTCTCTACCTCATACGGTTTGGTGTAGTTGGGTAGCACAAGCACCAACTTTTCAGTCATGGCCTGCTTCAATCGATCGAAGACCTCTTGACACCAATCCGTCCACTCCCACAGTCTTTCCTTCTTATCATGTCCGTGAGTGGCACGGTGAGGCTCTAATATCCCCAATGAAGCATTGATAATAGTTGGTGACCCGAGAAAGGATCTTAGCTCCATCACCTTGGTCGGTGGCTCCCAATCAACGATGGCATGGATCTTGGCGTGTCCATCCACACTAGTCCGCCCTCGACAATGTGCCCAAGGAAAGGGACTTTTCTTTGTGTGAAGGCACATTTCTCATGCTTCACATATAAATTGTTTTCCCAAAGGGTCCAAAAAACTCAATTCAAATGCTCGACGTGTTCCTCAAGTGTCCGGCTATACCCAACAATATCATCAAGGTAAACCACAACGAACCGATCAAGGAACTAATGTAGTACCTTGTTCATGAGAGTGCAAAATGTAGCCGGCGCGTTGGTCAAGCCAAAAGGCATGACAAGGAACTCATAGGATCCATAGTGAGTCATAAATGTAGTTTAGGGCTCATCCCCTTCGGCAATCCAAACCTAGTAGTATCTTGATCGGAGATCAAGCTTGGAGAATCATCGGGCTTCCCAAGCTAATCGAACAAGTGGCAATGAGGGGAATCGGGTACTTGTTTTTTATGATGAGCTTGTTCAACACCTGGTAGTCAATGCACATGTGGAGGGATCCCTCATGTTTCTTTTGGAACAAAACCAAGGCACCAAATCAGGCCTTGGATGGCCAAATGTACCCGGCATCAAGCAACTCTTTGAGCTTTTTCCTAAGTTCTTCCAGCTCGGGTGGGGCCATGTGATAGGGTGCCATGGTTGGGGATCGAGCATTGGGCACAAGCTTGATTTGGTGGTCCACTTCTCTCTAGGGGGCAACTTCTTAGGCAGCTCAAACAGGCGGCATCACATCTTGGAAAGTGTCAAGGACTCGAGCCACCTCACCCGATACCTTGTTTTCATTTGTGCCCTCCTCCTTCAACACCACCAAGAAGGTCACCATGCCCTTCCATAACCCCTTTGATAACTGCATGGCCGATAACATCTTCTTATCACGTCCCGACTCGCGGTAAATCGAGACCATGCATTGAAACCACTTATCTAGGATACATATGCAATCCGAGAAGGGCATAATGCCCACGTTGATCCGATCGAGGAACCTTAAACCCAACATGAAATCATAGTCATCAAGGGGATTACCTCAACGTCCTCTCAATTGGTCCATGGACCGAGATGAAACTCTACACCCCTAGCCATGCCGATGGTTAGGACTTCCTTGGAGTTCATCATTTTGAGCCAATCGGCATTGCATGCTTTAACCAAAAGATTCAACTTCTTTGTGGCCTCTTCGGATATGAAGAGATCGGATGCCCCGATGTCCACAAGTGCACTCATCATGACACCACCAATTCTTCACGTCCACAAACATCATCCCTTTAGGTTCTTTGGCCTTCTTGGCCTTGATCAACCTAAGGATCCGTAATGATCCCAACCGCACCTCCTCTTACGGCTTATCCTCCTTATCCTCCTTGCACTAGGTTGCCAATTTCCCTCTTTTTTTAGCAATCATGGATCATATGGGGACTGTCACAAAAGAAACACTTGTAAGTGCGTACCTTGCGATGATATCCTCCATGGCTTGACTCAAGTTGAGTCCTAAGAGGACCGCTAGCAATTTGCCTCCGTTCAAATGATGGTACCTCCTCCGATCTCCCCCACTAGTGGTCTTTTCTCTTAGCCGAGAGTTGAGCTTGACAGGGGATGTTGGCCTATATTCCATAAAGGACTCAACCATGAAAGTAGCCATCGAGAGATTTGTTGCTTGGCATTGTTTGAGCTCATGCTTGACTCATGGTTTGAGTCCACTCATAAACTAGTGGAATGCCTCAGTCTCGATCATGGACGGGATTTGGAGCAGCAGCTCCGAGAACCTTTCACATAGTTGCGGACTTCTACCCTTTTGTTCTAGGCGTTTGAGTTCTCCACGAGCTTCCTCCTCTGTAAGTGGGATAGTAGGTTTGTCAAAATTCTTCGATGAACCAAGCCCATGTCGTGATAAGATTGCCATTCCTACCATCCGACCGATGTCACCACCATAGTAGCACATCATCAACTAAATACATGGCTGCTATGTTTACCTAAATAACATCATCGGTCATTCACATGGTCTAGAAATATCATTCCATGTACCATCAGAAGTTGTCCACGTTCTTTCCCTTTCGGGAACCTTTGAACTCTTCGACTTGGGTGCATCGGCATGCGGTTGCACGGTGATCACCCCATTCACCATGTGGCTTCAAGCTCGCCAGCTTGCTTTTCATCTTGGCCATCTCCGCATGGCCACCATTGTGGCCTCCCACTCATCCTATTGCTGCAACTTGTGTGTGAGGGTCCCCACCACCACGACATGAAGCTCTCCCATATCCGAACTTGAGTTCTTGCACTTCATCCAAGAACTCCTCCCTACCAACTCCGCTCCATCAATGGTCTGGTTTAGGTCATCCATCAACTCCTAGACATCCATGACAATCTTTTCTAGGACCGTCACTTGATTCTCTAGATCCCCTTTTAGGTGCCTTGAGCTCAAGATGGCATGGTTCTTCTTCGACTAAGTGCCTTTCTCGGCTAGACGCCCACGATTTTCATGGTCATCGCCTTGCACGACCAAGATGTTAGCGCGAGAATTAGCCATTGTGCTTGGAAAATAGCTCTTATACCACTTGTCACGGGTGGGTCGAACATGAACGATCAAACATTGTGTGGCCTTAGGATTAGTGATCCTAAGTCAACCTTTTCACTCACATGCCTAACACAAGAATCGGCAGCACAAAGGGGCAAATTGTATTCACTATAAATGAGCTAAGCTCAAATGAGTGGGGAAGGACCCATTTTATACAAGTTTAAGTCAATTCTTGGCCATGGATCGTCCCTCCAATCCAACGGCTGTGTTTGAACGATGGCCATCATTATGAATCAACTCAACAAGCCACTCAATGGTTGCAAGCATTGGGAAACGGCCATAGGAGTAGGCACAAGTCAAAAGCAAGATTAGGTCAGCATGGGCGAGTCAGGGCTACATGGGCAAGCATGGCCGTTTAACACGGAGTAGGTGAACCACTCTTGGTTTGTGTAAGGGCTGGACAAGCATTGATTAAGGGTCAACCATTGGTCGTGCATGGATCATCCCTATATCACTCAAGGATGGATCAGGCTAAGATCGCAGATCGTACAGGGGTCGATTGATGGATCGGTCAGGGATCGATCAAAAACTGATCCATGATCGATCATGGTCTGATGCGGGATCGGTCAGGGACTGGTCGGGACAGGGATCGATTAGGGCTATTCCCAACAATGCCCCAATGCATGACACGGCCAAGCATGGATGATCTTGGACATGTTTCGTCCATCGGCCATGTCACAAGCATAACTCGATGTTCACCCACAACATGAGGAACTCATGCCTCACTCAATATTATACAAGCACAAAAAAGATCCATTCCATAATACGAGAAACTCACGTCTCACTCATATGCAAGCATAACCAAAATCAATTTCATAATGTGAGGAACTCATGCAAACAAGATTTCTTTACTAATAGTCAAAATCCATCAACTTTTTTCAAAATCCACTTGGCATCCCGAACTTAATCGGGCAATGTCCCTAATTGAAGGGTGACAACTAGAATTATCACAACATCTCATCCTGCTGACGAGACATCTCGTTGGCGTGGGAGCATCTCATTCTTATTAATGAGGCATCCCATTGGCGAGGGGGCATCATCACCGGATATATTGGTCGGCAACATAAATTAGTCCATCGTGAGTCCATGTATCAAGCATCACAATCCAATTCTTATCTTTGCTTTTAGTTCAATGGCCCGAAGGCATGCCATGCATAAGTATTTGAAATGCCTTATCAAAATCGAGAAGTTAAGCATGCCTAGCATGAATCAAGGATTGCGACTTGATCCAACATGTTTGAGCACCAATCTAGTACCCCACTTGGCTCAAGAACAATATACCTTGATATCGCATAGAGACCATGATAGGACCGGCCCGTCATGACATGTTTACCAACCTAGTACCCAACTTGGCTCAAGAGCGAAACACCTCAATATCAACCGAGACCATGAAAGGACTAGCCCTTCATGACATGTTCACTACCTAATACCAAATTTGGCTCGGGAACAATATGCCTTGATATCACACCAAGACTAAGAAAGGGCCGGTCCATTCACATGCGTCAAGGCTAACAAAACCCTTTTTTTAGAGCTTGGAGCATGAACTAAAACGTGTACTTGTGAAAGCGATTAGAAATAGTTTTGTAAAAAATTAGCAAGCTTTCAAAAAAAAATGTTTTTCGAATAGGTTTGTATCAAACAAAAACCAAAGCATATCAAATAAACACACAAAGCTCATCAAACAAGGATCGAACTCAATCAAGGAATAAGGTCTAAACTAATCCAAGCAAACACAATCGAACCTCAAGTAAGAACATAGTCACAATGTTTCAATCAAGGACTCGCTACATGCTTGGATTAGCGTAACACAACACCCTAATCAGATATTAGTAAGTTCTACTTACACACTTCAAGGAACGGCCTAGGTGACCGGAGCAACGTACAAGCGAGTAAATGGGCAAGAGGGACCCGGCTACGAGAAAGAAGGAGAGGGCAGCAATGAGGGTGAGGTCAAGAGAGTGAAAAATGAAGAGGAGGTGGTGTGTTGTGGGAATGAGGGAGGGATGCCTTTCCCCTATTTATAGGCAATCCTAGCTTGTTCTCCAAGCCTTAAAAGTCAAGATTTCATCTCTAAGTCAAGAAGTATTAAATGCAAGGTAACTTGGTCACCAAATCTCAAAGTAGGATAGGGCTTTAGCTTGGTAGCTTGGGACACCTCAACATGACATTTAAGGACTTAAGTCCAAGCTTGAGCATGACTCACACCTCTTGAGTGAGAAAAACAGTTTTGAGCAATTTCTGAAATTAATGTCTTTACCTTACCAAACAGAATCGAAAAATTATGGCATTTTAATATGTTGTAGAGAATGCCTTTATTAACATTTTTCATAGGGAAGTCAAGTCAAATTCGTGCTATGCAAAGTGCAGAAAATCATTGAACACAACCTAAATATTCATCCATCGAGCATATTCAACAATCTAAGAGAGAGACTCCTTTTGACATCCAAATCTTCACAAAACTCTTTGAAATGTTTATATGTCGTGGAAATTGATGTCCTTTAAACTTTCATGAAGGAAGCATGGTTAAATTTGGAAGGGAAAATTTTATAAAATTTAAGAATGCAACCTGGTCACCATTTTCACAACACAGGACAGGTTCCATATGGTGAATGATTGGGCCTTCGTCCCTAACATTTCACCTCAGAAAAATGTGAAATTTAAGTATGTTTTATAACAATATGTTTAGAACAACTTTTATGAAGAAAGTTTCTTTAAACTCACACCACAAAAATCTGTGTAAAATTGGCAAATAATGGAGGTCCAGTAACTTTGAAAATCAAATGTGGCAATCTTAGTTGGAAAAAGGAGATGTCCCACTTGGTCAAGAAGCATTTATTGTCGGGCATCCTTATCTCCCAAGTTTCCAACTAGGTCCTAGGTTAGCTTGGACACTTTATCTTGGCATTTAATAACTAGAAGCCAAATGTATTCAATTCACTCTTAACTTGTCCAAAAAGGCTTGACTTGCTTCTTTCTTTAAATGGTTGTGTAGTCCCTTTCTTGGCTTTCAAGATCTCCTAATTAGGCTTAGGTATCATCTTCATTAATAAGCCAAAGTCCAAGTTTCAAACTTGTCTTCCAAGACAAAAATCTTTCATGCCAAGTGTCCACCCTTAGTCAATGTACACTAATTAACTACAAGCCAAATGCATTGAATGCACCTTAGGATAATATCTAAGTTTTAAATGCCTTATCATTGAGTAAGGATTAATTGAATTTGATTGCGATCAATAACCTTATTTGGCCCAAGGTTCATGCTTAAGCCATGACCAAACAAAGCTAGACGCAACCGGCTTAATTGGCCAAACCAAATTTGAAATCCCTTTTATTGAGAAAAGTGGCGTAGTTGGTTTGCTAGCTAGGTCCTAGCCCAGTCAGTCGATCCTCTGACCGGTTCATAGGTTAGCCCATGGATTAATTGTATTTGGCCAGTGTTGTGGTCAATCATTGGGCTTGTTGGCTAGTATTGTAGTCGGTTTTGTGATTAGTCCAAGGTTGTGCACCACAAGTCCTAGTCAATCCAAAATTGAACTATGTTGAGTTTATTTAATCCATGATCAATTATTGATTGTCATGTATTCATGTGGAATTGTTCAATTCATATTAACTCACGATCGCATGGATTGGTTCATGGTCGTCCATGACCAACATAACAATTGGGCAGAATCACCCGTGATTAGTGCAATGATCAAATGGAATTAAGCCATGATCGTCCGTCAATCCATGATAGTATGTGATCATCCTATGATCGATCCTTATGATCGAATAACCTTTCCATGGTTGAATACTCTATAATTGGACCTTGAGTTACCAATCCTTGAATGGCCAATTGACTCATGATTGGCATTCAGGTCGGCTCATGGCCAAGTCTTGCCTTTGATATACTAGGCTTTGGCTTACTAGTCGGGGCCAAAATTGTGACATCCTGAATTTCGACCCCCGTCCCGAATATATAAAATGGGCATTTCGCCGGCATGCCTATGATCCTTTTTTCTCTGAGCTGATCGCTCACGAGTTAACTAATCTATTGGGTGAAGCCGTCAAGGGATATAACCGAAGCAAAATCTCTAAAAGCTACCCGATAAGTTGAATTGGACTAAAATCGCATTCGATCGATTTTAACCACGAAAATGATTTTTGTTTCGGAATTCGAATGTTCAAGCATATCACAATTCATTTATAGGATGCTATCTTGTCTTTTGGAGAAATTTCAGCAAGTTCGGGATTTTTACAGAAAATCACTTTGTATGATTCAGAAATGAATGAAGATTCAGATTGGCCGAATTGAAGGAATTTTCGACTTGCAAACCAAGCTAATTGGTGAAGGAGGATTGTAGAAATTATGTTGGCTTTTTCTACATCAAATTTGGACCTCAATTGGGGAATTTGTTGGGGAAATTGAAGTTTAAAGTGTTAAATTCGGAGCTAGGTGGGGGCTGCATTATTGGACATCAAAAATTGAGTTGATTGAGGATTATATTTCAAGAAGATATTTTGGGGAACACCATAGGATAAGCCTATGGACTTTTGGGGCTAATCTAATGATGATATTAGATATTTATGACTTTTCTTCTCCCCCATCGGTGGCTTCCTCTCCACGCCGAGCACGCCAGCTTCATCCCTACGGTCCTTTGCTTTTGCTTTAAATTTTCTTTTCCCTGTTCAATCGGCTTCCTTGGGACAGAACCGCCTCTTCCCTTCTTCCATTTGTTCTTCATCTTCGGCCGTTGATGTCCACCAGCGAAGCCACCAGTCATCGTCTGCTTCTTCCATTTTATTTCCCCTCCACCGAACACCAGCAGGCCGCCCCATCTCCACGCGTATTCATAGTCAACGAAACCACTAGCTCCTCCATCTTGTTGATTGAAGCTAGCGAAGCCGAAGCCGCACACGTCCACGGTCTGCTTTCCTCTCACGCTGCCACCGAAGACCCAAGGCCCAACATCTTCGTCTTCCCCACACGCCAGCTCAGCCAATCTCCTTCAGCTCGTGTCTTATTACTCAGTTTTTCCCCAGCTCGATGCCGACGAGAGTCTCCAGCAAGGTTAGTCGGTCTTCAATGCCAGCGAGCTGCTTCCTTCGTCCATCTCCACGTCGACGTTGCAGCTCCACTTCAGTTTGTCTTCACTGGTCAACGAGGATCCAGTAATGAAGACCGAAGCCCACGGTTCCACTGAGTTCAGTCTCTTCTCGGTCAAGCCAACGTTCTCCTCGCTAGCGATGCCACCTGGCCAACGTTCAAGCCGCTTGGCCCATTTGTAATCGAGCTCAGCAGCCACGAAGCCAATAGCCACGCAATTTTCAGCCCGGCCCGTGCGTGTCAGCCCATCACTTAAAGCTCAGCCCGTGAGCTTCAATCCTTTAGGCCACTGAATTTAACTCAAGATCAGCAAGCCCAGTTCAGCTAAGCCTGCTTGGTTCAGTCCATTTTCAGCACGCCCAAGCCCAAGAGCGAGCCTAGTCCAGTGCAAGAGCAAATCTCAGTTGGGCTGAGATTTGTTGGGCCCAAGTTTAAGGCCCGGTCCAAGCCCGCTGGTGTCGTCGAAAGCTCAATTTCGGCCACCGTCGCGTTGCCGTCGCGGTGTTCCGGTTTTTGTTATACCAAGTGAGTAATCTCACTAATCCTTACTTAGTAGACTAATGATGCTTAAATGTTGATTAGATTTAATTAAGTGCAATTAGATGGTTAGATTAGCATGGATTAGTGATTATTAGTTCATTGCATGGCATATTAGTTAGGTGGTTAGTGTACTTAGCTAGAGAACTGACTATACTATTTATTGAATGCATCTCGGGATTTTTCCCCACCCTTATCGGGCTTCAACTAGGCATTACGGGCCTAAATTGGATTTATCGTATTTATTTATTAATTTTCAAATTTATTTATTTATTTATTTATTTTCCAAAAATTAGGCGGGAAAGTCGATGACCATAATTTTATGCTGATTGTCGTGGTGCAATCCGTTTATTTAATTGAGCTTTATTTTGTGCTGAATTTAATTATTTGTGAAATTGGGAATTATTCTTTAACTGAATAATCTTTGGTTATTAATTGAAAAATAACCGGGCATCAGTTGATAATGCCAAAAATATTTGAATGGACTACAGAAAATGTGAGAGTTAAGGAAAGGAAAGTATCATATTTTGGCTAAGGTCAGTCGTGTGCCCACACACGATGTTTTATCGGGTATTTTAGGCCAAGACATTACTTTAATAGTGCGAGGCACATTGTCATTGGGTCGTGAGGGATTAATCGTGTGTTGGTTTACAGTTGAAGCAAGAGGATTATCAAAAGTTGATGTGATGTGTGTTGTATTGAGAGAAGCCAATGAGTCATGAGCAGGTAAAGGACTAAGTACTACATTAGTAGAAGACTTCGTGTGAGTCACTTCTAGCGCCTTATACCATCGCTTATTGTAATCAAGCGCTAAGTGTTATATGGCGACCTAAGTCGCATGGGAATTACCTCTAATGCCTTGCAGTATTGTTATGCATAGTGAAGGGCTAAGTGCTACACGATAGCAAAACTTCGTGTGAGTTACCTCTAATGCCTTATATTATTGTTATTTGTGGTCAATGACTAAGTAATGCACAATAACAAGATTTCGTGTTGGGTCACATCTAAAGCCTTTAGCCTATTTTTTAGTGGGAATGTTGAATTGGAACATTGAGAATAATTATCAAGTATAGATGGAATCATCGATATGATTTGATCCATTTGTCGTGAATTGATTGATTGAACTGAAATGACCGATGAATGGTCCGATTAACATGAAATCGACTAAGTCGATTGATTGAAATATCGATCCGTGATATGATTGCTTGGGTGCCTATTAAATTGTGCTAATATGCAGGTGGAATCTGAGACCAAGGTAAATCCTCTAACCCATGCGTGTTTAGGCAACCCGGTTAGCATATTGGTTTCCTAATTGAGTCTTAGTGAAGTAAAACTTGCTGAGACGTAGTCTCATCCAGGTTGTGGGACAACATTTCAGGCTCGTAGATGAGCCTATGAAGAAGGAACTAGAAGAGGACGATGAGCCAATAAAAGATGAAGGGCTTGAAGGATGTGAGCTTAGTGAAGAAGAGTCAGAAAATGATCAGGATGATCCTGAGTACGACCTGGATGAGGATTGAGATCCCATCCTCTTTTGTGAACCTTGTGTTGTGCATATAGAGTGTGACTCAAATGTTATGAATAGTCTTGTGAATAGACTTTGAGTTATGCCATATATAAAGGTTTGGTTGTGGATTTCAATATGAAAAATATGGCATTGCTTTTCTATCCCATTGTGTTATTATTGTCTAGGGATTTATAACTGCTTCTGCATGTGCTTAATAAATGAAAGGGTCAGCGATACTTAGTCCTAGGATATCGCATTATAAAATCGACCAAGTAGAAGGATGTATGCGTGCCCGAGGATTGGGGCGTGACAAAAATAAGGGTTGAAATCGAGGATGTTACATCCATGACATACTAGCTATCGGCAATCTCTAGAGTCATTTTCTTCCAATCAAGCCGTTGGATGAAATCAATTAAAAGAATCTTGTGTCCTATTGAAATTAGGAATATAATTTACACTTGATTCTAGTCTCCCATATAATGAGAATCTTAGTTTCTATAAGTCGATATTTCCCGAAAGAGAAAAAAAAAAAAAAAAACTTATCTTCAAGATTGACTTCATCAATTTGTGATTGATTCATTCAATAAATTTATAATAGGTAAGTGAAATCCATCATCGGTGAACTAGATGTTGTAGAGTAAATTCCTAATAAATTTATCCTAAATCCGTGTCCGCAAAATCGATAAGTCTAAATATGTTTTCTTCCTCGTTCTGGATGCGATCTCGTTCTAGACTACGTCAGAGTGGGAGGGGGAAGAGTAGACTATGGTAAAAGTCTCCGATAGAACCTCAAAAGCAACTTTAAATGCAATTTATTCTTGAGAAAAAAGTAATGACCAAAAGGTTTTGTCAAACTTCAAAACTATGTTAGAAGTTTTCTCAACAACTACTGTGTATTCAAATTCAAAGTACAGCCCGCTTTACCAGCAACTGCAAGCCATGGTTTTCATGCACCACCTTAACTAAAAACTAGAGATAGCGTTCATGCATAAACTGATCCTAATTGTGGAATTCTCCCAATAGCCCATTAGGAGATGGCATTACGCTGCAACTGGAAAAAGGCCGTTACGCTTGAGTAATGCATCGGGCGAAGGCTCATGTCCTCTAAATTCAATGAAGACCTGGGTATAGCAAAATTGCCACAGTAAGGACTTCTAGTAATAATTACTGAACCGAGAGTAGCCAAATAGAGGAGAAAGCTAAATAAAGATCATAAATAACATTAAACAATAAAAATGTGAGCTACATATTATAAGAGTAGATGATGCAAAATCAAAACTTCCGAACCTGTAATGGAGCTTTTCCACCTCCAAGAGCAAGAACAGTCTCTCGAAACCTTTTCCCTGTTTCTTTGACTGCCTGTGGACCACACTCAGCAGATCATGATAAAAACCAACAATTAATTCCAACACTACTAGCAATATTGAAGAAGGGGCTTCATAATTGATATTACTAGACAAGACAACAAGATTGCCCATGCACAATCCTTTCTGAAATGTTGTTGGGCGACAGGATATCATGCTGGACGTAACATTGTCTAATAAGAGTGAATAATGCAGAGAAGAAAATTGTGACACGTCTAGATGTTTTTCTATACGTTGTGTGATGGCCTTACTATATGCTATCAGTGGTCCAATGGACCTCTGTATATGACTTGGGCTTCCCAATGGGAATTAAAACCTATGAGAATTTTCAGGTCGATGACATTATACCTATGAACGGGAAAAAGAACTGAACAGGAAGAGGGAAAAGAAAGAATGAAGCAGACTTGGACAAATATAAAGGTGCACCTATCCCTCATGGGGAGCTTTCAGATAACACAGAGAGCAAAAATCAAACAACAATGACAGAGAAACCTATGTTTGAGATATTGGAGGTGCAACAGGGACCTCAAACTCAAGACATTTAGAAATAATAATTAAAAAATAAAAAATATTATAAAATTGTCCATGTTGTCCAATGGCACTCAAATAATCGATTTTACTCCATGTGACACTCAAATAAGTGAAAAAAAGTTTTGGCATTCAAGTTAGTGAAAAAAAAAAAAGTCATAGCACTCTTGCTGTTCTTCAGCCCAAGGCCATGCTAATGCATACAAAAGGGATCACATTGGCTTGCATTCAAGTGAAGAATGGTATAAGCCTTTCAGCAGGGTATGGAAATGGGATTTGGAGCCTAGCAATTCATGGAAAGAATTTTAAGGCATTGTAGTGCTACAGTAGTGGGAAGAATGCAAATAGGCGATCTCACAGGTATGGGACCTGCCTGATGCATACAGTCATTAGAGAGCAATGAGTATAAGTCCTTTGGCATATACGGTATTACTCTTCCATTCTTTGCTCAGACGTTCACCGGGATTTCTCACCACTTGTCTACTGAAGGAAGAAAAAGCAATCTCACACGTTTATTACTTTCACTACTGCACACATGTATAAACCTAAAAAGAATGGCAAACAGAAGGACCTAGGAGCTTTTGAAGCAACATTGTTTTTGTTTCAAATATGTGCACAACTTCTTGAACATACCTTGTTGTCATTTAAACCCGCAACCTCAAATGCAGAGAAAGCATCTGCAGATAGTACCTCTGCCCACTGAAAACCAATACATTCACAATTAGAACCACACACATGATGGAAATAAATCAATCTCAAGCATGGAGATAGGTAAACCAGTACTCAGAAACTAATGCCACTACAAGAAAAGGGGCGAATTCTATTCAGAGAAACTGTTTCATCATCTATTAGAAATTAACCAAAAGGACCTGAAACTTTTTTTTTTTTTGACATAACCAACAGAGAAGAATATCATATACCTTGTAACTGTAATAACCAGCAGCGTATCCAGCTGAATATAAGTGAAAAGCAACAGATTCATTGCCATGTATGATTAAGATAATCCACTATGGTATATATACTCTCAAAGAATCATTTTAATGGGTAGGAAGACAAACCTGAAAATATATGTTGGAAACTACAAAGGATTCTATCCTCAGGAAGTGGAGGATCAGCTGGGTTTTTTCACAAACCCTTTGATCCACATCGTAAACAGATTCTGAGCCACCAAGAACATATTTTGTATGAAGCTGCAGATCTACACTTGCATATCTTACCTGAGAATTTTCCCAGACAAGGACATTAATAACCAAGTTATTCCTAAATTTACATCAGTATGATTCTTGAAGGATTAGAAAAATAATTTGATCTGCATCATTTCAAATTATGAACAGTAAAACAGTAACCTAGAAACCATTTTTGCACTAAGGTTAAATAAACAAGTTTTTCTCTGCCTCACTGTCATGTAGACATGAACTGATCCCCAATCTGTTTTATCTTTCAAACTTGTGTATTAGATAGCCATAAACATGATGGACGAAGGTGGAACCTCAATAAACAAGAGGTGCAGCATTCATCTCTTAATAAATGTAGCACCATTAGGACAAAGTACAGGTGAGACAGTTCCCCCATGGACAAGGGCAATAACTCCTAGAATAGCTTTCTTCTCTTTGGAAGCTATGTGAAACAGTCCTAACTTTAACAGGCGTCACAAAAGTAAGAAGAACAAACAATTATTTCATATTTAGTTAATGTGAAGTAACCTGGCGAAGGCTTAAGGAGCCTGCACGAAAAGTCTTAGCTGCAAGGAGCTTTCTGTATACATCTTCAGGCAGACTCTCTCCAGCTTCATAGTGCTTTGCGATTCCCATCAAAGTTTCCCTGCGGTTCAAGGGTAATTTAATGGCCGAGGATATCTCCACAAGGACAAAAAGACACTGCAATCATGGTTCAGCTAGAAATCTGCGTGCGCTTCACTCCGGAAAGGTATTTTCAATTAGCGGGCTTCATTATAATTGTTCATAGGTTATTATTAATCACAATAATGAATTACTGTAAAATATGATTATGTTAAATTTTTACAGTTGAGTTTGCAAGCTTTGCACGTCAACTTGAACGACAACTCGTTTATTATGACTAAGCTAAAGTGAAGAACATGGTGTTTGTCTCAATATTTGTCCTAAAAATCATAAAAATAACAAATTGATGTTAATGGAAAATAACTTGTTTGAAAACTTATAAAAGATAAAAGAAATATTCTGTACCGAGATGAGGCCTTCCCACGTTTCTAAGAAAGAATTGGTTTTATTGTAAATACTAAGTTGAAAATGTTCATTTTATCAATTTCTCTGTTATGCTTAATGTGTATAATATTCACCAACATAGAGAAATAAAATAAGAAAATAAATTTTTAATCCATATCCATATGGATACAAACGTTCCGACGCTTTCAACATCAATGATAAGAGAAAAGAGCCTTAACAACAAATAAAAAAAAAATAATAAGTTAGGACATTCACTCTTTACGAACTTTACAATATCAATAAGATATCAATAGGCAAACGAAATAAAGGACAATATCAAAAGTTTTAAGAGAGTGCAAATCCGTTAGATTAATATATATCACAACTTTATATACTATGCACATATCAAAATAGTAAAAAGTAAGGAAAAGACTTACGAGTAATGAAATGACAATCAATAAAATGCAATACTAAAATCATAAGAAATTGGATCTATTCATGCATCGTGAAAATTAATAAATCAAAAGGTCTAAATGATAAGAAAAAATTAATTAGGTGGGTATGTATCTTAAAAAAAGTAAAGATGAAATATAATGAAATGGGTACATATTGAAGAGGAAGAATGATAAAGTACTGAGAAGGTGGAGTTGGTAAGTAAAGCCCACTTGTACTCATTGTCTACCCTCCCAGGCAAAGTGAAGTCATACTAAAAGAAGGAATCCCTAAGTCATCATCTGTCGTTATCCACAACACAGAAGGGAATGTTCTCAGTACCTCGCTTTAGCTGTAGAGAGTACAATGGAATTGCAACCAAAGCATTACATAATGCCGCATGAAGCAATCATCTGTTGTCATTGACAGCGTAGGCATAACCTTTTCATCTATATGTGAAGTGCAAAAACATCCAACAATGATGGCACATCAAATTGTTCTACAGTGGTTTGAGACAAAATTACCTGTGGTAACACCAGTTCTCCATAAACTGAGAGGGCAATTCCTTAGCATCCCCCTCTATTCCTTTAGTGCCCGCAACAAGGCCTTCGTCCTGCTTGGTGAGCATGTGTTGAAGTGCATGACCAAAATCATGAAAAATAGTTTGAACCTGCTAGCAATACATATAAGTGGTCAAATGCCAAGTACCACTTAGAGGATAAAGATGTTTCATGTTGGACAAGTAACCGCTACAGTGAGCTCAAGGTCACAAATCTCACCATTCATGTGAGAGACAATGTAACATCCCATAGAGGGTAGAATTCTTTTAGCCAAAGAATGGCTAAATAGATCATATGGAACTTTCATGTTCAATTAACTGCGGTTTAACAAGTATTAGGCGTGAATCAGAAGATTTCAGCATGGGAGCAGGTAAAGCTAAAAGTTGAATAATAGACCCATCTCTATATGCAGACTGTTAAAAAAAAAAAAGTGATCCATATGTTAGAGTACTCCAGAAAAATCGTACAACAAATATTTTCTGGGAAAAGTAGTTGAAGTGTGATGAAAAAGGACTATATATGCTTGTCGTGAAGAATCTAAGAGGAAAGGAATATCTCTGCATAACTTGACCGAGATATTTGCCATCAAGTCGGTGGAATTGCTCTATAAATAGAGATCAAAACATTATGTAAAAACCAAATACCCTGCTCCACCACCAACACATGTAAAAGCCATTCTCATAATCTAAAGAAACTATATTCCCATGTCCTAATAGCCTTGAAGTTCTCTTACGCTTGTCTCCTTATTCACTGCCAAATAAATCCAACATATAGATGCACATCAAACGAAAAACTAACAGTGGTATTAGAGCCACGCTTCCGCAAACCAATACAGATATAAGAGGAGAAAAGTGCATGTCATTATGCATTATACAAAGGAAAATATTAGTGGTACTAGGATTCCTTAAGTTCACATCAAAGAATAGATTGACATCACACATATCTAAAGCAAAATTATCTTCTCCCGTATACTAATCTTCTCTTGCTAACGTGTGTTATTGGACCTATATATTGATTGTTCCAGCACTCCCCCTCCTAGCAGTGTGGAACTAAGATAGATGTCTTTTTAATAGCAGAGCTTCAAGTCTAATTTAAACTAGTATTGTCAAGAAGTTACCAAATAGAATGGTTAAACTAAAAGGACCCTCTTCTACTATCCTTGCTTCTGATGGCAATATATCATTCCCACCAGCTTGCATTAGCTCGAGGCTGCACTAGCTACCCTCCCTCTGTTAAGTATTTCAGACCCAAAAAGCAGAAAAGCAGTCAATAACCTGAGCAGGGAGTTGGAAATTGACCTCTCGGAATGTCATAAGACTTGGCTTGTTCCCCACAGGTGGTGTTTGATTGTACACCATGTGAGCAATTGGTAATCTTGCACTTATTCCATCTCGAGACAACACGTGGCTTCGACCAACAGCCTCATCCATCCATGCACCTCCCCTTTTCTCAGATGGTCGAGAGTAGGGATCAAAATAGAAGTATGCAATTGCATTTCCTGAAGAATCTTTTACACAGTAGAATTTAACGTCATTGTTCCAGACCTGAAGGACAAGTAAACATTTTATTAGAATGCATGTACAAATAGCACAGAACAGGCAGAAGCAGACACCATTAGACTTATTTACCGGTGCTAGTCCATCGGCAGCCTCAATCTCAATTCCAAAAAGTGTACTTGCAAGGTTGAAAAGGCCCTCCATTACTTTTGGCAAAGAGAAATATGGGCGTAGTTCTTCCTGGAAATTGCAAATAGTGAGACTACATGTTCATATTGACATGCATAAATCAGGGTCAAATCATGATGTTCATAAAATTGTTAGGGAAAGAATAATTAGAGAAGGGTGACATCACTTGGCAACTAGCCTAACAGCATCTACAAGATGCTACTCCGGCTTCCTATGGACCTTCTCTTCTACTCTCAGTAGCGCCAACCCCAAAGTCCCCAGAAAAAATACCTCATTTTGGCACCACATCCACATGAAAGGGTATGTTTATATATGTACTATGATGTATATTACAGCACGATAATTCAGGAGCAAGTATCTTTATTAACTTTCCTATCAATAAAACAATTTTCTGTATGAGAGAGAGGTTTAACCTCATTGATATCATATTTTGATTCACGCAGCCTCTCGCTCCAGAAGTCAATGTCCCAATGGCTCATATCATCAGATTCTTTTGCTCCTTGAGTCTTAGCGATATGTTTTAGGTCCTCCATGTCTGAATAATCAAGGCAACACATATCAAGATGTGGATGTTAAGATGAAAGTAAAAGGAAAATCTGTAAAAGCAGCCTAATATTTGCCATCGACACAATCAAACTGAATTAAAGGTTCAAGTGCCGCCCCCCCTCTCCACATGGATACGTGCAAGGGAACATAATGATGCAAAGTGTGGTGCTTTGAAGCTTGAAATACGGGGTATTTAATGCACATTTTAAGCAGCACAGAGAACAATCTTGAGTATTCATCACAGGAGAACACGAAGAAGCAACATCAGATATGGGATATTCCTACGATGCATATAAACAAGGGATACTGTGCCTTTCAATCATATTCAATTACACAACTTCCCAAGGTTATTAGGTTTCTCGAAAGAGGGTAAAACAAAAAACTTACAAAGCACAAATCAACCAATTAAAGTTTATGCACTGACAAGACTTTCATCTAGATCAAACCTTGAACTGCAGCATCCCATGAAGCACTCCTAAGTTTTTCCAGGAGCTCTTCCGCTTTATCAATGGTAGCCATTTTCGTAGCCATGCTAACCTGATGAGAACCTTCCCTTTATTTGTGAAGATATAGCACAATCTAGTGAATTGTTCATCCATGCCAATATTCTCCTCCAGGATGATCCGAGTAGAATGGAGAAAAGAGACGTGCAGAAGCGTACTTATGAATTTGTTTTGCGAACATTACATACATGAAATGACAAAACTAGTTCACACTGGATTTTGCATCAAAATATAATTCCAGAAAATTGCACACTCCAAAACACTTCAGTATCTGCGTGAAACGATTTCCAAATTTACCTATAATATGCCAACAAGCATTTTGTCTACCATAAACTTTCATCTTTTCCCTTGTAAATCATGAACTCCAGTTGGATCTGGTTTATAAATAGTGATTAATTTCAAAGTTATCCTCCTAAAGATGACTAAAAGTTTTTTTTCTAACAAGCTTCACACTTGTCCATTCAAACTTTATAGAGAAATGAAACGTAAGCTTCAAGAATTCAACCATACCTCAGCATAATTATTATAACCTAGAAGCCTAGCTCTTTCCATTCTAAGCTTCAAGATTTGGTCAATAATTGAAGTGTTGTCCATATCTCCGCTAGAGGCCCGAGTAACATAAGCACGGTAGATTTCCTCACGTAAATGTCTGTTTCGAGCATGCCGCATGACAGAGTTATAGCATGGAGCATCCAAGGTGATCACCCAGGGTCCATTTTCTGGAGTTGCATTTTCATGCCCCTTAAAAATGATAGAAATGGTAAAGCAAGAAATATTAAATAGGCTCTTAAATGGAAAGTGTTGAAGATGATATAATAGAATGCACACCAAAAAAAAAAAAAAAAGTATTGCATATTACCTTAGACACCGCCGTTTGTGCAGCCAAACCAAGAGCTGTAGTAGGCAATCCTTCAATATCCTTCTTATCAGTAATCAATTTTTCAAATTTCTTTGTGGCATCCAAGACATTCTCATCAAACTTTTTAGATAACTTTTCAAGTTCCTGTAATCAATTAATTAATCAAAAGGCAGTGGTTGTGCTGAAATGTTAAAATAAAAGAATCCACTTTGCTACTTTATCGCACATGAGGAATAATCTTGACATAGTCAGTGTCACTACGAGGCTTATGTGATGAGATCGATAGAAGATTCAAAATTTAATCAATTTCGATTGCTTAGACATCAGAATTTTCAATTAATATTTGCCAGAACATTCCCGCATAGCAAAAGTGCCTTCATCATCTCATACATCGTGTGCTATTCAATTCGATAAGTCGCAGCAAAATTTAGTTTCTAGACAGATGAACAGAAGCAAATTATCCCAAGATAGCAGGGATAAGAAGATATACTAAGAAGTTTCGCACATGTTATTAATACATTCAACAAGATCATGCAAGATGAAAGTTGTTCAAGACATATACCAAAAGGAAAGGTTGAGGATTATACATGGCCAAGATGGACATATCAACTTAAATAGGAGTCCTGGAAGAACTCTTCGAGTTTAATCCAAGTTATTTATTGCTATACTGTGGTTGGTCAAGTATGCTTTCGAATTTGGCTTCGTCAGTTGTGGGCATTCAGTGGGTCAGTGCAAAGACTGCAAGAAGAGCTTGGCGAGGCACATGCTTTAACAGAAAACACACAGATCGATTCTTAATGTAAATGCATTTCTAGACCTGCTAGACTCCTCCTGTACTTGATTTTGTCCATTCAAAAATTTAAAAAAAAAATTAATTAGTAATCTGTTAGGGTAATACAAGTGTCATTTTTTCAGTTTAAGGAGAAAATTACGTTTCCTATTTCAATTATGCCGTCTTTAGAGGTTTCCTATTTCAACTAGAAGAAGAACTTTTAGAAAATCTATACATATAGTTGTGATTCTTTCTTGTCAAAAGAGTTGATGATGAATCGATATTGGCAGTTCTTTGCTTTGGGATAGTGTGATGCAATTCTTATCATAGGTGTGATGTTTAAGAAAGCTTAGATGCCATGCATAGTAAGCTTTGGATGTGACGCCTAAAAAATTTACTCATTTTGAGTGATTGTTCATCGGAATTTCTCTAAAGTTCTCTATTGATTGGGCTGGATACTGTGGGACTTTTTTTTTTTTTTTATCGAAACAGTGGGATTTGTTGTCTCACATCAGTTAGGGCCTGGAAAATCCCCTGCACGAGGCATTTTCGGTGCTCACATGTCAGTAAAAGAACACATTAGTTAGTCACACAGATGATTTCAACCTCACGCGCCATTCATTAAACCTCTACCTTGTTCCTCTCAATGACTATATGACTTTGCTCGTTCATGCTGAGCCATTCTTACATCAAAGCTTCAACACTGTTACATTTTTTCCTCCTAGTCGGAAAGTTCGTATATCTTAATTTTCTCTCAATATGTTTCAACCTTAAATTCTTCTATGAATATTTTGAATTAGTCGTTCTAAACTCATCCTTCAAAGATTTGTCTTTCGTACTTGAGCAAAACCCTTTTCTACATTGTTATTTATGTTGAAAATATGTCTCGATTTGAGCCCGTTGAATGAGAATATGTGAACTCGACCACGTGCGAGTCAGCGGAAAATGTGAATTGGCCGAAATTGTCAGAAGATCGCATACGGATCTATGAGCCGCAAGCGTGAAGAATGGAGGGAGCGTGCAGCCGCGAGAGAGGGGAGGACCATTATTTTATTCTACCTCTTTAATTGCATGCACATGGACGTGCATGCATGGTGAATGGACGTGGAAGACCAAAGCCAATTGTGGGCTTGTTTTGTCTTCTTCCTTTAACTCCTTGCCTCTTTCCTTCCTTATTTTATTCATCTGCAGACAACCAAAGGAAAGAAAGAGTAAAATATTACCTGAAGGAGTTCAACGTCGTGGAGATGGTCTTGGAAGACGGCGGCCATCCTTCTTTCGCGCTTGAATTATGGGTGCAAGTTTTCTGCCTTATTAAATGCGTCCCATGCATGCATGCGTGCCCGTGAATTCTGGTGGGCGTCAGTGCTAATTGCGAGCACCGAATGGCTTCACATTTTCCGTCTTACTTCGTCCTTAAAAGGCAGAGGAGCGAAGGAGAAGTGTGCGCCGGGCTGAGTTATTTCGGTGGCCGAGAGAGAGCTGAAGAGAGAAGTCGTGAGGCTTCAGAAGCTCTTGACAGAGAGAGATTTTCTCGTTGAAATTACATCCGAGTGTTTTAGCCAGTTAAATTCTTGTGAGTAGAATTTGTATAATTCCTTGAGTGAGGTTTCACTAGGAATTGTGAGGGGCTAAACACTGTGTGAGTTATCTAGATGTCTGTTGGGGCTGGAAAATACTGAGTGTGTTTGAGTACTCGAGTGATTATAATCTCCGGTGTATCGCTTGTTTCTATAGTGGAATTCCGTGCTGCTCTCCCCGTGGACGTAGGTTCCGATATTCGGGCCGAACCACGTAAATCCGGTGTTCGATTTCCTTTCCTTCATTCCGACTATTTTATCCGATTCGCTTGGTCCGTCTATATTCCGCACACGCGAGCGCGACAACAATTTATTTATCAAAGGAGTGCTGTAAAGGGGTCTAGACGTTAAGAGGCTGAGCTTCAAAAAAAGATCAAGTAAGGTGGGACTGGAAGAGCAGGAAAGAAGCCCAGTTCTATCACCACCTTAGTATGTCTTCATTGACTAGATGTGGGATCCAGTTGTGAAACTTTGTAAAATCCGTGTCCTCTGTGTGTACATCCATGCTTATAAGCCAAGCAGATAGAACATTATGTGACGCCAAAAGACACTTCATCACTGCCACAAACTCACAAAATTTCAATTTTATGTGATGTATTCATAAAATGCATCCCACCTGCTTAATTTTGTTAAACTCTTCTCTTCTGCCATCTTCCAGGGCAACCCCATTCAAAACTGCTTCCTTTATTTGTTCTGCGATGATAGATTTAAAAACAAATGTCAACCAATCTGATTAGAATGTATAAGCACTCCACTATATATGCATTCTGTGTAATGATACATTTGTTTTGCAACTTATAAGGTGAAAACAATGATGAGATCAACAAAAGGACCGTAACATAAATTGAACGTTCAAAACACCTGTTGACACACAAACTTTCGTCTAAGGATTCTCTTGCATTTCATAAAAATTAGAGATCTACTCCACCCACAAGGTTAGAATTTGATCCCTAAACAAAAATATCAATAGTGCATAATCTTGCGTTTTCATTATTTACCACGTCCATCCGCATGCGTAACTTATGCTTAAGAGAAAATGTCTACATCAACATAGACATTAGGCAAGGTCGTGAATTACTTTTGAATTGGCTGGCGAGTGATCCAGCCCTGAATTTAGCAAAGGAAGTTATACTCATTTTGATTTCTAAGACTGAGCCCACTACGAACCGGGCCTTTCTCCCTCTCTCTTACCTTAGCCAAATTGGCATGTGTCCTTGCCATGCACGGATCACAATATACATTTTCCTTAAAAGTGAAATGTACCATTTGAAATAATTAATTCATAAAAAATATTTTTATTAATGGCAACTACTTATATCTAAATATTTTCGCAACAATTAATTAATGAAAATTATTTTTATTATTGACAGCAATTTATATCTGAATATTTTCACTACCAATGAAAATATTTTTCTTTCGTTTATTTTTATAAACGTTACAAGTCATTATTTTTAGAAAAATATTTTTCAAATCATTCATTTTCTATAAAATTGATGAAGCTCTAAAAAGGTTTTTATTTCCTAGGTGCAACTTCGACAATATGGGAGGGGATATTCCGTGGCAAAAAAAAAAAGAAAAAAAAAAGATAATGGATAACGAAAAGAGAGAGATTGGTAGAAAAAATGAGCCGGAACCCTCTTATAAGTGGAACCGTACGGGAAGCTATACTAAGAATCAGCGTGCATGCGATTTTTCATTGGAAAACAGACTTAGAAAACGAAGTCTGCCATGTTGAACAAGGAAGTCCACCGTGATTCAGAGATTCGCCTTCCGAACCCAGTTCCTTGCTGGTTTAGTAGTCTATAAGTCGGGTACACATTCTTTGCTCATAAATTCCCTAGCAATCGAGCGTGATTAATATGTAATCCAATCTAGAATGCACAAGAGGAAGTAATCGCTTCAATATCAAAATTCACGGTTTAATCTGGGTTTTGAATTGTCCAGTAGCTATAATACTTGTGGAATCGCCTCTTTAGCACATCAATGTCAGTGGTGTTAATGGATAATTATTGCAGAGATTTAGCCCTCAATTCAGGGACCAAGATACGACTTAGTTGGGGCATAAGAATACCATAAATGTCATAACTTTCCTAATTTTTAATGAAAAATATTAGTAAAATTATATTAAAAAGATAATAAAAAAGGCCAAATTATTTTTAAACTAAACAAAAAAGGGAAATAAAACCACAGTCATTTGTGTTTTTAGTGAGGTCTATACCACATTGGATAGAAAAAGTAATGGAAACCATTATATTAATATTTTCCGTTAGTCAAATTAGATAAAGTCCCAATTGAACCAATTTGATAACTTTAAATCTTAACTATACTATTGAAAGCTTTAGAACTCTATTATGCATTCGTGATAAATTTTAGAATTTTCACTACATTTACTCATTTATTATGTTTCATCATCGTTGTTAATTTTTTCAAGTATATTAAGATAATTTCATGGCATAAAATATATAAAAAAATTTAAAAAAACCATTTAGACGAATTTAGTCGTTTCTCGCATTTCATGATAGAATTTTTCTTATTTTTTAATGCAGGTTTTGCCATATCTCATCTAGAATTAATTTATTGTCACATAGATTAGGAGACCCACTTTTATTAGACTAGTGTACTTTTTTTAAGCGTCACTCACGGGCCCAGTCCCAGGGCATTATATCAAGGCTTTGTTTTAGTTTTACTCAACACGACTCGGGGTGCTCTTTCTTCTCTTTATTTTTTTTGTCCTTTCTTTATCTTTACTACAGATTGATTAATTTTATTGTATGAGCACTTATGTGTGGTATTATAGACTTACATGTACAAGGAATAAAAATAAATAAATAAATATTACCTGAAAATATGTTTTTATGAAAGAGAAAAGGTACGAGACAAGCATTAAGTAGGGCTAGTATAACCAAATCCTTGATCCGGATTCTCTAGTTCACAGAAGTTAAGTGAGTCCCATGCCTTAATGGGTTTTTTATCCGTATAGAATAGATTAGTGGCAGCTCTAACATAAATTTCGTTGAATAATGATAAATCAAATTATGATAGAGATAGTTTGGAAGAGTTCATATGAAGTTAAAGCGACACCTTAAATCTACTATATTTCAACTCGGTATGGTCGCGACAGTGCTACGCCATCAAGCTACCAGAAAGAGCAATAAAAAGGTGGTCAAAGGATAAATTTTACTCACTTTCCACTACACGTTTTTGAGCCTCGCTCAGCATCATCCACTTGGGCGACTCTTGAAGAGCTTTGAAAGCGTTGTAAATCGGTTTACTTTGCCCAAGTCTTAACTGAAAGTTAACTTTCTCTGTCTGCATTACAAAATTAAGTCAATGTAAGCATCGAGATTCAAGACTTCGAAAACCACGAAAGCTAAAAGAATAAAACAAATTGATCAGTGCAAAGTATGCTCCAGTAGAAAAGATACTTGTCTAAAATCAACAAAGAGGTCATCCCTTAATACACTTAAGTCTTCTAACTTCACCCTTTCTCATCACCCAATAGATCATTTCAAGATCTATCTAAGACATCCTGGTCCAAGCGAACCAACACCAAAGCGAAAGAAATTACCTGGACTTCCTTTATTGCAGCACGCAGCTCAGCTGTATCCTTGACGTTCTTGAGATGTTTAATGATCGCCCAGACCACATCCAATCGATCCACAATCTTCTCCAATGGCTCCACGAGCTTCGGCCAAGATGGCTCCACTGTCCTCTCTAGTTCCTCCAAATCACTCTCCTTTGGCACAATACACACATTACAAACAATAAGACCTCAAACAACAATCTTGACAAACATCGATCATACGAGACAGACGAAAGATCGTTCATACCAACTTCTTCAAGAGAGCGTGCATCCCAGGACGGACATGCTTGGCCTCGATTGCATCGTATGGGGGGAACTCGAAGTCCTGCAAGAGCGGATTGCTCTCAATGTTGGCGTCGGCCATGAGGGAAGAGAGATCAGGAAGCAACCGCGGAGGAGCAGGCGGTGGAGAGGGATGGAGAGGTGGACTTCCAAGGTTTTGGAGGCGGAAGGAAAAGCTGGAGGACCGGAGGGATCAAGGGAACGACCGTTTAAAGAGAGAATGGTGTATTCCAATGATGGTGGAGAGAGAGAGAGAGAGAGAGAGCAATTACATCATTATTAATGTGTTGGTGTGGACACGGGAAGGATTTTCTGAAATGTCTGGTTGTCACGTGACTATTTATGGACTTGCCTTCATTAAAGCGATGGAGTTCATGTCATAAATGTGGAACATGGTCGACGCCATTTTCCCCCATACATTTTGTGAAGTTCAGAGTGTTTGTGGAAGGATCGCACGACGGCTGAAGATGCACATATTGAAGTGTAAAAATTTAGCTTTCGTTATTTATTCATTCCAGTATTCCTTCTTCCTTCCTAGATTCATCTTGCCCCGAGTATCGTGCAGACCCTAGACTAAAGTGATATGTAGGCAAAGATTGGTGTGGTGGGTTTTTGAGGTTCTAATCTAAATCTCTATTCAAGTCCCGAAAAAAAAAAAAAACTTATGAGTAAAATGATTAGAAGAGAAATTTTGATTAATTTTGATGATCATTCTAAAAGTTAAAGCGAAATTTCAGGAATCATGATATATAAGTACTTCATATAACTTGCATCGAGAAGCAAAGTGGAGAGAGTGGATTGGCGGCTTGTTCTTTTCGTGTTTGCTTTTTCTAATCAAACGAAATAAATAGCATGAGAATTTCACCTTTTGCTACATGTTTGTCTGGATAGTTCCATTCGTTCGCCTGGATATGGCCCACCCACCATCCAATAGTGGCAGGCAATCACATTGTCCACGAGATAGCTGACACCGTATCGAATGTGGATTGGGAATGGGTATTATTGAATGCATTTTTCTGTGAAAGCCCAAAACTTTTGTCCAATTTTCTCCTTCGGATCATGCAACGTGTGCACTTTGTACTAACTATAGGCCCCCACGTAGCAGCATAAGTCAAATCTGTCCGAGGACAGCAAGCCTGGATTCATCGCCTGAGGTGACTATCAAGGTGGGTGGGAAAGGAGTGGAAAGTTGCCACTTGGCATAAGCAAACAGAAAAGGACGATCGAATCATCCCATGATTAAAATATTTTTATTTAAAATGGAAGAAAAACGAGGCAAATAGAGATTTTGGAATCATTCTTGTGATTTGGTTCCTCTCAGTTTTCTGTCGAAACCTATTCAAGTAAACGAACGAGCAAGATTAGTGCTTAAGCAATGACGGATCAAGATGACATGCCTAAAAGGGTCCTTCACCGATAGATCGCTTTGCCTAACAGATTTTGAGAAAAGAAATTGATTCTTTAGACGGAAACAATTTACTTTCCAAGCTAATTTTTATCACAGTATGAATCACAAAAGTTATTGACATAAATTATAGGATCAATTCATCATTTATTCCATTTTACGATAGATTATCATTGTCGTTGAGAAATGATAGATAATTTTTTAATAAATAAACCGAAACTCTATTTACTAATAGAAGTAGATCCATAGACCGCAAAATTACAATTTCTCAACACATATACCTTTTCCATATTTATTTAACCGTAGAATCAACTATAGTCTAAAAACCATGTCAATTGAAACGAACAATCATGTTGTACTCGCTCAATACCTATTACAACTATATTAGTAATAGTTAAATATAATTTATATTATTGTGGTAAGTGAAACTTATAAAGGAGTATTATACTATCCACCAAATGTGTTTGCAGCCCGTGCACATAAGTTGTTGGCAAGTATATCTAAGGTGGAACCCAACGTGATCCAATAACCAAGTGTGTGGAATGTGCATCCGTTATATATTTTTTCATTTTTTTTTCCCATAAGAGTAGTAATTCAAGGTCGATATATCAACTCATGAGGTTGGGTGATTTATTGAAATGCAGCCTTAGTGCGGATTTATGAAATAGGAAAATCTTGGAATACATGAAATGAAGTGAGCTGATCAGAAAAAGAACTACAAAAGCTTTTGTGGGGAAGACAATGATGTACATATGAAGAGCTTGTGAACATAAACTACATACGTGCCAGAAAAAAGACCTAAACCATTCTTACTGTGGCCTTATATAATATAACTGAAAATCAGTTGCGAACAACTAAAGTTACAGGCCATATCTTTCTGGGACCATGGATCTAGGGTTGCAAATCTCAATCACGCTTCTGGTTTACAGGTATGAAGCGCATACTTGTTTACTTTGCATTCAGCAGAGCGTGCCACGTGCCACGTCTATCTCCCAAAAGCTCTTTTTGCCTCGTTTTTCTTCCATTTCCGTGGACACCTGGTGCTGCCGACGAACTAGAAACAATCTTTTAATCATAGGATTACGCAGTCCATAATAAATTATTCTCGTACCATGATGATTCTCGGACATGATCTCTACAATCTTTTGAAGTTTCTCTACAATCAACGCACTTACCTACACACTCCACCATATGCTGCGACAAGGGCTTCAATCTCACAAGATTGAGTTGGAATCGGACTGTTTTTCCCTTGTTGTTGCAGTGCGCCAACGCCATTCGCCTGTGTGGGAGCTTCGCCCGATCATGGAGGAGGCGCTCGTTCTTCTTTCTAGATTTTCTGACCTAACCCTACTGCACTGCTTGAGAGATGCAAACCGGGCCGCGGATTGGGTAGCAAAGGCCCAATGCACCAAGGATCCAGGTCTTAACTGGTTATCTCAAACTCCTCCTGCACTTTTGCAAATACTATCAACGGATGTAGTAACTTCCGAATGTAATTATCGTTTAATATGAATGTGAATACTTTTTACGACCAAAAAAAAAAAAATTCGGACGCAAGCGATGCACTAAGCATTTAGAAATGGCTTCTCTAGCTTTATGATGCGGCACCTAACTTTAGTTTTTTTTTATTATTGGTAACCGAGGATCTGCCGGGCCTGCCTTTTGTTTACGCTAATCGGTAACCCACAGCCTGTATAGTGCTCCAACGGCACCTTGGACCAAGCATCAATACCTCGAGGAAGACTAGCACAAGACCTCACCACCATCGCTCTCCACTTAAGACGCTAGCAATTGCGGATTTCGAACTTTCGACCTCGGCAATGAGGGAGAAGCTCTCAACCAACATAGCCACCTACCAGTGGGTACCTCACTTTAGTTTTTAATATATTAATCATCAACCTTTATTTTTAGTTGGTATTTATAATCCACTTGAAAGGGATGTTTT
This sequence comes from Eucalyptus polyanthemos subsp. polyanthemos, assembly GCA_017140185.1. NCBI lineage: Eukaryota > Viridiplantae > Streptophyta > Magnoliopsida > Myrtales > Myrtaceae > Eucalyptus > Eucalyptus polyanthemos. Next base: position 11,036,531 of record CM029465.1, on the reverse strand, counting down.
TCTCATGAGGTGTATATTTTGGTCTTTTGCTGCTGGCTTTTGTAATCGTGGCTTTAGTTGGGTGGAGTGGAGGTTGCAAGAAGATATTGGGAATTCAGATTTCATGAGAGAGTGCCGAAGAATTTTCTTAAAAAGTAAATAGACAAAGACATGTCAGTAGCAAATTCTTCAAATATTAAAGAAGTCCCTTTTCTTTAATTGGTTGTAAAATAAATTGACACTACTAATCGTTAAACTTTAACCCAATGTAACTATCATCTTAGACTTTTAATTCATTCAATGTGTCTATAGATACTCATACTTATAAAGCCATAGATATTCATACTTATATTAATCTAGATCTCGTTCCTTTTCTTTTAGACTAATAAGATTTTCAATTATCTAAATCTTGTATGTGATTTTTTAGATTGATAATATATATATACCTTTGGATTTCCCGTTTAAACATTTAGATTGGGTATGTACCAATTAATATAAATAGATTAATTTTGTTTGTTGATATCCTTATGAATAGAAAATAGCGGGAATATCAATCCGATACAGCATTAAATGAGTTTTTACTTTTATTATTATAGAGATGTAAAACTTACTTAAACCAAACTATCTTAATATTTTATGAAGACTAAAAATGTAATTCAAAGAATAGCTTTTTTTTTTTTTTTTTCTATTGATTTAGGAAAGAGACTGAAATGAAAATATATTCTAAAATTTGAGCAATAGTGTAATTATGAAAACTTGTGGAAAATACAGAAGAACGAATTTGACTTCATTAGAAAGTTGAGAAACTAAATTGCACAAATTAAAAGTTTAAGAACTACATTGAACAATTTCTGAGTGGTATAAGACAACATTAAATGAATTAAAATTTTAAGGATAATGTTGCATAACATGCTAAAGTTTTGACACTGTTAGTGTTATTTCCCATTTGTTAGAAATTAAAATCTCTAAAGAAATGCAAAGGTTTGAGAAATCGCTGGTTAGTCGTCACACAAAATAGGGTCATTTTGTCACACAAGCCTCGCTATGAGCACACTTCTCAAGCCAAAGCATGGGCATTTTCTCATTACTTAAAATTTTAAATAGCTCACACACAACCCAGACCACTAAATATAAGTTAGAGAGTGAGTCTTTTACTCATGTTGCCACTTCTAATGACGATGGTAGTGAACTAACCGAGAGAGAACAATGGAAAGATTTGAGGACTAGGATTTAGTTTAGGCTTTTGAAGATTAGAGTCTTATTTGGAAAATTTGAAAATTGAGTCCAGACATCTTTCGACAAAATATGCCTCTATCCATGGCACAAATAATGGCACGTGATATGCACGTGGTTGTTGTCTGGCGAAGATTTTTATTCCTGGTGAGATGGGAGATCAATTGAGACGAAATCACCAACTTTAGGATCTATTTTGAGATAAACCCCACTCTTGATCGTACTCTAAAAAAGATGTGCCACTTCATCGGGGGTTTTTGCAATATTCCTATTTTTTTGCTAGACTTTTTCTTCAGTTTTCATTTGTACATACAATGATGTATTATTCCAGATCCAATTACTCCAATTTGCGTATGTGTATGCCTGTTATGGATTTAATTCTCCAACCCATTTTTTCATGATATATAAAAATGTCCTTACAACATGTTTAGGACAATAATATAAACAAATATAATGGATAGACATTAGCGTCACAAATTTCAAATTATATAGGAGCTGAGGAGCAAAATGGGAAAAAGAAAAGTTATTTGTTTCTTCTTCTTTTTTTTTCGAGTTCAAGAAAATTGGAATGTAAAGGAATTGAACCGTAATGGTAAGTATGTCCTCCAAATAAATTATAAGACAAAGCCAAGAATTTGTAATTTGACCTAGGAATAGAATGGCTTGCCACTCCCCCCATTCATCCTACCTCCATTCAAAGATGATTGGAATAAATACATTTAAAGTTCTAAAATTCGATATAAAGTACAATTAAATCCTAAAAAATTTTAAATCTTTTAAAACAATAATTAAATCATTTCGTTAACTCCGTCAAATTAACTAATGAAAAATGCCAACTTGATTTATTTTATTATTTTATTAAGACTCATGGCGCCAATCTGGCACCACATAAGGAAAAAAAAAACATAAAAAGATAACTTTTAGAAAAAAAAAAATATAAAAAGATAACTTTTAGAAAATATATATATAAAAAAAAGAAAACCATGTCATCTGTCGTCTCCTCCAACGAAGGCCATGGATCTTGGTCGACATCACTGTTATGCTTCTTCTTCTTCTTCCTACTCTTATCACTGCTATAATTCTAGCCCTGTTGATTATCTTTCCGCACCTCTTCAACAGTCTTCTTGCTGAGAGCCCATGAGAGTGTGAAGCTCGGCTGCCTCTGCAGCAGAGCAAGTAGGCTGGATTCCATACTCTTGAGGTTGGCAGTGCTCGCACTCCAACCCTCTTCCACACCCTCTTAGGACTCAATTGAATTTCTTGAAAGGTTTATAACTCAATTACATTTTTATGATAAATTTTACAACTTTTAGGATCCGTTCGTTTCACGGAAAATATCATATTTGCGGAAAACATCTTTCTTGGAAGTCATTTTTCAGAAAAAAAAAAAATGACTATTTTCCGTGTTTGGCCAAAACCTAAAATTTGAGTGGAAAATATTTTCTACCGTTCATTAGCTAATTTAAGTATTTGAAAAAAAAAATTATCAAAAATTGAATTTTAATATTTTTAATTGACCAAAAAATTAATTTTTTATATTTTTTAAAAAAATGAATTTTTAATTATTTATATTTTAAAATTTGAAATTTTTATTATTTTTTATTTTTTCTTTCTTTTTCTTTTCCTTCCTCCTTCCTCCTCCTTCTTCCTCCTCCTTCTGCCGCCGCCGCCTCCTTCCTGCTTGACGATGGTCGGCTGCCTGACGACCAACCAAGACCCGATGGCCAGATCCGGCGAGCTCAAGGCTTGGCCGATCTTGCCTAAGCTCGCCGTGAGCTCGCTGGATCTAGCAGCAAAGCTCAAGCTTGCCTAGATCGGGAGCCCAAGCTCCACCGCCAGATCCAGCAAGCTTGAGTGAGACTCGAGCCTCACCCAGCTCACCAGATCTGGGAGCCGCGAGCTTCGCCTAGGCCGGCGAGAGCTCCGCCTTGCCCGCCACTAGCTTGCGGCCGGTCGTTGGCCACCGCCAAAGAAAATGATGAAAAGGAAAGAAAGACAAGAAAAGAAATTAAAAACTCGATTTAAAAAAAAATGAAAGCATAAAAATAAAACGAAAATGTATTGATAAAAAGAAGTAAGAGGGAAGAAGTCATGGAAACTCACTTTAAAGGTTGTTTTTTCTAATGATGGAAAACATTTTTCTTGATTAGTTTCATTTTCTGTGAAACGAACACCGGAAAATCTGGAAGTCATTTTCCGCGAAACGAATGGACACTAAGTACAATAAATGTGATTCCTTTACCAAAATACATCGTTAAAATTTAGGTATGTTTCTACTACTAATGATGACAATGATCATTATTACTATACATAGCTTACAAATGATGCGTCATTTGATTGAGCATGTCATTGGCGATGGAAGATCTGCCTTTAATGTGGCGTGATGAATGGGCATCTCCTTGGCCCTTTTACTCAACCACTTCACTAGCAAAATTGTCTATGCTTCTGCTCTGCATTCTCGATCGAGAGTAGCTAATATTACATTTGATTCACGCAGGTTTTGGCCCCCGGCTAGATCAGAGGCTTTAGTGCAGTGCAGATTCCGGTTGGTATTTGTCACATGGCCAAATTCTTCTGTTGCTGATGGGGTCATTTGCAAGTAAACTCCTGTTGAATGCTTTAAGAGTTAAGGAATGAGGGTGCCCAGGCGCTAACTTGTTTGGTTCAACCCATGTATACCAAGGCAATGGTTCATTACATGGCTTCCAATGCACATTAGCTTGGCGACTAAAGATGGTTTGATTTAGTGGAACTTGGCTGTTTCACCAATTGGCTGTCTGTGGAACTGAGCTTTGGAGGATAGAAATCACTTGTTTCTGTTATGTCCTGTCTCTGCTCCCGTCCAGGCTAGGTTTTGCAACTTCAACAGGCATCAGGAGGGATTGGCGACTGGATTTCGGAAGTCCATTGGGTTGTGGCGAACTTCAAAAGTCAAAATTGCCAGAGTATCGCTCGAATCTGTTGGAATGCTTTCATTTATTTGATTGGGCATGCTAGGAATGGTTATTTGCACTCTCCTACCGCTACTTCTATTAGCGTTGCTCTCATTTTTTTGAAAATTAAGAGAACCGTACAATACCACTACCATATATTCATACAAACTCGAAGTCCAGCTCCTTTATCAACCACCATGACTATTTTCAGTGCCTTCTTCTGTATACAATCATTTTTTATCCTTTTCGTGCTACCACCTTAACTGAATACTAGAAAGATCGCACTGACATGCAACCCTCATATACAAGCTGATCTTATTCGTGGAATACTCCCAAGTAGAAAGCCGATCTTGCTCGAGATTCAATCAATTATTATAGACAAAAAGAAAGAACATCGAGATACAGATGGATGGCCATTTTAGGTTTTAGAATTCAAAGACTTGCAATAAATCCATATGAGGTTAAGAAATTTCAAACTCTTCAGCTTCAGAAGCTGTCTAGTCTCCCCTTGATCCATACATATATTCTTACTATAGTAACCAATGTACATTAAAGGGGGGAAAAGGCTAAAAAAGAGTACACTCATTTGGAAATTTCTTTTTGACGATCAAATTGTTCTGGTTGGCATGAACCGAAGGTGAACTAATTACTAGGAAATTGTCCAGGACGCCAACCTTCCTTCTGGCCCATAGCAACGGAAGTGACCATTAGGACAGCATTATGCTGCAACTGGCAACAGGCCATTATGCCTCAGTAATGCCTCGGGTGAAGGCTCACGTCCTCGAAATTCAATGAAGACCTGGGTAAAGCAAATTGGTACAGTGAGGACATCAAGTAAAACAAACTAGATTGTGAGAATAATAAAAGTAGATGACGGAAAATTTCAACTTCGGAACCTGTAGTGGCGCTTTTCCACCTCCAAGAGCAAGAATCGTCTCTCGGAACCTTTGCCCTGTTTCTTTGACAGCCTGTCAACCATGATCAACGGATCATGATAAAAGCCAACAATTAATACTGAAAATAAATGCAATATTGAAGAAGGGGCTTCATAACTAAATAGTAATAGACAAGACAAGAAGATTGCCCATGTGCAATGCTTTCAGAAAACTCATTGATGAAATGACATGACTTTGGAGGCAAGGTTGTCTAAAACGAGTTAATAATGCAGAAAAGATGATTGTAACACCAGTTTAGAAGATTTTTCTGTATGTTATGCCATGGCCTTACTATGTGCTATCAATGGTCCAATGGACCTTCATACAACACTTGGGTTTCCCAATGGGTAATAGAACCCGACTGCATTTTCAGGTCAGTAATTTTCCACCCGAGAACTGGAAAAAGAATCAAAAATGAAGAAAACCTAATGAACCAGTTTTGTCCTTGGTGCTCTGCATCTCGAACTAGAAAAAAGAAACAAATCAAGCAGGAATTACACAAATATAAAAATGCACCTATTCCCCCCAGGGCTTTCACTTAAAACGAGCAAAAATCACTCATAATAGAGAAGGTATATTGGAGATAATGCTGATGCAACAGTGACCTCAAACTCAAGAAATGTACAAATAAAGCATTGAATGAGCTTCTTAGTCAATTGCTCACTTCTTCTGGTTTAATTTCATGGAAAACAATCAATTTTGCTAAACTTCAAGAGTGCCAAGCCCATGCTAATGCATAAAAAGGGGATCACATTGGCTTGCCATTAGAGATGAACAATTAATAAGCCATGCATTTAGGCTGAAAGGGAATGGAAACAGGATTTGGGGCCTATCCATTCATGGAAAGAATTGTAAGGCATTGTCGTGCTGCAGTAGCCCAAAGAGTTCAAGTATGCAATCCAACAGGTCTGGGGTCTGCCTAATGTGTAGTCATTAGAAGCAATGGACATAAGTAATTAAGCATCACAGGCAAGAAGACCAATCAGGTTCGTCCAGGCTTCCATTCTTTGCTCAGACATTCCAGGATTACTCACCACAAACTCATACAGGGAAGAAACAGCAATGTTGCGTGTTTATTACTATCACTGCTTCACACATGTATAAACCCAACATGAATCGCAATCACAAGGCAAGAAGCTTTTTAGCAGCATCATTTTATTCCATATATGTCCACAACTTCTCAGGCATACCTTGCTGTCATTTAAACCTGCGTCCTCAAATGCAGAGAAAGCATCTGCAGATAGCACCTCTGCCCACTGAAACAAACACATTCACAATTAGAACCAACACACATCATGAAATAAATCAATCTCAAGCAAAAATGGACTCAGAAGTGAACAACGAAAAGAGGTGTATTATATTTAGAGAGTGTCTTATCGTCGATTAGAAACCAACTAAAGGCCTGAAAAAAAATCTGGCAAGACCAACAGAAAAGAATATCCCATACCTTGTAACTGTAATAACCAGCTGCATATCCACCTGAATATAAGTGAAAAGCAATAAATTCCGATGTATCCCACAAGGCACATGTACTTTTAAAGAACCTTTTTGACTGGTAAGAAGACAAACCTGCAAATATATGGCTGAAGCCACAAAGGAATCGATCCTCAGCAAGTGGAGGGAGCACTTGGGTTCTTTCACTAACCCTCCGATCCACATCATATACAGATTCTGGCCCACCAGGTACATATTTTGTGTGAAGTTGCAGATCTACACTTGCGAACCTTATCTGAGAAGTTCCACAGACAATAAATGGTAAGTAATAACCAACTCCTACATTACTATGATTCCTTAAGAGAGCAATTTTTTCCACATATGCAATTTCCGATTTCCCAATTATCTGATTTTACTTTGCTAATGTTCATTCTATGAACAAGACATGATCTCCTCCAGCAAATAATTCGATCCGCATCATTCAAAGTATGTACAGCGAAACAGCAAGGTTGAAACCATGCTTGCACTATGGTCAAATAAACCAGTAAGCTTTTCACTCCCTCATTGTCTTTTGGACATGACCTAATGACATATCCAGTCCTCTCCTTATTGTTTTATCATTTCAAACTTGTGTTCTTGGATGGCCACAAGATAGACAAAGGTGGAACCTGGTGTAGCATTCAGCTTTTAATAAATGCAGCACCACGAGGACATAGTACAGGAGAGACGATTCCCCCACGGACAGGGAAATGCCTGCTAGGATAGCTTTCTTCTCTTTGGAAGCTATTTCAAACAGTCCTAACTTCAAAAGATGTCACAAAAGTACAAAGCTGATGAAATGGTGAATCATCTCAGTAGCTCCTTAAGCAGACAATAAGCTGAAGAACTTGGCTTGACTTATTTACAATTGCTTTGGTTGGGGTTTCTCGTGCCTATGAAACCATGGACACCAACCCAAGTGAAAGATGTAGAAAGGGAAAAGATGAAGAAAGTTAGAATGGAAAGGGAAGAACTAGATAACATGAACATTTTATAGGTGGTATTATAATAGGATAGGATAGGCAGCAGTTTGTCAATAGGCTCCCATGACCTTATTATATCTATTTGTCAGCTCATATATATGTCACTTCAACACCACCAAGAGGAAATTCACTAACTATATATAATGGATAAAGAACATCTCAGCTAACCACCAGTCACCAAAAACGAGAAAGTTTTGGAAGAAATTGTTTCTACAACATATAATACAATTTTCTTGTAGATAAAATAGCCATAGGCAAAGGAAAAGTATATGTGAACAGGGTATGTTCATCAAGTATAAAAGAATGAAGCAAAACAAGTCTTTGTTAGTGAGAAGTAACCTGGCGAAGGCTCAAGGAGCCTGCACGAAAAGTTCTAGCAGCAAGGAGCTTTTTATATACATCCTCGGGGAGACTCTCACCAGTTTCATAGTGCTTTGCGATTCCCATCAAGGTATCCCTGCAGTTCAAGGGTAACATAATGACTCTCCCAGGTTATTGCATACATGGTGTTTGAAAAGCTGTGCACGTGTGTGCACCAGCACAGAGAGTACTTTTATTGTGCCAAATGCTTAAGTCTCAAAATGCCCAAGAATATCCCCATAGGGAGAAAAAGACATTGCATTCATTCTTCAACTAGAAATATACTTGGTGTTTCACAGCAGAAAAATGACTTCTATAGCAGGCTCTATTGGCAATTGTTCATAGGTCATAGGTTATTGTATTACAATAACAAATAATTCTTGAATATAATTATGTCAAACTTTTACAGTTGAATTTGAAAGCTTTGCATGTTAATTTTAAAGACGACAAGATCATATTGATTAAACTGAAGTGGAAAAACAAAATCAATATTTTTGCTAAGAATCACAAAATCTACAATTTGATTTTAGCGAAAAATATTTGGTTTGAGGAAACAAGATAGTAAGACGATATTGACAAATGAATAAAAGAAATACTGTATTGAGATGAAGTGTTCCCATGTTTCCAAGAAAGAATTGGTTATGTCATATGTCCTTAAAGTTCTTTCTTCTAAACAAGAGCTGATTTAATTTTATAGTAAAATTTTTGAGAAACAAGACACTCAATTGACTTTTCATAAACAAGTCTATCACAATGAGGATGGTAATTAGTTTTCTTTTCAATTTTTTTAATATGCAAGAGATCAAGTTGAAAACGTTCATTGTGTTATTTTTCCTTGTTATAGATCATGTGTACAAAGTTCATAAACATAGAAAAAAATAAGAAAGTAAAACTTTATTTCAAAAATTATAGATTCAAATATTCTGACACTTTTGTGAGAAGGATATTCAGCACTAACTCCACTTTTGTATCTGTTGGGACACATGACAGTGAGCATCAAATAACCCAATTGACACAATTAACCTTTATGCTTTCTCTAAGTTATTGGTAATTTTTCAAGCGCAGAAAAAAAGGGATAATTTCAATGACAAGAGAAAAGAGCTTTAACTGCAGGAAAAAGAAAGTCAGGATATCTACTCTTTATGTTAACTAAAGCAATAAATACTGAAAAAATGGATGTATCGTCTCTATATGTTAACTAATACATTTTTGCTTAAATCTACATAATATGTACTGAGGTGGACTTAACAATAAGTACACATTAGTAATACGTCTTTCCTTACTGCCTATTCTTATGAATTCATGATTAACTAAACTTTAAAAAAAATAGACACATGAAATAGGGAAAGTGAAAATTATTTCACAATTGAAAATACCATTGTGGAGGTATATTGATATCAACCTGATAAATCTCAAAGAAATTGTTTTTCATATTTAAAGATTCTTAGGGTAACTAGCCATGGTTGTGAGCATGAATGCATAAAACTCAATAGCTTGTAGTATTTCTTTTTTGTTATCTGTAATATTGATACTAATAGGCAAACAAAGTAAAGGAGAATTAACAAAATTATTAAGAAAGTGCAAATTGGTTGGAATAATATAAAACAAGTCACAACTCAACTGCGATTCATTTCAACATACCTTGACAAGAGCCATAGACATCCTCTAATAACATCTACAACAGGGGCCTATCATTTGCCATATACAAGAAGGCACTACTCTCACTTCCTCACTTTTACATTGGGAGATAGTATAAAGGCAATACAACACAAACATCACATAAAGGTCTATGAAGAAATCATCTGTTGCTATCCACAGTATATGCATAACCTTTTTTATTTGTGAAGTGCAAGCACATCCAACCATGATGGCAAGTAAATTTGTCCTAAAGCTCTATAATAAATAGTTCTAGACAAAATTACCTGTGGTAACACCAGTTCTCCATAAATTGAGAGGGCAATTCCACAGCATCCCACTCTATTCCTCTAATGCCAGCAACAAGGCCTTCGTCTTGTTTGGTTAGCATGTGTTGAAGAGCATGACCAAATTCATGAAAAACAGTTTCAACCTGCCAATTTCAACAATACATATTTTACCACAAATGTTTAACTAGCATATAGCACTCAGAAGATTAAGATATTTTATGATGGACAAACTCCTATAGCGAGCACAATGTCACAAATCTCATCATTTATCTAAGGTTTACACAAACGAGCAAGAAAAGGCCCCTCAAATAGATAGGCAAAAGGGCCCTTAATGATATCTCCTCTAAAGGGTTAACTCTTGTCGCACAAGAATGGTTCACTCATACCTCACACAAAACCTTCAAGGTCAATAGTCATGATTCCATAATTATTAGGTGTGAATCAGAAATTTTTAAAATGGGAGCAGGTAATACTGGAAATTGGACAATAGATCTATCTCTAGATGCAAATATTAGCAAAGAGAAGTGTGTATTTTTAGGCATTATACATAGAAAAATATTAGCATTAGTGGGATTCATGAAATCACATCAATGAATAGGCTAGCATCAGAAATTCTCGAGCAAAAAATTGATTGGCATTTAATTCATTAATCTTCTCCCATAGACTAATCTTCTCACACTAACAAGTGTTATCGGACCTACATATTGATTCTTCCCGCAGCCCCCTCCTGACAGTGTGGAATAAATACAACATACACAGATATCTTCATAGAGATGTCTTTATAATAGCACAATTTTGATCCCTATTTAGTATTGCCTGGAAGTTACCAAAATCCAATCATCAAACTAAGAGTTGTGGAGACCAAATTAAACAACCCTGTTCTGATGGCGATATTTCATTGCCACCGGCTTGCATTCCTGTGGCTACACTAGCTACCCTCCATCTATTTAGTGTTTCAGACTCAAATTGGGGGGCCAAAAAACGGTCAACAAACTGAGCAAAAGAGTTGGAAATTGACCTCTCGGAATGTCATAAGGCTTGGCTTCGTCCCCACGGGCGGCATTTGATTGCACACCATGTGAGCAATCGGTAATCTTGTACTTGCACCATCTCGAGATAGCACACGGCTTCGAGCAACAACCTCATGCATCCATGCACCTCCCTTTTTCTCAGATGGTCGAGAATAAGGATCAAAATAGAAGTATGCAATTGGATTTCCTGAAGAATCTTTTACACAGTAGAATCTAACGTCACTGTTCCAGACCTAGAGAATAAATAAGCATTTTATCAGAACACATGGGCTAACAGCACATGAAAGACAGAAGCAAAGCATTTGACATTTTTACTGGTGCTAATCCATCAGCAGCCTCAATCTCAATTCCGAAAAGTGTCCTTGCAAGGTTGAAAAGGCCCTCTGTTACTTTTGGCAATGAGAAATATGGGCGTAGTTCTTCCTGGAAATTGCAAAAGTTATGAGGCTACATTTTCATATTCACATGCATAAATCAGGGTCAGGGATAGTTCTGACCTCATTGATGTCATATTTTGATTCACGCAGCCTCTCACTCCAGAAGTTAATGTCCCAATGGCTCAAATCATCAGATTCTTTTGCCCCTTGACTCTTGGCAAAATGTTTTAGGTCCTCCATGTCTGAATAATCAAGCCAAATCATATTAAGAAATGGATGTTGAGTTGAAAGCAAAAGGAACATCTGTAAAAGTATCCTAATATTTGCCATTGACATCATCAAACTGAATTAAAGGCTTGACACCCCCCCCCCCTTTTTCTTTTTCTCTTCTATTTTCCGAGCCCCATCCTCTCCTTTGTTCTATTTCCTTTATCACCAGCCAATAGAGAAAAGACCCCTATGAAGCATGCACAATGATGACCACAGGATTCAGATGACCTCCAACTTATAGATCCACTCCACAACCCTCATCAACATTTGGAAACTCAGATTTATCTGAAATGCTATTGTTACATTGACTGCATTGTTGTTGCAATATTCTAGAGTGCTCCTAGTTTTCCTCATCTCTTTATTAAGGCTAGGTTTGCTTCAGTTAGCTCGATCACTCTGTGCCAGTTAAAAGTGTACCTAGTGATCAGACAGATAGCTAAATTGGGGATGACATCATTTTATTTTTATTTTTTGTATAGGGGGGCACTTATTAATATGTTCTTCATATGGATATATATGCAAAAGAACACATATGATGCAAAGTGTACTACTTTGAAGCTTGAATTACAGGTATAACATGCACATTTTAAGCAGCATAAGGAACTATTGTGAACATTTATCATAAGTAAACGCAAAAGTGCATCATCAAATGTTAAAAGTTTACAAGACTTACATATGCTATGAATATTCATCTAGATCATACCTTGAACTGCAGCATCCCATGAAGCACTCCTAAGTTTTTCTAGGAGCTCTTCCGCTTTATCCACGGTAGCCATTTTCATTGCCATGCTAACCTGATGACAATATTGCATTAATATGTGATGATACAGTGATATCAGAGCATTGTTCACCCAAGCAAATAGATTCTGCTCCAAGATTATTCCAGGAGAATGGAGAAAAGAATTCAAAAGCATACTTAAGAATTTGTTTCAGAGACATCAGATATATAAGAATAAAAAATTGGTTTGCATTGGATTATGCATCAAAATGCAATTCCGGAAAATTGAACACCTGAAACTTAAGAATCAAAGTGCAAATATTTCCATAATTATCTACAATATACCAGCAACCACTTTGTCTGCCATAAATTTTCCTCATTTCCCTTGTAAATCGTAAAATCATAGCAACAGCCAAAAACAATTAGAGTAGTTTATAATTAGTGATTAATTTGAAAAGTATCGTCCGAAGAATGACTAAAAATAATTTGTCTCACTTGCCCATTCAAACTTTACACACACAAAAATAAATAAATAAATAATAAAAGAAGAAGAAGAACTAAAAAGGAACTAAAAAGATGAAATACAAAGCAGAAAAATCTCATAAATAGCCTTAAAAACACATACCTCAGCATAATTATTATAACCTAAAAGCTTAGCTTTTTCCAATCTAAGCTTCAAGATTTGGTCAATAATTAAAGTGTTGTCTATATCTCCGCTGGAGGCACGAGTAACATAAGCCCGGTAGATTTCCTCACGTAAAGCTCTATTTCGAGCATGTTGCATGACAGACATAAAACTTGGAGCGTCTAAGGTGATCACCCAAGGTCCATCTTCTGGAGTTGCATTTTCATGCCCCTTGAATATGACAAAAAATGATAAAGGATGAATGATCAAACAGACTCTTGAATGAAGAGTGCTGAAAAAATATGAAAAATGACACAACAAATGGAAGCCATTGTGTATTACCTTAGACACCGCTGTTTGTGCAGCCAAACCAAGAGCTGTGGCAGGCAATCCTTCAATATCCTTCTTATCCGTAATCTTTTTTTCAAATTTCTTTGTGGCATCCAAGACATTCTCATTAAATTTTTTAGATAATTTTTCAAGTTCCTGTCATCAACTAATTAGTCAAAAGGCAAAGACTGGGCAATTGAAATATATAATAAAAAAAATCTACCAAACTACTTTCTTGCACATAAAGAGTAATCTTAACATAGTCATCGGCATCACATTTTCAAATTGATTGCTAACACACTAGAATGTAGAAATGACTAAAATCTGACCAATCATTCCCACAATTATAGTTAAAGTGTCTTCATCATCTCCCACATTATGTGCTTTTTAATGTCATAAGTCACAGCATATTTTAGCTTCCATGCAAATAAATTTAAGGCCAAGTATCCCACGATAGCAGAGATAATAAGATATACTGAGAAGTTTTTGCACATGTTATTCATAAGCCAACAAAATCAAGCGAGATGATAGTCATTCAAGTGTCAATGTATATACATCAGCAAAGATGGACTTTCCAACTCAGATAAGAGTCCTAGAAGATGTGGGGTTCACTTTGAAATTCTCTGAATAAGTGAGATTGGAAGTGCAGGAAAGACTCTAAGTTTTATGCACCACCATAGTGTGTCTTCATTGACTAGATGCAGGATCCACTTTGGAACTTGAAATCCATGCTATGTGTGTGTACATCCATATATATGCTCATAAGCCAATCAAACAAAACATTATATATACTACACCAAAAACACCTTATTTTGTCACTGCCACCAACACAGAGATTTCAATTTATTTGACATATTGGTAAAACGCATTACACCTGCTCAATTTTGTTAAACTCTTCTCTTTTACCATCTTCTAGGGCAACCCCATTAAGAACTGCTTCCTTTATTTGGTCTGCAACGACATTATTTTAAAACCGAATGTCAACAAATCTCATTATAAAGTACAAGCACTACAAATCAATGAAATACTATGTATTACTCAAAGGACAAACATAAGGTGATCAAAGGACATATCTTTACTCACTTTCCACTATACGTTTTTGAGCATCGCTCAGCAGGTTCCAATCAGGCGACTCTTGAAGAGCTCTAAAAGCATTGTAAATAGGTTTACTTTGCTCAAGTCTAAGCTGAAATTTAACCTTCTCTGCCTGCATTACAAAAGTAAGCCAACGTAAGCATCACTATTCAAGATTTTAAAAAACATAAAAGCTAAACGGATATCAATGAATTAACCAGCCCATAGCATGCTAGAGTGACAAAGATACTTATCTAAAGGCAACAAGAGAGGCCATCTCCTACTCCAGAACACAATTAGGTCTTCCAACTCACCACTTTACACACTCAATAAATCATTTCGAGAACTACTTAAGAGATCCTAGTCCGAGTGAACCAAGACCAAGAGAAAGAAATTACCTGCACTTCCTCTATGGCGGCACGCAACTCAGCCGTATCCTTGACTTGCTTGAGATGAATGATCATTCCCCAGACGACAGTCAATCGATCCACAATCTTCTCCAATGGCTCCACGAGCTTCGGCCACGACGGTTCCACCGTCCTCTCCATTTCCTCCAGATCACTCTCCTGCGGGCATTCCCACAAACACATTACAGACGCCGAGACCTCAAACAACAACATCAACAAACAACGATCGACCATACCAGATTCTTCAAAAGAGCCAGAATCCCAGGACGGACGTGCTTGGCCTCGACGGAGTCGAAGGGTGGGAAGTCGAAGTCCCGCAAGAGGGGATTGCTCTCGACGCCGGCGTCGGCCATGGGCGGAGCCCGGGGAGCGATCGGCGGGGTGGAGGCGGAGGCGGAGGCGGAGGCGGAGGAGCAGGTGGTGGAGAGGGACGGAGA
Organism: Eucalyptus polyanthemos subsp. polyanthemos; assembly: GCA_017140185.1. Lineage (NCBI taxonomy): Eukaryota > Viridiplantae > Streptophyta > Magnoliopsida > Myrtales > Myrtaceae > Eucalyptus > Eucalyptus polyanthemos. The sequence goes on along the minus strand of CM029465.1, from coordinate 11,021,441 downwards.
CGTGGGCCTGCTGCGGGGGTTTCGGAGGCAGAGGGAGAAGGAGGAGGACCAGAGAGGGCAAGGAAAAGACTTGCTCGAGAGGGAATGGTGGTGTGTCGCGAATCGATGGAGATGAGGACGGTGACGGTGGACGGAGCGAGAGAGAGCGATGCGGGTCGTACAAGCCACGAGCGTGAGCATGTTGACTATAATAAGGAGAGTGACCAAGGCCCCCTTTGGAATGCGCCTCATTTTTGCCTTTCTTGGTTTTGCTAAATGGTCTTGAGGGGATGTATTTTTGTTGATGTGTTTGTTGCCTTGCTTGATGGATAGGGTTTTGGGTGGGCGAAATGTGAGTTACAGGTCCGATCTACTGAGCAACTAGGTAGCACAGACACAGGGACACAGACACGTGATACGACGATACAACACGCGACACATTATATTTCAAAAAATAGAGAATTTCGACGTGTTAACACGTTATATATTAAATAAATATTTTTATTTTTAATTAATTTAATTCAAATTCAATATTTTTATTTTTCGAAATTATATTTTAATCTCATTTATTTATTTTTCCATTTTAAAAAAAAAATTCACTAAGATCCACCCCCACCCTCTTCTAGTTCTTTCCCTCGTCTATTTCCCCCTCCCCCAAAATTTATTTTTCTTCCCCTCCCCACCATCGTTCGTTTCCCTCCCTCCCCCAACTCCCAAATTTAATTTTTTTTTCCCTCCTGTTCACTGACAGACAGGCTGTCCCTGTCTCTTCCCCTCCCCCAATACGCGATGGCCATCAAAAACCCATTCATGTCTGCCCCTCCCCCAATACACGATGGCCCATAAAAAAACCCTAGCTCTGCACGACCCTTCCTCTTCTCGTTCCTTGCCGCTCGCCACACAAACTCCTTTCCTTGCTGCTCGCCTCTCGCCACACGACCCCCTTCCTTGCCGCTCGCCGCTTGCCGCCTCTCGCCGCTCGCCGCACGACTGCCTTCCTCTCCTCTTCCTCTCGCCTTTGGCCCTTTCTCCCTCGCAGCTGCAACCTCGTTGGATCCGTCACAGCGTCATAGTGGCGGCCATCTCTCGCCGTCGCTTCCACCCTCCATCATCTTCCGGACAGGCATATCAAAACGTGTTAGGCACGCGTTGACCACGTGTCGGATTTTCGACACGCGTTGATCGCGTGTCCGAGTGTGTCGACGTATCCGACACACTCCGACACGTGTCGGACACAACACGGAAGCACGAACAACGTGTCCGTGCTACCTAGCTAAGTAGGCCTGAGCCTAACACAAACTGACATGTGGTATGATGTTTTTATTGGTTGAGTTATTGAATTGGTTTGATTAAGCTTGTCAGACTAATTGATGATTTGCACGGCAACCTGTGAAAAATAAAAGTGAAATACTAGCAAAAAAGCTCAGGTACTATTGGAGGGAATGATTTTGTGTATTACGCAAACCTTAGTTTTTTTTTTTATCTGAAATATAGAATCTTCATTCAAGTAGGACTGTTAAGTGGACTCACAAAATGGGTTTTAGTACATAAAAGGTCTAAAAGATACCGAGGAGGTGATACAACCCAATTTGAAAATAAAGAGTTACATCCATGGATTTTGGCTTCTCAATCCGTGATAAAATTAGCATGTCTTCTATAGCGTTGGATGTGAAGCTTAAGGAATAAAGGAAGCAGTTCAGCGCACTCAGCCAACCACACACGTGTCTCCCACAAAGTCAAACTTAAGCAGTCTGACTCAATTGTTAAAGGTGCTTTAGGGTTTCCATTAAAGATTGTACCTCCACTTGCAGGGGTGAAGTGGCGCGAACAGATTTGGAGAATCCCTCAACGAGAAAGTATTCCTTGGCTATCTCGGCAAATACCAGCCACCGCGCCCTCCTCTATTCCGGTAGGAAAGGTGCCGTCGATGTTAATCTTCAGCGACCCGGCTCCGATGGACGCCAGATTAAGTCAAATCCGGTAAGGTTTTGCTGCGTTTTTTAAGGGTGCAAACCCCAAAGGCAAGATATTCTCGAATTAGCCAACGCCATCTCCACTGTGCTTGCTGAATCAGGGAGAGATTTTCGGAAAATGAAATGATTCCGCACTTTCCACATCTCCCAAACGATCGAAGCCAAAACCTCAACTTTGGGTGACTTCGCCATATTTTTTTCCAAAATCTGCAATCCATGCATCAATTCTTGATATTCCTTGTGGTGGTATGTCAATATTAAGCTGAGGATGAGACCGTATTTTGTTTGTCCAGGGGCACACTAAGATTGCGTTTTGTTCAGCATTTGCAAGGAGTTTTCAAGTCTAAAAACCCCTTAGAAAATACTAGATTGTTTTGGATGCGTTTGGAAAGATTTTTGGGAAAAGTCATTGAGAAAATGTAAAGACCTTTAAGTCAATGGTGTTTTTGAAAATGCAAAGTGTGTTTGGTAAATTTATTTATGAAAGTCCATTGTGAAGTATACTTATGCAAAATAGGGTAAATTAAATTTGCAAAATACTTTTATTATTAAAAAAAAAGGAAAGTTGGCCGGCCAAACTTCGCTGGTGACCATTGGCCAAGGCTTCGCCGGTTACCGCCAGCTAGGCTTCGCGCCGACGAAGGGTAGGCGATCCGGCGAGGGTCACGGTGACCCTCGCCACGCCGTCGTGCAACCCACTGTGCCGCGAAGGTCACCACAAGGTCGCGAAGGATCTGGGTCGCTGCGAGGTCCTGGGTCACCGCGACCTCCGGCGACCTCCACGACCTAGATTTGGGTTGCCGCAACCTCCACGACTTAGATCTGGGTCGTCGTGACCTCCAGCGACCTCCGTGACCCAAATCTGGGTCGCGGCGAGGTCGTGGGTCGCTAGAGGTTGTGGCGATAGACCTCGCCGCGACCCAGGCGACCTCCACGACCTAGATTTGGGTCACGGAGGTCACCGGAGGTCGCGGCAACCGACCTCGCCATGACCTAGGCAACCGATGCGACCCAGATCTGAGTCGTGCGACTGGTCGGTGACGGTCACCAGGGTGCGGCAACGGTTGTCGGCCTCTCTCCAACCCGTCGCCGACCCATCGCCACCTCGCTAGCCGAATCGCCACCTCGCTTGCTGGACATCCGAGAATTCGACGAAGAGGAAGATGAACAGTGCATTGCCCTTCCGAAAATGTTGAAAGCCCAAGGCAGCCTAGGACCTACCTTGGGCTTTTAGCCTTTGGAAGGCTAGCATTTCTTCAAGGTTGGTGTAAAATTTTTTCCCAAACATCCAATATTTGGGCAAATGGGCTTTGGGTACCCAAAGGTACTTGGCAAAGTTGGTGCCAAACGCACCATTTGTTCAACTTTAAAGCTGGCTTTCAGCTTTCAACTTACCTTTAAAATGCTGAAAATCCAAAACTAGTAGGGACTAGCTTTGAGCTTTTAGTATTTCACCGAATACTAAAATTAGTTACCAAACACAATTGTATTTTCTCAAGTAGCTTTGGGCTTTTAACATTTGCATTGGACTCAAAACCCCTTACAAATGCTGAACCAAACACAATATAAAAATAGGTGCTTAGTTGACTCTACAACACCTTCGTTGCGCAGAGAACGGCATGGATCAGGCAATAGCTTTCTTTGGAACAAATTTTCCTTTGTGGGTAAGGCATTTTGACATATAGACCACATGAAAAATCTGATTTTTGGAGCAATCTTTAATTTCCAGATTTTATTGGTTGAGTTATCAAATTAGTTTGATTAAACTCATCGGATTACCTAATGATTTGTACGGCAATCCTATAAAATATAAAAGTGAAATACTAGCAAAAAAACTCAGGTGCTATTGGAGGGGAATGATTTCGTTTATTATGCAAATCTTAGTTGACTATACTAGTCAATCAATCAATTGATTGGAAGATTAGAAGCTAGATGAAAGGAATTTGATAGTGTCGATATAGTGAACTTCACATATCTAGTTATGTGAAATCCATATAATCGATGATTGCTATGGATCCTTTAATAAGTCATACGACTGAGCGAAAGTTATCCTAGCCAAGACTGATCTTTTCACAGAAAGATTAAAAAAGATATATTAAAATGTTTGAATCAAGCATGTAAAAGCCTACATGACCGAAAGAAAAAAGAAGGCGGAAGGTCACGTCATGTGACGGTGCAACAAGCCAATGTTGGGCCTTCCAAATTCAGGGTCTTGAAGAAGCCTTAGCAATAGGAATCCAGCACCATCTGTTCGCGTGTGAATCCAACTCTAATAAATTCCTGCACCAATTTTTATTTTACATGTCGAGTCCTAATAACAAATTAAGTCTCATATCCATGTCATTTTGATGATCATCTCTTATAACAACTTTGATAGAATACTTAATTGGATTATTGGGCTTGTACAATAGATCCAAAAACAAGCATGGAAATTTTATGTAATAAATTTCAAATGTTAAAAGTATTTAAATGCTGACAATGAAAATGAAAATATTGTTTGATGATAACTAGATATGATAGCTAGATAATATCAATTTCTTAATTAAATAAAAAAGATTATTATTATTAAAGAGGATGGCGTTGGCAATTAGAGTGCGACGAATGCAAAGTGACTTGATTTAGGAAGGGACGACGAAGGTGCATAGAACCCAAGAGAGTGATTTTAGTAGCCATGGGCGTGGCCCAACTTGGGTTGTGCTTCACTCGAGATTTTTGGTTCCTCCGTCTCTCCCTTCTTTCTTTCGATAATAGGCCCGTCTTGGGGAGAAAAATTGTCTACTTGCTCGATGGGTATGATTTATTTATACAAAAAATATGTAAGTACTTACCGATAAAGAAACACTTGGCTAAACTTTAATCTACCTTATTAATCATGTCAGAACTGCTGATCATGTGAAGGTCTCATGGACCCACAAAAAAAATCCATATGATTAACCATTTTGATAAATCCGAGCCTAGTACCACCACAAATCCCGCGAACTTAGGGGTCAGCTAGCTAGTGGCACCTTGGTCTTTGGGATATTCCCTTATCTTAGGTCGGGGTACTATGTAGGATCAAGATATGATCATGAACTTAAAATACCAAACTACAGTCACCGCCAATCAATTTAGGTAAGTCTAGCTTGATTGGAAAGTCAAAGAGCCTAGATAGTGATGGGAAAGTCAATTAACTAAGTTCGCCCGTAAAAGAACTAATTAACTCCTCATCACATGTGGATGGATTAGCATGCCACGACATCCTTCTAGCTGGAAGTTGCTAACGTGAATGGTCGAGCTGATGTGGTACTTTTTAATAATATTTTAATAATATTTTAATAATTTTTTATTACTTTTCTTTATTATTATTTTTTAGTGTTTTAGAGAGAGGGCTAGCAAGGGTGCATGATGGACCCTCACTAGCCCTAGAGGAGGACGTCAAGGCCTATTGACTCTCGAAGAGGGCGTGCAATGAAGGATTTCGTGCCCTCGTTTTGGTTGTCGAGGGTCGATTGACCCTTGCTTGTGGCCAGCAAGGGTCCACCGGGCACCCTTGCTAGCCCTCTCTCCAAAATCACAAAAAAAAGAAAAGTAAAATAATAATAATAATAATAATAATAATAATAATAATAATAGTTGAAAAAATTTATTAAAATATCATTAAAATATTATTTTAAAAAGTGTCACGTTAGCACCAACCATTCACCTTAGCAATTTTCGACTAAAATTAGCTAAATGGATTCAATTAACAAAAGATGAAAAGGTTTATGACTCAATTGACAAAATTAAAAAATTTATGAATGAATTGGTAAGAGTACGATGCGTTTAGGAGTTTTTAGACAATTTTCTCATCATAAATCTCAAAACATGATCTCTTGTACCAAGTCGGGCAAACAAACATACAAGCCTTCATTATTAACCTTGGGACGGTGAGCTAAATTCCTAAAATCAAGTCTCAATCTAACTCTAGAAATGCTAAGAGTTAACCACCAATGACATGTAAAGAGAAAGCATGCAAATGCGAAATGATGTTGATAACATAAAAGAACCTACCCCGGGTCATTGCCACCTATTAAGACTATCCCGGGTAAACGTTATTTGACTGAAAAAAAGACTAATGCTTGCTGCCCATGAGTTGTACATCAGCATATGGCCTTGTCTTTGTCTGGAAACGAGACCAAAACATACTAGGAATGATGAAAAATCAATAACATGTCAATGCGTCGTCTTGAACAACCAAAGCAACCTCCAAACGACTTCGAAATGCACCAAATTCACCCTCAACGAATATTGACCAGCAGCATTGCAAGAAATACAATTCATATTCCATGCACGAGAATGTTATCTATATCAAAGGGACGAGGAACTCATGGGTTATTAACCCCTGATCATGGACGAGCAAAAACGGGAATCGAGAAAGGCCAAAACCGTCCAGCATGCATTCATGTTGACCCGCCAACTCAACGTAATCATCTCCCATAAGATTGCCCGTGCTTATGTGCATTCATGGACAGCCCACCACTAAGTCCCACTTAATGAAACACAAGACATGTTCAAGCATGTGTTTGGCGAGAAGTTTGCATGTATCCCACACAGTTCGCTCCGACATTGATATGTGCTCTTATATAATCGAAATGACATGCGAGTCGAGTCGAATAACACTCATCAAGACTGAAGACTGATATGGACAGCAAGTAATCATTGGACACAATCATCGTCTTTCATCAGTCACAGTGACGAGAAGATGAGGCTAACGATTGTGCCTGCATAGGTTTTATGTAACAGCCAAATCAAGCCCATAAAAAATTGAGATTCTCCGTTCCTCATGCGAAACGACAAGAAGGAAAAGGACGCATGCTCTGGCACGTCTCTTGATAAACGATGTTGAAGGATTCCGCAATTTTATGCATGGAGAGAAGGATACTGGTAAGGATGGATATGAAGGATTGCGCTCCACAGCCCCACCATGTAATGACAATGGGGTGCCTCCGTCGCCATCATCCTCTTCCTCGGTTCAAACAGGAGCATCCACTGCAGCAAGTCAACGGCCAGATGATCAGCCTGCAGGTATAGCAGGGAGAAATGGGTCCCCCTCAAGAACGGCAGAGCCTTGATGTACCTCTGGGCCTTCGGGTACTTCGGGCATCCATGAACTCGACGTCCTCCTCCCTCTGGCTCCCGATCGTATTTGAAGGCTTTATTGGTTTCTGGGCTTAAGGCCCATCCGCCCAAGTTGGGCCCAGGAAGCCCGATCCACGGGAATATGGCCCGTGGAAGGGGAGAGGTATAAAAGGGAGGAGAGAGAGAGAAAAAGGCACTGTTTCATTTTAAGAAAAGACGTACGTCTTCTTTTTCTCTAAACGTACTCTCCCTCTCTCTCTCCCGTTTTCTCCAAAAGAAAAACAGTAAAGCACGTGAAAGGATTTTGCTTCCCCGGATCGAACAGGACCGTTTCTCTTCCTCCATCAGCAACGGTGTTTAATCTGTGGCTAAAAGGTACGCTCGAATCCGTGGTATGCTTTAGGATCGGTGATGCGTGTTGTTTTTCTCGAGCTTCGTCTTCCGCATGATTTAGGGGTTCGATTCGGTGTCGAATCCAATTTTCGGAGATCTGTTATTCCCAACATTGGTATCAGAGCCCCGTTTCATGTTTTTCCCGACCAATTCTGATGTTTTTGATTGATTTTTCGCGAAATCCCTTCGGCCGTATGGAACCGGGCGAAAATCCTGACACCCAAGCGCTTTTCGGCCATTTTTCCGAGTTTTCGTAAGTCAAAATAAAATTGTGATTGCATAGGAAGAAGGGCGACGTCGAGACGAGTCTGGAGATGTGTCGACCGCCGCCGTGCGCCACCGCACGCGCCTACATGCGCCGCCGGAAGGTGCTGCGCGTGGGCGCGACGTGCCCGAAGCGCTGGCATTGGCCAGCACACGCGTGGGCGCGACGCGCCCGAAGCGCTGGCATTGGCCAGCGTGTGCGGCGCACGCGCCGGTCAGCGAACCGACGCATGCACGCCGCCGACGGGCGAACCGGCACACGCCAGTCCGCGAACCGACGCTTGCTGACGTCACGTGATGACGTCACCGATGACGTTTTGCCGGACAGTCACCGACCGGTGACCCGACCCGACCGGAGACCCGACCCGACTCGCTAACGAAGGCACGTGCGGATGACGTCTGCGTGACGTCATCCCCGCACGCGCGCGGCACGTGCGTCGGTCCGCGCAAACGGTCCGACCAGCCCGACCGATCCGTCCGGTCTGATCGGTCCGACGACCGACGACCGTTGACGTTAACCGTTGACTTTGACCGTTGACCGTTGACCCAAAAAAAAAAAAGAGGGAAAAGAATGTGTTTCTTTTTCAATTAAGTCTATGTGGATTATAATGTGATCCCTTATTTGTTCTGCATTTGTTGCAGGAACTATGCCTCCCCTAAGGTTGCGTACACCTATTCGCGCAGTTACCGATGAACAAAAGGATAGGCTGTCTGAGTTGATAGCTAAGCTGACTGATCATCGATGGGAGAGAGGTGACTTAATTGATCATATCCTTGAAGTCAACAGGAAAATTCAACAGGTCATATGGAATGGTCGTCCTATGTCACAGTCAAAGATGGTGCGTTTTTTCATAAACACTATTCCACAAAATGTGTTGAATCGCATATGGGATGTCAACGGAGCTGCTTCCTATAAGAAAATTGTGATGGATTTTGTAAACGAATATTACTGTATTGTTTCAAGGGAAAAGATCAAGAAATTGAACAAAAGAGGATCTTTCCCAGTTCGTGTGCTGACTTTGTGTTAGTTGTATTGGCTATTATATATTAAGTGTGCTTTGTGAACAACATTATATAATGATTACTACCTAATTGTGTTAATTGAAAGCATTACAGTTTTTTTAATTATATGTCAATTATCTACTGCTTTCTGTTATTGCTGGTTGCTGTGGGTAATTAGCTATGGGTAGTTTTAGAAGTTTTTATAGCTTCATAGAATTGATTTTGCATATGACAATCATATTAATGATAGTTTTAAGTTAGAACTTTTGGAGGATGATTGGAAACGTAGTGACTTTTTGATTCTAAAGCCTTAATTGAAATTATTCATTAATATGATGGGTATATGTAAATTGGGATGCATAAATAATATGCATTAATAATTCTTGCATATTTGTCTGATTTGTTCAGATCAATGGCTTCAGCCACAAAGAGCATAGTTGCCAAGCTGAACAAAGGTGAAAAGCTCAATGGAGACAACTATGAGATTTGGCAAATGAAAATCCAGTATGTGCTGGAAGAGCAAGAAGCACTTGAGGCTCTTATCATGACCATGGAAGAACCTGAAGAGGGAACCACTGCACAGCATAATAGAAACAAAGAAGCTTTTTTTGCGTGGAAAAGAATGAACTCTCTAGCTCGCATCACGTTGTTGAGCAGCATGGAAAATGACGTCATGCGAGAGTTTCGGCGTTTTGATAATGACAAGGAATTGTGGGAGGCATTGGCAGCTAGATATGGTCATACTTCGGTGACTAGACTGAGGCAGCTCACTATCATGTTTGACTCTTATAAGAAGCTTCATGGTCAGACCATGAAGCAACATCTTAGAAAGATGTCAAACATGATAACTAAGCTAAAAGATGCTGGCCATATCCTCACAGATGAGCAGCAAGTGCAAGCAGTGATTCGTTCCTTGCCTTAGAGTTGGGAGCATATGAAGGTGCACCTGACTCATAATGAAAACATCAAAACCTTTGAGGATGCGATGTGTCATCTTGAGCTGGAAGATGACCGCCTGTTGGTGGCTAAGCCGGATGCTGAACTCTATTATGCTGGTTCTAGCTCAAATGGAGCTTCGAGCTCCAAGCGCAAGCGCCCTAACTGGTTTGATAAGGGGAAAGGTAAGGAAGAAGCAGGTCCTTCCGAGAAGAAACCCAAATTCAACCAACATGGAAGAGGGAAGCGTCCTCGCATGAAAAAGCTTGCAAGGGTGAAATGCTACAACTGTGATAAGAAGGGTCACTATGCTCGCGACTGTCGTGAGTCAAAGAAGGTATGCACCCCTTGTACTTTTTAGAACTTTACTTATGTGTCGAGTTCTGTGTTCCTAACTGAGTCTAATCCTTTGTGGATTGTGGATTCAGGAGCGACAGACCATGTAGCGAAGGATAGAGGATCCTTCGTGGAATTCCGACGAGTACCAACTGGAACTAAGTGGATCTATGTGGGAAACAACTCCAGAACTGAAGTGAAAGGAATTGGCACATGCCAACTGAATATGCGTGGTGGACGCACTTTGTTTCTTCATGATGTGTTGTATGCTCCGGGAGATTCGTCGAATTTAGTCTCGTATTAATGTTAGTTAAATTAGGTTTTAATATGAACTTCGTAGTAGAGATGTGAATTTGTTTTTGGAGACAAATTACTATGGTTGTGGTTATTTTCTGGATGGTTTTATTGTATTAGATATTGATTATGTTAATGCTAATGTTTGTTATTCCCTTCTCACGTCTCCTAATAAATATGATAATGATGTGAATGTATGGCATGCTAGACTTGGTCACATTGGCCAACAGCGTATGAATAGACTAGCCAAAGAGGGCTTGTTGGGCAATATTGAAAAAGTCGATTTGTTCATATGTAAGCATTGCCTAGAAGGGAAAACGACAAGGAAACCATTTGAAAAAGGAAAAAGAGTTGAATTTCCTATGCATTTAATCCATTCTGATGTCTGTGGTCCAATGAATGTGAAAGGAAGGCATGGGGCTGTTTATTTCATCACATTTATTGATGATTATACTCGATTCGGATATGTCTTTGATTTCTCATAAATCTGAAGCAATAAGTTGTTTCAAAAAGTTTATGAACCTGGTAGAGAATCAATTAGATAAGAAAATAAAAGCATTGAGATCCAATTGAGGTCGAGAATATTTATCTGATGAGTTCAGAAAATTATGTGATGAAAAAGGAATAGAAAGATAATTGTCTATTACGTACACTCCTCAACAAAATGGTGTTGCAGAAAGAAGAAACAGAACCCTATTGGAAATGGTTAGGTCCATGATGTCGCATGCTAACTTGCCCATCACCTTTTGGAGTGATGCATTATTAACTGTTGCATATATACTTAACTGGGTGCCTTCCAAATCAGTTGCTTCCACTCCATATGAGTTATGGACAGGTAGAAAACCGGACTTGAGTTTTCTTAAGTCATGGAGTTGTGCTGCCTATACACATGAGTCCTCTCACAAGTTTGGGAAATTGGGTCCCAGAGGAAAGAAGAGTATTTTCATAAGATACTTGGAACACTCGAAAGGGTATGTGTTCATTGGTGAGCAGGAAAGTGGGAGCGTAACTGAATTTGAATCACGAGATGTTACATTCTTAGAGGATGAGTTTCCTAAGAAGGGCGAAATAGGGGAAGATCACTCCCTATTTGAGACCTTGGATCAAGACAATGATATTAGTGGAGTTCATCCAAGTGGGAGCATAATAGGGAATGATGTGCAAAGTGTACAATCTCCCATACGGCGAACAAGTTGTCAAAGTATTCCCCGTTGACGTTTTGACATTGAAGGGGAAACTTTTATGGTTGCTCCACAAGATGAGGATGAGCCAAGAAATATCAATGAGGCTCTGAATTGCCCTAGTAAAGAAAAATGGATTCATGCAATGGAAGAGGAAATGGAGTCAATGAAATCAAACCAAGTCTGGGAACTAGTTGATCTTCCAAAGGGACGCAGAGCTATTGGGAACAAGTGGGTTCTCAAAATAAAGTGAAAGGCTGATGGCTCGATTGTAAGGCATAAGGCTCGCCTTGTGGCGAAGGGGTATAATCAACAGGAAGGAATTGATTATGAAGATACGTTTTCTCCTGTAGTTAGATTTACCTCGATTCGCATTATTCTGGCAATAGTAGCTAGTCTGGATTTTGAGTTACATCAAATGGATGTAAATCACGCTTTCCTCAATGGAGAATTAGAGGAAGAAATATATATGGAACAACCTACTTGGTTTCATAGTGAAAGGCCAAGAAGAAAAAGTATGTCGACTTTTGAGGTCAATATATGGTCTTAAGCGGTCATCAAGATAATGGTATATACGTTTTCATAATGCCATAGTGGCATATGATTTTACAATGATTGATGAGGATCATTGTGTATATATCAAAAGATCCAAGGATCAATTTGTGATCATATCATTATATGTTGATGATATACTGATTGCCAGAAACAATATAGAGTTGGTTAATACTGTCAAGAGATGGTTGTCTTCTAACTTTGAGATGAAGGATATGGGTGAGGCTGCATACATTCTTGGAGTTAAGATTTCGAGAGATCGTTCGAAGAGATCGTTGTCTCTTTCGCAAGAAACCTATATAAATAAGGTTCTTGAACGATTTCATATGCAAGACTGTAAACCCATAGACACTTCTATTGCAAAAGGTAAAGGATTGAGTCATAGACTGTGTCCAGAGACTCCACAAGAGAAGGAACAAATGAAACATGTTCCTTATGCTAGTACTGTTGGGAGCTTGATGTATGCTATGATGTGTACAAGACCCGACATATGCTTTGCAGTTGGAATGGTGAGTAGATACCAATCCAATCCAGGTCCAGCACATTGGAAAGCCGTCAAGAGAATACTGAGGTATCTGAAGGGAACTGCTGATTTCAAGTTGAATTACCAAGGAAAGGATTTGCGACTTGAAGGTTATTCAGATGCTGATTGGGGAGGAGATTTAGATGAAAGAAAATCTACCTTTGGATTTGCTTTCTTACTGAACAATGGCGCCATATTATGGAGCAGTAAGAAGCAAACGTGCATAGCCTTGTCCACGATGGAAGCTGAGTTCGTGGCGTTATCAGCAGCGGTACAAGGAGGAGTTTGGCTTAAGAGATTTTTGGATCATTTAGGTGTTATTGAGAAAGCTACAAATCCATTATTGGTTAATTGTGATAGCCAAGCAGCTATAGCGTACACCAAAGATCCAAAGTATCATGGCAAGACCAAATATATAGATACCAAGTATAACTTTGTAAAAGATATGGTTGCACGAAAGGATGTGAACTTGCAGTACATATCTACGCATAGAATGGTAGCGGATCCTATGACAAAGCCAATACCTAGAGATGTGTTTTGTGGTCATGTAAAATCTCTAGGATTACGTAGAGTCTGATGTACTGAATTGTAATTTCCCTGAGTTGTTCACATTTATAAAATTTTGTTTTTTCATTGATTAATGCCTATGAACCTTAGTATAATCTTTATGCATCTTAATGCTCAGTGCATTATTTTAAGTTGAGAAGTATGTCGGACAGATATAAGATTAGCCCACACACAAAAGTAATCGCCTCTGTTTACTATGTGATAAATAGAGATGAGATTGTTTTTAAACTTATTATCTATGTGATAATCGAGAGCGCAAGCTTAAAATACGTATGTCGCCTTAACTGAGTGTTAATATGAGGACATAATACTAAAGATGTTTGAAAGTAAAATACCCCACACATTTTACTTTATCTGTCTAAGATGCCAGATATGAGTTCTGATAAATTTTTGTAAATAAGTAGATAGGTGAACTCAAGTTAGACATTGGGTATGTCTGAACTATCATCTGTACGGTATTGAAAGGTGTAGACATACGCTCCATGGGAAATGAGTTAATACCGTAATACGTATTTCATACTACGTATACATGAGATGACCAATAAGAGTGGCAAAAAGTTTGATCTCAACTTTTATGACGTGTGAGACTCTTAAGGAAAAGAGTTCCTCAATTTTTAGTCCCCTTAGGACTTTTACTTATTCTCAAGATTTCTATTTAATGTTTGCTATCTTAGGGTGTTGCCAATGGTCATGAGATGATTCGATCTAATGGGACATTTCTAAAAAGGCAAGCTGGACTGAAATTGAGAGTATGAAGGAAAGAGAAATATCGATTTTGGTGAATCACATTATAGTTTTGTATTCACTGGTCGACCAATTATAACTGTCTTTGTGATAATTATAATTGTGAATACAATATATATATATATATTATTTTTAAAAGAGATCAAGGGAGATATAAATGTGATCGATCGATCTAGGGTACTGCATACTAAATCTACTCGGAGTGTGACGTCCATTATGAGCTGCTATATATTCCTAATAGATGTACAGCAACGAGCTCTCAAAGTATGTTGGTCGCACGGATTATTCACTAGTATGAATGTTGAAGAGAGGTAAAGAGAATACTGTTCGGCCCACCATGTGCGAGTGGGAGATGAAGGCTTTATTGGTTTCTGGGCTTAAGGCCCATCCGCCCAAGTTGGGCCCAAGAAGCTCGATCCACGGGAATATGGCCCGTGGAAGGGGAGAGGTATAAAAGGGAGGAGAGAGAGAGAGAGAGAGAGAGAGAAAAAAGGCACTGTTTCATTTTAAGAAAAGACGTACGTCTTCTTTTTCTCTAAATGTACTCTCCCTCTCTCTCTCCCGTTTTCTCCAAAAGAAAAACAGTAAAGCACGTGAAAGGATTTTGCTTCCCCAGATCGAATAGGACCGTTTCTCTTCCTCCATCAACATCAATGTTTAATCTGTGGCTAAAAGGTACACTCGAATCCGTGGTGTGCTTTAGGATCGGTGATGCGTGTTGTTTTTCCCGGGCTTCGTCTTCCGCATGATTTAGGGGTTCGATTCGGTGTCGAATCCAGTTTTCGGGGATCTGTTATTCCCAACAGTATTGATGATCAGCTTCAGCAGGTTGCGGCACTCTGTCCCGGGGAACGGGGGCTTGCGCCCGAGGATCTCTGCAAAGATGCAGGCCATGAGAACAGCAGCTCTGAGGCGCAGTACCAGCGTCTGAACCAGAAGTCGCGTTTGGTGTTCACCAGGAGGTTTTCTGGGCTTGAGGTCATGGTGAAGAACGTTGGCCAAGTGGAGAAATTTCAGCCCTTGCAGTAACTGAATGTGCAGAGTAAAAATCAGAACAAGAGTTAGATTTCGAAAATACATGCGATGCAAAGCAACAATGTATATCATGAAGTCAGTCAAGCAAAGTTTAATGACTCAAAGTCAGAAAGTCAATATATTCCCAAGCCCATACAGGTGATGTTTGAAATCAATAAAACCAGTTCATTCAAGTCCAAACACATGCTGCCGCAGAGAAAGTTAAAAATCGTTTCCAACTATGATTAAAACAGGAATTGGAAATTACCCGATATGGAAGCAGCTAAAAGCGCTCGAGCCTACGATTGAAGTTTTCACAAATGACTCCGATCGTAATGGACAAGCGAAGGGCTCTTTGAGCAAGCTGCTCCAAGCGCGCGAGAGCCTACACTGAAGTTTTCACAAACAACTACGAGCATAATCGGGACTAGTGAAGGGCACTTTGAGCACTCCGCAGCTTTCGATCGCTAAACAGAGTACTACTTCCGGTGCTCCTTCAAAAATGAGTCCAACAGATGGCGACAAACAATGACTAATAGCATCAACGGCGGCCGGAAACGGGGACTACTATTAATCTTCAACCGAGATCAAAGCATCTGAAAACTTTTGGTCATAGAATAAAGGAAGATGGAGCTTGGCAAACCGCAACCATGGACGTCACTGATAGCGGCAATGATTGCGATTTCGTAGCGATTTACATCTATGCAGATGACTGAAGACCGAGATTTTATATCATCTGATTTTTCTCTCAGGTGCCTTGGATCTTCCCCGTGAAGGAGAGTCCCCTCCCTTGCACGTAAAAAACCTTGAAGAGCAATATGTACATCATCGATAACAGTACACTCACCACCAGCTGATTTACCACAACATCGATTACACACCCTAACGCACACAACCTCTGCAGAATGATCTCTGAGCTGTACACCGACGTGATTGGACCTATACCTAAGGAAGGAGTAGGCCACATAACACAAGGTGATGCACACGGCCAGTGGCCACCACCTATACGAGTTTCATGTTATTATGGTCAATGATCGGTGAGACACATTTCAACGGAGGTGAGCGTGAAGATCTACTCGTCAACACTATTCAGCAATAATGATTGTCACTATCATCGTTGCGGGTAGCATCGATGGGATGATCTTCTCCCTCACCTCCTTTGGAACGTGTCTTATCATGATCAATCATAGCCACATAGATGGTGACCATGTGCATTATCCCGATTTTGTCCCACGTGGCCTTCTTCTCCATTAGGATAGGCCCAGTCCCATCAATGTATAGCTCTGAAATCTTCCCATTGAGGTTGCGTGCGCTAGGGTATGCATTCGGTGTCGTCTTGAATTGGGTGCTTAGTGGAGTGTTAACGATGACGCTCTTATTGCTATATAAGGCCATTATCGTTGTATTTAGTATGGTCATAAATTATGATATAACCATTCAACTAAAAAAATGAATCACAACACAAATTTACATAAAAGCAATAACAACAAACATATCAAGACTACTAATGAAGAATGAATAAAAGGTAAGGTATGACAAAATAACTTGATGCAATGTCTGGTGAGGAACATTACAAGGCCTCATTTTAAGTGCCAGAGGAGCAATCCTATGAGCTAAAATTAAATAACATCCATAGCGTGATTTAAATTCTAATCTCTAAAAAGGAATCTACTATTAATGGAAATATTATAAAAGAGGAAAACATTTATATGAACTAATTCTTAAATGCAAATCTATTATTAATGTAATGAGACTTTGATCTTTTCAATTTTATATAATTTTGACATTATCTTAATTTTTTATTTTCTTTTATCTCTTTGAAAAAAGGGACTATCTAAAGTTTGGATTCATTTGAAAAATTCAAAGAAAATATCTCCCTAAATGGAAGAGCCCCAACTAAAATGAAATTGAATTAACATTGCAACCTAAAATGCAATGACCTACATAAGGCTTGCACTTATTTCTCTCTCTTTTAATATCTATTTGTATAGACACACACACACACATATATTATTTTTTAATCTTTTTTAGTACTTTTTTTTTTCCTTTCTTTCTTTTGGTCTCTTTCTTAGTCCATCACTTTCAGAACATGAACTCACACTTCGCTTGGCTTCCCTTTGCCTCTTTCATTTATTCTTTCTTTCCAAGATCGTATAGAGACATGATTAACTCTTTGTTTTCTTCGTTCACTCAGCTCTCTTCATCATTTTTCTAGCTTCAAAAACCAACATCCTCAAAAATCTTCATAAACCAGGGAACTCATTAAAGCAATAATCCATTTCTAATCATCACATATGTAAATAAACATGTTCAAAATCACAATCAAGAGCTCAATGGCGGATGATCTTCAGGGAACCAATGTCCTCGTCATTGTTTCTTCAGGGAACTTACCTTGGAGATGCAGAAGTTGATTTCAAAGGATGATCAAACTAAGAATCTGATGATGGCATGGAGCCGTCATTGCTGAAGATTGACATTTGCGAAGAAGAAATGAGCAGGAGCCGAGCTACCCGAAAGTCTCTGATAAGAAAACGCAGTAAAACAGTGGCACAATTAGTGAGATTCTGAAGTGGCGAGTGGTGTCACTCAGCTGTGGCTTTCGATGTTAGGGGGGCAATTCAGGAAAAGATCGAGGATCAATGCCATTGACTGAATCAAAAAGGGAGGGTCAGAGAATGAGAGAGAACTTAGCTTTAATCTTGTTGCAGTAACCGGATGATTGAAGTGCTCGGAGTGACTAATCCGAGTTCGATTGAGTTTTCAGTCACGATTGTTCAGCGGAGAAGCTTCAACTGAATGTAACATAATCAAGACTGATCGAAGCTGAAATGCCGGAGCTACTGGGCGCCACTAGAGCACCAAAAGTACTGGTTCATGTACCCCTGACTTCCACATGGTTGCTAGCAATTGAGCATTTCTCCCTCCTGATTGTTTTACACGATAATAGAACAAAAATCTTGGTCATGCATCTCATCCATTTTTCTAGAATTTGCAGAGGTAAACTACTTTAAATGACAGTGTTTCACGCAATTCGTACACCTCAAAATAATCCCTACTTCTTCGGTAAGAATGTTTGAGCTCAGCTTGATGTCAAAAGTGTCAAACCAATAACAAGTTAACAATTTGACTTTACATGGAAAGATCTATCCAAGAATACTTTGAGATGACTGGTGAAGAGATGATGCGGATCCTGCAGATGTTGCTATTTGTTGGAAATTGTGATCTATTTTCTCTAAAAACTTTCTAGAAACTTCAAGATTGATATTGTCTAGAATTATTGAGAATGGAGGTTGCTTAATGTCCCAAGCAAGCAAAAGCCAAGCATCATCAATTTCCCCAAATTTCATCTTATGTTAGTAGCTTCATAATATTTCCACCTTTTTGGCATTGGTGAGGTGCTGGAGAGCTAACTATAAAAACCACATCATGCTCCCCCTCACCAACACTTCCTTCAACTATTGTAAAATTATTTTCATAAACTAATGAAACTATCTCCCATATCTCATGTTCTTTGTCCTTCAATTATCCTACCTTATCCCTTGTCCATCCTCTATCAAATATAAACTATACCATACTTCCGCGCATATTTATATTTTAACACTATTCTAGTGCTTGTACCACAGGTTTCCTTCTTAATGTCCCTATCAATTTCCCCAAATTCAAACTTCATAATATTTCTTCATTGCTGGAGACTTTTCAGTTGAAACTGAGAATTTATTGAATTACTCTTCACTCACCGTGGTTTTTGATGGAGAGGTTCCTGTACATCATTGCTTTAGCGCAAAATCTGCTTTGAAAGAAACAAAGGCAACTGAAGTTGAATGTCACAGAAGAAAAACCAAGAAATTTGAACAAAGGCATAGATGAAGTCAGGATACATGCTGGTGTCCGCTGTTCAGATCTGAAGGCAAAAGGTTTGACATGTGTGGACACTGGCGAAAATCAAACTTCATATGCATAGAATGTAAAGGAAACAAGAGAGAAACATGTACCCTGGGTCGCGAATTCTCGAAAGAGGATGGATACCTGAAACAACCGCGCAAGCAAATCAGGTCACGGCTGCGGTGGAGCAGGACACGGCGGTGGGAAGCGCAGGTTGCTGCTGGGTCTTCGGCTTGAAAGCATTAAGGCCCAACGCCAGACGATGATGATCTATTTGAAGGCGTCAGGTTGATTCAAGTGCCGATATAAGTGAGATCCAGATGACGATATTGTTAAGATTTCCTGGACGTGTTGACCGATTTTAATGGTGAAAAGATAATAATTCGACTCCAAAAAGTTCCAGTTTGAGCCCTCATCTATTTCACTGCCCGAATCTTTCTCTCTCAATCTCCAATTTTTCGGTTCTTATTATCGGCCTTTGACCAAGAATTAATCCCTTCAATCTTCTCCAACTTCCCAACATCCTCCAAGCCGCTCTCTCTCCTAGAGTTCATAGTCTCCCAAAGTCAGCCTACACTTTCGTATCCTTTCATTATATTTTAGAACCTTATCCCAATATCTTCAAAATCACCCAGCCTAATCCCCTTCCTACTCGGAGAGTCTCACTCGAAATTACTCTCAAAACCTCATCAATTTCATCGAATCCAGGTCTTGTTTCCCCTTTACCTCCCATCCAAAATCTTTTGACATTTTCTTTGTCCCATGGGATACCAATTTTCCAATGTTAGCCCTTATCATGGATGACAATATGGGAAGGCAACATAGCATGCGCTCGTCCATGGTAGTATCGCGTAGAAGCCATGTGACCATCCAGACTGACTGTGGCACGTGCGAGGCATATGAACTCTCCTGTTAAGTGCCTATTCTAATGCATGATAGCCCTAAAATGCAAAGAAACAGAATAAAGATCCAAAGTTAACCGTGCTTAGACAGGAGCATTGCCGGAATGGATGACCGCTTAGGAAAGTATCCACATATATGCAAAAGATAAGAGTATGAGGCTCGATATGGGATGAGGCAAAGCATGAAATACCTGGAATCAGTTAATCAAGGATATCACACTGCTTGTCACCAGCAAATATCATAATGCTTCTCTCTAATATCATGCATATCGAGTTTTCAATGGCAAGACTCAACAAGATTATTGGAAATTTGTCAACGGTGGTATTTGGAGATCTTGTTGCAATCGACTAGGTCTGTAGATCTCGTAGTTAAAGCCAATTGAGATGTTACGAGATCTCGACCATTAATGGACTCAAGATCACATCGAGAGATACTAAATGAATCTAGTACATAAATTAGATGAACTTGAATCGTCGACCTTGATAGGTCGCACCATTTGTACTTAATAAATCAACTGATAACAAGGGATTTTCAACATGCTTTCAGATCAGAGGATATCATTGACTATTTCTCAGCCGTGCCCGTGCAGAAGACCTCCCAAGCCACACTCTCAATCATCGCAAACGAGAAGAAGGCCTTACTAATGGTGATCACCTTGTTGAGCGCTACGTACATCATCGACAATACTGCACCCACCAACCGGTTTACTACAACGTCAATTGCACACCCCAATGCACACAACCTCAGCAGAAAGATCAACTATACACCGATGTGATCAGCCCCATTAGTGGCCTTCTTCTCCATTAGGATAAGGCCGATCACCTCACTATATAGTTCTTCCCACTGAGGCTACGTGCCCTGGGCTGTGCAATCAACGTTGCCTTGAAACGGGTGCTTAGTGGATTCTTAACGATGATGTCTTTATTGTTGTATAAGCAATCACCATTGAATTTGTTACTGTCCTAAAATTTAACATAACCATTCAACTAAGAAAAATGAATCCCAACACAAAAAATTATATAAAAGCAATTACAACAAACGCATCAAGAATACTATTGAAGAATGAATAAAAGATAAGGTATGGCAAAATAACCCGATGTGGTGTCTGGTAAAGAACATTATAAGGCCTCATCTTAAGTGCTAGGAGAGCAACCTTATGAGCTAAATTCAAATAAATCCAAAATGTAATTCTAATTCTAATCTCTAAAAAGGAATATAGTGTTAATGGAAATCCACAAAAAGAGGAAAAACATTTCTATGAATTAATCCTTAAATGTAAATGCAATGAGATTTTGATCTTTCAAACTCATATAAGTTTTTGACCCAAAAAAAAAAAAAAAGAACTCATAATTTTGACATTTTCAACATTTGTTATTTTTTTTATTTCATCCGAAAAAAGGACCATTTAAAGAAAATATCTCCCTAAACAAGTGAGCCCAAACTAAAATGAAATTCAATAAACATTACAACCTAAGATGCAACCATCTAACTGAGGCTTGTACTTATCTCTCTTTTAATATGTGTATATATACATATTAATTTTTATCAATTTTTTAATATTTTATAATTTTTCTCCATTTTCACTCTTCTTTTATGCCCAAACACATTTGCACAGCAACTCTCTTCCTTTTTTTTTTTTTAAAAAATGATTTTTAATATTTTTTATTCTTTTATTTC
Organism: Eucalyptus polyanthemos subsp. polyanthemos; assembly: GCA_017140185.1. Taxonomy (NCBI): domain Eukaryota; kingdom Viridiplantae; phylum Streptophyta; class Magnoliopsida; order Myrtales; family Myrtaceae; genus Eucalyptus; species Eucalyptus polyanthemos. The sequence goes on along the minus strand of CM029465.1, from coordinate 11,000,124 downwards.
TTTTATTTTCCTTCTTTCGGTCTCTATGTCAGTCCATCACGTTCATAACATGAACTAGTACTTTGCTTGGTTTCCCCTTTGCCTCTTTCATTTATTCTTTCTTTCCAATTTGTTCATCATTCACCTAGCTCTTTTCATTGTTTTTCTAGCTACAAAAACTTAACATCATCAAAAATCTTCATCAACCAGGGAACTCATTAAAACCATAATTCATATTCAAATCATCACAAATATAATAAAACATGTTTAAAATCACAAACAAGAATTCAATGGCAGACAATCTTCAGGGAACCGGTAGTTGAGATTTCTCGTCTTTGTTTCTACAAGAACAAAGTATAGAGGTACTTACCTTGGAGATGCAGATGTTGATTTCGAAGGACGATCAGACTAAGGATCTGATGTCATGGAGGCAGTGATCAGTGTTGGCTAAGAAGAAACGATCGGGAGCTGAGCTTCTCAAAGTCTCTGATAAGAAAACGCAGTAAAACAGGGGCCCAATTAGTGAGGCTCCACCGGTGAGCGGTGTCAATTAGTGGCTTTTGCGGACACTAAAATAGGCATGAGGTTATATAAACCTCAGGTTTACCTTGAATTAACACCAAGAGGCAAAAGAAAATAATGTTGTGGCCGTAGACTTGAACGAGTGCCAGCGAAGGGTTGTGGCCGAGAGCAAACTATGGACCTTGCAAACGCAGCGAGGAGGTGCAGCCGAGATGGCCAAACAACAGCGAGGCTTCGGAGGCGTACCGAACTGGAACACTGGAGAAACCTGCAAGGAAGAATCAAGGTGTGGCATAACAGTTAGGCGATTGTTGATCACGCCTGAAGCTCGTTGGAGGCGCTGCTGCTGGGTTCGCCGGTAACGTTTGGAGCTCGCTGGACTAAGGTAGCGAAGGGATGTGGAAGCACACCAGGGGGGGGCGTCAGTATTGCCAGTTACTTGCAGGCATGGCTGTCGGGGCGCGGTGCAGGCTAAGGACGCGGCGCTCCTCGCTGGAGCTGCAGTGCACGATCAGCTTGGATGATGCTTCGCCACAGGGACACCAGGAGGGAGCAAAGTCGGCAAAAGACCGCAGGAGATGTCAGGAAAAAGCTTCTGAGTTCGTCGGACGGTCGCTGGAACTCGCTGTGGGAGGCCGGTGCGAGTGTTGGCGGAGCGCGGAGGCGGGCCATGGCAGCGGGAGTGCTGATGAGAGTTGAACACAACAACGAGAAGAGTTGAAAACCATCGAAGAAAAAGGATAAAGCATTATCATCGTCTTCTCCTATTTCTGAACAATCGTCCTCCCCCTTATCATGAAGCGGTGACGATGACCATATATAGGCGCAGAGAGAGAGAGAGAGAGAGAGAGAGAGAGATTCTGTTGAAAGAAAATTGGAGCGTATGTCCTCATCCGCTCCTGGTTTTTAGGCACCTTTCTTTCTTATTCAGTTGAGATTTTTTGCAATCTCAACCTCCCACCAAATCACCGAATTCGCCTCCATTTTTAAAGTGGGTAGACTCTTTATCTCTTTCTTTGCAGCTTTACGCTCGTTTTTGTCCTCATCTCCGCCGTTTTCTGAGGAGTCGGTGCGAACGTGTCAAAGTCGAGCGAGTCATTATCAGCTTGAGAGAGAGATCTTATGGTATTTTTACCGTGTACACAAAGTTTTATTTGATTTTATTTTGACTATTGTTTTTTATATATCGAATTGTGCACTTGATTATCGACTTAAATGTAGGTGTCGAGGTGCATCCTTATCTGAGTCGCTCCTTGTCGGTGTTGGACTCTTCACGAAGGATTCACATATCAGACTAAAATTGCTATTTCTATTGTCCCTCTGTTGGCTTTCTTTGTACCTTTTGGTTTTCCTTGAGAACCATGGCACTCTTACACTCTCTTTGACACTTGATTGTCTTTTTAAGTGTCTATCCCATGTAAGTGCCGGGCCTCCTTCCTTGTATTTTTTTGTCAGTAAAATCTATACATTTCTTACCTTTACCAAAAAAAAAAATCAAGTCAATCGGACATTGGATGGAAAAATTATGTGCATTAAAATATGATTCATTTTTGTCAAAAAATATTTTTAAAAATGGAACTCAGTTTTTAAAACTAAATTGGATAAGTGCAACAAAAGTCCCATAAAAATGAATCATAAAGAAATTCAAAAACTTAATCACTTAAGAAGATATTAAAGGATTGCATTCTGCAGCTCTTGGCTCAGTTGCACAAACAATGGTGTTAAGGTAAATATATTGGTTATGTCATTTTTTTTTTTTTATATATCTTTTTCAGCACTCTTTATCTAAGAACCTATTTGGTCTTTCACTTTCATTATTTTTTGTCATGTTCAATGGGCATATAAATGCAATTCCAGAAGATGGACCTTAGTGATCACCTCTATGCTTCAAGCTTTATTTTTGTCATGCAACATTTGCAAAAGAGATTTTTATGCGAGGAAATCTACCATGCTTCTACTTACAACACTTGGTTTCCATCAAAAGGATCATAATTTTTAAAAAAGTTTGGTTAATAAGGTTTTTGTAGATATGAAAATTGAGTCAATTGGATGTTGGATGGAAAAATGATGTACATTCAAATATGATTCATTTTCGTCAAAAATCTTTTTAAAATGGAACTTAGTTTTTTGAATTAAATTGGATGAGTGCAACAAAAGTCCCATAAAAACAAACAAGTTCAATAACTTAATCACTTAAGAAGGATATTAAAGGATTGCATCCTACAGCTCTTGGCTTAGTTGCACAAACAACGGTGTTAAGGTAAATTCACGATAGGTTCTATTTGGTTATGTCATTCTTTTATATTTTTTTTTCAGCACTCTTTATCCAAGAACCTATTTGGTCTTTCACTTTCATTATTTTTTGTCTTTTTTTTTTCGGTCGAAATTTTTTGTCATGTTCAATGGGCATAAAAATGCAAAATGGACCTTAGTGATCACATCTATGCTTCAAGCTTTATTTTTGTCATGCAACATTTGCAAAACAGATTTTTATGCGAGGAGATCTACCATGCTTCTTTTACTTGAGATACTTACAACACTTGGTTTCCATCGAAAGGATCACATTTTTAAAAAATTTGGCTAATAGGTTTTTGTAGATATGAAAATCGAGTCAATCATGTTTCAGGCTTGCCCAAGAATAGGAGACTACACAACAAAGCTAGGATCTACATCCTTCTATTTTTGATTGATTAGGTTGCCCTGTTTTTGTTGTGGTCTTGTCCCTCTGTTGACTTCTTTGTACCTTTTAGTTTTCCTTGGGAACCACGGCACCTTTATACTCTCTTTGACTTGATTGTCTTTTTGAGTGTCTGTCTCAGGTAGGTGCCGGGCCTTCTTGTATTTTTTGTTGGCAAAATCTATACATTTCTTACCTTTACCAAAAAAAAAAAATCAAGTCAATCAGAGTTAGATGAAAAAATTATGTGCATTCAAATATGATTCATTTTTGTCAAAAATCTTTTTAAAAATGGAACTTAGTTTTTTAAACTAAATTGGATAAGTGCAACAAAAGTCCCATAAAAATGAATCACAAAGAAATTCAAAAACTTAATCACTTAAGAAAGATATTAAAGGATTGCATCCCGCAACTCTTGGCTTGGTTGCACAAACAACGGTGGTAAGGTAAATACACGATAGGTTCTATTTGGTTATGTCATTCTTTTATAATTTTTTCGGCACTCTTTATCCAAGACCCTATTTGGTCTTTCACTTTCATTATTTTTTGTCATGTTCAATGGGCATAAAAATGCAACTCCAGAAGATGGATCTTAGTTATCACCTTTATGCTTCAAGCTTTATTTTTGTCATGCAACATTTGCAAAAGAGATTTTTATGCGAGGAGATCTACCATGCTTCCTTTAATACTTACAATACTTGGTTTCCATCAAAAGAATCATATTTTTTTTTTAAATGTTTGGCTAATAAAATTTCGGTAGATATGAAAATCAAGTCAATCGGACGTTGGATGGAAAAATTATGTACATTCAAATATGATTCATTTTTGTCAAAAATCTTTTTAAAAATGAAACTTAGTTTTTAAAACTAAATTGGATAACTACAACAAAAGTCCCATAAAAATAAATCGCAAAGAAATTCAAAAACTTAATCACATATTAAAGGATTGCATCCTGCAGCTCTTGGCTTGGTTGCACAAACAACAATGTTAAGGTAAATACATGATAGGTTCTATTTGGTTATGTCATTCTCTTATATTTTTTTCAGCACTCTTTATCTGAGAGCCTATTTGGTCTTTCACTTTCATTATTTTTTGTCATGTTCAATGGGCATGGAAATGCAACTCCAAAAGATGGACCTTAGTGATCACCTCTATACCTCAAGCTTTATTTTTGTCATGCAACATTTGCAAAAGAGAGTTTTATGCGATGAGATCTACCATGCTTCCTTTACTTGAGATACTTACAGTACTTGTTATTGACCAAATCTTTAAGCTTAGTTTGAAAAAAGATAAGCTTCTAGGTTTTAATTTGGAGAAAATAGAGAAAAGGTAAGGTAAAAGGTAAGATAGGAGGAGGATATCTTTAAGCTTAGATTGAAAAAAGATAAGCTTCTAGGTTTTAAATTGGAAAAAATAGAGAAAATGTAAGATAAAAGGTAAGATAAGAGGAAGATTTGGAGCTTAATGTGGTATATTCACGTAGACTCTAACATAACCTTACTGTTATCTCAAGAATCGTGTTATTTTTAGTTTTAGCAGAGAAAATATAATAAGTTTTCAGTTCAACCGCCCATTTGACCTAATTCTTGAAAAAGCAAATGCCCAACAAATTTTCAAGCAAGAGTGAAATCTTCTTGGCGGGTGGCAATCCCTCCCTAAGGAATGATATTCTATTGGAGTTGGGATTTCGAGAAGGAAGCCTGCCAGTTCGGTACCTAGGGGTTCCCATTATCACTTCAAGAATCAATAAAGTAGACTGTTGTACCCTGGTCAATCGCATCACTGCTAGGGTTCAGTCTTGGACCCACCGCTTCCTCTCTATTGCTGGTCGGCTTCAGCTTATCAGGTCAGTTCTTCATGCTATACAAGCCTACTGGGCTAGTGTCTTTGTTTTACCTTCAGCTGTGATGGAACAGATAGAGAAAATATTTAGACAATTCCTATGGAAAGGTCCGGACCTAGGCAGGGGTGGTGCTAAGGTAGCCTGGGATGACGTTTGCCTTCCAAAGGATGAAGGAGGGCTAGATGTTAGGAGACTCCAAGATTGCAATAAAGCCTCCATGCTAAAGCATATTTGGATCTTGTTCTCCAACAAGGAAGCGCTATGGTGTAGATGGGTCCACTCCACGTTCTTAAAAAACAAGAATTTTTGGGTTGCTAGGAAGCCAACTTCTGGATCCTGGGCCTAGAAGAGCTTGTTGACCCTAAGAAGGAATTTCAGGATGGCCTTCTACTGGAAAATTGGCAATGGCCAAACAACCTCTCTGTGGTTTGACAACTGGCATCCTAGAGGGCCCTTGAACCTGTTCTTTTTAGACTCTCTTATCTATAGCTCAGGGCTCTCTAGACAAGCTTGTGTTGCTGACCTCTTCTCATATGCTGGCCAAGCTCTTAGGTTGGTGCTTCAATCGTGGGGGCAACCTCTTCCGACCCTGACGAATGACCCGGATCGTTGCTGTTGGCGAGAAAGCTTTTCGGGCCAATTCACTATGGCATCGGCATGGAACTTCATCAGGAAGAAGAGGACGCGGGTCCACTGGTACTCCTTTGTATGGGACAACACCATAGTGCCTCGATATCAACTCAATCTTTGGCTCATGGCCAAACGAAGGCTTCCAACCCAGGACCTCCTTTTGGCCTATGGTATTATTGGAAATGCTGACTGTGCGTTTTGCAAGAATGTGCCTGACTCTCTTGACCACTTGTTTTTTGACTGCTGTGTCACGGCTAGCGTTGCTTTCTTTTGGGCATCCAGATGCAATTTACCCTGGCGCAACAGAGGTTGGGGGGAAAATTTTAGATGGGCAACTACCTATTTGATGGGGAAAGATTTCTATAAGTGCATAGCCCGTTTTTCATTTGGCGCATTGTGTCATATCATTTGGAAAAATAGGAATGACATCATCTTTAGAGACCAGCTTCTCTCTATTCCGGCCATTAAGAACCACCTCTTTAAAGTGGTTCGAGACATGGCTATCACCTTCAGGAACGTCGAAGACAATTTCAGAAACAGAAGGCTGCAGAGAAGTTGGAGTCTAGACCCGATTATTTTCAATGGGGACCCGTAGGTCCTTGATCAGACGATGGCCTCCTCTTTGCTTTTGTCTCTACTTGTTAGCTAGTCGAGCTAGCCGTGCTTAGTTTTCCCTTGTTGTTGTAGTTGTTGTGCCGCCTATGCGGCTTTTGCATCTCGTCACCCTTCCACTTCTTTTGTTACTACATTTGGAGTGCAAGTTACTGGTGTCGAGATCTTTTTGTACATTTGGCTTTTCTTAATATATATCTTACCATTACCAAAAAAAAAAAAAAATTTCAACCAAAGGTACCATATTTTTCTAAAGTTCGGTTGGTAAGCTTATTAAGTTAATTGGACGTTGGACAAAAAAATTATTATAATCAAATTTTGGTCATTTTTGTTATAATCTATTTAAAAGGGAACTTACTCTTTTGAAATAAAATTGGATAAATGCAACAGAAGTCATATGATAAGATCTTGAAAACCATAAATAAATTTGAAAAATTAGCTACTAAGGATATTGAAGGAACTCCTACAGCTTCAAGTTTGGCTGCACAAACAAGTTGTGCAAGGTAATACACATTATGTTTTATTTTTGTGTTAATCATTTATATATTTTTTTCAACACTTTTTTATCCAAGAGACTATTAATCTTTCACCTTTTACCATTTTGTGTCATTTGCAATGTGCATGAAACTAAAACGCTAGAAAATGAAGCAACCACATTTGCCTGAAGCTCATCCATAGAAAATGCTACAAGTTTTATTTGTCATGCAATATGCTAAATATAGAGCTTTACGTGAGGACATCTGTCATGCTTATGTTTGTTGGGCATCTAATTCAGATATAGGCAACACTTTAATTATTGACCAAATCTTGAAGCTAAGATTCAAATAGAAAAAGTTAAGCTTCTTGGATATAATTTGGAGAAAATAGAGAAAAGCTAAAATAGGAGAAAGATTTGGAGCTTAGTTCAATTTGTCTAAATCTGATGACAAAATCAAATGGTATAACAACTGTTAAGGACTATGACCTTAAGCATGTTAAAATGATCTTAATCCAAAAGCCATCACCTTAAAAATTGTGTTGATTGTAGTTTTTACAAAGAAAATATCATAACTTTTCTCCATGATCATCCATTTAGCCTCATTATCAAAAAATGGAACTCCCAACTATTTTTCAACAAACGTACATATTTTTCTCAAAGATTGGCTAATAAGCTTTCCGTAGTTATAAAGTTTGGTGGATAAGCTTTCCATACATTAAAGTTCGGCTAATAAGGGCCCGCATAATAACCATTCTATTTCTGCTTCAAAAATATTTTTTGTTCCAAAAATAAGTTTGAAACAGAATCTATTTGGTAACGCAATTTTATTTTTCTATTTTTAGAATAAATTTTTAGTTCAAAAATAGGCTTGGAACAAAAAGAAAAAGTAAACATTTTCTACTTTTGTATTTCTATAGTTGGTTGCCCATTCATCACCACATATTGTCAATTGCTAGCCACCTATTGTCGTTCACTATCCACCGCTGCTACCAATCACTACCGATTGCTAGCCATCGACCCCATATTTACCGTCACTCGGGAGGGAGAAAATTTATGTCATTATCAAACAAATTTATATTTCGAAAATATAAATTTTGTGTCATTATTAAATATGTATATTCACTGAAAAACTCAATTTCTGGCAAAAACGGTTATTATTCACACCCCAAGCTTTCTATACATATAAAAATTGAGTCAATTGGATGTTTGACGGAAAAATGATGTGTCATCAAATCTTGGTCACTTTTTTTTGGTCAAAAATCTTCTAAAAGAAGGAAAATTAGTTTATTAAAATCAAGTTGGACAAGTGTACCAAAAGTCCTATAAGAAGGTCTTGGATGCCACGAAGAAATTGAAGGATTGTCTCCTACAACTCTTGATTTGGTTGCACAAACAACGATGTCTAAGATAATATACATCTCCGACCAAAAAATAAAACAAATATTACAGGTATAGACAACACTTAATTTTTGACCAAATCTTGAAACTTAGATTAGGTTATAATTTGGGGACGTAAGTTTTTTTTTTTTTTTGGGGGTCAAAATAAAGAAAAGTTAATATATGAGGAAGTTTTGGAGCTCAATGTTTTTCAATTTGTCCAAAATCAACAACCGAATAAAATGATTGTCAACCATGAACATATGACTTTGAGAGCTTTAATACGAATTTTAATCCAATAAAGCGGTACGTTCATATAGACTCTAACATAAGCAGACTACCATCTCAAGAATCGTGTTGATCGTAATTCTAACGAAAAAAATATCATGACTTTTCACCATGACCATCCGCTTGACCTAATCATCCAAAAAGTGACTTCCAACAATTTTTTTAAGTAGGTACCATAATTTTTTCAAAGTTTAGCCAATAAGTTTTTTGTAAAGGTAAAAATTGAGTCAATTGGACGTTATACAAAAAATTATATACAATCAAATCACAGTCATTTAAAAAAAAAAGTGAAAAAGGGAAATGGTTTCTAAAAAAAATTGAATAACTGCGCTAAAAAGTTCGATGAGAATCTATTTTATACTACAAATTTGAAAAATTAATTACTAATAAGAAGGATATTGAAGGATTTCCTCTTACAACTTTTGATTTGTCTGCACAAGCAATGTTATCTAAGGTAATACACAATACCTTGCATTTTCTTGTGTCATTCTTTTATTTTTATTTTTTAGGCACCCTTTATCCAAGAGCCCATTCGATCTTTGAATTTTGTAATTTTGTGTAGGGCATGGAATGCAACTTCAGAAGATGGACCGGAAGATCACCTGATTTTCTAAACTTTATCCCTGTCATGCAACATTGTCTAATATTGCTTTACATGAGGAGATCCACCGTGCTTGTAGACAACACACTTCAATTGTTGACCAAAACTTGAAGCTTCTATTAGAAAAAGCTAAACTTCTACGTTACAATTTGGAGAAAATAGAGAAAAGTTCATATAGGAGGAAGATTTTTGAGCCAAAATTGTTCAGTTTGTCCACATTCGACAGCTGAATTGAAAGGTATAATAATTATTAAGCACAACTATATAAACTTGAGGATATTAAAAAAAAAAATAATAATCCAATAGGGTGGTACATCATATAGATCCAAACCTAAACTTACCATCTCTTCGAGAATCATGTTGATTGTAGTTTTAACGAATTAAAGTCACAATTTTTCAACATGGGCATCCGTTTAACTTAATTCTCGAAAAAGTGAAATCCCAACGAATTTTCAACAAAACTACCATATTTTTTCAAAGTTTGCACGAACTCTCAGCATGCTCTGAATCATGAACTGCCCGGTCTCGCCAGGAGATTTGTGATGATAGTTTCTACAGGTATAAGCCTCTTCTCAATACTCTCACTAAAATTCCAGTGCGACGCTAACTACTAGTTCTCTCGATCATCCTATCGTCTCTCTACAATCTGCTGAAGTTCTACTTCTTGGAAGATGGCTTTTCCAGCTTCGGAGGGTCTCGAATGGAGCTGACTTGCGGGTAATGCTCCGATCTCTTAGACTGTGTGCTATTAGTTCACCGCAAAGTGGGTGTTGTAGTTGGCGGGAAAAATGGCAAAGTCGCCTTTTAGCTGCTTGGACTTCCATCGGGCTCTCTTGTCCTGGAACGAAATGGTCATCTTGGCTCCAATCACTCTTGCTTTGCAGCCCCAAATTTCTAGCAAGCTACAGCTTCTTCCGAGGCTCTTATCTTGATTTGGAATTGTCGCGACCTCTTTTTTTTCGGCGCCCGCAGTCGGGTACGAGTAGACCCGTTAAATGGGTGGGTCGGGTCAGGTAATAAATGGTCCGACCCAAATCGACCCATTTAACCCGTTTATAACCCGTTTATTGCAATGCAAAAATTTTGACCCATACCCGACCCGACCCATATCCAACCCATACCCGACCCATTTAATTAAACTTAATTTATTATATATATAGATATATATTTAAAAAATGGTATTGCTAAAATAATTTTATACAAAACAAATTTAATGGATAATTTTTATAATTTTTAAAATAATTATTTTTTAAATAAAATTTTAATTATTTTAATTTTTTAAATGTAACTTTTCTTTTTTCTTTCTTTGGCCGGCCATCGGCCACGATGATGGCTGGCGGCTAGCCACGGCGAGCCTCGAGCTTACCTAGCTCGCCAACGCCGGCGAGACTCGAGCTCGCTAGCGTCGGGCAAGCTCGAGCTCGCCAGATGTCAGCGAGGCCTCTGCCTCCCCAGATTCGGCGAGCTCGAGGCTCGCTGGCGTCAGGCGAGGCTCAAGCCTCGCCGATCTGGTGAGCCTCGAGGTCGCCTGGCCGGTCGCCGGCCATCGCTATGCTGGTGACCGGAGGAAGAGGAAAGAAAAAAAGAAGAAAGAAAAATAAATAAAAAAAGAAAAGAAAAATAAATGGGTTGCACAACCCATCTTTAGACTTTAATGGGTTTGTAAATGGGTACCCATTTAAGACCCATTTATTTTAGTTCTTTTATTTTTAAAACCCATCAAGGTACCTTATTTCTCAAGGTTTGACCTATTAACAACCCATTTATGCTTAAATTGGTCCATAAATGGGTTGCACAACCCATTTAACACCTCTAGGTACGAGCGCCTAAGGAGGCTAATGGCTCGGCTGAAATTGTTAAGCCCGGACTCTCCCAAGTCCACCAATTCACGATTTTAATAGTCTAAGTTTTTTAACCTGTAAATCAATTTTTAAAATGGAGTCACACTAATCGATTTGGGATGGGTTGATTAGAAACCCAAGTGAAGTATCGGGAGAAATACTCACTCCTGCGCAACCAGAGAAATTAGGATCGGGGACTTGATTACACTAATCACTAATGCCCTTTCGGTACCTAATATTGTTTAAACCTTGAGGTTTTTTGGATGTTTGAGGGATTTTCCATGCATTTTTTAGAGGAAAATTTTTTTAAGTCTTCTTCTAATTTTTGGACATAAAAGGGATTTTTTTTTGATTTTTTGATATTTTTGGAAAAATACAAGCCTTTTGGCATTTTTTGAATTTTTTGGCTTTTTTTTTTGGATTTTTGGCATTTTTTGGAAAATATGGAATATTTTTTTTAGGAAAATAGAAATTTTTTGGAAAATAAAATATTTTTTGATTTTTTGGAAAATAAAATATTTTTTTATTTTTTTATATTTTTCGAAAATAAAACATTTTTTATTTTTTAAATAAATTATTTATTTATTATTTATTTATTTAAAATAAAAATTTAAAAAAAAACCTACCGGGTTGGATCCGTGGATTGGGTCCAACCCGGCGGGCGACTCGAACAAGGATAGGCCCGCAACGCGGGCCTGACTCAGATTTTTTTGTCTGTTTTCTTTTTTAAGCGTAAAAGCCCAATATCTATTTTTTTGCCCACTTCACAAAAATTCTAGCCCAACGCAACTCAGCCCATGTATGCATAAAAACAGCCCATACAACCAGGCCTAGAGGGCCCGAACAGAGAGAAACCCTACCCGGATGGGGGTTTCGCCCGACCCGATTCAGACTCGGCAAGCGCCTTTCTCTGCTCGAGTCTTCGCGACGCAGGTGAGGGCGGCTGAGGCGTCGCTAGGCGGGCCGGCGGTGACGACGGCGACGACAATGGCGACGAGTTGTTCAACGGCGTTGGGGTACAGCGGCTGGCCGTTCAATGGGGAGTAGCGTCGATGGCATCGGGGGTGGACAGCACAGCGGCGTTCGACAACGTGCCTCGGCGAGGCAACGGTGGCGGGCGACGGCGACTCTCACGCGGATTTCCAGGTCTACGCCAAAATCTTGACCCTTCTTCCTCCGCTCTTCACTCACTCAGATCTGGATGGTGTCGGGGCACGACTCGACAGGGCATCGGGGCTGATGCTCGGTCACAGCAATGGCGTCGGGGGGATGGTAGTGAGCTTTTGTGCTTAGATTCGGTCCTCTCTCCTCCTCGCTCGAGTCCTTATCTCGCAGATCCAGAGCTCCCTCTTCTTTACTCCTCCCTCCGGCGAGACCCAGATCCGAAGCCGCAAGTCCTCGGCCCCCCTGAAGTCTCTCAGTGGGGTGTCCAAGGGTCGCGACTTCGATCTCCTCTGCCTCTCTCTCCCTTCATGTGTCTCTCTGGCGGAACCTCTCCCTCTCAAACTCACCTTCTTGCGAATCGGGGTTCGCTTGCAGCCAGCCTCCCCCGATGTCTCTCGGTGGGAGGTTGTTTAGCTTGCAACCCGATCCTCCGCCCTCTTGGCTTGCTCTTCGATTTCCCCCTTGAAGTCTCTCAAAGGGAAGATTTCGGAGTTCGCTGCATGCCCTTTGCAGTCTTTGGGAGAGGCCTATTTATAGGCAAGGGGGCAACCGGTCGACGGAGCTTTGACTACCAGTCTTTGCACGCTGAATGGCCTTTGCCGGCTGAACCGGCGTCCCGTCCGACGAGTTGGCTCTAGCTAGGCCGCCTCGCATTGAAGACACATCCCTTCCGCCTGTAGCGTCGTACGTCACAATCCTCTCCTTCCTTCCGACGTCGCGCGCGTCCGGCCTCCGGTGCGTGCTGCTTATTTGATCGGGGAAGAAGACAACAGAGGAAGAAGACAAGCAGGGAGGGTCGGCCCAAGAAAAAAGAAAGAAAATGGGCCTAGGGGCCCACGCAAAAGAGAAAAGGGGGCTGGGTCTTGTGCCCAGCCCCAATGAGTTGTTGTTTTTTTTTTTTCCTTTTTTAGTTTGTTTTTACTGATTTTTTTTTGTTGTTTTTGTTATTTGTTATTTATTATCTGAAAAAAAGGAAAAAATAAAAGAAATTAAGGCCTAATTAATAACCTAATCAAAATTTAGGTGTCAACAGGAATCTTAGATGGACCCTAATGACCTCGACTTAGCCTCTTCTGAAGCTCTCGCTCACTCTCCCACAAATAATTACCTACAATTTAACTAGTAATTTCGATGGGTTAGGATTAGGGTTAGGGTTTGCTTTTTGGTCCTAAATTAGCCCCGGTTTGTCAGTTTGGGTTAAGAACAAAGGGCCAACAATGTCCTATCTTATGGCCTTTTCTTATAGGATTTATTCGGCAGATCTCGGCCAATTTATAATAAATTAGTGTCACGTTAGATTTTCTTGTAAGATAAATACTCTATAATTTTCAAGTGAATGATTTTTAAATAATGTGATAATTAGGTGATTAGAAAAAAAAAGAGAAGTTATGATATTCAAGCCAACCCAGTGAAAAAGTCATTTTTCTGGAAAAAAAAAAAAGCAACATTCAGATTTTAAATTCAAGGAAGGGCGTCTTTTATTTTGATGAATTCTTGAATGATGGAAGTGGTAAGGGTACATACACGTTAAACAGGCCATGCCAAAATGACTTTTCGGCCCAGCTCAAACAGTCGAGTCTTGAGTTTTCTAGGCTCAGTCTATAGGCCCAGCCGAAGAAGGCAAAAGGCTTGGACTAAAAAACTCGATTTGGTCCGGGAGGGTTGGGCTTTTAGCCCAAATTTTTAATAATTTTGTTTCCAGAATATTATTATTTTTCAATTTCAAATCTCGCATATGCAATTACCAAGTAGCTAACATAAAAATTATTCAAGATTCACAAATTCATCAGAGCAAACAAAATTGTCTCGTCTCAATTTTAACCTGGCATAACTTTTAATCACCCAAATGAAGTTTGAAGGTTAATTTCATATACATACACACGCACACACATTTACTTTAGAGGTTATATAGATAACAAATTAATTATCTTTATATTCTGGTCTTATATTTTCAAAGTTTGCATTGTCTATTTTTGAAATACATTGGGGTGATCTAGGCGAAACTTCATATCGGCTTGATTACTCGCCCAAAGATTAGCCCAGTTGTACTCGAACTCAAAAATTTAGGTTTGATTTTAATTTCGAGACTGCCCAGGCATCTTTTGCACCCCTAGTCAGTGAGAACACATATCGCCCTCAAGAATTTCAATTGATCTCAAATACCCAATTTCATCTACTTGAAGAAATGAAATTATAGAATTGTCATTTCAAAATGATAAAAATGATGGATTTATCAATTTCAATAGTAAATCACATGAAGAAGATCTTTCATCTTAGGGGTATCCTGCAATTCTTTTTAGTTTCACAAATCACATTAATCAAACAATGGTGCAAGAGGAACTCAATCTATTTGTTCAGCGAAAAATCAACTATGAGAAAAGCATTTTTTCCACTGTCCTCTATTTGGTATCAACTGGGGGAATAAGCAAATGCAAACTATTTTTTTAATAACACAAGCCTATGCTTAGATTTCTAAAAACGAGCTTGTTTTCCTAAATAAATGAGTGTGGCAAGATGCACATGTTCCCAATAAAATATCCAATAATTATGTGTCATTCGGCGGATACTAGCCATTGGTACCTACCCTAACAACGGTTGATTTGAGCCCCTTTTAAACACCTACCTTTTAGCCAGGCTTGACCAAATTTTCACAAAAAAAAATGAACTTTGTAGCAATTTCGAGTGGAGGATACATTTCGACGTCCAATTTATCCAAATTGGATTTGCCGGTTCACTGGACATTGCAACTTTTAATAATAGTCATTCAGTTCGTAGAGTCCGGACAAAATTGTGATTTTCATAAATCAAGTCATGAGATCGTAGGCTTTCCTATGTCTTGCGAAGGATTGCGGCTTTTCATGCTCAAATGTTGGGTCGCATGCGTTCCAGGGCACAAAAATTGGGTCGATCTATTCGACCCGTGCCATTGCCCGGTTGGTGGTTCTAGGCCAGCTTGCACCGTCCCTGGCCCACACTCATTGGTGTTGGGCCAAAACGAGCCCAGAGCGGGCCCAGTGCTTGTTCAACCTGGTCTGGCGGCTTGAGCGCAATGGATAGGTTCGAATGGACCTGTCTAACCCTATTCGGGCCTTTCCCAGCCCAATTTGGGCTGGCTCGCCCAGATGAAGTTTGAAGGTCAATTTCATATTTTTATGATTCTGCAGGTTACGCAAATAACAAATGACTTACCTTTATATTTTGATCTTATCTTTTCAAAATTTAGATGCATTTTCTATTTTTAATATACATTGGGGCGATCTAAGAAAAAACTCAGGCCGGCCCAAATACCTGCCCAAAGAATGGCTCAATTGAACTTGGGCTCGAAAATTTAGGTTAGATCTGAGTTTTTAGATTGTCCGGCATATTTTGCACCCCTAGTCGACGAGAACACATGCCGCACTTAAGAATTTCAATTGATCCCAAATACCCAATTTCATCTACCAAAATAATAAAATTATAGACTTGTCATTATCTATTTATTTATTTTGGTCAGAATAGACTTGTCATTTCAAAATGACACACATAGATATATATATATATACACACACAGAGATACTCCCACACACGATACAACACCTTTACCTCCTTCCATCGGTAGAAGTAATCAAAAGACACCTCCTGAACTAGAAATTAGTGGTTTAGATAATAGATCAGGGATTTCCAGGCCAGTTTATCAACAAAACCAGCCTGAACCAGTCTTAGAAAATACAGATTCCCCTCATCATTCTCCTACTTATTCTCAAATGATAGATGCTGAGTTTAATGTTTTAGAAAAACATTTTGAACCAAACAAAGCTTTTCTTAATGAAGAATTTAATTCTGAAGACAACAAACAAATCAGAGAATGGTTCTTCAAAACATTTGCTAACAAAGCAAAAGACATCAAACAAAAATATTACGACTACATATACGAATATGAAGTCCATATATTCTTTTTTGATTGGTTAGAAGAACAATTCCTTGAACCAAAAGAAATAATTGTTTTAGATCATCATTATAAGTGGAAACTTGATAATGGTGAAATCATAGAATCCAATCATCCACCCCTTAGAAGAATAAAAATACAACATGGAGAAAGTGAGGTTACAGCTACTCATTTTAGGCTTCCAGATCAAGGAGACTTTCTTTATACTCACAAAGTCGTTAAACAAAACAATTACACTAATCAACATTTGGCAACCATAGGGAAACAGTTGAATAGGATAGAATCCACCATTCAGAATCCTACTCAACTCATCACACCACAAGTTGACACTTTCAAAAAACCCATTTTCAAAGCCTTTGAATTCCCAAAAAACCTTAGCCTGGAGTTTGCCAAAGCCATAGAACAAAAGAAAAAACTCATAGGAAAAGCAAAGCTAGAACCTACTCCTATTATAGACACCCCTAAATTCCAGAATCTTATCATTAAAGACACCCTTGACCAACCCACTATCAGTACATTGACCAAACAATTTGGTGACTCTGATAATGAATCGGTCACTGAAATTAATAGACTTAATTGGAGACAACCTCAGAAACTTTATTACAGTAGAGCTACTCCACCTGACATTGCCCAAGAAGAATCATCACAGAAAATACAAAATAAATACTCTCCCGACGCCATCTATGAATGGAATATAGATGGTGTTGCCGAAAGCAATATCATGAATATTTTAAATAACATGGTAATGCTTGCCAATGCCTACAAAACCCAGCAAGATGTTTCTGATCATGCTGTTGCTAATCTTTTAGTAGCCGGATTTACTGGACAACTAAAAGGTTGGTGGGATAACTATTTGACTGATGAACAAAGAATACAAATTTTAACTTCCTATAAAATTGATGACTTTGGCCAACACATGGGTGATGATCAAGGTCATCTTATCCAAGATGTGGTCAATACTCTTATCTATTCCATTTCACAACACTTCATAGGAGACCCTTCACATATTAAAGATAGGAACCAAGATCTCTTATCCAACATGCGTTGTAAATCCTTAGGAAAATTTAGAGAATACAAGGAACTCTTCCTTTAAAGGGTTCTTATCAGACCTGATTGCAATCAACCCTTTTGGAAAGAAAAATTCTTAGCAGGTTTACCCCAAATTATAGGTGACCAAGTTAGAGATAGAATTAGAGAAGAATACAATGGCCAAATACCTTATGATCTTCTTTCTTATGGAGAAATAGTCTCTTATGTTTACAGACAATGAACCCAAATGTGTAATACTATAAAATTGCAAAGACAACTCAAGGAAGAACAATCTCTTACCAATAGAAGTCTAGGAGATTTTTGTGCTCAATACGATCCCTCTTATAATGAAAAAACAAAACCTAAATGTAAGGGAACTTGTTCTTCTGAGAAAGAAACAAAGAAACATCACAACAAACCTCCACCTCGTAGGAATAAACAAAGACACCAGAATAACCAAAATACATTGCATATTGATAGGAAAATTTTTAAAGACATCAAATGCTATTCTTGTGGTAAAAAAGGTCATATTTCAAAATATTGTAGGATTAATAAAAAATTAAATGAACTCTCTCTTGATAACACTACTCTTAATCAGTTAAACAACATCTTCATAGAAAATGGTGATACTTCTTATGACGAACTTCTTGAGGAAGAAGGTCTTCATATCAATGAAATAGATTCCTCTTCTGATTCTGATTATGAAGACGCCTCTTCTGAAAAACCCGTTCCTGAAATAAATATGTTAACAAAAGAAGAAGAATTCCTCCTTAGCACTGCTGATAAAATTACCGACCCAGAAGCCAAGAAAGAATACCTAGATAGATTACATTCTTCATTGAATATTACCTCCAAACCCAATACTTCATACAATTTAAAAGACATTTTAAATAGAAACAAAAAATCCCAGTCTAGATCCGTTAATATTAATGATCTCCAAAATGAAATCAAACAACAAAAACTTGAAATTCAAGCATTGAAAGCAACACAATTAGAAATGAAAAAAGAGATTTCTGACACAAAATCTCTTGTCATAAAAGGAAAGACAAATTTAGAAGACCAAAATGAAATCACCAAGTACTTGGACAATCCGACCCCTTCCTTATGTTATTAACAGAAATAACATCTAGAAAATGGATAATAAATATTATGATAAAAATTAACAATGAGTTTATTATTGAAACAACAACACTCTTTAATACGGGAGCAAGCCTCAATTGTATCAAAGACGGTATTGTTCCAACAATATACTTTGATAAACTTCGAATCCTTAAAATCAGCCTCAGGTGATAAACTTAATATCCAATACAAATTACCAGAAGCCTTAATAATAAAATATCAAATGTCTTACAAAACATCTTTTCTTTTAGTAAAAAATATGAGGCAACAGGTAATTCTTGGAACACCTTTCATACAATTAATACAACATTTTACAGTTACCAACGAAGGTATTGAAACCCATGCTCTAAACAAAAAAATCACCTTCAACTTCATAACAAAACCACAGAAGAGAAGCCTAAATATTTTACAAGAACATTCGATTTCAGAAATAAATTGCCTTATAATAGACAAAGAAAATCAGCTTGAATTCTTAAAAGAAGACTTAGAGTTCAAAAGAATAGAAGAAAATCTGATAAAACCAAACATCATAGAAAAAATAGCTTCCCTACCAAACCACATAGAAAAGACTATATGCTCAACTCTACCCAATGCTTTTTGGGAAAGAAAGAAACATATCGTTGATTTACCTTATGAACAAGCATTTTTTGAAAACAAAATACCTACCAAAGCCCGCCCAACACAGATGAATTAAGAAGTCTTGAAATTCTGTCAAGCAGAAATACAAGATCTCTTGAATAAAAAAACTCATAAGAAAAAGCCAATTACCTTAGAGTTGTTATGCTTTTTATGTCAATAAAAATGCTGAACTAGAAAGAGGAGTTCCGAGGCTTGTTATTAATTATAAACCTCTTAATACAGCCCTTAGATAGAAAAGATATCCTATACCCAATAAAAAAGATTTGCTAAACAGACTCTGTAGATCAAAAATATTTTCAAAATTTGACATGAAATCAGGATTTTGGCAAATACAGGTCAGTGAAAAGGATAAATACAAGACATCTTTTACAGTTCCATTTGGCCAATATGAATGGAATGTTATGCCATTCGGCCTAAAAAATGCTCCTTCAGAATTCCAAAGAATTATGAACGAGATTTTCAATCCTTATTCAGAATACATCATAGTTTATATAGATGATGTTTTAGTTTTTTCTTCCAATATAGAACAACATTTTAAACATTTATCTACTTTTATAAAAATAATCATACAAAATGGTCATGTAGTCTCTCCTACTAAAATTGCACTTTTTAAAACCAAAATTAGATTCTTAGGCCATTACTTCCATTTAAACACCATCACTCCCATAGAAAGATCAATCTCTTTTACTGATAAATTCCCATATGAGATTAAAGACAAAACTCAATTATAGAAGTTTTTGGGTAGTCTCAACTATATTTTAGATTTCTCTCCCAATATAAATATCCTTTGTAAACCTTTACATCAAAGGTTAAAAAAGGATCCTCCACCCTGGACTTTTATTCATACAAACATTGTCAAACAAATAAAAATGCATGTGAAAGATATACCATGCCTACACCTAGCTGATCCTTCCGCTTTCAAAATAGTTGAAACAGATGCATCAGAATTAGGATATGGTGGCATTCTCAAATAGGTCAAAAACAACAACGAACAAATTGTTAAGTTTATATCAAAACATTGGAATTCCACTTAACAAAATTATTTGACAATCAAAAAAGAAATACTTGCTATAGTTTTGTCTATATCAAAATTCCAAGGAGATTTATTAAATCAAAAATTTATCTTACGAATTGATTGCAAATCAGCCAAAGACATTTTACAAAAAGATGTTTTAAACATTGCATCAAAATATATTTTTGCCAGATGGCAAGCCATACTTTCAGTATTCGATTTTGACATAGAATTTATAAATGGTTCTTCAAATTCATTGCCTAATTTTCTCACAAGAGAATTTTTATAGGGAATACCAATATGCCAAGATCCAAAAAAGACAAAGACAAAGGCAAAGGCAAAGCCACTGCCGAACCTTCCAACACACCACCAAAGCCGAAAGGGTTAACATCTGTCAAAACATGGCTTGAAATGACAAAAGAAAATCAGTCATTCTTACACCAAACACCTATGAAAATAGAACATATATCATCTGATCCCACACTAGCCTTTAAACAACTAGCCGATATGATACCAAAAGAAACAATTCAGTTACTTGCTCAGTCCTTACAAAACACAGCAAAAAAGGAGAAATCCAGTGCTATCGAGGTAAGTAACAATCCTTCCCCGATTGCTACACAAAAGCAAGCAGAATACAAAAGAAATTCGAATGAGGTGGTTATTAGGCCACATGCAACCCCTCAATCCCAAAAATCAAAAATTTTCCCCAAAACATCATTTTAGAAAATATTAACTGTAGAAGATGGATTCTTTGACAAAGATCAAATCTTATTTGCCAAAAACATCTTTCCAAAAAATTGGTTATTCAGACCACACAATACAAATAAAACCCTTGCTTATTACGAGCAAATTTTAGTGGAAACAGATTTAGCAAGACTTACCCACTTTACTGACAAAAACGATACATAAAACATTATGTACTCCACTATTTCCATCAATAAAGTCATACACCCCTCACACTAGGGAACTTCACCTTATACACCCAGAAAATTCCAAACCAGGCTTACCCAAAGCCTACCATACTCCTCCTCATATTCATACTGGGACTACCAACAAGCTTGGTGGAACGTTTTCTTTAGACAAAATACAAATTTCCAACACACATGGTTGTTATTCTTCAAGGATAACTTCCTAAGACAAAGCCTACCAAACTGCTTTGACTCTTGGTGGGATCTCTTTGGTCCTTTGGACATAATACTACATCCCACAGTCAAACAAGGTTACAAGATTTTCAGCGAAAACTTCGTACCAACACCGCATGATATAAGGTTCCCATACCTTATGCATTTCTTTATAATATTCAGAATCTCCTGGGTAACAGCATGGGGATTTGAATACAATACATCCACAAGACCTGGTGTACCAGTACTTGTCCGTAAATACAAAACAAAATGGTAGGATGGATTCAATAGATTTGAACAAGGATCTGAAGCTGCGGTTAAAACATGGCTAAATAGCCAGAAAACCCAAATAATCGCATCCCCATCAAATACATCATTCTTACAGGAAAAATTCATGGCAAGTGTAGCACTTGCAGCAGTCCAAAACAAAGAGGAATACTGCAACATCCTCAGGACAATGCTCTCAGAAGCGGAAGAATCACAATGTGGACCTTCCAAATCTCAATACAGTCAAGATGGATCCTCCCAGTCACATCACAGTGGAAACACTAATGAAGACGACTGCTACGGGATCAATCTGGACAGAGATTAAAATTCAAAGACATCACATGCAGATACTATTACAAGCGGCGCAAAGGCTACACACTGGAGCGTAGTAGACATACACTGTTCACTGTTCACTATTCACTTTACACTGTTCAGCATTGTAGCACTTTCACTGTAGCACCATCTATAAATACACCCTCTCGACATAAAAGAAGAGGACCTCAAAATTTTCCAGATTTCTCTCTTCTTCTCTCTCTCCCTCTCACTTGTAAACCATCCTCTCTTCCATCTCCATCCTCATCTCTTCCATCTCCAAGCTCTCTTACCTTGTATCCCCTAGTTTCAAAGTAAGTTAGTTTTCATATACATAGTTTTATACAGAATTACCAACTACATGATAGTTGGTTAACCATTTCTTGTAATACAAACATCAATACTCCCTAGAGTGCGGATTACCGCCCTAGTGGATGACTTGATGCTTTAGTTTTTGCATCCTTCTTTTTTTTGGTGAAACAGTTTCCGCATCCTTCAATACATGTAATTTCAGCTTTTCAGCTTTTTATAATATAAGTTCATACCACCTTCATGGTTGATTTTTGTTTATGCATACTCTTACTTTATATTTTATATATTGCTTTCGGTCTTTATATTATTTTTAATTCTCGCGATTTTATTTAAGTCATTTACTTTCTTGTCCTTATACATCATTTCCTTTTAGATACATCCTTCCCTGCTTTCATATAGATCTGTTAATCTCTTATACTTCATTGTTCTCTCATATAGTACTTCGATCTTAACCCCTTTATGGTATTAGAGCCAGTGGAAAGGTATAGATAGTCTTTGTAAGAACATACACTTAGATGGAGAGCCATTTGTTGGCATCCTTCTTGTTTCTACAGAGTGGTCTAGGCAGTAAGTCCCTGTGTGGCTGTTAGACTGTTGGTTTAGCTCTGTAACGGTTTTGAAGAAGGGTTAGTTCCAATCTTAAGTATGAGCTTACATAAAAGATCTACATCTTCCTCTAGTTCTCTATCACAGATGGACTCAGATCCAAGTCCTATACATAGAGAAGAAGTAAGGATAGAAGATTTCAACAAATCTATAGAAAATTGGGAAATTCCTAAAATACAACTTAAGGAAATATACAAGCAATCAAAGTTGAAGTTTTTCAAAAAAATCAGACTATGTCATATCCACCGAAGAAAGAGATGTTCCTCTTTCCAATTCCTATGAAAAAATACATCTTTTGAATAAAGAGTCCATCCAAAAGCATAAACAAAAATACAATTACATTCATATAGGACTAGTCCAAGTAGGAGTCAAACCTCTTATATGACGAATTTACCAATTTCAATAACTCGGATGGATGCGGAATGTACACATCCAATTCTCACGAAAAAGATCTTTATCTTAGGGTTGTCCTGCATTGCTTTCAAGTTCAATAAATCACGTTAGTCAAGCAACGGCGCTAGAGATACTCTGTCTGTTTGTCTTGCGAAAGATTAGATGTGAAAAAAGCATTTTCCCGTTGCCTACTTTTTGGTATCGATTGGTGAATGAGTAAATGCAAACTATTTTTAAGTAACAAGAGCTAAACGCTTAAATTTCTAAAAATGAGGAACTTGTTTTCCTAAATATTTAATTGAGGGTGGCAAGATTCACAAGCGCATGATGAAAAATCCAATTAATATGTGTCATTTGGTAGATACTAGCCATTTGTTACCATTCTGACAGTGGTTGATTCGACCCCCTTTTGAACACCTACTTTTTAACTAAGACGTACAAATTTTCACCACAAAATAAACCTTGATACAATTGCGAGTGAAAGGGTATGTACAACATCCAATTTATCCAAATTGAAATGTCGAATAACTAGACATTGCGAGTTTAATAATAGCCATTTAGTTTGTAGAGTCTAGATAATTGTGATTTTCATAAATCAAGTGATGAGATCATAAAAATCTGATCTGAAGCTTTCCTCTGCCTTGAGAAGCGAAGACATTGCGGCTTTTCATCTTGATTGTACATTTAGCCCAATTCGTGGAAATCCAAGATCTCGACACTTTCTATATATCAAACCTCATTCTCAAATGTTAGGTTGCGATTGTTTCAAGGCACAAAAATCGAGTCGATGGGTCCGACAACTCTCATGTACAAGCTGATCGTATTCGTTGTACACTCCCAAGTAGAAAGCTAATCGTGGTCAAGGTTCAGTCATAATTATAAACGCAAAAAGAACATTGAGATACCGATAGATGGCCATTTTAGGTTTTAGAATTCAAAGACTTGCAAGTAGTGAAAATAAGGTTAAGAAATTTCGAAGTCTTTATAATTAGAAACTGTCTAGTCTACCCTTGATCCACATGTATTCCTTACTATAGTGACATGCACATTAAAGGAGAGAAAAGGCTAAACAAGAGTTTCCCTACACTTATTTGGAAATTTCTTTTCTGCTATGGTATTGCTATGGTTGGCATGAACCATATGTAAACTATATACATGAATATTTTCTGGGACCCCAACCTTCCTTTCGGACCATATCAACAGAAATAGTCATTAGGACAGCATTATGCTGCAACTGGCAAAAGGCCGTTATGCCTGAGTAATGCGTCAAGTGAAGGCTCACGTCCTCGAAATTCAATGAAAACCTGGGTAGAGCAAAATTGGCACATTGAGAACGTCCAGTAAAACTAACCAGATTGTGTAAATAATGAGTATGTCATGCAAAATTACAACTTCCGAACCTGGAGTGGATGTTTTCCACCTCCAAGAGCAAGAATAGTCTCTCGAAACCTTTGGCCTGTTTCTTTGAGAGCCTGTCGACCACGCTCCAGAGATCATGATAAAAACCAACAATTAACATATTTAAAGGAGCTTCATAATGAATAGTAGTGGACAGGACAAGAAGACTGCCCGTGGGCAATGTTTTCAGAAAAGTTGTTGATGACCTGGCATGATGTTGGAGGTAAGGTTGTCTAAGAAGATTGTATACAGAAAATAAGAGATTCTAATATCGCCCAGAAGATTACGTATGTTAAGCCATGGCTTTACTATGGAAAGACAGATATTTGGAGTATCAAAACTTGGCACGGAGGGATACTTAGGGTGTGTTTGTTTCACGGAAAACTCAACGATAAAGGAAAATGCTTTCCGGGAAAGCATTTTCCAAGAATACGGTTTGTTTTCCTTTGTTTGGCGATGTATAATTGAAAATGTTTTCTGCTGTTTGTATTCCATTAAAAAATAATCACACTTCATCATAGGAAGAAAAATGAAGAAGCAAAAACTCACTGGCCATCCTTGTGGCTGGTGACGAGTGAAAAATAAGCAAAAAGAAAAAAAGAAGAAAAAGAAGCAAATTTGAATTTTTTTATTTTTATTTTAAATTTTTTTTCCAAATTTTAATTTTTTTTTAAAGTAAAAAATTCAAATTCAATTTTTTTTTTTTAAAATATATTTTTATAAGAATAATTGTTTGTAAACCAAGCATCAAATCTAAGCTTTGGTAGATTCGGAAAACGTTTTCCGATCCTTTCAAAGGGAAAATCATTTTCCTAAATTTAAGCTTTGCTAGGAAAACATTTTCCGTTGACTAGAAAAATGTTTTCCATTGACTCATTTTCCTAAGCGACCCAAATGCCGGAAAATGAGGAAAATGTTTTCCCCAAAAATGTATTTCACGAAACAAACGCACCCTAGAGTTTGATTGGTAATCATTCTACTCCTAGAAAGAATTTCTAATTAGAAATAATTCTTTTGATTTTGTTCTCAAAAACAAATTCTAAACATTTGAAGACGTTTGGTAACCGTTCAAAATTTTTATTTCCGGGATAGAATTGTATTTGGCACCATTCTCAAAATTTCTAATCTAAATAATTTTCTTTTAATTTTTTAATTTTTTTCCTTTCTTTTATCTTCTTCCTTAGCTAGTCGTCGGCCTTGGGATGACTAGCAAACTTGTCGGAGTGTCGTTAGTAGTTGGGTGAGGCTTGGCCAAGTCCTAGCTAGGCGGGGCAAGGCTCGACCTTGCCTAGATTTGTCGATATCAAGCTTGCCTAGTTGCCGACGACCGAAATTTTTTCTTTTATTTTTTCTTCTTCTTTCCTTCTTGTTTTTCTTCCTTTTCTCTTCTTCTTCCACCACCAACTAGCTCGATTTTGGAATTGTTCCTAGGAATAAAAAATTAACTTTTTTTTTTACTTCTCGATTCTACTCCAAATCTATTTTTAAGAACAAAATATTTGTCAAACGGATTTATGTTCCAAATTTACTCCCGAGAAAAAAAGAACTAAATCAAACACTATTTGGTTGGTTGCCAAACGCACCCTTAAGTACCATTTACGAATGTGACACTTAAGAATAACTTTTTTTGAAAAATGAGATATTTGAGTGTCAAGTCTGGCGAAAGTGGTCAGAAATCCTACATAGCAATTTTTTAATAATAAAACTCACTTATGTGGCATGCTGGAGAGCTGATTCAATGAACGAAGAACAAAAATGACGTCATTTTTTTTAAAATTTTAATATAAATGTTAATTAAATTAATATATTTATATTTATATTTAAAAAAAAAAAACAGAGGAGTAGGAGGAGGAGGCATTAGAAGGCAAGCACTAAGCCCTTGCCACCGCCTTCCCACCGTCGTTGGGAAAGGTTGGCAATAGTGGGGGAAAGGTCCGATAGGGTCATTGGGCCCTAGCTAGGGGCTGGTGTTCCTAATTGACTAGTGGCAAGGGCCTACATGCCCTCATCATTTTTATAAATAGATTTAGTTTTTAATTTAATATAATTAATATTTATATTGATTATATAACCACGTCAACAAAATGATGTTGTTTTTACACTTGTCTAGTCACGTCATTATGCAAAATGTCGTTTTGCACTTGCCTTGCCTAAAAATCATCACATTGGTATTTTGGCAGAATTTTTTCACCATTAGCACTTAATTGATCTATTTTACTTAGATTTTGACATTTAAGTGTTACTTTTGTAACTTTTGGTACTAAAGTGTCCCCCGTGTCAAGTTTTGGCACTTTAGGTGTTCTTTTGCCCCTTACTATGATGTGCTATCAATGATCCAAGGGACCTTTGCATAAGACTTGGGTTTCATCATCTATAAAGCATCTAATGAGCTTCCTAGTCAATTGCTTACTTCCTCCTTCTTTGATCTCATGGAAAACAATCAATTTTGCTAAACTTCTAGAGTGACTAGACCACACTAATGCATAACAAAGGGATCACATTGGCTTGCCATTAGAGCTAAAAGGAAATAAGCCATGCATTGGGGTTGAAGGAGAAGAATCAAACAACATTGTTGTTGGGGGTGTGGTTCATACTTCCTATTACTAAAGGGCTTTTATAGTATAAGTGTATATGTTATTGATAGTTTGAGTTTGTGCCCATGAATAGTTACTAGGAGTATATAATCTCCTTCTCTTATAATTGAGGATTGTAACAAAGATATATGATGTGCTAATTATAATGAAATCCTCTACTGGATATAATCTTAATTTAAAGGTGAACTTGGATAAATTTTTGTGTCTTGAATTCTTTTCCTTATTTTTATTCTCTATTAACTCATGATTGCGCACTAAATCCCAACAATTGTGCTACACTAGTCCAAAGAGTTCAGCTACGCAATGTAATAGGTCTGGGCTCTTCCTAATGTGTACACTTGATAGAGACCCATGGACATAAGTGGCTAAGCATACAGAGTATGTAGACCATTAGGTTTGACTAGGCTTCCACTCTTTGCTTGGATATTCCAGGATTACTCATCACCAGTCCATTTGGGGAAGAAAAAGCAATGTCACATGTTTATTACTATGGTTAATACTATGAAAAATCTCAAACTAGTACATCCATAATAAATTTACTCAAAATTAATTTTTTGACCATAAAAAATATCAAACTTATATACTTGTGACAAATTTATCCTCTATTAATTGTAAAATTTCACCGTCAAATTTTTGAATTGGATGACACGTGACAATTGACCGATATACTAGTTTAAAGTTTTACCCTCTATTGGTGAACTAATTTGTGATATTTCATGGTAATAATTCAATTTAATAGAAACTAATAGAGTAAATTAATCATAAGTATATTAGTTTTTGTGGTAAAAAAATTAATTTGAGGTAAATTTATTATAATTGTGTTAGTTTGAGGTTTTTAGTGATAAAAAAATTAGTTTTGAGTAAATTTGTTAGAGATGTATCAATATAAGATTTTTCAGGATATTAGCTCTTATTACTTTCATTGTTTAGAAAAATTGTCCAAAAAGTGCTAAACCTATTATACTTTTACCAATTAGTTCTAAACTTTTCAATTTTTCTAAATGAGTTTTAAACCTTTTTACTTTTTGCTAATTGAGTCTATTTAACCAATTTTGGTAGGCAATCATTAACATAGATGTAGCTATAGCACATAGGATGACTACCACTAATGTGAACAAATTTAATTTTTAGAATATGTTATTTTTATTAATTTTTTTTTCCTTTTTTTAAAACTTTTCTCTTCTTCTTTTTTTTCCTTTTGTTTTTCCATTTTTCCACTCTGTCAACCATTATTAGACCTCATTGATGGCCAATAGAGTTTGCTAGCCTCGGGTGCCAAGGCTAAGGCCACACTCACCTAGTAAGGACACCCCCTCACTTGAGGCCGGCAAGGCGGCCTCACCAGGCTAGTGAGGGCAATCTTCGCTCTCGCCTCAAGCTGGCAACCTCCATCGACCATTGATGAGGTCTAGCGATTTTCGGCAAAGAAAAAAGAAAAGTAGGAAAACAGAAAAAAAAACAAAAATAATTAAATTAATAAAAAATTAAAAATTAAAAAAAAATAAAAAAATAATTAAATATTATTCACTTTTGTACCAATTATCTTATATGACATGATTGGCGTCCACGTTAGATTTCCAATCAAAATTGATCATATGGACTTAATTTGTAAAAAGTATAAATGTTTATGATTCAGTTATAAAATTGAAATATTTATGACTAAATTGATAAAAATTTAATAGATTTAAGATTTTATGGACAATTTTTCCATCCTGCTTCACACGTGTATAAACCCAACTTGAGTGGCAAGTACAAGAAACAAGGTGCTTTTTAGCAGCATTATTTTTTTTTTATTCCAAATATGTCCCCAGCTTCTCAAACGTACCTTGCTATCATTTAAACCGGCGTCCTCAAATGCAGAAAAAGCATCTGCAGATAGCACCTCCGCCCACTAACAAACACATTCATGATTAGAATCTCACAAATCATGGAATAAATCAATCTCAAGCATGAATAAGGATAAACCAGTACTCAAAAGGGTTGTGTTATATTCAGAAAAAGTGTTTCATCATTATAAGAAACTACCTATAAAGGACCTGAAAAAATCTGGCATAACCACCGGAAAAGAATATTCTATACCTTGTAACTGTAATAACCGGCTGCATATTCACCTGAACATAAGTGAAAAGCAATAGATTCACAGCCGTGTAAGATAAAGATCTATCCAATAAGGTATTTATATACTCTCAAAGAACCATTTTGACAGGTAAGAAGACGAACCTGCAAATATATAGTCGAAAGTACAAAGGAATTGGTCAGGAATCATCTTGGTTTTTTCACAGACCCTTCGATCCACATCATATATAGATTCTAACCCACCAGGAACATATTTTGTATGAAGTTGCAGATCTACACTTGCTAATCTTATCTGAGAAATGCCACAAACAATAGAAGTAATAAACAAGTCCTACAATAGTATGATTCCTTGAGAGCAAATTCTTTAGCATATGCAATTTCCAATTTCCCAATTATCTTATTTTACTTTGCTAATGCTCATTCTACGAAGGAGTAACAATCACCCTTGAAAAATAATTTGATTTGCATCATGTCAAAGTATGTTTAACAAAATAGCATAGTCATAACCATGCTTGCATGGAAAAATTATTCAAAAAGTCATAAACTTACTATATAGCAGTCAATTCAATTATAAACATTTCAATTTTGTCAATTTAGTCCTAAACCTATAATATGATGATCAATTCAATCATAAACATTTTAAATTGTGTCAATTTAGTCCTAAATCTTTTGATAGTAGCTAACAAGGGCATTGCAAGCCTCTCGTCCAATGCCTCGTAGGTTGTAATGAGGATGTTGTGGCCCTTGATGGCCATAGCGAGGGCTCGAGAGCCCTTGCCTAGATTTGGCAAGAGCCGCAATCCTTGCCCACGATTGATAAGGGCTTTGCGGCCCTCGCTCAAGGACCAGTGAGGGTTTTCAACCCTTCCCCAAGGGCCAATGAAAGTCACCGGTCCTCTACTAAGGGGCCGATAGCCACAACAGCATAAAGACAAAGAAAAGGGAAAAAGAAAAGAAAAGAATACAAAATAATTAGAATTTGTTTTTAAAAAAAAGTCCACGTCAGTGCTGATCGCACCACGTAAAATGGTTGGCGCTAATATTGGCTCAAGCTCTATGTTAAAGATTTTTTTTTTTATCAAAATTAGTTGAAAGGACTACATTGATAATTCATTAAAAGGTTTAGGACTAAATTGGCAAATGATAAACAAATTTGTGACTAAATTGGCACAATTGAAAGACTTATGATGGAGTTGACAAATTGTCAAAATGTTTGGGAGTAAATTGAAACAATTGAAAGATTTAGGATGGGATTGACCGCCATACAATGTGTTTAAGACTTATTCGGACTATTTTACCAGGCTTGCACTATAATTAAACAAACTAGTAAACTTCAAGCTCCCTCACTATTATAGAGACATGAACCGATGAAAAATGGAGTCCTCTTGTTTTATCATTTCAAACATGTGTGCTCGGATGGCCACAAGAAGATAAATGCAGCATCACGAGGACATAGACAAGTGAGACAAGAGGAACCGCAAATATCTCTTTGCCTATCTGCTTCAAAGAAAGAGGTGGAGAGAAACATAAGTTTACCCAAAAAGCTTGGGAAATGCCTTTTCTGAGCCGCCTTCCCACAAGGATAGGGAAATGCCTGCTAAAATAGCTTTTCTTCTCTTTGGAAGCTATTTGAAACAGTCCTGACATCTAAAGGTGCCACAAAAGTAAGAAGCTGATGAAATGATGAATCATCTCGTTGTTGCTTCTTAACCAGACAAAGGGCTAAAGAACTTGCTGGACTTTTTCTACAATTGTTTTGGTCGGGGTTTGTCATGCCTAAGATATATGTTCAGATTTATCTCACATTGATTGTGAAAAGGCTCAATTCTAAATTTATAAGTGTGAGGGAAAGTCTCATTCTTTAAGCTAACTTCTGACATAAGATAGGTTCAAGACACCCAATATTGATATCAAAGCTCAAGTTGCCAACAAGACTGGACTCATAGTAATTGGTGAGATACAGATTGTTGCAGCTTCAACTCGATTTATAAATATGAGGGAAAACTCCATCCTTTGAACTAACTTTCGGGGTGAGAGAGGCGGCCCAACAAAGCTGCATGCACCAAACCAAGCGAAAGATGTTGAAAGGGAAAAGACTTTGGAAGATAGAATGTAAAGGGAAGAATTAGATGACATGAAAAATTTGTAGTTGGTATGATAGATTAGGTAGCAGTTCGTCGATAGGCTCTCATGAACTTATATCTTTTTATCAGCTCGTATATGTCCTTCAACACCACCAAAAGGAAATTTACTAATTATATTAAATGAATAAAGAACGGTCCCAGCTGATTACCAGGCAGCTCAAGTAAATAGCAGCAAAAACTAGAAAATTTTGGAAGAAATTGCTTCTACACCAAATAATACGATTTTCTGGTAGAAAAAATAGTCATAGGCGAAGGAAAGGAAAATATGAATTCATCAAGTGCAGAAGAACGAAGCAAGGCAAGTTTTTCGTAAGTGAGAAGTAACCTGTTCAAGGCTGGAGAAGCCTGCACGAAATATCCTATCTGCGAGGAGCTGTCCATATTCATCCTCAGGGAGAGTCTCGCCAGTTTCTTAGTGCTTTGCGATTCCCATGATGGTATCCCTGCGGTTCAAGGGTTGTATAATGACTCTCCCAAGGTTACTGACATGCATACACTCATACATAGTGTTTGCAAAGTGTGCATGTGTACGCACACGGAGAGAGAGCACTTTTATTGTGTCAAATATTAAAGTCTGTTCATAGATATTCGACGGGGTACAAGTATAGCAAGAGTGTCATAACTTTCATATCACACTCACTAGAGTGCCACAAGTTTTTTTTTTGTTCACTTAAATGATTGAGTATAATCGATCATTTGAGAACCATTTCTAACAAATCATCGTGTGTGGTTTTTTTTTTTTTTTGCAATATTTTTTAAATTGATTTTTTTTTTTTTTTGAGTTTTTTTTTTATTTTTTTTATTTTTTGTGCACTAGTCAGTCGCAAAGGCCTTGCTCTTGACCAACAGGGCCATGAAGGGCCTAAGGCCATTGTTGACGGTGGGCAAGCACCTTTGTGGTGAGGGTGCAAAGGGCCTTGTTAGATCTAGACAAGACTAGTAGTGGATTTTCCAATGAGGCAAATTGTTCATGGCATTTAAGTGATCGATTTATCAAATTTGTGTCACTTAAGTAAGCAAAAAAAAATTACAAAAATTGTCTACATTGGTGTCAGTAGTGCCATATAGGTGTCGAATTTTTTGATAAGGTAAATTGCCAATGGCACTTAAGTATTGATTTTTCAAATTTATGGCATTTAAGTGAGTGAAAAAAATTATGGTTGACCAACCATCATATGAAAGTTATGATACTCCTACTGTACTTGTCTCCTCCACAAGGAGAAAAAGACATTGCAACTTTCATGAGCAGCAAAAAAAGGATAACATCAATGATAATAGGAAAGTTTTTTAGCTACATGGAAAGCAAAGTCGGGATATTTACTCTTTAAGAACTTTACAACAGTAAATACAGAAAAAACGGATGTATTGTCCTATATGTTAACCATTTCATTTTTATGCATAAAAACCTGCGTTATATGTACTGATATGGATGGACTTAAGGTTAAGAACGCATTTCTTAATGTGTATTTCCCTAGTACTTATTCTTATGAATTCATGGTTAACTAAACTTAAAAAGAAAGGCACGTAAAATAGGAAAAGAGAAAATACAAATTGAAAATAACATTGTGTAGGAATATGTCACCCCGACATCTCCCAAGAAAATTATTCTTGGTGCAACTACCCATGCCCAAGTTGCGAACATTAATACACAAAACTCAAATCCTTGTAGTAATTCTTTTTTGTTATCTGTAATATAGATCCTAATAGGCGAACGAAGTAAAGAAGAATAACGAAACTATCGAGACATTGCAAACTGGTTGGATTAATCCATTCACAACTCAACTGCGATATTTCAACATACCCTGACAAGAGCCATAAAAGTCGTCTAATAATATCGATAACAGGGGCCTATCATTTGCCAACTACCAAGGAGGCAATACCCTCACTTTTAGTTCCAGAGACGGTACAAAGGCAATGCAACACAAACATTACATAATGCTCCATCAGGAAATCATCTGTTGTTAATCCCAGTAAATAGATAACATTTTTTTAATTGTGAAGTGCAAGCACATATAAACATGATAGCAGATCAATTTGTTCTGAAAATTACCTGTGGTAACACCAGTTCTCCATAAATTGAGAGGGCAATTCCATAGCATCCAACTCTATTCCTTCACTGCCAGCAACAAGGCCTTCGTCCTGTCTAGTTAGCATGTGTTGAAGTGCATGACCAAATTCATGAAAAACCGTTTTAACCTGCCAATTTCAACAATATGTATCTTAAGGCAAAAGTTTAACTAGCAAATGCCAGTCAAGAAGACTAAGAAATTTCATGAACGACAGACCACTACAGCGAGCACAATGTCACAAATCTATCATTCATCTAAGAGACCATGATTATATCCTGTAAACAGTCAAATTCTTGTGACACAAGAATGGCTCACTCGTACAAAACCTACATGGTTAATAACCGACGATTCAGTAAGTATCAGTTGTGAATCAAAAAATTTTAGAATGGCAGCAGGTATACCAAAAATTGGACAATAGACCCATCTCTAGATGCAGATATTGGAGGTGAGAAATTTGTATCTTTAGGCATTATACATAGACAAATCTTAGCATTACTAGGATTCATGAAATCACATCAAGGAATATGCTGGCATAAAAAATTGCTTTGCATTTACTTTATTAATCTTCTCCTAGAAACCAATCTTCTCACGCTAACGAGTGTTATTGGACCTACATATTGATTCTTCCAGTAGTCCCGCTCTTGGCAGTGTGGAATAAGGACAATATACATAGATATCTTCATCGATACGTCTTTATAATAGCAGAAGCTTGAGCCCTATTTAAGCTATTATTGTCCGGACCAAAATTCAATTTTTTAAGAGTTGTCGAGACCAGACTAAACAACTCTTGTCTACTACTTTTGTTTCTGATGGCAATATTTAATTGCTACCGGCTTGCATTCGCTTGTGGCTGCGCTAGCTACCTCCATCTCTTTAGTATTTTAGACTCAAATGAGAAAAGGTTAACAAACTGAGGAAGGGAGTTGGAAATTGACCTCTCCGAATGTCATAAGACTTGGCATTTTCCCCACAGGCGGTGTTAGATTGCACACTATGTGAGCAATTGGTAATCTTGGACTTGCACCATCTCGAGACAGCACACGGCTTCGACCAACAACCTTGCCCATCCATGCGTCTCCATGTTTCTCGGATGGTCGAGAGAAGGGATCAAAATAGAAGTATGCAATTGGATTTCCTGAAGAATCTTTTACACAGTAGAATCTAACATCGTTGTTCCAGACCTGGAGGATGTATAACCATTTATCAGAATACATGGACTAACAGCACAGGAAAGGCAGAAGCAAAGCATTTGACTTAAATACCGGTGCTAGTCCATCAGCAGCCTCAATCTCAATTTCAAAAAGTGTCCTAGCAAGGTTGAAAAGGCTCTCCATTACGTTTGGCAATGAGAAATACGGGTTTAGTTCCTCCTGGGAATTGCAAAAAGCTGTTGAGACTACATGTTCATATTCAAATACATAAATCGGGGTCTAATTATAATGTTGACAAATTATAACTTACAAGGAAAATCAGAGAAGGGTGACATTGCTTGGTATGAAGCCTGATGTATTTGGCATGTATATATATACTCTGATGTATATTTTGGCATGATAATTCGGGAGCAAGTATCTTTGTTTACTTTCATATCAATAATGCCATTGTTGCTATACATTATACTCTATTATATACATAGATGTGTATGTGTGTGTGTGTGAGAGAGAGAGAGAGAGAGAGAGAGAGAGCTTCAACCTCACTGACGTCATATTCTGATTCAATCTCAATTCCAAAAAGTGTCCTCACAAGGTTGAAAAGGCCCTCCATTACATTTGGCAACGAGAAATCAGATTCTTTTGCTGCAAGAGAGCACATATGATGCAAAGTGTAGTGTTTTGAAGCTTGAAATACAGGGTATAACATGCACTTTTAAGCAGCATAGAGAAAAATAATCGTGAATATTTATCACATGAGAACGTGAAAGTGCAGCGTCAAATATTAGAAGTTCATACACTGACAAGACTTGCATATTCTAGGAATATCCATCCATATCGTACCTTGAACTGCAGCATCCCATGAAGCACTCCTAAGTTTTTCTAGGAGCTCTTCCGCTTCATCAACGGTAGCCATTTTTCTTGCCATGCTAAGCTGATGAGAATCATGCATTAATATGTGATGATAAAGCACTATCCAGTGAGTTGTTCACCCATGCAAATAGATTCCCCTCCGGGACTAATATGGAGGAAAAAATTCAGAAGCATACTTAAGAATTTTTTACATATATAAGAATACAAAATCAGTTTGCATTGGATTATTCATCCAATTTTAGTTCCGGAAAATTGGACGCCTGAGAGAACTTCAGAATCAAAGTGAAAATATTTCCATAATTACCTACAATATAACAACGACCACTTTGTCGGCCGTAAAGTTTTTTCTTTTCCCTTGTAAATCATAAACTCATAACAACGGCCAAAAGAAATTGGAGTTGGTTTATAATTAGTGATTAATTTGAAAGTAATCGTCCGAAAAAAGACAAACAATTTGTCTAACAAGCTTCGGACTTGTCCATTCATAATTTACACAGAAAAAAAGGACATAAAATGATGAATTTAAACTAGAAAAATCTCATAAATGGCCTTAAAAACTCATACCTCAGCATAATTATTATATTCTAGAAGCTTTGCTTGTTCCAATCTAAGCTTCAAGATTTGGTCGATAATAAAAGTGTTGTCGAAATCTCCGCTAGAGGCCCGAGTATCATAAGCACGGTTTATTTCCTCACGTAAAGCTCTGTTCTGAGCATGTCGCATGATGGAGTTATAACTTGGATCATCCAAGGTGATCACCCAGGGACCATCTTCTGCAGTTGCATTTTCATACCCCTTGAATAAGACAAAAAATGATAAAAACGGACGAGCAATCAAACAGACTGAAAAATGAAACAAGGACATGGCAAAAATGGAAGCTATTGCGCATTACCTTGGACACCGCTGTTTGTGCTGCCAAACCAAGAGTTGTATGAGGCAATCCTTCGATATCCTTCTTATCAGTAATCAATTTTTCAAATTCTTTGGTGGCATCAAAGACATTCTCTTCAAACTTACTAGATAATTTTTCGAGTTCCTGTAATCAACTAATTAATCAGAAGGCAGAGGTTGGGCAATTGAAATGCATAATATAATAATATACTTTACTACTTTCTTGCGCATAAAGATTAATCTTAACACAATCAATGGCTCTGTGAGGCTTATGTGATGAAATCATCCTAAATTTTCAAAATGTTCACTAAGACACTAAAATGTAGAAATAACTAACTAACATCTGTAGATCATTCCCGCATACTATAGCATTAGTGTCCTCATCTCTCACCCACCGCGTGCGGTTCAATCTCACAGTAATAGCAAGTTTTGGTTTCGATGCAAATAAATTTAAAGCAAGATAGCAGGGATAAAGAAGGAATACTGAGAAGTTTTCGCACGTCATTCTTCGAGACAAAATCATGCGAAACAGGGGAATATCTAAAATATAGAGGTCATTTTGCAGAAACTAAGGAATCTTTGCTTTCTACTACGGATTTTTGAATGCACACAGATCGAGTCTTGATGTAAATGCATTTCCAGACCGACTAGACTCCTCCTGTACTTGATTTTGTAAGTGGTTTTGCATATCTGTGGTGCCTTTTTAATTTATTACCTCACTATTAGAAAAAGAAAATGAGTAAAGTTTTCTATTAGGATTTTTTTTTTTTATTTTTTTGGTTGGAATCTATTAGGATTTCACGAAGTGTCCTTTTTTCAGTTTACGGAGGATATTATGTTTCCTATTTCAATTAGGCTTCTTGTCTGATTACATCACTTTTCAAACCTAGAGGTGCAGGACAAGCAGAGCAGCCACTGGACTGAGAGACTATCAGAGCCCCTTGAAGTTTGAAAAATTACTTATATGAGTTCAGAATATATGAAGAGGCCACAGGTAGAATAGGTAAATGGTAATAGTGTATAAGGCATTGACATAAAAGTCCACCAACAGAAGCTGGAAAAGGTATAGAGTTGAGAGGCTGAGCTTAACAAAAGACAAAATAGGTGAGACTGGAAAGCAGGAAAGAAGCCAAATTTTATGCACCACTATAGTGTGTCTTCATTAACAAGATGTGGGGTTCACTTTGAAATTTTGTGTATAAGTGAGATTGGAAGTGCAGAAAAGAAGCTAAGTTTTATGCACCACCCTAGTGTGTCTTCATTGACTAGATGCGGGATTCACTTTGAAACTTTGTGAAATTTATACTGTGTGTGTGTATATCCATGCTGATAAGCCAAGTAAAGAAAACATTATACATACTACACCGAAAGACACTTTGCTTAATCACAGCCACTCATAGATTGCAAAACCTGCACAATTTTTGTTGAACTCTTCTCTTTTACCATCTTCCAGGGCAACCCCATTCAGAACTGCTTCCTTTATTTGGACTGTGACAATATTATTTCAAATCCAAATGTCAATTAATCTCAGTACAAAGTATAAGCACTACACTATGTACACATAAACTTGTTTTTGCAACTAAAAAGGTGAAAGCAACTATGAGATCAGATCAACAAAATGACAATGATATAAATTGAACATTTAAGACACTATGTCATCAAACTACCCAAGACAGGAAAAAAGGTGATCAAAGACAAATGTTTTACTCACTTTCCACTATACGTTTTTGAGCTTCGTTCAGCAAGTTCCAATTGGGCGATGCTCGAAGAGCTTTAAAAGCCCTATAAATAGGTTTACTTTGCTTCAGTCTAAGCTGAAACTTAACCTTCTCTGCCTGCATTGCAAAAGCAAAACTAAGCCAATGTAAGCATCAAGATTCAAGACTTGGCCAACCACGAAAGCTAAATGCATAAAATGAATAATTGCCGGCGCATGTCATGCTAGAGTGAAACAGACACTCATCTAAAAGCATCAAGAGAGGCCATCTCTTACTCCAGAACACACTTTAAGTCTCCTATCTTCGCTCCTTTTCATCACTCAATAAATCAGTCATTTCAAACCAACACAAAGTGAAAGAAATTACCTGTACTTCCTCTACTGCAGCACGCAGCTCAACTGTATCTTTGACTTCCTTGAGATGACTGCTCATTCCCCAAACCACATCCAATCGATCCCCAATCTTCTCCAATGGCTCCACAAGCTTCGGCCATGATGGCTCCACTGTCCTCTCCAATTCCTTTAGATCACTCTCCTGTGGCATAACCACAAACACATTACAAATGCCAAGACCTCAAATAACAATATCAACAAACAACAATCAAACAACACAGACAAAAAATGATTCACACCAGCTTCTTCAAGAGTGCAAGAATCCCAGGACGGACATGCTTGGCCTCAATAACATCAAACGGGGGAAACTCAAAGTCCTGCAAGAGAGGGTTGCTCTCGACAGGAGCGTCAGCCACAGGTGGAGCTCGGGGAGTGGTCGTTGGAGCGGAGGTAGAGGAGCAGGTGTTGGAGAGGAAGAGAGAGGTGGATCTGCAGGGGCTCTGGAGGCAGAAGGAGAAGGAGGAGGACCAGAGAGGGCAAGGGAACGACTTATTGGAGGGAGAATGATGTCTGTCATATCGATGAAGATGATGACGATGATGGTAGACAGAGCGAGAGAGAGCGATGCAGGTCGTAGAAGGCCATGAGCGTGAGCATGTTGACTATAATAAGGAAATTGGCCGTCACACTGAGCCTGTGGCTAAGGACCTCTTTGGGATGCGTCTCATACCACCTTTCTTAGCAGAGAAGGAGGCGGAGGAGCAGGTGGTGGAGAGGGAGAGAGAGACAGATGGATATCTGGAGTTCTGGAGGCAGAAGGAGAAGGAGAACGAGAGAGGGCAAGGGAACGACTTCTTGGAGAGAGAATGGTGTCTGCCTACATTACAAAATTAAGTCAATGTAAGCGTCAATATAAAATATTAGAAAACCATGAAAACCAAACAGAAAAGAGAATAATTGACCAGCAGATGGCATGCATGAATGAAACAAATAATAATCTAAAATCAAAAGTAGAGCTCATCTCTCACTCCAGAACAAACTTACTCTTCTAAGTTCATCCCTTTTCATCTCCGGATCACTCTCCTGCGGTATAACACAAGCACCATTACAAACACCAAGACCTCAAACTACAATCCCAACAAACATTAAACAGACGAGACAGACAAAAAGATCATTCACACCAGCTTCTTTAATAGAGCATGCATCTCAGGAGAAACGTGCTTCACCTCAATGGCATCGGGAAACTCAAAGTCCTGCATGAGTGGATTGCTCTCAATGCCAGCGTCAGCCATGGACAGAGCTTGGGGAGCGATCAGTGGAGTGGAGGCAAAGGAGCAGGTGATTGACAGGGAGAGAGAGTCGTTTCTTCAGGGGTTTTGGAGGCAAAATGGAGAAGGGGGAGGACGAAAGAGGGCAAGGGAACGACTTTTTGGAGAGAGAATGGTGTATCCCGACTCGATGAAGATGATTGCAACGATGGTGAACAGCGAGAGAGCGCGATAGTTAATTCTCTTCTTAAACAGGATGAGTTTTCTTTTGTTGCTTCTCTAATCAATGAACAAACAAGATTTGTCGCCTGGATGGTTCACATATGCACTGGGACATTCACGTGGGCAAATCTAGTTGAGAGAGAGGGAGAGAGAGAGAGAGAGAGAGAGAGGGTCTTGTCCATGATATGGCCGACAATGCTGTCTAGTCTAAAACTTTGTCCAATTTTCTTGTTCAGATGAGAAAAGGTCTGTACTTTGCCCTGACTATGAGGCCCACAAAACGGGATAAATCAAATGCTCTCTGAAAATGCCAATCCTAAATATATGTACTGAGATGACCATTAACGTGGTTGGAAAGTTGCCACTAGGCAGGTGCCTATGAAAATAGAAGGAAAACGAGGCAAAAAGAGATTTTGGAATTACGTTGGCTTCTTGTGATTGTTGAACATTGGACTCGATAGTCTTCCCCACTTATCAATTTTTCAAATTAATTCCTCCGTCTCAGTTTTCTGCCTAAGTTAGTTCGAGTAAAGATACGGGCAAGATTTGTGCTCAAGCAATGCCTAATAAAGATCACATGCCTAAACATGTCTTTCTCCTATTAAGCTTGCAACCAAACCTTATCATTTGGATGTGCAAAAACTGCAAAGTGGATAGCAGTAAGCATTTTGCTTTTCCCTAGCAGATTTCGAGAAAAGAATTGGTTTTTCAGATGGATACAATACACATTCCATGCTACTCTTGTTCTATTACCAACCACAAAAAATTTAATGCAAACTACAAAATTTATTCATTGTTTGTTGCATCTGGCAAGTTGTCATGGACAGGGAATGTCAGATATGCTTGTCAACAAATGAATTCCAAGGGTAGTGTACTTTCCAATAAAAGTGTATCCAGAGGGCATAGAAAGTACATTTTCCCAAATGACTTATACATTTTTGCACACATATATATAACAATAGAACAACTATAGTCTCAAACCTATGTCAATTGAAATAAACTACTGCGTTGAATTTGATTTGCCATATGTATTTGCTCAATAAATATACTAATATTTAGATAATATCAGATATCTTTTATATGTTTGTGGTGTGGTAAGTGAAACTTCAAAAGAAGCAATACAGTATCCATTAGGTGCATTTATAACCTGCGCACTTGAGTTGTTGGGTAGGTACATTTAATGTGGAACCCAAACTAATTCAACAACTAAGTGTGGGAGATGTGCATTTGAGATTTGTTTTCTTCAATAAGAGTTAAAATTAAATGTCAATCTATCCACTTGTGAGGTTGGGTGATTTAGTGCAATGCAACATTTAGTGTGGAGTTACGAGGTAAGAAAACATTTGAATGGAGGAAGTGAAGTGAGCTAATTAGGAAAAAAATTACAAAAATTCTTGCATTGCAAAAATAACGTACTAAAACGTACAGGTTTTTGCTTCTTTCAAATTACCTGGGAGAGCATCTAGAAGCCTTTTTCTGCCTTTGGCCAATTTTGGATGGTCCCTAGACATCACAAGTGAAATCAGGGGTCATAGTCTATAATGGTTAGCAACGTGGTCGCCTGGATGGTTCCATTCGCGTACGCACTGGACATTCACGTGGAAAAATCTATTTTAAAGAGAGAGAGAGAGAGTCATCATCTTGTCCTTGAAATGGCCGACAGTGGGGGGCATCACTTTGTCCAATTCCATAATCATGGGTATGTCGGATACATTTCGTTGTCTAGTCTAAACCTTTGTCCAATTTCCTTGTTCAGGTGATGCAACGTGTGTACTTTGCCCTGACTATAAGGCCCACAAAACGGGATAAAGCAAATCTGTCTGAAAATGCCAATACTAAATATATTGATTGAGATGACCATTAAAGTGACTGGAAAGTTTACCATTTGGCAGGTGGCCATTGGAAATGGAAGGAAAACGAGGCAAAAATATGATTTTGAAATTATGTTATTTCTTGCGATTGTTGAACATTGGACTCAATAGTCTTCCCAACTTATCCAAATATTAAATCGGTTCCTCTGTCTTAATTTCTGCGTAAAGAAACAAGGTGATACGCCTAAGACAAATCTTTCTCCTATTAACCTTGCAACCAAATCCTTACCATTTGGATGTGCAAAAAACTGTGAATTGGATAATAGTAAGCATTTTGCTTTTGCCTAAAAATTTCGAGGAAAGAAATTGGGTTTTTGGATACAATTCACATTCCATGTTACCCTTATTTTATTACAAACCACAAAAATTTAATGCAAACTATAAAATCCATTCATTGTTTGTTGCATTTCTAGGCAAGTTGTCAGACATCGAGCAACGTTGGATATGTTTCTCAACAAATGAATTCTGAGGGCAGTGTACTTGCCAGTAAAAATGCATCTAGAGTCGTAAAATTATATTTTCCCAAATTATGTATGCCATTTTACATATATATTTAATCATAGAATCAACTATTATCTTAAACCTATGTCAATTGAAACAAACTATTGCATTGAATTTGTTTTCCCACATGTACTTGTGATTGCTATATAGCAAATGTTATATATCATTTATAAATTGTGTTGAGTGAAACTTCAAAAGGAGCAATACAATATCGACTAGGTGTTAGGGGTGATCAATTCCAAAGTCTCCTTTTTTGGACCTTGTAGTATCCTACCTTGTTTGCACCAAAATATGTTTTGGAACCTA
Source organism: Eucalyptus polyanthemos subsp. polyanthemos (assembly GCA_017140185.1). Classification (NCBI taxonomy): domain Eukaryota; kingdom Viridiplantae; phylum Streptophyta; class Magnoliopsida; order Myrtales; family Myrtaceae; genus Eucalyptus; species Eucalyptus polyanthemos. Next base: position 10,957,966 of record CM029465.1, on the reverse strand, counting down.
CCATATTCTTTTCGGTCCAGTTTAGGGTCTACCTTGATTGCACTAGAACCTATTTTACAACGCTAATGTCCTATACGGCTTTCAATTTTACATAGATACGTGAGAAAACAATAACACAATCCTTTAATTTGTATTGAAGCATTAAGCACATGTAATTAGTAAGTACTTGAAATTTTTGACTAAACAAAAAACTAAGAATCTTCAAGGCTAATAATCATAAACCCAAGCACAAGAACACCTACACCTAGAAGCCCAAGCACTAGAACGCCTACTCCCATTCCATTACTTTGAATCAAAGAGATAAAAGAGGAGTCAAAGACAGAGAAAAGATGAGGAATCAGCATGGCCTGTCCAAGCACCAGAATGCTTACACCTGGAAGCTTAATGCTGGCGTCAAAATCAACGAGACCGTAAAAACCCCATCCCCAATAAGTTGAAAATTCTGAAAAAAAAAGAAAAATCAATTTTGAACTCACCTTGCTCAAGTTTGCGTTGTGTCGGCAAAGGTGGCAAGTCTCGCGAAAATGAGTTGAGAGGCTTAATTCTTAGCTAACGCGTCAATGAAGGTACGAAAATCAAGATTGTATTTGCTGTAGATCTTTTCATGCAAAGCTTTATCTACTAAATAACACTTTGAATTTCATTTACTGATTTGAGAAGCATCTAAATAATTGTAGAAGATTGAGAAAATAGTGGTCTAGGTGGGTGGTTCCCACCCTAGAATCGGGAACCATCCACCAAGGACTGATTTCAAAAAAATAAATTGTGAATTGCCCATTGGTTTCGAGGATCCACTAGGGAACTTGATTGTTGATTCCCGAGTTGGACCATAGAACCGATCTGAATGTCTCTAACCAAACTATAATTTCCAAAACCCTTTTGAATTCTTGAAAAAGTTCAATCAAACTTGAAACTAGATGCATACAAAAATTGTTACAGAATGTTGAAATCAATTAAAGAAACTCACACAAACCGATTTGATCTCAACATAAAACATGTTTTTTCAGTTCAAACATAATGCCCCTTAGAAACATTTTATTAAACAGGTTATATATGTTTGGCAAAAAGATGCGGAAACACATTAACGAATTCAGATTTGACACCAATCTCATGCTAAATTATTTTAGGTTGTTCGCAATGCATAGGATTATCTCAAATCATCATTAAAATATATACTAATCTGATCTGGATGGGTGATTCCACCCTAGGCTAGTACTCACCAGTTCCAATTATTGGGACTGAGAACCAAAACCGGTCCCAATGGGAATCGACGGTTTTAGATTGGGCTAGTTTAGTTTCGGGCGATTCTAGATTCTTTTGTACACCCCTATTCAATACCACTTAATTTTGGTCAGGTCTTAAGCCACCGTTCAATTGTTTTCGGAAGTATATCAAATAATTTTTTTAATTCAAATTTTGACATGTTGCCTAGATACTTAGTTGACATTGATATTGATTTACAAGGTTGTTTTCTCATGTATAGTGGTGTGACTCTATTTTCATGCCAAAGTGTTTATGAAAATGTCAATCGAAAAGCAAAATTCAATCTTGACATTGCGAGAATGGCATGACACAACTACAAGCACATGCAACAAGATATGACAAATCGGGTGCAATATATGATGATATGGCATGACAACACCAATGTATAAATGCCGTTTTTTAAAATGAACAATCAAATATGATAAAAAGTCGTTCTATTGATTCGGGAAAAAAAAATTATAAATGTTGAAGCAACCCAAATCACACAGAGCATATTGAGATTATCACTTGAGGGATCCACTTCATCTGCAATGGATGCTACAAACAACTTATTTTATGATCCGCCTCGACGATTAGCTACAAACATGATCAAAGGTTTCGTTAGCATTCTATAATACATGTCCAATCCATAGTTTTTCTTTTCAGGAAAAATGGGTTTTGTTAAGAAAATTAGTAAAATCATCAAATAAACTTGAAAAGGTTTGATTTTGGTGGGCAAATCCGAAGGGAGAGCACGCAGATGAGGCTCATGGACTAAACGCACCTTTGGGATGAGATAACCATGATTACGGCCTCGTTCTTTCGTTGGATTTGAAGGTCAGTTTGCACAAGTGGATCCGTATCTCTCTGATCTCCTGAATCCTCGGAGCAATAGTTGTACGGTCATTTAACTTTGGGATGCATATGCCCATTTTTCAAAGCTTGACATGCCCATGAAAAATTGTAGTGAATATATTCCAATATGCACATTAAAACTATACACCATTTGGAGTCTAATCATTGAAGACTTCCTGATAATAAAATACTAGCTCCGTTCGTTTTGTGAAAGATAAATAATTTAAAAAATATTTTTCAAAAAGATAACTTGAAATAATTAGCCAAAAAATAATGTTTTCATTGTCGACAATAATTTATGTCTAACATTTTCTTGAATAATGAAAAAAAAATTGTTCATTCATTTTTATAAGCGATACAAGCAATCATTTCAAAAAAAAAATATTTTTCAAATATTCATTTTTCATGAAACAAAACCCTATTTAGATTTCTTTCATTTTGTTGAAGATAGGATGAAAAATCTTGCATTCCCATCTGCATTCCATGATAACCTGACCCATTTGTTTCTAGTAGATAATATTGTAATTTCATGTGACAATGCCCTTAATTGTTTCTCATTTTTACTTGTAACGATAATTGATCTCAAGACCTATACATACATATATAGCACAATCAACGTCTGTTCAAGTCTATATGGGGACAGAGAGAGCTTCAACCTCACAGATGTTGTATTTTGATTCACGCAGCCTCTCGCTCCAGAAGTTAATGTCCCAATGCCTCAAATCATCATATTCTTTTGCCCCTTGACTTTTGGCGAAACGTTTTAGGTCCTCCACGTCTGAATAAGAAAGGCAACATATATCAAGATATGGACTTTGAGTGGAAAGTAAAGGTTCAAGTTTTAGGGTCAATACCACGAAAAACTATAAATTGATAAAACCATAACAATCCCAAATATAAGTTTTTGACCATAAAAAAATCCCTAACTAGTACACCATAGTCATGTGACCCTTGCAACCTCAAGCGAGGCTGGCTGGCGAAGTTCTTTGAGAGTTGTGAAAGGAAAACTAACAAAAATTCTTTACAAAATGAAGCTTTTTTCCAGATGGCATTTAAGCCAAAATTGCTTCCCAATATATTTTAAATAAATTTACGAAACACTATTTGCATTTCGGAAAACTTTTACCTAAAGTCTTTTGTAAAAGTCTTTTGCATTTTCCCAACACTTTCCTTTAAAGTGTTTTCAAACACACCCTAAACCTTAGATGATATTCAATTACAAAACTCCCCTAAATTTTATTAGGTTTCTCAAAAGAGATTATAAAAAGAAAAAAGAAAAAATTATAAGCACAAATCAACATCAATTACAAATTTAAAGTTTATGGGCTGACAATACTTAGATATACTAGGAATGACTCATCCAGATCATACCTTGAACTGCCGCATCCCATGAAGCACTCCTACGTTTTTCTAGGAGCTCTTGCGTTTTATCAACGGTAGCCATTTTCATTGTCATGCTAACCTGATATGAATTTTGCATTAATATGTGATGATCAAGGACTATTCAGTGAATTGTTCACCCATGCAAATAGGTTGTCCTCCAGAATGATTCGAGGAGAGTGGAGAAAAGAATGCCTTGCCGACATCACCTTGACAAAAGTACAAAAATAGTCTGCATTGGAATTTGGATCAAAATGTAATTCCACAAAATTTCACATATGAAAACAATTCAAAGTCAAAGAAAAAAATATTTTAATACTTACCTACAATGTGCAAACAGCCATTCTGTCTGCGATAAACTTTCCACTTTTCCCTTGTAAATCATAAACTCGTGACAAGAGCAAAAAAAAAAAAAAAAAAAAAAAAAAAGCGAGTTCGTCTTATTTGAAAGCTATTGTCTGAGAAATAACAAAAATATTTTGACAAACAAGCTTCGCACTTACTTTTCCATTCAAACTTTTTTTTTTTTTTTTTTATCGAAGTCCATTCAAACTTTAAACAGATGAAAAAAATCAGATAAAAAGATGAAATGTAAACTATAAAAATCTCATAATTTGACTTCAAAAACCATACCTCAGTGTAATTATTATAACCTAGTATCTTAGCTTTTTCCCATCTAAGCTTCAAAATCTGGTCAATAATTAAAGTGTTGTTGGCATCTCCACTAGACGCCCGAGTAATATAAGCACGGTAGATTTCCTCATGTAAAGCTCTGTTTTGAGCATGTTGCATGATAGAGTTAAAGCTTGGGGCATCCAAAGTGATCAACCAGGGTCCATCTTTGGGAGTTGCATTTTCATGCCCCTTGAATATGCCAAGTAATGATATATGATGAAAGATCAAATAGGATAAAAAGTGCTGAGAAAAATTTAAGAGGATGACTTAGCAAAATAAAAGCTATTGTATATTACCTTAGACACTGCCATTTGTGCAGCCAAACCAAGAGCCATAGCAGGCAATCCTTCAATATCCTTCTTATTGGTAATCAATTTTTTGAATTTCTTTGTGGCGTCCAAGACAATATCATTAAACGTTTTAGATAATTTGTCAAGTTCCTACAATAAACTAATCAATCAAACGATAGTGGTTGCGCAATAAAGATGTTAAAATAAAAGAAGCTACTTTACCACTTTTTTGCGCACGAAGATCTTAACACAGTTAATATCATTGCAACGCTTATATGATGAAATCAATAACAGATTTCAAAAGTTTAGCAATCTTAGTTGCTAAGACACTAGAGTTCAGAACTACTAATATCTGACGGATCATCCCTGAAAATTAAACCATATAAAAGTGCCTTCATCATCACACATCATCGTCTGTCCAATTTCAATAGTCAAGGAAAATTTAACTATCTATACAAATACTTTTTAGGCAAATCATGCCAGGATAGCAGGGACAATAAGATATACAAGAAGTTTGTGAAATCCACGCTGTGTGTTCATCCATGCTTATAAGCCAAGCAAAAAAAACATTATATACACCGCACCAAAAGACACTTTGTTTTATCATTGCCACCGACAAGAGATACCAATTTATTCGAGGTATTGATGAAGGGCATCACACCTGCTGAATTTTGTTAAATTCTTCCCTTTTGCCATCTTCCAGGGCAATTCCCTTCAGATCTGATTACTTTACTTGCTCTGCAACGATATAATTTTTAATGCGGATATCAACCAAGCTTAGTTAGAAAGTATAAGTACTAAAATATGAATGCATTCTGTGTAGTGATACATTTGTATGCAACTCAAAAAGTGAAAACAATGCCCAGATCAATGAAAGGACCATGATATAAAATGAACATTTAAGACACTACACCATCAAACTACCAGAAAGAACCACAAAAAGTGATCGAAGGACAAAATTTTCTCACTTTCCACTGTACGTTTTTTAGCATCACTCAGCATGTTCCAATCAGGTGACTCTTGGAGGGCTTTAAAAGCGTTGTAAACTGGTTTACTTTGCCCGAGCCTCAGCTGAAACTTAACCCACTCTGGCTGCATTACATGATTTAGCAATGGAAGCATCAATATTCAAGACATAGAAAATTACGAAATCTAAATAGATAAAAATGAATTGACCAACGAATGGCATGCTCTAGTAAAACAAATAATTATCTAAAATAAAAATATTTAAAATAATAATTTTTTTATTTAAAAAAGGGGAGGGCGGTGGCGAGGGCAGCCCTTGGCCGCCTGCCCCAACCCATTTATTTTTTTAATCTTTTTATTTTTTTATTTTTATTTTTTTAAAATATTTTTTTAAAAATGTTTTAAAATAAATTTAGTTTTAAATTTATTTTTATTAATTTTTATATTAATTTTCTTACCACATCAGCACCAAAAAACGTCGTTTTTGTATTGTCTACCTATGTCAGCATGCAAAATTGCGTCGTTTTGCATTTCCTTAGCTGGAAAATTGTCACGTTGGCATTTTGGCCGAATTTTGGTCAGAGTGGCACTTAAGCGATTCATTTTGCTTCAATTTTGGCACTTAAATGTCACTTTCTGAACTTTTGGCACTTAAGTGTCTATCTGTGCCAAATTTTAGCACTTGGGGTGTACTTCTATCAGTGAAAAACGTAGTAACAGTTAGAATAATTGAACCCTATCAGTGCACCATATTGTTGCGTACATGAGATAGAGAAAGAGAGTATGCAATTCTCATTGAAGCACGTGATGTGGAATCATGCACAAGGTGATGTGCGAATGTAAATCATCATGATGTGAAAATGCCTCATTGTTATTAAATGAAAGTGCAAAGCAATAGCGCAATTACTTATTTTGTCATTGAAGTGTCTTCTACCTTCCTTGAAAGAAGTATATAATCCAAACTTTAGATCTAAAAAGAAATAAGGGGAATTGTCTGATCCTTTGCTTATGATTTAGGAGATAATGAATTAATCCAAGATTAAGGAGAAACAAAAAGACCGATTAGTATTTGTGTGTGTGTGAGAAATCATATGAGACCACGAATAATATTGGATTACTTTTTTGAAAAGTTGATGAATTAATAGTAAATTTGTGAATACACGATCTCTAATTGACTGAACACGTAGACAATACATGCGACTATTATAAGATAGGAAAAGTTTACAGCATCAGACGTAGTCTACCGATGCTACCATTGCTTCTTCTTTTTTCTTCACACCTGACCAGCATCAAATACTTGTTTCGTCTCTCGCAACAGAGAAGTCAAGGATTCTTGAGTTCTCTATACTACACCAATAAGGAAGATTGCAGATCCATTATTAATTTCACTTAATTCTAATGACACACGGAGAGAAAGTGAAAGTATTTAACGCTCAACACGTTTTGAATTCCAACCCAAAGGGGCTCATCTTTTCTTGGATGATGCTATTGAGGCGATCCACCATGGAAGGAGTGAGATGGTTAACCCAATCACCCACCTCCCCTTTCCTAAAAAAGCTTCTGTTCTCGAACTCGATCGTCAAGGCTACTTTGCCGGATTTGTTGACCTCCAGGTCCTTTAGGGTCTTCAAGCTACACATTTTGGCTATCTCTTCGATCACACCTGCCTCCTCTTCCTCCTCAGTGAAGGGAAGACCCACAAACTCGGCCACCCTCTTCAGGTGTACTACAGTATCCTCCTTCAGGTCCTCATACTTGAGGAACAACACCTTGGATGGCCACTCCAAGCTCACCTTCCAATACCCCATCATGTGATCCCAAAAGGGCCCGAACGAGATTGTCCCTTGGCAATAGGTCTCGAAATGCTCTTCCAATGACCACCCTGGCTGTTCTTCTAATTGCGCCTTCTGAAGGAAGAAGTGCCAAGAGGAAACCACGGTGTCCAACGGGTTCCGGCAAATGTAAATGATTCGGCAGTCAGACCGCTTGATGCACTCCGGCAAGGATGGGTAAGGGATGTGCGTCGCGAAGAGCCTCGGCTCTCCCAGGCCATCAAGGTTGGGCCTCAGTTTACTTCCGTACAGCTGGAACTCGAAGAATGGAACGAGGTCATGGGGGTTCGAAGTGAGCAAGGGCGTGTCGGAGATGCCGAAGCGGGAGCGGTTAACGACAGAGAACACTAGGGCCTTTAGCCAGGTGGTCCCTGATTTGGGCTGAGAGGCCAGAACAATATCCTTGTTTTTGGCTTCAAAGTGCCGCTGGAACGTGATCACGTTGGGAAGCACGAAGATGGGGAACCAAAATTTTTGGTAAAGGCACTGGAAAGGACGAACCGAGCCTTTCCTTTGGGGAAGTGAAGCAATGAGTTCATCAATCTCCTTCCGATCATGCTCTTCAGTAACTGCTATGGCGGACTGCGAACAAAGTTGCAGGTGTGCCATGGTGGTGGTTCCGCTAGGCTTGTTGTTCTGAGTACGAATCGAAACGAGCACATGAAAGTGAAGCACTTACCTTTCCCTTGCTAGCGAGTGTGGGTTTTTCATCGTTTTTCTCCGACTTTATCTCCACGGCCCATAATTTGACTCCAATCGATGTACTGCCTCTTAAAGGCTGTCTATACTCACGTAACTCTCTTCTGGGGTATGACGACTGGGACAGCCGGCTGGCATATTGGTTGGTACGACGATTTCTTTTTCGTGGACGCCAAGCGCATCTTAATTATGATATACTTGGGCATATAATTTTATACTGGATTATAATTTTTTAACTATTTATTTGACTGCAATCGATGTACTGCCTCTTAAAGGCTGTTTATACTCATGTGACTCTTCTGGGGTATGACGACTGGACAGCCAGCTGGCATATTGGTTGGTACGACAATTCCTTTTTCGTGGGCGCCAAGCGCATCTTAAATATGATATCTTTGGGCATATAATTTTGTATAGGACTTTGCTAACATGATAATTTTTAAACTATTATGAGAATAACAACAGCTTATTGTGAGTTACAAATTTTTAAAAAAATGGACTCAACAATAATATATAATAATATATTATTTAATTCTTTTTATGATCCATAATAGATTATTATTTTCACAATAAACTAAAAACTATCAAATTATTTCTCTTTTATATAGTAGCATGCACCTTTGATTTGATTCTAGATCAGGTGCCCAACCTTTTCGAGTAAATTTCCTATCTTAAACTTGGCCAAATTGATATTCGGGCACATTAAGGTCTATTGGATGGGGTGAAAATAAGGGCACGCTTGATAACTTGTCAAACAATAACTGATTCTATTCTTTTATTTTCAGGAATAGATTTGGAGCAAAAATTTATTTGGTAAATTTTTTATTCATAGGATTAGAACATAATCAATGAGTTAAAAAAGTTGCTTCTTTATTCTTGAGAATAATTCCAAAATCAAGCTAACAAAAAAAAAGTAATAAATTATTAAAAAATTAAAGGAAAATGATCTTTATCTTGAACTTCAAGATAAATATCATTTTATGCAACAATGAGTGCTTTATCTTATTAATAAGGAGGGAGAAGAGGGGGGGGGGGGGGGGAGCAGCCACACAAAATAGCTCAAGATAGATACACATGAATGGAAGAGGAAGAGACACGATTACCAACAGCTAAAATAGAACAACTGTCGAAGTTTATACAAAGCAATGAGCTATTGCAAATTCTCTCTAACAAATCAAGATAATTCTTCAACTGGATAATGACTCTGAGGCAATGCACGATAAAACAGCTAATTCTTAAACTGAATAACAAAGCAGGGACACATGGGGCTTATTCGTTCAATGAACAAGCTTCTACCTTATGTATCTCCAAAAGATGTTACAACATTAAAGGTTTTATTTTTTCCATAAAAAAAAATAGTGATTTTGAAAATATTTTTCTAAAAATGTTTAACTATATTTATGTAGAAAAATTAGTTAACAATTTTTTTACATCATTAACAAATTTTTTAGACACGAATTTTTATTTAAAATGATTTTTTTTTCTTTGCTAATTTTTCTACATGATATAAATAATCATTTTTAAGAAAATATTTTCGAAAAATTACTTTTTCGTGAAACAAATGCATCATAAGTCATTTATTCATTACCTTGGTCGATTCATCAAGTTTCACATATAGAATTGCTACATTTGTATTCATGACCTTCTATTCATTTTAGTCAATAATTCATTGCTACATTTTAGTCAATAATTCATTCCTTAATTAAAGATATATAATTCCATTCATATAACTTGCCCTTGATTTTTTTTTAACAATGTAGTTCAACTGAGGATCTTTTTTTCTTTTGAATGCCTTTCATCCTATTTACTTCATTCCACCTACTACTAGTTCATTTTAAGAAATTAATCTCTTGGTAATTCATAAGGACCAATTTCCTTAAAAAGTAGCTTAGATTCTTATTTTGGCCTTGATTTTTTTTATGGAAGAAAAAAAAAATCACAAACTTCAAGTCCATGTCCAAATCTGATCCATAAATTTCCTTCCAATTATGCTATTAAAGTCCCACGTATCAATTCCACATGTACTTACCTCCATGTCACTTGCTGATGCGGAATTAAGGCATCCAAACAATATCAATTTGATCTTCTTCAATTGGAAGAAATTATAAGAAATTAGCAATCAATTCTTCAATTAGAGCTCAAAGGAAAACAAATCTGCACTTACTCTTCCTCCTGCCAAATGACAAGTTCATATTCAATTAGGGCTCATACTCGCAATATCATGCTTAGTTTGCCGCAATTATGGCTTGAGTGTAAATTTAATTCAAACCACAACCACTTTGTAAAACACGTTGATTTGAGTTAAAAGCTCAAAGCTCTTGAGACGCACGAAGCAATGCATGTATTGATAAACCCTTTCTTCCACAATTTGTCTCAACTATGCAAACAACTCCAACCATGAAGGAAATAGACGGAGAAGTTGAAGAGCACATGAACTTGAAAAGAGAAGAAGTATTGATAAACCACGTAAAATTTCTTCCACAATTCGTCTCAGCAATATGAACAACTTCAACCATAAAGGAAATTGACAAACTAGTTGAAGAGCACACGAACCAAAAAAGAGAAGAAGTTTCTCACTTCGTATTCTTTAGTGGGTTGGATCTTATGGAAAAGACATTGAATCTTTCAGGATGAACCTATTTCAAGCTCTAATTGAGGATGAATTGAGCTCTAATTCTTGCAATTGCCCCTAGTCCAAGATGATTGCAACAACTTTGTTTTGGTGTCCTAGCGTGGAGATTACATGTGCAATTGACAACCTTTATTTATTTATTTATTTTTGGTTAAAATAAATTTCCTTCATTACCAAAATGATAAATGATAGGGAAATCTCAAAAGTCACAATAACAAGGCAACCCCATAGAGCTTCAAAACAAACCAAAAACCAAAAATCAAGGCATATCATTAGAGCATGATTGGGAGAGATAATCACAGGTTTGTCCTTCAAGAACATATTTGAGACTGCATCCAAGCAAAAAGATCAGCGGACGATCACTGAATCAGACAACATTAGTGACAAGCACATGCCGTGTAACATCCTTGATTTCGACCCCATAAGGATCTGCCATAAGGTCCTAAAAGGATCGATCATGGGCCATTGACCATGGATCGATCAGTTCGATCTGCAAGGAATCATGGATTGGTCATGGTCTGATCGATAGATCGACCGACTGATCACGAATCGGTCGAGGTGTTGGCCTCGAATTTTCTACCGACTATACTAATGGAATATGATCACTGGCTCATAAGATGACTTTTTGATCATGAGAATTGGCCATGTGATGATTTTAGATTGGTGGATGGTCATAGGTCAATTCGATCGGTCGCGGTTTCTGGCCATGGGTGATTCTGCCCAGTTATGCATCGATACACGGACGATCCAAATTGATTAAATGCAACCGTCTTCCAATAAAAAAAATGCATCATTCCCTAATTAATTCTTAGTGATTAGAATAGAATCTCGAATTGCTGATGTCTGATCATGGATCAGTAGTGCATCAACCATGAACCCTACTAGTGGATCGGGTGTCAACCGGAATGAGCCCAGGGATAGACCCAGCTATTATGTCACTAATTCTAAGGTCCATGAGTGCCTTGACTTAGTGCTAAGCCATGGGTAGCCTTAGGATTGATTTTGAACCGATCAAAGAACAATCAACTTTAGCGGCTGACTAATCGTCCAAAGGAACGATTTGGGTGAATATGGGGCGTGATGACCAAACCTCGAGTGTATGTGATTTGATTTTTCAAGGTGTACCTAATGATCCATTCTACAACCCTAAAACCAACTTGGATGATAGAATTATCTAGACCGCCTTATTAATGAAGAAAAAAGACAAAAGTAAGAAAATCTTTAGAAACCCCTCATTAAATGAAGGGGTGAGTTGTTCTTTCAATAGTCAAAAGTCATAATGGTGGCCAAAATATCTTTGAAGATTCTAGAAAAAGATGACACATATGTGGACCAATTAGAGAGCGTTACATGAGCACTCATTAATGACTGAATGTTCTAGAATTGCTGAGTTAGCAACTATAGTACAATTATTGTCAAACTTCATTAAATGTCCATTAAATGTGGCATATAGGTGGACCAATGGAAGAATGAAAAGTGGGCCATCATCGATGAAGCCTAGGAGCTTAGATTGCCAAGTAAGGCCTTTAGCCATGCCAACTCATTTTCTAGGTGTAATTATGAGGCAAAATAGACTTGTCACCTAAGGATTTTAGACGGGACACTTGGAAAAGTTAGAGGGGACCATTTGGCTTGGTAATGATGGCTTGAGATTTGCCTTGGAGAAGAAGTTAGTAATTCATGCTTAGGTGTCCTTTAGAATCTTAGGTCATGATGAGCCTAACGGATAGCCTTGGTGAACAAGCTAAAAGCAACCAATCAAGAGAAGACATTAAGCATCAAGGAGCCTATGTGTCCTTGGCCATAGGCACATCATAAACCTAAAGTGAGCCTTGGATGGTAAGTAAATAGATGGACCAATCACAATCAAACACGAATAAGCATAGGCGCCAACTAAGGAGACTAGATAGGCCAACTCATTCCTTAGGCTTAATCATGAGATTGGCACCAATAATTGAAGAAGAGGAGGCCTATAAATAGGAGAAGGCATCCTCACATTTTGGAGGCTTAACCATTCTCTCATTTCCTCTCCCTTTCTCTCCTCTCTTTCACATCCTTCTCCTCTAGGTTGTCTTAGGAGCCGTTCAATCACTAAAGGAGCATATTGGAGTTAGGTTCAAAAGTAGTAAGTAAAATCTCTAACTCTTGGTTAGGGCGATAGCCTACATCGTTGAGTTTAGTAGTGTGCTCACCCGTGTAAGTCGTGTGTATGTTGTAATGTGCTTTTGTGTGGTTTGCTCATGTTTGCATGCTTGAGTATATTCACACCCCAGGACGAGGTTGAGGTTCGCTCGACTTGGAATCGATGTCAAGTCGCGATGGCCTAAGCATGACATATCATATAGCATGATGTTAAGAGCCACGGCACACTCACTTGAATGAGCACGCCTTTGGGCCTTGCATATATCGGCTAAGATAAAAGATGAAAAACCGGCTTGTGTGATGCATTTGTGTGTACACTTAAAGAGGAAAAAGCACCTATCATCACATAGTGTTGGCGGCGATACCTCGTTCATTGAACATGATACCCTGGTTGAGCCACCATGCCTAGGTTTAAACCCGGATGCCTCGGGTAAGCTAGCCTTGGGATGCTTGGATTGAGCCCGGATGCCTTGGTGAGCTAGCACGAGAATGCCTCGGTTGAGTCGGGATGTCTTGGTTGAGTCAGGACGCCTAGCTTGAAGTTGGATGCCTTGGTTGAGCCAGGAGGGCCTGATTGAGTTAGGACAACGCAAAATGAGTTTGCATGAGTGCTGGTACATGCATAAGCATGATATGTTGATATGTTCATTGATATGCTGAAGGTAAGCATGCATTGAAGTATGCGGTTATAGACATCTACATATGGTCAAGGATAACAATAAGTTTGTTATTGATCTATTATCGACATTGCATTGTGAGTGTTGCACATACTAAATTTTGATGATGAGATGTCCTCCTAGTAGAGAACTAGGGTTTTATTTACTGAGTCCATGACTCACCCCATTATTTTTCAGAATTGTAGGCATGAAAGAGTTGCAATCTCGCTAAAGGAGCTAAGGTTTACCTTGACCTTTTGAATATGTGGTAGTTGTAAATATAACAGCCCGTGATAGAAGGGCTTGTAAATGTAGCTATTGTAGTTGTGTGTTTGTAAATGGTTATTTTCCTGGCTACTTGTTGTTATTTGGGTGTTGTATGTACGTTTCCGCATGTGCTTAATGAAAATATAAAAAAAAAAAAATGGGATGGTGTTGCGCCTAGGACGTCACGAAAATAACCATCGCTGCTCATGACCCTAGGAATGGAGTTGGGGTCGTGACAGTTTTGGTGTTAGAGTAGGGTTATTATCTAGAGTGATAAGGTGCGCTGGGAGTCATGGGATAGTCAACTAAGAAAATACCCCGTGCATGTGATTGTTACTTGCTTGGTTTTTCCGGTAGAAAATTTTGATCCCTAACTCCTTATTGTGTTGTAGAAAGCCTTTCTAGAAATCCTATAGTTGCAACATGAGTACTTAGGGCCAGGCGAGATCAAAAGGGAATTTAAAAGAGGACCACCGACTAGGTCGAATTCTACAAGTTCTTAATACCATTGGAAGCATAATGGGGCAGCAAGCATGGCACCAAGCGGCTTCTGCTTCTGGAAATGCCTCTATGGCTAGAAACGGAAGTGGAAATGGCGAACGTCTTACGTAGGGACTAGTGGAGCAATTCTTAGAGTTGAACCCCCGAGGTTTGCTATCATAAGAGATCCTAAAAAAATCGAATCATGGGTCAATAAGTTAGAAAAGATATTCGCACTTTTAAGGGGTTTTTTTTTTTAGTTGAAGATAAGGTGACCTTGGCGATGTACCAGCTAGAAGGTAATGCCAGTCGCTGGTGAAAGGTAATGCAAGGAATGGTGTTGCCTACTGATACTGCTATAACTTGGAACACGTTTATTAAGGCGTTTAATGGAAAATATTTTTTTGAATGTGCTCATGACAAGAAGATGGCTGAGTTTTTGCGACTCCAACAAAACAACATGACCGCTGATCAATACGAGCCAAAATTTGCTGAGTTGTCAAGATACACCCCTAAGTTGATTGAGGATCTAGTGGATAGAGCAAAGAGATTTTGAGATGGCCTAAAACCTGAAATCTAGAGTTTATTAGTGCGACTAAACCTTAAGAACTACAACAAGCTATATGAGCGAGCCCAGCTAATAGAAAGAGATTTCTTAGAGTGAGCTGCTATAATCACTTATCCAAGAGGGCCTTATCATCCAACTTCTCAAATCAATTAGCATCATGACAAGAGATCGAGACAGTAAGAAAAACGTTCATTCTCTTCCAACAAGAAGAATAAGACCCTGAGGCCAACCTTCACTCCAAGGGGTGTAAGCTGCTATTGCAGAAAACGACATGGTAATACTCCATGCTTGACTCGAACAAGAGCTTGTTTCCGTTGTGGTCAGCAAGGCCATATTATTAGAGGTTGCCCATAGCGTCGGCAGATGACGCTATTGCAGTAGTCGCAAACAATGTTGCAAAATGAAGCACCACAATACGACAATTTCCAACATTTGCTAGCGCAAGGAAAGGTTTATGCAATCACTCAAGAGGAAATGGAAAACTCCAAGACCAGAATGAAAACAAAAAAAAAAAAACAAAAAATCACTCTAAAGTAGAAATTATTCTTGAGAACATAATGATTATCAAATAGATCCCAAAACTCCCAAATCTAAAACTAGATCAAGAGAGTAAGGAAAGAAACACAAAGAAATAAAAAGAAAAACAACTAGGAGAGGAAGGAGAGATCTAGGTCAAATCCCTCCCCTCCAAAAGTGAAAGAGATGAAGAAAGTTTCAAAGTGGAAGAGAGCAGGAGGGATAGAGGGGTTGGAAGAGGAAAGGTTTTTGAAACTCAATTGACAACCAAATATGGGTGAGGATTGAAAGTTTGTGAATTTTTTATGATACAAAAAAATTTCGAGTAGAATTGGGACTTAATCTAAAGTTGATGCTTCTATAGGACCATACTTTGCCTACATTTGACGACTGAATTAAAAGATATTGCAACTTCTAAATTATGAATGTCTTATATTTTGAGAATATCTTAGAAATTATAAGGTGATGTGACAAGCTAGTACATTTCGGTAGAACTAAGCACAAGCTTATTTTCACCTCAAGAATCATGTTGCTAACAATTTTAAGGAAGAAAAATATTGCAACATTTCACCACGATCACTGGTTTAGCCAAATTTTTAAAAAGCACAATTCTAAAAAAATTTCAACAATAGGATTTCATTTTTCTGGGTTACAAGCTTTCTGTAGATGCAAAAATTGAGTCAACTAGATATTGAATAGAAAAATTATATGCGGTCAAAATTTGGTTTTTTTTTTTTTTGGTCAAATTTCTACCCAAAAAAAATCACATTTTTTTGAGAAAATTGCAGTACGAATTCAGGCTTTGAAGTGGCTCATTCTTTGTTGAGATTTCAATGAACTCAACTAAAACAAATGAAAATGACAACAAAACTTCAATGAACCGTATTTTTTTTAGCTCATGTGAGTTAGAGGACCAAACTCTTCACTTGGCTTCTTTCTGGCCTCTTCCTTTCATAGCTCATTTCGCTCGTCTCTTCTTTCTCGTGAGTAAAGCCCATCTACCGAAAAACTTGTCACGTTGCTTCACAAGCCGTTAATCTCGTATATTAATCTCATGGCTTCCTTTCGGTTCACCGTGAGTGCGCCCACCTCTTGCTATAATTTTCGCATTAATTTGGAATGTCACTTGCCCGGGTGATGCGTTTTATTTGTATGTCAAATACATCAAAATTTATGAGTTGGTGACGGTAATCAAGAAGCAAAGTGTCTTTTCGATGCGTCAACATCTCCACAGCTATCATCTTGCTTGTTTTTTTTTTTAATTTCTTAGTAAGCTAGTATATGTCCCTATCCTTGCTAAAATATGATGGGACTTGTAGAATTGAAAAGCACTTGATGCCCGAGATGAAGAAGACACGCTGCTATAATTTGAGGGAACGATATGTCAGATATTAATCATTCTAAAGGCTAGTGTCCCAAAGATTCGGTTCACCGTGAGTGCGCCCACCTCTTGCTATATTTTTCGCATTAATTTGGAACGTCACTTGCCCGTGTGATGCGTTTTATTTGTATGTCAAATACATCAAAATTTATGAGTTGGTGACGGTGATCAAGAAGCAAAGTGTCTTTTCGCTGCGTCAACATCTCAACAACTATCATCTTGCTTGTTTTTGTTGATTTCTTAGTAAGCTAGTATATGTCCCTATCCTTGCTAAAATATGATGGGACTTGTAGAATTGAAAAGCACTTGATGCCCGAGATGAAGAAGACACGCTGCTATAATTTGAGGGAATGATCTGTCAGATATTAATCATTCTAAAGTCTAGTGTCCCAAAGATTGGGACAGCTAAAATTTTTGAAAATTTGTTATTGATTAGATCACATAAGCCTTGCGGTGGCATTGGTCGTGTTAAGATACTCTCCATGTGCAAAAAAGTAGTGAAGTAGATTCTTCAATTTAATATTTCAATTGCCCAACCACTCCTTTTTGATTAATCAGTTGATTACTGCAACTTGAAAAATTATCTAAAACGTTTGATGAGAATGTTGTGGATGCCATAAAAAAATATTATGAAATTATTTACTCATAAGAAATTTACAACTCTTAATTTGACTGAACAAAGAATAGTGTCTAAGCTAATACACAATACCTTCTATTTTGCTATGTCATTTTTTAAATATATTTTATAAGCACTTTTCATCTAAGAGTTTTTTTTTTTTAGAGTCTAAGAGCGTGTTTGGTCTTCTACCTTAATCATCTTTTTGTCATATTCAAGGGGTGTTGTGATCCTCTTAAAGGAGCTCCCTTTCATGGCTTCAAGAAAGATTTAGAGGTATCTACTCATAAGACGGTCCAAATTAACATCTCAAAAGAAGGCTTGAACACGTCATCTAATGGTGGTCAAAATTAGTGCATCGATTATAAGTGCAGGCTCTCCCAATCCAATACCTTGTGTGATATTGGATTTGCTTTTTCAGTTTTTTTTCATCTTAATTATTTTTAGCAATCACCACTAATCATTTGGGGTTGGCTAAAAACCGATTGAGATGTAGAAGTGTCATCTCAATTCCTATAGAACTGTAGATTCTCAAGCACAAGAACATGATTATATAAATGTTTTCATAAGCGCCTTTTTGGTATCTAACTTGAAAGTGAGTTGATCTTAGTGGTCATGCGATCTTGATTTCTAGTTATGAACCTAAAGGTATTGAAGTCACTAAGTGATCATGCAATGTTTTTGAGGGGTTCATTATGTTTCGAAGCTATTCTTAATCAATCTAAAACAGAAATTAACACACAAGCTATGGAAGTGCGATGCGGCAAAGTAAACAACCAAGTATTAAAAGCAACTATCCAAGTGTTAGAAATGAAAACCCGATGAAATGTTGAGCAAATAATATTACACCACCTAGTTATTGAGCCTTGTAACATAAACCCCCATAAACTTGATATTAGAGACTAATCCTGACTATGATATCTAGATTTTTCAACCTTTTGTTCTACTGAATAAATCGGGCATTTCATTGATACACCTATAGGGTTATTCTCAGAGTCGATCATTCTTGAAATAACTAGACTATTTGGGGAAATTATTAAGGAATTTTAAGGCAATAGACTTGAGAACTCGATCATGAATCGGCTTCTCGACCGTGTCCATCTTTAAAGGTCATTACAGCATAGTTAAAAATCGATTTGAAATCAGAGATATACTAGATCAACAGAGATGTGTGGCTAATCGTGGGTGACACTACTAAATTAGAAAATTCTCGTCGGCCGACATTAGAGTGATTTTGTTATTGTTTTGGTACCCTATGTCTGTAATTGAATCATTGAGATTTTCTCGCCAATGAGTCGAGTGGATTCATAATGGTTTGAAGAAAATCAACAACTGGTCATTTACGCTTAAAAATTTCTAAAAGTTACTCGATAGCCTAGGTCATGCTAAAAACGCATCGAATGGAAATTAACCTGAATTCAAATCCAATTTAAGAAATTAAAGTTTATGTCATGTTACAATAAATTCTATGAGTATCAACTCAGTTTTGGAAGATTTTTCTAACACCCGACACTTTTTGGGAAAAAGTTGTTGCATAGTCGTTCTTGTGCAATTGAAGCCGGAATTAAATTGGTTACACAATTGAGATAAATGGTGGATTCTTGAGTGAGGAAAAATGCAAAGACATCAATGAGTGATCCATTGAATTTGTGAGAATCAATTGAGATGAAGTCAAGAGGGATTTGGAACCAATTGAAGCCATCCCTCTCAATTTCGTAACCCCCTTTAACCTAAGAAAATTTCGGGCCCCGCAAAGAGTTGTGAGAAGTGTTGGTGTGTTGGTGTGGCGCAAACGGCGCAGGGTTAATGCTTGGCCTAGAATGAACCTTGGAGATATTTCTTGTGGAAAAATTAGCATTGGTGGAGCCCAACTCTCACTTATCTCTATCTCCTTTCCCTCACACCCCCACAACCGAACAGCCCCTCTCTTTCCTTCCATTTTCCCCTTGCCGCGACAACCCAAGCGAAATTCCCACGCCCACTATCACTTCCTCTTCGCCCTCTGCCGAATTGCTTGCAACACCGCTCGAAGAAGCCCACTCCTCCGTCAAGTTCTTCAGCTGCTACCACGTCCGAGCTTCTCCAAACTCGGTCAACAAAAGGAACACTTTCCAACCGTATTGACCGAAGCCAGCGAAGCCAAGCCGCACGCGTTCAAGCTGCCCTCGAACACCCCACTCCTGCCTTGCCGCTGCCACTTGCCGATTCCTCAGCCTTCTTCGGTCAACAGCAACTGATTTCCTCCCACCTTGTTGACCAACGAGCGAAATTCTTGCAGCTGCTGTCTAGGCCGCGTGACCCACGAAGGCCACGTCCACTTTCTCTCCACGCAGCTGCCCTTGTGTCTTCAGTTGCCGTGGTCGAAGTCCTTTGTTGACTTTCAATTACGAAGACCGAAACCCAGCCGTTCGCTGCCACGTCCGAACACTCCACCAGCTCTTGTCGCCTCCACCACGGAAGCAGCTCCGTTCTTCGCCGCGTCTTCTTCAGCTCGTGCCTCCCACGCGTGACGCCAACGAAGCCAACCGTGGATCGAGCCCAGCAATTCGGGCCCAGCAGTCCAGCGAAGCTCCTTCACGAGCCCAGCTCCATGCGGCATCTTGGCCCAAATTCCAGCCCAGTGAATTTCTTTTGGGCCGCAAATTAGGCCAGAATTCAGCTCAACAATGTCAGTCTTTCGGGCCCAACAAAGACAGGCCCAGTTCAATTTTATTTCAAGCCCATTTTTAGCAATTGCAGCCCATTTTTCGAGGCCCATCTTCAGCAGGCCCAACCCAGCTTGGGTCCAGCCCAAAAGCAAGAACAAATCTCAGTTGGGCTGAGATTTGTTGGGCCAAGCCTAAGGCCCTGCCCAAGCCCGCCGGTGTTGTCGAAAGCCCGATTTCAGCCACCGTCACGTCGCCGTTGCAGTGATTCGGTCTCCGCTTTTACCAAGTGAGTTTTACTGCCTAAGGGTTGATTAGATTTAATTAAGTGCAATTATGTGGTTAGATTAGTTTAGAACAATTAAATTAATGACTTAATAATACATGTTAGGTGGTTAGACTTAGTCATTAGTAAGTAGAGAGCCTCTAATATTTATTGAATGTATCTCAGGATTTTTTCTGACCCGTTTCAGGCTCTAATCAGGCATTACGGGTCTAAATTGGATTTTTATTATTTATTTATTTATTTTTCGAAATTAATTATTTAATTAATTATTTTTCCGGAAATTCAACCGGGATGGCCAGTGACCGGAATTTCGTGCTAATTTTCGTGGTGCAACCCATTTATTTAATTGAGCTTCAATTTATATGGAATTGATTTAAATTGTGAAATTTAAGGATTTGTTCTAAATTGTTTGTAATTGAATATTTGATTGGTAGATGGCCGAGTATGGGTATATAGCGCTAGTTACGTTGATGGGCTATATAGTAAAAAGAATGGTGAGAGCTAACTAAGAATATTATTGGCTGAGACCAATCAGGTATGATATTATTGGACATACGTGGTTCGGTGATTGGAAGTATCACTGGCGAAAACGGCACCTTAAAGAATGCACGTGAATAACTTATAGACAAACGTGGTTCGGTGATTAAGAAAATATCACTGGTGAAAACAACGTGTTAAAGAACTCATGATGTTGTCTATTGCTGATGTCACATTGGCGAAAACAGCGCCCCAGAAAGGACACGTGGTTTGGTGATTAAGGATATCACTAGTGAAAATGGCGCCTTAAAGAACACATGGTGTTGGTGATCGGTATGTCATTGGCGAAAACGACGCCCAAGAAACACATGTGATTTGGTGAATGAGTACACCATTGGGAAATCATGGTATGAGTGGGAATGACCTAGAATTGGTCCGACTGACATGTAATCGACTAAGTCGATTGACCAATGCTTGATTGAATGTCGTGAATTGTTTGAATATTTGTCTTTAACCTTGAATTGTAGGTTGGAATTGAGGCCAAGGTAAGTCCTCTGACTCGTGATGTGCTTAGGCAACCGTTTGACATATTAGTTTACTAATCGGGTCTTAGGGGGTATAGTTCGCTTAGACATGGTCTCATTGGTTATTGAATAACCATTTCAGGACCCTAAGGAGAAGCCGAGGAATAGGATCCTAAGGAGGAGAAAGATTTTTGAAGCAGAAGATGATCCGGAGAGGGATCTTGAATACATCTCAAATGTGGATTGAGATCCCATCCTTTTGTGAACCCTGCCTTAGTGTAGATAGGTGTGAGACTAATATGCTGTGAATAGTATTGTAAATATACTATGAGTTGTGCTGTTAATAAAAGTGTGGTTGTGAATTTCAATATGAAAAATATGGCCTGCTTTTCTATTCCATTGTTTTATTGTTTGGAGATTTATAACTGCTTCCCCATGCATAATAAATAAAAAGAGCCGGCAAGGGATATCGCACTTTAATAATCGACCTGGTAGAAGGATGGGCGCTTCCTCGAGGATCGGGGCGTGACACTGACCATTAAACTAGATCAATATAAACCTAATTCTACTTATTTTTATAATGTGATGAGACTAATTTAAACTAAACTGATCCATTTATCAAAAGATTGATGATAAATCTTATTTGGTTTTTGCTTGCTATCTAACTAGAACCTAGGCTAGTTTACCAATCAAATTCTAAACTAACCTAAGTTCATTAACTAAACTAGCCTAAGCTATGCTAAGCTAAGCTAAATCTAATTGCACTTGGATCACTACAGACCATCTTGACTCTTCAAGCTCTTGGCCGCCACACGGGATATTCGACTGACATCTCAAAATTGATTTCATTCATCATTCAAGTCATTCATACATGCGTTCAATCAAAGCAAACAGTTAGCAAAGCTCATCAAATACTAACTAGAAATTAGGCTCGGGAATTTAATTTCACTCGGTCAATTCGATTATCCCCACAATCTCCTAATTAATCTAGGGATCCATTGACTAATATTAATGATAATTAATCCCCACTTGTGTTTGCAAAGCAGTAGGCCAAAGCCATTAACCCATAATTATATTTTTAATCACCTTCCTAATCTACTCGCCGGAGGGCATGCATTGAAAACCTTACATACATCTAATCATAGCAAAACATGCAATTAGGGACACAATTCAACCATTAATCAATCAAGTGAAGACATTTAAAAACCAAGAAATAGGATTGCCTAATCAATTTCTATTTTATTTTTTTCAATTTAATTTTTAATTTTTAATTTTATTATTATTATTATTATTATTATTATTATTATTATTATTATTATTATTATTATTATTATTATTATTATTATTACTATCGAAAAAAAATTGACCCGGGTCGAGTCCTTGGACTTGGTTTTGGCAGAGGCTAAGCCCGAGTCCTCGCTAACTGGGCTATGATTGCGATTGGGCTCCTTTGTAGAGCCCAATTCGATCAATGTCCAACTTATCTAAAGCCCAAGTGTCTAAATCATCCAACTCAATCACTGAGCCCTAAACTAAGCCCAAATCCAATCTTCTGCTTCGCCTAGCCCAAGCCTAAGGTCTTCGAAGTCTGAATCTAGCCTAGACTTGTCAAAATTGTCCAACAAAAGCCCAGCACACTCACCTAAGCCCTAAGCCCATTAAACTGACCTAGGGCCAGTAGTTATTGGCGTTAGCCATTTCCTAGGACCAAAGAAATCATAAACCTATTACAATTGTACCAAATCAATCACAAACATTATTTTTGACCAATTGAGTTTTTAACCTTTAGCTTTGGGAGAAGTACTCAAAACATGCCTCAACTTGTGTGCAATGCTCATTTTAGTGCCGCAACTTTTCATCCAACTCACTTAAGTGTTGACTAAGGAGACCTAAGTTGCTATTTTGAATGCGTAACGCACTACTTTGTCCACTTCTACAGATGTGGTGCTTGTTGCTTCTGCTTCTTCTTCATCATGCAAATGCTATTGTATGCACTGTCGCTGACATTGTCATCTTGCATCCAATTGCTATTGACTACAACCTAAGAAACCAATGGGACGAATAACCGCTCTAGATATAGAGGTCCACTTGCAAGCAAATCCACCATTGCTATTACCATTGAGGTTCCCCCAATGGCTGTTTTGTTACTCTAGAGAATTTACATTCTATTTTTCGAGAATTTGGTACTTCTCCTTTGTTTATACCTTTCTACTCTATTTGTCTCTTTAGGTACTTTTGATTGATGATTCTTTGATTCCACCTATTGTAGTTACATGACTTACAATCCAATTTGTTTAAGTCAAACTCGTTTACTTCACAAGCACCTACTATTCATACAATTGATAACCCATAAATGATCGTTAGAAGTACAAAAACATTTCAATACCTAACACTTTCTTTTTTCCTAAACTCTCTTTAAATTGATTTATGTGGAATAATTATGCAAACTTCATCTTGACATTCACCTCTTTCCTAAGTGTTGCCGTGTGCAAAATCTACAAATGGGTTAGAAACTTGGGACAGGCTGTAAAGTGGGACCCTTTTCAAACTTATTTGCTACAAATGGGTTAGAAACTTCTTAACTCTTTTGCTAGTTGTGCTACCACAATATGATATGAAATTTGGCATTCTCGATTGAGTCTTGCTTCTTTCTCTATATTAGGCCTTCCAATTTTAAGTGGTCATTTAGATTTTGTTGACAATGAACATTTGATTTATTGCCATTCAATTTGGGAAAACATCAAGTTTAACCATTTGTTCTTCGTGAATCGGTCTCTTGTGCTCTCTTTTGATCTATTTCACTCTACCATGTGTGGACCATCTCTCAATCCCACTGTGAGATGATCTCGCTATTTTATAATATTTGTTTCACAATTCCAAGAGATATGGAGAATTAAGGAAGATATGGATAATTTCCTTGTATTTTTCAATGATCTCTAACATTTCTCATGCTTTATCATTATTTTGGCACGTGTTCTTTCTTTTTTTTTTTTTTCACGATTTGACTTCGAGTACGCTTTTCAATGATTCGAGCGACTGAAATTCCTAAATGAAGTTTAACTTGTGAATTTGAACTGACACACCTACTTGAATTGCCATGACCAAAGTCACTTGTGAACCACCCATCATCTGCGATGGTGGCAAAGGAGGCATGAATAGGTGCAAAGGCCTTGTGCCTTGAGCCACATCACTCATAGGCTAGTTGGTCCAAGTTAATAATGAAATCCACTATAGTCAAAGTGAGAAAGTCGCTTGCGCGCATGGAGAGAGAGAGAGAGAGAGCTAAGAGAATTACTAAAAAATTTCTAAATCTATTGCATTTGTGTCAATTCAATCCTGAACTTTTTTTTTTTTGGCTAATTGAGTCTTAAGCCTTTTATATCAATGCTAATTTTATCATCCGGTCAAATCTAGTTGGTTGGTGTTGACGTGGCACAACTGGTGCTGATTTAGTATGATTAGTGTTGATGTGAACAATTTTTATTAATATTTCAATTTTTTAATAATTTGTTCTTTTCTCTTTATTTTTTCCCCTCTTCCTTCTTCCTCCGGTTGGTTGCTAGATTGAGATGATTGTATAGAAGTGAGGGCCTCAACCTTGCCGGCCACTAGCAAGTCAAGCCTCGCCTTAGTCCAGTGACTAGCTAGAGGTAGGAGGAAGGCGAAAATTATGAGAAAGAAAATAAAGAAGAATAAATAAATAAATAGATAAATTGAAAAAATATTGAAATATTATTAAAAATTATTTACATTAGCATTGACTGTATCACGTCAGTGTCAGTCGTGCCACATCAGCATGCTATATCGAATTAACATAAATACAAAAGGCTTAAGACTCAAAAATAAAGTTTATGACTAAATTGACATAATTGCAATATGTTTAAGAGTTCTCGAGAGCCACTGAAAGAGAGGAAGTTGTAGAAGAAAGAGCCATTGCATGTGTTAGAAGGAAAGCTAGCATATGTCAAAGAAGGTGAGCCGAATGATGACACCCAGGGTGCATTGGGAAACATTTTTGTTCCCGGATCATTTTTTTTTTTTAGAAATAGTTTTTTTTTTCTATTTTTATTCCCTACAATAGTTTCTTAGTAAAAGAACACATTTCACAACTATATAAAATTTATATTCTCCGAATAGAAAA
Organism: Eucalyptus polyanthemos subsp. polyanthemos; assembly: GCA_017140185.1. NCBI lineage: Eukaryota > Viridiplantae > Streptophyta > Magnoliopsida > Myrtales > Myrtaceae > Eucalyptus > Eucalyptus polyanthemos. The sequence goes on along the minus strand of CM029465.1, from coordinate 10,932,699 downwards.
AGAATAGGAATGCGTTTGATACAACCTATAATTTTTTTTTGACATAGAATTTCTTTTATTTTTTTAATATTTTTTTTAGATTTGTCTCTTCTTCTTGTTTTTTTTTTTTTCTTTTCTTCTTCATCCTCTAGTGAGTTGCCAGGTGGCAAACCAGTTAAAAGAGGAAAAAGAATAAAAGAAAAAAAAATGAGTTATTCCATAAAATGTTCCTAAGAACAAGAAGCAATTTTTTTCTACTTTTTATTTTTATTCCAAATCTATTTCCTGGCTAGTTTTCTATTCGGGGAATAGAAAAATTACTTGACGTTACTAAACCGATTTATGTTATTTTTCTATTCCGTGGAATAAAATAACAAAAAGATTGAAACGTTGAAACGTTACCAAATGGAGCACTAGTGACTGTGGAGGACCCTCGCATCTAATTTTCATATGTAAAACTACTTTGTGTATTAATTGTGGTCATTTTGTTCCTACTGGAAGGAATAATACTTATTCATCTTTTAAAGCTGTAATTGTATTGGCCTTATGATGTCCTCCAAGACGATGGAAATTAGTTTACCTCTTCCTCAAATTCAACCATTGTTTATTTTCTTATGCATTTAGATTTATGACATTTTCAAATGCTATTTTGAGTTCGTGTTTAGCCAAAGAAAACTTATCGATTATGATTGGTTTAATATCACCGAGTTTACATTCATTATTCTATTCGTGTCAAAATACATGAATTGATTTGTTATTTCCAAAAAATTTCCTATTGCAATCATTTTATTTATTAAACTAGGTTCATGCTTGGTCCATTATCGCTGGTATTGGAAGAACTGTAGTTTTATCTCAAATTTGCAAACGATTATAGCAAGTTGAGAAGATGTTTTATTTTTCTGGGGGAACTTATAGCTCTATTAATTTTTGGAAGTGAGGTCTGACATTCTTGCACAATTTTACTTGTAGTCAGCAAAAGACCACAACATTCTAACAAGTATTTATGTCCTTTTGGCCCAATGATGAATTCTTGAGATTCCCCCCTAATTTTGTGCTCAAAATGTGGTCGTAAGTCCTTACATTTGTCAATAAGTTAAGGTACAAAGACCCATGTTACTCAATCTAAATTGGCATGGCATTATATGGACCAAACATAGTGACATAAATTAGTTCAATCCCTTTTCAAATAAAGAAATGAACTTATTCATGCAAACACGAGTCAATGCCAACCCAACCTCCACACCACCATCCTCATCCCTACTCTCTGCGAGAGAGAACGCCCCCGATGCATCAATGTGCACCATGTGGCTCTTCCTCGGTCTTCCCCACCCGAAATCCGTGTCGTATACCTTGTGTCTAGGCGACCCCGCCACTGTCAGTAAGCCCCTGCTATTAGCTATATTAAAGTTCCTTATCCATCCGTCCATCCCTCTTAATGCTCCGCCCGTCCTTATTTCCTTGACTTCTATCCCTATAGCCTTTGCGGCATGCAAAAGTCCACTTTTTCCCAAGAGCATACTTCTCTTTTTGGAGATAAAACATGGAACCAGACAATTCCCAAAGTATGTTAAGGGTATCGGATATTCGAGTTGGTCCCTACAATCTGCAAGAAATGCGAAATAATAAAGTTCGTCTTTGCCTCTCTCAGATGACGATTGATCACAACGTTGTTGTTCTTCCTCTTTTGATTTGATGATGCATATCCATACAAATGCACACATCACCACGAATGTTGACAAGTGGATTGGATACGACTCTGAGTCGACATCGTCGTTCTTGAGTTGGCTCAAGACCTGCGCTTTTAGCCCGTCAATGTGAGCCTTTTTAAAGACAAACGTTGCTCTCACCTTGTCTGCAACAGTGAGAAGAGTTCGGCTCGGGCTTAGGCTCGGGCCCACACAACTCCACCAATCTTTCAAAAATATGGGTTCTAGCCCATGCAGGTCTTTGATCACTCCTCGGTCGTGGAAAGGACTCGAGTCGTCCGAGTTAGCGCAAGTGGGGTCCCCTCCAGACCTGTGAATGGATGCCCACGATTTCATGAAGTGATTGAAGGACCTCCCATCTGCTGCAACATGGAGGAACTGGACCCCAATACAAATGCCCTTGTTTGGGAACAAAGTCACCTAAATCATAATAGCAGAATCGATGATAGATTTCGAGTTTAATTTTTGTTTATACAATTGGTATTTTGAGTTAGACATTTGTTTATCTCCCTCATGTATTCATTACACATAATCGAGGAAGATAATGTCTTGAAAATCACAAACTTTCTTTATATGGACATTAAACGAGTGTCCTAGAGACTTTGTTAATGAATATCCTAATCTACGCTGGTCCTTGTAAGGACATCACTCATTCTCAATTTCTCTTTTCACATTTTCCTCTCTTTTTTGGCCAAACGAAGTAATTTTTTCAATGGCTTTAAACTTAGATCGGCACCTCAATTTCATCTCTAGGTATCATTTCAACCTAGAATCTCAAATATGACACCACATTTTAGTGTTATTTTGCGCACATCAACATGATGCTTATTCTTGTGATATGTATTAAATCTAAATGATGAGAATTTTCTTTGAAGGGAAAAAGCCACCAAAAATACTAATCTATAGTCACAATGACATATTTACTCCAAACATTTTTCGTCATGCAAAAACCCCACATGTGACACAATGATCTCATACTTGTACTAGTATGACAAATTTACCCCAAAATTTCTTTTGTAACGCCAAAAACCCTAATTTATATCCATGTGACACATTTATCTCAAAATTTGGGGTAAATGTGTTACAAAAAAACAAGTTTGGGGTTTTTATGTCATAAAAAAAGAATTTATGGGTTTTTTGTGTCATAAAAAAATTTAGGATAAATCTTTCACCAAAAAAAAAAAAATTTAGGATAAATGTGTCATAGTGGCTATAGTTTAGAGTTTTTGGTAACTTTTCCCTTCTTTAAACCTTGGACTCTCTTCATATAATTGGTCCTTTTTCATTTTCTTTTTAATCTTTGTACATGCTATATAAACTCAAATTACTCATAAATCCAATATTAGCCTTATATAATGTCTGTATGACATAATTTTCTTGCATGTATTGTATTTTTGTTCTCAAAATCCCAAGTGCATTACCTTTGTGTTGCAACAAGGAAACATATGTTTTTGTGAAATGAGCTCAAATTATAGCGTAGCGTTATTATACTGAATTCATAGATTTTCCAAACAAAAGTTTCGAAAAAAAAAACAATTAAATATTAAATGATAAGATTTAAGAACAAGCAAATATCATGTGAGAGCCAGACCATCACCAACCGACCTGAATCGCCATAAGTGGCCACAAGCGTGCGTCGTCAGACTCGCATGGTGGCGGGAGCTGAGGCACCAGAGGGTGTATTAGCATTGCATCGCACACCTCATCACGGACGAGCTGGGCGAAGTCGGCGGTGGACTCGGCAACGGTCAAGGAGAGGGAGTCGCCCTCGGAGTAGAGGATGTAGGGCTTCTGGGGCGGTGCCAGAGGGAGGACAAGGCTGCCGGCGAAGGGGAAGAAGCGGCGGAGACAGAGGGAGAGAGAGCAGACGAGGAGCGGAAGCGTGGTCTGAGCGAAGGAGGGAGGGGATTGAGGGAAGTCATAGAAGAAGAGGCGTTGTATGGGGCAGCAGAGAAGCCATGGGATGTCGAAGAAGGTGAGAGGGAGAACGGTTGCCGAGACCGAGTTCACGGGCGGCGAGATATCATGACGGTGGAGGATCTTGACCTTCACCATATCGTCCGACGGTGAAGGAAAATTTTTCATGAGGGAAGGAAGCTTATATAGGAGAGGCTAATGATTGGTTTTAGACCCCGTTCAAAACCGATAATGTAGAGCACGATTGAGTTTTCGTCAGAAAATGGGGGTGCTTTCAATCAATCAAGAGCTTGTGTACTTTTTCTTGTTTTTTAATCGATCGAGAGCTCGTGGTTGGCCTGTCGCCTTTGTCACCAAACTTGTGTTCCTCGCGAGCCTCGGTTGTTCGGGCCGATACTTGGCAAGGAAACTTGATTCGTCGATTTTAATTGTTTTAATCTCCTTGAATCAACGTCACTTTTTTATTCACGCCAAAATTAAAAAGATAGAAGTTAATTTGTCTCTTCTTCAAATTCAATCATAATTTACTTTTTCCGTGCACTTAGACATTTTCAATTGCTATTTTTCAATTCATGCATGGCAAAGATACTTGGCTTATGGATTATGTTCGTTTAATCTCAAAGTATTTGCATTCATTTTTCAGCATGTCAATATATAGAAATCGATTAATTATTTCCAAAAACTTTCTTATCACAATTATTTAGTTTATATTATAAAATTAAGTACACGCCTAGACCACCTTCGACTGAATTGAAAGAAGCGTAATTTTCTCATATTTGAAAAATATAATGGCAAGTTGGTTGGAAAGATTCTTTTTATTTTTAATTATTATTTGGAATTTTTAATTATTCGTGCTTATCTTCCTTTTGCCTTGTTTTTTAGGAATTTAAACTCAATACACGCCATTGATTTGTGAAAATGAGGTCGACATCCTTACTCATTTCCACATTTTTGTCGGGTCAAAAAAAGCTCATATCATTTCATGTCAATAAAGTAGAAGATAGGTGAGCTTTTGAATAAAGAAGATCCAAAAGTGGTTGAGCAGGGCTTGAGACCCAGCTCAAAGGGATGGAATCACAGAGTTGGGCATTAACGACCCAGGGCTCTGGAGTAGTGGGTCAAACGCAATTGTGATAAATTGGAGAGCAAGGCTCGGCCCTCTTTCATAAGCAAAACGACATCCCTGGAACACCATTTGCACCCCAGATTAATAGAACTGAAGGAAGTTGTCGAACTCCACGATCAAGACTCAGTCTCTCTCCTTTTTGCTCATTCACTCACAAATCTCAAACCCTCAATAACAGCTAGGGTTTCCGCACCGAGTACAGATTGCGCCTTCACCGCACAGGCGCAACCTTCAAGCAGCATATCAAAAGAGACTTTGCACACTCCGGCTACAGCTCTGTTGGTTGTTTTGGCATTAAAAGAACTATCTAAATTAATCTTGAGAGACCCCAAGGACGGGGGATCCAAATCGAGAGTAAGATGAGACCTCTCCCTAGATTTTTTTTTTTTTTTTTTTTTATATATATTTTTTCTGAGTTCCAAGTTTTAAAATTTCCGTGCAATGCAAGTGCTTCAGCTACAACTCCTTGTGGATCTTGTGGTTTGACTCAGAACATTGCGTCGTTTCTTGTTTACCATATGAACCAAAGCACTTTAGCTACAAGCTCAAGGGCGGGTGTGTAAAGTAAGTCGCTTCTGCAGGTTAATACCCGTTGATCTATGCCTGTAAGTCCTCTACTCTAGATCTGGATGCGTAGATTTGGTCTGACCAGACTTCGATTGTCTAGGGACAGAGAAAAACCAGTTATTCCGCCATTTCCAGGCTCATTTTGCATAAAGGGCAAAATCAGGCCAGATCTAACCCTCCGTTTGCATAAGTTTCCCTCGGTAGGCAGAGCATTTTGGCATAGATTCCATATAAATAATCTGATTTTGGATAGTGGCAAATTGCACACTTTACACCATTGAGCTCGGGGTTTTTGGTAAGAGGATGATACTTGTTGAGTTGGGGAAAAGTATTAAAAAAGTCATAAACCTTTTATATTTGTGCCAATTTAGTACTAAATCTTTTTTTGGTGCCAATTTAGTCGTAAACATTTTTACTTAGTGCCAATTCAGTCATTTCCGGCCAATTTTGGCTGGATTTTGTTAACTGGACGCCGGCCAGCTGACGTAACTTGATCGATGCTAACGTAGATAACTTTTAATAATATTTTTATTTTTTTCTTTTTATTTTCTTTTTTCCTTCCCCTCCTCCAGCCGGCCACCTCGCTAGTGGCCGCGAGGCCGGCTTCACGCTAGGTAGCGAGGCTTGCCCTCGTTAGCCACCTTGCCAGTGGTTGCAAGGGTAGCCTTGCGCTAGGCGGCGAGGCTCACCCTTGTCGGATTTGGCAAGGGTCGAGCCTTGCCCATGGTTGAGGAGGCTTGACCTCATCAGCGTAGCCCGGCCGTGATTCAATGAGGTTAAGCCTTGTCGGCCATGGGCGAGGCTCGCCCTCGCCGGATCTGAAGAGGGTCGAGCCTCGTTGGCGCTGCCCAGGCTGTGATTCGGTGAGGTTGAGCCTCGCCCATGGTCGGCAAGGCTCTACCTTACAGCCTAGTGCTAGGTTGCCCTCGTGGCTTGGGCAAGGTGGCTGGCAAAGGCAAGCCTCGCCACCCAGCACAAGGCTACCCTTGCGGCTTGGGCGAGGTGGCCGGCAGCACGAGGCCACCCTCGTGGCCATTGGCGAGGGCAAGCCCCACTACTTAGTGCGAGGCCACCCTCGTGGGCACTGGCGAGGTGGCCGGTGAGGGTGAGCCTTGCCGCCTAGCGCAAGGCCGCCCTCGTGGCCACTAGTGAGGCGACCGACGAGGTTTGGCAAGGTCAACCTCGTCGGCCGTCACCTCTGGCCAGTCATTGAAGTCTAATGACCAGATAGAGGAGGGGAGGAAAAAAGAAAAACAAAAATAAAAAAAATATATTAAAAGTTGTTCATGTCAATACTGATCATGCCACGTCAGCCGGCCGACGTTCAGTCAATAAAATCCAGCCAAAATTGATCAGAAATGACTAAATTGGCACTAGTAAAAATGTTTAGGACTAAATTGGCATCAAAAAAAGGTTTAATACTAAATTGACACAAATACAAAAGGTTTATGACTTTTTTAACACTTTTCTCTGTTGAATTGTGTTGTTATCATGTTTTCAGAGTTTGATTAGGCTCGCTTTTGACTGAATAAGTACTTGACCTTTTTGCTATCCATTCGAATTTATCTCTCTCCTATGGATAGAGGGGGGATTGAAAATATGAATTGTGATAGGAGTGACCTAAGCTCCTGAATGAAGTTTAACTTGTGGAAATGAATTGGCATTCCTACTTAAATTGCCATGACCAAAGCCACTTGTGAACCACCCGCCACCTGTGGCGGCGGCAAAGGAGGCGTGAATGGATGTAAAGGCCTCGCATCTTGAGCCACTCGCTCATAGGCTAGCTGGTTGAAGTCCACGATGAACTCTGTTACAGTCAAAGTGAGGGAGTCGCTGTCGGGAAAGAGGATGTAATGCTTCTGGGGCAGTGCTGGAGTGAGGAGGAGGCTAGCGACGAACGGGAAGAAGTAGCAGGGAGAGGGAGGGAGGGAAGGAGGGAGGGAAGGTGAGGGAGCTAGCGGAGGAGAGGAAGGTTGTCCAGTGTCAAAAGGAAATCTAGTGGACATTAAAAGAGGTGAGCCGGAGGGAAACACTTAGGCCGCGCATGATAACCATTTTTTTTTCTTATTTTATTTTATTTTTCTGTCGTCGATATTAGATTTGAAATAGAAATCCATTTGGTGATATATTTTAATTTTTCTATTTTCGAAAAAAATTTAGCTCAGAAATAGTTTTGAAACAAAAATGAGAAGTAAAAATTTTATATTTTTATACTTATGGAAAAGAAACAGAAATAACAACTCTTCTTATTACTTGCCCTCGCTACCATCGATGTACGATTTCTACATTGACACTTTCAATTCAATTTACTGAGGATGTTTTATCTCATGAACGACTAAAACACAATGAAGTGAAAAGAGCTTGGGAGGGAGATATTTAAGAAGGCATATCAAACAAATTTCTGCTCAACAAATAGAAATTTTATATCGTTATCAAATGTATATCTTTGCTCAGAAACTCATCCAAAGAAAAGAAAGAAATAAATAAATAATCTATTTTTAACCATAAATTGTTCTTAGTAACAAAATAATTATTATTTGCATCCCTAGTGATCGTGGAGGACCTTCACAGCTAATTTTCATATGTAAAACTACTTTGTGTATTAGTTATGGTGATGTTTTCGTATCGGAGGAAATAACACGCATTCATCTTTTTAAAAGCTATAATTGCATCAGCCTTATAATGTTTTCCAAAAAGATGGCAAATTAATTTACCTCTTCTTTAAATTCAACCATTGTTTATTTTCCTATGCATTTAGATTTAAGACATTTTCAAATGCTACTTTTGAGTTCATGCATCACAAAAACAATTTACTCATCGATTATGATTTTTTTTAAGATGCATTTGTTTCGCAAAAAACTCAATAATAAAGGAAAATATTTTCCCATGAAGCATTTTCCTTGAGTATGGTTTGTTTTCTTTTATTTGGTAATGTATAATTGAAAATGTTTCCCGTTGTTTGGATCCCATTAGAAAATTATTTCACACTTTATCTCAGGTAAAAAAAAATCAAAATTTTTATTTTAAAAATTCGAATTTTTAATTTTATTTCTTTTTATTTCTTATTATTTTTCTCTTTTCCTTCTTCTTCTCTTTCACTCCTCTGCTTCCTCATGCAATCCCTTCTGCTTCCTGTGGCGATTCATCCTTAGCTAGCTTACGAGGGGCGAGCTCGAGTTGTCACTAGAGGTTGTGAGCTCACCTATTAGGCAAGGCTCAAGGCTTGCCACCAAAGGCCGCGAGCTTGCCAATATTGGACGAGCTCAAGCCTCACCACCCAAGACCATGAGCTTGCTTGATCTGGCAAGGCCGTAGGCTTGTTGACCTCTAGCAGGAAGGCTTGAGCCTTACTAGCTCGCTGGCAGAGGTTGTGAGCTCACCCAATCTGGTGAGGCTTGAGACTCACCATCAGAGGCCATGAGCTTGCTTGATATGGCGAGGCTTGAGGCTTGCTGGCCTCGAGTGAGCTTAAGCCTCACCATTGAAAGCTGTGAGGTCGCCTAATTTGGCGAGGCTAGAGCTTGCTGACCGTCTCCATGGCTAGTGACAAGTGGAGAAGAAGCAAAAAGAAAAAGCAAAGAAAAGAAAAAGCAAAGAAAAGAAAAAGAAGAAAATAAAAATAAATAATCGATTTTTTAAAAACAAAAAAAGGAAATTCGAATTTAAAAAATATATATTTTTATAAGAACAATTTTTTGTAAACCAAGCACCAAATCTAACCTTTGGTAGATTCGGAGAATGTTTTCCGATTCTTACAAATGGGAAATCATTTTCCTAAATTTAAGCTTTGATAGGATTTTTTTTTTTTGTTTATTAGGAAGACGTTTTCCGCTGACTTATTTTCCTGGATGAATCAGATGCTGGAAAATGAGAAAAATATTTTCTCTGAAAATTTATTCCAAGAAACAAACACACCCTTAATCTCACCAAAATATAGAAACTGATTTGTTATTTCTAAAAAAATTCCTATTGCAATTATTTAGATTATTAAACTAGGTACATGCTTGAGTCATTATTGTTGGTATTGAGGATACCGTGATTTTATCTCAAATTAGTAAACGATTATAGCAAGTTGAGATTATTATTATTTTTTTTTTGGTCAGATTTATGATTCCATAAGTTTGCAGGAGTTAATGCTTATCTTTCTTTTGCCTCGTTTTGAGGAGTTTATTCTCGAAACATACAATTGATTTGTCGAAGTGAAGTCTGACATTCTTACTTGATTTTGCTTGTAGCTAGCAAAAGACGGGCAACATTCTAACAAAGTACTGATGTCCCTTTCGCCCAATGATGAATTCTTGAGATTCCCTCCTTTTTTACTTTGTCTCACATAGAAAATGTGGGAGCAAGTGGGTCATTTTAAATATGTGGGATTTCCTTTTGTAGTTAAAAGGAGTGATTAGGTGGGCTAGACCCCACCATACCCGTGTGCGGGTTCGCGATTATTTGGCGCACTTAGCACTTTGCACGCCTGCGCGCCCGTGGTTTAATTAGCATTAATCCTTTTCTATTTATTTTTTATTTTTTATTTTTTAGTTCAAAGGTTTCCTTTTTAATTTGAGAATTCCGGAAATGAAATATAAATGAAAATTCGAAATTCTATTTAAAAATTAAAAAAATAATTATTCCGAATTTTGTTTGTGTCTTTTCAAGACAACCTTTGGAAAATTACTTATTTGGTTTTTAACTTTCCCAAAGGATTGCAATTGTTCGTTTTTCGACTTCTTCCGAAGAGTCGCATTTGTTTATTCGAACAATTTTCTAAAGACGTGTTTGTTCGCAATTTTCACGAAGAGTTGCAAGACTGTTTCATATATATACTTGTCATTTTTCGGAAAGAAAAGTGTGGTCATTTTCGAGTCTTCTTTCTAAAAAACAGCAGTCAATTTTTCGATTGTTTCTTAGAGAGACCCTGGAGAAATACTAGAATTGCTATTTAGTATTCTCATCCGAGACTTTGTTGTATCCTGGAGAATTTTTGTCGGTGACTATTAGCAACGTTGTGGGGCAAATAAATCCTTAAATAAAGTGATATCACGCCTCAAAGTCCGAGTTGTTTTACTCGATCCGATTTCATTGTTCAACCCATTTCGAAGCAATATTTTCACAACAATTTTAAGGATTTATTTTGCTGCAATGGAGTCGGAGACAATCAAAGTTATGAATCAAGATATGGTCAAATTGGACTGGTTTGATGGGAACAATTTTGCTCACTAGAGGGACAAGATGATGTTCTTACTCACTGCTCTGAAGATTTTCTACATATTGGATCCTAACTTGGTGCCTATAGAAGATCCTAAGCCTACTTTCGATGGAGGACAGCCAAGTGCGGAAGCCATTGAGAGGGTTAATAAGAAAAAGAAGAAACGTGCGGAGGATGAATTACTTTGTCGAGGACACATTCTGAACACACTCTCCGATCGTCTGTATGACTTATTCACTGAAATGAAGTCGGCCAGAGAAATTTAGAATGCATTGGAATTCAAGTACAAAGTGGAGGAGCAAGGTACCAACAAATATCTAATTGCAAAGTATTTTGATTTCAAGTTTATTGATACTAAGCCCTTACTAGAACAAGTCCATGAATTGCAAGTGATTGTGAATAAAATTCGTGCTCTCAAGATTGATATTCCAGAAGCTTTTCAAGTTGGAGCAATTATTGCGAAATTGCCTCCAAGTTGGAAAGACTATGGAAAAAGGCTGATTCACAAGTCGGAGGACTTTACTTTGGAGCAAATACAGAAACATCTTCGCATTGAGGAAGAGTCACGTTACGTGATAATTCTGTTTTGTTCAATTCCAAGGTGAATTTTGTGGATAAAAAACGAAAACTCGGCCAGAACTTCAAAGTAAAAAGCGGAGGGCATAAATTCAAGAGAACACAAAAGAAGCATAAGGGTTGCTGTTTTGTTTGTGGCAAACAGGGACATTACGCCAATGATTGCATTCATCATAAGAGCATTTCAAAGGACAAGAACATTCCGATGGTGAAAGCAGATGCAAATCTGGTTGAAGAAAATTATGTAGCCATGATTTTGAACATGGAAATTTCTGAAATCAATGATGCAATGGCTATGGTTTCTGAAATTAATTCTACCACTGTCCAATCCGGTTGGTGGATAGATTCTGGAGCAACAGTTCATGTGTGCAAGGCCAAGTACATGTTCAAGCAATTTGAAGATATTGTTGACTCAAATGTTCAAGAGGTCCTGATGGCGAATAATGCTCTTGCAAAGGTTGCTGGAAAAGGCACGGTGGAGATAGACTTCACTTCTGGAAAGAAGATAACTCTTCTTAATGTGTTATTTATACCCAAAATTAGGAAGAACCTAGTTTCTATTGATTTACTTTGTAAGAGGGGGTTTCGGGTTTTGTTTGAATCCGACAAGGTTATCCTGTCGAAAAATGGGCTGTTTGTTGGAAAGGGTTATGCCAATTATGGCATGTATCAACTGAGTATCAATAATAATATTTCTAATTCTGCTTACATTGTTGAGTCTTCAATTTTATGGCATAGTAGGTTAACACATATAAATATTCATTATTTGAAGAATATGAGAAAATTAGACTTGATAAATTTTAATGGCGAATTTGACAAATGTGAAATATGTGCTAAGTCAAAACTTACTAAGAAACCATTTCCTAGTGTTAAAAGAAATTCGAATTTATTAGATTTAGTTCATAGTGATATATGTGAATTTAATGGTATGCTAACCCGTGGAGGTAAAACGTATTTTATTACCTTTGTGGATGATTGTAGTAGGTTCATATATGTTTATCTCATGAGATCGAAGGATGAAGCATTTACCATGTTTAAGAAATATAAAGCTGAAGTAGAGAATCAATTAGAAAAGAAAATAAAAGTTCTACGATCAGATAGAGGTGGAGAATATTTCTTGAATGAATTATCTTCATTTTGTGAAGAACATGGTATTATTCATCAAGCTTCAGCACCATATGCTCCATAACAAAATGGTTTAGCTGAAAGGAAAAATCGATCTCTTGGAGAAATGGTTAATTGTATGCTTTCAAATTCAAAGCTACCAATTAATCTTTGGGGAGAAGCATTACTTACCGCATGCTATATTCATAATAGAATACCTTCCAAGAAAAATGACATAACCCCTTATGAAATATGGAAAGGTAGAAAGCCAAATTTGTCATATCTTAAAGTGTGGGGGTGTTTAGCGTACTACTGAGCTCCAGATCCTAAGAGAACAAAGTTTGGTCCTAGAGCTATTAAAAGTGTTTTCGTAGGATATGCTGAAAATAGTAAAGCTTATAGGCTTCTTGATTTAGAGTCCAATGTCATAATAGAATCGAGAGACGTTGAATTCTTTGAGAATAAATGTTTTACAAGTTCTGAAATTATTGAAAATAATTCAAGACATATAGAAACTCAAAATGATTCTCAAGAGAAAGAAACGAATGATTCTAAAGACATGATTGAATTAAGGAGAAGTACTAGAGCTAGGAAAATAAAAGACTTAGGTCATGATTTTATTACTCATGTTTTTCTTGTTGAAGGAGATAGAGATAATAATGTGGTAAATAAATACTCTTTAGTATTAAATTTAAAAGATGATCCTAAAAGCTTTGATGATGCTATGTCTTCTAGAGATGCTTCCTTTTGGAAAAAAGCTGTGAATGATGAAATGGACTCAATTGTGTCCAATAATACTTGGGTATTAGTAGATTTACCAAAATGATTAAAACCTATTGGGTGCAAATGGGTTTTTAGAAGAAAATATCATTCTGATGGTTCCATTCAAGCTTTTAAAGCTAGGCTTGTAGTTAAGGGATATAAACAAAAAGAATGAATAGATTATTTTGATACATATGCTCCTGTTGCACGTATAACTTCCATTCGAGTTCTTTTTGCTCTAGCTTCCATTTATGATCTTTTTTGTTCATCAAATGGATGTTAAAACTGCTTTCTTAAATGGAGACTTAAATGAGGAGATTTACATGGAACAACCGGAGGGTTTTGTTCTTCCTGGAAATGAAAGAAAAATATGTAAATTGATTAAGTCTCTTTATGGACTTAAGCAAGCTCCTAAGCAGTGGCATGAAAAGTTTAATTCGGTCATATTGTCAAATGGTTTCATCAATAATAGTGCCGATAGGTGTATATACTCTAAATTCACTAAAGACTATGGTGTCTTAGTATGCTTGTATGTTGATGATATGCTTATCTTTGGAACGAATATGATTGGAGTTAATGAAACTAAGAAGTATCTAACTTCCATGTTTGAAATGAAAGATTTGGGTGAAGTAGATACTATCTTAGGTATTAAAGTTAAGAAAAATAGTGGGGGTTATTCTTTAAGCCAATGTAATTATGTTGAAAAAATATTAAATAAATTTCAACATCTTGGTTTTAAAGAAATAAGTACTCCATTTGATTCTAGTATTAAATTAAATTATAATACTAGTAGAGCGGTGGCACAACTAGAATATGCAAGTGCTATAGGGTCTTTAATGTATGCGATGCATTATACTAGACCCGATATTGATTATTCTGTATGCAAGTTGAGTAGGTATACTAGTAATCCAAGTACTGAACATCGGAGAGCTATTACTAGAATTTTTGGTTATCTTAAAAGAACTAAAAATTTAGAATTATTCTACAATAATTATCCGGTTGTATTAGAAGGATACACAAATGCTTGAATTACAAGTGTGGGAGATGAGCGTTCCACTTCTGGATGGATCTTCACACTAGCTAGAGGTGTTGTATCTTGGGCGAGCAAGAAACAGACATGTATAACTCACTCAACAATGGAATTTGAATTTATTACTTTGGCGGCAGTTGGGAAAGAGGCTGAATGTATTAGAAATTTGTTGTTGGATATCAAATTATGGCCTAGTCCTATGCCTCCTATTTCTATCCACTGTGATAGTTAGGCCACTTTGGCAAGAGTCTATAGTAGCACCTATAATGGTAAGTCTAGACACATTAGTCTAAGACATGAATATATGAGACAATTGATTAAAGATGATACCATAACAATTGTCTATGTGAGGTCAAGTAAAAATCTTGCCAATCCTTTGACGAAAGCTTTACCAAGACATATGGTAATAACGACCTCACAAGAAATGGGGCTGAAACCCTTTAATTGAAATCACCAATAATGGTAACCCGACCTTTTTCTAGAACATCACTAGTTACAAGGTTTAATGGGTAAGAACAAGTTATTGAATGTGATTATTTGATACTGACATAGCCCTGATATAAGAAGTCAGTATCGTCTGTTACGTTTTGTAGGCTGAATTGAATTCTTAATGAAGTATGATACAAGTTTGTAGTGTGTTGATAGTAACAGAAACACATGGTAGATACTTCACCTATATGAGCTTAGAAGTGGTGCCGCTTCTTACGAAAGTGAGGGTTGCTTTCTAGAGAGCTCATGAAATAGGATCAAGCACAAGGCCATAATAGTGCGGAGTAATATAGAAATTCTCGCTGAAACAAGAGGTTAGTGTATGTGTGGTATGTTCGGTTCTATTACATAAAAGTACAAGTTTAAAGCCGAGCTACTTGTCATTTTGATAGAGCTTTGATATACTTGCACTAAGTAAATGTTTAACTCAGAAGAGACCTTTATGTATATATATATATATATTAATCTTACTGAAACTTTGATTGTATGGTTTTTAAAATTTTATTTTGAAATCTTTGTTTTACAAAAAAAGTGGGGGATTGTTGGAATTTTGTTTATTAAAACAAAATGATTGTTTTTTACTTTGTCCCACATAGAAAATGTGGGAGCAAGTGGGTCAGTTTAAATATGTGGGATTTCCTTTTGTAGTTAAAAGAAGTGATTAGGTGGGGCTAGACCCCACCATACCCGCGTGCGGGTGCGCGATTATTTGGCGCACTTAGCACTTTGCACGCTTGCGCGCCCGTGGTTTAATTAGCATTAATCCTTTTCTATTTATTTTTTATTTTTATTTTTTAGTTCAAAGGTTGCCTTTTTAATTTGAGAATTTTGGAAATGAAATATAAATGAAAATTTGAAATTCTATTTAAACATTAAAAAAATAATTATTCCGAATTTTGTTTGTGTCTTTTCAAGACAATCTTTAGAAAATTACTTATTCGGTTTTTAACTTTCTCGAAGGATTGCAATTGTTCGTTTTTCGACTTCTTCCGAAGAGTCGCATTTGTTTATCCGAACAATTTTCTAAAGACGTGTTTGTTCGCAATTTTCACGAAGAGTTACAAGACTGTTTCATATATATATTTGTCATTTTTCGGAAAGAAAAGTGTGGTCATTTTCGAGTTTTCTTTCTGAAAAACAGCAGTCAATTTTTCAATTATTTCTTAGAGAGACCCTGGAGAAATACTAGAATTACTATTTAGTATTCTCATCCGAGACTTTGTTGTATCTTGGAGAATTTTTGCCGGTGACCATTAGCAACGTTGTGGGGCAAATAAATCCTTAAAGAAAGTGATATCACGCCTCAAAGTCCGAGTTGTTTTACTCGATCCGATTTCATTGTTCAACCCATTTCGAAGCAATATTTTCACAACACAAAGTGTCGTTGGAAGTCCTTACATTTTTCAATAAATCAACATAAACCTATGTTGTCGAGCCCAATATATAAGGACTAAATTGAAATTGACATGGCACTATATGGATCGATGTATTTTAAAGTGGCATAAACGATTTCAATCCCTCTTCAAACAAAGAAATGAACTTCTCCATACAGACCCTAGTCAATGCCAACCCGACCTCCACACCACCATCCCCTTCCCTACTCTCCGTGAGAGAGATCGCTGCTGATTGATCGATGTGCACCGTGTGGTTCTTCCTCAGCCTCCCCCACCCGAAGTTTGTGTCGTACACTTTGTGTCTTGGCGACCCGGCCACCGTCACAAAGTCTGCACTATCAGTTATATTAAAGCCATTCATCCATCCCTCCAGCCCTCTCAGTGCACCACCCATCCTTATTTCCTTGACTCTCCTTGCTATAGCCCTTGCGGCAAGCGGAAGTCCACTTTTGCCCAGGAGCGTACTTCTCTTCTCCGAGAGAAAGCATGCACTCAAACAATTCCCAAAATATGTTGAAGGTATAGGGTATTCAAGCCGGTCCCTACAATCGACGAGAAAGGCAAAATAACGAAGTTCGTCTCTGTCGCTCTCTGATGATGATTGGTTGTGACATTGGCATTCTTTGTCTTTTGATCTGATGATGCACACCCATACAAATGCGCATGTCATCGCGAATGTCGACAAGTGGATTGGATCCGACTCGAAGTTGACGGTATCGTTCTTGAGTTGGCTCGAGATTTCCCCTTTTAGCCCGTTGATGTGAGCCTTTTTAAAGACAAATGTTGCTCTCACCTTCTCCCCAACAGCCAGAGGAGCTGTGCTTAGACTCGGGCGCAGGCTCGGGCTCGGGCTCTGGCCCACACAACTCCACCAGTCATTCAAGAAAATGAGCTCGAGCTCATTCGGGTCCTTGATCACTCCTCGGTTGTGGAAAGGACGCAAGTCATCTGACTCATCGCAATTGGGGTCCCCTCCAGACCTATGAATGGATGCCCACGATTTCACGAAGTGAGCGAAGGACCTCCCATCTGCCGCCACGTGGAGGAATTGGACTCCAATGCAAATGCCCTTGTTTGGGAACAAAGTCACCTAAATCATCATCCAATAAAATTGACGATAAGTTTTGAGTTCAATTTTTATTTATACAACTGCTACTTCGAGTTAGTTGTTTGTTTATCATCCTTGCATATTGATTACACATAATCGAGGAAGATAACGTATTGAAAATCTTCAATTTTTTTTTTTTTTAATATGTAGATGTATAATTAGT
Organism: Eucalyptus polyanthemos subsp. polyanthemos; assembly: GCA_017140185.1. Classification (NCBI taxonomy): domain Eukaryota; kingdom Viridiplantae; phylum Streptophyta; class Magnoliopsida; order Myrtales; family Myrtaceae; genus Eucalyptus; species Eucalyptus polyanthemos. Next base: position 10,915,575 of record CM029465.1, on the reverse strand, counting down.
GCGCTAAAGATATTTGTTCATGAAATCATCATCCTAATGGACGTTGGTTCTCGTGAGCACATCACTCATTCTCAATTTCTAATTTCACAATTTCAATCTCTTTTTTGGCCAAACGAAGTGACTCTTTCAATTGTCTCAAGCTTGGGTCAGGACAACCGTTTCCATCTCTAAGTATCATTTTGACCGAGAATCTCGAATACGACACCATGTTTTAATGTTAATTTGCACACATCAACATCATGCTTAATCTCGTGAGATTTTTCTTTAAACCTTAGACTATCTTCGTATAATTACTTCTTGTTCATTTTTTTTTTTAAATTTTTGTACACGTTAACTAAACTCAAATTACTCTTAAATCCAATATCTGCCCGATATTTATATCTGTACCACATAAATTTCTCGCACGTATTGTATTCTTAAACCCAAATTTGCCTTATAGCATAGAGTTATTATACTGAATTCATAAATATATCAAACAAAACTTCCAAAAAATAGTATTAATATTAAATCGTAAGAATTAAGAACGAGCAAATGTCACGTGAGAGCCAAACCGCCACCAACCACCAACTGACCTGAATCGCCATAAGTGGCCACACGAGTGCGCCGTCGGACTCACGCGGCGGCGGGAGCTGAGGCACCAGAGGGTGTATCAATGTCGCGTCATGCACCTCGTCGCTGACGAGGTCGGCAAAGTCGGCGGCGGAATCGGCAACGATCAAGGAGAGTGAGTCGCCATCGGTGTAGAGGATGTGGGGCTTCTCGGGCGGGGCCAGAGGGAGGATGAGGTTGGCGGCGAAGGGGAAGAAGTGGCGGAGGCAGAGGGAGAGAGAGCGGACGAGGAGCGGGAGGGTGGTCTGGGCGAAGGAAGGAGGGGACTGAGGGAAGTCGTAGAAGAAGAGGCGTTGCATGGGGCAGCAGTGAAAGAATGGGATGTCGAAGAAGGCGAGAGGGAGAGCGGTGGTTGGGACTGAGTTCGCGGGCGGCGAGACATTGTAGCGATGGAGGATCTTGACCTTCATCATGTCGTCCGAGGGGGAAGGGGGATTGTCTGAGAGAAGGAAGCGGTAGAGAGGCTGATGATTGGTTTTGTCCCTCTTCGAAAGCGATGTGTTAGACCCGCTTCCGTAGATTGGTGGATGCGCGTATAATGGAGATAATAAATAAATTGAGCTACTTCTGAAAGTGGGGTGCTTTCAATCGATCAAAAGCTTGTGTCCTTTTCTGGGCGGTCCTGACATCAAAGCTGGACTTTCCTGGTTTTCGAGCTGAATAACACTGTGATGGTAGTAAGTAAATCAAAGTGAGATTAACATCTCATATAACAATTTATAATGATTCAGCTTTATATTTAAGCCTATATCCACTCTCAAACTAATGGTCTTAACAACAGTTGAATTCAACCACCATTGTAATTGCTGAATTTACGTGTCGATCTCTTGATAAATATGAACTCTCCGTTGGTTTTACTTTATCAATGATAAAGGAAGTTGTATTTATTTTTATTTTATTTTTTGTCGGTAGAGGAGGTTCTATTAAAAAACCCTCATGGAGTAGCTAAAAATGTAGACTGATATGACGAAATTTAAGCGTGATTTTAGACTTGGAAGCAGATGCAAATCAACGTCTCGTTCATTGTGGAAGAAAATTACAAGGATTCAATGTTGACTCATTTAATGGAGCAGGTGGAGCTCATTTACGGAGCTCTGATGCGTGGATTTTGTCTTGAGATCTGTATGGAGCTTCCCTCTCTTTCGTTTCTTTCAAGCCGCGAGATGGACTTCTCTACTCGGCAGACGATTAGGTGCCCTTCTTTATGTCTTGTTGCTCTGCTTTTCCACCTCGGAGAGCGTGTGATGCGGGCCATTTCATTGGTTGGCCAAGTAAATAAGCGAAAAAAATGTTTGTGATAGGCTCCTTTTACAGCCAGAGGCGACGATGGTATGCGAGAATGGGAGGCTTCTCTTGGTTATACATAAATAGAGGAGAACTATTGTCCTTGACAATTTCTTGGTGCACCAAAGAAGAGAGAGTGGTTTAGGGGAGTGTCCTTCACGTGAGTTTGTTCGCTGTAAATTACATCCGAGTGATTTAGTCATTGAACTTTTGAGAGAATTATGAGAGCTATACAATGTATGAAATATTCAATGTAATTGAAGTAAGAATATTTAAGTTACTTAGAGTTGATTGTAATCTTCATTGTATCACATATATAATAGAACTTTGTGCTAACCTTCCCATAAACATAGGTTACATTGATCGAACCTTAATTTATTTATTACGTGCATTCTATTTGATCACTTCTTTTATTTACAACATAAACCACAAATGTAATATAGTTTTGGTATTATCTTCGTATGGAAGCTTCGCTTAAGCCCAACATTTCAAGAAGAATACTTCCCAAGTAAACCACAATGGGTTTTCGGGAAGATCACGAGAAAAGTTCTAAATCCATTGCACTTGTGCCAATCAATCATAAATTTTCTAATTATGCCAATTAAATTTTTAGTATTATCACATTTTGCCAATTAAGTTTATCTTATCAATTTTAGCTGAAATTTATGTTGACATTGGCCATACTACATGACACAACCTTCACTAACGTAAACATTTTAAATATATGATATATTTTAAATTTCTAAATTTATTAATATTTTTAATTTCTTTTCTTTTTCCTTCTTTTCCTTTTTTTCTTCCAAGCTCAGCGAAGGTCGATGGCCAACCCTCATTGGCCCTTGTTTGCAGTCGGTGAAAATTTAATTTTAAAAATAATAAATATATATCTATATATATATATATATATCAATGCGGTAGTCTTGTGTGGCACTATTATCATTCATATCAGTGATTTTTAACTAAAATTGGTCGGATAAACTTTATTGGAAAAATGTAAAAATGTTTGAGACTCAATTGCACAATTGAAAGATTTATAATTGAATTAACATAAGTGCAATAGGTTTAAGATAATTTTGGTAATTTTTCTTGAGTTTCGAGATTAAGAAGCATTCATATTTGTAGCTTTTAACTTTCATATTGAAGGTTAATATGAATATGAAGATTAATATATTCTCATTTAATATAAATTAAGAAAATCACTATGCTCCCAGATTTAGATAAATTGTTTATTTTTATGATAATCACACTACAAAATTTAGACATTATCTAGGAGATAAATGCATAACGACAAATTCACACGTGATTGGGAATACATATTGAGGGACACAATTTGAAACAAACCGATCGTTGATGTCTTTTGGTGTTTAGCCCAAAAAATAAAAATAAAATCTCTTTTAGTATTTTTAAAAACCAAATAGCATATTACAATAATACAAGTGACCTAAGTTCATAAATGAAGTTTTAACCTGTGAATATGAATAGGCACTCCTACTTGAATTGCCTTGACCGAAGCCTCTTGTGAACCATCCACCATCTGCGATAGTGGCCAAGCAGGCATGAATGGTGTAAAGTAGGGGTGTCAATGGATCCATTCGGTTCGGACCCAAACCGAATATGAACCGAACCGAAATTTTGGTTCGGTTCGGTTTTTCAGTTTTTGATTTTCAGTTTTTAGTTTTCGGTTTTTGCATTTATTTTTTTTTCATTTTTTTCTATCGTATATAGTTTTCATTTCTAAGAAATAAGCTCTTATCGATTTGTTAGTTTGATTTTTATTGAGAACCGAACCGAATGAAACCGAATTTTTCAGTTCGGTTTGGTTTTTGATTCAGTTCGGTTCGGTTTTTGACACCCCTAGTGTAAAGGCGTCACATCCTGAGCCCCATTGCCCACAAGCTAGCTGCTCAAAGTCGACAATGGACTCCGCCATAATCAAAGTGAGGAAGTCGCCATCGGAGAAGAGAATGTAGGAGCTTCTGGGAGCGGCATGGGAGAGAACAGGTTGCTGGCAGCAAACGGGGAGAAGCAGCGAAGAGAGAGGGAGACGGAACCGACGAGTATTTATTTCATTTCGGCCCCAAAAACTTGACTCAAAACTTGGTCGGAAGTCCTTACATTTGTCAATAAACTAAGGTACATGGGTCAATGTTGTCACACCCAAAATGTAAGGACTAAATTGAAATCGACATGGGATTATATGGACGATATGTACACTAAAGTGACATAAACGATTTTGATCCCTTCTCAAACAAACAAACAAACCTCTCCATGCAATCCCTAGTCAATGCCAACCCGACCTCCATGCCATCATCCCTATTTCTACTCTCTGCAAGAGCAATGGCCCCTGATACGTCGATCTGTACCACATGGCTCTTTATCGGCCTCCCCCACCCAAAGTCTGTGTCGTACACCTTCAGTCTCGGCGATCCGGCCACAGTCACTAAGTCCCCATTGTCAAATACTTTCCAATCCTTGATCCATCCATCCGCCTCTCTCAACCCTCCCCCTCTCTCCACATCCTTGACTCTCCTCCCTATTGTCCTTGCCGCATATGAAATTCCACTTTCACCCAAGAGCGTATTTCTCTTCTCCGAGAGAAAATATATGCCCAAATAGTTCCCAAAATATGTCGAGGGTATCGAGTATTCAAGTCGATCCCTACAATCTGCCACAAAGCAGAAATGGCAAAGCTCGTCTTTGTTGCTCTTTGATGACAATTGATTGTGATGCTCCTGTTCTTTCTCTTTCGATTTGATCATGCATACCCATATGAATGCGCATGTCACTACGAAAGTCGACAAATGGATTGGCTCTGAGTCTGAGTCGCCGTCATCGTCGTTCTTGAGTTGGCTTAAGACCTGCGCTTTTAGCCCGTCGATGGCAGTTTTTCCCAGGACAAACGTTGCTCTCACCTTGTCCGCAATAGTGAGAAGAGCTTCACTTGGGCTTGGGCTTGGGCTAGGGCTAGAGCCCACACAACTCCACCAGTCTTTTAACAATATGGCCTCGAGCCCATTCGGATCTCTGATCACTTCTCGGTTGTAGAAAGGACTTGGGCCGTCCAGGTCAACGCAAGGCGAGTCTCCTCCGAACCTGTGAATGGACGCCCATGATTTCATGAAATGGTGGAAGGACGCCACGTGGAGGAACTGGACCCCAATGCAAATGCCCTTGTCTGGCAATAGGGTCACCTAAACCATTTATCATTTCAACTGAAATTTGACATTCGACTCAAAATTTCAATGTCAATTTGTGCACGCCAGCATGATTAATAACCTATATTTCTCGTGATACGTATTAAATCTAGACAATAAGATCCTACTTTAAACGGCGAGAACCCTTCAAAAAATTACTCCTCTTTCAATTTTCTTTTTTATTTATCTTATTACTTGTTCTAAACTACCAACCATATGTCGTTGCCAAATGAGCTCTAGTTACAGCGTAGCATTGAATGATTATACTGAATTTCTTTGCCGAATAGACCATCGCCAACTGACCTGAATTGCCATAAGGGGCCACAGATGTGCGCCGTTGGACGCACGTGGCGGTGGGAGCTGAGGCACCAGAGGGTGTATCAGCGCAGCGTCGCGCACCTCGTTGCAGATGAGCTCAGCGAAGTCCGCGGACGACTCGGCGACAGTCAGGAGAGAGAGTCGCCGTCGGAGTAGAGCATGTGGGGCTTCTCTGGCGGCACTAGAGGGAGGACGAGGCTGCCAGCGAAGGGAAAGAAGTGGCGGAGACAGAGGGAGAGAGAGCGGACGAGGAGAGGCAGGGTGGTCTGGGCGAAGGAGGAAGGGGATTGAGGGAAGTCATAGAAGAAGAGGCGTTGCATGGGGCGGCAGAGAAGCCACGGGATGTCGAAGAAGGTGAGTGGGAGAGCGGTTGTCGGGACTGAGTTCGCCGGCGGCGAGACATCGCCCCGGTGAAGGATCTTGATCGTCATCATCTCTTCGGGAGGTAGATGGGAACTGCAGAAGGGAAGGAAGCGATGTAGATCGGCCAATGAAGATGGAGTTTGGTCTTGTACCTGCTCCTTTTTCTAATTTTATATTTTCCTGGTCAACTGTGATATTTTGACGTCATATTTCAACCTATTTCCAAATATAATATGATTTAATCATCGCAACGAATTAGGAAAAGAAAAGGAAGTGATTGATGAATTCAATTTTTTTTTTCCTTTTGTAAGCTGTTAATTTTGTCCGCAGAGAATATGTGAAGAAAAACGTGGTTTTTTTTTTTTTTTTTTTTTTTTTTTTTTTTTTTGGTACAGGTTTTTCAAAATGTTTGCGGAAGAGGATGAATGTGTATTGAAAGATTTTAGAAAGAAAATCTTACATATTTGGCAGAAAAAGAAAGAATAAACAAAAATCACATAAATATAATACAAGAGGGAATTCTTTCTTATCTTTACTTTTTCCTTCGTCAATTTACCCTTCCCTTTCTTTATAAGTTGGATATAAGTGCATTTAATTTGAATGTGAAATTAACTCTTGTTAAAAGGGTGAAAGCTTTTTTTTTGGTAAGGATTTTTTTTTTTTTTTGGTAAAAGTATTCCTACAAAACAAAATGCAAAAACGTTAGTTTTGGGTAAACTTGTCCAATTGGGGATCAAGTTGGGTTTAAGTTAGATTGGTAAAGAATAGGTTTGATCCAAATAGATCAATTTAATCTACATTAACCCATTTATAGCAATATAGTTTTAGCAATTTCGACCCAATTCAACCTAAGCACTAATTCTTAGCAAATTTTCCCCTCAATTTGGGATTTCTTGAGGCAATTTGAATTGGATTAGTGAGGACTATGGGTCCACAGTTGTTGATGGTGATCCTTAACATTGTGCTTTGATTAAGTAGGTTAAAAGACGTTCTTTTCAAACCCACTAGAACCCCTTACAATTTGGGCTTTATTATATAAGAGCCATGCCAAACTTATATTTTAAATATCAGGGAAACCATACATCACCCGACCCACTAAGATATGAGTTCATACATGGCTCCACGGCCTAATTTACCACATCAAACAAAACTATACCTTTAATAAGCTAAATACTAGTCATACAACCAGTTGAGACGCAAGGTGGAAGGACTAGATATAGGTTCCCAAACCTACTCCCCTACGTAGATTATGGCAGGTAATGGAGATATGAATTCAGTCACATCGCAAACGGCACGTCACTTTTTAATTTTCTGTTGTTCTACCAAATCATCCTATCTTTTCCCTTTACCCAAAAAACAAAAGAGAAAAAGTCACGAAAAATACTGAACTTTGTACAAAGTGACATATTTACCCCAAATTTTTTTATTTGTGACATAAAAATCTCAAATTTTTCAAACCATGACACATTTACCCCACCAACGGCATTTTTATTTTTATTATATTTTTTCCTTTTCCTTTTTCTTTTTTCTTTTTATCTTTTTCTTCCCTCCATTGGTCATGGCAGAGCCGACGAAGGGAAGCCAACATCCGACGAGAGTTGCCCTCATCGGCATTGAGGGAGGGCAACCCTTGCCGGCGTCGAGCGATGGCCTCCCTCGCTAGATGCAGGCGAGGGCTGCCTGATGCCAGCGTTGAGTGAGGACAGGCCTCGGCAGATCTGGGGAGGGCAGGGACACCCTCGCCCGACGCAAGCGAGGGCCACCCTCTCCGACGACAGGTGAGGACGGTCTTCGCCAAATCTAGCGAAGGCAAGGACAGCCTTGCTCGACGTAGGCGAGGTCGGTCCTCCCCAAATCTAGCGAAGGTAGGGACACCCTTGCTCGACGCAGGTGAGGTTGGCCCTCGCTAGCGTCAAGCGAGGACGGCCTTTGCCGGCGTCGGGCAGCCCTCGCTGGACGCCGACAAAAGGAAGAGAGAAGAGAAAAAAAAAATTAAAAATGAAAAGATCAAAATGCCCTATAATTTCAGGGTAAATGTGTCACATAACAAAAGTTTAGGGTTTTTTTGTGTTACAAAAAAAAAGTTTAAGATAAATGTGTCACGATTGGTAAAATTCATGATTTTTCACGTCACAAAAAAAAAATTGGGATAAATATGCCACTGTGGGCAAAGTTCAGGATTTTTCATGGCTTTTTCCCAAAACAAAATTACACCATTATTCAGTAGTTATGGCCACACAAAGAAACACACCCGTAAGCTAAAGTCCTCCGCATAATTTTTTTTCCATAACTAGCGGCTTCCGCCATCATCTCCTATTGACTAAAGCGCAAGTTCCCATCTTATTTGCTTTGTGGCCCCTGCCGACTCGCCCCTGGCGCGTTCGGATGAGCGATCTTCCCGCTCGCGATTCGGACATTATCCTTACTTCAACCGTGTTTTATGTTCATTGGAGCCGTACCAAGCATCTGTATTATGACCTCAGTAATTGATAAAGATCTCACCCTTGTGAGAGAACCCATGACTGTCAATGAATGTCGACCACGAGAAAAGCGAGGGAAAGATCCCTTAAAAGCGGCGTTCTTGTGTCGAATCTCGCCAACGATCCCCTGCGAGAAATGGCAACAAGCCAGCGCGACGATCTCCCGCGGCTTTTTCTGTCCTCCCTCGCGGCTCCTCACCTCTGTGGGAGCTCGAAGTTTTTCGCGCTGTTTTTAAAAGAAATCTCTCTCGGCTTCAGTCAACGAGTCTCTAATTTTTGGATCAGACGGCGAAAGGAGCGCGTTTGCCTGAAGTGAATCTTGAACGATTTGTTGATCCGGACGTTCAGCAATCTGATTCACCAAAAACACATTTCCAGGTGATTTCCTGTGATCGTCAGAGCTTGAATTCCCAGTGATCTTTCGCCTGTTGAAGAGCCGATCTCAAGCTTCTCTCGGTGTGCAATCTTCACCTATGCATCCAGACGCGTTACCTCATCTCGAGATAGCTGTGTTGTTGATTGAGGAGACATGAGTTGCTATTTTGAAGGCATAACGAACTATTTTGTCCACTTCTATAGACGTGGTCCTTGTTGCTTCCGCTTCTTCCTCATCGTGTGAATGCTACCTTATGTACCATTGCCGATATGGTCATCTTGTATCCAATTTCTATTAATTAACAACCTATGGGTTAAAATATGTCTTGAATTATACCTCGAAAAAAGGAGAGTTTACTAATTCAAGTAAGTTTTCTGTTTTGAATAGATTTCATAATTGAATTATTTTCCAGTTGGAGAATGTTTCCTTAAAAGATGTTTCCTATTTTGGATCCGATTCTTGTCTATCTACAAAAAGATGATGTTCACTGTGAAGTGCATCAAAGAGGAGCTTTTGCTTGTGAATTACGCCATAAAGACATCTTGGAGTCTTGCAACGTCATTTATTGAGTGCTTTATTTCGATGTGCTTAATCCATTATAAACATCTTAATCAAAGGGTATAATAGTACCTAATCCATTTCAAATCAAATCAAATTAATTCTTTTCCTAGGGCTTAATGAAAACATCAGCTAATTGATGCTTTGAATCAATAAACTAAATATTGACCTCACCATTATGAATATGATGTCAAATGAAGTGATGCTTTATTTCGATGTGCTTAGCTTTCGAGTGCATAATAGGATTCTTGGCTATATTGATAGCACTAGTGTTGTCATATTTGATTGCAACATTTGATTCTTCAACATCAAAGTCTTTCAATTGTTGTTTCATCCATAAGATCTTAGCACAACAACCTGCTTGTCTTTGTTGAGTTTGGAAGAGCAAGAAATTCGTGTCTCAGTTTTCTTGCAACTCGCCAAGCCAAACTTCTTGACCTTTTCCCATGCATACTTATCTTGAAAAATGAAAGTACCACTTATGGTATGCTTAACTTGAAGTCAAAGAAAGAATGTTAATTCTCCCATCATGTTCATTTTGAACTCATCATGCATAGACCGAGAGAATTTCTTATAGAGAGATTCATTAGAAGAGCCAAATATAATATCAACAACAAGTATATCCTCACATTCTCTTTTAATGAAGAGCATAGTATCTATCTTAACTTTTTAAAAGTCATTTTCAACTACAAAGTTGTTTAGTCTTTATACCATAATCAAATGCTTGCTTTAGATTGTATAAAGCTTTTCTCAATTTACAAACATAGTAAGACTTTCTCAAATGTTTAAAACTAGGAGGTTGTTCCACGTGTACTTTCTCAATTTAGGAAGACACTTTTGACATCCATCAAGCCCAAACGCAAAAGTTTCATCATAATCATTTACTTCTTCTTATGAGTATCCTTTGGCAATGAGTTTGGCTTTATTTCTTGCTACTTTGCCTTGATCATCCAATTTGTTTCTATTAATCGGTTCTAATCATGGGATTATCTTTTGGTCTAGGCACAAGTTCCCATACTTCATTGACTCTATACTGATAATGCTCTTCTTGCATTGGTTCTATCCAACTTTTGTTGGTGAGAGCTTCATCAATTCCTTTTAGTGCTATTTTAGATAAGAGTGCCAAAGTACTTATCATCTTCTTGAGCTTGGATTAGGTTTTCATGCCATCATCTAGCTCTCCAATAACTACTTCCTTGGGAGACTGGATTTGTGTTTTCAGTTCTTGTTGAACCTTTCATCTTGTTTTTCAATGGGCTTAGAGGATTTAACATGCTTAGCTTTGGCATATGTTGAACCATTCTGAATATCTTCAAATTCAGCTCTTTGAATATCATCAAATGCTTGGTTAGGTTCAGAAACTATTTCATTAGAATCAATGTTGGATTTTAAGGTAATAAATTTTTTACCTTTCAAGCCATCTTCTTTGTTTAGTCATTCAACTCCATAAGATTCAAGAGTCCCAATAAGCTCTTCAACAGATAGAAGCATGATTTTTTGAGTTTCTTGGATGGACGTTTTAACATGATTCAAATCTTTTGATAGTCCTCACAAAGTTTGTTAAATTTCATTAGAGCTTGTTGAAGGAGATAAAATGCCGTATTGTATTATTTAATTAAAAGGATTACAAGAATACATATAATATATATATGGATAAGCCTCTCAATATAAAATAACTATTGACTATTTTACCCTTATCATTATTATTTTCTAACACTCCCCCTCAAATTGAGATGTAGATATTAAATAATCTCAACTTGTTACACAAAAAATCCACTCTATTCCTCTGTAAAGACACAGTAAAAATATCTACAACTTGATCCTCTATCCTTGTATGTTAGAGTAATCTCCCCTTTCTAAACCTTTTCTCATATGAAGTGACAATCGACCTCAATGTGCTTAGTTCACTCATCAAAGATAGGATTGTTTGCAATATGAATAGCTGATTGATTATCATAATATAATATCGATGGTTCCAATATTAACATCCCAATTTCTGATAATAACATCATCAACCAAAGCAATTCACCTATCACATGTGTCATTGCTCTATATCTACTTCAACACTTGATCGAGAAATCACATGTTGTTTCTTGCTTTTTCAAGCAACTAAATTATCTCCAAGAAGTACACAATAACTTAATCTAGATCTCCTATTAGTGGGACATTTAGCCCAATCTACATCAGAGAAACCTGTGATATTCATATGGCCATAATTCTTGAAAATTAGTTCTTTCAAGTATTTGATAATCCAAAGCATAGCATCCTAGTAAGCAACCTGAGGAGAACTCATAAATTGACTTACAACACTAACAACAAAAGATATATTAGGTCTTGTGATAGTAAGATAATTCAGTTTACCAACTAATCTCAAATATTTCGATTATGTAATAATTTTCCATGTTCTACATCAAGTTTTATATTGGACTCCATTGGAGTATTAATTGGTTTTGCTCCAATAAGCCCAACTTCATTGAGAATGTCAAGTACATATTTTCGCTAGGTTAAATTGATATATGTATGCGAATGGGCAACCTTGATACCTAGGAAATACCTCAGATGCCCTATATTCTTAGTACTAAACTATATATGCATAAATTGTTTAAGCCATTGAATACTATCTAAATCACTACCAATAATGATAATGTCATTCACATATACCACCAGAAGAATACACCAAGCTGAGAAGATAGAATTAAAGATTGAATGATCTACATAACACCGCTTTAATCCAAACTTGATAATAGTATCACTGAACCAACCAAACCAAGCACAAGGAGATTGTTTGAGTTCTTACAATGCCTTAAATAAATGACATACCCGATTCTCCTCCTAAGCGAAAAACTTTGGTGGTTGCTCCATATATACGTCTTCAATCAAATCACCATGTAAGAATGCATTTTTGATATCCAATTGATGAGAAAACCATCTGAAATGCACCACTAGGGAAATAAAGGCACAAACATATGAAATTTTGGCTACAAGTGAGAAAGTGTCATAATAATCAACGCCATAGGTTTGAGAATATCCCTTGGCAACCAACCATGCCTTCAATCAATCAAGTGTGCCATCGAGGTGAACCTCAATAATGAAAACTCAATGGCAACCAACAAGTTGCTTTCATGCAAGAAAGGTAGCCAAATGCAGTTCTTAATGAGTGCCTTCATTTCATCTTTCATGGCTTGTCGCCACCTAAGATGAGCAAGAGCTTCAACAACACTGCTAGGCACAGAGACAAAGGATAAGGATGAGACAAAGGTAAAAAGGTAGGAGATAAATGATTATAAGACAAAATGTTGGAAATAGGGTGACAAGTATGAAGACAATTAGGCAAATCAAAGTAAGATGTATAAAGATCCACAAAATGAGCAACAAAAGAACATGTACCTTTTCGAGTAGCAATGAACGGATTAGGATCAAGATTAGAAGACGGCGCAACAACCAATGAGGGAATAGATGAATCAAGTGATGGTTGTACTACTGTGGTAGGAGCCGCTCCATGTCTATGGTAGGTGTGATCAGCAAATTGAAATCATGTAGATGATGCTGGAGGAAGTGTGATTGGTGGAAGTGTTAGTAAGACACGCTCATCATCATTAGGAGGCACTATAGGAACCAACTAGGTGTTCTAGTATGGTTGGTCTTCAAAAAATATCACATTGGCTGACATAAACACACAACAATGAGTAGGACTATAACATTTGCGATCCTTCTGAGTTCAAGAGTATCCAATGAAGACACATTTTTCAGTATGGGGGTCCAACTTATCAAGACTTAGAGTCAAATAATGAACAAAACTTACACAACCAAAGTCACGTAGACATAATAGAAAATGAGAACAAGTTGGATGTAAAATGGAGAAAGGTGTCTCCTCTCGAAGAAGGGAAGTTGGAAGCCGATTAATTAAAAAGCAGGCTATAAGAGTAGCATGGCCCCAAAAAGTTTTTGGTAGATACGTATGAAACATAAAACAATGAGTAACATTAAGAAGATAATGATTTTTGCGTTCAATTACACCATTTTGCTATGGTTTATATAAACAAGAAGTCTGATGAATAATGTCATAAGAGTCAAGAAAAGGTTAGAAACTAGAAATAGTAGCAACATACTCTTTGGCATTATCTTACCATAGAGTTTTGATAGAAGTATTAAATGGATTCAATACCTCAAAATAGAATGAGCGAAAGCAATGAAAAATCTCAATACGGTCTTTTATTAAGAATAACCAGGTCATTCGAGAAAAATCATCCATATATATATATATATATATATAATATTTAAAACTAGATATATTAGAAACACGACATTGATTCATACATTTAAGTGAACAAGTTCAAAGGGACTAGACACACGACTCTAAAAATGAGAAGGAAAAGAAGTTCTATAGTGTTTATCAAACTAACTAGCTTTACACTCAAAAGTACTCACAGACTTAGACTTAGGAAACAAACATCGAAGAATGTTCGATGGTGGGTAACCAACACGACAATGCATTTGATACACATCAGGGGATGTGTGCTTCATAGCTATTGTAGCTATCACCTTCTTGTCAACATAATATATGCCATTTAATTCATGTCTTCCACCAATCATTTGTCTTGTCCTCATATCCTGAAAGACACAATGGGGAGAATAAAAGGTTACTAAACAATTTAGGTCTTTAGTTAATGAACTAACGAAAATCAAATTGTGTGAAGATTTGAGATGAAGAACAGATGATAATGAAAGAGAAGAACTTAAATGAATATTTCCAATACCAGTAATTTGAGAATTTGAACCATCAACTAATGTAACAAAGTTAGACACCATAAAAGGTGTGCAATGTAATGAAGACAATAATTTAGACTTACCAACTATATGATGAGTAGCTCCAAAATCTATAAAGCAAGAGTCAGACACACTAGAAAGTAAATAGAATGAACTACCTTTAGAGGTATACGCCAAAGTTGCAGTAAAAGTTGAAGTTATTGTCATATGTTGGGAGCAAATCCAAGCATCATACTCAATACGTGTCAAAGTAACAAAGTATCTTGTATTTTGCATATTAGTAGGATCCGATTGAGTTGGTGATGAAGAATCTTCCACCTCGGTAAATGCAGCAAGTGTAGGTCAAAGCTCAAATGAAGCGTGAAACGGTAAGCTTCTGTATGTCCATCCCTCAGACAATGAGTACAATAACGAGAGCCATGACTACCAATAACTCTATCACAACCGCCACGACTTCCACCCTGAACAACCTCATGTCCACGATCTAAATAACCAAGACCACAAGCTCCACGTCCACTAGAGACATGAGCAATCGTGGCACTTGTCTATAATGTTGTAGTTGATATCTCATCAGCAGATGTCGAGCAAAGGGCTCGGAGAGAAAACCTCATCAATTGTGGAAAGGGAGCTTTTAGACATAATCTGGTGAAGAAGGGAGAAATATTCAGGCCCTGGTGCTTTAAGAATTAATATCACTCAAAGATCCTCTTGGCATTTGACTAAAACATTTGGATTAGCTAAAGCTGGTAGATAAGCATCTAGTTGTAGGCAAAGTGTAATGAAACGAGCATAATATTCAAATAGAGAATGATTTCCACATTGAAGATCAAATAGAGTCTTCCATGAGTCACACACTCATGTTATATTATTCTAACCAAAGTAAAGTAAAGAATTTTTCTCCCAAACTTCCTTAGCAGAATTACACTAAATGAAATGAGGACTAATTTCGAGATCCATACTATTCCATAATAGTGTATGGACCATTACATAGCTTGCAACACAATCATCTATCTTACTCTTATATAAGTGGATCGTAGACGTAAGATAGTCATTCTGTCTTGTGGCAATAAAATAAACCTCCATAACTTTAGACCAAGATGGATAATTGGTTTCATCTAACTTGACAAATGTTAATTGAAAATAAGTCAAACTAGTAGATTATCTAGATCCAAAGCTATCAATATTAACTTCCCTGAACTCCAGTAATACAATCAGCCAAATAGGTTGAACACAAGATACAAGTGACCTAGGAGTAATGTCACAATAATCAAACACTTAACTTCAGTTCTACAATCAACCACAAAATAATAAATACAAATGACGGCTTAATAAGTTCACCACCAAGTCATTATAATATACTAAGAGATCATAAAATCATGTACTTAGTATCAAACAACTATTGTAGCCATTTGATGCTCCAAAGATTATTATAAATCATTTGACACTCCAAAAATTACTATGTGCATATCAACCAACACTTCAATGAAAAATATCTTGTAATACAACGTCATATAAGGCTACTAGACAACATCCTATGTTATCCCTAGTATTGTTTCAATTTCTCTTCTTTTTCTTTTTGAAAACCCTAGCAATCAAACATCTCCAAACTCCTCAGTCGTGCAATCAAGCACCAATCAAATCTCTAGACATAAAAACACCAAATTTACCCATCGTTATCTAAATCTTTATCATGAAAGAAGGCTAAACACGTACCAATGATAGACTCTAGTGATTGACACTCGGTTTAGGACACGCTTGCAATGGTGAAGTTGGTTGCTAGTTTTGTCCAGATTTAGTGGTTGGGCTCCGATGATGATGACAGTGGTTGGACAATGATTATGGCAGCTGGACAATAATGATGGTGGCTGGTTCTATCTAGATCTAATGGCTAGATGGCTATGGTAGTGTGAGGTGATGGTTCCAGAGATGATAAGGGTTCTAACGATAGTAAGGGTGGTTGTGATGGTGGTAAGGTTGAAAATTAGGATTTTTTTTCTTGCTTTGATACCATGTTGAAGGAGATAAAATATCATATTGTATTATCTTAATCAAAATGATTACAAGAATACATGTAATATATATGGGAAACCCTCTCGATATAAAATAACTATTGACTATTCTACCCCTATCATTATTATTTCCTAACATAGCTAAAAACCAAATTTCCTTGACATGTGAGTCTATTCACACTGTCTATGAATCTATTGAATATTTTAGAAATAGATTCATCTTGCTTCACCTTCAAGGATTAGTATTAACCAAGAATAATATTGATCTTGATTTCTATGACTTTGATAGTTCCTTCGAAGGTGACATGAAAACTCTCCATGTCTCTTTTGCTTTTTCACTAGATGACACTTGGTTATATCTAGCAAAAGATAAGGCACAATAAAGAGAGTTTTTACATCTACTTCTAAATTGTTTGACTCATTGGAAGAGATTGCCACTCGAGGGGTTCTGTTTTCATTCATCTCATCAATTATTGATGAAATGGCAGTCCTATGGGTTTAATTCCATTTGGAACAACTTCCCACATCAAAGGATCTATGAATTTGAGAAAAGCCTTCATTTTTTCTACCATATGTTGTAATCTTTTCTATTGAAGTAGGATAGTCTAGTATTGCTTTGTCACTCAAAGTTACCTGGTGCAAGATAGCCATAATAGATCGTTAACTCTAAAGCAATGTAACACTTCAATTTTCATCAATATCCATATAATTAATTGATGAGGCTACCATCCACGATTATCTTCATCCGTGATATTTTGAACAACATTAGAAAGAGTCTGAACCATTTCATGATTTAGACTTTTCTTGGCCGCAATGCTTAATCGTTAATAAGTTGAATTTGAATAATCTTTTTTTTAAAGGACAATTTCGATATGAGAAATACTTAAGTTTATCCATTAGGAGGTTTTCTCAACATCTATGATGCTTTTTGATCTAGGGTGGCTAGATTACTACTACAATATATGGAGATTGGAGACTGGTAGTTATGGTGTGGTTATGTGGAACACTTTCGCAGATTGTTATATCAATGTAGTTGTTACATTGATTAAGAGTTCTTGTCAGCTTTCATTTATCAGGAGATTTATGTGGTTTTATTTTCTTTGGCCAAGATTTATGTATGTGGATGTTTATGAATGTGTGGAAATGCCATCGATTCCTCTCTAAAACCCTAGAAATAGTTTCCATTTATAGAGAATCCATACTAGATGGAGTGGTTGGATTCTCTAGCCCGACAAACAGAATTTAATTGAAGATTTTGTGTTGCATGTGAAATGAATTAATTATTACTAGATTCTCATGGGCAACCTATTAATAGATTTTGCAGGAGGCAAACTCCTCGTAAACAAGACATCGGTACCAAATAGCATCTTCTCTTAAAGCTTTTGAATTCAATGCAAATAGTGATTTCTCATTGTCGCGACCTACCTCTCGGGAGAGGAATAAGTTTAGGGGTATTACCTAAAAGACAAGCCTACAACCCATCATTTGGACATATGCTCTCCTAAGCCCATACCTCGCGCGATGTTAGTGTGTTCAAGACAATTTTGTAATAAAGAGTCTCCACTAACCTATTGAAATTAACTCGAAATCAAGTATGGTATGTGAATGTACCTCACTTCCTACGCAACTAGAAAATCTAGGATCGAGTACTTGATCACACTAATTAATTAATTAATTAGTATCCTTTTGGTACCTAATTTTGTTTATTATTTTTTTTTTTTAAAAGAAGATGTTTTGCTAGGTAGTCTAAATTGATTTTATACCTATTCACTAACATGTAAGGTAATCATGTAGGTACACAATGATTAACGTAACAATCAATAATCAAGGAAAATATTAAATACATTTCATGGGATAGCAAAGACTTAACACTAAAGAAAAGATAAATGCCAATCCTAACTAAACTAAAAGAAAGCCAAAATCGGTGTATAAATATTGCGCAATCAAGGACATTTATGTCTAAGGATAATTGAAACCCCTAGATAGAGCCCTAAGGGCTTGGTCAACTTTGGGTATAATTCTAAATTGAAAGACTTCAACTTTTAGGAGAAAATAACCCGAAAGATTGATTTTAACCTTTATGATGGTTTTTAATTTTTAATTTTTTTAATAATATTTCAGATTTTTTAATCTTTTGGAATTTTTTTTCTGATTATTACTGAAAATTTTAGATATTTTCTGAATTTAGGAATTTTCTGAAGAATTTTGAAATTTTGAAATTTTTAATATTTTTGATTTTTTTCTAAGAAATTAGAATTTTTTTTTAATATTTTCTGAATTTTTTTTGAATTTTTTAATGTTCTTTGAGAGTTTTTGAATTTTCGTAAAAGTTTTTGAATTTTTATCTTTATTTTTTCATTTTTGTGAAAATCTTTGAATTTTCAATTTTTAATATACTTTTAATATTTAATATTATTATATTCAGAAAAACGGGTTCGGACCATAAACCCTCTCTGGCCTGTTGACCCGATCCAAACCCAGGCCCAACCCAATCGGGTTAAGGAAGGAAATTTTTTTTGTTCTTTAATGATTTTTTTTCCTTCTTTTTTTCCTTTGCCTTTTCCTTGTTTTGACCTTTTCTCCTGCACTCCTTCAACCCAGCACCATCTTCAACCTCTCGTCTCTCCTTCAACGAAACCGCATGTCCCCAAAGGCCAGAATGCACCAACCTTGCTTCTTTGATAACCCAAAAAAATAACATTTAACGATTCAAAGCATCAAAAGAATCTAAGCTTTATTAAAGTGTTTTAAGCTTCTTGCAAACTACGGTGGTCTACCTCGCGACTACCATTCATGGCCACAAACACCATCTTTCAAATTCACCGGTCAAGAAATGGTTATCCAAAAACATGTTGTCATACGAAAGCGTTGAGACAAGAACATACGAAATGGAGTGTAGCAGCAGGGACTTATAAAAACTCATTTGACAAGCCAAGAACCCAGAAACACACGGAGGACTAAGAACAGATGTGGGTAGTTCGGTCAGCTATTTTGTCGAACACATCGAGTATGTCGGCTAAATGGAAGCTCCATATTTATTAGCGACAGGAAGTCAGACCAAAATCAGTGAGCAAGGTTCGAATTTTGCACAGAAACAATTGATTATACTCAGTACAAACTAGAGAACAACAAGCATTGTACACAAAGGAGACCAAATACGGGCATCTAGCCAATACATTTTATCAAGCATATGACGTGCACTAAAGAAATACGAGATTTTTGCCTCTATCGAGACTCAAACGCGGGCCTAAGTTCCTAACCGAACATGCCAAAACACACAGAAACATCGATGAAGGATCCGTGGATCAGAGCTCGTGCGAACTAGTCAATCACAAGCTCCGGCCCGACACCTCTCAAACAGGGCACCTACAGTTCGAAAGGACTACCTAGTTCGGACGGCCAGCAACGGGCGGACCTCGGGCAGCGGCAATACTCTCTCGATCTCACTCTCTCCTTCTGGCTCGCCCTCCGCTTTTCCCAGCTCTCTCGATATCTCTCTCTCTCGCTCAAAACCCAGCCGAAAAAACCCCCTGCAAATGAGCAAGCCCCCTCACTTTTAAGGGCGACTGGCAAGCACGCATGGCCTCTTCCATCTTTAGCTTGCAGGCCGGACTAATCTCAACCTGTGGATCACGCCGCCATCTTCCCCCTCCTGATTCCATATCTTCTCTGGCTTGTACTCCGCCTTTTCTTCCCCCTTTTGCAGAAGTGTGGTTGGCGTGAGGGGGGAAAGATGGCCTGCATGCGGGCCAGGCTAAAATAAAGGGAGATGGGCCGGCCCGAGCGCATTAAGGAGAAAGGGAAAAGAGATAGGTGGGCCAATCCACAGGTAAAGAAATGAGAAAGGAAGAAAAAAGAAGAGGAGGAGGAGGGCCAGGCAAGCCCAGCCCCTCACTTCCCCCCATCCAATCTTTCTTTTTCCTTTTTTTTTTTTCTTTTTGATGACAATTTTTTTGGAAAAATTTAAAAATTACTATTAGTGATGCAAATATTCCTAATGCTAATACGTAGTGCAGTTTCTCTATACCGTTTAATGAAAATTATTTACTTTGTTTTTACTTTACTTCTTCTTTTAGAGACTAACTACACAATTAAGTTTTAAGTAAAAAAAGTAAAATTTAGGTATCACCACTCACGTGAATAATAATCAAGATTATGTTTGTTTGATAGACATTTGACCCCACAGAGCGAGATTGCTCTTAGTGCTGCTACTTTTCAGTGCGATTTCTTGTTGTGATAGGATGTTGAAGAGATTTGTGCTGCTATTTTTGTTTGGCTTTCGTTCTGTGGTAGCTTGTCCTTTTGATTGCATCTGGTTAACATAATTTTATGATTTGTGATGCTATCATCTAGTTGATTTCACTTTTCTTGCTTTTCGTGGAACGAAGCACATAATTTTTTTTTGTTACGTGTAACAATAATACCATGTAACCAATCAAATGTCTTTGGTCATTGTAATTTCGGACGTAGAATGGAAACAAATGGGGAAAATCATCAAAAAGTCCTAAACCTATTGCACTTTTGTCAATTCAGTCCTAAACCTTTTTAATTTTGTCAATTCTGTCCTAAATATTTTCATTTCTGACTGATTCAGTCCATCCGACCAATTTTGGTCGGAAAATGCTGACATGGACGGTGGCAATGCCATGTTGGACCACCCGGGCTGATATTGACAATTTTTAATAATATTTTAATATTTTTAATTTGTTTTTATTTTTTTTCAGTTTTTTTCCCTTTTTTTTCTTTTCTTTTTGGCTTTTTTCTTTCCTTTTCCGGTGGTTGGCCACTAGCCACAAGTGACAGACAACCACCAGCCATCGTGAACTCAGGCCCAAACCATGTCGTCGTCATCGCTGCCGCCATCGCCACCGCTGTCGTCATCTTCGTCCCTCCATCTCTTCTGCTCGGGTCCTCCCGCCTCACCCCCGTTGTCCCTCCATCTCTTCTACTCCAGTCCTCCTACCTTGCCCCTAACTCACTCGACTCGCCGTCGGGAATTGATAGCGTCAGTAGGGTGGAAGGACCGTCATCATCTTCCCCATCATCCACGCCCCGCTGGCTAGGGGCGAGGGCCGGCCTCGCCAAATTTGGTCTGGGCGAGGCCGATGCTCGTCTGGGCGAGGGCTCCCCTTGCTAGATCTGGCAAGGCCGACTCTCACCTAGGATAGGGCGGCCTCGCCCAACGTCATTGTTGCCTAGCTGACGCCCAGCAAGGCTGCCTTGGCCTGGGTGAGGGTTGGCCTCGCCTAAGCAACCCTTGCCGAGCCGCACCTAGGCAAGGGCTCCCCTCACCGAGGCTCCTCCTTGCCTGGCTAGGCCTCACATGTAGCGGGCGAGGCTAGCTAGCGGGCTGTGGCCAGTGGCTAGCCATCGCTTGTGGCTGGTGGTCGACCACCGGAAAAGTCAAGAAAAAAGCCAAAAAGCAAAGAAAGAAAAGAAAAAAAAAAAGAAGAAGGAAAAAACATAAAAAATAAATAAATATTCAAAAAATATTAAAATATTATTTTAAATTGTCCATGTTAGCACTGTCATCCACGTCAGCATTTTCCGGTCAATTTTGGTCGGATGGACTGAATCGGCCAAAAATGAAAAGGTTTAGAACTAAATTGGCAAAATTAAAAAGTTTATGATTGAATTGGCAAAAGTGCAATAGGTTTAGGACTTTTTGGACAATTTTTCCAAAACAAATGCAATGAATCATGAAAGTGAGAACACTTGATTGGTTGGTTGATCATGTTACTACGCCTTGAAATGTCAACAAATACAATATATAATGTACTTTCTCCGATGGACAATTACCTCTGCGGCGTTCATGGACTCTTTTTCTTTGTGTAGGATAGTGTTTGTTGACCACACAGAGGTGACTTTAATTTCAAGTGATGCTTGAGTAATACAAATGAACATCGTCATGACTGGGCAGGAGATAGGTTACCTAAAGCAACAGCACATCGGTGATGTCGTCGCCCCAACTGACACTTTTGCTTTGCCTTTTTTCCCTCCTTTCGGATATGCAACTGCTGATACTATTGCGCGTACTCATAACTGAAGCATTTCTGGAGAAAGATCATTCGGTAACACAGCTATAAATGTTTGAAGTTGCTTTTGTAGGTAAATTTGTCCTGTTACATTCACGTTGTAGCCATGTGCTTGGGTTGACGTTGTCAATTGCTCATATCATGTGGTAGCTTACTAGCTACTGTCATTCTATCTTTAGTGGACGGTAACTTTTGTGGAGGCTGCTTTCAAATCTTTGATCTATGATCTGCTCCCAAAATGCAGATTACACGTCAAATTTGTCAATGCCCTGTCGATGGGGCCATTAAGATAGCTGCATGATGTTCAGAATTCTGTTGCATTTTTTAGTGGATTGTACATCCTTTTATCGTGATCATTGATATCCTTCACGCGTGCATTTTCATGTCGATTTATCTCTTTATCTTGACCATAAATCTCTCTCTAATTAACATAAGGATTACACTCAAATGTAAATACAAATTTCTGTATTCTGTCATTTTATTTAGTCTTTTATTGTTAAGTACAAAGCATATATTCAATTATTTTGTTACTATCAAAATATAGCCTGCAGACTAAAATGCGACAAGATTTACATTAGATTATAGGTAAACCTGCCAAAAAAAAAAAAGAAAAAGAATCACTTGAATTGATATGTACGTAGAGAATTGTAGATCCACAAGTGACAGATTCACTTGTGATTCAGGAGATTAACAATTGACCTAACAAATACTGAATTGAATTGAACCGCATAATGCAAATTAACAGTCAACTAATTCCAATGACTATTTCAGACACCCATATTTTTAGTTAAATGGACCACACCTTTCTCTTAGCCCTTCTCAATTGTCAGTTTCTTTGCCAACAGCCAGTGTCATGTGATTTTTGGACAATGTTTGTCTAGAAATTGACAAAAAACCTCTCTCTCTCTCTCTCTCTCTCTCTCTCTCGCTCTCTCTCTCTCTCTAGTGCATAACTCACGTTCATCTTTAGATTGATTGGGTTTTGTTGTCGATGATGAAGTTTTGCAATTTGATGGCTGTTGTTTGTTACTGGGCAATCCACTTAGTACCATCTTCGTAATGGGAATGAAATTCAAAGTAACTAGTTAAGATTGGGTGAAAGGGCGGTGGGGTGGGAGCAGGGCGAGGCATGATATTCCATTTATTTGTCGGGTACGCATTGCCCAACTAGTCAGATGCATGTTCTAGGAAGTTGGGATGTTCACTTTGCACATGGAGATTTCCGAAACCGTACCTTTGGATCGGATTAGTAGTAATGGTGCTGGCTGTGTGAATCGAAGCTGTTTCTTGCAACACAGTACAGTGCTCTTTGTGGATTGATCGATGTTGATGCCCTGAAACTCTCCTTATTCAACTACGACATCGTATGCTGTCAAATGTGACGCGAGCGTTCACCAGATGCATGTTGAATATTCTCCCTCCTCCTTAAATGTCTCTCTCTTTTGTTGCATATGTCCATCTTAATATGTGGGATATCTGAGACATTGCTGGGACACGGAAGCATTTGGAATCGGTCAGTCTTTATATGCGGCTAAAGCCCCTCCTTACTAGCTGTCGGCAACTGAAGCTTCGTGATTCACGTGATGTACAAGCTTGGTGTCTGCCTAAAAAGATGTGAAATTGCAAATCCCTGTTGTTCCGAACACGAATTACGTTGAACCATTAGTCAAGGCTTTGAAGGCAAAACCCATGGGGACAGGACCAGCGAACACGGCTCATTTATTGAAGTGATTGATGTCCGAGACTTTTTAAGGTTTTTGGTGGGCTCAATGAATGACCTAATTGTCTTCAAGCAGCAACGCTCTAGAAAAGGGTGTTTCGCTCTTCTGATCCTTGAAAGGACGTGAAGAATAGGGAGGGCGAACGCCGACCGTAAGCTGAAAACCGAGGAAATCTCCGCATGTCCGAATTGAAGGTAATGCTCAACTACCTAGACAAAGTTCGGACAAATTCAAACACAATAAAATAAAGAAAAGGGTACACAAACATCGAGACAAACCATATCTTTTCGGTCTGATCCGTAGAAGCCCCAATCATTGTATGCATTTTAGCCCATACCTGGTCGTCGTAGTATCTTACAAGGCGGTCACATTAGATGATGAATATGGAGAAATCCGCACATAAGAAAGTAGAGTTTCGAGATTTAAATGTAGAAGTCGATAGGAATGCATATAAGATGGATAACGAGATTGATCGGTTATGCTCACTCAGTACAACTAAGCTAGGGTTATCATCAATAATGGCTGCACCAAATGAAATGGCTACACCATCCCATTTTCTTTGCAAATTCTATTCAAGAGAATTATATTTACTCACATAATATTTTTAATGAATAAAATTTTGAATTGTGTCACAAAAAGTAGATTGATAAGACAACTATCGAATAATGTTTACACTAAAATAGTCATGTTCATAAACTATTCAAACATTTTCTTTCAAATTTACTTTAAAATTTTTGCCTTACTCATCTCACTTTCTCGATCTTGTCATAATTGTCACTCCATATTATTTGATGTTGACTTTATTGAATACCTCTTCACACAAGCAAACGTGTCATAGATATAAGTCAAAGAGGAGCAATAAAACTTGACTATCTCTTCTACAAGTCAAAGAGGAGCAATAAAACTTGACTATCTCTTCTACAAGACTAATTGGTCACGCTTAATCATTATAGCTAAGCTAGGGTTATCATCAATAATGGCTGCGCTGGATGAAGTGGCTATGCCATCTCATTTTCTTTTCAGATTCTTTTTCAAGAGAATTACAATTTACTCACAAGATATTTTTAATGATGACAATTTAAATTGTGTCACAAAAATCAGGTTGATAAAAAAAACTATCGAATAATGTTTACATTGAAATAGTCATGTTCATAAACTATTCAAATGTTTTCTTTCAATTTACTTTAAAATTTTTGCCTTACTCCTTTCACTTTCTTGATCTTGCCATAATTAACGCTCCATATTATTTGATGTTGACTTTATTGAATATCTCTTCACACAAGCAAACATGTCATAGATATAAGTCAAGGAGGAGCAATAAAACTTGACTACCACTTCTACGCATTCCCCTTGTGGTGCAATGTTTAGTTTGAACTTTAGCTATACAACATGAATGCTTGAGATTGATGAGTCAATCACTAGCTCCAATATCCCCAGAACTAGAAAATGCCCAAGACATAAGTTGGCTGGTGGTTCACTCACAACATGACTCAATTTCTTAACTTCATAAAAGACAATGCAACTTCTTTATCATTAGGCTACCACACTTGTTGATCCTCTACATGTTATGTTTGAGTTAATTTTATCATATAGTTTTTAAGATTACCACCTTATATCATTTTATATTAATTTCAAGTGTGATTCTTTTTGTCGATAAAGTATTATCTAATTATTTAAACTATCCCCGTAAATTACGTTAGTAGAACAATGCAAAGTCAACAATGTGACAAATTAATTGATTATCGATAACAAAATGATAGGATTGCATACATTGAGAGAGTTAGAAGAGATGCTTACCTTCCTTGGGTTTCCTTTTTTAGCTTTTTTATATTTTGTAATGATTTTTTTATGTATAGCTTTTGATAGTTTTTGACATATTATAGGCATGCCCAGATCGAGCTAGATTAGCTCAAGACCTACCATGTCATATTAAGCTTTAAAACTAAGTAACCGTGCTCAAGCTCACCCAAAGGAGCTCTTTTGGCCTATTTGACCCGAGTGGTCCTAGGTGAATTCATAAGCTACCAAGCTCGCAATAAGATATGTTCTCTCCATACAGGCAATGTCAGTAACATGCCGACAAGGTAACAACTATTTATAGCATCTGATCAAATCAATAATATTATTAACATGAAGGAAACTAAAATGTGGGTATTGATTAGACTATGGAATGAACCAATAAATATGAATGTCGAGAGATTTAATAGAACTGTGATACAAGCAACCTATACCTCCCAAAGCATATACATGTGTACTTTCCCAAATGGCTGCAAGCACAGTGGTCTTCGTCAACGAGGGTTATCCTATTTTTTTCTAGTCGGAACCAATTCTAATTAGTCAAATTAGAACTCCGACCACAATTGTCTTTTCAAAAAGTCTGCAGAATCGATTCAGATTTCAAAGTTGAGGGGGACCACAGACGCCAGCCCCCACTAAAGCCAAGTACGGTCTTTGTTGAATGATTAGGTGCGAACGTTTACCACATTTGATTTCGAGCGTGAAAGTGATCCCATTGAATAGTATTTCCCAATCACTCTTGAGCATTTTCACCTGAGATAGTTCCTCGTACTATCTCAGGTTGACGACGACAAATTTTCCTAATTTCTCTTTCTACTTCAAGTCTCGTTTGATTCGATTTGAAATCAAATTTGCTGACAAACAAGAGTGATATTAGAATATCTTGGAATTCAATTTTGCGGACATGAAAGTTATGGTGGTATGATTCTCATTCCTTGAGTAACTCTGTTTTTAATGAAAGATCAAAACAAGGCATCAATTCACTTAAGAGTCTTCGTCCCATATTTGCATTTAAATTAGATCTATCAAAAATAATGTTGAACGAACTTGAAGGATGATAATAAAATTGCCAAAAGGAAAATGCAAATCTTAGCCTAAAGTGCTTTAAGTGTTGAACATCACTTGTTGGATTTGTGTCATGACATGCTCTTCACCATAAAAGATGGGCCATCAAGAATAGCAAATTAGAGCATGATCCCCTTTTTTCTCCAAGTTCAAGAACAATTCAAAAGATTCCTCATATCTTCTTTCCAGTGTCTTCGCCGGGGGTTTTCAAAGGAAATCCCGATATCGTCATTTGAATCTTGTGCAAGGACCGTTAAAATGTCCATTGGGTGGCCACATTAGTGAAATAAACTAGATAGAATCCGACTTCTCTATTATATAATAATGGCCAACCCAATATTTTAAACTGATAGATAAAAGAAGATCAAGTACATATAGAGAAAACCCCATAAATAAATAATAAGGATATTTTAACAATAAGAACAAAAACATTTCTGTTGTCCGTAACAAGAAAAAGAATGCATGAGTGTACATCGTGACCATATATTTCTTAATTCCCAATTGCAATTTTTAATGTTTGTATTGTTTTTCTTTTTCTATTATCGAATGGTGATTTTTGGAGATAGTAGCATGAAATGGTAGAATATTCTTTGTACGAGGCACTGAGCGCTATTTGGGGTTGATGTAGACCCGGTTAACATGTCACAAATATCATCGACGTGCCTGCCAATAAAATCATGATGGAGACATACACCGAAAGTGGAACTTTTTTTTTTTTTTTTTGGTCTAAGAAAGTGGAGGTTTGAATTTTAACCATCCGTGGCAGGAAAAACAGAGCAAGAAAGAATGTTTGCAGTAGTTAATCATGATAAACGGTATTTTTAATTAACCCACCTCACTGGAATGTTTGCAGTAGTTAATCATAATAAACAGTACTTCTAATCTTGGGGTCCCCGCCTTGCTTGCTGCTTGGTGAGAAAATCATGGTGAATGGATTCAAGAGGAAAATGTAAGTGCATCTTTCTTTGTTCCTCTTTTTTTTTTTTTTTTTTTTTACCCTTTTGCTTTTTTCACAGTTTTAGTAAATCTATTGGATGTATCTGGATTGATTTTTACAATTTTACCTTTTTTTACTTAATCTAAATCTTATGGCGCATGCATATTATAAGCAGTTCCTCTTTTTGTTTTTATATCTCAAGCCCTATTATATTGAAACAAAGAAAGAGTTAGTAAGATATATTGAGCCAAATGAGTGTATTATTTAGATGAAATGTTTCATTCAATTATCACGCACTATATCACCCAATAATAATGGTTAGTCAAACAATTTCTTGACCTTGACAATTTCTTGTGATGTTGGAGGCACCGAAAGCCATGTATTATGGAATGGTGAAAAGAAATGAAGGATAAAGTAAAAACTGAGGAAGTTCTCAAGTTTGAGTGCATAGCGGCTTTCTTAAGAAGTTTAGAAAATGATGGATCTCAAATGGTTTGTTAGTCAATCAATGGAAGTCAAGTGGCCACAAGAAAGGTAAACTAAATGAAATAAAGTGCAGTCGGTTCTAATTCTGCCTTTAGTTTTCAGTTTAGAGAGAAATTCAAATGCTTCGGAAGTTTCCTTCTGGAAAACTGACTAACAATACATGTTATTCTTAATCTAGATGCATAATTTCCTTCGTTCAAACCAAATTATACGTTACTTTAATTTGATTTATTGTTTTCCTTTAGCTGACTTGGAAGTAAACTAAAAGCGTATTGATCCAGAGCAAACTACCACCATCCACGATGCTTCAAGTAAATCTTACTTTTCAGCACTAGATATGTTGAGATTGCACGGTATTCAGCTTGGAACCGCTAGCATGACAGCGATGGGTGACGCTTCGCTTAGCGGTAATGAAAAAAACTTTTGATGATTTGATTTAGTATTGTAACAACTAACAACCCTAGATGTGTTTAAGCAAAACTCTGTGATATAGTACAAACAGTTTCCTTCTTTTGAAGCTGCAATTGACATTGGTCAAGGATTCTATGCATAGAGGGACAAATCGATGCCTCAATTCAAGATTTGAAGAGATGCTTCTAGGCCGATTGAAGTAACTTAATTTTCAAGAAGAATGGCCGCTTGAGATCATGTTCTCCTTCGATTCAAGAAAATATTATATAGACTTATGTGATCATTAGAATCACCCCAATGTGAAACATTCTTAGGAGTGAATCTTCTTTTGTGGATCCAAGATAAAGCAAAATCTATCACTTTTGATATGTCATTAGCTTGACCTAATATGACAAACTGTGACAATAGTACATTCAGCTTACATGGGTAAGTAAATCACTTATGCATTTTGATTCAATGGATCTAACCATGTATCTTTTTGTCGATACCAAAAAAGTAGGATTTCTTATAAATTGGGTCTGTACGAACCAAGACAATTTTAGTAAACCCCCATGTGGATGCAGAAAAGCAAAACATATGGTAGTTTCACACATCACATGAGCTATTAAATCAATCTATAAGTATATTTTAATTAAAAAGCAATTATGCTGAAATAAATAAATAAAAAAATTAAGAGGGAGCATACTTAAGAAGCTTGTTAATCAACGAAATAAGAAAAAATTTACTGTATTTAATATAATACGTTCTCACGAGTTATTTGTAATCATTGTTTCGAAAAACCGTGTATTCCTTATTAAATTATATCGAATAAGTATTCTGAGAGTATCAGTACCTGAGGCCAATACCTCCCTTTTGACAGCTACAATCGTTGTGGAAGAACCGAGGCGGTGAAGCGCCGGCCACTGCTCGTTTCTCTTGTCACTTCATGTCTAATCCTTGACCCAACCGCGTTGATGTTATCATGTGCAAGAGGACGCAATTGACACGCCGTCTCTTCACTCGTCATGGTCTCCTCCCTCCTGCATTCTTTCCTTCAAAAACCCTAGATCATCTCAACACACTCTCCTCCTGCTCGCGATCCCTACATATACGTAATTGACTTGCTAACTCAAATCCCCGCCCAAAACAACCAGATATGGAGAAGTACCCGACAGGTTTCAGGTTCTATCCAACTGAGGAAGAGCTCATTTCGTTCTATTTGCATAACCAACTTGGTGGCCTTAATCAAGATGAGCTTCATCGTGTCATCCCTGTCCTCGACATTTTCAACACTGAGCCATGGAATCTCCCACGTAAGACACGGTCCGCGTGCATGCACGCGATTCTTTCACATCCCCTATATTGATTGAACTGTGCACTCAAAATGGGTTCTTGAAAATTACAAATGCCCATTACCAGTGAACTTTGTTTTCCCTACATTTTCTTTGGTGAATTTGTGTTGTAGAGCTTGCGGGAGAGCTGTGCAGAGAAGACAGAGAACAGTGGTTCTTCTTCGCGCCCCTGCAGGAGAGGGAGGCGAGAGGAGGGCGGCCCAGCCGGAGCATGGCTACCGGCTACTGGAAAGCCACCGGGTCTCCCGGCTACGTCTACTCATCGGACAACAAGGTGATCGGCGTGAAGAAGTCAATGATTTTCTACATGGGAAAACCTTCCACAGGAAGAAAGACCCACTGGAAATTGAACTTGTACAGGGCCATTGAACTCTCGCCGACCAATCTCGATTCTACGAGCAGTAATATTTCCATTCCTAAGGTGATCGTATCAAGAAATTCCGACCTTTATTTCAACTTTTTCAAACATAAAAAGGATAAACTAACCTCGCGTGCATGACATCTAGGTTATCTAATTTTGACTTTAAATAATCTTTCTTGTACTGGTTTTCTGTCATGTAATTTATCGGTGCCGTGCAGTTGCAGACTATTAAATTTCCGTCTCTTACTTTAGTTCTTACTTGGACTTTCACAGAAAAATGCAATAAACATTTTTCTCTGTGTTTGATTTTCTGGAAATAATGTACTTACAGCTAAGGCGTGAATTCGCATTGTGCCGAGTGTATGTGGTGTCCGGGAGGTCTCGAGCATTTGATCGTCGGCAACTGGAAGCGGTGGCTAGAGAGACAACAATCCAAGGTAGCGACAACACTGCTAGCAGCGAAGGCGGGCACGAAGGTGATGGATGTGCAGATGCATCATCATCAGAAGCAGTAGCGGCCAATGCAGGAAGTTCACATCAATGGGAGATGGCAAGTTTGGAAGACCCAATTTGGGATTGGGAGCAACTGGATTGGCTCTAATTTCATGAAGAGGTACTCTCATGATGGAGTTGTCACATCTACATGTATTGAAGCCCTTCATCATTATATGTATCCATGTATATTTATCGAAGACATTGTGCTTGATACCTAAATAAGAGGCAAGCCAAATGATATATGCAGCCTAAATGTGTGTAAGTGAATCATATGCATATCCTATCTATTGAATTTTCAATATAGAATTGATTTGGCCTAGGAAGACCTAACTTGATAGATTAGGCTCAAGAAGAAAATTGATTTGTCATTTTGGGTAGATGGGCAAACCTCTACGCCAAATTAGGAAAATAGACATATCCGAGTGATCTTTTCCAATTATCTGTCTTTTTACATTGATGATGGGTGCGTGAAAGAGCTTGTGACATGTGGTTTATAAGAAAATCATTTGATTCAATATTGGATGCCACAGTCAATCTTAGAACAAATCCTAGCAAATTAGGGCTACTGTCAAATTTAAGGAATAAATGGGATATCTGCAATTATATATGTAAAGTTCGTTACATTTGTGCTGGGAACTCCATATTTATAACTTTTTCATAAATAAAAATTATCACATTTCTATCAGCTATTCCATTTACATGAACAACAAATAATTATGAATTAGTAGGATGCACGTTTACATTAAAATTAGTAAAGTACAAGTGAATTTATGCTTTCCATCTCACAATATTGCTGTATGGATCGTTTTTTAATCATGATTTTGTGAAAGAAATGATATAAAATCATAAATAACAAATAAAATTATAATATCTATTGCTACATATATGTCTTTTTAAAGATATTTTATAGGTATCTTGTATCTTTATGTAACGTAACCCTAAATAGGTAAACAATAAAGGATGGGGACCTTGTGCATATGACCTTATTCCGTGGAAAAATTTATACTCACCATTTCGAATTTTTAGAAACTGGAACCTAGTCCTTGACTTTTACTACAGATCCTGGATCCACTCAGCCATGCCGATTCCAAAGGTTTTCCTTCAAAAGCCCTAAATTAGGATGGTTCATATTGCATTATTTCCAGAAGTGTAATTAACTATTTTCAAAGATTTCTCTCGCTAATAACTTGCGTTAGGTGTCGCTTGAATAAATAAGAAGTATATAAGCGATGGAAATATTTCAGATACATAGACGGCGAAACTTTTTTAACAACCCATCACTATTACTATATCCAAATTTATGATTAAAAATAGCTTATGAAAGAAAAAAATTTACACGACCTTTATACCTTAAATTAGTCCAACAGAGAATATGAAGCTACACCAATGCATACATACAGTGCATATGGTTTACGCATTAACTTGCGCAATAGTCTACATGTAGAATTGTAACTTTATGTTATGTCATGGTTTGAGATTTACTTACTGCAACAATTTATTGATTTTTAAACTATACGAATCTAATGTATACTAAATGAGTTTTTTATGATGTCAATTAGTACATTAAAAATTGTAATATTTCCTTATTTATTTACTTAATTAGAGGGATAATTTTTAACTAAATCTATTCAATATTGAGATGATATAGGTTTATGGGCCATAAATGAGAACAATAATCGATTTTACTTATCAAATTACAAAAGGAATTATACACTTCTCCCTTTCATGTCATCAATTGGAAACGCACGAAGAGCAACAAATAAATTCCACTTCTACTGCTAATAAGATAAACCGTCTAGTATCTCAATCGGGAAAAATTGAGCTGCTCATGTTTGTTGGGCGTTTAAGTTCATTACTGGAGCAAATGATGGAGCTTTTGATTTTCATTGTGGTGTAGTTTTGATTACTTGTGTGAGAAAAAAAGATGTGATTTTCAGTGAAGCCGAGAGGATTGCAAGCTTTGTGCTTATTTGGAGTTGCTATGCTTTTTTTTTTTGCTTAATCCGAATTTTTTATGAGTTCAAACGGCCAATTCGACTGTAATATGAAAATCTCCTCGGGATCACAACCATCTTTTTTTCCTAATTAATATGAAATTCATGGCCTAAAAGTTAATTATGATGAGAACAAAGAAATAAAGTCATTGGTGGATATTGTCCGCAAATGTACTTCATGGAAGAAAGGATCCTGGTGGGTTGTCTTTGAGTGGAGTGAGAGGTGAAGAGGATGATCGTTGAAGTGTATTGGTGCTTTAGAGGGCAAGGACTAGATGAGGGCATTGCAAGGCGTTGGTGGAGATTGCTCTACAGTGACTGAAAGAAAGATTAGAAGCCATACCATTTGTGAAGGAAATAGAATGCCAGACCAAACAAGAGGCTGGATATCTATAGGGACCACCTTTCGGGATAGCGAAGTGCAAATCAGAGATATAGGAGTAGGTGTTCCTCATAACAAGAGAAAGGAATAGGGTATTGGATGATCAGCGTGCTCCAACATTTCTCTTACTTTTCTTACAAGAAGAAAATCTGGGTACCCAATGGATTACCCTTCTAGTACTTCACCTGCATTTTGCTTTTCATGACCAGTGCACTAGAATATTTCATATGTAGATGGATAATGATAAGATCCAAGTGATAGTAGCGGGTGTGATTGCAGCAGTCATGAATGTTGTCACACTAGTTATGAATGATTATAATGAGTTTGAGAACTATATACTAAGAGAGTCTCATGAATCAAGATCAAGAGAGAGAGTTTTATATGAATTGAATCCTATACGGTGGAGATACTCATTGAATAAACTAAATATGGATGACACCAAATGCATTTTAAGAACTTTGTAAAACACTTAGTGCAAGGAAAATGTTGCATTCTACATTATTCATTTTTATTAGGGAGCAACTTCAAGTATTTTGCCATATCAATGGATATGACGTGAGGTTTAGAGTTATAGATATTTCAAAATTGTCTTGCAAGCAATTTTAAAATTATACAAATAAGTGGTGAAAGAGCCAAGAGATTCTACTCCTCCAAAGATAAGTGAAAATTGAAGGTTTTATCCAAATATTAAGGTATGAAATTTGGAACGAAAATCTATGTATTTTGATTGAAAAGTTTCATCAATTCCTCTTAAAATTCAAAGAAAATTAGGTAACAACACAAAGTATTAGTTATTGTCACATTTGCTTGAGATTTTCTTATGTATTATCTAGTTGGAAGGGCACTGCCTATGATTTATGCATTTGATTTGATGCATTTTCAAAGCCAAATGGATTGATCATTCCTAGAGATTAGAAAATGGAGTTCCACAATGTTTGAATTGTGTTTATTATTATGTTAGTGATAAACTTAAATTATGACTTGTATGGAAATATTATCTTGTCGATGCTTATTATGGAATCTAAAGTGGGATCATCTCTCCATATTGTGGTATTGGATACTATTAGGAGTTTAGTGAATCCTACCTGGAAATGAGAATGAATTATTCAATTTACACTGCTCATTTTTGTTGACACCTAAACTTTAACTACTCACTTAATGACAAATTACAAAGATAATTATGGACTAACCTTTAGCCCCTAAACCAAAAATATCATAATTGCAAATCACATAGTTTTTAGGAGCATGTTTTATTAATGCATGAGTTCAAAAAATAGCATTAAAATTCAATCGATGAGGGATGGTTCTGAATTTAATATGATGGACCGAGCCCATAGGAGTATAGAATTTTGGCCAAGCCCATGGACATGAAGAAATTGAAAACACATGGGTAAGAGGAGATCGGCAAAATATTGGAGAAAATATTGGCTACAGCTTTGAGCCCAACTTAGCAAAAAACAAGCCCATTGATTTTGCAACACATGTCGTACACGGCCCCACAAGTCAGTCTCTATCTCCCTCCCTCACCCTATCTTCCTCTTCACGTCTTCCTCTCTGTCTTTCCTCCGACCCCTTTTCTCTTCTTTTTTGTTTTATTTTTATTTTCTTCCTCCTTTCACTCCAACGCGGACGACCATAGACGTAATGACCACCTCCTTGCTGCCGTCTTTTAATATAAAAAATAAAAATGATTTAGTAACAAAAAAAATAATGAATAAAATAAAATAAAATAAAATAAATCATAAAAAATAAAATAAAAATATCCTTAAAAATAAATTTATTTTATTTATCGTCTCAGTCCTCCATTTACGACCAAAAACCCCAAACCGCTTGACAAATTTACCTCGCTATAAAAAAACCGGTGAACTGGAAACTAATTTATCCGACCGTAAAAAAACCCTCAAATTTTTGATAAATATACCCTATGGATCATAAAAATTGTAAACTGGTAAACGGAGCGTAAAATCCTAATTTGGTATACCGATTAACTCGGGTGTCATTTAACTTAATAATTTGAGAATAAAATTTAACTCCAACTCGACCTCAAATCTAGGTTGGTTCAAAAAAAATAATTTGGTCGACCAGTGTACCAGTTTGGGGTTTTTTAGGGTATTAACCCTTTTATTTATTCTATTTTATTTTATGAATAAATTTATTTTAAAATGAATAAAAATAAAAAATAAAAAAATTATTTGGCAAAACACTCGAGGCAAATAAAAAAATTTATTAAATTTATTTTTAATAAATTTATATTTATTTATCATAAATAAATTATTTTTAATAAATTTAATAAATTTATTTTTAATAAAATAAAAATAATTTATTTATTTTAATAAATTTATTTTTATTTTTAAATGAATAAAATGAATATATTTATTTTTATTTTTAATAAAATGAGGAGAGGCAAAGGAGGAGGAGGAGGCAAAGACAAGGAGATGAAGGAGGACAAATTATGGTTTAGGAGAGAAATTATTTCAACGGTATTTTAGGTTTCTTGTCACGCGTAGGACCTCGACCTCCCAGTTGATGTAGGTGCAAATGCAAAGGACGCAAGAGGAGTTAAATAGGAGGCGATGGCGCTGGAGGTCGAACAAAAAGCGGGCAAAGATGGAGGCTTAAATGGAGGCAACGTGCTGAAAGCAATGGCGATGTGTTTGAGGTTAGGCTCAAGGTCAAGGTCGGACAAGGGAAAAGGGGTTAGGCAGAGGAGAGAGAAAAAGAGGAAGATATGAAGAGAGAGATGAGAGGGTGAGAGAGGGAGAAGTGGAGACATAAACTGACTTGTGGGATCGTGTACGATACGTGTTTCAAAATAAATGGACCTGTTTTTTGCTGAGTTGGCCTCAAAACTGCAGCCAATATTTTCTCAGAATATTGAGCACATGATAGTGTCCAAGAAACATACTGTAATACACAAGGCTCAAGAGGGAAGGGGATCAAAATATATTATGTTCTTTTCTTTGAAAAGCCCTAGCCGTCCCCAATATAAAGGACCCATCGCGCATGCATTTGCGGAGGCTTCTCTTTCGATAACCATAATTGACAGACGATCGAGAAAGAGAGAAAAGAGAGAATTGGAGAAAATTATCAAAAAAATCATAAATTTATTATAATTATGTGACCTGCTATCAAGAAAAGAATTGCAATAGCTAAATGATGATGAGCAATATCACTTAGCCATAGACCCCCAATTACTAGAACTAATCCACTACGAAAAGTAAGAAATTCCTACTAATTTAATTTTAAATTATTTTTTGTCAATTTATTCTATTTAGCCAAATTTGATTGGCCAGTACTAAAGTAGCATGACCGACCAATGTTTACGTGATTTGACCGATACTGACGTAAATAAATTTTAATAATATTGAAATATTTTTTTTCATATTTTTAATTATTTTCCTTTTTCCATTTTTTTTTTCTTTTCTTTCTCTTTATTTTTTTTTTCCTTCCTTCTTCCTTTAGCCAATAGCCAAACCAAGACAACTTGCCAAAGGAAGAAGGAAGAGGAAAAAAGGAAAGAAGAAAAGAAGAAATATTTAAAAAGAAGAAGAAGATAAAACATAAAATATTTAAAAATTCTAAATAAAATATTAAGATATTTTTAAAAAAGTCTGTCAATACCGGCCATAGCATGTTAGCGTTGACAGGTCAAAGTTGGTCACATGGACTGAATTGACACAAATATAAAAATGTTTAGATTCAATTGATTAAAAAAAATGTTCATGATTGAATTAATACAATTGCAATAGGTTTATGATTTTTTTTTTAAATAATTCTCCCACCAATTCCCTAATCTTGAGCCAATTTCTTTTTCTAGTGAATCATCTTGGCGTCCACCCCTACACGTTCGGTCCCCCTCTCCCTTTGTGATGCCCTCAGCCCTTTTGGCCAGACCATTACGAAGGAAAACCCTTCACCATTCTCCCGTAGACACGTGTCATTGCTCACCTCATGCTCTCTTTGTGTTGCTCATTGTCCCTCTGTTACAAGACTTAAAATAGGGTTTTACTATGATGTGCTTATGTTACCTTGGACCTTTAGTAGAGATATAGACAACCGTTTAATTATTGACCAAATCTTGAATTGAGATTGGAAAAACTTGACTTTCTATGTTATATTTTGGAGAAAATACATAAAAGTTTAGATAAGAGGAAGATTTGGAGCTTAATGTAGTTGTCCAAACTCTTTGACAACAGATTAAAAGATATGACAATTATTAAGCACAACTACATGATGTTGAGGGAATAAAAAAAGAATTCTAATGAAAAGGTGTTACATTCATGTAGACCCAAACATAAGTTTTCTATCGCATTAAGCATCACATTAATTGTAGTTCTAACAAATAAAGTATCACAACTTTTCAACGAAACCATCCGTTTGACCATTCTCTAAAAACTAAACTCCCAATGAATTTTCAACCAAGATACCATATTTTTTTCAAAGTTCGAATAATAAGCTTTCTGTAGATGTAAAAATTGAGTCAATTCAACGTTGGATAAAAAAAAAAATTGTACATCAAATATCAATAATTTGTTAAAAAAAAAAAAAGAGATAAGTGCACCAAAGGTCCCATGAGAATGTCTTGGGTGCCACAAAAAATTTTAAAAATTTGATTATTTATAAGAAAAATTTGAAAAATGACCATATGCAGCTCTTGGTTTGGTTGCACAAACAACATTGTCTAAGATAATACACAATATCTTCTATTTTGTGGTGTCATTCTTGCATTTATTTTTTCAGCACTCTTTATCCAAGAGCTTATTTGACTGATCATTCTTTCATCATTTTTGTCATATATAAATGACATGAAAATGCAACTTCAAAAGATGGACCCCGGACGATCACCTTGAATGCTCCAAGCTTTATCTCTACCATGCAACATGCTCAAAACAAAGCTTTACATAAGGAAATCTACTATGCAAATGTTGCTCGGGCCTCTAGCGGAGATATAGACAACACTTTATTATTGACCAAAGTTAGAGCTTATATTGTAAAAAGGAAAGCTTCTAGATTATAATTTGGAGAAAATAGAGAAAAGTTTAGATAGAAGGAAGATTTGGAGCTTAACCTACTCTCATTTGTCCAAATTCCATGATCGATCAGAGATATAACAGATATAACAATTATTAATAATGACTATATGACTTGAGGGTATCAAAATGAATTTTACTTCAATAGGGTGGTACATTCACGTAGACTCTTATATGAGCTTATCGTGTGACATCCCGATTTTCCAATTCTATTTTCAATAACGATTAGGTACCTTGTATCCATATTTGAAACCTTGAGATTACCCTGACAATCGAAAGTCGTCAATGTGTCAAAGATGTATATTGTGGCTTGAATTGATCAACCACAGGTCAAATGCAGGAAAATTATTAAAAGCTACCCGGTAGATCAAGACGCGCTAGTATCGTGCCAAAGTGAAATTAACCGTGAAATTGAGATCGAATTCAGAAATTGGAAGTCATGGTGTGTCACAAATCATTTTAGGAACATTGACTCATCTTCGAGAGATTTTTCATGCAAGCCGAGTTTTTTAGCAAAATAATAAGAGAATAGCTAATTTAGCTCAAGAAATTAATAGGCCTGCCTTTGGTCGCGCTTTTGCGATTTAAGTTGGTTCTATGGACAAGTGAAGATGTGAATTGAAGTGTTGTGACATTGGATTATTTATGGACTTCAATTGGACTCAATTGGAAAAGAATTTAATGGAATTGAAGAAATTAATAACAAGATTTCATGTCCTGGCAGAAAAAGAAATTGAACCTATTGGAAGAGGTTGTGGAGGATTGAGATAATGGATTGTGACATCACAAGTGATGTCTTGGTATGGGGCAAGAGTGACTAGGATGTTGACAAGTGAAAGGTGGAGATTTTCCCTCGAAAAGGTGACCCATCACCATCATCTTCTTCCTTGAATCAAAGGAGCCTGTTGGATTTTGAAAAAGAGGAGAGAGAGTGGGAATTTCAATTGGAACCAGCCAGCCCGACGCCACCCCTTCACTGCTCGCCGTTCGTCGCCGGTGCCATTGTAGCTGTCGCCATTCACGCGCGAAGCCCTGCGCGGTCGTCGGCCAGCCGTCGCATCGTCTCCACTCGAGCTCCAGCGTCATCATCCCTCCTCGCCAGCTGCCTGCTCGTTGTTCGCCAGCCACTGTCGGAGCCAACCAGCCTCGCCAAAGCCGCCGTCCCGACCGCGCAAGCTGCCACCGTTCGTTCCCGTCGGTCTCGCGCCCGTTCGACCGCCGTGCCACCCTCCTCCCCCCGCGACCAGCACTGGAAGTTCTAGCCTAGATCTAGATCTTCAAGGCCCACTTTGGATGCCTTCCGGTCCTCCTTTGGTGTCGCCTCGAGGAGATTTGTCGTCGGCCTCGCCGTCCTCTTCGCCGGGGACTCGTCGGAAAGCGATTCCGGTGAGTTTAGCTCACTAAATCTTGATTAGAGGGTTAATGATGCCTTAAGTGTGTTTAGCTTAGGTTGATTGAGATTAGGTGGTTAGATTAGTTTATTTAGTTGTGAATTAAATTAAGGTGTTTAATTAAGTTAAAGTGTGTTTAGTTTCAAGTTAAGTAGGTTTATTTTAATATAAGCCTTGATGTGACTTAAATGAATTTATTTCTGATTTAAATAAATTTTTCGAAATTATTGGATTATTTAATAATATATTATATTCTGAAAATTATCAAAATAATAAAAAAATTCGAAAAATTAATTTTGACCTCAATTGCTCAGAATTTCATGCTGATCGCTGCTGTGTATTTAGAATTTAAATTTGATGAGTGAATAATGCAAATTGAGTGTTGGTTGTGAAAAATATGGATTTTATTTAGAAAATTCCAAGTGTCGGGTTTGGCACCGAAATTGGATTTTTAAGGATTAATATTGTAATTGGAGTATTTGAGTGAAATGCCAAGTATCCAGGGGTCAGTATTGAATTGTCATGTGCTGGTTGAAAGACTCGGTCGCAGTAGTGGCTAGGCCAACTGGACCTTTATTCCTTTAGAAATGCCGTCAACATAGTGATGAAGCTCGGGTTGCAGTAGAGGCTAGGCCAACTGGACCCATGCTCCTTCAAGAATGCCGTCGACATAATGACGAAGCCACGCTCCATGAGGGAGAGGCGATGCCTGGCATTAATGCCAGTAGATAGCCGAACTGCGAGTAGGCTATGCCCTTGTGTGGCAGTGAATAACAATTGGAATGCATATTGAGTGTTGTTGATGTGTCGGATTATGGGACGAAATTGTGTGGCATAGGATTTGGCGTGTCATAACGATTTAGTCTTATAATCAGGACTCTCGTGGTTGTTGGTTATATGAAAGCGAATGCGTTCTGATTGAGTGATATGAACTGTACTAACCTACAGGAAGGAAATAAGACGAGGTAAGTCTTCTGTGCTGTGTGGCTAGACCACTCTTAGGCGTATTTTCTTTCTAATAAGGGTTTAGGGGGTTGAATTGCTGAGACAATGTCTCACCCTATTGTGGGCCAACATTTTTAGGTCCCTTATGGACGGAGCAACCATATCGTTTTGGTTGGCCTTGAGGAGTTGCAGAGGTGAAGTTAAGAGGATTGAAGAACGTGTCCGACTTGTAGGTCGTAAGACAGTTCCTTTTTAAGAGTCGGTCTTTTGTAGACTTTTGGCTATAGGCCTTCGTTTGTAATTCCGTTGATTTATGAAAGTGTATTGTTGTGAAATTGCTTCTTGCTTCTCTATCCCGTGAGCTTTTGTCAGGGGTTCTATAATACGTTCCGCTTGCACAATAATGAATGAATGGGATCGGCGACACTACTTGGGAATGTCGCATTTGCATGACCATGGCGGGATGTTGGCACGCTCGAGGTTTGGGGCGTGACATACTGGCACTTCAAAAACCATGTTGATTGTAGTTATAATGAAAAAAACATCATAGGTTTTCACTTGGACCATCTATTTGACCTAATTCTTGAAAAACTGAAATCCCAATGAATTTTAATGGAGGTACAACATTTTTTTTCAAATTTTTGCTAATAATCATTCCGTAGATGTAAAAATTGAGTCAATTGGGTATTGGATGAAGAAATTATGTACGATCAAATCTTGGTCATTTTTTTTGTTGATTTTTTTTTTAAAAAAAGGGAAACTATTTTTTTTTAAAGTGATAAATGCACTTTTTATGAGGATGTCTTGAATGCCATAGAGAAATTTGAAACTTTGATTACTAAAAAGTAGGATATTGATGAATTGCCTACTAGCAAGAAGAAAGGAACATTTGAATGTCAATAGCGAGACTTTTCGGCCAAACAACTAAGATGACATTTTTTGGTGAAAATTTTAAATGATGTGACATTTCTTTAAAAATAATTATCTACATGGTGTTGATGTGGCTAGATAAGCCCCAAAATGGCATCGTTTTGGTCCATAATTGATTTTTAATATAAATATTATTTAATTTAATTTAATTTATTTAAAAAAATGAAAAGGGAAAATCAGCAAGGGTCACCACGGCCCTTGTCACCACCACCTCACCATTGCCGAAAAGGACTAACGATGGTTGGGCGAGGGTTGATCGAGTTTGTTGAGTATCGACTAGTGGCTAGTGACCCTAGCCAATCGCAGTGGAAGGCATTGGGGTGAGGGGTCACTACCCTCCCCCAAATCGAGCAAGAGTCATTGGCCCTCAGGCCTCTTGGGGGAGGGCGCAGAGACCCACTCACTAGTTTCCCCTTTTTTTGAAATTTAGTCTTTTTAATTTTAATTTAATTAATATTTATATTGAAAATCAAATTTGGAGACAAAACGACATTGTTTTGGGACATTCCGGCAAGCCACATAGACATTTTTATTAATAAAATAATATCATGTTGGATTTCTAGCAAGTCTAGCCGAAGTTGGTATTTAAGTGTCTAATTTTCAAAAAAGTGACATTTAAGTATACCTTTTGAAAGTTTTGGATGTATTCTTCCGAGGAATTTCAAGCTTAATGTAGTTCAATTTGTCCATATTCGACAACCAAATCAAAAGATATATATGACCATGAGGGTATCAAAATGAATTTTAATCCAATAAGATGGTATATTCGTGTAAACCCAAACCAAAGCTTATCGTTACCTCAAGATTTATGTTGATTGTAGTTCTAACTATTAAAATATCACAACTTTTCACCATGACGGATAGACCTAATTCTCCAAAAAAAGTGATCTCCCAAGGAATTTTCCATTTAGGCTCTGTTTTCTAATGGAATATGTGACATTGTTAGAAAATATTTTCTAGAAATTCATTTCCTAGAAAATGATAATATTTTTCAGTGTTTGACTGAAAATTAGAAAATAATTATCACCATTTCATATGGAAAATCTAATTTGATTTTCCTTAAAAAATTACTAAAAAATTAGAATTATTTTTTCCCTCCTCTTTTATTTTATTTCTTTTCTTATTTATTTATTTTGTTCTCTTTTTTTGTTCTCTCTTTTTTTAAATCTTTCCTTGTTCCACCGCCTCCTCTCTCCACGACATGGCGTCCTCATCCTCAAGATCGACTGCTCCGTCTTCAATGAATCCGCCAGCAACCGCAAGCAGACCTTCTCCCGCCTCCGCCTCGCTCCCTGCAGCACCGCCACCTCCTCCTCCTCCCCCTTTCCCGCCAAAAGCCACCGCCTCCCAAGCCACTCAACGAGGACAACTCCCTCTTCATCTCGCTCCTCCAACAGCTCTTCGCGAAGGATGCCCCCTCAATTGATCCGGCCACCAAGGCCGGTCCCCTCTTGTGGCACCACGATGATGACCTAATTCATGTTCGGATCGAATACGACAAATGCCTCATTGATTGTTCGCAAACTATGGTGTAGAGCGTGCCGATTGAGGTCATGGACCTTGATGAAGCGGAAGTGAGGCCAGCGAGCTTCGAGTTCGCCAAAGGTCGGGGAGGTCAAGATCGCTGCAACTTGCTAGGCCTCAAGCTACCTCCTTCTCAAGCTCGCCGCTACATGCAGTGACTTGCCAACCTCTAGCGAGGCCTCCAACTAGCTCATTTGGTGAGGCTTGAGCTTGCTAGATCAAGCAAGCTTGAACCTCACCCAAGATTGATAAGGCTTGACTCACGGAATTTGGTGAGCTCAAGCCTCGTTGGTTCTTGGGTGAGCTTGTCCCTCACCTATGGCTGGT
The DNA here is from genome assembly GCA_017140185.1 of Eucalyptus polyanthemos subsp. polyanthemos. Classification (NCBI taxonomy): domain Eukaryota; kingdom Viridiplantae; phylum Streptophyta; class Magnoliopsida; order Myrtales; family Myrtaceae; genus Eucalyptus; species Eucalyptus polyanthemos. The sequence goes on along the minus strand of CM029465.1, from coordinate 10,872,455 downwards.
CACTACCCGTCATCGTGGTCAGCTATTGCCAAGGAAGAAGGAAAGAGAGAAAGGAGAAAAAAAAAATTTTGATTTAAAAAAAATAATAATATTGAAATGAGTGGACGGAGAATTGATCTAGGTGAAAGAATTGAACTGGATGAAAGAGTGAGGAGGGAAAAGAAGAAATCATTTTCTCCACTTTTAAAGGTATATTCTTTCCATTGACGGAAAATATTTTCCTTCACTTTTTTTTTAATAATTTTTTTGTGAACCAAATGCCAGAAAACCTTTTCATGAAAGTTAATTTTTGCAAAACAAAAATTGAGCCTAAGATACTGTGTTTTTTCAAAGTTCAACTAATAAGCTTTCCATAAATGTAAAAATTGAGTCAATTGGACATGGGGAGGAAAATTTATGTATGATCAAAGTGTTTGTCATTTTTTTGTCAAAACTCTTTTAAAAAAAGGGAATTAGTTTTTTTAAAATAAAATGTGGTAAGTGTACCAATTTTTTTGCAAAAAGTAGAATAAATTTCTTTTTAAGAAACAAGAGATCCGTCCTGAGTTGGAGACCCAGCAATGTCACCTCTATTCCCTCATCCTCGGGAAGAAAAAACTAGAGGTTGGAATTTGGGGACTTTACGGTGGTGAAGGTAAGACACCACATCAAGGCTTCAGCTCTGGCTACCGTTTGGTAGTTTGATATAGTAGTCACCCGCACCTAGGGTGAGTAAAGGTAGATGCAATGCCTACTATAGGCCTAATTTTTTTGCAAAAAGTATAATAAAGTCATTTAACTTTCAAAAAGTGCAATGCAATTCCAAAACTTGTTAAATTAGTACAATCAAGTCCCATAATTAATTTCATCTAATTTGGCTAATGAATTATGCTGACATGACTTTTTCTATTGCTTCCTTAAGACACATGGCATTGAGGTGGTGCTCGTTAAGCACCCAGAATAAGTTTGGAAAAAAAAAAAGGAAGAAGTATTCTTATAAAAATAAAAGTACAAAAGAAGAAAAGGTAGGAATTAAAAAGTATAACTAAAAAAAAAAGGCAAGACCTTGCCGATTGTCGGCCTGCTCTTCAGGTTCTCCAGCGGCTCAATTGCACAGGGTGGGCGCGATTTGGAATGTCACTTGCATGGAGTAAGCTTGACGAAGCTCCAGTTGCCATAGTGCTCGATGAAGCATGAGCAGTCATGGTCGCGAGTTCCAAATCTCCTTCGCTCCACAGGCTCGATAAAAGCTTGCCAGCTATATTTGGTCATTGATTTCGATCATTAACCGCGTACCGAATTTGATAATCGATATTGTCATTATTTTTATTTTTATTTGCCAAGTTTTGGTTTGAAGCTACCAATTTTCAATTTGCATATAGGAAAATTAAAAAAAAAAATCCATGTTTGTCGTTGTCGATTTTCTGAGCTCCCCACAGGATCACCCAAAATACGCGAATGAATTGCCAATATGTTGGGTGGGAGTGTCGACGGTCTAATCTAATATGTGAGCCATGGAATTTGCGCCTGAATTTTCTGCATTTGATTAATGATGATACTTCATGAGGCAGCCATAGTCCTTCAATGTCCACACCTCAACATTGCCGATGCCAACATAAGTACGACCCACGAACAAGTGACGTCCATGTAACCCTAGCTCTAGTCCTCCGTGCTTAGGGACCAAATTTGGTAGGGGCAGTTCCTTGAACTTCTCCGTCTTGGTCTCGAAAATGACGATGCGCTTGCCCGGCGACACTGGGCAGGTTGCGATCCAATGCAGGATTCCCTGGAGCACAGTTGCCGGTTCGATCCCAACCGAGAGTAAAAGGGAAATGACCACTGTTCATGCGCTTCCACAAGATCCACGAGAGCGACCACATGAAAGGATGTCCAATTCCAAGTACTCACCGGTGTTCTGGGCTGCAAACATGAGCCGCCCTCATGGCTTTGTAGTCGTTCAAGCTTGAATCAAAACCGAGCCCTGATAATAAATATATGTGTCGTGACCCAGATTTATCTTAAATTCACTAATCTTCTTGAACTTGTTGATTAATGAAGTCGCCCAAAAAACCCACTATGAACAGCTAACTGTTAAATGAGCCACAGACCCGAGAGGTCCAACACCGGATTTCCGCATTATTGATGTAACCGAGCTTGGCTTTTCAGGGTTCACGAAATTGTGGTCCAAAAGAGCAAGATGCACGATGGGAAAGAGGATCCCAGTGCAATCCGACTTCTCCATACCTCCAATTATGCTCGTCACTAACGCCCGGTCAAAGTGGGATTTCGCGAACCCAGGGCTCAATCTCAAGGACATCCACTGCTAGCACACGGACTTGAATCGAACAAGAGACTCGATGGGCAATCGTACTAGGATCTCCTCCGGAATCCCATGGAATGTGAGGTTATTCCGATTTCTTCATAGTAAAATTCTCATTCCTAATCGATGAATTCCATAGTCCATCGTGATCTAGCTGATAAATTTTGAACCGAATTGATCAAGTTTCATCATGTATTAAGTTTAATTCTTACTAAGCAAAGGTAAATTATTTGTTGAGTCCAATTCAATCCCAAGCCCGAACTTAATACAACTTGGGCCGAACCAGCAATCCCAATTCAGGCCCAAGTAGCGATGATTCTTTAGGAGATTTTAGTACTGCTTTCTTCTTTTGGTATCTTCAAATTAATGATTTCTATCGTAACAGAAAGAGCTCGTAATCTTTATCTACTGATTATACATTACACTTTTAACGTTGACCGTTATATGAGAGTGCAAGAAGTCTATCTATGAAATGACTGACCACACAAATACCACAGTAGCATTATGAATCTAATAGAATTTGGTGAAAAAACCCAAACCCCAGCTATTTATATGTGATGATGAGTCTAACCGAACTTGTATTGTGCACATAACTCACACCCAATTTAGTTCTTGACCTCTAAGCAAACTATATTTTAACATTTAACTTTATAGAAATACAACAAACATAAAGAAAATGTATTTTCCTAAATTGGAACTCACTAAAAGTCTTATCTGATGATTATGTCCTTCAATTAAATTTCAACTATTCAATTTTGAAAAATTCAAAAAAAAAAAAATGTATTGAAATATGTTTAGCACTAAGCATGGCAACAGACTCCAAATCTGGAAGTTTTAGTATGGATTGAGATACTCTAAATTTAGGATTGAAAGACCCAATAATAAGTAATATATAATTAGAGATAGACTGTTATTCAAACCAACACATGAAGATTATTCATGTGACTCATTATACATAAATGTTATGCTACTTATGCAACACTATATATAATTGGAGTGTGCAAAAAAGAATTTTTAAGATACTAAGATTCATCTAGTAAGTAATTTTACTGAATGATGTCAAATTTCAAGTATTTAATTTAAGCTAGAATGTCAATTGCGCCCAACAAAAATTTGTGACATCACTTAGGAAGCAAACTTTGTAGAAGAGTCTAAGTATGATCACCATCATTCAAATTATTTTGATTATCCATACATGAAAGGAAATTATGCAAGTTATATATTCCTCTAGGATGTTGCATATATTTTTATCAATAAGACTAACTACTGTGTAATTTTGGTTATTCTAATATTTCATCTATGACTTAAGCATTGACAAAAACAAATCCAAAAAATCACTTACATCTCATCTCATCTCAAATCAAATTGACCCAACCTGACCCAACTTCAAAATTTTCGAGTTCGGATTAAGTTGGCCTCGTCCTTTTTACTAGTTGAAAAAAAAGTGCATTCGATGCCCTATTTTTCAGGGTAGGTTTGGCGGGTTATTGGGTTTGGATTTGTCTTTCCCCGATTGAAAATTTATAGACTTAAAAATGAAAAACAAAAAAATCAATGCACATGAGATGAACATACCCCAAAGCGGGAACGACATCTGAGAAAGTGACCGAGTCCCAATCGACAAAAATTGTCTGTAAGGCGTCGGTGGCCAAATTCTTCTCACAAAGCACCGCACTCCTATCAAGGATAAAAGACATATCCTCTCCATCCCTCCTTCTGTGGTTTAGAATCGAGGCGGTTTTAGATAGGGCTTGTATGGTCGGATTTGCTTGTTTGCCCATATATATATAGGTCATGTTTAGTTCAGCATTCCCAAGAGGCTTCCAGTCTCGAAAACCCATTGAAAAAAAAATTAGGTATTTGGTTTAGTATTTGGATGTGTCGCAAATGTTGGCCTTTGAAATACTGAAAAACCAAAGCAGGTGAGGATCTGCTTTTGATTTTCAACATTTGGGAAATGCAAGTCCACCTCTACTATTCATCTGTTGACTTATTTTTCTTTTTCCCTTTTTTTAAACCGATTATCTTTCCCACACTCCAATCGCCGTTGATCAACGATAGAGTTTCATCGGATTTTATTTTTATATTTAAAAAAAGTAATAAAAACTCTTTGCAAATGTTTGGTTCGCCTTTTTTTTTTTTGTCATTTTTATCTTTTGATAATCAATAGCCCAACTTTTTATCAATACACTAGAATGATCATTAATTAACAAAGATGATTAATACTGCAATAATTTTAAAAAATTATTCAAAGTTGAAAATAAACCTAAAAGAACCCTAGGCCAAAAGTTGAACTTTACATCTAATCTATAATCAAATTTTTTTAATATAATTTTTAAATAAATTTACTAATATACATATATATATATATATATGTATATATCTTTTACATTACTTTTAACACAAAAATATAAAATGTTATATAGTCATTGTTTCTTTTTTTGCAATTTTAAGAATACTAAAACTAAAAAACTTAATTTGGTTACACTAAAGGGCTTTTTAAATATATGTTTACCAAACAGTCTTCCATTTCCCTAAAATACTTTTTAGTTATAGTTTACCAAGCAGTTTAGTATTTCGGAAAAGCCCTTTACCTCAATTATCTTTTTTCCCCCAATATTAATTAAGGATGAAGAACGTTTGAACAGAAAAAAGAAAAATAGATCATGTTATTTTCTCCACAATAAATCGGCTTTCTTCTTTTGTAGCTCCCGGTAAAAATCTTTTTTTCGAATTTCCCAGCATGAGGTAAAAAAGCGAGCTTGATGAATGAACATAGGAAATTTGCAGTTTGGGAAGCAGGCCTGTTTGGTTACGATCTCTGGACTGCAACTTTTTGCTTCCTCGACAAAATTTTAAATAAAAAATATCTAGAAAATTATATGTGAATTTATATGTTGACATTTCTATATTGTGAAAATTTTAGATATTTCGGATCAAGAGAAAATGAAAATGCATCTGACAAATTATTTATATTAAGAAAAAAAAAACTGAAAATTCATTAGAACACGTGGGACCAATTTCTAATCAACAATTGCAATTGCAAGCACATGAAATGTGATTGTTGATAACCGAGAGAGATTAGAGATTGAATTTTGCCGATTATGTTACCAAGAATGGTCTATAAAACATAATTACAAAATGACGTGGCACCTTTTTATTGGGCATAGAATATACATCACATGTTTAGAAGGTAAAGAGGAGGAAATACATAACCTATAACATAATAGGGGCACTAAAAAGGATATTTAGAGTAACTAGTTATGTCTATTTACCAACCATAGTACCTTCATTTTCTTTTTTTGACTGTACCTTCATTTAAAATTCCTGCGTGAAATTTCATGAGTAAACCAAAACTGCCTTTAATTTTTCAAAGAATTTGTACGGCATGAGTTTAAGGTTTTATTTGTTTCGTATGAAATGAATGATTTGAATTTTTTTTTATAAATAATTCTTTGTATCGATTACAAGAATAAATGAATGAAAAATGTTTAAGTATAAAACATTATCAATGATGGAAACATTTACTATTGCTAAGTATTTTAAGCGATATAAATGATTATTTTTAAAAAAATTTCAAGAATAATTTATTTTTCTTTAAATAAATAGAGTCTAAATCTTATAGAAAAAAATTTTAATTGAATTCTGAAGCTTTTCATTAATGCAATCAATCCTAACAAAGATTGCCACTTAGCTAGCAATAATCAGTACTACTACTTGTTGTAATATATTGATTATACTTATTGAAATTAAATAACCATTGAGATTTGCCCCAGTGGCCACCCTTCTAACTTGGAAGGGGGAGGTGAGAGGTTCACATCCCCACCTTCTCAGGGGATGGGGTGGGGACGCGTAAGTTTCAGAAGTGGGTTTCGACTCCCACGCCCGCAAGAGGCAGGGCAAAAGTCTGAGAGTGAGCCTAGAATAGGCATAGAGTAGGACTGACAAAAAAAAATACTTATTGAAATTAAATGAATATTTAATGGAACCTATTGAAAGGTTTAATGATTTCGAATGTAACGTAGGATCTCCAGTGTAATATTCTTTAAGGCCATTAAAATTAAAAATCTCAAAATCAGTGTCTCATAATGTATTCCTTAAACTAATGTGGATTTCACAAAAATTCTCAAAAGTGGTACTATTGACCCAATTTATACTCAGTCAGCATCCCATCCTATATCCCTTATGTATACATGCATCAGCATTCGTAACAGACAATTACAAGACGGATTTGACATAAAATCTTCATGTTATGTAAGAATTTTAATGAAGGGTTATTGCATTTGGATTTTCTGTGAAATGATTTATTTTTTGGCGTAAATAACATTATTGGTTTGGGACTTTTTATTAGACAAAAAGCAATTCGGGATAAATATTTCGTACGATATCAATTTGAGATATTTATCGGCATCAATCCTGTTTTATTTTATTTTATAACTTCGTGTTATCTTTTGATTGGGGCTCCAATGCATTTTTGGTTAATAGTAGAGCCTATGAAGCACGGACACTCTCCGAGACCCTTCGTGTCGTGTCCGACACTCCGACACGTGTCCGACACGCTCCGACACGCGGTCAACGCGTGTCGGGAAAGTCGACACGCGGTCAACTATTTCCGACACGCTCCGACACGCGAGTCGGAAATTCCGATACGTGACTCCGACACGCACGGGGTTATTTTTATAAATTTTGAAAACTTCTGGGCTCTAAATATAAATATATGAAAAAAAAAAGTTAAAATGTAGTCGCACTCGCACGCATGGTTCTTCACTCTTCTCTTCGGCCTTCTCTTTGTCTTCTCCTCCAGTCGCAGCGAACCAGCCTGAGCAGTGACCGATTCTCTTCTTTTGCCGTTCTTTCGCCGGTGTTGCTTTGCCGACCGCGCGGTCTACCCTGATCGCCGGCTCGCCGTAGCCCTGCGCCTCAGGTTAGCATCTTGCAATTTGGGATTTTTTTGGCAAACCCTAGTTCGGGGAAAGGGAGATTTTTCGGACCCTCTTTCTCCAGCGCTCTTGTGCCGTTCTTTTGCCGATTTCGCTCCTTAGGTTGTTGTTGTTTTTGTTTGGTGGACTGCTCATTGATTGATACTTCGCGTTCTCTTTCTCTCTGGTGCTCTGTCCGTTCCGTTTGTTCACGATTGTGAGTGCACAGGTTCTTCACTTCAGTTCAGTCGCACACACGGGTTCTTCACGTTTGTTCACTCGCACGCACGGGTTCTTCAGTTCAATCTTCTATTCAGTCTTCTCTGTCTTCTCCAGTCGCAGCGAACGAGCTTGAGCAGTGAGCAGACTACTTTGGTTCTCTTCTTTCGCCGTTATTTCGCCGGTGTTGCTTTGCTGGCCGCGCGGCCCACCCCACCAGTCGTCGACTCGCCGTAGCCCCCACACGCCTCAGGTTAGCATCTTGCGATTTGGGATTTTTTGGCAATTCCTAGTTCGGGGAAAGGGGGATTTTTCGGACCCTCTTTCCGTCTCTCTATCTCCAGCGCTCTTATGCCGTTCTTTTGCTGGTCTCGCTCCCTGGGTTGTTGTTGTTTTTGTTTGGTGGACTGCTCGTTGGCGAGGGAAGGCGGGGAAAACGTTTCAATGATGACTCCCCCACCCCCTCCAACGTGCATACCATCATGGCGATTCCATTCCTAACACGTACACGCAAAACCTTCTAGTTTTTTCAGAAATTGGATCTAAAGAATTGATTTTTTTCTCTTTTTTTTGTGTGGTTCGATTTGAATCCTTTGTAGCCAAGCATGTCTCGCTTTCCCCAGTCCATCTTACCTTTTCATGGGAAGAAAAAAAATGGAAAAAAAAAAGCTCGATTAGAATTATTATTATTATTTTTTTTTTGTGGTCGAAGCTCTTGATTGGAATTTAGAAATGGGGAAGAATTAACTTCTGGAGAAGTTGCCTGCCATGAGATATGTTCGATGGGATAGTCATACCCATTTATGATAGGAGTCACTCAAATCGGTTACTACCAACAAGACCGTCCTTTTCTTTTGGTATGAGTTGATATTGATAATCTTGCTTAAAGTAGGTTAAGCCTTTTGCCCCAGATCTTTTTCTGGCTTCACATCATCGAATCGAAGATCGATGGAGCACCCGACGAGCCCCGTGAAATAAATAAATCTAGGCTTGAATGGCATATGATTCAGAGAAGCTAGCATGCGGTAAATGAGAAATTCAGATAAGCAATCTCTATTTTCTGAGTTGGAAATCTTCTGTCGATCCAACCAACTGGCCCTATTCTTATGGGGGTTGTTGCATACTATGAGTGCCATTGTTTTCAATTGTATCGTGACTTGATGAAATCATTGGTTGAGTTCATGACATAGATGCAAAGACCAAAGAGAGTAATGGAGTCTTGTGAGTTTGTTATCATAAAGGAAGAAACAATCGACATATCTAAGTGAGCTTGCTATTCGATATGCCAAAATTTTTACTGATAAACAAGGATAGTCTTGTGAGGGGATAGTTTCGAATTTCGTTCTTTTGTTTCTATAGCATTCGAATGTGTTTCTCCCCTTTACAGAGTTCTTTTATTTTTTGGGTGATTTACTAATTTGTAATCTGTTATTTTTGGGCGATTTACTGATTTGTAATTGATATTAAAGCATTACCATTCATACAATTAGTGCAATCTATGATCTAGGTTCTGAATGTTGGTTTAGAAAAGGGGGCTACATGAGGTAGACAGTGAGAAACTACAGGTTTAGTGGTTTTTAAGATGATATGGATTGTGCTTTGTTCTGATTTCTTTCTTCTTTGGTGTTTGACTAGCATTGATGTTGGTTCACTTGTTTCCGACTTGAAACCTTATAGCAATTGATAATAACATGTTTATTTTTTCTTCTTTTTTGCAGAATGTCTTCAAGTTCAAATATGGCTAGTAGTACTTCAAGCACACAAGCTACCTCTAGCAATGAAGTTGTAAAACAACCATTATGGAGGTATGTTACTAAGTTAGTTAATCATACTGATGCGGGGGGAAATTTGTCTTGGAAATGCAACTTTTGTGAAAAAGATTTTAAGAGTTCATATACAAGAGTGAGGTGCCATTTGATGATGATAAGTGGAAAAGGAATTGGAAAGTGCACAAAAGTAGAAAAAAAAGATCTTTTGGAGATGGAAAGATTAGATGAAGAGGTCAATACTAAATTAATGAGTATTGCACCCAGAAATGTACCTTTGCCTCCTGCTAGTTATTCACTTAGTGGTGGTGGTGGTGGTGACGGAATGGATTTATCATTGAACTCCAACAAAAGGAAAGGCGAAAGTGGGAGTGGAAAATCACTTGAAAATGCATTTAATATGACTCAACGGGATCGTCTAGATTGTGAGATTGCTAGGATGTTTTATTCGGTGGGCTTGCCGTTTAACCTAGCAAGGAATCCTTATTTTCAATCCGCTTTCACTTATGCTGCTAATCATAATATTGCGGGTTATGTACCACCGAAATATAATTTGTTGAGGACCACTTTGTTGCAAAGGGAGAAGGTAAATATTGATAGGTTGTGTACACCTATCAAAATCATGTGGAAGGAGAAGGGTGTAAGTATTGTGAGTGATGGATGGAGCGACTCACATAGAAGACCGCTTATTAATTTCATAGCGGTATCGGATGGAGAACCAATGTTTATAAAATCGGTTGATTGCTCGGGAGAAACAAAAGATATGCATTTCATTTTTAACTTGTTGAAATGAGTTATCAATGAAATTGGGCATGAGAATGTGGTCCAAGTAATTACAGATAATGCTTCAAATTGTAAGGGTGCGGGACAACTCATTGAACAAGAATTTCCATCCATTATGTGGACACCTTGTGTGGTGCACACCCTTAATCTAGCTTTGAAGAATATTTGTGCTGCAAAAAATATGGAGAGCAATCAAATAGTTTATGATGAATGTAGTTGGATTTTAGATATTGTTAAGGAAGTTATGCAAATCAAACATTTCATCATGAACCATTCTATGAGATTAGCAATATACAATGAGTTTGTTAGCTTGAAGTTGCTTTCTGTAGCGGATACACGTTTTGCTTGATGATTGTGATGCTCAAGAGATTCAAGTTGATAAAAAGTGGTCTTCAAAACATGGTGATTTGTGACAAATGGAATATCTATCGGGATGTTAATCAAGAGAAAGCTAAGCTTGTCAAGGAGAAGGTGTTGGATGATTTTTGGTGGGATTTGATTGATTATATACTTTCCTTCACGGCTCATATTTATGATATGCTTAGAGTTTGTGACACCGATAAGCCTTGTCTTCACTTAGTTTATGATATGTGGGGTTCGATGATCGAAAAAGTGAAGAAAGTTATATATGCACATGAAGTGAAGAGGCTAGATGAGAAGTCCACATTTTATGAGGTGATTCACACAATTCTTGTAGATCGTTGGACAAAGAACAATACTCTACTTCATTGCTTGGCACATGCCTTAAATCCTAGGTAAGTTCTAAAATTGTATGAGATTATTACTTTAGTAGTCATTCTTTCTTTAACATGATAATATAATACTCATCTCATTTATTATTGTTTTCTAATTTTATTTCATTTTATTAAATAACAGGTACTATAGTGATCAATGGCTTGATGAAGATTCTACTCGAATTTCTCCGTACAAGAATAAGGAGATCAACCAAGAAAGACTGAAATGTTTCAAGAAATACTTTCTTAACTTGGATGAGCGCAACAAGGTGAATTTGGAATACGTAGATTTTGCAAGTAAAAATGGAGATTTTAGAGAATTGGATTCCATTCAAAATCGATATTCAATGGATCCTAAAGCTTGGTGGGTCAATCATGGTGCATGTGCACCGATACTTCAAAGTATAGCCTTAAAGCTTCTTGCACAACCTTCTTCTTCATCATGTGCTGAGAGAAATTGGAGTACTTACTCATTTGTGCACTCGGCAAGAAGAAATAAGATGACCCCAAAACGTGCAGAAGATTTGGTTTTTATTCATAGCAATCTCCGTCTTCTATCAAGAAAAAGCCCACACTATGCGGAAGGAGAGACTAAGATGTGGGATATTGGTGGAGATGCATTTGACTCGTTTGAAGATGTAGGGATGCTTGAAGTTGCAAATCTTTCACTTGATGAGCCGGAGATGGACTCTATTTTTTTTGCAGAAGAAGTGGATAATGTGGATGAATGACTTTTTGTTATATTACTTGATGTAATGTTGATTATTTATTTGCTTATTGTTAAATTTTAAATTTAATAGTGGAACGTGGATTACTTGTTTTTTCCTTCAAGTTTTATGGTTTATTACAATGAAATATAGTTGAATTCCTCAAATTAAAAAAATGAACGATATTAACAAATGTATGATTAATGTTTTTAGTATAGACTAATTCTAGACTTTTTTATTATTATTATTTACTTATTTATGCATTTATATATAAAAATATTTATTTAATATTTAACGTGTCGGAACGTGTCGAAATTCTCTACTTTTTTAGAAACGACGTGTCGCGTGTCGTGTCGTGTCGTGTCGTGTCGCGTGTCGCCTGTCGCCTGTCGGTGCTACATAGAGTAGAGGTGGACTAGTTAAGCAGATAAAATTTACAAAAATAGCTGCTGGGGTCCACAAATCCATCACTCTTATCTATGTGTGGCCTGAAAGAGGTCACACGCCAACCAACCCAAAAGACACACATACACCAACAAAATCACTCCAAAACTAAAATCCTCCCTCTCATTTCTTTTCATTTTTTACTCAATTTTTTTTTCTGCATTTTTTTCCCTTTCAAACGGCTCCCTTCAACCACCAATTTGCTCAATCTAAGTCAGCCATAACCATAAACAGGAAACGCACGCACTTCTCTCATCAACCACCGAGAAGAGCAAGCATGGCCATGGCAATGGCGCTCCGACGCCTCTCCTCCTCCATCGCGAAGCCCCTCCGTCCTCTCATCAATGGCGGTGGCTCCGTCTGCTACATGGTCACCATTCCGTTCCCTTCTCCTCCCTCCCTTCCTTCTCTTCCTCTTCTTCTTCTTCTTCTCCTTCGGCTTAAGTAAGCATCGACCGGTTCTGATTTTTGTTCTCCCGCTTGGTTCTTGCAGGCGTCTTTGCCGAATGAAGCCGTCTATGAGAAGGAGAAAAATGGCGTCACTGTAAGCGTCCTCACGTTCATAGAGTCCTCCATCCAACTTGCTTATGTTTTGACGATATGGGTGTGAGCTGTTCGCAGCGGTCGCCGTATAAGTCGTCACTTGTTTGGCTTTGAAATGATTCTACTTTTGTTCCTTTGAATTCATGTACGTCCCTCATGCACGGTATGTGTTTGCAGTGGCCGAAGCAGCTTAACGCTCCGCTCGAGGCCGTTGATCCTGAGGTTGCTGACATCATTGAGCTCGAGAAAGCCAGGCAATGGAAGTTATCACCCGGCTCTCTGTTTTTTGCCCTCACAAAGCTTCTCATATTGCTGTGTTGGTACTCATCCGTTCACTGGCCAGTGAACTTTATTTCCAATTAGTTTCACTGTTAGGTCAATAGCATTTTCAAGAGTTCTGTGTGAATAGCTGCTACTTTGCTCGTTATTTGACTGGTGCAAGCAAAATCATGCAACAAATTGCAGGGTCCATCTACCCTTTTTCTTTTACTGGAGGAGGAACGATTCTTGAGTTTCTCATTCTATCCGTAATGGAGAATGAAAATGATTGTGGATATAGCTCCATTTTGTCATGAAGATTAAATCTTTCTCTGTCATCAATCATATCTGATTTCCAATGATCGCTTACTAATGGTTATGTCGGGGTTTTTGTGCTTACCAAGGGGCTGGAGCTAATTCCATCAGAGAATTTCACTTCTGTCTTGGTGATGCAAGTTGTTGGATCGGTAATGACAAACAAATATAGTGAAGGATATCCCGGTGCGAGATATTACGGAGGAAATGAGTATGTTTGAGCACTTTCACAATATGCATATCTTGTAAAAGAACTTTGCACTTATTTGCCGCTGTGGTTTCTGCTCACTCAATTCCATCGTACTGGTATTTATTCTTAACCTAGTAAAATTTGATTGGTGGTGAAACTGGCAGTCCGTTTGTTCAGGTATATTGATATGGCTGAATCCTTATGCCAGAAGCGTGCTTTGGAAGCATTCCGGTTGGATCCCACACTGCTACTGCAGTAACGTCTGCGTTCTCTTTGCTTGTTCTTCTGCCATTCTCATTATCATTTGTTTCCTTACATCTGGAAGTTCAATGTTTATATGTCAGACTCAACCTTTTTCACCTTTGAATTTCTAATCATATTCATGTCTTGGTAGTTGGGGCCAGTTACCACTCAGTACACAATATTACGGTACATATAATTGATGTGATAATGTTGTTGAACGCATTTTGTTCAGAACCTTGTATTTAATTCTCCACTCAAATATGACAAGCAAAGGGAAATCAGTTTAGTTAATGGATCGGTTAGGAACTAATTTCCATTCACCAATTTGTAAAATTATTTGATATGCTTGCCAGAATCTGTGTATTACCAGCAGATTTCTAAGTATCCTTTTGTATTGCAGTCAATGTGCAGTCTCTATCTGGGTCTCCTGCCAATTTCCAAGTTTATACTGCACTTCTAAAACCTCACGACAGGATTATGGCACTCGATCTTCCTCATGGCGGACATCTTTCTCATGGCTATCAGGTGCTTCATGTTGCAATCAAGAGCTTTTTTACATTTTTGTGAATCTGTTTGTCAGAAGAGCTTTTTACTTTATCCATAAAAGTTGCTTCTTCTTCACTAGAGATGGCGTACATCATAATTCTCTACTAGAAACTCCTCCTGTAGCGAGGTGAAATTGAGTGGAATCATATCCACAGCAATTACTGATATAATGCAATTGTGTCCAACTATTGTGCATCAGAGAGTCTTATTTCAGGCTGTTTCAGTGGTCAGATTTTCTTGCTTTAAAGGATCTCTGCCTCTTGGTCAATCCAAGTAGTAAATTGTGCAGCATCAATCACAGGGGCAAGTATCGGTGCCTATTCTTTTCGTAGAAGAGGTTTCATTGCTTAGCTCAAAATTCAACTGAATTGGAATGAGAGAGTCGGATTTTTTCAGCAGAGAATTACTGTAATTGCACAGTCCTTTATATTTGTTAGGGAGAGGTGATCAAATCATCTTTGGTCAGAGGCTATAAAAAATAAGCAATTCCTTTGGTTATCTATTTTTCTCTGCTGATGTGAACGCTCGATTCTTCTATTCTTGAAGCATTTAACGTTCCATCTGATTTGGCAATCTTGTAATGGGATATTTTCTGACCATTTCAGAAATTCTTTTGATTTCTCATTTAATATATGGAAACATCCATTGATTAATGGATCCGTGTTCTTGAAGCTTGTTCATTCATGTTCTCCATGTTTTTGGATATATTAGTAGATAATAAAAAATTAGTTAACAATCTTAAAGTCAAATGCTTTAATTCCGTACAGAAGAAGATGAGAGATGCATATCCAGCTGATAAATGCAGTATCTAGTTTAATCTGGGCTATTATATTATCACATACCCTGGGAAATCAATACACAACTTATGACAAGGCACCTTACATTCTTAATTGATGGAAGTTGTTGATCTTGATATGGAGATTCTAATAACTTTTTCTGTTCTTTTGCAGACTGATACTAAAACATATCTGCAGCATCCATATTTTTCGAGACAATGACATATAGATTGAATGAGAGCACGGGCTACATTGATTACGACCAGGTAGGTCTTGTTGAAACTCTCTAGGATTCTAGTCATGAGGAGGAGAGATCTTCATCCGTCATGGAAAATCATCGCTTTATGCAATTAACACAGCAGAAATATCTATAGTCTTCAGTGTAATATGAAAGGGAACAATGTAGCTGGTTGTGTTTACAATGGGTGTTTAAACTGTGATTCTTTGGAACTAATTCTGGCTGAAATTTAAAATTCTTACCTGTAGCCAGCATGTTCTCAAGGAATATCCAGAGTGGCTTAGAGTATATTGTAGTATGAATCGTAAATGCTCTGTAATCTCTTGTGGTTTCACTTTGTCTCTCACTTCAACATTGCAGTTGGAAAAAAGTGCCCCACTCTTCAGGCCAAAACTAATTGTGGCTGGTGCCAGTGCTTATGCACGTCTCTATGATTATGCTCGTAGTCGTAAGGTAAACTCAAAAGGTTTTTTCTTTTAGCAATTAAGTTCAGTTACTGTTCAAAGTTGGGAACGAACCTTACCTTGTAATCTGGAAATCCAATCTAAGGTTCCCGATGTATGCAACAGGTATGTGACAAGCAAAAGGCTATCCTGTTAGCAGATATGGCACTTATCAGTGGCTTAGTTGCTGCTGGTGTGGTTCCATCACCCTTTTAATATGCTGATGCTATTACGACTACAACTCACAAGTCACTTCTTGGTCCACGTGGAGCCATGATCTTCTTCAGGAAGGGTGTAAAAGAGATCAACAAGCAAGGGAAAGAGGTTTGTAGACACTTCAGATTATTCGTTTTCCTCAGCCATTTTGTCTACCTTTCAAATCCTACTTTTGCTCTCCCCTTTGCCACAAAGGTGAAGACAGATGAGACTCTCTTCTCATGTAAAGCAACGGACTAAATCTTGATTTATGGACAGGTGTTGCATGAATTTGAAGACAAAATCAATCAGGCCGTCTTTCCTGTTCTTCAAGGAGGACCACACAACCACACTATAGCTGGTTTGGCTGTTGCACTGAAGCAGGTGTGCTTTTCTGACCAGATCTCTGCTGTGAGGGGATTACATTGCATGAGTAACATCAATTGCAGTTTGTTTTCTGTGAGAGTGCAACTCATGTTGATCTCGGTAGTCATTGAAATGATGCGATCACAGCTAGAAAAATATGTCTCATCTTGGAATCCCTTCAGCTATGGGCAGGAATCCTTGCCTCTAGCTGACTTAACTAGATATTTCATCTGTCAGTGTCTAGGTCCGGTTTGGTTAAGCAATGCTTTGCAGTCTTGGTCCCCCATTGCTATAGTTCTATTCATTTATTTTTCTTCTTTGTTGCAAAGTAGATGGTTCTGGAGAAGCTCACGTTTATCTTGTGATTGGCTTATATTAAGAGACATGATGTAATTTGACTCATCTTGAAGTACATCTAACTCTGAAAATTCGAAGGCTAAGCTTGCTAAAAGATCCAAAAAGCTGTAGAACAGCATTGTCTATGGTATACAATTTGATAGATTTGTTTATTCTTTTTCAGACCGTTGATTCATATCCTCCTCGAGATCTCAAAATGAGGCCCCTCTCCAAAAAATGGAGGGAAAATGAGCTTATATACTACCCCCAAACTAACACACTTCCCAGAAGCACGAAAGGCCGCCGCTCTTCAACTGAAAAGAGCAATAGGGTTTCTTCTACCTTGCTTAATCTTCATGCATTTAGTAATGTCAACACGGTACTCTTTGGAATGACAAGCTTCTCTCTACCATCTGGGTAGTTCTTCCATCTTCAAGGTAAGATTTGCTTCCTCCCATTGTCGAATGATGATTACCCCTCTACTGACTTAGTAGCTTTCCCCATTTTCACGACTGAGTAGTTTTCCCCAAAATAAAAAACCTAAAATACCCAATTGAAACCCAGATGGCTCATTCCAAAAACCCCGCTACCCACCCACAACAAAACCTTAATGCCCATCCTCTTCTGATCGGTTGTGCTTGTCCATCACACTCCACCAGATTCATTTTCCATTTCACCTGACATACACGATACCCTTAGTGAGCTCCCTTCAATCGGTCTATTATAATGATGGTTCCAAACTGCATACGCCACCCTCCTGCTGGTTCCAAAGTGTAAACGCCAGCTATTGCGACAAACCTGAGATTCTCATCTTGGTGAAAAAGAAATGGCAAGTCAGCTCGAGGAAGAAAGGCGTGTAGCTGCCCTGTGCAGAAGTCTCGGTGAGTTATGGTTTGAGGTTGATGTAGTGGATATAAGAAGTGCTGTCTCAGAAGAAAAAATGATAGAATGCCGCAAAACAGTGTTCAAGAAGTTGTATTATAGACCGAATGTGAATTTTACAGCCTTTGTGAATACGATGAAAAGAGTTTGGAGGGTAGAAAATGTTACCTGTACTCAGCTGCAACCAGGTTACTTCTCTTTTGCTTTCCAGTCAGAATCTGAAAAACATAGGGTATTAGATACTAGACCGTGGTGCTTCTCCAGTAATTTACTTATACTACAACAATGTGACCCTGATACTCCTAAGATGTGCTATGAATTCACTTACTGTGCTTTCTGGGTTAATCTCTACGACCTTCCATTTGGGAGGGTTGCTAATGAAATCATCAGGGACATAGCTTCTAAAATAGGGGAAGTACTAGAAGTGAAGATAGAAGCAAAAGGCAACAGTCATTACAAGATTGGAAAGGTGAAGGTGAAGCTGAATCTAGAAAATCCACTAAAAACAGGAGTCATTGTTAATCTGGAGAGGAAGAAATTATGGGTAGAGTTTAAATATGAGCGACTCCCACATTATTGCTACTCATGTGGTAAAATTGGACATTATGCCATCTTTTGTAAAGAAATACCTTATGAGAAATTAGGGCCGGCAGAAGACTTACTGGGAAGATTTGGAAATTAGCTCTGAGCGGATGTAAATGAACTCAGCCCTTATGGCAAGATTTTCTATGGAAAACATGAGACAATCCTAGAAGATACTGAGATAGTGCTAGAAACTCCTATTCAATCGCTTCTGGCAAATGACAAACAACAGCCAAATTAGAATCTGAACACCGGTTGGGAATAGCTGCATGCAAACCAACCCACCCAAAAGGAGAACAGCATGTCCACAGAGCATTCAACACTACAAATTTTGGGAGAGAAAAGCCCACAAAAGAGAGGGAGTTGTTGCATTGATGAAGAATTAGCTATAGTACTTTATGAGGAGCAAAAGAAGGAAGCAAAAGTCGATATGCTAGAGATCTCAGCAAAAGGAAAAGGGCTGATGAGGAATAAATCCAAAGGCACCAAACAGCCCACAGTCAAAAAAGGCAAGCGGTTCTGTCCATATGGTGCGCAAAGCTCAAAAACAACAAATATAGACAATATACAGCTAGTAGATACCCCAATCAATGTGGTGGAGAAGTCCTGTCAGTGGGCTCTGGTGGCTAGCCCTAATAAGCCACCAAACAGACCATGAAACTACTGAGTTGGAATTATTAGGGGTTGGGCACACTCCTGACAATTCAGGCTTTGCGAGTCCTTGTGACTCAGGAATGGCCTAGTATTATATTTTTAATGGAGACAAAAAATCAGGAGCAGAAAGTGCATCGAATAAGGAGGAGGTTGAAATTTCAGAATAGTTTCTTGGTGAATCCAGAAGGAATCGCAGGGGGTTTGGCCATTTTCTGGGATGATCAGGTACTACTATCAATTGACTCATTCTCAAACCAACATATAAATGCACAATGCCAACTCAAAGAAAACAGACAGCTAATGCAAGTGACCTTTATACACACTTCAAATGACTTCCAAGAAAGAGTGCAGCTATGGGAGGCTATTCATAGAGAAAGCAGAAATTATCATCTACCTTGGCTTTGCATGGGGGATTTCAACGAAATATTGTATCAATGGGAAAAAGTGGGCAGAAAACGAGCTGAAAATTACCAGTTAACAACCTTCAGGGAGTTCCTCAGCCAATGCGCCTTAATGGATTTTTAATCCAAGGGATGTGCATTCACCTGGATAAATAATCAGGAAGGAGATCAATTAGTGGAAGAGCGACTAGACAGGGGATTATGCAATCTTGATTGGCGAATAGCTTATCCTAATGCTGAATGCATAGCACTACTAGCAGTAGGGTCTGATCACAACCCTATTATATTATCTTTATACTCGCAGAAAGAACGAAAGGGGAGGAGTTTTCGATATGAAGCATTCTGGTCTGATGATGAGGAATGTGTGCAGTTAGTAAAGCAAGTATGGGCTGAAAATGATCAACAAAGGTATAATATAGTGGAAAAGCTAACGATGGTGGCTCAACAGTTGGCAAAGTGGAGTAAAAATAGATTTCATAATGCAAAGAAGAGAATTGAGGAGCTTAAAAGTGAATTGCAAAGGCTAACCAATGGACATGCAGTGTTTACAGAAAGGGAGGAAGCAAAGCGGATAAAGCAGGAAATTGAAAAGCTCTGATTGTAGGAGGAAATGTATTGGGGCATGCCCTTAAGAATTAACTGGTTGAAATGTGGAGACAGAAATACCAAGTTTTTCCATGCAACTACTATCCAGAGAAGAAATAGAAATAAAATTACCTTGCTGAAAAACACAGCAGGTGAATGGGTGAAAGAGGAGCAGCCATTGAAGGACACGACAGAAGCTTTCTTCAAAAATCTTTACTTGTTAGCGGGGGCTCGCCATTTTCAACCTATCATTCAACAAATACCAACCACAATTGATGATATGATGAATCGGAGGCTAGTAAAATCTGTGACAATGGGGGAAATTACTGAAGCCATGCAACAATTAGGAGCTAATAAAGCTCCTAGCCCAAATGGGCTTAATGGGCTTTCAGCACAATTTCTTGTTATGATAGGATGTTGAAGAGATTTGTCCTGTTTTTGGCGACGGTGTTAATACTTTGGTTTGGCTTTCGTTCTGTGGTAGCTTGTCCTTTTGATTACATCAGTTCAACATAATTTTCTGATTTGTGATGCTCTCATCCAGTTGATTTCACTTTTCTTGCTTTTCGTGGAATGAAGCCCGGAATTCTTTTTGTTACGTGTAACAATAATACCATGTAACCAATCAAATGTCTTTGGTCATTGCAATTTCGGACGTAGAATGGCAACAAATGCAATGAATCATGAAAGCGAGAACACTTTATTGGTTGGTTGACCATGTTATTGCGCCTTTAAAGGTCAACAAATACAATGTACGATGTACTTTCTCCGATGGACAATTACCTCTGCGGCGTTCATGGACTCTTTTTCTTTGTGTAGGATAATGTTTGTTGACCACACAGAGCTGACTTTAATTTCAAGTGATGCTTGAGTAATACAAATGAACATCGTCATGACTGGGCAGGAGATAGCTTACCTAAAGCAACAGCACATCGGTGATGTTGTCGCCCCAACCGACAGTTTTGCTTTGCCTTTTTATCCCTTCTTTCGGATATGCAACTGCTGATACCATTGCGCGTGCTCATAACTAAAGCATTTCTGATTGAAGTTGCTTTTGTAGGTAAATTTGTCCTGTTACATTCACGTTGTAGCCATGTGCTAGGGTTCACGTTGTTAATTGTTCATATCATGTGGTAGCTTACTAGTTACTGTCATTCTATCTTTAGTGGACGGTAACTTTTGAAGAGGCTTCTTTCAAATCATTGATCTATGATCTGCTCCCAAAATGCAGATTACACGTCAAACTTGTCAATGCCCTGTCGATGGGGCCATTAAGATAGCTGCATGATGTTCAGAATTCCATTGCATTTTTTATTGGATTGTACATCCTTTTATCGTGATCATTGATATCCTTTACAAGTGCATTTTCATGTTGATTCATCTCGTTATCTCGACCATAAAGTCTCTCTCTAATTAACATAATGATTACACTCAAATGCAAATTACAAATTTGTCATTTTATTTAGTCTTTTATTGTAAAGTACAAAGCTTATATTCAATTATTTTGTTAATATCAAAATATAGCCTGCAAACTAAAACGAGACAGGATTTACATTAGATTATAGGTACACCTACCCAAAAAAAAAAGAATCACTTGAATTGATATGTACGTAGAGAATCGTAGATCCACAAGCGACAAATTCACTTGCAATTCAGGAGATTAACAATTGACCTAACAAATACTGAATTGAATTTAACAGCATAATGCAAATTAATAGTCAACTAATTCGGATGACTATTTCAGACACCCATATTTTTAGTTAAATGGACCACACCTTTTGACAGAAAAGAGAATGGAATTTTGGTAAAATATTTTCTCTGTATATTTTCTGTATGACATTACATTGTACATATATAATGTAAGAGTCAAAGAATAAAATAGGCAAAATAAAATTACAAGAATCAGAATTCCCTAGTTTCCTATTTACTGTTCTAATCTAAGATCTATTGGAATCAATTAAGATCATAATCGAGTCTAAGATCTTCCAACACTCCCCCTCAAGCTGGTGGCCTATATATGTCGAGGACACCTAGCTTGCTTAATAGAAACTTGTGTTGTCTTTGGCAAAGCGGCTTAGTGAAGATGTCTGCAAGTTGATTTGCCGTTCCAATGCCCTTTGTCACGAGAACTCCTTCTTTGATCTTGTCGCGAGTGAAGTGACAATCAACTTCTATATGTTTCGTTCTCTCGTGAAAAACTGGGTTTGCTGCTAACTTAAGTGCAGCATCATTATCACAGAACAATTCACTTGGTCCACTGACCTGTATTCCTAAGTCTGAAAGAAGTCTTCGTATCCAAACTACTTC
Source organism: Eucalyptus polyanthemos subsp. polyanthemos (assembly GCA_017140185.1). NCBI lineage: Eukaryota > Viridiplantae > Streptophyta > Magnoliopsida > Myrtales > Myrtaceae > Eucalyptus > Eucalyptus polyanthemos. The sequence goes on along the minus strand of CM029465.1, from coordinate 10,850,724 downwards.
GCAAGTAGTTTTCACCATGGCTCGATATTCTGATTCAGCTGATGACAACGATACGGTGGATTGCTTCTTTGTCTTCCACGAAATCAATGATTTTCCCAATTTAACACAAAAACCAGTGATTGATCTTCTAGTCATTGGGCAGGTAGCGTAATCAGTGTCACAAAATGTTGTCATCCCAATATCACATTCACGAGATAGAAATATATCGAGCCCCGGACATCCCTTCAAATATCTTACTACTTTCAAGGCTGCATTCATGTGTGACTCATTTGGCATATGCATGAATTGGCTGAGTATTTGTACTACATAGCATATATCAGGCCTTGTCATGGTAAGATATATCAACTTTCCAACAAGTCGCTGATACCCTGACGGATCCCTAAGTAAAGGGTCCTTGTTTGATGAAGAAGAATTGAGATCATACTCATGTGTTGTCAGCTTGATATTTTGTTCAATAGGAATTACTGCTGGCTTGCAACCCGATAATCCTGCTTCAGAAATTATTTCCAAAACAAATTTCCTTTGGCTAAGAGAGAGATTCCTTTATCAGACCTGGCAATTTCAATGCCAAGAAAATATTTGGGAGGCCCCAAATCCTTGATATGAAAATTGGAGTGCAAATATTCCTTGAATCTTGCAACATGAGGATCATTGTTTCCCATAACCAATATGTCATCAACATATATCAACAAATAAATTGATGAACTTCCCTCATTTCGTGTAAATAAAGCATGATCATGTTTGGAATGCTGGAAACCTGCATTGGTTAGTGCAGCAGTGAACTTGGCATACCACTGTCTAGATGCCTGTTTTAACCCATACAAGGATTTGCGAAGACGACATACCCGATACTCCCCCTGTCTGCGTAATCCTTGAGGAAGATCCATGTAGATTTCTTCATCTAAATCTCCATGAAGGAAGGCGTTATGGACGTCCATCTGATGCACAGACCAATTGCGTATTGCTGCAACTGATAAAAAAGACCGAACGGTAACTTCCTTCGCAACTAGGGAGAATGTCTCATGATAGTCGAAGCCTTCTCTTTGAGTAAAGCCTTTAGCTACTAATCTAGCCTTGTAGCGTTCTATGGATCCATCCGATTTGAACTTGATTTTGTAAACCCATTTACATCCGATCGGTTTTCGATGCGGTGGTAAGGGAACAAGATCCCAAGTATGATTTTCCATGAGTGCAGTAAGTTCAGATTCCATTGCATTTCGCCATTTGAGATCTTTTGCTGCCTCAGCGAATGAAGATGGCTCATGTGCTTCCGAAATTCGACTAATACAACACATATGCTCTGCCGATAACTGATTGAATGAAACATAAGATGAAACAGGATAATGTGTACTTGAAGAGTTTGCGACGGAGCATATATAATCTTTAGTCCATGTGGGTGGATGAGTCTGTCTTCCGAACTGACGAGGTAGCTCAACCATATTCTCGGGGGCCATGGATGATTCATCAGCCATATTTGTTATGTCTACTGTTGAAGTAGATGGAGGGACTTCCTCAGTTGAAGCTGGCAATACGTTCTCCGGATTTGAGGATTCCACTGGTGCCGGTGTCATAGGAGATGTAGGGTTCATCAGAAAACCAGGAGCTAATGGCAAATCTTCATCAGACAAAAGAAACCGATTGTTTTCTGATAAATTGTCTTGTGATGAAGGGAGCTTCTCTTTGAAAGGAAACGTGTCTTCATGAAAAACAACATCTCTATTGGTGAAGAAATGCCCTGTAGAAAACTCCATGACAAGATAACCCTTCTGAAGAGCAGGATATCCCATAAAAACACATTGTGTCGCACGGGGGCTCATTTTATCTCGAGGACCCACTGTTGTTGCATAACATAAACAACCAAATACTCTAAGATGACTATTATCTGGTTGTCTTTTGTACAACATCTCAAATGGAGTTTTTCCATAAAGAATTCAACTTGGCATGCGATTAATCAGATAGGCAGCTGTGACCACACAGTCTCCCCAAAATTCTTCAGGGACTGAAGCTCGGTATTTAATTGCACGAGCTACTTCTAAGAGATGTCTATGTTTTCTTTCTACAACTCCATTTTGCTGTGGAGTATAAGTATAAGAACTTTCATGAAGTATCCCATGAGTAGATAACAAAGTCGTGCAATCAGAACTGAAGAATTCTCGCCCATTATTTGTACGGATTCGATGTACAGATTTATCAAATTGATTCCTAATTAGGGAAAGAAAATTTGATAAATGAGTAAATGTTTGATTCTTTGACTGCATGAGGTATAGCCAAGTGGCACGACTATAGTCATCAACGATTGTAAGAAAATAGCGAGATCCATCACGATGGGAGGTATGATAGGGACCCCAGATGTCCATGTGAATCAAGGAAAATGGATTTTGAGCTTGAGATGTGCTAATAGGAAAAGATGCTCGAGTTTGTTTAGCTAAAGGACATATGGGACATTTTGGATGGGGAAATCGAGCACTATGACCCAATTGTTGATGCAAAAGGAGATTTTATTATAACTGATCGCATTACAATAAATGCTTTTATTCAATAATTCTAAATCTCCTGGAGAATTGACCCAAAAATAAAGCCCTTGTGCTTCTTTACCCAAGCCCATCATTCTGCCAGTCGAAGGGTCCTCAAAGACACAATTTTTGGAATTGAATATGGCTTTGCAGGAATTGTCCATACATACTTTTGTGACAGAAATAAGATTAAACTCAAAATCTGGGGTGTATAGGACATTTCTAAGGACAAGATTTTGACTAAGATGTACGGTGCCGATTTTGGTAACATTCATAATGTTCCCATTTGGAAGACGCACCGTAACAGGAGATTGTGTGTTTTGATGGACATGGGATAATAGAAATTCATTACAAACTATGTGGTCACTTGCGCCTGAATCGATAATCCATGCATCAATAGATAATGAATTCTTTTCATGGAAAAAAGTACCTGAGAATCCTGCACCAGTGTCACCGGTCTTGAGTTGGCTTAATGCTTGCACAATATTTTCATATTGTTCTTGGGTGATAGTCTGCTGAGATGTTCCACAATTTTTCTGTGCAAAGACTTGGTAGACCGATGCCTCATTTTCCTTTTTATTATTGGGTCTCCCATGTAATTTCCAACATGTTTCAACAGTATGGTGTGGACGTTTGCAATATTCATAATATTTATTTTTAATCTTTGAATTTTGTCCACTAACCTTCTCTGCTGACGTGGCATTTCGTGTGCTGTAGGATCGTTTGTATACTGGTGCTGACGTGGCAAAGTGTCAACTGTCCGATTTGGCGGAGTAGCCCGCGAAATTGAAGCCATTAGATCTTGCGCGTCGATCCCAGCCGTCCATTCCAAAGAAGAGATCTTGCCCGTCCGATCTAGTGCTCCTCCCATGGCCGTTAGATCCAGTGCCTTTATCTAGACCATCCGATCCATATCCTCGATCCTAGCCGTCCATCCGTGAAGACCTAGGGTTATCTTCTCCACTTTTCATCGCAGCAGCCGTGAAACTCTTCCCCCGCGATTGTCTTGTGGTTCCGAAGACCCATCCTGCTCCAGCGACATTTTCCGTCGAAGCAGGCCCAGATGGAAACACCGCAAATCCCATTCCTTCACCGACCTAGGCTTGTTCAGTTGCGGCAACCCGCTGGTTCTCTTCCTGCACAGCCAGTTGGAAGATCCGGCTGAGCGTTGGTTGAGGTTCCATCGCAAGGATTTGCGAACAAAACACGACGTACGACTCATTCAAGATAAGAAGAAATCTGGTGGCCTTCTCTTTTTCTTTGATTGCATAGTATTGTCGGAGGGTCATCTCCGGTCCCTCCAATTTCTCCTCAGCCGCCTCAATTTCATTCCACAGGGCCGATAGCCGGTTAAACACGGCGGTGACCGAGAGGTTGCGCTGTTTTAATTCGGCTAAGGCTTGTGTCAAAGAAAAAATTCTCGCCCTATCTGATTTTCCATACATTTCTTGTATGCTCTCCCAGAAAATCTTCGAGTCTTCTGTCGGAGGGAGGCCGGCAGCAACATCAGGCGCCAAGCAATTCCCGATCCAAGTGCGCACAAGTTGGTTGCAACGCCGCCAGTGCCTTTGTAGTCGCTCGTCCGTTGGGAAGGGGACGGTTCCCTCGATAAAGCCCTCCTTGGCTTTGGTGACGAGTGCTCGCCGGAGATCCCGAGCCCAAGAATGATAGTTCGCCGGTCCGGTGAGCTGCTGGCTGATCAAGCGTAATTTCGACCCATCCGCTGGTGATGTGTAAAGCGGATCCCCAAGTTCAGGCCGGCCGCCATTGAACGGAAAAGGGTAAGGTGCTCCGTGTGGAAACGGGTAAGACTCCATTCCCTGTCCCGATATGAATCCGGGTTTGTGACCCGGAGCTGTTTGTCCCGAATCATCAGTCGGTTCGGTCCCATATGGGTACTGAGGCCATCTCTGTCCAGATCCAGTTGTCCATTGAGGAGGGTACCACTGGGCTGGAGGCCAGTAAGTCGACATTGGAATCTGTACTGGAGCAGGGGCAGGAGCCGAGACATTGTTGGTAACACTTGCCCTTCTTCAGTCGATCCAATTTGATCAGAAGATGTAATCGTTTGATCCTGAGGTGATGAGTCTTCTTCTGAGGGACTCATAACATTCTTGTCCTTTGCCATGGTATCTAGATTGAATTCCTAATTGCTTTGCTGGTTTGTTCGTGCAGGAAGAAAATGCAGCGACAGACCAGAAAAAGACGACGGCAATTCAGAAGGTTGCGGAAGCGAGGCCAGGAAGCGAGTGCTCTGATACCATGACAGAAAAGAGAATGGAATTTTGGTAAAAAATTTTCTCTGTATATTTTCTGTATGACATTACATTGTACATTTATAATGTAAGAGTCAAAGAATAAAATAGGCAAAATAAAATTACAAGAATCAGAATTCCCTAGTTTCCTATTTACTGTTCTAATCTAAGATCTATTGGAATCAATTAAGATCAGAATCGAGTCTAAGATCTTCCAACACCTTTCTCTTAGCCCTTCTCAATTGTCGGTTTCTTTGCCAACAGCCAGTGTCATGTCATTTTTGGACATTGTTTGTTGAACCGGAGATAGTCGTAGATCCACAAGCGACAAATTCACTTGCAATTCAAGAGATTAACAATTGACCTAACAAATACTGAATTGAAAATTAACAATCAACTAATTCAATAGTGACCCATACTCTCTCAACTCACGTTCATCTTTAGATTGATTGGGTTTTGTTGTCAATGATGAAGTTTTGCAATTTGATGGCTGTTGTTGGTTAGCGGGGAATCCGCTGTTGTTTGTTACTGGGCAATCCACTTGGTACCATCTTCGTAATGGGAATGAAATTCAAAGTAACTAGTTAAGATAGGGTGGAAGGGCGGTGGAATGGGAGCAGGGCGAGGCATGATATTCCATTTATTGGTCGGGTACGCATTGTCCAACTAGTCAGATGCATGTTATAGGGAGTTGGGATGTTCTCTTTGCACATGGAGATTCCGAAACCGTACCTTCGGATCGGATTAGCAGTAATGGTGCTAGCTGTGTGAATCGAAGCTGTTTTTTGCAACACAGTACAGTGCTCTTTGTGGATTGATCGATGTTGATGCCCTGAAACTCTTCTTATTCAACTACGACATCTTATGCTGTCAAATGTGACGCGAGCGTTCACCAGATGCATGTTGAATATTCTCCCTCCTCCTTAAATGTCTCTCTCTTTTGTTGCATATATCAATCTTAATCTGTGGGATATCTGAGACATTGCTGGGATACGGAAGCATTTGGAATCGGTCAGTCTTTATATGCGGCTAAAGCGCCTCCTTACTAGCTGTCGGCAACTGAAGCTTCGTGATTCACATGCAATACAAGCCTGGAGTCTGCCTAAAACGATGTAAAATTGCAAATCCCTGTTGTTCCGAACGCGTATTACGTTGAACCATTAGTCAAGGCTTTGAAGGCAAAACCCATGGGGACAAGACCAGCGAACACGGCTCATTTATTGAAGTGATTGATGTCCGAGACTTTTTAGGGTTTTTGGTGGGCTCAATGAATGACTCTCAATTGTCTTCAACCAGCAACGCTCTTGAAAAAGGTGTTTCGTTGTTTTCATCCTTGGAAGGACGTGAAGCATAGGAAGGGCGAACGCCGACCGTAAGCTGAAAACCGAGGAAATCTTCGCGTGTCCGAATTTAAGGTAATTCTCAACTACCTAGACAAAGTGCGGAAAAATTCAAATAATACAAAATAAAGAAAAGGTACACGAACATCGACACAACCCATGTCCTTTCGGTCAGATCCGTAGAAGCCCTAATCATTGTATGCATTTTAGCCCATATCTCATCATTATATAGTATCGACACGGACATGCGATATAATATAACACGACACTCCGACACATCATTTCTTAAAAATAGATAATTCGACGTTATATATTAAATATAATTTTATATATAAATACATGAATAATAATAATAATAATAATAATAATAATAATAACATAAAATTAATTTACACTAAAAATATTAATTCAACATTTGTTAATATACATAAAATTTAAAGGGAAGAAAACATTGTTTAAAGAAAAATACTTAAATGGTATTTTTAAATTTATTTATTTATCATATATAGCATTTTTTATTACTTCTTTCATAGTAAAAGACTTTTAAAAAAATAAAATAATTCCAAAAAAAACTATAAATAAATAAATGAAAAGAGGTAGGGTTGTGTCTAGGCACGCCGTTGCCACTACCGCCGCCCCCGTCAACGGCGTGCCCAGCCACCGTCGGAGGGGGCCAACGACCTCGCCTACCCTAGGTGGTAGAGGGAGGGCGACCCTCGCCAGCCTAAGCGAGGCCCAAGCAAGGCTCACCTAGAACACATTGGCTAGGGGCGACAAGGATCGCCTAGATTTGGGCGACGCCAACCCTCACCTGTGGCTAGCAAGCCTCCCTAGCCCCAAGCAAGACCTCGCCGGCCCCAAGCGAGGGTCGGCGACCTTCGCTAGGTCCGAGCGAGGGCACGACGTCGCCTAGATCTGGGTGAGCCTCGCCCGAGCCTTAGCCGAGGCATCGCGTAGCTCGATGAGGGCCCCACCTTGCCCCCTATGGGCGGCAAGGTCGCTGACCTCCTCCGACAGTGGCGACGACAGCAATGCCTAGCCACTATCCCTCCCTCTTCTTTGTTTTCTTTCTTTTTTTTTTTCTTTTTTTGTATATTTATATTTTGCAAGTATTGAAAATTTTTAAAATTGATCCCGTGCGTGTCAGAATTGCATATTGAAATTCTGTTCTCGTGTGTAGAAGCATGTTGGAGAGAGTTGACCACGTGTAGGATTTTCCGATACTCATTGGCCACGTGTCGGAGCTTGTCGAGACATATCGAAACATGTCAAACACGTGTCGGAGTGTCCGACACTATACAAAGACTCCCAAAGAGTGTCAATGCTACATAGAGCATGGTCATCATAGTATCTTACAAGGCAGTCGCATTAGACGATGAATATGGAGAAATCGACACATAAGAAAGTAGAGTTCCGAGATTTAAATGGGAAGTCAATAGTGATACATATAAGATGGATAACAAGATTGATCGGTTACGCTCACTCAATACAGCTAAGCTAGGGTTATCATCAATAATGGCTGCACCAAATGAAGTGGCTATGCCATCTCATTTTCTTTGCAAATTCTATTCAAGAGAATTATAATTTACTCGCATAATATTTTTAATGAATAAAATTTTGAATTGTCTCACAAAAATTAGATTGATAAGACAACCATCGAATAATGTTTACACTAGAATAGTCATGTTCATAAACTATTCAAATGTTTTCTTTCAAATTTACTTTAAAAAATTTTCCTTACTCATCTCACCTTCTCAATTTTGTCATAATTGTCACTCCATATTATTTGATGTTGACTTTATTGAGTACCTCTTCACACAAGCAAACATGTCATAAATACAAGTCAAAGAGGAGCAATAAAACTCGCCTATCTCTTCTACAAGACTGATTGGTTACGCTTATTCATTACAGCTAAGCTAGGGTTATCATCAATAATGGCTGCACCGGATGAGGTGGCTATGCCAGCTCATCTTCTTTTCAGATTCTTTTTCAAGAGAATTACAATTTACTCACAAGATTTTTTTAATGATGACAATTTAACTTGTGTCACAAAAATCAGGTTGATAAAAAAAAAACTATTGAATAATGTTTACATTGAAATAGTCATGTTCATAAACTATTCAAATGTTTTCTTTCAATTTACTTTAAAATTTTTGACTTACTCCTTTCACTTTCTCGATCTTGCCATAATTAACGCTCCATATTATTTGATGTTGACTTTATTGAATATCTCGACTACCACTTCTACGCATTCCACTTGTGGTGCAATGTTCAGTTGAAACCTTACCTATACAACATGAATGAGATTGATGAGTCAATCACTAGCTCCAACATCCCAAATACTAGAAAATGCCCAAAACATAAGTTGGTTGGTGGTTCACTCACAACATGACTCAATTTCGTAACTTCATAAAAGACAATGCAACTTCTTTATCACTAGGCTACCACACTCGTTGATCCTCTACATGTTATGTTTGAGTTAATTTTATCATATAGTTTTTAAGATTACCACCTTATATCATTTTATATTAATTTCAAGTGTGATTCTTTTCGTCTATAAAGTATTATCTAATTATTCAAACTATCCCCGTAAATTATGTTAGTAGAACAATGCAAAGTCAACAATGTGACAAATTAATTGATTATCGATAGCAAGAGGATAGGATTGCACACATTGAGAGAGTTAGAAGAGATGCTTACCTTCCTTGGGTTTCCTTTTTTATTTTTTTTATATTTTGTAATGAATTTTTTATGTATAGCTTTTGATAGTTTTTGACATACTATAGGCATGCCCAGATCGAGCTAGATCTCACCCAAAGGATCTCTTTTGGCCTATTTGACCCGAGTGGTCCTAGGTGTATTCATAAGCTACCAAGCTCGCAATGAGAACAACATCAATAATATGATTAAAATTGGGGTCCTGTGTTAGTCTCCCTCAAGTTATAGGCGTCGGTCCTAAGGTGCCATCGGGCACTGGCGGGCCTTGTGACCCTGCAAGGGGACTTGGGTGGATTTCTCAATTACCAAAAAAAAAATATATATATATATATGATTAAAATGAAGGAAATTAAAATGTAGGTATTGATTAGACTTTGGAATGAACCAATAAATATGAATGTCGAGAGATATAATAGAACTGTGATACAAGTAACCTATATCTCCCAAAGCATATAGATGTGTACTTTCCCAAATGGCTGCAAGCACAGTGGTCTTCGGTTATCCTACTTTTTTCTAGTCGGAACCAATTCCAATTAGTCAAATTAGAACTCCGACCACAATTGTCCTTTCAAAAGGTCTTCAGGATCGATTCAGATTTCAAAGTTGAGGGGGACCACAGACGCCACCCCCACTAAAGCCAAGTATGGTCTTTGTTGAATGATTAGGTGCGAACGTTTACCACATTTGATTTCGAGCGTGTAAGTGATCCCATTGAATAGTATTAATCACTCTTGAGCATTTTCACCTGAGTTAGTTACCCGTACTATCTCAGGTTGACGACGACAACTTTTCTTAATTTCTCTTTCTACTTCAAGTATTATTTGATTCGATTTGAAATCAAATTAGCTGACAAACAAGAGTGATAATAGAATATCTTGGAATTCAATTTTGCGGACATGAAAATTATGGTGGTATGATTCTCGTTCCTTGAGTAACTCTGTTTTTAATGAAAGGTCAAAACAAGGCGTCAATTCACTTAAGAGTCTTCGTCCCATATTTGCATTTAAATTAGATCTATAAAAAATAATATTGAACAAACTTTAAGGATGATAATGAAATTGTCAAAAGGAAAATGCAAATCTTAGCGTAAAGTGCTTTAAGTGTTGAACATCACTTGTTGGATTTGTGTCATGACATGCTCTTCACCATAAAAGATGGGCCATCAAGAATAGCAAATTAGAGCATTATCCCCTTTTTTCTCCAAGTTCAAGAACAAATCTAAAGATTCCTCATTTCTTCTTTCCACTGTCTTCCCCGGGGATTTTCAAAGGAAATCCTGATATTTGACCAAACAATATGTTACTTATATTTGATTACTTCCTCAAGTTAGTCATTTTAATTTTGTGCAAGGACTGTTAAAATGTCCATTGGGTGGCCACATTAGTGAAATAAACTAGATAGAATCCGACTTTTCTATTATATAATAATAGCCAACCCAATATTTTGAACTGATAGATAGAAGAAAATCGAGTACATATAGAGAAAATCCCATAAAAAAATAATGCGGATATTTTAACAAAACGAACAACATAAGCATTTCTGTTGTCCGAACAAGAAAAAGAATGCATGAGTGTCCGTCGTGACCATATATCTCTTAATTCCCAATTGCAATTTTTAATGTTCGTATTGTTTTTCTTTTTCCTATTATTGAATGGTGATTTTTGGAGATGAGTAGAATGAAATGGTTGAATACTCTTGCTTACCAAAAAAAAAAAAAAAAAATGGTAGAATATTCTTTGTACGAGGCACTGAGCGCTATTTGGGGTTGATGTAGACCCGGTTAACATTTCACAAATATCATCGACATGCCTGCCAATAAAATAATGATGGAGACATACACCGAAAGTGGAAATTCTTTTTCCTTTTTTTCGGTCTAAGAAAGTGGAAGTTTGAATTTTAATCATCCGTGGCAAGAAAAACAGAGCAAGAAAGGAATCATAGAAAGTATGGAATGTTTGCAGTAGTTAATCATGATAAACAGTACTTCTAATCTGGGGGTCCCCGCCTTGCTTGCTGCCTGGTGAGAAAATCATGGTGTATGGATCCAAGAGAAAAATGTGAGTGCATCTTTCTTTGTTCCTTTTTTTCCCTTTTGCTTTTTTCACAGTTTTAGTAAATCTATTGGATGTATCTGGATTGATTTTTACATTTTTACCTTCTTTTACTTAATCTAAATCTTATGGCGCATGCATATTTTAAACAATTCCTCTTTTTTTCTTTTATATCTCAAGCCCTATTATATTGAAACAAAAAAAAAAAAAAAAAGAGTCAGTAAGATATATTGAGACAAATGAGAGTGTTTTATTTAGATGAAACATTTCATTCGATTATCACGCACTATGTCACCCAATAACAATGGTTAGTCAAACAATTTCTTGACCTTGGTGATGTTGGAGGCACCGAAAGCTATGTATTATGGAACGGTGAAAAGAAATGAAGGATAAAGTAAAAACTGAGGAAGTTCTCAAGTTTGAGTGCGTAACGGCTTTCTTAAGAAGTTTAGAAAATGATGGATCTCAAATGGTTTGCTAGTCAATCAATGGAAGTCAAGTGGCCACAAGAAAGGTAAACTAAATGAAATAAATGCTGTCGGTTCTAATTCTGCCTTTAGTTTTCAGTTTAGAGAGAAATTCACATACTTCAGTTCCGGTGGGATGGGCAAGAAACATTTCGGAAGTTTCCTTCTGGAAAATTGACTAACAATACATGTTAATCTTAATCTAGATGCAGAATTTCCTCCGTTCAAACCAAATTATACGTTACTTTAGTTTGATTTATTGTTTTCCTTTAGCTGACTTGGAAGTAAACTAAAAGCATATTGATCTAGAGCAAACTACCACCATCCACGATGCTTCAAGTAAATCTTACTTTTCAGCACTAGATAAGTTGAGATTGCATGGTATTCAGCTTGGAACCGCTAGCATGACAGCGATGGGTGACGCTTCGCTTAGTGGTAATGAAAAAAACTTTTGACGATTTGATTTAGTATTGTAATAACTAACAACCCTAGATGTGTTTAAGCAAAACTCGGTGATGTAGTACAAATAGTTTCCTTCTTTTGAAGCTGCAATTGACATTGGCAAGGATTCTATGCATAGAGGGACAAATCGATGCCTCAATTCGAGATTTGAAGGCATGCTTCTAGGCCGATTGAAGTAACTTAATTTTCAAGAAGAATGGCTGCTTGAGATCATGTTCTCATTCGATTCAAGAAAATATTATATAGACTTATGTGATCATTATAATCACCCCAACGTGAAACATTCTTAGGTGTGAATCTTCTTTTGTGGATCCAAGATAAAACAAAAATCTATCACTTTTGATATGTCACTAGCTTGACCTAGTATGACAAATTGTGACAATAGTACATATGGTTCACATGGGTAAGTCACATCACTTATGCATTTTGATTCAATGGATCTAACCGTGTATCTTTTGGTCAATGCCAAAAAAGTAAGGTTTTTTATGAATTGGGTTCGTAAGAACCGAGACAATTTTAGTAAACCTCCATGTGGACACAGAAAAGCAAAACAAATGGTAGTGTCGCACATCACATGAGCTATTAAATCAATCTAAAAGTATATTTTAATTAAAAAGCAATTATGCTAAATAAATAAATAAAAATTAAGAGAGAGCATATTTTTTTTTAGTCGGTCTTATTCTATTCATACTTTAACACTCATTCTCAGACTTTTGTCATACCTTCTTATAGAGCGTGGGAGTAGAAATTCACTCTTGAAACTTAATCGTCCCCATCCCAACACTCCTGCCCCCCCCCCTCTCCCGAGAATGTGGGGATTCGAACCCCCAACCTCCATCTTCTATGTTGAAAGGGTGGCTATTGGGGTAAACCCCGGTAATTAGAGAGAGCATACTTAAGAAACTTGTTAGTCAACCAAATAAGAAAAAATTTACTGTATTTAATATAATACGTTCTCTCGAGTTATTTGTAATTATTGTTTTGAAAAACCAAATATTCCTTATTAAATTATATCGAATAAGTATTTTGAGAGTATCAGTACCCGAGGCCAATGCCTCCCTTTTGACAGCTACAATTCTTGTGGAAGAACCGAGGCGGTAAAGCGCCGGCCACTTCTCGTTTCCCTTGTCACTTCATGTCTAATCCTTGACACAAACGCGTTGATGTTAGCATGTGCAAGTAGACGCAATTGACACGTCGTCACTTCACTCGTTTTGGTCTCCTCCCTCCTGCATTCTTTCCTTCAGAAACCCTAGATCATCTCAACACACTCTCCTCCTGCTCGCGATCCCTATATATACGTAATTGAATTGCTAACTCAAATCAGCGCCCAACTAGAGCTTTACCTCATCGTAGTGTTCAACAACACAGAATCTTTATCTACCGATCCATCTCGAAACCTTAGGACCCAAAACAACCAGATATGGAGAAGTACCCGACAGGTTTCAGGTTCTATCCAACTGAGGAGGAGCTCATTTCGTTCTATTTGCATAACCAACTTGGTGGCCTTAAGCAAGATGAGCTTCATCGTGTCATCCCTGTCCTCGACATTTTCGACACTGAGCCATGGAATCTCCCACGTAAGACACAGTCCGCGCGCATGCATGCGATTCTTTCACATCCCCTACATTGATTGAACTGTGCACTAAAAATGGGTTCTCGAAAATTACAAATGCCCATTACCAGTGAACTTTCTTTTCCCTACATTTTCTTTGATGAATTTGTGTTGCAGAGCTTGCGGGAGAGCTGTGCAGAGAAGACAGAGAGCAGTGGTTCTTCTTCGCGCCCCTGCAGGAGAGGGAGGCGAGAGGAGGGCGGCCCAGCCGGAGCATGGCCACTGGTTACTGGAAAGCCACTGGGTCTCCCGGCTACGTCTACTCGTCGGACAACAAGGTGATCGGCGTGAAGAAGTCAATGATTTTCTACATGGGAAAACCTCCCACAGGAAGAAAGACCCACTGGAAATTGAACTTGTACAGGGCCATTGAACTCTCGCCGACCAATCTCGATTCTACGAGCAGTAATATTTCCATTCCTAAGGTGATCGTATCAAGAAATTCGGACCTTTATTTCAACTTTTTCAAACAGAGAAAGGATAAAATAACTTCGCGTGCATGACACCTAGGTTATCTAATTTTGACTTTGAATAATCTTTCTTGTACTGGTTTTCTGTCAAGTACTTTATCGGTGCGTGCAGTTGCAGAATATTAAATTTCCGTCTCTACTTAGTTCTTACTTGGACTTTCACAGAAAAATGCAATAAACATGTTTCCCTGTGTTTGATTTTCTGGAAATAATGTACTTACAGCTAAGGCGTGAATTCGCATTGTGCCGAGTGTATGTGGTGTCCAGGAGGTCTCGTGCATTTGGTCGTCGGCGACTGGAAGCGGTGGCTAGAGAGACAACAATCCAAGGTAGCGACAACACTGCTAGCAGCGAAGGCGGGCACGAAGGTGGTGGATGTGCAGATGCATCATCATCAGAAGCAGTAGCGGCCAATGCAGGAAGTTCACATCAATGGGAGATGGCAAGTTTGGAAGACCCAATTTGGGATTGGGAGCAACTGGATTGGCTCTAATTTCATGAAGAGGTACTCTCATGATGGAGTTGTCATGGTATAGGTACAACATATGTACATCTACATGTATTGAAGCCCTTCATCATTATATGTATCCATGTATATTTATCGAAGACGTTGTGCTTGATACCTAATTAAGAGGCAAGCTGAATGATATATGCAGCCTACATGTGTGTAAGTGAATCATATGCATATCCTATCTATCCAATTTTCAATATAGAATTGATTGGGCCTAGGAAGACCTAACTTGATAGATTAGGCTCAAGAAGAAAATTGATTTGTGATTTTGGGCAGATCAGCAAACCTCTACGCCAAATTAGAAAAATAGACATATCCGAGTGAACTTTTCCATTCATCTGTCTTTTTACATTGATGATGGATGCATCAAAGAGCTTGTGACTTGTTTATAAGAAAATCATTTGATTCAATATTGGATGCCACAGTCAATCTTAGCACAAATCCTAGCAAATTAGGGCTAGTAACATGTTGGATTATACTGTCAAATTATAAGGAAAAAATGGGATATCTGCAATTATATATGTAAAGTTCGTTACATTTGTGCCGGGAACTCCATATTTATAATTTTTTTCATAAATAAAAATTATTGCATTTCCGTCAGCTATTCCATTTACATGAACAACAAATAATTATGAATTAGTAGGATGCACGTTTATATTAAAATTAGTAAAGTACAAGTGAATTTATGCTTTACATCTCACAATATTGCTGTATGGATCGTTTTTCAATCATGATTTTGTGAAAGAAATGATATAAAATCATAAATAACAAATAAAATTATAATATCTGTTGCTACATATATGTCTTTTTAAAGACATTTTATAGGGCATCTTGAATCTTTATGTAACGTAACCCTAAATAGGTAAACAATAAAGGATGGGGACCTTGTGCATATGACCTTATTCCGTGGAAAAAATTTATACTCACCATTTCGAATTTTTAGAAACTGGAACTTAGTCCTTGACTTTTACGACAGATCCTGGATCCACTCAGCCATGTCGATTCCGAAGGTTTTCCTACAAAAAACCTATATTAGGATGGTTCATATTGCATTATTTCCAGAAGTGTAATTAACTATTTTCAAAGATTTCTCTCATTAATAACTTGCCTTAGGTGTCGCTCGAATAAATAAGAAGTATATAAGCGATGGAAAAATTTCCGATACATAGACGGCGAAACTTTTTTAACAAGCCATCACTATTACTATATCCAATTTTTTATGATAAAAAAAGATAGCTTATGAAAGAAAAAATTTACACGACCTTTATACCTTAAATTAGTCCAACAGAGAATATGAAGCTACACCAATGCATACATACAGTGGATATGGTTTACGCATTAACTTGCGCAATAGTCTACATGCAGAATTGTAACTTTATGTTCTGTCATGGTTTGAGATTTACTTATTGCAATAATTTATTGATTTTTAAACTATAAGAATCTAATGTATACTAAATGAGTTCATCTTATGATGTCAATTAGTACATTAAAAATTGTAAAAATTCCTTATTTAGTTACTTAATTAGAGGAATATTTTTTAACAAAATCTATTCAATATTGAGATGATATAGGTTCATGGGCCACGAATGAGAACAATAATCGATTTTACTTATCAAATTACAAAAGGAATTGCGCACCTCTCCCTTTCACGTCATCAATTGGAAACGCTCGAAGAGTAACAAATAAATTCCACGTCTACTGATAATAAGATAAGACCTCTAGTATCGCAATCGGGAAAAATTGAGCTGTTCATGTTTGTTGGGCGTTTTAGGTCCTTACTGGAGCAAATGATGGAGCATTTGATTTTCATTGTGGTGTAGTTTTGATTACTTGTGTGAGAGAAGGAGATGTGATTTTCAGTGAAGCCAAGAGGATTGCAAGCTTTGTGCTTATTCGGAGTTGCTACGTTTTTTTTTGGTTGCTTAATCCGAATTTTTGATGAGTTTAAATGAGTAATTCAACTATAACATGAAAATTTCCTTGGAATCTATCGACGCCTAAATTTGGCAAAGTATTTAGGATAAAAATTGCATAGAAAATTAGAGAACAATTTGACCCTAACAAAAATTATTTTCATATCACCTAGTCTTAATTTTTATTTTTATCCATTAAGTTTTATTTCCTATTTTATTTTCCATCCTAATTATTGTCATAATTATTTTGAAGAAATATCCACAATAATTAGTCTTTTTTACCCTATTTTCGGATAAATCAATTATATATTTTTTTAAAACAAAGTAGCCCACAGAGGCTGGGCTTTCACGCCCAGCCCCTTCTTATTCTTTTTCACCCGCACGAACCGCGGGCCCATTTGGCATTCACACCTATTCTTTTTAAAGGGGAGGCCAGTTGGCACGCCAAGGATCAGCAGCCGAGGCCTCCGTCGACCGGGCCCTCGACTTCCGACGGAGGCCGAAACACACACACACCGACAGATTGGAGGAGCGAGCTCGGAGGACTCCCCTGAGAGAAATTTAGGGAGCCTTGAGAGTGAGCAAGTCCGAGAGGGAAGGAAGAGAGAGGCAGATCTAGCGGAGGTCGAGGAGAAAGAGAGAGCCTGAGATCCGAGAGAGACCTGTGTGAGCGAGCGAGATTTGAGGGTGGAGGAGGAAGAAATTGGGGCCGAGAGAGAGATATTCAAGGAGAGAAGCCTCCCGAGCGAGACCGCAGTGCATGCGTCACCGCCGGCCAAACCTTTCTTCTTCCCCTTCATGTCTTGCTCGGCTTTTCTTTTCTTTGTTTTGGGTGTCCCTTTGCCGCTGTCGTTGTGGCTCATTCGGTCAGGGACGTCGGAGGCAAGGACGCCTGCTGTGTAGTTATGGCTCCTCGGCCAAGTACCAAGCCCATAGTTTTGGCTTTCCAGGGCGACGCCCAAGTGCCAACGTCACCGTCTCAACTAGCCAGGTCGAGAGAGAGAGAGAGAGAGAGAGAGAGAGCAGTGGGATGGAGCCCTGCCGCCGCGTGTAACGCTTGCCTGACGCCACTGCCATTCAGCCACTAACGACGCCGCCCTTGACCATAGGCGTCGCCCCCTGTCCGCCGTCGTCCCTGCCATTGCCCGCCCCCATTGGTGTCGCACCTCAAAACCCTAGCCACGGCGCCCTGCATCTTGGCCTGAACTGGCTGAGCAACTTGCTACTCGCCGTCGCCCCCGCCCCTCGCGTCTCAGGTCAGGCACGCTCTCAGCCGCAACCGAGATTCAGATCGGCAACTGAAAATCGGGTCGGGCGCGTGGGTCTCAGTCGGGTAGAGTTCTAGCCGATTCGCGCCAGACACACGTGGGCTTTGCAAAGTTGTGGCCCTATTTATATTTTAAAAAAGAAATTTATGGGCTTGGAATGTTTTTAAAGAAAAGAGAGGAATCTTCGGTTGGGCTCGCACTTCAGGCCCATCTAGGCCAATGGCCGACGAGCTAGGTCGGTCCCAACCCGGGAATCTAACCCGGGTTGTTTTTTATAATGATAATATATTATATTAATAATAAACATATTTTAATAAAAATAAAATATCATAAAAATAATAAATAATAAATTTTATTCTCCAAAAATCAGAAAAAATCCAAAAATATTTTTTATTTTCCAAAAGTAGAAAAATCCCCAAAAAAATATAGTTTTTGATTAGTTTTCTCCATAAATGCATGGAAAACCCTTGATAAACCTTAAAAAAAAAAAAAAAAAAAAAAGCGTTTAAGTTCTTGGAAGCAAATATTGACCTATCCAATTGCGCCCATAGGATGCATGGACTTCTACTTCCTTAATCTGGCTAGGAATTGAATTCTAGAATTCATGATTGGTATAAAATGTTGCATAAATGCTTTACTTAATGTTTAAACAAGATTAGGTACGGAATTAGTGATTAACTAATGTAATTAAGTCCCCGATCTTAATTTCTTGGGTTTTATAGTAGTAAAGTACTTCTCCTGATATTCACTTGGATTTCTAATCAACTTACCCCAAATCAATTTAGTAGTGACTTCTATTTAAAATTGACTTGCAAATCAAAAACTCAAGCCATAAATAATGAATTGATGGGCTTGGGAGAGCCCGAGCTAAGCCTAATAGACTTAGCAAACCATTAGCCTCTGCACGAGCCTATGCATAAGGGCGTAGGAAAAGGGAGGTTGCAACAGCTTAACGACTCCACTAAGGATTGCTTTTGTGGACTTAGGCTTTTTTGTTTTGTTTAAATGTTAGCAATCAATTTTAATTTCATCAAAATAAAACGTTTTGTGATTATAAATTGCTGTACATGTTTTAATGTTTAGCATTACACGTGGCACACATAATCCGACCATCGAACTTGAGCCACCATAGGACATTTTAGGATGATGTTAAGAAAGATACAGCCTTGAATGAGAGATTATGATATAGAGATTGCCTTTCTTTTCCTCAAATTTCTTTAGGTAGAGCCGAGATTCAAAAGGATACAATGCCAACACGAAACTACAACGGGTAGACACCCTCTTAATCTCACAAAACCTTCTCGATTAGACATTGAGCCGCACGTATCATGTGTAGGTCTATGTACTTGTCATTTTCTTTAAAAGTAAAGTGATTTATTTATCCTTTTTTAACTCAGTCTATTTACTTTATTGGCCCATGGCAATTAGGGTCAATTTTTCAAGTCTCAATTTATATGCGATGGGAAAAGACAATATTCAGTTTATTCCCACTCCCAAAGCGGAGCTCTTTAGATGGTGGGGTTAATTGGACCAACTCGCCCAAAAGCGCGTAAAAGCCAAAATGGGTCATCTCTTGTCATTGTTCCAAATCCATGTTCATCCCGAAGTCTTACATGCAATAGCAAATTTTTGGTGCCCTAAGACATCCACTTTTGTGTTCGGTAGGTCCGAACTAACCCAAACTCTAGAAGAACATAGCACCACTATCGGAATGCCCCTCGATAGTAAGCTTGTGAGGCCACCAACAGATTTTGACCCACTGTGTAGGTTAGCATAACTTTTAAAAACTTAAATTCATGTTGTAAGGGAAATTCTTGAAGCCAACCATAATACCTGCCAACTTCCATTTTTGACTAACAGTTTTGAAAATCAACCGATGATCCAAAAAAGTGAGATTTTGCTCCTAGCTTTTTTTAGGTTCATCATTTTTCCCCATCAAAAGGATGCCATGAGACCCTCGATGGCATGAGTGGTTGATCAGGTCTTGAGGAGGCAAAATTATGTCAACGTGAATTTAACTGAAACATTCTTATCCCTTGATCATTTTAAAGAAAACATAGAAAAAATCTTATAGGCCTCCCCGGAAATTTTACAAGTCCAGTTCTTTTCACACTTAAAAGAATTTGGATGTCACATGCAATTGTTTGAAATAAACGATTTCGAAAACCCACTATAGAGATTTGTGGATCTAAGACCATGCATCCTAAACCAAAGCTATTTTAATTGGATAAATTCCCTAAGGGACCCCGCTCTTGAGGCATTCCTATAGTGTGCTAGTTGGTTCCACGAAAAGAGAGCCCACTTTGCCTATAAACGTTGCAATCCAATCCCATTACTTGGCATCACTAGTGCCACTCTCTATTACCCATATAGGGTGGCACGTCATTACGAAGCCCTTCAAGAGATCCTGTCGCCTTTCAAGACAAAGATCTATCCAATCCTTTTCACCTATAAAAGTCGTGATTACGTATACGAGATTCACATAATCGAGAATACATAAAGCAAATGCCATCTCAAAAGGATCATATTGCCTTAAGGGCTCAAGGGACAGGAAAAGGCCCATCATGCCTCTAAATCCTACATCCACAACCACCGGATCCCGACAAGATGACGACCATTGATCCTTAACCTAGCTAGCAAAATCAGTCTATATGAGCAAATTGAGCATTTACGAAGGGGCTTGGGAATAAGCTGGGTACATATCTTAGAGCCAGTCTAAAAAGCAAACAACTTCACAAGACTAAGGCTCCTCGTCGCATATAAAATAGTGGTCACGTGCCCGTAGCGTCAATGTTTAGAAAGTTTCATCTTGTTCCTAGTCCTATTGTTTCAGGAATTTTGTTCAATGTATAGTATTTCGTTGTCATTCCAAGTTTAGATGTTAAAATATCTTGTCTACGAAATCCTCTTTTGATAAATAAAATTACCTAGACCATTGCCATGGGTCAATCTTCATTTATTCTTGTGCTTATTCATCTGTTTTGTGACACCATTTGATTATGAATCACCGACTACCAGTCGCTCGCGCATGGCCACAAGCAATAATGGCCGATCAAAATGATGTGCAAAATCACCTCGCTAATATTGAAGATGGCATGGGACAAATGTCCATTGTCTTTCGACAACTCTCGAGGCAAATGGAGTCCGCTCAGACCAAGCCTAATCCTGTGGTAGCTTTATCATAGGAAAACACACTCGTGACACCTATGAACTTGCTAAAGGATGACCAACAAGACAGACACTTTACTAGGATCATGAAAAAGCTGAGCCAATTGTAAGATCAAGACCCTATTAATCCATCCAGTTATGCCGTTGTTAAAATTCCAGAAGAGCTCAAAGTGCTTGAGTGCGAGATGTATCCCAATGCCTCTTATCTGGAGGTCTATTTGCAAGCCTACCTGCTATGAAGGATAATTCAATCATAGGGATGAAATCTAATTGTCCCCATCCTACGGTTGTACATTGTAAGGAAGGCTAGTCTCCTTAGGACTTAGGAAGAATTGACTAATGCTTTCCACAAAGAATATAATATTGACATCGACATCAACATTACCTTGCCTTAAGTAGTTTTGCTAGACAAGAAAGTTATCCTAAGATTGAAATAACATTTGATGTTTCCCCCTAAAATTGGTGGTTAAAGGGAGGGAGATTTTATGACCCCAAAAAAAGGTGAGAGAGATCCTACTTTGGAATTTACAATACAATAGTAATGAAGTTATGCTTTTCATTGTCATGTGATAGGACTACTAATGTTTCTATCAATTAATGATGTATTTTACTATACTTTAATAACCATCAACCAATTCCCTTTTCATATTTTTCCCTTTGTTTTGGAACTACTATTACAAATGTGTTTACCTCATATAATCAAACACTACCTACATATCATTAGAAAATTCTTGAGATCATTGCATGATTATGGTTCTTATGATTTTAATACATCTTCATATGACCCTTAACTAAGATTACGGCTACATGTAATCAAACACTATTGCATATCATCATAAAATTCTTGAGATTACTGCATGATTATGGTTTTTATGATTTTAATACATTTTTTTATGACCTTAACTATAATTATGGGTACATGTCGAGTCTACAACCCCTCCACGGCCCTCGTTGCCGCCGCCCCATCGTCACTAGAAAGGGCTGATGACAATGGAGTCGCCGGCCCTCAGCTAGTGACCGGCAACCCTAGTAGACCACAAATGAGTGCCTACACGCCCTTGCCCAATTCTAAGGTGAGGGTCGCCAACCTCTGGAGATCTAGGGGAGGGCCACGACCTTCATGGCTTTGTAGGCATTAAACTCAAATCAAAACTGATCTCCGATGAGACGTATCTATCGTGATCCAAGTTTGTCCCAAACCCATGAATCTTCTTGAACTTCTTAATAGATGCGTTCCAAAGTACGGCCCAAGATATCCCTATGAGCAGCAAACCATTACACAAGCCGTAGAGCCAAGGGGTCCAACACCGGTTTTCCGCATCATCAGTGTAACCGAGCTTTGGCTCTTCAAGGTTAGCAAAATTCTGGTCCAAAAGAGTAGAGAGATGCGCAACGAGGAAGAGGATCCCAGTGCAATCTGACCTCTACAGGCCTCCAATTATGCTTGTCACTGCCACTCAATCCACCAGATCTCGCGCGGTCGTAGTTTGATTTTGTGAACTCAGGCCTCCGTATCAAGGACATCCACTGCTTGCACACTTACTTGAATCGGACAAGAGAATCAATAGGTAGTCGTACTAGGATCTCATCCAGAATCTCCCACAGAATGTGAGGTACTTTTCTTCATGGTAGAATTCTCATTCCTAATTTGATGAATTCCATAGTCCATCGTGATCTGGCTGATATAGCTGAATCGACTTGATCAAGTTTCATCCTATATTAAGTCTAATTATTGCTTTAGTAAAGGTGAAGTATTTGTTGAGTCCAATTCAATCCCAAGTAAGAAAACCCAAGCTCAAATGACTTGGGCTGAACCAGCAATCCCAATTCAGGCCCAAGCAGTGACGATTCCTGATGAGATTTTAGAACCGCTTTCTTCTTTTGGTATCTTCAAATTAATAATTTCTATCATTAACAGAGATAGCTCATAATCTATGTCTACTGACCATAACTTGCACTTTTAATGTTGACCGTTGTATGAGAATGCAAGAAGTCTATGAATGAAATGACTGATCACTCATCATTAATCAGGTAGGATTGGAGCCAAAATTGGCTGAAATAACCCAAACCACAACTGTTTGAATGTGCTGGTGAGTCTAATTAAACTTGCACTGTGCACATAACTCACACCCGGTTCGGTTCTTGACCACTGAGTCAACTCTGTTGCAACATATAACTTTACAAATAGATATATACAACAAACACTAGTAAAATGTGCTTTCCTATATTGAGGATTCATTAAGTCTTATTTCATGATTGTGTCCTTCAATTAAATTTCAACAATTTGATTTTGAAAAATCCAATAAATATCTATTTATGTCTAGCAGAAAGTAAGCATGGCAACAAACTCCGATGCTGGAAGTTCTCGTACAGATTGAGATACTCTAAAATTATAATAAATAAATAAATAAATAAATAAATAAGACAATATTGACTAATATATGATTAGAGATCGACCGTTTCTTATGCCAACACATGAAGATTATTCACTTGACTCGCTATATGTAAATGTTATGCTACTTATGCAATACTATATGAATTTGGAGTGTGTAAAAAAGAAGGCTGAAGATACAAAGATTCGTCTAATAATTCAATTTACTAAATGATGTCAAATTAGCTAGAATGTCCATTGTACCCAACAGAAATTGACATCACTTAGCAAGTATGAATATCATTCAAATTATTTTGATTATCCATGCAATAAAGAGCAAGTTATATATTCCTCTAGGATGTTACACATATTTTTGTCAGCAAGACTAACTACTGTGTAATTCTGGTTATTGTAATATTTCATCTATGATTCAAGCATTAACAAAAGGAAAAGACATTACTTACTCCTCAGAGCTCAAATCAAATTGACCTGACCCAACACGAAAATTTTCGAGTTTGGATCAGGTTGATCTCGTCTTTTTACAAGTCGAAAATAAGCCCATTCAACATACCCTACGTTTTCAGGGTAGCTTTTGGCGAGTCATCGGGTTCGGATTCATCTTTGCCAGATCGAAAAATTAAAGATTTCAGGATGAACATACCGAAACGGGAGCGACATCTGAGAAAGTGACCGAGTCCAATCGACACAAATTGTCCCAAGGCTTCGGTGGCCAAATTCGTCTCACAAAGCGCCGCACTCCTATCAAGACATATCCTTTCCACCCCTCCTTTTGTGGTGTAGAATCGAGGCAGTTTTAGATAGAGCTTGTATGGTCCGATTTGCTCGTTTGCCCATACTTTTCTTTTTTCTTTTTTTCCCCAATATTAATTAAGGATGAAGAAATTTTGAAGAGATAAAAGAAAAATAGACCATGTTAATTTCTCCACACTATTTCGGTTTTCTCTATTTGTAGCTCCTAGTAAAAAAAAAACTAATTTCCGAAGACAAGCTTATTAAAAGAACATGGGAAATTTCCCATGTTTGGGAAGCAGGCCTGTTTGGTTGTGATCTCTGGTTGCAACCTTTTGCTTCCTCGACAAAATTTTAAATAAAAAAATATGTACAAAATTATATGTGTACTTATATGTTGGCATTTATATGTTGTGAAATTTTTAGATGTTTTGGATCAAGGGAAAAAAAAATATGCGTCACAAAATTTAGATTAACAAAAGAAAAAAAAAAAAACTAAAAATACATCCAAACACGTCGGACCAATTTCTAATCAACAATTGCACCCTTTGAAGTGTCATTGTTGATAATTGAGAGAGATTAGAGAGTGAATATTGCCAGTTAAGCTGTAAAGAATGATCTATAAAAATTGGAAAAAATATTGACAAAATGACATGGCACCTTTTTATTGGGCATAGAATATAGGTCACATGTTTAGAAGATAAAGAGGAGGAAATAGATAACATATAACATAACAGGGGCACTAAAAATGATACTTAGAATAACTATACATGTCTAGTTACCAACCATAGTACCCTTCATCTAAAATTCCTGAACGAAATTTCATGAGCAAACAAAAACTGACTTTAATTTTTTAGGGAATTCGCTCTAGAAGAGCTTCGGGCTTTGTTTGATTTATAGAAAATAAATGATTTGGAAAATACTTTTCCTGCTTGTATTGATTACAAAAATAAATTAATGAAAAATATTTTCACCTTTTAAGAAAATATTTATGTATAAATTGTTATCGATATAAATTGATCATTTTTAGAAAAATATTTTTCAAATTATTCATTATTCTCAAACAAGCCTAAATCATATAGACAAAATTTAATTAAATTCAAAAGCTTTTCATTGATGCAATCCATCCCAGTGAAGATTGCCACTTAGTTGGCAATAATTGTACTACTCACCGTAATATCTTGATTGTACTTTTTGAATATAAATTAATATTTAACGGAACCTATTGAAAGGTTTAATGAATTCTGAATGTAAACTAGGATCTCTAGAGTAATAGTTTTTAGGTCATTATAATTCAAAATCTCAAATAGTTACCTCATGATACATTCTCCAGACTAACTTTGATCTCACAAAAAGTCTTAAAAGCGTACCCTTAACCCAAATCTACATTCCATTAGCATCCCGTCCTATATCCTTTTATGTATACGTATTAGTACACGTGATAGAGAAGGGTAAGATGAATTTGATGTGGAGAACGACAATTTCAACGTGGAAAATCTACATGTGTTTATACGTAAGCATTTTTACGAAGAATTACAACATTAGGATTTTTTGTGAAATGAATCTTCCTTTTTTTTTGGGTGTAAATTATGATATTAGTTCAGACATTTTTTAAGGGAAAAAAGTAATTCAGGATAAATATTTCATACAATATCAATTTGAGGTTTTTCACCGCATTAATCTTCTTTTTTTTTTTCATTTCGTGTTATCTTTTGATTGGTGTTCCAATCCAATTTTAGTTAATAGTAGAGGTGGACTAGTTAAGCAGATAAAATTTACAAAAATAGCTGCTGGGGTCCACAAATCCATCACTTAACGCTACTCTTATCTATGTGTGGCCCGAAAGAGATCACACACCAGCCAACCCAAAAGACACATACACCAACAAAATCACTCCAAAACTAAAATCCTCCCTCTCATTTCTTTTCATTTTTTACTCATTTTTCTTTTCTGTTTTTTTTTTTTTTCTCCTTTCAAACGGCTCCCTTCAACCACCAATTTGCTCAATCTAAGTCAGCCACAACCATAAACAGGAAACGCACGCACTTCTCTCGTCAACCACACCAAGAAGAGCAAGGATGGCCATGGCAATGGCGCTCCGACGCCTCTCCTCCTCCATCGAGAAGCCCCTCCGTCCTCTCATCAATGGCGGTGGCTCCGTCTGCTACATGGTCCCCATTCCCTTCCCTTCTCCTCCCTCCCTTCCTTCTCTTCCCCTTCTTCTTCTTCTCCTTCGGCTTAAGTAAGCATCGACCGGTTCTGATTCTTGTTCTCCCGCTCGGTTCTTGCAGGCGTCTTTGCCGAATGAAGCCGTCTACGAGAAGGAGAAAAACGGCGTCACTGTAAGCGTCCTCACGTTCATAGAGTCCTCCATCCAACTTGCTTATGTTTTGACGACATGGGTGTGAGCTGTTCGCAGCGGTTGCCGTATAAGTCGTCGCTCGTTTGGCTTTGAAATGATTCTACTTTTGTTCCTTTGAATTCATGTATGTCCCTCATGCACGGTATGTGTTTGCAGTGGCCGAAGCAGCTTAACGCTCCGCTCGAGGCCGTCGATCCTGAGGTTGCTGACATCATTGAGCTCGAGAAAGCCAGGCAATGGAAGGTATCACCCGGCTCTCTGTTTTTTGCCCTCACAAAGCTTCTCATATTGCTGTGTTGGTACTCATCCGTTCATTGGCGAGTGAACTTTATTTCCAATTAGTTTCACTGTTAGGCCAATAGCATTTTCAAGAGTTCTGTGTGAATAGCAGCTACTTTGCTCGTTATTTGACTGGTGCAAGCAAAATCATGCAACAAATTGCAGGGTCCATCTACCCTTTTTCTTTTACTGGAGGAGGAACGATTCTTGAGTTTCTCATTCTATGCGTAATGGAGAATGAAAATGATTGTGGATATAGCTCCATTTTGTCATGAAGATTGTCATCAATCATATCTGATTTCTGATGATCGCTTACTAATGGTTATGTCGGGGTTTTTGTGCTTACCAAGGGGCTGGAGCTAATTCCATCAGAGAATTTCACTTCTGTCTCGGTGATGCAAGCTGTTGGATCGGTAATGACAAACAAATATAGTGAAGGATATCCCGGTGCGAGATATTACGGAGGAAATGAGTATGTTTGAGCACTTTCACAATATGCATATCTTGTAAAAGAACTTTTTACTTATTTGCCGCTGTGGTTTCTGCTCACTCAATTCCGTCGTCCTGATATTTATTCTTAACCTGGTAAAATTTGATTGGTGGTGAAACTGGCAGTCTGTTTGTTCAGGTATATTGATATGGCCGAATCCTTATGCCAGAAGCGTGCTTTGGAAGCATTCCGGTTGGATCCCGCCAAGTGGGGAGGTAGCTTATATGATACTTTCACTGCTACTGCAGTAACTTCTGCATTCTCTTTGCTTGTTCTTCTGCCATTCTCATTCTCATTTGTTTCCTTACATCTGGAAGTTCAATGTTTATATGTCAGACTCAACCTTTTTCACCTTTGAATTTCTAATCATATTCATGTCTTGGTAGTAGGGGCCAGTTACCACTCAGTACACAGTATATGATAATGTTGTCGAATGCATTTGGTTCAGAACTTTGTATTTAATTCTCCACTCAAATATGACAAGCAAAGGGAAATCAGTTAAGTTAATGGTTCAGTTAGGAACTAATTTCCATTCACCAATTTGCAAAATTATTTGATATGCTTGCCAGAATCTGCGTATTACCTGCAGATTTCTAAGTATCCTTTTGTATTGCAGTCAATGTGCAGTCTCTATCTGGGTCTCCTTCCAATTTCCAAGTATATACTGCACTTCTAAAACCTCACGACAGGATTATGGCACTCGATCTTCCTCATGGCGGACATCTTTCTCATGGCTATCAGGTGCTTCATGTTGCAACCAAGAGCTTTTTACTTTTGTGTGAATCTGTTTGTCAGAAGAGCTTTTTACTTTATCCATAAAAGTTGCTTCTTCTTCCCTAGAGATGGCATACATCATAATTCTCTACTAGAAACTCCTCCTGTAGCAAGGTGAAGAAATTGAGTGGAATCGTATACACAGCAATTACTGATATAATGCAGTAGTGTCCAACTGGTGTGCATCAGAGAGTCTTATTTCAGGCTGTTTCAGTGGTCAGATTTTCTTGCTTTAAAGGATCTCTGCCTCTTGGTCAATCCAAGTAGTAAATTGTGCAGCATCAATCACAGGGGCAAGTATTGATGTCTATTCTTTTCATAGAAGAGGTTTCATTGCTTAGCTCAAAATTCAACTGAATTGGAATGAGAGAGTCGGATTTTTTCAGCAGAGAATTACTGTAATTGCAGAGTCCTTCATATTTGTTAGGGAGAGGTGATCAAATCATCTTTGGTCAGAGGCTATAAAAAATAAGCAATTCCTTTGGTTATCTATTTTTCTCTGCTGATGTGAACGCTCGATTCTTCTATTCACGAAGCATTTGACATTCCATCTGATTTGGCGATCTTGTAATGGGATATTTTCTGAACATTTCAGAAATTCTTTTGATTTCTCATTTAATTTATAGAAACATCCATTGATCATTGGGTCTGTGTTCTTGAAGCTTGTTCATTCATGCTCCCCATGTTTTTGGATATATTAGTAGATGATAAAAAATTAGTTAACAATCTCAATGTCAAATGCTTTAATTCCGTACAGAAGAAGATGAGAGATGCATATCCAGCTGATAAATGCAGTATCTAGTTTAATCTGGGCTATTATACTATCACCTACCCTGGGAAATCATTATACAACTTATGACAATGCACCTTACATTCTTAATTGATGGAAGTTGTTGATCTTGATATGGAGATTCTAATACCTTTGTCTGTTCTTTTGCAGACTGATACTAAAAAAATATCTGCAGTGTCCATATTTTTCGAGACTATGCCATATAGATTGAATGAGAGCACGGGCTACATTGATTACGACCAGGTAGGTCTTGTTGAAACTCTCTAGGATTCTAGTCATGAGGAGGAGAGATCTTAATCCATCATGGAAAATCATCGCTCTAACATGGCAGAAACATCTAGTCTTCAGTGTAATATGAAAGGGAAGAATGTAGTGGGTTGTGTTTACAATGGGTGTTTAAAATTGTGATTCTTTGGAACTAATTCTAGCTGAAATTTAATATTCTTACCTGTAGCCAGAATGTGATTAGGAATAACCGGAGTGGCTTAAAGTATACTGTAGTATGAATCATCAATGCTCTGTAATCTCTTGATGGTTTCACTTTGTTTCTCACTTCAACATTGCAGATGGAAAAAAGTGCCACACTCTTCAGGCCAAAACTAATTGTGGCTGGTGCCAGTGCTTATGCACGTCTCTATGATTATGCTCGTATTCGTAAGGTAACCTCAAAAGGCCTTTTCTTTTAGCAATTAAGTTCAGTTACTGTTCAAGGACGGGAATGACCTTACCTTGTAATCTGGAAATCCAATGTAAGGTTCCTGATGTATGCAACAGGTATGTGACAAGCAAAAGGCTATCCTGTTAGCAGATATGGCACATATCAGTGGCTTAGTTGCTGCTGGTGTGGTTCCATCACCCTTTGAATATGCCGATGTTGTTACGACCACAACTCACAAGTCACTTCGTGGTCCACGTGGAGCCATGATCTTCTTCAGGAAGGGTGTAAAAGAGATCAACAAGCAAGGGAAAGAGGTTTGTAGACCCTTCAGACTATTCGTTTTCCTCAGCCATTTTGTCTACCTTTCAAATCCTACTTTTGCTCTCCCCTTTGCCACAAAGGTGAAGACAGATGAGACTCTCTTCTCATGTAAAGCAGTGTACGAAATCTTGATTTATGGGCAGGTGTTGTATGACTTTGAAGACAAAATCAATCAGGCCGTCTTTCCTGGTCTTCAAGGAGGACCACACAACCACACTATAACTGGTTTGGCTGTTGCATTGAAGCAGGTGCACTTTTCTGACCAGATCTCTGCTGTGAGGGGATTACATTGCCCAAGTAACATCAATTGCAGTTTGTTTTCTGTGAGAGTACAACTCATGTTGATCTTGGTAGTCATTGAAACGATCTGATCACAGCTAGAAAACTATGTCTCATCTTGGAATCCCTTCAGCTATGGGCAGGAATCCTTGCTTCTAGCTGACTTAACTAGATATTTTATTGGTCAGTGTCTGGCTCCTGTTTGGTTAAGTAACACTTTCCAGTCTTGGCCCTCCATTGCAATAGTTCTA
Source organism: Eucalyptus polyanthemos subsp. polyanthemos (assembly GCA_017140185.1). Taxonomy (NCBI): domain Eukaryota; kingdom Viridiplantae; phylum Streptophyta; class Magnoliopsida; order Myrtales; family Myrtaceae; genus Eucalyptus; species Eucalyptus polyanthemos. The sequence continues at coordinate 10,820,648 of CM029465.1, read as the reverse complement.
TTCATTTATTTTTCTTCTTTGTTGCAAAGTAGATGGTTCTAGAGAAGCTCAAGTTTATCTTGTGATTGGCTTTGCTTGATATATTAAGAGACATGATGTAATTTGACTCACCTTGAAGTTCATTTAACTCTTAAAATTCGAAGGCTAAGCTTGCTAAAAGATCCAAAAAGCTGTAGAACAGCATCATCTATGGTAAACAATTTGATAGATTTGTATATGCTTTTTCAGACCGTTGATTCATATCCTCCTTGAGATCTCAAAAGTATAATGACCTTTTGTAATTGTAGGCTACAACTCCAGAATACAGAGCCTATCAAGAGCAGGTTCTCAGTAACTGTGCAAAGTTTGCACAGGTATCCCTTAATGCCCTTTGACTTGATCAATGGCTTTGAGCAAATGGTCGTTATTGACTTTTTAGTGTTACTTATGTCTATTATCATTCAATCAGAGGAGATAGTTTTCTTCTGCATCTTGGCCACTTCTTTGTTATAATCTTCCACTAATTACTTCATGTGCAGACACTCACTGAAAAGGGCTACGAACTTGTTTCTGGGGGAACTGAAAATCATCTGGTTTTAGTGAATTTGAAGAATAAGGTAATGCAGGAACTTCACATTCTCTCCTTTCTATGAACCTGCTATTGATATGGCTTGAAGAACTTACACAAACATTCTAGTTCATCTAAGAGAGGAACTTCTTTCGTACGACCCATTACCCATCAAAAAAGGAATTAATTTGTCACCTTTTTTCTTTCTTATCTCTGCAGGGAATTGATGGCTCCAGAGTTGAGAAGGTGATGGAATCTGTTCATATTGCTGCCAACAAAAACACTGTTCCGGGAGATGTATCTGCCATGGTTCCTGGTGGCATTAGAATGGGTAGAGGCTTCTTATGGACTAATTGTGCTTTTAGGTGTAGGGTCTATATGTTGGTTACTTATGAACTTCATCTAACTCAGGTACCCCTGCTCTTACTTCGAGAGGATTTATCGAAGAGGACTTTGTGAAAGTAGCTGAGTTCTTTGATGCTGCTGTGGGTTTGGCATTGAAAATCAAGGCCGAAACCAAAGGTTAATGGTTCTACCAAATTCATTTTTCTCTCTGCTTACTATACTTGGTTCAAACCACCTCTTGCAATCAAGCATGCTTAATGCTTTTTCTCTACTGCTTGCTCTTTTTGGTTCAAGCCTTTTTCCTTTAACTTATTCCATTGTCATTGTTGAATGCTGTAAAATTTTGTCTAACAGGAACAAAGTTGAAGGACTTCCTGTCCACAATGCAGTCTTCGCCTCACTTCCAATCAGGGATTGCTAAACTTCGCCATGATGTTGAGGAGTATGCAAAGCAATTCCCTACAATCGGGTTCGAAAAGGCAACAATGAAGTACAAGAACTGAAGGAGAGAAATCATGTGTTGTAAGTATGGTCCTAAATTGATTATGAGGAAGAACTGCTGCTACCGAATGGAATTTCAATGTCAAGAAAGTCTGTATCATGATCTCCCTATCTAAAACTGAAAAGGATCCTGTAAAGATGGAAATTCGAAACTCTCTCTCTCTCTCTCTCTCTCGTTGCATGCGATGCATACTATTTATTGCACTGCGAAGACATGATAGCTGAGAGACTCAAGTTATATACCTGCATTTCCTTGGGCTTCGACTGGACAGAGATGTTTATTCTTTCTGTTATGGTGATGAGTTGCGTATGATCAGTTGATGAAGCATTACAATTGAAAGAATTCCCAGAAACAGCCCAGTCTAGTGACATAGTCCATCTTCTGCAATTAAATGATTATCATGCAAGGGCAGTAGTTCATCTGTTGCAATTTCAGCCTTGATTTCATATGTGATGTAACACATTCCTCTTCAATCACGCGGCTGTTTTGAGCATATAGCATGTCTTAATGGTCTCAGTGGTAATGCGAATTTGTGAAGCACTCTGGTTTTACTAATCAGAACAGAGTTCCACTTCATATCTCGATTGGCAATTGATTTGGAAACTTTTAGCCTACTTGCATATTGATATCGGTGGAAAAATCGGTACCTTTTTGACACAATAAGCACATTCGATGATTGTGAACTTCAATTTCTATTGCACTCTTGCCATAGTTCCTTGCCCATATTATCAGCAGTGAAAACAGCAGACTGATATACATGCATTAGAATCAGAACTAGACCCCTTCTTTGACCAAACATGAGTAGACTCCCAAATATGGGTAAGCAAGCAACATACTGAATTAATTCGAAAAGAAGCCAAGATGCTCAGTTCGAGCTACTAATACATCATAGTACAGCACAATTAGAATAAACAGTAGAGGGCTCATAGCAACAGATTTATTTGACCACAGTTACTGCAACAACTCAGATTCAATAAGACCGGAAAGTGGTCATTGGGCCCAGTGGTTCAGCCAAGGAGTAGCTCCTCTTAGCTTTCTAGGATGGTGAAGGAGGCAAGAATGAACCAAATTACACAAAGAAATTTATATGAGTTAATTTAAGAATATCGCAGTTACAAACTACAACATGTGCTGCTTTTGCTTTTTATTTTGTTCCATCCCCTTTAATAATGGACACGCAATGAGATGCTAAGTAGTTATCAGAAGAGAGTGGCCACAACAGCTGATTTACGCAAGTGAACCAGTTAGCAACGTAGCATGCCCTGGGCTTCCATGCTAATGCAGGACCACGTCCATCATTACCCTTCCTAACCATTTAAAATATTTATGGAGTAATCAATTTTTTGTCCTCCAACCTTAAGATATTTTCCTTTTTCTTATACTACATTCGTTTCACGAAAAATATGACGTTTTCAGAAATTGTTTTTTAGGAAGTCCTTTTTCAGAAAAATAATAATTTTTTCTTGAAATTTAAAAATGAACTAGAAAATATTTTCCACCATTTAGTAAGGAAAATATTTTCTTGCATAACTCACTTTCAATAATTTAATTTAATTTATTTTTTTAAAATCAAAATTTCAATATTTTTCCTTTCTTCTCCTTCTTTCTTGACCTTTTCTTTTTTTTTCTTTTCTTTCTTCTTTCTTCTTCTTCTTCTTCCTTGGGCTTAGCCAATCGCCAACTATGGTGACGACTGGCGACCAACCATTGGCGAGCTCCGGCCTTGCCCTAGACTAGCGACGCTCAAGCTCACCAAAATCCGGTGAGGTCATGCCTTGTCGACTTATGGCAAGCCCCAAGCTTGCCAACCTTGAGTGAGCTCAGCTTTTGCCAAATCAAGCAAGGTAGAGCCTCACCACATGCTAGTAAGGCTCAACCTCGTCAAATTCTAGCCAGCTCAAGCATCGCTAGCCTAGGGTGAGGCCGGAGCTTTCCAATGGTCGGTTGATGGTCATCATCGTATTCAATGACCGCCAAGGCCAAGGAAGAAGAAGAATAAAAAAAGAAAAAGAAAATTAAAAACTCGATCTTAAAAAATAAAAACATAAGAATAAAAGAAAAATGTGTTTGGTGAAAGAAACTGAGGTGGAAGAAATTATTAAAAGTGGAAATTTTTTTTTTCCAATTTTGAAGATATTTTTTTCAATAGCAAAAAATGCTTTCCTTTTTTTTTTTTTTTTTGGGTAAAGGGTAAGAATAAAAATGCTTTCCTTGATTAGTTCATTTTCTGCAAAATGAATACTAGAAATCTAGAAAACGTTTTATTGGAAGTTACTTTCCATGATATGAATGGAGCCTTAATTTTCTTTCTTGTTCTCAAAATTTATTTAGCTCTAAAAAATGGGCTATTTTATCGTATTTTAACAAGTTTTTTTTTTCTCTTATTAATGATAGTTGCCTTTTCCTATTATCGATATATTGGTTGATTTAGTTTTATCCTTTTTCTTTAATTTTTTTTGTTCCAAAATTTATTAAAATGAAAATCCACTTTTTTGCCTTTAATAAATCATGTACATTGCACATTTTAACAACAACAACAACACACAAAAAAAAAAAAAAAAAAAAAGGAAAGGAAAGGTCGGTAGTTATTAGGGGATTTCGTGTATCAATTGGCATTTCGGGGCTAAACCCCTACCCCCTCAAAAAAATAGAGGATTTTCCTTAACCATTCCTACACTTTTAAGATAAAATAAATCAAACCCGGACTAGGCAAGGTTTGTGAACCGGATCCTAAAAGAGAAAATCGTTAGTTTAGGTCTGCCTGTTTTGACTTTCGAATTGATTGGGCCTAAATGTCCCAGAGAGTAATCTGTCGAGCCCAACATGCACGAGAATTTAGAGTGTGGAAGGAGTGATTAAATCTTTTTCATACCTAATATAAGCAGGCTGACTTATATAAATTTTATATGACATTTAGTAATGTCTCGGATATATTTGATAAAAGTACGCTAAGTATCATGCGACGAACGATTGGTGGGTGCAACTACCTCAGCTTTCATTTACGGACTTTACTCTAGGACCAATGCGGTACATCGATGGGGAATGAAAAGGAAAGTTCAATAAAATTTCTTGACCGATTGGATTTTTATTTTATTTTATTTTATTTTATTTATCTATTTAAATAAAAAAAAAAATTTCAAATGAAGACAAGGGGAAGGAAGAGGACAATTTTCAAATTAACCCTCTAGCCGTTGGTGGGTATGGCCGGTCCACATGTGGTTGTACCAAATTCACATGCGAGCCTGCAAATATTCCCTCTTCACTGCCATATTGTCTCCACTAAATAAAGCTTCCTTTGTTTTTAGCTTTCCAAGATCTATACGATTAACAATTTTAAACCAACATATCATAACATATCATAAATTAATTTTCATTTCACAAAAATCGTCAATTAGCATTTCATGACATGTTTATCCCAATACTATCCTTAGCTATTTGGCCTTCAAATTTTCGTCTCAAAATTAATTTTAGAGTCCTTGATGATATTCATTTATATTTCTTTTCAATCCATCCCATTTCATTTGGTTTTCCTTTCAATATGCTTATCTCCTCCTATTCTATCTTTTCCTCTATGAAAATAGTCATTCAAAGCTTTCTATACATTTTTTTTTTTTTTTTTTGCTGTTGAGATTAGGTTATCCATGCATGAAGCTCCACCAAATTGCTGGCAACGGTTCAATCCATGTTGTTTAATGTTTACTCATTAGATCATCTTAATATATGTTCTCGCACAGAGCGTGAACAACCAAGTAAGATGAGATGGTGCAATTGCTTGTTAGCAACATTCTCATTAGGATGAACAACTTCATTGATTTTAAGTATAAAATTTCAGGTGAATACCATTCAAATTTCCAAGTTAATAATTCGGGACATATTTGCTGCAACTAATTTTCATCTCGTAAAAGCAATCTCAAACTAGTATATCATGACACATCTTCCCTAGATTAATTTTTTATCGCAAAATATCTCAAACCTTGACACAAATTTACCCTCCACATCAAATCCCAAGCTGTTAATGGAAGGCAAATTTGGGTTGGGAGTACCGGTTTAGAATTTTCCTTCAAATGGAAATTTGTTTTAGGTAAGTGTATTACAAGATACAAGTTTGAAAGTTTTGGGGAGTTGAAAATTATTTTAGAGAATTATATCAAGGAATACCATGTTAAGATTTTTATGAATATCAACTTAAATTTTGCTTACTTTAGAGAAACTATTTAGGCATTTCCTTTTTTTTTTTTTTAAATGTTCAAGAATTTCTCATCGCTTTGAATTTGATGTATCTTTATTTTGCAGTTTAGCCCTGATTAAAAGCATATGTTTTAACCCCAAGACTCACCCTTTCGTGCGGTTTCGGTCCTCTTGGATAGAACCTTCAATATGATGTTTTTATATTGCATGTGATTGAGTGAGCCGTATAACAACAAAAATTCGTATCTAACATGCGCAGTCCACGCTGACAGTTGTCGTCAAGAACAAGAATCACGTCACCCAAGTTTGATGTAAATGAGGGGTCACGAAATACATTAGCACACGAATAATAAAAATTTTAATGGCTATAATATCGAATTTGACTATAAAAGGTCCGATTATAAGAAGTTCATATTCGAGGGATCGCAATATCATTTTCACACACTTATATAATCAAATCATAATAGGTACCTGTGCAATTGACACCTTACTTTGAAGAGATTTTTATGCACTTTCATAACACACACTTGCGTGACAGCTATGAATAAAAAGAAAATAAGTGGCTACATTAGAGGGGGCTGAAAATGGAAAGTTATTAGAAATTTTAAGAGATAATGACGCAAATAATCTTTGGACTTTGTTTAGATGCGGACTGTATGAAAATGTTTAATATTATTTTTTCCATAAATTCAAGTTTGTGAACAAAATTAAACATATTCATACATTTTATGAACTAAAAATTAAATATGTATCAAAAGTTTAGAAACTACATTGAATAAATTAAAAGTCTAAAAACGACATTGAACATTGAGCTAAATTTCAGGAATCACTTTGAATAAACTTAAAGTTTATGGATCCCATTACGCATGGGGCTAAAGTTTAACGATATTTTGTGTCATTTACCCAAATTTTAGTTATATTCTTTATGCGATTTTATTATTTAGTGTGTTGGCAATTTGGAAAAACCACTAAAAAGTGAGACAAAACTAGTTTTTTTGGCTTGGTTATAAAAGGTGTTTCCTTAATGGATCGAACTTAATCTCTGTGAAGAATTATTCTATCCCGGCCTATGTTGGGGCCCACTAAATTAAAAAGCAAACGTAAAAGGCAGAGAAAACTGAAGAGAGCAGGGGAGTTCCCCCCATGATTGATGTCATACAATTATTAACAGGGACAGCCCGCGCCCATAGCATCTGCTGCCTCTCATTGTTCATCATCTTGTCCTCCACACCTGGTGAGAGAAAACCGAAACCCCGAGATTTCCGGGTCTGAAGTTTCAAATGGAGAGAGTTTCGTCGTCGCTGCCGTCGTCGCCACTGTCGCGCTTTGCTCGGTGCATGTCGCCGTCTTGCTTTCCTCTCCGAGACGAGGCGGAGTACCATCGCCTGTCGAGCCGCGACAGCAGAGGCCGGAGGTCAAGATGGAGATGGCGGCATCTTCTCAAGAGGATAGTCACCGACGGCATGTGCATCTACAGGTCGAAGCCGGTGTCGTTCCACTACGATGCCATTAGCTACTCCCAGAATTTCGACGAAGGACGGTGGCGATGCGAGTATGGATCTGCTAGCAGGTTTGAACGAGTCAGCTAGGGTTGTCGATAATGTGAGCAGTTTTGTGTTTATAAAGTGAAGTGAATACTTCATGTTCTGAAACTCAATGGATGAAGAAAATCTTGTCTTCGCACTTCCTGCTTTTATGCAATTTCAATAAACCGTTTGAACCCTCTATATTTGCGGCATCGAGTATTGAACATCAATTCTGCTTAGAGTTCTATTGCTATAACAATCCCTGGTAAATTGGTCAGGGTGACATTTATGGATAATGTGGTTTCGGTAATTAATTTCGATTGACTTGGCTAAAGAAGATGAAGTCTGTCTGCAATATGAAGGAAATTGATCGCAGGGACTGAAGTAGGATTCATAATCTCAATGAGGAGATAGATAGCGCGTATGCGGTAAGTGTAGCAGAAAGCTATCTGATAAACGAAATGTAACAAAAGGATACTATTATCCGCATCGTGTTTGAGCCTTGCCCTGGCCCTTCCCCTGCTTGGAGAGAGAGGAAGGTGAGAAGATGTCTGGAAAGAGGCCCCGGCTTAACGCTCCAACGCCCAAATGAGATGGATGATGGAAGAAATGAGAGGAAGATCACGAATGTGTTGAGAGCCTTTCCAGATCTCTAATGGAGGATCCCATTAGAGATTTACCTACGAGCCAAAGCTGAGAACAACTATCTGGTTTTGAGGGGAAAGATCATTGTTATTGTTTACTTGTGTTGAACAGTCTGAAAACGTCCACTGATGAAGCTCGTGGGGATTTGGAACCCAGCAGCGGCTAGAATGAAGGGGAACCTGGAATGTCGATGCTGAAGATAAAGTGCATTGCAAAATCTGCTAACACTACGATTAACTTGACGTGAGAATGGCAGTGTTAGAAATTGCTCCGCATACGTAGCACGGCCAACGTGACAAGGAGCTAGGCTAGAAGATCCACATCTTGACATGTCCTCCTTTGACAGATACACATAATCCTTTTTCTTAGATTGCAATTATTCCGTGAGCTATTTTTACAATAATACAGAGGAAAACATACGAGGAACATGTAGAAGATTACTCTTAGAACAACATATATAGAATTGGCAAGCGAGTCGGCCGAGTGGATTACTTATGTAAGTCGTTTAAGATTCGGACAGAAACTAGTGAGTTAGCACACACTTTGTGCAGGCAAGTCTATGCACATCGTTTTCTGCGTGTGGTTGAAGAAGGGTTCTAGCTGATCGCAAGGTGTAGCAGAAGGGGCTGCCTCTGGCCATGGCCACCGCCTGACAGTTTCGCTATGTTATCCTCTATACCACAGGCCTTGCCACACCTTTGCCACCATCAATCCCCGACGTCCCTATTCCATAGACGTCTCTCTCTCTCTCTCTCTCTCTCGGTCTGCGCGTGCACGTGCATGCAACGCCGTAGATTGCAGCCAACCCAAGGTCATTAACGACCTTAGAACGGCCTTGACCAGAGGTCATGACCCCCTCAGGGACTGGGAGAGAGTGGCAGAGAGATGTCCCACGGCGGCTAAGTGGTGGTGAGTGGTGGCCAGGTGGTGGTTGGCCTTGGCTGAATAGTGGTGGCCGGCTAAGGGACGAGGTGGTGGTGGATGACCACGGTGCGGCGACCGCGCAAAGGCAGCGGTAGTTTAGCAAAGGTGACTAGGGAGAGAAAGAAGTGAGAGAAGAGAGAGGGGATGGGGCTGCCAGGGTTGGTTGTGTCAATTTGTGTGTTTTTGTTTAATTAAGTTACAGAGAAATCACAAAAATTATTCACGTACTATTATCTGAATTCATTTTCAATCCATGTACTATTTTTTTGCCAACTTATCTTCGGAAAAATTTTAAGGATAAAGTTGAATTTTCCATCCAAATGTGGATGCCATACACCGAGTCAACTCTGGCAAATAGGCAGGTGACACTTACATGCAAGTTTCCCAGGAAATTATACTTTTGATCCTCGTGCATTTTTTAGAAATGTTCCATTTTAGTAATTGTACTTGTTCTAGTTACAAAATCAGTCCTCTGCTATTTTTATACGAAAGCTTAATATCTTTCATCATATATTTATCCAGAATCTTATGGAAAATGTCAAATTAAAATCAAGTATTAATCGGCGATTCCTACTTTTACAGGCCCAATCTGATTGAAAATCCCATTAAGATTAATATCATCATATGCAATAACTCAATATGGTTATTTTCAATAGATATCTATATAGCAAGGACTATTTCATCCATAACCTCATACATTTTCTCGTGGAAGCCTGATGGGCCCTTAGGCCTTTTGTGTTGGGCCTGATGGCCTTCGGTATTGTTGATCTTGTACTGGGCCTTTATGGCATTATGTGTGAAGTTCTGTTGGTCTTGCATTGGGCCTTTATGTTTTCTGAGCCCGGTAGTTTTTGTAGCTGTAATCTATTTGTGTACTTGTTTAGATCGCATGATCATTGACTTGCCTGGCTAAAATGGTTACACGTTTTGCTAATGGTTAGCCAGAAAAATTCTCAAGCCTTCCAAGGTAATTATGGTTTGTGTGTACTATTTATCAAATGAGAACATAATAAAGTGATTGCGAATGTTAGTCTCTATTTTTTAATGTTTCTCATTACAATTGACATTACCAAACTTATTGCTAAGAGTAGGAATCATCTTTTGACAAATATACAAGTATGGATAAATAGTTTTCATTACATTGAAATACTGAAAAATTAAGTTATAAGATAGTAGATTTTGAGTTTTTCCTTTGTTCATAAATTGAAAAGGTGAATGGACAAAACATTCTACATAATATTGAGCAAAACTTTATAGATGGTGTTCTCTTGTGGTAATGGACAGGATTCGAAAACTATAAAGATGCGGTTATTCCAAGATGCAAAGCTTGATTTTTGAACTTGGCATGCAAAATAGTAGAATAGATCTGAACCAACGGTTGTGAAGAATAGATGCAACGATTTGTGCCTATAATCTTTTAGGTCAAGAGCCTGACATTTCTCTCAAAGGATTGAAGTGAGATAGGGCATCAAGATATTCACAAGGAAGGATTGCACCACGGAAGAGGCAACCTTTCATAAATTTGTTACCTAACTAATTTCCTAATGGTGTGTTAACCTAAGTAGCACTAATATCAACACGTGATACAATATGACACAACATGACACACCGATATATTCTTTCGCAAAAAAATATAAAATTCTGACATGTTGGGACTATTGTATATTAAATATATATTTTTATATATACAATATAAATTACCATTTTTATGATTATTTTAATCAAATTAATTTGATTTAAATAAATAAATAATAAAAAAGAGCTTAAAATGAATTTACATTAAAAACATTAATCCATAATTTATTAATATAATTTATTGTTTCAACTTGACAAATTCAACTCATCTCTAATAATCCATAAAACTTAGAGGAAAAAAAAACAATCAATGAGAGTGTGTCAAAAGAAAAGAGAAAGAATAAACTCGAGGGTGAATTATGTGTCATCAGAAGTGAAAGTCAAAAGAGAAGAAAATGTTAGTTTTTCTTTTCTTTCCCTATTTATTAATTTTTTTTATTTTCTTACATATTTACATTTTGACCATTCATTTACTGATTTTTTTTTAAATCGACTCTATGCATGTCGAAATCACATATTGGAATTCTGAACTCGCATGTCAGACTTCTTGACTTGCGTGTTGGAGAGTGTTGAGAGAGTTGATTAGGTATCGAATTTTTTGATATGTATTAAGCGAGTGTCAAAAAAAGTCAAAAAATGTTGGAGAGTTTCTTACAGGTATTAGAATATCCGACATGATATAAAGGCTCTCAGAAAATGTCAAAACTTTTTAGGTGTTAACATCATTGGTCTACATACACATATTGACCTTTGTTTCACTAAAAGAGCTTTTCACGAATTAGCTTTCAAGATTTTTATGTGTTTGGTTCACTAAAAGATAATTAATTAACAAAAAAATCATTTATAGTAAAAGAAAACCTCTTCATAAAAAACTATTAAAAAAATTCCTGACTGAATGGAGGAAATCATATTCCCTATTGACACTTAAATTTTGGCAACCCATTTAGTCATTTATCGCATTAAAAATTAGGAATTAACCCATAAATAAAAATATTATAATTAAATCGAATAACATATAGTTTTAAGAGCATTTTTTTTCATTTGCATTTGACCAACTGATGATTGATGAGCGTTAATTTTTCCAATACTCAATGATATGACGGGAGATTTTTTATATATTCAAGTAATATACACCGATGGATTTTTTTATATATTCATGGCAATATACATTGAGATATTTTTTTTTTTGGTAGAAAGGTAGGTTTTTGATGAAATATTATAAAAATATAAAAGAAAATATTGCTCGTGAGTGCATATATCTCGACGGTATAATTAGGAGGCTATGTAACAAAAGTTGATTGAGAAAGAAAATTTGAATCTAATAAGGGTAGATGGAAAAAAAAAGGAAATAAAATATGCTACAAAATCTAATCTCCTCCCCTATTAAAGGTGTTGTGCGCGTACGGCAAGGTGGGGTTTTCTATTTTCGTTTTTTTAGAGTTCTTTTGTTTAGGGTCAAAGTCAGCAGGAGAAGGGGGAGTTTTGCTTTTCAAAAGGTGTGCAGAGAGGGGCTGCTGAGAGAAGAGACGTGAGAGTAGACAGCTGAGAGAGAAAAACTACAAAAAAAAAAAAAAAGGAAAAGAAGTCTTCTTCTTTTGCATAGCGCCAGTCGCCTCCCCTTTGCACCCGCCGCCTGCAACCTATGACATGCTTTCCATGTTGTGTCTGACACGTGTTGGAACACGTTGACACTCTCGGACACAATTAGACACGTGGTCATCGCGTGTCAGATTTTTCGACACGTAGTCAAACACGTTTTGACACGCGTGTCTGGAAGATGGAGGGTGGAGACAAGGGTGAGGGAGCATAGATGAGCCGCAAGCGACGGCAAGAGGCAAGGGAGCAGAGATGAGCTGCGAGCGATGGAGAGCCCACAATGAGGCTGCAAACAACAACGAGCCCGCAACGGTGAGAGACGGAAGAGGAGAGGAAGGCGGTCGTGCGGCGAGGAGGAGGAGAAGGATCAAGAGAAAGAGGAGAGAAAAGGGGGTCGTGCAGAGAGGAAGGGAGTCGTGGGGAGAGGAGGAGGAGGAGAAGGATCGAGAGGAAAAGGAGAGAGAAGGGAGTCGTGCGACAAGCGGTGAGGAGGAAGAGGAAAAGGAGGGCAGAGTAGGGTTTATGATAAGAAAACTTAAAAAATAAAAAATAAAAGAGATCTGATGGCAAGAGTTTTAATTTTAGGGGAGAGGAAGTGACAACTTATCTGTCACTATCAAGTGGTGGGGGAGGGAAATAAAAGTGTGATAAATTGGGGGGGGGGGATGGACATAGGGGTGAGCAGCGGTCTAGGGTTGACTCCGACACGCTCCGACATATCCCGACACGCTCCGGTCTTGGTCCGGTTCCCAAAATCCGACACGTGGTCAACTCTTTCCGACACACGAGTCTTGGGTTGGTCGCCGATCACAGATTTTTTGTTGGTCACGCCCTGGGTCAATTTTATATTATATTATATTATTTATAATTCTTTTATATATTCAAACCTAAGTAAAATGTCTGTTATATTATATTATATTGAGATGTTCTATCAATAGCATTAATAGTAATTTTTTCAATTTAAAACTTTTTTGAGTATTAATTATGTTTTTTTTTTTTTTAGATGTTTAGAAGTTCAAATGAATTAACAAGATGTGAAGTTATATATTCATGGTTTATATTAAATATTTTGAACTTTTTATGATTTAATTGTATTTTACTAATGAATTTAAACAATTTTTTTCAATTTGTGTCAAATGGTAGTAGTTTTGAAAAGTGATTATTGATGATTTGTTAGTCAAATGGTGTGAATAATGGACTCTACATGATCAAATGTATTTTTGCATATGGTGTTATGAATATTAAAGATAGATCATTACAAGAACTTTCCATCTTGTCCCATATCTATTATATATGAAATTTCTATTATTATATCATCTTAAATTTGTTAAATATGTATTGGTATTTATAGTTTAGTTACATAATGTCGCATTGTCGATGGATGTGTAAATTTAAATTTGTAGGTTTGCTTTTTTAGGGAGTATAAAAAATAAGACGAAAAAAATTATCAATCGGTCCCGAGTAACCTTGGAACCGGACCGAACCCATTGGGTTGGTCCGGTCCTTGGTCCCGTGCTCAATAGGTGACAACTTATCTGTCTTAAAAGTGGTGGGGGAGGCCTGAAATAAAAGTGTGATAAATTGAGGGGTGCGGGGGATGGACAAGATGGAAAAAGTAGAGAGTGGGAGTGGAGGGACATTTTTTTTTTTTTAAACGGAAAAATAAATAAATGACATTAAATAATTTTGAAAAATAAAAGTACTGAATTTTGAATAATGATAAATTTTGGTCATTTGTAGAAGATCATGGATTTATTTAAATAAATTGATTCTAATTTCTTATTAATCATTAGTTTCATCAATAACTTTTGTTAAAGTTAAAAATACATTTCCAAATAAGGATACACATTAACTATGAATATGTTTTTTTTTTTCGAATTTTCAATGAATTAACTTATTAATATTATTAGTGTAAATTTATTGTAGGCTTTTTAATTAATTAATTAATTAATTATGAATTTGAATCAAATTAATTAAAAATAAAAATATTCATTTAATATATAACGTGTCCCAAGGTACCGGAATTCTTTATTTTTTGAGAAATGACGTGTCGTGTCGTGTCATGTCACGTGTCCGTGCTATTTAGCTTGCAACCCAACGCCGACAGCCGAGTTACCGGTTATCGCCGCTTTGCCAGCAACCCACGAACCCTCACATCGACCACTGTGCCTCTGCCACCACTTGTCCCCACGATGTCGCCGCAACTTGTGAGCACCCCCACCGGCCTCGCAGCAGCTCGCCTTCTACCGGTCACAGCGTATGTGCCCCAGCAAGACTACCTCCACCATTGCCCGCTTTGTCATGCTGGAACGCCGACCCCCTGTCATCGTTGCTCCTATGCGTGCGCGACTTGCAGCCGTCCAAACCTCCCTTGCCGTGCCACCACCACGCAGCAGCCCACTGCTGAGTCGGTCTTCACCCCTTGCGGCAGCACCAACCGCTGCTGCTGCCGACGCCCGCCGGTCCCTACACTTGCAGCCGTGACGACCGCCATGCCAACAGCTCGATCCCCTCACCACGAGCCTGCTTCCCCCATGCCGGAGCTCCAAATGCTGGCACTCGTCAAGCCCGAAAACAACGCTCCTTCAACCAAGCCAACGCCCATGCCACCTTAGTTGTGAGCCACACCGAGCCTCCATCGTGATTCACGAGCCACCGTTTGAAGTCCAAATTTGGAAGCCAATATTCGGATTAGGTAAAAAATTTGCCTATTTTAATTTTCAAATATTCTGTTTCCTTATTTAAAAATTTCGATACACATGATCGAAGTTCATGATATATAGTCATATTCGAAATCTCAAGTAGCCTCTTCTAAATTGGGAAATTTTCCTAATTTCACAATGTGCATATAATTGACAATCCGATTTCACGTCCAAAATATGACTTACAATCGCATGGAAAAATCGCCAATCCGATCTCCCACCTATGATATGATCCGCGATTTCGTTAAAATTGTCCAATTCAATCTTATGTGCGAGATACGATTCATCAATGGGTATTGATCATGTCTTGCTTGACTTGCTGCCTTATTGTTCTATTTATGCCTTTTCTTGGATTGATTTTGCTTCCTTTTTAAAGAAAACCCGTGAAAAAAAAAATATTTGAGTTGGATTACATTCATGTTAGAATATTGCTTGTTTTATGGTTATTTTGCATGTTTAGAATATGAAATTTATTTAATTCAAATTTTTTGAAATAAAAATCCTAAAAAACATTAATTTAGGAAGTTAGTTTTTCCTTTCATTAATTTAAATTGCATGTTTAATTATTGAGTAATTTTAATTTCGAAATTTAATTAAAAATAAAAGAAAACATAAAAATTATTATGCACATGTCATGTAGAATTATGCCATCTATTGCTCGTCATCTAAATGTGTAAATGTAAGGATAGTTGCATTAATCTTTTCCTATCACTAGATTAGGTCATTTAATGAATATCGCGTAACATATAGTTCGTATGTTAGGTTGTATGTTGCATGTCATTTTAGTTAAACTAATTTTGTACATCATTGCATTGCATTGCATTGCATGTAATTTTTAGGCTTCATTTAAATAAAAGAAAATCTTGAAAAAGATTGAGTGATTCTGTGTTAATTAGAAATCATATCCAGGATTGTTGATATGAATTCTAATCTAACATTGCAAACTATGTTGCACGGACACGTTACGCGTGCTTCCATGTCATGTCCGACACATGTCGAAGCGTGTCGGACACGTCGTGTGTTGGACATGTCGACATGCTCGGACACGCGTTGACCGCGTGTCGAATTTGTCAACACGTGGTCAACTTTTGTCGACACGTTTCGATACACATGTCCAAAGCAAAGATGAGGCCGCGAGCGAAGGCAAGCCCGCAATGGTGAGAGATGACCAGAGGAGACCAAGGCGAGGGCCGTGAGGAGGAACTTCACGAGGGAGGCGCGCATGGGGGAGGGCGGCATCGTCGAGTGGGGCGGTGGCAGGGGGAGGAGGAGGAGTTCGCAGCAGTGTGCAACCTCTCGGCACACAGGGACAAGCCACCTTCTTTTCTGGGTTACTCTCTTTTCCGCTCCTTTGGCGAATGCTGGTGCTTTTCTTGATTGAGTCTTTGATGCTTTCAAAGATAGGTGTCGTGCAGTGAGGAGGAAGAGGAGAAGGGGCTGCTAGGGTTTTGAGAAGGAAAATAAAAGAATAAAAAAGGGACTTGTCATTTTGGAAGGATGGAAAAGTGATAGGAGGGAGGGGGAAGCGACGGCTAATAACCTGTCCGGTGGTGGGGGAGGAAAAAAATAGTGAAAAAGATTTGGGGGTGGGGAAAGAGACGAGGGAGAAGGGGGTTTGGGGGCGGAGGGGGAAGGGGGGGCGGGGGGTTAGGGAGGTTAGGGGTGGACCCCCAAGGGGACTTTTATTTAAACGAAAAAATTATTAAATGAAATTAAAAAGTAATTTTGAAAAATAAAAGTGCCGAATGTTGAATGATTAGTGTAAATTCATTGTAGGTTTTTTTTTTTATAAATTTGAATCAAATTAATTAAAAAAATATTCATTTAATATACAATGTGTCCCAACGTGTCGAAATTTTTTATTTTTGAGAAATGATGTGTCGACGTGTCATGTCATGTCATGTCGCGTGTCCGTATCGCGTGTCGGTACAACCTAGATTGCATATGTTTTTTTTTTTTTTTTTTTTTTTTTTTATATATATGACAGGAGGAATTAGCTTGCACCGACAGTACACCGTAAACCCCTTGGTGACGTTAACAAGGAAATTACCACCCCGACGCCACGCTTAAATCACCATACAACGCTTTAGCTTCCCTGCTTTGCAGGGGCTTCGAACCTTGGCCTCCACCGGGGAGAGCAAAGGATCTACCGCAGATGTTGTTTTTGTTGCTATGAGGTAAGTCCTATAATTTATTTATTACTTTATTTGAGTGTTAAATTAGTGGTTTACGCACCCGCATGATCATCTGATATGTTAGGAAAGTAAATTAAAATCAACTCAAGCTACTAGCAAAACATTTTTTCGAAATAAAAGAGAAAGGTACCGAGATGGTGTTAGAAAAATCTAGCATAATCAAGTCTCCGAACCCACAATCTGCGAACCCAAAGTATATCTCATATTACTTTACTTGATTTCTAATCAACCAAAAAAAAAAAAATTAGTAGCAACTCCTAATTGAAAAAGTCATTTGCATATTTAGAACTTTAACCTAAGTTGTAAATTGGTATGGGCTTAGGAGAGCTTGAGCTAAGTTTAGGCTTAGTAATTCATTAGCCAAACCCTAAATGATAGGTTGCGACGTTCCCAAACGTAACAAGTCTCTTGCCACGAACGCTCAAGCACTTCTTCAAGGTTCGCACTTCTTCACGGACTCTCAGCATCTTCACCAAAGGTTTAGCTATTCTTCAATGATGCTCAAAAGCTTTGTTCAAGGTTCTCTCTCCCTACCGATTTGAAATTAATCTATGAAAATTCAATCGACCCTTTACATCGTGAATCTATGTTGACGTGATTAGGTACTTCGATCATCTTCTGTGCTAAATTGATCCTTTACAGAATGAAATTTTTAGTTCAGATCAATTTCAAACCGAGCCAAGTTAAAAAATTCACTTGGATTTTAAACCCTTGTTTAGTTCAACTCAGTTTCTTAATTATTCGAACTGTAGTAGTTCCCTTCAGTTCGGTTTTCCATCCAAGCCGCTTCAAATTGAACCGTGCTCATCCTTACTTGTCGGTAGGTTATGAAGCGTCGCCACTTGAGAGCTAAATCTAACATACAACACGTGTCAAATGGCGCAATAGGTTATCCGCCCACGATTAATCCACCCTCTTTGGCATATCCTGTCAACTTAAACGACAACGGAACAGATGTTTTGCTAATAACTAGTGAAAACAATTAATTTATTAGGCCGCCAAGGCGATGATTTTTTGTTTATTACACTTATGCAAATGAGAACAGAACAAAACCGTAGCAAATTCCAATCGTCTTTTTCCTTGATAATCCTCACGACGATTTGAAACTATCAAGCACGCTCAGTAACGACGACAAAGAATCATTCTCTTCAAGTTTTCACCCACACGCAAGTGGGACAATTTCTTCCTAAGAAATGGCCTAGGCCGGCCATGACCGGGTTGGTCTTGAACCAGCCGCTGACATACGCAAGAGGACGCCCGTGGATGTTCGATTTTTCTATTTTTCAACTATATTCAAATGAAACAATACCAACTCCACTCAATTAAAAAACTAATAAAGGAAAATTTTAAATAATAGGGGGCCGGCAAAATAACCTACATTTCTGTGTTGCAGTCTCGGCTGACCCGGCAACACCAATGGAGCATCTTCGGATCGATGGGACATGAGCTTTGGCCAATTGGACCATGTCCTGGGGTTTTCGTCACTATTCACGATTCTTCAATAGTCGATTATGTCTAAGGTAATTAATTATTGGCCATCTAGAAAGACGGACCAAAACATTGTTGGGGATCGAATGTGCTATGTTCATTCTGACCAATCAGCAGACATTAATCTAATTAAGCATTTCTTCCCTTTTTGATCCGGTCGGTCAGACCAGAAGAAACAAATATTTATTTGACTTGGTAAATGATGGGGAGTAGCACGATTTCCAGGGTTACGACAACAATATAGTTCAACCGCTCCTAATAGCTTATACATAACCAGTTTTCACTTCCTTCGATCCATCTCCTCTCGATCTCTAATGGCCAATCTCTCATGCCTTGCAATCCAATTCCTAACGTTCTTGCTCTTGCTCATCGGTCGTGCCCATTCGGTCTCCTTCAACTTCTCCGGATTCCAGCCCAACACCGGCAACTTGACATTCGAGGGCGACGCGTTCACGTCGGCTGAGGTGCTCCAGCTGACGAGGAACCAGCAGGACGACAACCTCCAGAACAGCATCGGGCGGGCCTCCTACGACAAGCCGGTCCGCCTGTGGGACTCCAAGACGGGGAGGCTGACCGACTTCATGGCCCAGTTCAGCTTCGTGATCAACGCCCAGAACGAAACTTACTACGGGGACGGCATTTCCTTCTACATCGCGCCGTTCGATGCCGTTATCCCCGCCAACTCAAGCGGCGGCTATCTTGCCCTGTTCAAGCCAAGCAAGGCCAAGAACACGTCTGCAAACCAGATCGTGGCTGTCGAGTTCGACAGCTTCAAGAACTCGTGGGACCCAAGCCCGGACCATGTGGGCATCAACATCAACTCCATCGTCTCGGTCGCGAACGTGTCCTGGAAGAGCAGCATCAAGAATGGATCCAAAGCCAATGCTTGGGTCAGCTACGACTCCACAAGCTTTAACTTGAGCGTCTTCCTTACTTATGCCAATAACCCCGTCTTTAACAACAACTCAAGCCTCTCGTACGTCGTCGATCTGAGGAAAATTCTTCCGGAACAGGTCAGAATTGGCTTCTCTGCCGCGACTGGTAATTTCGTCGAGATTCATAACATCCTTTCCTGGTCATTTAGTTCAACCTTGGAGGATGGCAAAAAGAAAAGAAGCCTTGGCTTGGTCCTCGGCATAGTCCTAGGTTCTGGTCTGGTAGCATGTGTACTAGGAATTGGTTGGTTCCTCTTTTGGAGGAAGAAATCTCGGCGTAGTAAAGGAGTTTCAATGGTCGACATCTCAATTGACGGTGAATTCGAGAGGGGAGCTGGACCGAAGAGGTTCACGTACCGTGATCTTGCCAGTGCGACCAATGATTTTGCCGAAAGAGGTAAGCTGGGAGAGGGTGGATTTGGAGGAGTTTATAAAGGTTTATTGAGTGAATCGAACATGGAGATTGCGGTCAAGAGGGTGTCCAGGGGATCGAAGCAGGGCAAGAAGGAGTATGTGTCGGAAGTGAAGATCATCAGCCGGCTACGGCATCGGAACTTGGTACAACTCATAGGTTGGTGCCATGAAGAAGGCGAGCTCCTTCTAGTTTACGAGTTCTTGCCCAACGGAAGCCTCGATTCGCACCTTTTCGGAGGCAAAACCCACCTGACTTGGACCGCAAGGTACAAAATAGCCCTCGGCCTGGCCTCAGCCTTACTCTACCTCCACGAGGAGTGGGAGCAGTGTGTGGTGCACCGGGACGTGAAGTCGAGCAACGTGATGCTCGACTCCAACTTTAACGCGAAGCTGGGTGACTTTGGGCTCGCGCGGCTTGTGGACCATGACATGGGCTCTCAAACCACTGTCTTGGCAGGCACGATGGGGTACTTGGCCCCAGAATGCGTGACAACTGGAAAGGCTAGTAAGGAATCAGATGTGTACAGCTTTGGTGTGGTGGCGCTCGAGATAGCATGTGGCAGGAAGCCGGTGGAGCTGAGGGTGGAGCCGAGCAAGGTGAGGCTGGTGGAGTGGGTGTGGGATCTGTACGGAAGAGGCCGAGTGGTTGAAGCAGCCGATCCAGGGTTGAACATGGAGTTCGACGAGCGTCAAATGGAGTGCCTCATGGTGGTAGGACTTTGGTGCTGCCACCCGGATTACAGCCTAAGGCCCCCGATAAAGCAGGTGATAAATGTCCTCAATTCCGAAGCTCCCTTGCCGAGCCTCCCATCAAAGTTGCCAGTGCCGACGTATTACGCGCCCCCGATGGATTTGCTGAAGTTCTCGTACACATCGCCGGGGCTCACGGAATCGGATAGAACTCAGTCTTCTCTTGCCAGCGGCTCTACTTATTCATCTACTCAGACAGGTGGATCTGGAAAAGCTCTATTGAGTTCTAACGGAGCAGACTAGTTTAGGCTTCTGGCTTCTATTGGCGTTTTACTTACCTTTTTTTCATTTTTGTTTTGGAGTGAAAGATGAAAAGCTTGGAATGTAAGGGTTGTTTTTTGAATCCTTCCTGTTAGTTCTTTCTTTTTATTCTGGACATAGTTGCATGTCTATGAAGAGCTTGTAGTTTGAATTCAGTAATGTAAAGTGGACTTATTCTTTTAACTTGGTTGCCTGATCCCTTGCAAGTGTCCCTTTGTTTTTTCAAACATAACCCATGTTATTGTCATGGATAATGATGTTCTTACATATATGTTTCCTTCTCCACCCGACAATTTCATTCTTTATTCGGGCAGTGCTAAATTAATTGGGAAGCACGTTTGGGACTTTATTCAGATCCATTTCAGTTATTATTCGATTAATTACATGGATTGCTTAGTTCCCGGTTCATTTTCAGCGGAGAACCAAAAAATCGAGGCATAATTCATGGGAAAGCAACACCAGATTTACGTTTTAAATCAGTGGGACCTACTTTGTGGGAAAAGCAACAATGAATATCACTATAAATCAATTGATATAATATAAATTATAACCACACTCGAGTCACTCAAACATTTAATATTTCTTAGACACCAATTACATCAATGAGTCATACTGTGTTTAGCCCTCATAATTTCTCTAAAAATAATTTGAATTCACAAAGTTTACAACAAGATTTATTGATTTCCAATTACTGGGCATGCCGCACAAGTGATTATCATCAAAAGCTGCTTAGCTCACTAACGCTAAACTAGAACCATCTCAATTGGATCCAAAATAGAAAATCCCTTTATGGAAACCTCGTCAAACTAGAAAACTTACGAGTTTAAAATTAAGATGTATTTTCAATTAAGAGGGCTTTTCGGATTTCACGGATTAGGTGCTAATAGTAGCTGCTCAGTTTCGAGCATTGCTCCTTGAGAAATCCCCATCCTTCGATCCAGAGTTTTCCTAGGGAGGGAGGGAGGGAGGCCATCTTGAGGTAAGTTCTGCGACTTTGGGCATCTTTATATTCATAAGATGTGAATAGAAAGGGGGAGATTGCTAGACAATCTTTCCATCCGCAAATTTTGGATATCGAGATGGAGCAAATAAGTGTTGGAGAAATCTTCTTGAAATGTTTTGAAGCTAACAAAACTTTTCCATCAGTCTAGTCTGAAGATTTGTAGACTCTGCTATTTAAAGTTTGAAGACCTCCGAATAGCCAGACTTAAGACTCAAAATCTATTCTCATTTACAGTTTTTAATCCGTTGAAGAAAGGCTATCTAGAATTAGATGTTTCATTAAGGATGTGACTTTATCAACTGGAGAAGATCTCTTGGCTGGATATGACATAACGTAATCCTTTATTTGATTATGATTGATTCGAAGATTAAGGATTCGATGATTGGCAAAATATACTTGGAATGTTCTACTTATGGAAACCGATATCTTGATTGTATGGGCGAACATGATTGATGGGCTATCAACATATTCCTTTAATAGCTCGAATAATCTTCCTAATTAATTTCGTCCAATGGGTAGATTGGAGGAATTTCTTTGGTAAGTGCCAACGGGTATGATGGCATAAAGGAGTATATAAGGAAGGCGTTCTAGTTGTTCGAGAGTGTGCACGATAGAAGAATTCCAAAGTCTGAAGCTCATTGTTTTTTTAGTCAATTTATTTGAGCGAAATCTAGTACGCAAAAGAGAGTCCATATTCGTGAGAAACCTTGAGGAAGTGTGGTAGAATATCTACACTGTGGAATCAAGGGAGAACCTTGCTGTAACATCTCTTTTGTTCATAGTGAAATCCAGCTGGTGGGCTGTTAGTGCGAAAAAGTGGACGTAGGCTTAGAATAAGCCGAACCACTATAAACCTTGTGTTCAATTTTCTCTTCCCTACTCTTTGTTTTACTTTGATTGTAATTCATTTTGTTAATCAAAAGAGAACTTCATTTCTATCGTCTGCCTAGTATCGCTTTCGTATCTTGAGAAATTGTTTTTATACCTATTCAACCCCCTTTAGTGTTTATACTAGCTATCTCAATAAGAAGGGAGAAGAAGCAAGATCCTCCTCCTCTCCCACTTATGTTGTCGTCCATTGACAGGGATTGAAGGGAGGTGAGGGGACAACTCAATTGTTCACCAACTACTTCATATTCCCACATCTCCTTACCACAAGTCTTTGTAGTTTGGGAGGCAATCCTCCACCAAGGAAATACATAATACTCTCACAATTTGAAATTTCCAAATCATGGTGACATGTGAATTGATGCAATTGATTAGATAACGATTTTATCTTCGAATAACCATAAAGAAAAAAGCTCAAGATACTGGGAGGAAGAGAAGGAAACACTCCAGCTCTAGAGTAGGATGGTTGACTAATTATAAGAAAGTAAGATAGAGACAGAGTATGCAAGCACCAGGGTAACTTTCTCATATCCTTGCACTTCCACAAGATAATCCCTTGAAGCAACTTAAGACAATCTAGATTAATATCTGTGATTGACTTCACTCCTTTGCTCTTCAAAATTTTAGATCTCTTGAGGGTCATAGGTAAAAATCTACCCTCATTGAATGGAGAGGTTGGTAGAGAATCACACATGCAAATTATTAATTCTTATAGATAAGAAGTAATGTCACCATGGTTATTATTGCTATTGCTACTTGGTTCATCAAGACGAGTATTTAATCCTATGGGTAAAGATTGCAACATCTTCCGGTCTTTAATAGTTAATGACATGATTGTCCAAAAAGTTCTAAACCTATTGTATGACGATCAATTCAACCTAAACCTTTCAATTGCATCGATTTAGATCTCAACCTTTTGACGATTTAAAACTTTAATCCTAAACCTTCCTACAATTTACCAATTTAGTCATAAACCTATTATTTAAATTTTGGCTAGTGGGATTACATTGGCCAATCATTAAAAAAAAAAAATCAAGACAAAATTAACAAACCATCAAAAAATTTAGGACATAATTGAAAGGTTTATTATAAAATTAACAAATTATGAAAGGGTTTAGGACTAAATTGGCCAATTGAAAGGATTATGACTGAATTGACTTATGTACAATAAGTGTAGGATTTTGGGATAATTTTACTAATAGTTAATGATTTCACTAATGTTGGTATTCTTGTTTCGTAGAAGGACACGTGTTTTGGATAGTTATCGGCCATCAAGCCTCTAAGTGAGTAGAGAGCGTGCATCTTGCTCATAAGCTTCTCTATTGAAACAATGCTTTAAGTCAATAGTCTTGAGGTTGATGGGATCTCTATATCTTCTTCTCCAGCAACAAAATGTATGAATTCAAGACAACTTTTGACAATTAAGTTCTTTAGGCGGGCAAGACTTTGAATTACATCTCTATCTTGCCACAAGCATATTAGCTTTTCACAACTTCTCTCCAATTTCTGCATCTTGATCAAGGAGCATGTAAACACAAAATTTAAGCAAGTTAGTTTAGCAACATTTTTTTATGATGAGCGATTAAAGATGTTAGATTAACTGTGTCACGCCCCGAATCTCGGGTACGCAACAACCCCTTCCTTGGTTGATAGAAAATGATGTCCCAGGACTCATTACTGACTCTTCATTTTTAATCTTTCATTACATGCAAGCGGAAAATGAACCATCTCCCCATCAAACATATAATCAAGCAATCAACTTGGGATAGTGAGATGAACAGCAAAAACATAACATCTTCTCATATATACATGTTCATATTGGCTTAACCTACGGAGGATCGTTTCCGATTTGCAAGCTTAATAGAGGGGCCGATCCATCCACTAAGCCAGACCAAAAAGAAACTAGGGTAGGCTAATCCAACTATACACAAAAAAGAATCCTCGGGCTCGACACTACAGTCACTCGGATCCGGAGGACTTAGACTCGCTCGAGTCAGAGTTGGAGCCATACAGGTCAGTCGTTGGTGAAGCGGGGCCAGGATTCTCCACTGCATTGTCAGGAGGGTCCAGCTCCATGGGATCCCAATCAACGTTGTCGGGGCTCCTATCTAGCGGCTCGTCAAAACCTCTCAAGGGACCGATCAACAAATCGCCATCTTGAATGAACCGCGCTAGGAACCTATGGGGAATCTATTGCCTCGGTCCCTCATCCACCCAGATGGTAGAGAGATACTTCTTGTATAGATGCGCTCAACCTGGGAAGCGATGGTGCGTCATGACAGTATCCCAGTCCTTGGGGATACCAAACCTAATTGGTGAAAGTGCCATCCTAAAGACCCGAAAGTGGTTATACAATAACCAATGAGATAAAATCTCAACAAGTCCTCCCCTAAGCCCCTGATTAAAACACTAACTCAACTCGGGGTATCTCTCCAGAACCACCCCATAAACTTACCACGACTAACAACCAACAATCAACAAATCACAACAGCCAAGGTCAACCATTAACCACATAGTCGGTTCGCATGCAACCTTACTTGGTATGCCATATATGCACGTTGAATCTCAGCACAATACATGCAATGCACATGGCTATTCGATGATGCAAATCATCAATCACATACGAATCACATCACAAGCGGTCTCACTTGGCCATTGCCACACCCTGCACGTTATTGATTTATGTGTGCGTATCACAAATGATGTGCTCAACTCATGCATGGTTAAAACCAATGATGCCATGATTCTCATACGTTCTTGCACTTTAATGCACCACCTATCATGCATCAATCGATCACACGAGTCCTAATTATAAGGTAAAATTGTTATGACACGTTCCATACCATGCCACACAATTTTATCCCATAATAAGGCCTAACCATCTCAACATTCACGCGTGTTCCACTTATTAATGACCTCCCGGCCATGGCTAACTTTCCAGTCAGCGATCATCGACCTCAACACTCATGTGTGCTCTAGTTATTAATGACCTCCCGGCCATGGCTAACTTTCAGTCAGCAATCATCGACCTCAATACTCATGCGTGCTCTAGTTATTAATGACCTCCCGGCCATGGCTAAATTTCCAGTCAGTGATCATCTGATTCCCGCCAGGCTACTAATAAAAATTAGGCTTCGTCCTGCCTTGTCGGGCACGGCTATGTCTAGAACTCTTGTTTAGACGATTTCCCAAAAAAGGACATATGTCCAAAATCTACTGCGACCGGCTTCCAACTCCCGTCGAGTATCGCCCCCAAACTTCCATTGGGTGATGTTTCAACTTTTGATCACGCAAACATACCACCACAACTCACTACGCATCGCCCTCAAACTCCCGTTGGGTGACGGATTCCACTTTTTGATTACGAAAGCACACCACTAAAACTCCCTCTTTTTTTTAAATTTTTATTTTTATCTTTAAGCATTTAACTAATGCACAATGCTTGCAAATACAATTTCAAATCATTTTCTCCTAAAGACGATCCATTTCAACGTCCCTCAAACAAAACATATTTTCCCTTTTTAGAACTCCACACGATTCATGCAGATGTCCATGCAATTACACATTCAATTCACCTCATAAAATCAAAACACATGAAACAAGGCAATTTTTCACTCTCTGATGAACAGTGCACGTGAAAAGTACTTTGTGAATAATACCACGTGAACAGTAACTCGTGAACAGTGAAATTCCAGAATTTAGTAATTAATAATTTAAATCCAAAACTTGTCACGAAAATCAATTAAAGCTAAACAAGCTTAATTAAGCACATAAGCTTCATTAAGCCAATAAAGCAAGATTAAGCTAAACTAATCTTAGCCATTCATCTAACCACCTATCTTAGGACTAATATAGCTTAATTAAATCTTCTAAACTAGAATCAACACTAATTAAATCAACCCTAAGCAAGTTTAAGCACTAATTGGCGGATTATGAGCTAAACTCACTCATTAAACGAGCCAAAGACATAGATGTGACAACAATGACAGAAGCTATACACGGGAACCTCAACCACGATAATCCAAGGCGGTCTCACACTCAAAATAGTAGCCTCAAACACTATCTCCCACTAAAACTCTGTAAACCAAACAACAAAGGAGGAAAGGAGTTGAACGGCTTGGCCGAAGCTCTAATGAGGGGTTGGCTAGTGACCGACGGCACTTGGGGGTCAAGGGGGAGTGGTTGGTGGCTAGGATGGGTGGAGGAAAGGTTGGAATGGGAGAAAAATCGCAACAAAGGCAAAACAGTGCACTCGGGCGAGCTGCTAGGCAGTCTGGCGAGCAACGACTTATGGCCAGCCAATGGCTTCATCTAGCGAGCAACCGAGTCCCTTCTGTACGAATTGGATGTCTTAAGCACAATGGCAAGTGGCACGAGAGCTGATTCGCATGAGAAGCCAACAATTAACTTAAGTTTAAGAAGGAGGTCAGCTGGAGCAGAAGTAGGAAGGAAGCAGGGGAGACAGGGCTGCGAATTCCTTGGGGTTGAAGAGGGGAGAGAGAGTGATGCGTGGGCTAGTTTCTTTGGTTCCCTCAAGCTCTTAAATGCCTCAACAATGGATAAAGGAGGAGGCAAGGAAGAAGATGGCTGCTGAAGATGAGGAGGGGCCACCAAAATATCCAAAGCCCTCAAGCGGCTGTCTCACCATGCATGGCTGTCCTCCTCAGCCATTATCTACACCAAGGCTTCCTCAAGAAGTCTCCCAAATAGCCCAAAATGTTGTTCTTCCTTTGGCCTATGAATTTTGGACCACTTGCCATTTCATTTCATTCAATTCCCCTTCAATTCTCCTCCAATTGGACTCAATTTGGTCCCCATAAATTTAGCCAAGATGCCATCGTCCATCTCATGATTTTTCCTCATCAATTGACCAACTTGAACCCAAAAAAAGTAACAAAAAACGGCCCTTTAATTTTCCTGGTCCAAAATAACCTTATTTTGAATTTTTGCCGAAATCTTGGGTTTGTAGAAAAAATCTTCGGAGATGAGTCAACGTTCCTAAAATGAATCGTGACATAACAAAACTTTCAAATTTTGAAATATGGTTTAAATTCACGGTAATTTTAATCGAACGCGATTTTAGCGTGACCTAACCTACCAAAGAACTTTTAGGAATTTTTAGTGTAATTGCCCCGTGGTCGATTATTTTTTATCTGCATTGTGCATCTTTGACTCATTGGCAACTCTCAATTGTTGTGAAAATCTTGAGGTTTCAAATGTGAACATAGGGTACAAAAATGACAAAAAAATCGGTATAGTGCCGTTCGACGAGAATTTTGCAATTAGATGGAATAACCTATACTCTAATCACATACCTCGGGACTCTGCTGCTTAAAGTCTGAAGACCTCCTGACAGCCAGACTCAAGACTCAAAGTTTATTCTCATTGACAGTTTCTAATCTGTTGAAGAAAGGATATCCAGAACTTGATGTTTTACTAAGGATATGACCTTATCAACTGGAGAAGATCCCTTGGCTAGATATGACGTAATAGAATCCTTTGATTGATCGAGATTGATTCAAAGATTAAGGATCCAATAATTTGCAAAATATTCGTGGAAGGTTCTACTTATGGAAACCGAGATCCTGATTGTATGGGCGAACAAAATTAATGGGCTATCGACACGTTCCTTTAATAGCTTGAATAATCTTTCTAATTGATTCTGTCCAACGGGAAGATTTGAAGAATTCCTTTGGTGAATGCCAACGAATATGATGGCATAAAGGAGTATATAAGGAAGATGTTCTAGTTGTTCGAGAAGTGCACGATAGAAGAATTCCAAAGTCTGAAGCTCCTTGTTTTTAGTCAATACATTTGAGCGAAAACTTGTACGCAAAAGAGTGTTTTATTTGTGAGAAACCTTGAGGAAGTGTGGTAAAATATCTACACTGTGAAATCAAGGAAGAATTGTGCTGTAACATCTCTTTTGTTCATAGTGGAATCCAGCCGATAGGCTATCAGTGCGGAAGAGTGGACGTAGGCTTGAGATAAGCCGAACCACTATAAACATTGTGTTTAATCTTCTCTTCCTTACTCTTTACTTTACTTTGATCGTAATTCATTTTGTTAATCAAAAGAGTATTACCTTTCTATCGCCTATCTAGTATCACTGTGATATTTCGAGAAATTGTTTTTACACATATTCACCCCCCTCTAGGTGATTATACTAGCTACATCATTTACTATCAACACAATGAGACTAGTCCTCCCACAATGGCATATCCTTCAATACCAAAGTTATCAAGGATGAAAATGGATTTTTAGATTCCCTAAAATTTAAAGCCTATCATACATGTTGAATTTAGGCCTTCAATGTACAATTGTTTAGCAAAGATAGTTGCTTGAGTGATGTAATGTTTTGGTCCTATGACATCTATGTAAATATAAATGCACTATGTTAACAAATAAGGGACTTCCTAATCATGATGAGAATTCTAGGCCACCATAGCAGGATATCACTAGATTTTCAAGGTTTTTGTGAGGACGAAGAAAGTCAACGACCTTTGTTTCAAGACCTTCAATCTAGAGATTTTCAAAATGTTCACTCCTTCTTATGTAAATTCGAATCCTTGGCATCTCCGGTTTCTTGAACCATATGCAAATTTGAGATGCACAATTCCCCTACAAGGTTCTTCATGTTTTTAACGTCCTATAACCTTGACCCATTTTCTGTTCCCACTACAAACTTGGACAACATCTCAAGACCCACCAAATTACCTATATATACCGATATCACTCTTGGGCTCCAAGTGGTTGACTTTGTTCGCATTTCATGATATTAGGTAATTTGATAAGGTTGTGACAGGCCACAGCATCAAAGCCTCTAGGTTGTACGATTCAACAATTGAATTTGGAAGTGTTTCTATATTAGTACACGATAGAAAAAAAAAACTTAGGTGCCTTAGTTTACCAATGCAATTTGATATCTCGTTGATGTCATAGTGACTTAATGAAAGCACTCTCAACTCCTTTAACCCCAACAACAAGTCACATAACACTTAGGACAGAATTGACCTATGATAATGCCTAGATTGCTTCCGTAAGAATATGAAACTCCCAAATTCATTCATTCCATGATTTATTTTGAATTTTTCTAGAGCAATGTGAACATTGGAAATGAATGAGGCATAACTAGCTAAAGATACATTTTATCGATCACCCTCAAACTCAAACTCAAACTCAAACTCAAACTCCCTTGAGCTAAAATAAGTTGCACCTAGCTTTGCTAGGTTATTCACAAGATCATACATCAAGAATTGTGATCCATTGCTACTCAATTTTTGAAATAACAATCTAGATACTAGCTAATTGAAATAATTCAAAAATGCATTTTACAATTCTTTCCTTCTTTTCCCTTCAACAAGCACTTTGCAATCCACCAGCGAATCAACTCGTTCCATACAATTTCATAGTCCTTAATAGTCTAGTAAGTGAAAGGTTTCCTCAAATTGGAAGGGAAATGGAAATAGCTAAGTTTTAAAGCAAGAAAGATTTCATTTCTTTCTCTTGGTAGGTCCCAAATTTTGCTGTTCAATATAGCTTCCCATTCATGGGGACTAACTTTTCCACATAGTAGCCCAATCATTTTCTTCATGGCTAATGGCAATCCTTTTTAATTTTCTCTATTTTCCGACCTATAACTTCAAGATTCGAATGATGATCCAAATTTCTAACTCTAAGAGCATGAAATGGGGACAAAGTCAAACAAGCATCTTGTGACAACTCTCTGAGAGTACATGGCGAAGCCTTGGCTAAGGAAGCAACTTGGAGGTTACAAGTTGTGACAATAATCTCGGTTCCTTTCCCTCCCAGTTGAAAAGGCTTCACAAGGGTAGTCCAATTTCCATAAGTTTCTTTTCAAACATCATCTAAAACGGTCCCCAAAAGGTTTTTCTTGAGCATATGTTGAAACCAATTCAAGTCCTTACCTTCCTAGGAATGGTTGTTGGTTATCTCTAAGATTTTCTTTGTAATAGTGAGCATGTTGAAATCATCGGAAATGCAAGCCCATGCTTTCACGTTGAACTAGCTGATAACTCTAACATCACTGTAACTTGTTGAGGTAGAGCTATCTTCCCAGCCTCATCCCTACTATGGGAATTACTTTTAGATTTACACAAAATTTATCGTATTCTTCTTCAACCAGTAACTCAAGGATCTCCCTTTTTTCATCCTCTGTACCAATAAAACAATGCTCAGGCAGGTTCGTAGTAGGAAGCAACTTATCCGATCAATGGTATAGTGATCACTTCCCATTATTCTCTCTCAATCTCAAACTATCTTTCTAAGTTAAGATGTCCTGTAATCTCCCATCCTTCTCCTCTATCTTGGATCTCATTTTGTGGTTGAACACAAATGCTAGGTTTTACATTGGACTTGTTTTTTCTGTAGATTCTATGGTGAACTCATCAAGAAAGGCCTTGATGTCGTAGGCCTAGTTCCTGAGATCTTCAAGCCATAACTTCACCCCCAGATCGTCGGTCAATTGCTTGTCCTTTGTATCATCCAACACCTAGTTGATACTGATTAACATCTTCTCACATCTCTTCAACAACTTATCAATCCCCTCTTGCTATGCAAAGTTGGGCAACTTGCAAGAGACCAACCTCTTGAACAACACTTAAAGAAAGACGCCAAGAAAGAGCTCTATGATGGGCATGGCTTACTTAGTGAGCAGTAGAGGATAAAACAAGAGTGCCCAAAAGGTTTGAAAGAAAGTTTAAAAGTTCTAATGTCTAGGACAATAGGATTAATGACTTTTTAAGTATAAAAGTACTCTGGTTAGATCGACTAGTTAGATCGAAAGGAGGACAAAATTTGATCCATCAAAAAAGAAAAGAAGAAAGAAAAAAAGATTGACCTCACATGAGTTTTACTAGATTTGTCGATCCAAATTCAATTTCATATGTATATCAAATTCACTATATAATTGCTCATATCTAATATATGATTCTCCAGAACATTTTTTGATTTATAATTTATATTTATCATTAGCACGTGGAAGCACTATGGAATTTTCGAAACACCCCCATAAGAAATCACACGAGTTGAATGAGTTGTGCATACAGTTTTTCCTTTGTAGCTCTCTACCAAGTATTAGCACAAGTACCAATAATAAGCATAATACAACGCATTAATTCTAGGAAGGTCGGGTACAACCAAAACTTGCCTACACAAAGGCATGCTACTAAACTACAGATCAACAAATTCGCACATGGACACACCATCATCATTGAAACTAGGAGGACCATCGAAGTCCCTAATTGGTCCAAATTACTCCCAATGATATGGAAGTGCTAGGCAGCAATTAAGTGATAAATCCACCCCAATACAACGTCGTCAATCCATACCACTAAACTACATTTAGTATATACTATGGCCAAATTAGGTGCAAACACATCTTGAGATGCATATGAACTCCAAAAAATTATGGTGGCAGAGAAAATCCATCCCACATGTTTAAAAAATAAGAAGTGAGCCAAGCTCAATATATAATATCTACAAGTTTAAGATGGGAGATCAATCTCACAACTCAACTTGGTACTAGTAAACAACTGTAAGTTCAAAGCAGTATAAAGATACTATGTATGATGAGTACAAGAATACATACATCATATTTATTATCATGATATGTCAATGGAGGATCAATAACAACATTACATGAGAACATTCATTCAATACAAGAGGATGACAAGACATATTACGAGGCTCGATTATTACCAATAAACATGTGTGGCCATATATTGTCATGCCCATAAATATGCATTATATTCATTACTTCTCCTCTCGACCACTCCCGGGACATCTCGACACATGAGGTATCTCAACTCTGAGGCATCCTGACACATAAAACATCTCGATTCCTAAGGGCATCTTGACACATGGGGCATCATTACCACCAATATATGGTTGACGGAATTATAGAATGTAATATGTTTTATTCTATGCCATCTTTATTAGATCGGTAGCCATAAAAAGATAATCAGTGATTTAGAAACTAATATATATATATACTTTATTTAATTTCATTTTTACTCATTAAATTTGGGAGTAGATTCATTCACATAATATCTCAAATGACAAGAAAAAAAAAGGTGTTATTGTTATAAGGTCACTCTTTATTCTAAAATTGACAAAAAGATTTGATATGATTAAAAAAATGATCAAAAGAAAAGATGAATGATTTTCAAATTTTATTCCATATGGATTCAAATTTCTTACTATTTTATTATTTTAATATTAGTCTACTCAAGAATTATCTAATGAATCACTTGATTCGAATTTAAGGGATAGCTAGACATTACAAAAGATTAATTGATCTATTTTTCTACCTCCCTTACTCTATGTTTTTGTTAATCTCATCTATAATGATTGATGAATTAACAACTATCAATTAAACTTATTCATTTGAATTGGTATTTTTGCTTATATATATTTATATTGGTTATTGGAATAGTGATGTGTGATTAAATTAAATGAACAATATAAATGTATAAGAAGAATACTAAGTAGATGATATAAACTATGAACAATGACCCTCCATCCACATGCAAGTGGCATATTGTGAAAGGTAGTTGAAAGTAATTAACAATGTGATCTTATGCGCAGAGATGGTAATTTGCACTTGAGTAGAGATCCCATTGATATGCATAAGAAAGGAAAAGAAAATATGACCTTTTACTAGGGCGGTAGTCCACACTTGAGTAGAAATCCCACTTAAGCGTAAATGAAAGGGAAAGTTAAGAATATGAAGCAATAAGGTATACCTAAACTTGGTTAGTTACATTAATAAGTGATAGAAATACTTATTGAAAATGGATAATACAAGTGATTGGAAATCAGTACAAGCGATTGGAGATTTATCTCTACTCGAGCACAGAGCACCGCCCTTATAAGGTCACATTTTCTTTTCCTCTTTTAGGCATATCAATGAAATCTCTATTTGAGTGTGGACCACTACCCTTACGTGAGATCACATTTGTCAATTACTTTTCACAGTACCCCACTTGCATGTGAACTACCACCCCCATGGAGGGTCATAGTTCACAATTTGTATCATTTACTTAGTATTCTTCTCATGCATTTATATTGCTCATTTAATTTAATCATACTTCACTATTCCATTTTCTACGTACTTACTTGAAATCACTCTATGTTCATTTCTTATCTCTTTATATAGAGCCCAAGATCTTGAGTGCTATCTGGTATTAGTGTCAATGGGGATGTATTAGTTATCTTAATACTTTTTTTTTAATAGGTTTGTCAAGTTTGGCTCAAACCTTCCTTAGGTGAGGCGTGTTAAATCAGTAGTGGTCCCGGGCAGTAAAACTCAATAGGTTAGGAAGTATGTTGGTTAGTTCTAGTTGGTAGCCTAGGAAACGTGAAAACAAACTTATTAAAATAAATTTATTAAGAAGATCAACATCTTCCTCTAGTTCTATGTCACTAATGTCTTTAGATCAAGGTCTTGTACATAGAGAAGAAATAAACATTGAAGATTTCAATAGATCTATAAAATATTGAAAAATTCCTAAAGTTCAACTTGATCAATTTTATAAACAAAGTTTAATTTTTTGAAAAAAAAATATCATATTGCATAATCACAACTGAGGAGAGAAACATGCCTCTTTCTAAATCTTTTGAAATTATTAAACTTCTAAATCAAAATCCCCTCAATAAACATATGCAAAAATATAATTACATTCACATAGGACTAATTCAAGTAAGTATCAAGCCCCTCACCAAAGAAGGTTTGAATACCTTTATTTTCTTAGTCCTATGCAATTCTAGATAATTAAATTTTGACGAATCCATGTTAGGAACAATAGAAACTAAGCTTTGTAGTGCCCCCAATTCATTTCAGTTGTTACCCAAACTTTTCAATATCACTTAGAGATTCAAATATTATTAAATTTTTAACTCTCCAAGATAAAACACACAATTACAAAATAGCCGAAGGTTCTATTCCTTTAGCTCTTGGTTATAGAATTAACTAAAAAGCTATAATTTCAGCTTTGGGGCTAGTGCCTTTATGCATAGTCCAAAAGGAGAAACCTTTTACTTTGAACTGATATTACAAGAGCAAATACTATCATCCGCAGATCATCAAATTGTAGTGATACAATTGTGCCAAAACAATGGGAGTTGGAAAATCAAGTCCTCAAAGAGTTGTTCAAAATAGCAAACCAACAAATATAGTACAACATCATGATGGAAAAGTAACCATACAATTTCCTAGAAGACCATTTGGTATAAGGCCAATTCCTTCCATTTCATCAAGAAGTTCAGTTGATCTTTATCCAACTCTCCCTCCTATAATCACTCTTTTGATAAGAAACCATGATGGAGCTACAACTTATAATCAGCCCAATAATCCTAATATTAGTAGTCTTGATAATTGGTCTGGAATTTCTAGATCTATTTGTCAACAAGACCAAAATGAATAGAATTCTAAGACTTAGATTATCCTCATCACTCCTCTACTTATTCACAATTAGTAGACCCTGAGGTTTTTACTCTAGAAAAAGAATTTGAGCCCAATAGAGAATTATTAAACAAATAATTCAATTAAGAAGAAAACAAAGAAATTAGACAATGATTTTTTAATACTTTGCATGATCAAGCAAAAGAAATTAAAGAAAAATATTATAGTTTACTTTGAGAACATGAAACTCACATCTTTTTCTTTGATTGGTTTGAAGAATATTTCCTCAAACCCAAAGAAATTTATGTTTTAGATCATGCTTATAAATGGCAACTTGATAATGGCCAAACTATAGAATCTAATCACCCTCCTTTGAGAAAAATTAAAATCCAACATAGAGATAATGAAATTACTGCTACCCCTTTTCATATCACAATTGAAACTGATGATCCTCAAAATATAAAAATAATACAACAAAATAGTTGCACTAATCGACATCTCCATACTATTAGTAATCAATTGAATATGATAGTCTTCTATTCAACTTTATTCTTCTCATACCAAATTCTGAAACTCTTAAATCATTTATCTTTAAACCTTTTGAATTTATTAAAACGTATAGTTTAGAATTTGCTAAAGCTATAGAAAATAGAAGATCTTTAGGGAGATTGCCAATCCTTAACACTCCCAATGTCAGAGGACCTCCAATAGAAGAAACCTCTAGGATAAGAGGACTTGTCATCAATGATACTCTAGATCTAATAAATGTCCTTGAAAAATCCACTGAGGTTTCTTAAAATGAATCAACTCCTAAAATAAATAGACCCTCGTGGAAAAATCCTCTAAAGGTTTATTATCAAAGAATTACACCTCTTGATATCACATTTGAAGAATCATCATATAGGATTCAAAACAAGTATTATCCTTATGCCATTTATGAATGGAATATAGATGGTGTCTCCGAAAATAACATTATTAATATTTTAAATCAAATGGTTATGGTAGCAAATGCTTATAAAACTCAACAAGAAGTTTCTAATCATGTTGTTGCTAATCTTTTAGTAGCAGGCTTTACAAGACAATTAAAATGATGGTGGGATAATTACATTAGCGATGAACAAAAAACTCAAATTTTAAATGCATATACATAAATGAACGATGATAGCGTATCAAGGATGCAAATGGCCAAGCCATCAAAGATGGTGTCTATACTCTCATCTATTATATATCTCAACACTTTATAAGTGACCCAACCCATATAAAAGATGTAAATCATCACCTTCTCTCAAATATGAAATGTGAATCACTAGGTAGGTTTGGAGAATATAAAGATCTTTTCTTCCAAAAAGCCTTAGTTAGGCCAAACTTTAACCAACCTTTTTGGAAGGAAAATTTTTTTAGCAAGACTACCTCGTTTAATAGGTGACTCAATTCGTAATAAAATAAGAGATGAATATGATGGGCAAATACATCATCACTATTGTGTTATGGAGCATCAACTTCATACGTTTATAGAAAAAGAAACATAAATATGTAATTCAATCAAATTATAAAAACAACTCAAAAAGGAACAATCGCTAAGCAACAAAGACTTAGGAGATTTTTGTGTTTAATATGATCCTTCTTATACAGAACCATCAAAACCAAAGTGTAAAGTAAATTGTCCTCCTAAGAATAAAAAATCCAAAAATTATTACAAAAATAAATCACAAGCTAATAAACAAAATAAACCTAAACAAAAGCCTAAAAGAAAGTTAACAAAGATATTAAATGCTACACTTGTAGAAAAATAGGACATATCTCAATATATTGCCTAGCACATAAAAGGCTAAATGAACTCTCACTAGATGAAGAAACTTTCTATTGACTTAATAATATTTTGGCAGCCACAAATGAAGATACTTCTTCCAAAGACTATCTTGAAGAAGATGGTCTTTAAATCAATGAACTAGAAGCCTCCCCGAAATAAGAAGAAAACAATTTCTCTTATGATGAACCAGTACCTAAAATCAATGTTTTAAGAAAGATGAAGAATTTTTATTAGAAACTACTAATACAATATCAAATCTAGAAGCCAAAAGACAATATTTAGATAGACTCCGATCTTCACTAATTCTAATACAAATTATAATTTCAAAGATATTCTAAATGCAAATAAGAAAATTCAATCAAGGCCTATCAATATAAATGACCTTCATAATGAAATAAATAATCAGAAATTAGAAATACAGGTTCTTAAAGCTACTCAAGCTCATATGCAAAAGGAAATCTTGACAATAAAGTCTAAATTAGATAAAGGAAAAGAAAAGGAAGATGAAAATTGACTTGATAATTCTTATCTGAATTTTTTAGTGACTTTGTCAAAATTAATATCAAGGAAATGGATAATAGTTATAACAATAAAATCACTGATGAATTTGCAATGACACCACATCACTTTTTGATACTATAATTGTATAAGAGAATGGTTAATACAAACAAAATATTTTCAAAAAACTACATAATCATCAAAATTAGCCTCGAGAGACAAACTTAGAATAAATTACAAATTACTTGAAACCTCGGTAGTGAAAAACCAAATATCTTATAAAACATATTTCATTTTAGTCAAAGATATCAGACAAAATGTAATCTCAGGAACACATTTTATACCGTTAATTCAACCTTTTACTGTCACTAGTAAAGGAATTGAAACTAAAGCTTTAAACAAAAATATTACTTTCAAGTTCATCACCAAACCTCAAACAAGAAATTTAAACATATTACAAGAACATGTAATTGTTGAAATTAATTGTCATATAAAAAACAAAGATGATCAACTTCAATATTTGAAAGATGACTTAGAACTTAAAGAATAGAACAAAAATTACTTGAACAAAAAATAAAAGATAAAATTGCTTCTCTCTAAAAACGCATCGAACAAAATATATGTTTACCTTTTGCAATACATTTTGGGAAAGAAAAAAACATATTGTTAGTTTACCTTATGAACCAAATTCTCAGAAAAACAAATTCCTACAAAAGCTCACCTAATTGAAATGAATCAAGAAGTTTTGCAATTTTGCCAGAAATAAATTCAAGACTTATTAGATTAAAAAAATTAGGAAAAGTCAATTACCTTGGAGTTACTATGCTTTCTATGTCAATAAAAATGTTGAACTAAAAAGGGAGTAGCCAAATTGATAATCAATTATAAACCTTTAAACAAAGCACTAAAATGGATCAAGTATCCAATTCCAAACAAAAAAAAGAATTATTGAATCAACTTCATAATTCAAAAATATTTTCAAAATTTGATATGAAGTCAAGATCTTGGCAAATTCAAATAAATAAAATAGATAGGTATAAAACAACATTCATAATACCATTATGATAATATGAATGGAATGCAATGTCTTTTGCCTTAAAAAACGCTCCTTTTGAATTTCAAAGAATTATGAATAATATATTTAATTCTTATTCTGAATATATGATAGTATACATTTATGATGTTTTAATATTTTCTACTAATATAGATCAACATTTTAAACATATATATGTTTTCATAGATATTATCAAGAAAAATGGCTTAGTAGTATCTTCTACTAAAATATCACTTTTCTAAACCAGAATTAATTTTTTAGAACATTACATTTCACAAGAAACTATTATCCTAATAGAAATATCAATCTTATTAATCTTTTTATTAAGATGCTGAGAGCTATATGATATTAAGATAAACAATTCTATTTGCAGAAAAATTCGGAACATTTTGTAGGAGAGACTACGCCCATTTTCTATATAAATATGTACATATATTGGAACACACAACTCTATTCATAAATCAACATTTTGTAGTTGACAACTAAAGTAGTCAATAACTTGGACATCGACAATGCAAGTAATCAGTAACATGAAAATCAATAACTCAACATGAACATCGACAACATAAGTAATCAACAACGTGACCATCAATAACTCAACATTAACATCAACAATCCAAATAATCAATAACGTAAACATCAACAATCCAAATAATCGAGAACGTACGCATCGACAATCTAATAATCGACAACATAAGCATCAACAATCCAAATAATTAACAACTTAAATTGGGTAGTCAGAAATACATCACTTTGGAAATGCGGTCTTGAAAATCGGCAACCTAAAATATAAATTGGTATATCGAGGAAGGTTAATGAATTGACAATGATTTTATTTAGTTGGCAAACACTCAATTAAAATTGCGTGAATATCAGTCTCCAATCCAAAATCCACATTTTTATCCTCCTCATATCCAATATACAACCATGTCCTTTAAGAAGTCGATTCATGTTAAATGAACACAACAAATTAGCGTGAAGTCATCGAAACTTTCTCACACTTTACATCAAATATCAAATTAAAATCAACACTAATCAAACAATCGAAGTCCTTTATACTAAACAAATCAATCTAACTTAACTCACAGAGTTTTCACTTACCTTGGAAAATGACTAAAGCAAATCAAAACTGTAGACATTTGAAAGCAAAATAATGAATAACACCGATTAATAACTCTTAAAGTTTGTAAGCAACAAAACTAGTTTGATATGATGAATAGGAAGTATGATAATTTACTTATGGTCACTTGAAAAGTTAAAATTAGAAGCTTCACAAAAGTGGGGCTTTTGCTTTTAATTGGAAGATTTGGAAAGTAAGGATCAAGGGAAAAAGAAGTTAAAGACTTGAAGCATTTGGAAATGAAATTACATGACCAAGGGGAATGTATTTAGAAACTTTCATGAGATATAAAAAGGATAAGAACAACCCATAGGATGAAAATAATAATAATAACACTGAATTAAAAATATTAGGTTGAGATTGAATATTAGGTGATTAAATTAAAGGTTAACGCTTGGCCAAACTCTATGGTTCAAAAGTACACATTTTGATAAATTATTAAGATATCTAGGAAACCAATATATAAATAAGAAAATTAGGACTTATTTAGTAACGTGCCACATAATGCCTAATTCTATTTTTTTGTTCCTTAGAACAAAGAAAAAGAATAGAAATTCTTGTGATAACATTTTTGTTCCCAATAATAGATTTGGAATAGAATGAAGAAGTAGAATTTTTTTTTTGTTTATGGGAATTTTTTTTTTCGAGGAAAAAAGTTATTTTTTTTGTTTCAGGAACAACTCCAAAATCAAGCCAAACTATTTTGTTTTTTTCTTTTCTTCTTTTCCTTTTCTTTCCTTTTCTCTTCTTCATCCTCTAGCTAGTCACCAACCACAACGATAGTCAATGATCAACTAGATGATGTCGGACGACCTCGTTAGAGCCTTGCTAAGCAAGAGCAAGGCCAATTTCCTATAAGCTAGGCAAGGCTTAGTCAGCAAGGTTGGACCTTGGCCAACCAATACAAGGTCAGTATCGCCAAATTTGGGAGAGGTCAAGCCTCGTTGGTGGTTAGGCAAGGCTCCCTTGAGTCTAGCAACCTTGTTAAATCTCATCTAGCAAGTTGTTAACCATCGCCATGGCCAGTGACCGACTAGAGGAAGAAGAAGAGGAGAAGGAAAAAGAAAAAAGAGCAAAAAAAAAAAAAAAAAGCAAGAGAGAAAAGAGAAGACAAAAATGTAACAAAATTATTAAAAAATAAAAGAAATTCCAAGTTACAAAAGAATTTGAGAGTTGTACCAAATGCATTTCTATATGAGGAATAGAAAATTTAGATAATTATCAAATATCTTCAAATGTTCAAAAACTTGTCTAAAAAATAGAATTAAAAAAATCATTTCTAAGTAAAAATTACTTTTGGAAACATAATGATTACCAAATCCATCATTACAATCTGTTGTTAATTGGCCAAATAATATCTAATTCTATTCTTTTGTTCCTCGAAACAAAAAAAAAAAAAGGAACATAAATTTATTTAGTAACTTTTTTGTTC
Source organism: Eucalyptus polyanthemos subsp. polyanthemos (assembly GCA_017140185.1). Taxonomy (NCBI): domain Eukaryota; kingdom Viridiplantae; phylum Streptophyta; class Magnoliopsida; order Myrtales; family Myrtaceae; genus Eucalyptus; species Eucalyptus polyanthemos. The sequence continues at coordinate 10,779,826 of CM029465.1, read as the reverse complement.
CTGAAAATAAATTTGTTCTTAGGTATAAATTAAAATAGAATCAAAAAGTAGAAAAAAATTATTTCATTGTTTTCGAGAACAATTATGGAATCAAGCTAAATTTTCTTCTTCTTTTTTCTCTTTTCTTTTCTTTCTTTTTTCTCATTTTCTTGCTCATTGCCAGTTGTCGGCCATAGTGATGGATGATGAGCTCGCCGAAGCCGCGACAACGAGGCCTGGGGAGGCTTAGCCTTGTCGGTGGCTGGGCAAGCTCACTTGGCCACCAGCCGAGCTCAACCTTGCCCAACTAATCGTCAACCATTGTCGTGGCCGGCGACCAACTAGAGAAGAAGAAGAGGGATAGAAAAAGAAAAAGGAAAAAGAAAAAAATAAGAGAAAAGTATAATTAAAGTATTAAAAAAATTAAAAAAATTCTAATTCACAAAAGAATTTAAGGTTTTATCAAACGCATTTCTATATTGAGAATAAAAATTTTGAACGATTACTAAATGCCTTCAAATACTTAAACTCGTCCAATAAACAAAATAAAAAAATCATTTTGAAGCAAAAATTGTTTTCGAAAACAAAATTGTTATCAAATGCACTCTTAATGTCTATTTTTAACATTGTTTAGTCAGAAAAATATTTTGAACCCACTAAACTCAATAAATTTCCAACCTATCACTCCTCTGATATGAAATCTTGGAGTGTATTAGCTTTCGTTAACAACCAATGTGGTCATCCATGTTTCAAAACCGCTCTAAAGAAAACAGATCCAAGGGAAATTATTTGTTAATTAAATCCTAATAGAATCACTAACTGAAAATTATGAACATAAAAAGTACCGTTCGGGCCTTTCGTTCACCACGTTAATAATTTGACTAGGATTTCCACCAGTGATATTTATCACATTCATTTCTTCGTACTATAAATTAGTGTAGGAATTTTCGGACAAGGGTTAGAGCAAATTTTATAAATTTATCATTAACAGGCATCTTGAGGCACTTGTTAAGCATATTTAGTTTCAAAAAATCAATTTCCAAGCATTGATCCTGCATAACATGAGAACTCAATGCCTTCGAAGCTGAAAAATCTCTCCGGTATCCAAGATCCTTCCTAAAATAATGGTCAGAAAAAGAAATTGTTGCTTTCTCATCTAGATTTGCTATCTCAAGGACACAATCGGATAAGATTAGGAGAAAAATTGAGTGGTTGTGATCAATTTAAATTGCAACTAAAATCCCCAAGTCAGGGCGTTTGACCCTTTTGTCCCTTGCCAAAATTGAAGCCGACGCCAGCAACCGCGCAAAGGACCTGAAGCTCCCAGGCATCGTCAATGAATATGAAAGTGATTGCAATATTAAGCAGCCCAAGAAGTCCAAAGCCGTTGCATGCTAAGAAACAAGTTATGTACTCTCTGGCTTTGTCCATCACGTTGATGATAAAATCAGTCTATTCAGTGACATTGCTAACCTGATATTTATCACGAATTCAATGGCCTATCTTGAATTACATGGCAGAATGAGCAGCGAACGATATTGGATAAGCAAGAAAATGAGCAACTCTTATCCATTTCCATCAACACCATGTTTGTGTGGCCTGCGGAACAGCTTAAAAACAGCAGTACTAAACCAAAATACAAAACTACCAGTCAGCTAGTAGAATGTGTAACAGAGCACGAAGGCAGTCATCATAGTGTGAAAAATAAAAGAATGCAGAGCCAAGATAACAGAGGGACGAACACTTGCTCTCTGACAGTGCACATACTGAAGAAAGTGCTGAATGACAGCAAAATAAAACATTAACCAACTCCGACAGGCTCATCTTCTTTCTACTTCACTATTTTACAATTTCAAACAGTATTTCCACCACACTATCGGCTGTATGGTTGGTACATTTTGTACCTATCATTACTACATGCTACATACAATATTTGCTGACGTCCACAGATATGAAAACCTTTTAAATCTACAGATCTTGGCAAATGCTACCTATTTACAACTTTATTGCATATGTAAAACAAGCTGAACACAAAAAGATCATTTTAAGCACTTCCTGATTGTGTCTTCAACTAAGCTATTCAACAGGACAAAACTTATGAGAGTCTGCTTCTTCCCAGTCCCAATGGTAACTCTCAAAAACACAGTGCAGAAGAAAGAAAAACGTTACTACTTCCATATTGTCGCCATGCCAACGATGAAAAAAAAGCATTAATTTTACAGGTACCCATCTTCCTTCCTTCATAATCTGCAAGCCTCCGTTTCATTGAGCTGAAAAAGGATCGTCAGTGCATCAGCATTGGAGTGAGGAGTGAAACCGGCAGCCATGTCTGGCTCTGCACATGGAGGATAGTAATTCATCCTCATAGATCGAACACTGTTGCTGAACAGCTCCCTCATTTCCAGGCATCAATCTTCAGAGCTCTCGCCATGTGCCCTGAGATTGACAGGGCTAGCTTTTTCACTTGCAACAAATACACTTCTAACTTGTCCTGCAGCAACAGTAGCTGCTTATCAGAAGCAGCAGTTATTCCGACACAACAATTAAAGAAATCACATCAATTGCTTCAGAGTGGCACTCGCAGTCACTCTCTTTTTTTACAACCTTTAAAATAAATTTTCTGCATTAGTCCTCCTCATCATATGCCATGCACAGCCAGGCGATCATGAGACTCTTCCTCAGATTCTCAGGGAGCTTCTTGAATAGATCGGCCTTCAGCAGACCAAGCAGCAGGGTGGTTATTTAGAACATGTCTGACCAGTCTAGCTCCTGCTCCTCTGACACCACAAACAGCTGCACAAACCCTTGGTGGTTCTCCGGTTGCTGCCACAGCTTTTGCTTATTTTCGTAAGGAAGGTTGAAGAAACTCTCGATTGCCAGTTTGAATTCCTACAGCAACGGCAGACTAACTTAATGGTTTACAATATATGGTTAACCATGGACAAATTAGTGAATTACTCAAGAAGGACATACAAACTTAATTGAGCACGTCAATTCTAAATTTCATACTAAGGTCAATGCTAAAGTTCTCAGCCACGCGGGGAAACAATCATTAACAAGTGAATATCCTAATACTGAAGGTGTAATCATCGATGATCCAACAGACCTGGATAACAGGATTCTTCCTTTTCCGAACCTCCTTTCAACTTGGGATCTACCTAATCTTTATGGGAGCTAAAACAGTATCTCAGTGACTACGTGCCTATGATCATTACAAGGCCTCAAGACTTCCTGGAGGGCTTACCCTTTTTCAAATTACATTTTATTTCATATTCTAGTGATTAGAAGTTGATTTTCATTTTATGCTGACATGAACATATCAACTTTTACAGTCAAGTAAAATTTCATTTGGGGCAACCTAAAATATACTGCCTATCATACATACGTACGAATATAGTACTTGAGTTCATGATACTTGATATAACTTGAGCTGTTATCAAATCTTCCTTTCATTGCAAATACAAAGTTGTCGGTATGCTAAGAAACCTATAACCAATCCACGAATTCTCTACAATCCTGGACTTCAAGATGGCTGCTTCAACGTCAGGAGCTTCAGGTACTTTCTCCGCTCGACATCTCCAATGCACAATATCCTACAATGCACCAGCAATTCTCATGAAATCCAGGTATGACTTTCTGTTCAATTTCCGACTGAAAAATTCCTTGAAATATGCCTCCAAAGGGACTCGCCGGAAAATAGCGGGGTTATCGCTGCTAACAAGGCTAGGTGCTGGTCCCAAGACAGTATCTAGCCTGCAACTGTAAAATGTGGCTACAGAGAGCCTCTCTTTAGTGGAATTCACAGTGGCCCGATGCTCAATGCTCCAATATATGCCATTGCTGAAAATCTGCATGAAGGAACCGAAGAGACAAAGGTTAGCAGATTCATTTGGAGGGTAATCCGTAACCGAATATGTGTATGTTCTCATAACCTGAGGCAGTAGTCGCCAGATCACCAAAGTTTCAATTACATTTGGGAACCACACTGAAACCACTTAAAACTAACACACGGCTTTGGTGTTTTCCATACTCTCTGTGACTTTGTCCGTCAAAACGATGATAAAATGAGTCTGAACAGTAGCATTTCTATTACAAACTCAACAGCTTATCTTGAAGTACATGACAGAATGAGCAGGGAACAGCATCTGCTAAGCAAGAAAACGAGCAACTCTTATGAACTTCCATCAAGACCTTGTCAAGTGGCATTTAGAAAAGCGTAAAAACAGCAGTCCTAAACCATGATTTATACTTTCATCGGTACCTGAACTATCCGTCAGCTTGTAGTATGTGCGACAGAGAACGAAGGCAGTCATCATAGTGGTAAAAACAATAAAAGAATGCAAAGCCAACATAGCAGACGGAGAAACACTTTCTCTATGATAGTACATATACTGAAGAAAGTGTTAAATGGCAGCAAAATAAACATTAGCTGACTACAACAATCATACGTCATCATTTTACAATTTCAAACAGTATTTCCTCTGCGCTATTGACTGTATAGTTGTAAAAGCACTCATGATTAGCACATGCCACAGACTATGTTTACTGATGTCCACAGATATAAAAACCTTTTCAATCTTCAGGTTTTAGCAATGCTACTTACTTAGACATTATTGCATATGTATAAGAAGACAAAACAAAAAATGCATCATTTTAAGCTCTTCCTAGTTGAATTCTCAACTGAGCTATCACACCAGGATCATAGCTTCTCTGTTTCTGCTTCCCATTTTCCAGATATAACTCTCAAATACACAATGCCAGAAAAGAAAAAACATTATTACCTCCATAATGTCACCAATGTTGACAACAAAGGCATTATGAAGCGGTTTTACGGGTACCCATCTCCCTTCCCTTCTGATTTGCAAGCCTTCTGTTTCATTGAGCTGAAAAAGGATTGTCAGCGCATCAGCATCAGAGTGAGGAGTGAAACCAACGGTCATGTCTGGCTCTGGACATGGAGGATAGTAATTCATCCTCATGGATTGAACACCGTCACCGAACATTTCTCTGATCTCCTCGGCTTCCATCTTCAGAGCTCTCGCCATCTGACCTAAGATCGATAGGGCTAACTTTTTCACTTCCAACGAATACTCTTCTAACTTGTTCCTGTAGCAACAACAGCCGCAAATTTATATATCAGACAGACTTAGCTGAATTAGCAATTATTTCAGCATAACAATTAAAAGGATTCACAGTAGGTGCTTCATATTGGCACTCAGTCACTCAATTCAACATCCCTGTCATATAAATTTTCTGCTCATCATCATTGTTATTATGCAAAAATCACTTGCGCCATGCACAGCAGGGCAAGCATAAGACTACCTGAGATTCTCAGGGAGCTTGTCAAATAGATCGGCCTTCCGCAGACCAAGTGGCAGGGTGGTTATGTAGAACATGTCCGACCAGTCTAGCTTCTGCTCCTCGGACGACACAAAGAGCTGCCCAAACCCTTCGTGGTTCTCCGGTTGCTGCCACAGCTTTTGCTTTTCTTCATAAGGAAGGTCGAAGAAACTCTCGATTTCCCGTTTGAATTCCTCCAGCAACAGCACGCTAACTCCATGATTTACAACCTATGCTTAACCATGCACAAATTAGTGAATTACTCAAGGACATCCAAACAGAAATGAGCATCTTAATTCTAAATTCCACTCTAAGGTTGAATGCAAAAATTCTTATCTTCATCACAGGGTAGAGCAGCTTGGAAGCTCAACCCCTACTATGAGCTAATAACTATAGAACTAATAATTCCTGGCCATGCAGTGAAACGATCGTTAACAAGTGAATATCCTAATTTGTTGTACATCTTAGATTGGCTGACTCCTCTGGATTAGTGATACATGTTCAGGTCAGATGTAGTTCTAACACTGAATCTGCAATCATCAATCATTCAACAGACTTGGAAAAACGGGTTTCTTCCTTTTCTGGCCCTCCTTCCCGCTTGGGATCTACCTTATCCAATGTGAGCTTAAACAGCATCTCACTGACTAAATGCCTATGACCATTTACAAGGTCTCAAGACTCTTCCTGGAGAGACTTACCCCTTTTTTGTAAATTACTTTTCTTCCTACTTCTTTTATGTCACATCAACTTATCAACTTCTACAGCATATTATACATACATCCATACATACACACATACATACCTGTGTCTTACCATCGATAGAAAAATAAAATTTAAAAAGAAACGAAGGAGAATTTTAGTGTACCTGGAAGAATCCCCAGTCTTTGCAAGCGAAGTGCAATTTCTCCAGCTCGACCGGATCTCCTTGAGCCAAGCGTTGAACGTCGACGACGGGGACGGACTCAGAAGCATCGCCGGAGACAGGGTCCTCATCATCGGAGCAGCGCACGTATCGGGGCGGGAGGTTGACGATGGGCTTCCTCGCCAGCTCCTGCACGCTGGGTACTATGATTGACCTCCCGAAGTTGACGGCAACCGTAGCCGTTGACGCTGGCGACTCGTCCTTCTCCATCCCCTCTTCGCCGGTAGGACTGATCAGGGGTTCCTTATAGTCGAGCCGACTGAGACGAGCTCGCCACCCACGTTTGACGGTATGACCGTGGCATTCTAAGCTCAACTCTATATTATCTTCTTTACCCCATTGCGTTTGGAGCCCCACGGATTTGTCATTTGATTTACAACTACCGATGTTTTCTCACCTAAAAATTTAAGTTTCTCATGCTAAATCTACTTCTTGATATTCTCAATCCTTATCTCTTTTACAATTACTGATATTTTCTAGCTTAAAATTTGTCTTGTGTTCGGTGTTGTCCCCTAAGCCATGCTAGAAGCCTTTCAAGAGTCGCATCTTATCTCTTGCTTCGACAATCGCTCCTCAATCTCATTGAACTGGGTGTTGTATAGGAGTGAGCATGTTCGACTACCTCAATTGAGAATCGTCTGAACTGGACCAAACCGGCTGATGTGATCCGATTTCCGGAAGGATTGGTCCGATTCCTAATTCCATAAAAAAGGGACCGGTGATTGTCGATCCAGTCTCAATTCCTGGGGACACCGGACTGAACTAGACTAGCTCTTTTATTTAAGAATATATTTTTTAATTTCTTAAAAATAGCAATAAACCCTAAATAATTAAAAATAGTAACAACTCTAGTATTTTTTTTAACTTTTTAAATTTTTTTTTTGGGTAAGTAATCAACTCCATGGGATAGAATCGGTTGGTCCGGTCCAGTTCGCGGTCCTAGGACTGTCCAATCAAGTCCTCGGTCCCAAAAATTGGGAATCAATCCTCCTGGTCCGGTTCTTGATTCCTAGGTGGAACAGGACCATATTTGGAACTAATCACCCTTAGTGTTACAGATCTCTGAATGGGTTCAAGCAAGTGCAATATTTGGATGGATGAGTGAGTTAACAATATTATGATATTAGATCATATGATCCATTGAGAAAGTGCTTAACAATGTATGAAAGTACAAATCCATGAGATTTGATAAGAGATGGATGCAAGTGATTCAATCATACTTGAAAGAAGTTGAAGATCACAAGGAAAACGTAAATGAAGGAAAATAATTTTTTGTACTTTCTCTTCAATAATCTCTAATGTATAGCAACTTGTAGATATAATACAAGATATACACAATGAATGGAAGTAAAGGATCCTATGAATCAATCTAAATCTAAATCTAATCTTTAATTGATATGTGTACAATCATAATTAGATCAAATCTTCCTTCGAATATCAAGAGCAATCGCTGCATATCTTCCAACACTCCCCCTCAAGCCGGTGGCTTGTAGATATCTAAGACACCTAGCTTGCTTAATAGATATGTGTGTTGTTTTTAACACAAGGGTTTGGTGAAGATGACTGTTGGTTGTTCTGTCGTCCCAATTCCTCTTATCTCAATTACTCCTTCTTGAATTTTTTCTCGTGTAAAGTAGCAATCCAATTCTATATGCTTGGTTCTCTTGTGCACTATAGGATTTGCTGCAAGTTTGAGAGCCGCATCATTGTCACAAAATAGCTTCGCTGTCCCTTGTACTTGTACTCCAAGATCTTTATGTAGACCTCACATCCATACTATCTAGTGGGTGGTTTTAGCCATAGCTCGATACTCTGCTTCAGCTGAAGATAAAGACATAGTGGGTTGTTTCTTGGTCTTCCATGAGAGCAGTGATTCTCCCAATTTGATGCAATATCCAGTGATTGATCTTTGACTCATGGGACAAGTTGCATAGTCTGCATCACACTATGCTGTCATTTCCATGTTGCATTTCTTGGATAGGAATATCCCAAGTCCTAGACACTTCTTTAAATATTTCACGACTTTCAAGGTAGCATCCAAATGGGATTGCTTTGGATTGTACATGAACTGGCTAAGTGTTTGTACCGCATAGAAAATATTAGGCATAGTCATAATCAAATATATGAGTTTCCCAACGAGTGTTTGATAGCTTGATGGATCTCTGAGCATGGGATCATCATTGTGAGATATGCCCTTATCATAATTTGCGGTAGTTAGCTTAGTATTCTACTCGATGGGAATAACAGCTGGCCTTGATCCTGATAGACCTGCTTCTGATATGATCTCCAATATGAACTTTTGCTAACTAAGGGAAATCCCTTGTTCATATCGGGCAATTTCAATTCCAAGGAAATATTTAGGTGCTCCAAGGAAATTTCAAGTCCTTAATGTGGAAAGTGGCATGCAAATATTTCTTGAAACTTTCTATGGTAGCTTTATCATTTCTCATAACAAGAATGCCATCGACATATATCATCAAATAAATAGATGACATACCTTTAGTCCGTGTGAATAAAGCATAGTCATGTTTGGACCGCTTGAAGCCTGCTATGATAAGAGCATTCACAAATTTTGCGTACCACTGTCTGAATGCTTGTTTCAACCCATAAAAGAGATTTGTGGAGATGACATACTTTATTCTCCCCTTGTCTCTGTAAGCCCTGAGGAATATCCATATAGATTCTTCGTCTATATCACCATGAAGGAAGGCCTTGTGCACATCCATTTGATGTAGAGGCCAGTCATTAATTGCAACAACTGTTAAGAAGGAACGGACTATGACATCTTTGGCTACTAGAGAGAATGTCTCATGATAGTCAAAGCCTTCTCATTGGGTGAAGCCCTTGGCCACTAATCGTGCCTTGTACCGTTCAATTGGGCCATCAGCACAATATTTAATCTTGTACACCCATTTGCAACCAATCGGTTTACGATTAGGTGGCAACAAGACAAGATCTCATGTTTGATTATCAATTAGCGCCTGTAGTTCTGCCTCCATTGCCTTTTGCTATCGTGGATCAATAGACGCCTCATCATAGCTAGATGGTTCCTTGTCTTCTAATAGGTGACTAATGCAACATATATGTTTCGATGATAATCTATGAAAGGAAACATAGGATGAGGTTGAATATTGAATACCTGGTGAATTGAGAGTGGCACAGACATAATCTTTGGTCCAGGTTGGACGTTGTGTAGCTCAACCAGAACGTCTTGGAGGATCACCTCTCAAAGGAGAAGGGATTGTCTCACTGGAGGGTGTTAACGAGGTATCTTGGATTTCCTCATCAACAATGGGGTCTTCTAGTCTGTTCCCCAAAATAGTTTTTGAGATTGAATTCTCATATGAAGTTGGTGTTGTTGTTGGAATAAAAGTAAGAGCATAAGGAACATTCCTCAGTTGTACTAGTGGTACGTAACTAGAATCTCGAGGTAATGACTCATCAGATAAGAAACCATGAGTATTGGATATTATCCCTAAGTCTTCATCTGGAGACGTCTTCTCACTAAATGGAAAGATGTTCTCATGAAAGATAACGTCTCTACTAACCAAGAATTCCTTTGTGGATATCTCAGGAACCCGATACCCCTTTTGTAGATTGGGATATCCCATAAATATGCAACGCCGAGCGTGGGGACTCAACTTGTCGCGAGGACCTACTGTTGCAACATAACATAGACATCCAAAAACTTTGAGATGTTTCAGCTCCGGTTTCTTCCCAAATAGTAGTTCAAAAGGCGTTCACCCAATGAGTATTCGAGTGGGCATGCGGTTGATTACATAAGCTGCTATGATGACACAATCTCCCTAATAATTTTCTGGAACCGATGCATAAAACTTTAAAGCACATGTGACTTCCAAAAGATGGCGATGCTTGCGTTCAACCACTCCATTTTGTTGTGGCGTATTGATGCATGAGCTCTCATGTTAGATGCCATGAGATGAAAAAGTGAGGAGCAATCATGGCTGAAGAATTCTCCCCCATTATCAGTACGGATCCGTTGAATGGATTTTCCGAAATGATTCTTGGATAGTGCAATGAATGTTTTTAAATGAGAGTGAGCTTGACTTTTAGACTGCATAAAAAAAAAAATCCATGTCGCATGAGAATAATCATCTACTATTGTAAGGAAGTAACGAGATCCATCATGATTTACCGTATGGTAAGGTCCCCAAATATCCACATGGATCAAGGAAAAAATTTCCTTAGCACAGGAGCTACTAGATGGAAAGGGCGTACGAGACTATTTTGCAAGAGGACATATGGGACATTGAGGACAAGGAAAGGAGGCATTGTGACCCAATCTCAAATGCATAATGAAATTTTTGTCATGGGTGCTCAAATTAGATAAAGATGGTTTATTCATGGGTGATCATGAGACTCTCCCTCAGATTCTTAGGGAGCTTCTTGAATAGATCGGCCTTCAGCAGACCAAGCAGCAGGGTGGTTATTTAGAACATGTCTGACCAGTCTAGCTCCTGCTCCTCTGACACCACAAACAGCTGCACAAATCCTTGGTGGTTTTCCGGTTGCTGCCACAGCTTTTGCTTATTTTCATAAGGAAGGTTGAAGAAACTCTCAATTGCCAGTTTGAATTCCTACAGCAACGGCAGACTAACTCCCTGGTTTATGATCTATGGTTAACCATGGACAAATTAGTGAATTACTCAAGAAGGACATACAAACTTAATTGAGCATGTCAATTCTAAATTTCATACTAAGGTCAATGCTAAAGTTCTCAGCCACACGGGGAAATGATCGTTAACAAGCGAATATCCTAATTTCATGTAAATCTTAGACTGGAGGACTTCATTGGATTGGTGATACATGCTCACACTGGAAAGTCAGATGTAATTCTAATACTGAAGCTGTAATCATCAATGATCCAACAGACCTGGATAACGGGATTCTTCCTTTTCCGAACCTCCTTCTAACTTGGGATCTACCTAATCTTTATGGGAGCTAAAACAGTATCTCAGTGACTACATGCCTATGATCATTTACAAGGCCTCAAGACTTCCCGGAGGGACTTACCCTTTTTTCAAATTACATTTTATTTCATATTCTAGTGATTAGAAATTGATTTTCATTTTATGCTGACATGAACATATCAACTTTTATGGGTAGCTGCTGTTGGCAGCAAGGCGGTTCCACGGTCATTAAAAAAAAAAAAAAACATATCAACTTTTACAGTCAAGTAAAATTTCATTTGGGGCAACCTAAAATATACTGCCTATCACACATACGTACGAATGACGTACTTGAGTTCACTATACTTGATATAACTTGAGCTGTTATCGAATCTTCCTTTCATTGCAAAAGCAAAGTCGTCGATATGCTAAGAAACCTATAACCAATCCACAAATTCTCTACAATCCTTGACTTCAAGATGGCTGCTTCAACGTCAGGAACTTCAGGTACTCTCTCTGCTCAACATCTCCAATGCACAATATCCTACAATGCACCGGCAATTCTCATGAAATCCAGGTATGACTTTCCGTTCAATTTCCGACTGAAAAATTCCTTGAAATATGCCTCCAAAGGGACTCGCCGGAATATGGCGGGGTTATCACTGCTAATAAGGCTACGTGCTGGTCCCAAGACAGTATTTAGCCTGCAACTGTAAAATGTGGCTACAGAGAGCCTCTCTGTAGTGGAATTCACGGTGGCCCGATGCTCAATGCTCCGATATATGCCATTGCTGAAAATCTGCATGAAGGAACCAAAGAGACAAAGGTTAGCAGATTCATTTGAAGGGTAATCCATAGCCGAATATGTGTATGTTCTCGTAACCTGAGGCAGTAGTCGCCAGATCACCAAAGTTTCAATTACATGTGGGAACCACACTGAAACCACTTAAAAATAACACACGGACTTTGGTGTTTTCCATACTCTCTGTGACTTCGTCCGTCGCAACGATGATAAAATGAGTCTAAACAGTGACATTTCTATTACAAACTCAACGGCTTATCTTGAAGTACATGACAGAATGAGCAGGGAACAGCATCTGCTAAGCAACAATATGAGCAACTCTTATGAACTTCCATCAAGACCTTGTCAAGTGGCATTTAGAAAAGCCTAAAAACAGCAGTCCTAAACCATTATTTATACTTTCATTGGTACCTGAACTATCCGTCAGCTTGTAGTGTGTGCGACAGACAATGAAAGCAGTCATCATAGTGGTAAAAACAATAAAAGAATGCAAAGCCAACATAGCAGATGGAGAAACACTCTCTCTATTATAGTACATATACTGAAGAAAGTGTTAAATGGCAGCAAAATAAACATTAGCTGACTACAACAATCATATGTCATTATTTTACAATTTCAAACAGTATTTCCTCTGCGCCATTGACCGTATAGTTGTACAACTCACACTCATGATTAGCACATGCCACATACTATGTTTACTGATGTCCACAGATATAAAACCTTTTCAATCTTCAGGTTTTAGCAATGCTACTTAATCATTATTGCACATGTATAAGAAGACAAAACAAAAAATGCATCATTTTAAGCTCTTCCTAGTTGAACTCTCAACTGAGCTACCACACCAGGATCATAGCTTCTCTGTTTCTGCTTCCCATTTTCCAGATATAACTCTCAAATACACCATGCCAGAAGAGAAAAAACATTATTACCTCCATAATGTCACCAATGTTGACAACAAAGGCATTATGAAGCGGTTTTACGGGTACCCATCTCCCTTCCCTTTTGATTTGCAAGCCTACTGTTTCATTGAGCTGAAAAAGGATCGTCAGTGCAACATTATCAGAGTGAGGAGTGAAACCAATGGTCACGTCTGGCTCTGGACATGGAGGATAGTAATTCATCCTCATGGATTGAACACCATCACCGAACATTTCTCTGATCTCCTCGGCTTCCATCTTCAGAGCTCTCGCCATCTGACCTAAGATCAATAGGGCTAACTTTTTCACTTCCAATGAATACTCTTCTAACTTGTTCCTGTAGCAACAACAGCCGCAAATTTATATATCAGACGGACTTAGTTGAATTAGCAGTTATTTCAGCACAACTAAAAGGATTCACAGTAGGTGCTTCATATTGGCACTCAGTCACTCAATTCAACATCCCTGTCAAATAAATTTTCTGCTCATCATCATCGTCATAATGCAAAAACCACATGCGCCATGCACAGCAGGCCAAGCATGAGACTCTACCTGAGATTCTCAGGGAGCTTGTCAAATAGATCGGCCTTCCGCAGACCAAGTGGCAGGGTGGTTATGTAGAACATGTCCGACCAGTCTAGCTTCTGCTCCTCCGACACCACGAAGAGCTGCCCAAACCCTTCATGGTTCTCCGGTTGCTGCCACAGCTTTTGCTTTTCTTCATAAGGAAGGTCGAAGAAACTCTTGATTTCCCGTTTGAATTCCTCCAGCAACAGCACGCTAACTCCATGATTTACAACCTATGCTTAACCATGCACAAATTAGTGAAGTACTCAAGAAGGACATCCAAACAGAAATGAGCATCGTAATTCTAAATTCCACTCTAAGGTCAAATGCAAAAATTCTTATCTTCATCACAGGGTAGAGCAGTTTGGTAGCTCAATCCCTACTATGAGCTAATAACTATAGAACTAATAATTCCCGGCCATGCAGTGAAACAATCGTTAACAAGTGAATATCCTAATTTGTTGTACATCTTAGATTGGCTGACTCCTCTGGATTAGGGATATATGTTCAGGTCAGATGTAGTTCTAACACTGAATCTGCAATCATCAATCATCCAACAGACTTGGAAAAACGGGTTTCTTCCTTTTCCGGCCCTCTTTATCCAATGTGAGCTTAGACAGCATCTCATTGACTAAATGCCTATGACCATTTACAAGGTCTCAAGACTCTTCCTGGAGAGACTTACCCCTTCTTTCTAAATTACTTTTCTTCCTACTTCTTTTATGTCACATCAACTTATCAACTTCTACAGCATATTACACATACATCCATACATACACACATACGCACCTGTGTCTTACCATCAATAGAAAAATAAAATTTAAAAAGAAACGAAGGAGAATTCTGGTGTACCTGGAAGAATCCCCAGTCTTTGCAAGCGAATTGCAATTTCTCCAGCTCGACCGGATCTTCGCGAGCCAAGCGTTGAACGTCGACGACGGGGACGGACTCAGAAGCATCGCCGGAGACAGGGTCCTCATCATCGGAGCAGCGCACGTATCGGGGCGGGAGGTTGACGATGGGCTTCCTCGCCAGCTCCTGCACGCTGGGTACTATGATTGACCTCCCGAAGTTGACGGCAACCGTAGCCGTTGACTCTGGCGACTCGTCCTTCTCCATCCCTTTTTCGCCGGTAGGACTGATCAGGGGTTCCTTGTAGTCGAGCCGACCGAGACGAGCACGCCACCCACGACCGTGGCTTTCTAAGCTCAGCTCTATATTATCTTCTTTACCCCATCGCGTTTGGAGCCCCACGGATTTGTCATTTGATTTACAATTAGCGATGTTTTCTCACCTAAAAATTTAAGTTTCTCATGCTAAATCTACTTCTTGATATTCTCAATCCTTATCTCTTTTACAATTACCGATATTTTCTAGCTTAAAATTTGTCGTGTTTGGTGTTGTCCCCTAAGCCATGCTAGAAGCCTTTCAAGAGTCACATCTTATCTCTTGCTTCAACAATTGCTCCTCAATCTTGTTGAACCGGGTGTTGTATAGGAGTGAGCATGTTCAACTACCTAAATTGAGAATCGCCCAAACTGGACCAAATCGGCTAATGTGATCCGGTTTCCGGAAGGATCGGTCCGATTCCTAATTCCATAGAAATGGGATCGGTAATTGTCGATCCGATCTCAATTCCTGGGGACATCGGACTAAACCAGATTGACTCTTTTATTTAAGAACATATTTTTTAATTTCTTAAAAATAGCAATAAACCCTAAATAATTAAAAATAGTAACAACTCTAGTATTTTTTAAATTTTTTAAATTTTTTTGGGTAAGTAATCGACTCTATGGGAAAGAACCAGTTGGTCCAATCCAGTTCGCAGTCCTAGGACTGTCCAGTCAAGTCCTCGGTCCCAAAAATTGGGAATCGATCCTCTTGGTCTAGTTCTTGATTCCTAGGTGGAACTAGACCAAATTGGGAACTAATCACCCTTAGTGTTACAGATCTCTGAATGGGTTCAACCGAGCGCAATATTTGGATGGATGAGTGAGTTAACAATAATATGATATTAGATCATATGATCCATTGAGAAAGTGCTTAACCATGTATGAAAGTACAAATCCATGAGATTTAATAAGAGATGGATGCAAGTGATTCAATCATACCTAAAAGAAGTTGAAGATCACAAGGAAATCGTAAATGAAGGAAAATAATTTTTGTATTTTCTCTTCAATAATCTCTAAAGTATAGCAACCTGTAGATATAATACAAGATGTACACAATGAATGGAAGTAAAGGATCCTATGAATCAATCTAAATCTAAAGCTAATATTTAATTGATATGTGTACAATCGTAATCACATCAAATCTTCCTTTGAATATCACGAGCAATTGCCACATATCTTCCAACACTCCCCCTCAAGCTAGTGGCTTGTAAATGTCTAAGACACCTAGCTTGCTTAATAGATATGAGTGCTTTTTTGAGGTTCAGACCTTTCGATCCACTCGCACCTCCTGTTCGAACTGGGTATGAACCTCCAGCACCACAAGCATCTGTTTTTGCCAATATTCCACAAGATAGCTCCAGAAGAGAACCAAATATGGCAGAAATGCGAAATCGTCTCAAAGCCTTGCAAAAGGAAGGAGAGTAAATTTCCTGCAGGTATGCATCCCACATTGGGCGAACAACTCCCGTTCAAGCCCTTCAGGGACAGCCTTTTAGCAGAAAACCACTCTGCCCTTTAATCCAAAGCCTAGAGACACTCAGAGGATGCCAGGATGAAAACGTTTATAATCTACCCAAGCTGCATTTCTCGAAGGATCCTACCAAGCTGGATAAGAAGAGAGATTTAGAAAACCATAGAGGTTTTTCACAAAGCACACACTTTACTTCAGGGGACTCTGCCCAACACAATACATCCTCATGGCCTTATATAGGCAAAATGAGGTGAGAAAGCCACAAACAAGGACCAATCTCATGGGTCCGAGTACAAACATGGGCACCAGAAATTTCCGGGAGGGAATTATTCGCACACTATGAATAGTGATTGTACTGTGAACAGTACTTTCCCTAGCCTAGTGCTACAGTAAAAGTGAACAGTGACTCTGCTACAGTGAAATTGTACGGACTTCAATGGTCTCGTCCGTCGCAGGCATTGTAGCTACAGACTGAATCTGAGTCATCTAAGCTGTCTTCTAGGAGGTGAGCTTCGTAATTCTGTTGAAGGGCTTCAAGATCTTCTGGTGAGAGGATCTGATCTAGTCTTCTTGATGAGGATGCTTGTACATGAGCCCAATGTGATGCTTCTTCTTCTGCCCAATTTGTTTCTTCGCTTGTCGGTCGTCTAGCAGGAATGCTTGGCTGAGGCCAGTTTGATGTCTGTGCATAGTATGATATGTCCATGTTTTGGAATGATGACGAAGGTCCCTGTTCGTAGGGATCCTGGGTCAGAGGACCTCCAAAGCGTGCATAGGGGTCTTGAGTAGACTGGACAATGTCATCTTCACTTGTCATCTCATGCTCTTGGGACGATGCAGCTTGTCTGTACTGGTTGAGTGCTTCCTTAGCTTCCGGTGCTAGGTCATAATGATCCGACGTAGTGGGTGCATTATTCCATACATCTTCGGGAATAGTCTTGTTTTCCTGGCATAGGATTCTCTGGAGTTCTCGATACTCGTTTTCACATAATCTTACAGATCTTGGATAAGATTTGTGGATCCGAGCTTCACGGCCGTTCAAGTGGGGTTTATAGGATGTGGTTCCTATTTCAAGTGGCCTATCCAGAATACTACCATTGTTTCTGCAAAATTTCCAAGGACGTCTGAAAAACAGGATAGTGTGGACCTCGAGATTTGGTGTCATGGTTCGCAGTTCTCTTTCCAAGTCTTGTTTCCAACATGTGGGATGATAGAACCAATTTAGAAAATCTAAAAGATTTCTATCGCATTCTTTTTCGATGTTTCTTCCTAGCAAGAATATCCTGGTGAGATTAGCAATGAATCTTCTGGTGGGAATTTCAATGGCTATTAAGTACTTATTGGTTAAGTACCATAACAGCGTTTTGAGCTAGTCAGGGAAATCATCTTCTTTCCAAATAAGAGGATGGATGAAAGGATAATTCAAATTTAACCCAAAAGGATAAAGAATCGAACCTCCATTGAATCTGAATAGGTCTGTGTGAGATTGCCACATGAGGTTCTCCAAGTTTTCAGTAAGACTGTTGTTCTGGATTTGTTGAATAATTTCTTGAGGAAATTTCCAGCTTGGCAAATTTTTGATTTTCTCAATCTTGTACTTGACACCATGATTGAGAAAATGAAACGCAGGTCTCTTGATGTACATGTTGATTTCAGGTTTGGTGCCTTGGGTCTTGACAAAAAATCAGCAAGCACATTCTTTTTTCCAGGAATATGTTTGGTTTCAAAAGAGTATTTTGAAAACCATTCGGACCATCGGCAGTTGAGGGTTTGGAATTTGCTTCGTTTAAACTTGGTCATTTGAGGAAAAGATGCCATGTCTAATTCTACCAAGAAGTGATGGCCAATAAGATGAAATTCAAACTTTTTGATTCCATTTTTAACTGTCAGGATTTCTTTAAAAGTGGAATGATAATGCATTTCAGCTTGGGAAAACTTTCCACTTTTATAAGCACAAAGGAGTCTCTTACCATCAATTTCTTCGAATAGAATAGCTGCCCAGTATTCATCACCGGCGTCAGTTTGAAGAATTCTTTTACCTGTTGATGGTATTTGCAGTGGTGGGAGATTTTGCATAATCTCCTTAAGCTCAGCGACTGCTTTAGTCTGAGTTTTTCCCTAAGGTGGGGAGTTCTTTTTCAGCATGGATTGCAAAGGAATCAGAAGCTTTGCAATATTGGGGACAAAATCTCTAAGATAGTTGATTATCCCCAGAAATTGCTGAACTTGTTTTGTCGTGAAGTTCTCTTCAGGAAACTTCAATAATTCTTGAGCAATATGTGGCCCCGGATAGTATGTACCCTTGTTGAGGTGCATACCAAGAAATTCAATTTCTGTCTGGGCGATATTCATCTTTCTTTGAGAGAGCATAATACCATGCTTTCTTACTATTTCTGCGAACTGCTCAAGGAGTTCACAATGACTCTGTTCATCAGGGCTGTAGAGCATAATATCATCGATGTATATTGCCGCACTTGCCAAGATTGGCTGGAAAGTACGACACATTGCCTTTTGGAAAAGGGATGGTGCTACCTTTAGACCAAAAGGAAGAACTTTCCACTAGAAGTGCTGGTTCGGGATACAGAATCCTATCTTGGATCTGTCTTCAGGATGAATGCCCAATTGCCAAAATCCGGCTTTAAGGTCGAATTTGGAATAAATGTGGGCTTTAGTTAAACTAGCAAAGAGAGAATCTCTGGATGGTAAAGGGAATTTGTCATCTTGGAGAAAGAGGTTGAGAGGTTGATAATTGATTACCAATCTCATTTTTCCTCTGTTTTGTTCAGCACGTTTATTGACATAAAAAGCTTCACAAGCCCATTGAGAATATGAAATTTCAATAAGGCCTTGCTGTAATAATTCTGAGCATTCCTTTTGAGCTAGAGCCAAATGTTCTGGGTTCATTCCCATATGACTTGCCTTGGTTGGATTGATATCTTCGTTCTTTTTGAAAGGAAGGCGGACAAAGAACTCTGGGTTTTCCCATAAAGGATGAGAACATTTCTGGGCAAATTTTGAATGGGATTCTGAACAAGATTCAAGCAACTTTTGCATGATTGGATCTAATAAACTCATCTCAATGGAGAAGAGTCTCTGGATGTTAACAAACTCAGAGAATTGGTCTTTAAATCTAAGACATTTTCCAGGAATGATTCTAAGTTGAGAGATTTGGGTCATGATATCCCACCAAATTATCAAATCTTTATTGGGAAGGCTTGATTCAAAAATCTTTGTGGTTAAAAAACACTGAGGGAAAAATTGGACATTGACTGGTGTGGTTCTAACATTCGTGGAGAAAGTATCTCCTAAAGCAGAATTGAAGTATCGGGTGTAAGGGGTCCAGAATTCTTCAGGTAGTTTGCTCCTGTGTCAATAAGAGCAATGACATTGATAGGCTTAGCAAACTTCGAGGTGAGGATTTTGACAGGAAAATGAGGGCAGTGAGTTTGGCTTGAGAATATATCAGGATTTAGCTCTGAAGATGTGGGAGTTATGTGAAAGATGTCTTCAGATTCTGAGTCAGACTCAGTTTCACTGGAAGTTTGGTAAAAAGGAATGACACAAAGTGTTTGTTCAGTTGGTTCATCGTCAGCAGAGAATAAAGATTCAATATCATCATTTTCAAGTGAAAAACCTGTTTCATTCTCTATGAGATGATTCTGACCTTTTTTCGCCTGAGGACAATTTTTGGCGAAATGTCCTTTCTTGTTGCAAATGTAGCAACGATTTGATTTCTTATGACATGTGCGATCCTTCCTTTTGTGTAGGTATCGTCATTTCTTCTTCCTCCAGAAATGCTTGGAGCCATGTTTGGATTTCTTTATGGAATACTTCTTGTAGTGCTTTTTCTTCCGGGAATACTGGCCACATGTACCATCACAATCCAGTCTGGAGCATTTGATTTTTAGCTTCTGATGATAACAAGCTGCTTCAAGCCGCTTGTCATCTGTGATGTATGTTTGCACCATTTGGCGCTTTAAGCATAAATCTTCAAGGCATAGATGGATTTCTTGCTGGATTTCTCCCATGGGAACGTCTTGTATCCTTCTTTGCTTTCCAAAGAAAGATCTCTCAACCATCTGTGATAGCTCTTTAGGAATAGAAGTAATGAAGACATGCTTTAGATTTGGATCTGCGCCAATTTGATAAAAGAGCTGGAGCATTAATCGATAATGCTTATCAAGATGCTTTTTCTTAAGGGAGCAGCATCTTCTTTCGAAGAATTCTCTTCTTTTTAGCTCTTTGAGATCTCCGAGGGTTCCCACAAAAGTATGATATAGGTAAGTAAGGGCATGGCTGAAATTGGGCGACAACAGAAACGTAAGCTGGTCTTATTCTGTGAGTCATTGCCACCAAAATTTAAGGCTTCCTGTAAACCTTGTAACAAAATTGTAGAGGACATCATTCATATCATGGTTGGTAATGGACTGTGTACACAACCAAGTATGAAACTCTTCAAGTCTTTCTGGCCATTTTGGATAAAGAATATCGTCAATGGAGAAGAATTGTTTTGATGCCATGGACACATGTCTGGTAGAATCATTTCTGGTGGGATTACTTGTCTGTCCAAATTCTGGATCAGCATAGTTTGATTCCATTTCCATTTCATAGTCATAGTCTGGAGGAGTGTCAGCCATGAATATTTGTGAAGTTGGTGGAACAATAGGGGGAGAATCAATTGTGTGATCTGAGAAGGATGAGAAAGAGGAAAGGGATGCTGAGTCTGATGTGGTAGAGGAAGTTTGTTCAAGGCCGAATCCATTTTCGGAATAATAGGATCAGGCTCAGGCTGTTGGGTACTAGGATCAATTTCTTGCTTACCCAAATCCTTCAAAAAGGATTCTAATGGATTTGATAACATCATCTGGTCTAGCCTTTCTCTTATAACAATTGAGCTTGATTTTGAGGCTTCTGTAGGTGAGCTTTTTACCTTCCCTTTTTCCTTTTGCAAGGCTTTGAGACAATTTCGCATTTCTGCCATATTTGGTTCTCTTCTGGAGGTATCTTGTGGAATATTGGCAAAAACAGATGCTTGTGGTGCTGGAGGTTCATACCCAGTTTGAACAGGAGGTGCGAGTGGATCGAAAGGTCTGAACCTTCCTTCTTCAAGAAGTTGAATTTGCTGTTTGAGCTTTTCTATCTCTGGCTTTGGACTTTCGAGAAAGTGGTACCCAAGATGTTGTCCTGATTCCAAGGCATGAAGTCTTTTTTGGAACTCAGAAAGTATCTTCTTGGTACTCTCATCATACCTTCGGAGATCTTGTTGCACATTTCCGATCTTGGAATCAATAGCCTTGAAGGCATTGTTTTGTGCTAACAGAGTCTCTGATTACCAGTTTAGAACGGCTTCAGCAGCAGGGGTTTTTTTCTGCCTTCCATGTTCATCCACATCTGTGGGGGTAGGAATTTTAGGAGCATGGCGGTATTTGCCATGTGGATCAATAAACTCTTCTGTAGCAGGGAATGAGAGTTTAGAACTTTCCTTGGCGAGAGGAGGAAAGTCGGTGTCATGGAACATGGCAATAGAAGAAGTGGGTGGTTTTTCTGGAATTTCAAGCGGGTAAGAATGTTTCTTAGCCCATTTGAGGATTGGCTTGTAAAATGGGGAGAGAGTTTGCTTTTTCTGAGGAGGAGAAGGTGGGGGTGATTTTGGTGGATCTGGTAAGGTTTGGGATTTTGTACTGAACTCTAGTGGTGGAGGTGGTGCATAAGAGACCATGAACTAGTATTTGTCACACTCACCTAGTGTATCAACGGAGAAGTCTCCATCCAAGTACCTTTGGTACATCCTATCTTTTGGTTTTTTTTCGTCGAGGTGGAGATCTTGCATGAGGATCTACCTCGTCGGGAGAATTCAGACAGTAGGAACATTGGCAAAAAGGATCCCAAAAACAATGACCATGATTGTCTTTATAGTAATGGACAGGATGTCCATCACCATCGAAGTGTCTAACATGCTTTTTTGGGTCTGGTTCAGAAATGGATTCTGGAACACATGGTTCAATCATGAAGAGAGTCTGGAAGATGGAAGGACTTTCTTCCTTTTCTTTGCCAAATTTGATGGAAACAGTTCCATCTTTTTTCCTTACAAATTCTGAGTCCGTAGACTGGAAGGGTTTGTTGTGCTGATGTAGCTTTTCATAGTTGGTGATCCAAGTCTCTAGGAGGAGCTTGGCCAGTGTATCCTTCGCGATTTGCCTGGGGACATGAATGCAGGACGCCTGGTCATTTTGCATGGAGATGAACAACGCATCTTCATTACCAGTGTTGAAGTTGAGGTCGAGAGCATGGTTCTGTACTCGATAGACCATCTGGTAATGTAAAGTTGCAGCTACAGATTCAGCAGTCTGAGGGGCTCTAGTGAGCTGAACTTGAACTTTCAGAAAAGAAAGTAGCTGGGGATCTGATAGAGCGATGTTGAAGTTTGGATACAGAGTTACAAAGACTGTTCCAGCATTCAGAGTGGTTTGAACAGTACCAATGCAAGCATGCTGGTATTGTAAAAACCTGGTATCTAGTAAAGCAATTCTTGCCACAACGGGCAAGCCTTTACGACCATGGAAGGTGAGAGCAAGACGAACAGCTCCATAATGGACATGAGAATATCCCTGTTGTACCCATTGTCTGGGGAATTCTGGAGGGATCTGGAGAGTAACAAAATACTCTTTCTCAGTAGCAGGAATGGGATGCTGGTCGAACTTGGAGGACTGGACGTACTCCTTTACTTGCTTTAGGGTTTGGTGAATGAGTTGGCGAATGGAGCGGATAGGTGAGAATGATGAGGTGGGTTTAGCAAAAGTAGAGTAAGGGTTCATAAGAGGAAGATGGGTTTCGGAAATCTTGGTTTCATCACTAAGAGAGACTTCATAGAGATAATCTATCTTAGAAGCATTGGAAACACGAAATTCCAAGAGAGCTGAAGATGAAGAAGAAGAAGGAGCAAGTGAAATGGGTGCTTCGAGAATCTCTGGTTTTGTAGACATGATGAAGAAGGATCTTCTCAGCACTGGATTCACCTATCAAGCGCATGGAATGGATAATATTAAAAACCACCCACTTCTTCTATTGCCATGTTCCATGACACTGACTTTCCTCCTCTCGCCAAGGAAAGTTCTAAACTCTCATTCCCTGCTACAGAAGAGTTTATTGATCCACATGGAAAATACCGCCATGCTCTTAAAATTCCTACCCCCACAGATGTGGATGAACATGGAAGGTAGAAAAAAACCCCTGCTGCTGAAGCCGTTCTAAACTGGCAATCAGAGACTCTGTTAGCACAAAACAATGCCTTCAAGGCTATTGATTCCAAGATCGGAAATGTGCAACAAGATCTCCGAAGGTATGATGAGAGTACCAAGAAGATACTTTCTGAGTTCCAAAAAAGACTTCATGCCTTGGAATCAGGACAACATCTTGGTTACCACTATCTCGAAAGTCCAAAGCCAGAGATAGAAAAGCTCAAAAAGCATATTCAACTTCTTGAAGAAGGAAGGTTCAGACCTTTCGATCCACTCGCACCTCCTGTTCGAACTGGGTATGACCTCCAGCACCACAAGCATCTGTTTTTGCTAATATTCCACAAGATACCACCAGAAGAGAACCAAATATGGCAAAAATGCGAAATCGTCTCAAAGCCTTGCAAAAGGAAAAAGGGAAGGTAAAAAGCTCACCTACAGAAGCCTCAAAATCAAGCTCAATTGTTATAAGAGAAAGGCCAGACTAGATGATGTTATCAAATCCATTAGAATCCTTTTTGAAGGATTTGGGTAAGCAAGAAATTGATCCTAGTACCCAACAGCCTGAGCCTGATCTTGTTATTCCAGAAAAGCAGATTCGGCCTGCTGAACAAACTTCCTCTACCACATCAGACTCAGCAACCCTTTCCTCTTTCTCATCCTTCTCAGATCACATAGTTGATTATCCCCCTATTGTTCCACCAACTTCACAAATATTCATGGCTGACACTCCTCCAGACTATGACTATGAAATGGAAATGGAATCAAACTATGCTGATCCAGAATTTGGACAGACAAGTAATCCCACCAGAAATGATTCTACCAGACATGTGTCCATGGCATCAAAACAATTCTTCTCCATTGACGATATTCCTTATCAAAATGGCCAGAAAGACTTGAAGAGTTTCATACTTGGTTGTGTACACAGTCCATTACCAACCATGATATGAATGATGTCCTCTACAACTTTGTTACAAGGTTTACAGGAAGCCTTAAATTTTGGTGGCAAGGACTCACAGAATAAGACCAGCTTACGTTTCTGTTGTCACCCAATTTCGGCCATGCCCTTACTTACCTATATCATACTTTTGTGGGAACCCCCGGAGATCTCAAAGAGCTAAAAAGAAGAGAATTCTTCGAAAGAAGATGTTGCTCCCTTCAGAAAAAGCATCTTGATAAGCATTATCGATTAATGCTCTAGATCTTTTACTAAATTGGCGCAGATCCAAATCTAAAGCATGTCTTCATCACTTCTATTCCTAAAGAGCTATCACAGATGGTTGAGAGATCTTTCTTTGGAAAGCAAAGAAGGATACAAGACGTTCCCATGGGAGAAATCCAGCAAGAAATCCATCTATGCCTTGAAGATTTATGCTTAAAGCGCCAAATGGTCCAAACATACATCACAGATGACAAGCGGCTTGAAGCAGCTTGTTCTCATCAGAAGCTAAAAATCAAATGCTCCAGACAGGATTGTGATGGTACATGTGGCCAGTATTCCCAGAAGAAAAAGCACTACAAGAAGTATTTCATAAAGAAATCCAAACATGGCTCCAAGCATTTCCGGAGGAAGAAGAAATGGCGATACCTACGCAAAAGGAAGGATTGCACAGTCATAAGAAATCAAATTGTTGCTACATTTGCAACAAGAAAGGACATTTTGCCAAAAATTGTCCTCGGGCGAAAAAAGGTCATAATCATCTCATAGAGAATGAAACAGGTTTTTCACTTGAAAATGATGATATTGAATCTTTATTCTCTCGCGATGATGAACCAACCGAACAAACACTTTATGTCATTCCTTTTTACCAAACTTCCAAAGGAAACCGAGTCGACTCGAAATCCAAGACATCTTTCACATAGCTCCCACATCTTCAGAGCTAAATCCTGATATATTCTCAAGCCAAACTCACTGCCCTCATTTTCCTGTCAAAATCCTCACCTCGAAGTTTGCTAAGCCTATCAATGTCATTGCTCATATTGACACAGGAGCAAGTTGTTCCATTCTAGATACAAAAGTTCTACCTGAAGAATTCTGGACCCCTTACACTCGATACTTCAATTCTGCTTCAGGAGATACTTTCTCCACGAATGTCAGAACCACACCAGTCACTGTCCAATTTTTCCCTCAGTGTTTTTTAACCACAAAGATTTTTGGATCAAGCCTTCCCAATAAAGATTTGATAATTGGGTGGGATATCATGACCCAAATCTCTCAACTTAGAATCATTCCTGGAAAAGGTCTTAGATTTAAAGACCAATTCTCTAAGTTTGTTAACATCCAGAGACTCTTCTCCATTGAGATGAGTTTACTAGATCCAATCATGCAAAAGTTGCTTTAATCTTGTTCAGAATCCCATTCAGAATTTGCCCAGAAATGTTCTCATCCTTTATGGGAAAACCCAGAGTTCTTTGGGTAGATTAGAAACGTTTTCATCCTGGCATCCTCTGAGTGTCTCTAGGCTCTAGATTAAAGGGCAGAGTGGTTTTCTGGAATTTCAAGCGGGTAAGAATGTTTCTTAGCCCATTTGAGGATTGGCTTGTAAAATGAGGAGAGAGCTTGCTTTTTCTGAGGAGGAGAAGGTGGGGGTGATTTTGGTGGATCTGGTAAGGTTTGGGATTTTGTACTGAACTCTGGTGGTAGAGGTGATGCATAAGAGACCATGAACTGGTATTTGTCACACTCACCTAATGTATCAACGGAGAAGTCTCCATCCAAGTACCTTTGGTACATCCTATCTTTTGGTTTTTTTCGTCGAGGTGGAGATCTTGCATGAGGATCTACCTTGTCGGGAGAATTCAAATAGTAGGAACATTGGCAAAAATGATCCCAAAAACAATGACCATGATTGTCTTTATAGTAATGGACAGGATGTCCATCACCATCGAAGTGTCTAACATGCTTTTTTGGGTCTGGTTCAGAAATGGATTCTGGAACACATGGTTCAATCATGAAGAGAGTCTGGAAGATAGAAGGACTTTCTTCCTTTTCTTTGCCAAATTTGATGGAAACAGTTCCATCTTTTTTCCTTACAAATTCGAGTCCGTAGACGGAAGGGTTTGTTGTGCTGATGTAGCTTTTCATAGTTGGTGATCCAAGTCTCTGGGAGGAGCTTGGCCAGTGTATCCTTCGCGATTTGCCTGGGGACATGAATGCAGGACGCCTGGTCATTTTGCATGGAGATGAACAACGCATCTTCATTACCAGTGTTGAAGTTGAAGTTGAGAGCATGGTTCTATACTCGATAGACCATCTGGTAATGTAAAGTTGCAGCTACAGATTCAGCAGTCTGAGGGGCTCCAGTGAGCTGAACTTGAACTTTCAGAAAAGAAAGTAGCTGGGGGTCTGATAGAGCGATGTTAAAGTTTGGATACAAAGTTACAAAGACTTCCCAAAGATTCGAGTGGTTTGAACAGTACCAATGCAAGCATGCTGGTATTGTAAAAACCTGGTATCTAGTAAAGCAATTCTTGCCACAACGAGCAAGCCTTTACGACCATGGAAGGTGAGAGCAAGACGAACAGCTCCATAATGGATATGAGAATATCCCTGTTGTACCCATTGTCTGGGGAATTTTGGAGGGATCTGGAGAGTAACAAAATACTCTTTCTCAGTAGCAGGAATGGGATGCTGGTCGAACTTGGAGGACTGGACGTACTCCTTTACTTGCTTTAGGGTTTGGTGAATGAGTTGGCGAATGGAGCGGATAGGTGAGAATGATGAGGTGGGTTTAGCAAAAGCAGAGTAAGGGTTCATAAGAGGAAGATGGGTTTCGGAAATCTTGGTTTCATCACTAAGAGAGACTTCATAGAGATAATCTATCTTAGAAGCATTGGAAACACGAAATTCCGAAAGAGCTGAAGATGAAGAAGAAGAAGGAGCAAGTGAAATGGGTGCTTCGAGAATCTCTGTTTTTGTAGACATGATGAAGAAGGATCTTCTCAGCACTGGATTCACCTATCAAGCGCATGGAATGGATAATATTAAAAACGAGAACATGGCTCTGATACCATGAATGGACCTAGACTTAGGATCGGGGAAGGAGAGTAAATTTTCTGCTGGTATGCATCCCACATTGGGCGAACAACTCCCGTTCAAGCCCTTCAGGGACAGCCTTTTAGCATAAAACCACTCTGCCCTTTAATCCAGAGCCTAGAGACACTCAGAAGATGCCAGGATGAAAACGTTTCTAATCTACCCAAGCTGCATACTGGATGTTCTTTCATCCCAATTCCTCTTGTCTCAATTACTCCTCCTTGAATTTTCTCATGTAAAGTGACAATCCACTTCTATATGCTTGGTTCTCTTGTGCACTATAGGATTTGCTGCATGTTTGAGAGCCACATCATTGTCACAAAATAGCTTCGTTGTCCCTTGCACTTGTACTTCGAGATCTTTAAGTAGACCTCACATCCACACTATCTGGCAGTGGTTTTAACCATAGCTCGATACTCTACTTTGGCTAAAGATAAAGACACAGTGGGTTGTTTCTTGGTTTTTCATGAGAGTAGTGATTCTCCCAATTTGATACAATATCCAGTGATCGATATTCGACTCATGGGACAAGGTGTATAGTATGCATCACAGTATGTTGTCATTTTCATGTTGCATTTCTTGGATAGGAGTATCCCAAGTCCTGGACACCTCTTTAAATAATTCACGACTTTCAAGGCAACATCCATATGGGATTGTGCATGAACTTGCTAAGTTTTTGTACCACATAGGAAATATCAAGCCTAGTCATAGTCAAATATATGAGTTTCCCAACGAGTCTTTGATAGCCTGATGAATCTCTGAGCATGAGATCATCATTTTGAGATATGCCTTTATCATAATCTGCGGTAGTTAGCTTAGTATTCTGCTTGATGGGAATGATTGCTAGCCTTCATCCTGATAGACCTACTTCTGATATGATCTCCAATATAAACTTCCATTGACTAAGGGAAATCCTTTGTTCATATCGGGCAATTGCAATTCCAAAGAAATATTTAGGTGCTCCTAAGTCTTTAATGTGGAAAGTGGCATGCAAATATTTCTTGAAACTTTCTATGGCAACTTCATCATTTCTCATAACAAGAATGTCATCGACATATATCATCAAATAAATAGATAACATACCTTTAGTCCATGTGAATAAAGCATAGTCATGTTTGGATTGCTTGAAGCCTGCTGTGATAAGAGCATTTGCAAATTTTGCATACCACTATCTGGATGTTTGTTTCAACCCATAAAGGGATTTGTGGAGACAACATACTTTATTCTCCCTTATCTCCGTAAGCCTTAAGGAATATCCATATAGATTTTTTCATATACATCACTATGAAGGAAGGCATTGTGCATCTCCATTTGATGTAAAGGCTAGTCATTAATTGCAGCAACTACTAAGAAGGAACGGACTATGACATCTTTCGCTACTAAAGATAATGTCTCGTGATAGTCAAAGCCTTCTCATTGGGTGAAGCCCTTGGCCAGTAATCGTGCCTTGTACCGTTCAATAGAGCCATCAGCACGATATTTAATCTTGTACACCCATTTGCAACCAATCAATTTATGATTAGGTGGCAACGAGACAAGATCCCATGTTTGATTATCAATTAGCACCTGTAGTTTTGCCTCCATTTCCTTTTGCCATCATGGATTAGTAGATGCCTCATCATAGCTATCATTGTCTTCTAATAGGTGACTAATGCAACATCTCCCTTTCGGTGATAATCTATGAAAGGAAACATAGGATGAGATTGGATATTAAATACCTGGTGAAATAAGAGTGGCACAGACATAATCTTTGGTCCAAATTGGAGGTCATGTAGCCCGATTAGAACATCTTGGAGGATCGACTCTCGGAGGAGAAGGGATTGTCTCACTGAAGGGTGTTAACGAGGTATCCTGGATTTCCTCATTAGCAGTGGGGTCTTTTAGTCTGTTCCCCAAAATAGTTTTTGAGATTGAATTCTCATATGAAGTTGGTGTTGTTGTTGGAATAAAAGTAGGAGCAGAAGGAACATTCCTTGGTTGTACTAGTGGTACATAACTAGAATCTCCAGGTAATGCCTCATCAGATAAGAAACCACAAGGATTGGATATTATCCATGAGTCTTCATCTGGAGATGTCTTCTCAAAGAATGGAAAGATTTTCTCGTGAAAGATAACATCTCTACTAACCAAGAATTCCTTTGTGGATATCTCAAGAACCCGATACCCCTTTTGTAGATTGGGATATCCCATAAATATGCAACGCCGAGTGCGGGGACTCAACTTGTCGCGAGGACCTACTGTTGCAACATAACATAGACATCCAAAAACTTTGAGATGTTTCAGCTCCGGTTTCTTCCCAAATAGTAGTTCAAAAGGCGTTCACCCAATGAGTATTCGAGTGGGCATGCGGTTGATTAAATAAGCTGCTATGATGACACAATCTCCCCAATAATTTTCCGGAATTGATGCCTAAAACTTTAAAGCACGTGCGACTTCCAAAAGGTGGCGATGCTTGCGTTCAACCGCTCCATTTTGTTGTGGCATATAGACGCATGAGCTCTCATGTTGGATGACATGAGATGAAAAAAGTGAGGAGCAATTATGGCTAAAGAATTCTCCCCCGTTATCAGTACGAATCCGCTAAATGGATTTTCTGAACTGATTCTTGGATAGTGCAATGAATGCTTTTAAATGAGAGTGAGCTTGACTTTTACACTGCATCAAAAAAATCCATGTCGCATGAGAATAATCATCTACTATTGTAAGGAAGTAACGAGATCCATCATGATTTACCGTATGGTAAGGTCCGCAAATATCCACATGGAGCAATGGAAAAATTTTATTAGCACGGGAGCTACCAAATGGAAAAGGGCGTACAAGACTATTTTACAAGAGGACATATGGGACATTGAAGACAAGGAAAGGAGGCACTATGACCCAATCTCAAATGCATAATGAAATTTTTGTCATGGGTGCTCAAATTACATAAAGATGGTTTAGTCAAGGAAGTGCGGGATATATCAAAATTATTGGGAAAACTTGACCAGAAAAATAGTCCTTCAAAAAGGCTGCCCTAGCCCATTAGTTTGCCAGTTGAAAGAGCCTGAAAGAAACGGGTGTCAGCATCAAAGTATACCCGACATGAATTTTCTTTGCAGACTCTTGACACATAAGTAAGATTAAATTGGAATTTTGGGACATAAATGACATTTTGAATAGTAATCTGAGGATTGAGATTGACTGTTCCTGTCACACTGACATGAGCGATATTTCCATTGGGTAATTGTATGGAAATAGGGAAATTCAATCCTTCATTTATACTCGAGAAAAATCATTTGTCACATATAAGATGATTGCTTGCCCCCGAATCAATAATCCATGCCTTCCTTGATATGGAATTAATCAAGGAATGTGTGATACCTAAAAACTCCCTCCTTTGTTGGAAGTATCCAATTTTTGCAATGCCTACATCAGATGTTGATATTGTCCATAAGTGATGGATTGATCAGCATTTTAGCCAATGGGTCCATTGACTTGATAAGTTGCCGATTTTTTTTCTTTTTTCTTCCGGTTTTTCATGCAATTTCCAACAGCTGTCAATCATATGGTTAGAGCATTTGAAATATTCACAAAACAATTTACCCTTTCCTTTGAAATTTTGCCCAAAATTCCTTGATGGCATGGCAAAAATCTGATCGTCCATTCCTTTGATCGCGGACTCATGTCCACCGTCTATCCGCTGATAACTTCGGACCCCTACAAGCCGTCCGATCCTCACGCTCAATCTAGGCGATTCGTTCCTTCCTTTTTAAGGAAATGTGCGTCTCCTCCTCCGTCGAACCCTAGCGTGCCTCCTTTCTCCCTTTCTCGATTTAGGGTTTTGTTAGCCCCATCTCGTCGTTCACCACGAGCTGCAAGGGCTATGTTTTCGCGGTTTTTTGCATGTTCCGATGATGTGAGCCGCTGCTCTCCTCCTATAGCCAGTTGGAAAATCCATCCGATCAATGGCACTGGATCCATAGTGAGGATCTATGAATGAAAGGTATGATAGGACTCATTTAAAATCAACAGAAAGCGAGTGGCTTTCTCCTTGTCTTTGATAGATATGTACTATTTGATCGTTGATTCTAGTCCCTCAAGTTTTTCTTCGACCGCTTCAAGGTCATTCCACAATGACAATAGCTTGTTGAAGCAAGCCATGATTGTCATGTTCCCTTGCTTGAGCTCGCTAAGTTCCTACATGAGGTTAAGGATCTTTGCTTGGTCTAGTTTATCGTACATCTCTTTGATGTTCTCTCACATATTTTTAGCGTCCTCTGTTGGTGGAAGTCCGGCCGTGACTTCTGGGGATATGCAATTTTCGATCAAGTACGGACGAGTTGATTGCACTTCCTCTAATGTCGGGCTAGGCATTCATCAAGAGGAATTGGAACGGTTCCGTCGAGGAACCTGTCTTTGTCCTTCGTTATTAAGGTGCACCGGAACTCCTGCGACCACTAGCCCGGTTAGTTGTTGGTTGATTAGCCGCAGTTCTAGTCCGTCGGCGGTGGAAATGAATAGGGGGCCGCCGGGTTCTAGCCATCCGGTGAAGACCACCACTGGATACGGTAGAAGTCCGAGTGAGAATCCCGGGTAGGGATTTGTTCCCATACCCGAATTACTTGACCCGGTCCCATAACCCACATTGAAAAGGGCCGGGTATGGATTTATTCCAATACTTGGTTAGTCTGATACTATCAACTGCCCCATATTTGCTGGATACAACTCGATGGTCGAGCTTGCCTCATTCTTGGTTGGTGGGCTGCCATCGAGTTAAGGGAAATTTGTTGGCCTTGAATCCCTAGCAATGATGCACTTGGGCTTGGCCCATACAACCATGGGTTGGGCTGTATCCAAATGGCAGCCACTAGTAAGGATGGCCTATCATGAGGTGGCCTGGAATGGGTTGGCCTAAGATGGGTTGCCCCAGACTTGTCTGAGCTAGAAGAGATTGGATATCTTGGGCCCGAGTGATTTGTTCTTGAGGTTTGGTGATGTTAACAGGAAGAGACGCATCCTAGTTCTCTAGAGTTTGCGATGGATTTGTCTCTTGTGGATGGTTGCCGGAGGCTGAAGGTAAGTTCTGAGTCATGATAAAAAAAAAAAAAAAATCCTTTGTTGAAGAGTTGATCCCTCTACGCAAGGTTGGAGATCCTTGGTAGAGGTCAAGATAGATGAACGGAAGCTAAGTCAAGAGCTTCACCACTCTAATACCATGAAAGAAGTTAAAGATTGCAGGGAAATCGTAAATGAAGGAAAATAATTTTTGTATTTTCTCTTCAATTATCTCTAATGTACATCCTTTTGTAGATATAATACAAGATGTACACAATAAATGGAAGTTAAGGATCCTATGAATCAATCTAAATCTAAATCTAATCTTTAATTGATATGTGTACAATCGTAATCAGATCAAATCTTCCTTCAAATATCATGAGCAATTGCCGGATATCTTCCAACAATACCGCCAAAGTGGTAGCCATGATAGCATAGTTTTGGGAGAAAATTGTTCAAAAAGTTCTAAATATATTGTATTTTGTCAATTTAGTTCTAAATTTTTTTAATTTTGGCATTAAGTTATAATCTTTCACACGTTTTATCAAATGAATCCATTCAATTAATTTTAACTAGAAATCGATTAATGTAATTACTAGCCATCCTATGTGATAAAACTGACTTTGAGGTGGATAAAATTTTTAATATTTTTTAACTTTTTTTAACTTTTTTTATATTGCTTTTTTTTTTAACCTTAGGCTAGGGAGGTTGCTGCCCATAGGTGAGGGCTAGTGATCCTCAACTAGTTTGGGTGAGGGCACCCTTACGCTCATCAATCACGAGCAAGGGCCACTATGCCCATAGGTGAGAGTGTCAACCCTTGCCTAGATCTAAGCAAGGGAGTCACAACCCTTGCTTGCCCTATTGCCTCGCCTATGGCCAACAAGGGCACAAAGGCCCTCGCCCAAGCTAGGTGAGGGCAACGGCACCCTCACCCAAATTAGGTGAGGGTTGTTGGCTTATGATTAGAAAAGAAATTAAAATTAAAAATATTATTAAAAAATGTCCACATCAACGTCGGTCGTACCTCGTGAAATGGCTGGCTTTCATGTTAGTGATTTCCAATTAAATTTGATCGGATTGACAAAATGTAAAAAAAATTATGTTTCAATTGTCAAAATTATTTAATTGTCAAAAATACAATAGGTTTTAAACTATTTGCACAATTTTCCAAAACTTTAACATGCAGCAAGAGACAAATGATGAAGATGGAGTTCAATGCGTGATGGGATTGAGTGATTCAGAAATTCGTTTTCTAGGCTAAATGTATGGAAGAGTGTTTAATGGAAAGGTTTTAAACAAATGTGTATGAGTGAAAAAAAGGAAGGAAGTATTTCTTTTTGAGTATTTTTTTTATGAATACCACAATAGGTACTTATTAAGTGCCCCTTCAAAAAATATATTTTGATATTTGAATTATTGATCATACACTGAACTATGATTAGAATAAGGTATCAAACCTTTAGAGCTCCTTTGTTCAAGAACTTTGACTTCATATGTACATGAGATGTAGATAAATTCGTTGGCAAGTTAGAAACTAAGAGTGTATTTGGTAAGCATTCTCTTTTTGAGAACAAATTATGTTGAATTTTTTTTTTCCATTATGTAAATAAGTTTTTGAGTATTTAAATGCGTTTGATAACTGCTCAAAATTTATATTCTCTAAATAAAAATACATTTGGGAAAATCCTTAAATTTTTTGTGACTTATAATTTCTTTTAACCTTTTAATAATTTTATCTTTTATCTTTTTCCTTCTCCTCATTTTCTTCCTCTAGTTGGTTACCAGCTATAGCAATGGTCGGTGATTGGCTAGAGGAAGAAGCAGAGAAAAGGAAAGAATAAAAGAGAAGATTAAAAAAAAATTGATATGACTTGATTCTAAAATTAATTTCAAGAATAAAAACGTAAATTTTTTATACTTCTTTGTTCTATTCCAAATTTATTTGTGGGAACAAAATAGGTGCCAAATGGATTTCTATTTTTTTTAAGAAAATAATAGAATTAGACATTATTTAATACGTGACCAAATAGATCCTAATTTTCCCTACCCATGTACGATCCACTAATGATTCACATATCTTTTCTTTAGACCTTTCGCGGCAGAAATTCTTCTTATTTACCATGTTGGCGAGTCAAAATTTATTTACCATGTTGGCGAGTCAAAATTTACGAGCTCGCTTTTTCGGTGGGGCTGACTTTCGTTTGCCGTGTCGGGGGAAGGGGGCTCGTCGCGTGAGGAGAGGTGTGCGTGAACTGGCGCGCACCGGCTGTGAGTGGGACAATGGTTTTCTGGCCAAAGAGGGCAAAAAGTAAAGAGGAAAAAAATATCAGTAAACCGAAAAAGAAGGCATGATAAATATTTGCGCGGCTGAGAGAGACACAATGAAATCCCAAGAGGTTGATCAAGGTTACCGCCATGGCATAATAAAACACACCACCAGCTAATGATTTAGTTTATCATGATAAAAGAGTTCGGGATAGATAAAGTTTACCATCATGGCCTAAATATTTTTTGATTCAACACCAATGGAATTTGATAAAGAACCAAACATATATACTCACTCACTTCAGAAAAATCTTGTGTATTAATCTTATTTAAGTCTTCTATTGTAAATTGCACCTCTATTTACAAAGGACTTTACTAAGCAAATGAAAATTACTTAGAATCTATGACTCTTACACTATTATGTAATTATGATTATTGAATTTGTCAACACATGTATAACTCATAGAAATTAAGAATTGTAACTAACAATACTCTTAAGACTTAGACAATTGAGATTTGAAATCATCAATAGTATTAAGATGCATATTAAGTAGAAGTAAATGCATTTAGCTAGGTTCATATGCGTAATAATTAGGATTTAGACCTTTCAAATTCATGTCCCAAATAGCTACCTTAAAAGATTAACTGATAGTGACGAAAATCCATAACAGTCTTCAATTATTAGGTAGTGGGGTAACAACCTTGATGTGGACAAATAGTTGGTAAATTGGCAACTTCAACTTTCAAATCCATTACATCAAGTTGTCACCGAACTTGTTTTTGCTTGCATCATTAATACTTGAGCGGATCAATCGATGAAATTTTGTTGTACATATGAGTCGTTCCACCAAACGCGATGCTTCCGCATTAGAACTGGGGCTACGATCATAGCAACAAGGCCCACGGTGGGGCCACGCGGGTTGAACCAGAACGGGGGATGACGAAAGTGGAGAACTCCAGGGAGAGAGGAAGAGAGGGCAATGAACTCCAGAACAGAGATTATGCTCAAGAATAAATGCGAAAAGGAGGCGGCCACGAAGACAGGCGAGGGAAAGAAGCTCAAGATGGCTAAACGGACGTCGGGGAAGATGCTTAGTCTAATTATTTTAGGTTCCGATATAGCAACTAAGGGGGAGTGAATTGGTAATAATGTCCGATTTTTCAAATTTGGCAGGTGCAAATTTTTAGAGTTTTTACCAACTGTAAACTTTGAATATTCTATAAACTGTGTGAACGCAGCACTAAAGACAATCTCAAACGGATAAGTACAATAATAGAAGAGATAGATAGGGATTGAGAATATCAAGAGGTAGATTTTATAGTAGTTTGACTTTCCTTCTGCCAACTCTACCCTCCCAGTTCTAGCAACCTACCCGTGTTAACCTATTTCCAGTGCAGTTCACCTTCTCCAAGACTTGTTTCTCTGTCGTTACCCTACGACAGAATCAATCCTTTCTTTTTGCAAATGCCCCACAAAAGTTCTGGAGCTTTCACACCTTCCATTCATCCCACAATGATTTATACATCACAATTCCCTCTGTTTGCGAAACAAACAGTTTCTACGAACACTTAAAATAAAAATCCCTGCTTTTTTCTCATGCATGTAAAAGACTAACAAATGTTTAAAGAAGATTTAAGCTCCATTTATTTCACAAAAATAAATAATTTAAAATATTTTTTTTCAAAAATGATAATTTGTATCACTTATAAAAATGAATTGAATGAATTTTTCATCATCCACAAAAATGTTTATATATATTATTATTAACAATGAAAATATTTCTTATTGATTAATTATTTCAAGTAATACAAGTGGTCATTTTAGAAATAAAAAAAAAATCCACTAGGGTGATAATTATAAATTCGAGTTAATGAGTTGCTGGAGTTTATCCTCTTGTGATATCAGCTTCGTTTCCAGCATTCGTAGACATCCAAATCAAACGTTGCAACTTGAATGAATATCCGTTATGTCAAATGGCTAGTGAGGACTACACTGCCCTCGCCTAGTGGGGTGGGTGGTGTAAGTGCTAGAACCTTTGCTGGAGAGAGAGAGAGAGACGCCTAATGCTGGTTGTGCTATGTTGGACGGCTAGCTTCCAAGTCAGTCCAGCCAAAATTGGCCTAATAGACTTAGTTGACAAAATAAAAAGGCATAGAATTGAATTAGCAAAAATGAAATATGTTTAGGGTGCGTTTGATAATTATTCTGTTTTTGGGAATAATTTGTATTGAAAAATGATTTTTTTTATTATGTTTCCTAAATGAATTTTTGAGCATTTAAAGACATTTCGTAACTATCCAAATTTTCTATTCTTGGAATAGAAATACATTTAGTATGATCCTTAGTTTTTTTTTTTGTGACTTAAAATTCTTTTAATTTTTTAATACTTTTGATTATATTTTTCTCTTTTAAATAAATTTATTATTTATTTTATTTTTAATTATTTTATCATATTTTTAATATAATTTTTTATTATCTAATTTTATTATATTTTTAAATATAATTTTATGTTATAATTTTATCATATTTTTTAAATTTTATTTTAATTTTTAATAATTTCATTATATTATTTTATAATATTTTTGCGACCTGCTAAAGGAAGAAGAAGACAAAAGAAAAGAAAAGAAAGGAGGAAAAAGAGAGAGAGAGAGCATGTTTTGGCTTGATTTTGGAGTTATTCCTGGGAACAAATAAACAATTTTTCTACTTTTTAATTTTGTTTTAAATCTATTTTCAGAAACAAAAAAGTTACCAAACGGATTTGCTTTTTTTTTTTTTTTTTAATTTCCCAGGAATGAAAGAATAGAATTAGTCAGTATTTGGCATATTACCAAATAAGCCCTTGGACTCTTTGGACAATCGACTTCAATATACCCCAAATATTCTTTAGAAGTAAACAAGACATATGTTAATGGTGTAGAAGACTCAGCTCATGATTATTATGTTGATATATGATATATGTAAGACCCGACTCATGATGCTAAAATGGGCTGACTCAACTAGGCTCGAGTCATGCTGCTGGTAGTCCCCTTTGATAAGCAATATGTAAATTCATTTCAAAACCTTCTAGATTTGTGGTATGCCTATAAGTCAACTCTAAACCTTCTAAACTTGTGGTATGCCCTAGCCTTGGCATGGGGTAAACATGCAATACTTTTCTCCATCTACTCAAAGCATTCATTAAATACTTTAATAATGTTATGTAATCATCAAAATAATTTTAGGGTTTCTATCACCGATTTTCAAATTTCCAACATATTGCGCAAAAGGCCACGGTGAAGTTGGATTTTAATAAATAGACGATATTCTACAAGACATTAAAATCCTATGTGAATTTTTTGCGTGTGCAATGCCGAATTGACAACTATTTCCCCATGCTTTTTAGTGGTTAAAGTTCAGTTCTAGTTTCCTTACATTCAATGGATTTCTCCAACTTTTTGGAGGAATCGTGTTCCCAAGATTGTTTTATTGGTGCAAGGACGTGTACCGAAAGGAGACTCAAGCGTGCTGGCAAAGTTTCCTAAGAAAAGCCAAGCCCGCACATAGTTTTGGGAGGATTTATCCATCATTTAGAGTGTGCATGATAACGCTTCTTGGCAGGAGGGCAGTTTTTTTTTTTTTTTAAATAGTTCTTTTTTATTTTTACTCCAAGGAACAATTTCTGAGTAAAACGAGTTATTTGGTAACTAAACAAAATTTGGAAATGCATTTGATATGAAACAGTTTTTTTTTTTTTATTCTTACTCATGGATCACCGACCGTTGACCACCGACGATCGGCGGATGGCGGTGGCAGGAGCCGACGAACAGCGGCAACGGCAGATGGCGGCAGCCGGCGGCCAACAATAGCTTTGGGCAATTGGAGGTGGCTACGACAATAGAGAGGAACAAAAGAAAAATAAAAAAGAATATTAGCTTATTTCTAGAAACTATTCCTGGAAACAACAAGCTACTTTTTTTTTTCTTTTTTTTGATATCCAGGGAATCTCGTATAGCTAGCAACTGACGGGTAAATCATGAGGCAACGCTAGCGGAGGATCTACCACCCCAACGTTGTGCTTAAGATTTCGTGCGTCCTGCGAGATTCGAACTCCTCCGTTCTGGGTAGATTTCATGGGAGTTCTTATCCAGTTAGGCCACCGCTATTTTTTTTATTTTTTGTTTCTATTCCAAAACTGTTCGAGAATAAAAAAAAAAATAGAGAAAATTGTTCCAAGGAACAAAAATTTTACTAAATAGATTTATATTCTTTTTTTGTTCCAATGAACAAAAAAACAAAAATTGAGAAAAACATATTTCAGTTATTATCAAACAACCTTTTGTTCCTATTTTCAACTGTTACACAATTCAATATATAGTGCTTGAGCTTTTGCTTTTACCAAACAAATCATAAGTCCATTAGATCAAGTCAATCATATTTCGAGAATTTGTGAGATCCATGCTGGGTCTCTTTAAAAAAGAATTGAGTACATTTACTTTTCTTTTCTTTTTTTAATGAAAAATGGTCGAACTTGAATACAAAAGTTTAACATCGTAAATCTACTACCCCTTTTTTACAACCCAATAAACACATGAAGAAACTCTCTAGGTGGCAATGAAAATAATATAATTTCCAAACGTTTAAGAATTTCAAGATTAGGAAGCCAATCAGCAGGACATTGCAAGGCCGTTGCAATTGCTTTTATCCAATATCCACCACACCCTTTCACGCGTCTGTCCATACAAAACCTTCTTCTCGTGAACAACAGCGACGTTGGGAAATGTGTCGGAAGAGAATATTTCTTTGCTCCGAGTCGGAAGAATCCATGGAAAGATGGCGAAGCAAATGTCACGGGACGTGCACGCTGGGATTCTGAATTTCTGAGATGTGCTTTGCTTATCCCACAAGATAATCCAAGGTCACATGAAAGTTAAAGCTGCTGCTTTCAGTCGCCCCCTTTTGTCCGGACTCCGGCGGTGAGTGCCACATGCTTGGACTATTTTGCAGTTGCCCTCATTCCTCCTCCTTTTTTATTATTTTTTTATTTTTTTATTTTAAGGATTAATATCCTGAAAAACTTCAAATTAGTGCACTTGTGATAAATTTATCCCAAATTATTTTTTTAATCATGAAAAACCCTAAACCAATACACCTGTGATAAATTTATCCCGACCGACCATAAAAAAAACCATAAATTGGTACATTTTTATGATAAATTTACCCCAAAACTAATTTATTTGACTGCAAAAAACCTCAAATTGATAAATTTATGAAAAATATACTATTTGCTAAATTGGATTAATACCACAAAAAAATCATAAAAATTGTAAACTCTAACAAATGGATCGTAAAATCCCAAATTGGTATACTAGTCAATTGTCACGTGTCATTTAACTTAATAATTTGACGATAAAATTTAACGAAAAATAATAAATTTATCACAATTTATCATAATTAAATTTGTCAAAAGTATACCAGTTTGGGGTTTTTGATGGTCAAAAAAATAATTTGGGGTAAATTTGTTATAAGTGTACTAGTTTAGGGCTTTTTAGGGTATTAACCATTTTTTTAATAAATAAGCTGAGCTTTTTATTTCTATATCTATGTTTGTTGGGTCAAGAAATTGAGTTTTGTGCATTTTATTTCACACAATATAAATTATTCAAAAAATATTTCCATTTTTATCAATAATAATCCATGCCTAAATATTTTCTTTGATAATGAAAATATTTTCCATTTATTTATTTTTGCGAGTAATACATCCAAGAGTTTTTTGAAAAACATTTATGAATATATTGATTTTCTGCAAAACAAATGAGTCATGATACCTTAGTCTCTAACTTCACTAGAGTTGTGGCAACATCAACCCCATATGAAACTTTGAATATTACACAAATTCAGGTCCTGACAAGTGAAACAAAATTGGCTAATCAAAATAGCAATAATCCTGGAACCCTATTCTTTTCTTTCATGTGACAATGTAAACAAATGGATGCACGACACACATCAAATTCAAAAAATAGCAATCTATATATAGTAAAAGGATTTGCTCAGGAAAATTCATTCATTCATTAGAGAGTTATAGTTAATTTGTACCTTTGTACCTGCGTTCCTACTAGCTCATGCCTTGCCTTAATATCTTTTAAATTCAACCACCTATATGAACGGCCATTTAGTAATCCTCTAGATAGTGCTGTGTAAACTTTTGTCATAGTACTTGAGAGTCTGATGAGATATCCTTGTATCCAGAGATGCCTTCTGTTCCAATTGATTCATGAAAAATAAATAATTTAAAAATAATTTTTTGTAGTACTTGAAATGACTAGCTAATAAAAAATATATTTATTACATTTTTATAGATGATGAAAATATTTTTCGTTCATTCAAAACGTAAGTAATACAAATAATCATTTTTAAGAAAATATTTTTCAAATCATTCATTTTCTACAAAATAAAGAAAGCTTAATTACTTACAGTTTGGTTCGGAATCCTAGTTATCACACTCTATAAACAGTCGTCCATGAAACTTTATTATTTGTTGAAGAATAAGAGTGGGAACTTTAATTTAAGCCAGAGCTGAGGACGAGAGGGAAGTGGAATTAAGCTTGAGTCGTCAATGACATTGGACTTGAAATATCTTTACATTCTTCTCAAGTCTAAATACATTGCGGGTCAATGAGTTTGGAGATTGATTACATTCCCGCTAGTAAAATTCGCCTCCAGAATCCTAATTGCTTGTCTTTGATCCCAATTATCTATCTTTCCCGTCAAAATTGTCATTTAGATCTTTACATTCTTTCGAATATACATGTGGGAAATTGAAAAACATACTATGATGACCGACTTATTTCTCCACATTTTAGTGCTACCTGTTGTTGTAGATGCATGAGGTATCTTCCTACTTCTATAATAGCATGATTCTCTATAAGACAAGCGTCTCTCTCGGGTCCTCCTCATCTAGGTGTATACAATTTGAGCAATATTTAGCTCTTATTTCTGTTCACACATAAATTTTGATGACCCATTAGTTATTTATTACATAAGAAAAATAGTGATCAACCCTAACTCCTGAAGAAAAATACAATTAGCATAGTTTATATTTGCATTGTATTTAAGTCATGCATCAAATGCAAGTCACATGATCTCAACACAATTAGATCATCGGAGAAAAGTGTCAGAAAAGTTCTAAAACTATTGCACTAGTGTTAATTTAGTCATAAATTTTTTATTGGTGCCATTTTACTAATTTAGTTCTAAATCTTTTGATCTAGTACTAATTAAGTCATTCTAACTAATTTTTGTTGGATATTACTGATGTGGATGCCGATTATAGCTAACTTGACATGGCCAGCATTGACTAGACAATTTTTAATTATATATATATTTTTCCTTTCTCCTCCTCTTTCCTCCAACCATTTGTCGAAGGCGATCGGCCAAAAGGTCAAGGCCAATGAGGTCACGCCTACGAGGGCTTGAGCCCTACCAAAGGTTGACTAGGTCAAACTTGTTGAGGAGAAGGAAAAAAAAAAAGAAGAAGACAAATTAAAGAAATACAATATTATTTAAAATTGTTTATGTCAATGTTAAATATGCCACATTAGTGGAGCGATGTCCACGTTAACAATATTAGGCCAAAATTAGTTGAAAAGACTGAATTGTCACTAAATTAAAAGATTTAAGATTGAATTGGCATTAGACAAAATGTTTAGGACCAAATTAACATTAGCCTCCTTCCTTTGTAGCAAAAAAAATTCCAGCACGTGGTTTTTTTTTTTTTTTGGTAAATTGTAAGAATTCAGCACGTAGTTTTATGAAATTGACAAGTACACATTTGTCAACCGTTAAATCATGCACAAAATTTAAGGAGCGCATGGTCCCTCACCACGGTATCGCCACCTACCCTTACGGCCGTTGTTGTCAAACTTTCCTTCAGATCATCATCGGATCAAAGTCCAATTTTGGCAATCTCTTTAACAAAGTCCAATTTGAATATTTATTTAACTAATTTGGATTATTTGATTCTAACTAGATTTGATGTGAGATTATAGGACTCACCCAAATAGGAAATTTCATATTATTTTTGAGTCATGCGTATTTGTGATAATTGGAATTTCAATCTTTGAGACCTAAGATTGGATCTCCGATAAGCTTGATTTCCAATTTTGGATGTGGTGAATAATTAATTACGTGGGTTTATATAATGCATGTTATTAATTTAGTAAAATTTTCTATTATATAATTGCATGATTAATTACCTTCCAAATATGGTTTATTATAAATTATTTCCTATTTTAAATTAGCCAATCACATATTTGAGGTAATTTCCTATTTTAACTATAAGAGAAATAAAAAATAACATGCATATATCATATATTATTAGTTGCATTACCATATCATCTCTACCACGTTGTCAAATCGCTATGTCATCATTTTTATGTCGTAATATCCATGTCATTTAGTGATTACACACTTAGGCTCATATAAATTAGATTGTATGGCAAATTAGACTAATTCTTTTGTCCGTTGTTAGATTTCGGTTGCAGGGGCGGCATGTCAGTTTATGTCACATGTCATTAGTTAAATAAGGATCATACAGACGTAAGCTAGATTAAAATCATAGCTCATGCATTGCGTATAGTTTAATTTTATAAAAAGAAGAAACACACAAAAATAATCAAATGTCTATGCTTCTAGAAATCATGTTTAGGTGACGCATACATTTGTTTTTTAATTAACAATCTTGCAGAATGCTTGGGGCATTATCATAACAAAGTCATGTTTTGCTTAATGCATTGAGGTTATTGTCCCATGTCTAGCAATTTATCTATAAGTTTTGATTATTTAGTATTAAATTATTGCTTACGTACCTACATGATCACCATTGCCTATTAGTGGCTTTAGGCTTAAAATTGACCGACAATGCTTCCATAATATTTTTAAAAATAGAGAAAAAAGATTAGCGACAACTCCCCTATGATTACTATGGGTTAAGTCTTTGCTTTAGTAATTTATTAACTTTTCTTAGGGGTTAACCTCTTAAAAGGTGGCGAATATTTCGCTGAAGATCTAGACTTCCTCTTTCAATGTGCTAAGTCTTAGTCTTATTAATTCTCTCTTGCTACATACCAATTGAGATAAAACTCTCCTGCAAAGTGCAAAGCTAGTCTATATTTGCACGCTCCTGCCGACTAGGGTCCCCTCGCTCCCTTGCCAATCTCAGTTTCTCTTTTGCTTGAGCAATTGCAAGTTTTATAATGGCGTATACTTTGTCTTTAGCTCTTTCATAGGATAAAAAAATCCTTTCTTTTTGCTCACAAAAAGGAAAGGGCATACTCTGCTTTTTGGTCGATTCGTGAAGATGACGGGCACTGCCTCCTCCTCCATTATTTAATTGCCATGGATAAACCAATTATTAGCGAAATCAAGGGGGGCAAAGAAGGGTTTTGTACTGTTGTAATTATGCCAAGCTGTAAAGTCGCTGTAATTTGTGGATTAGGTAAGGTAGCAACACAGAATTGAGTGCGGCTGGCTCCCAAAACAGAGTTCGATGAATTGCTAATTGGATGCGAATGATCCCTCTTGCACGCCAATCCCTACTTGCAATTTGATTTTCTCATTAGTCGTTTCGTTTATTTTGACTTTCCAAACCGATTAGGAGTTTAAGTAAGACGTGAGAGTTCGCCTTATTCCTCTTAATAATAAGAGATTCTCAAGTTTCGGAGACTTGGTAATGTTCCAATAGTGTGCAATTTTCCAAGTACGTCGTTGTTGAAAACCGTAGCGATCGTTCTCACTAAGCCTGCATGGAAAAAACCATGTCAAACGGGCCTTTGAAGCCACCTAACATCAACACTTATTAAAGAACTACCAATGGAAGCAGAAAGAGCTGTAGTGGACAATTAAGAGTAGGAAGAAAAGCGAGGCCGACCAACCACTATAAGAAAATGATGAACAACACCCCGCAAAACGAGCTGATAACATAAAGAAAATGTAGCATCTGA
The DNA here is from genome assembly GCA_017140185.1 of Eucalyptus polyanthemos subsp. polyanthemos. Classification (NCBI taxonomy): domain Eukaryota; kingdom Viridiplantae; phylum Streptophyta; class Magnoliopsida; order Myrtales; family Myrtaceae; genus Eucalyptus; species Eucalyptus polyanthemos. Next base: position 10,735,192 of record CM029465.1, on the reverse strand, counting down.
CAGTCTTAAGAACTATTCTCGACTATTTATTCGATTCACGGGGCTAAAGATTATCGAATTCGCCAAAGGCATCGGCATAAATCACCTGGAATCCTTCCCTTCGTACTCAATGCCAAGAAAGAACCTACGAAAAACCTACGAGGTTGGAGGTTTTGTCCCTCTTCAGCCCATGTGATACTCTTGCGGGGGAGGACGAATCTACCCTCGCTCAGGAGAAGCTTTACTCCTCGTCAACTTATATAGGAATCGCTTTCTCACTTGTTAGCGTTTTGCGCTGCTTTCTTTCTCTATCTGTAGTCTGTACTACGGCTGTGGAGGCCATTAATGTTTGTCGATTACAATTTCCATGGAAACAAAGCGCCACCATCATAAATTGCACATGTCCTCTCCCTCTCTTCCTTGTCCGGTTAAGGGAAATTGACGGGAAGTCCTTCTGTCGCGCGTGCACGCATCGGTTTCCGATGCTCTGTCGAGGTGAAATGCCAAGAACTAGGTCCACTCATTTTCTTGATTCCTGGTAACCCGCCTTTGGGCCCTCCCTCATCTCCTTATATCTTCTCCTTCTAGCGTGGTTGGGTTATTTTCTCGTGGCTGGCGTGAAGATGAACTGCTGGCGGCCGCTATGGAGGCCGCTCCGCCCCGGCGGCCGGTGGCGGGGAGCCGCGACGGTTCATCTGCTGCTTCTGTGGTGCTGCATTGTCCGTTCTGCGTCGACCCAGTTAGATTCTTCTCTCCCCTCTCCTCTCTCTCTCTCTCTCTCTCGAACTGTAATTATTTGATAAATGCGCGACAACCATGGGAGACAGCTCCCGCATCAGACACGGTCCAGAGAGAGAAAGAGGGAGAGGTACTGCTGTCTTAGGTCGTTCTGTGGCTGTGAGGCCACAGCAGCAAAATCATGTAATACTTTTCTTTTCATCCGCGCATGCCCGTGAAGTTCGTACAGTGCAATAAAGTAATTGCAGAGAATCCGAGCAATGCTTCCCAGTGAGATTTCGCCCGTTCACTTCACTTCATTTCACATGAACCCATTGCTTTTGTCTTTTTTCCTGTTTTCCATTTCGACACAGTGTTTCGTACCATCTGAAGTGTTTCACGAGAGATTCTTGTCTGAGCACAACACAACCACATTCGGTGCTCTTTTCCATTAAATATTATTCTAATCAATCAAGATAAATACTTTTCACAGGCCCCTGTCTGCAAAAACATAATTAGAAAAAGTGAAAAAAGTAGCAATATAGCTTGGAAAGAGCCCATTGGGCAAGTCAAAAAAGCAGATCATGTGCTCATGTGGTCCCTTTCTTTCAACGATACAAATAATTACTACATGACTTTTTTGTTTTTTCATTTTTTGGGGTAATGGTATTGACTAAATGTTTGCCTTCTCTTTCGGTCTATTGTTGAAGCAATTTTCCAGGGGGCAGAAATCCCAAGTCTTCTCTTGGGGTCCAGCTCAGTTTGCACAACCCGGGGCAGGTAACTAGGCTTCACCTGCTGCTCTCAATTCGACAATTATTTAGGCTCAGGAATTGTTTAATTACCCATTAGTTAAAGCATAATCAAGATTACTCTTTAGGTTTTACCAGGCAAATTTGGTACATGATAACACAGTCGTGTAATTTAGCTAGCTAAAATTTCAGGTTCTAAGTTTTCTTCTTGATTATATTTCAGGTTGTGATAGACAATGGGCTTGTCCGAGTAACCCTATCGATTCCAGATGGAGATGTCATAGGCATTCGGTACAATGGCATCGGCAACTTGCTCGAAGGCCTCAATGAAGAAAACAACAGAGGGTATGTATTGTATTAATGCCCGATCTAGCTCTTAATTTGCCAGTTTCGTCGCGTTTTTGGGTGCTCTGCGATTTCAAAGAAAACGGGATCTTGTTTGGCAATTTTAGGTACTGGGATGTTGTTTGGAACTGGCCCGGAGAACCGATCAAATACGACAGGTGAATGTTGATTCTCCAAGCAAGTGAAGATCCAGTTCTTTAATCGAGTTCTTTTTGCCGATTCTCACAGTATGCGACTGATTAATGGCAGGATACAAGGAACAATATACAGGATCGTGACACGAAATGAAGACCAAATAGAGATGTCGTTTGTCAGAAAATGGAGCCCCACGGCCAACCACACCGTCGTCCCGCTGCACATCGACAAGAGGTGCGATCGGAGCTTCCGACCAAAGCATAAAGATTATGGCGTTTGAAGATTAAACTCTACTTAGGCAATGATAGGTAACGATGGCTGGAACTCCGCAGGTACATAGTGCGGCGTGGAACCCCGGGATTTTATGCTTACGGCATTTTCGAGCGACCGAGAGGATTGCCGGACATCGAAATGGATCAAGTCAGGATCGTTTACAGGCTCCAGAACAAAAAGTAATGGAGTATTAGTTCGTAATTGTTCTCGTCATTTCCCTTTTCTGGAATTGCACTTCAATGTGATTTAGTTTCTAAGTGTTGTTACATGCTAATTACTTGGGACTTTGACTTTATTGTTCAGGTTTCATTTCATGGCTTTGTCGAATGATAGGCAGAGAGTCATGCCGATGCCGCAGGACCGGATCACAGGCCAGCCACTGGCCTACCCAGAAGCGGTTCTCTTAACCGATCCAATCAACCCGGAACTCAGAGGAGAGGTAACCTTAAAAGTTTCGAATGCCATCCAGAACAAATCTCTTTACGCTCTAAACTAAATTTATCCTAATCTCTTATTTCCCGGGTTTATATGGTCTTCATATGCATGTTATCTCTTTCTACTTACTGGGGTAAAATTTTTTGTTTGGACATTTTATTGCTCTAAAATGGAGTGAATTGAAAAAGAAATAAAGTGAATTACTAAGGTAAAATATTTTACTGTCCGTGATGTCATTTTACGATTGAGATCCATCAATTACTTGATTCTTTCTATCAAATAGTGCCATCCGACAATTGATGGTCAATATCGTGCCGCACGATATTAAACCGTAAGAATGTCAAAAAATTATTGAAATTACCCTGGCAATTTATCTGCACGTCACGTGACAAGTGGGTTCCGGCGACCGGCGTTGCAGGTGGACGACAAGTACCAGTACTCATGCGAGAACCAGAACAACAGGGTGCACGGCTGGATCTGCGGCGACCCGCCGGTGGGCTTCTGGTTGATCACGCCCAGCAACGAGTTCCGCACTGCCGGGCCCGTCAAGCAGGACCTCACTTCCCACGTCGGCCCAATCACCCTCTCCGTGAGACTTCTCTACAATTTTTCTTGTTTTTTTCTGAATTTGCTTGATCTTGACACAATGGCAATGGTGAGTTCTGTCAAAGAATCATTGAACTATCAATGGAGAAATGAGCAGACATTGTGATACGCTTAGGACCCCAGATTTTCTTGGTTTGCTCTTGTTATTGTACAAAAAGTTGTGCTCAAGTACTCAGAGGAAACAGTGCAGATGTTCGTGAGCACCCACTATGCTGGGAAAGAAGTGGGCATGAAGTTCACGGGTGGACGGCCCTGGAAGAAGGTCTTTGGCCCTGTTCTGATCTATCTCAACTCAGTCCCCCCGGAGGAAGACACGAGCACTCTCTGGCAAAATGCCAAACAGAAGGTTTTCTGCATATACCGTTTCCTCTCCTCTGCTCAATTTCGATTAGTCGGTCTTCTATCTAGGCTATGACCAACAATTGGTAATTCTTTCGTCATTGTTGGGTTTGATGATTGTTAGATGTATATGGAATCAAAGAACTGGCCTTACGGTTTCGCCGAGTCGGAGCACTTCCCTTCTTCGAAGGAGCGAGGAATGGTCGTTGGCCAGTTACTTGTTCGCGACAGGTACCTAAGTAACTACATAACCGAAGGCTCTTTTTCTCATGATGAAATCTGGACTAGTCTCATGTCTTCGTTTGCTTTTTTTGCGATAAAGTGTGATCAAAGTTCACATCGGTAGACCTGGTACGTGTGAAGTTATCGTGTAAGATGGACCGCCATATGATGATAAAACATGTTCACGTGATCACGTCATTTTAATTTTGCTGTGCTCCTTCGTTTTCTTTCCTTTTTTTCCAGATATGTAAGTAAGAGATACATGTGGGGGGAATTTGCCTATGTCGGCCTAGCACCTCCGGGACAGGCCGGGTCGTGGCAAAGAGAGAACAAGGTTGATAAAGCCGCTGGCTTTTATTTTCATAAGCTGAAATTATCGTGCGATGAGCATACTTATCAATAGTTTCAATTCGGCCTAGGAGAAAAATGATTGAATTTGATTTTTCTTTTGTAAATGTCGTTTGATTTCCAGGGTTATCAGTTTTGGCATCGAGCAGACAGGAAGGGAAATTTCATAATCAACAACATTCGAGCCGGCGAATATAATTTATATGGATGGGTTCCTGGTACTATCGGAGATTACAAGTATAAAGGCATTGTCACTATCACACCAGGTATGAAGTTCTGCTTCTGTTTATTGAAACCAAACTCTGCAACTTTTGTCTGAAATTGCAATTCCATGTACAGGGACATCACTTTAGCATACATTGTCAATAGGGAAATGGACTGAATACAGTTTCAAAATGCAGGTTCTGTGATCAACTTGGGGATGCTCGTCTACGAGCCGCCGAGACATGGCCCTACTCTATGGGAGATTGGCGTCCCCGACCGTACGGCTTCTGAGTTCTTTGTGCCCGAACCTTACCCAACCCTCATGAATAATTTGTATGCTAACAACAGACACTACAGGTTTGCCTCAATAAAGCACAAACTTCATGTTTCTTAGCCAATAGCCACTCATATACCGGTTAGTATCTCGAGTTGATCTTGTTAAGTTGAGCAGATTTAGGCAATATGGCTTATGGGAGCGATATGCAGACTTATACCCCAGAAGCGATCTTGTCTTCCATGTGGGCGTCGATGATTATAGTAAAGATTGGTTCTTTGCACAGGTCACTAGGTATGTGTCGTCTCCTCTCTGTCCGCTACACAACTTGCTCGATTTCTTCTTTGTTGATTAAGCTTCTCTCTAAGTGCAGGAATTTATATAATTACACATTCGCAGCAACGACATGGCAGATTGTGTTTGAACTCGAGACAGTGAAAGAGACAGCCGGTTACGTTCTGCAACTGGCCTTGGCATCTGTTACTGAATCTGACTTGCAGGTACAGGCACATCATGTAGAACATTATATTGAACATTCATATGAGCTAGATCGAGGCTGTTCAACTACATCATGGATGAATATAGTTCAAACCAGCAACCATATTCCCTGTTTCGGGATTTGTCAAATGCAGATTATAAGAGTTACTGATGATCCTTAGGTACGGTTCAATGACCCGACCATGGAGCCCCCGCTCTTCGCCACAGGGAGAATCGGACAGGACAATGCAATAGCAAGACATGGTATTCATGGTTTATACTGGTTTTACAGCATTCCGGTGCCAGGCTCGCAACTTCGCAGGGGAAGCAACACAATCTTTTTGACTCAGGCCTGGGCCATAAACCCTTATCAGGGAGTCATGTACGATTACATTCGATTCGAAGGGCCTCCAGAGTTGTGAATAGATATAGTCTTACAAGTTACAAAGTACTAGCAGATAGGGAAGCGTCAATATTGGTTTCTCACATATTGGGTTATAAACATTGAGCATTTATTAGCTTAAGAGCTGTGGAATTTGAATATTTGATCATAATAAATCTATTTTAGAATAGCTCTCGGCTTCCCCCACAATGATCAAATTCATTGTCCTCATGGATCTTGGATTTCAGAATTGAGATCCAGATAAATTGACACAGAATTACTCATCACCGTGAAATAGATTTTGTGAAGTTGACTCGACCTCAACTTGTTTCCAGAAATCTTAATTTTGCAAGGTACTAAATAGACAGGATAGGCTAGAATTATGTGTAAATGCTGAGGGAGATATGGCATCCAGAATTGGAAAGCGTAATTCTTTCTGGGAGGAATGCTGAGAAGGAGAATGAGTGAAGGAAGAAAGAAAAAGAGAGACCCAGAAGCCCTGTTCTCGAATAGAACACCCGACCCCTTAAAAAAATGTCAGTTTTTCAAAGGTTTCGTTCTCATTTCAAGAAAAATTGGGGATCAGAATCACATGATAATGTCGGAATTAGTTCTGCATTCGCATTTAGAAATTAAGAACATTTTGGTTTGAGGATTTCATGCTCTTAATGGATTTGAGAGAGATCCCGAACTTTGTTTGTTATGACCCGACCTATTCTCTGTTTTAGTCAACTTATTTTGGTTGTGTAAAAAGACAACGAAATGAAGTCTATAAAGCTAATGTGGTTCGACTAAATGCTGTTCACGGAAAACTCCTGAAGATTCCTAGGCTAGAAAGATATGTCCCCAATGTGAGTCTCAATCTATACTTGGAATTGTACAGAAACGACAATGGCGCGCTCGTCGATCATCGATTTGATCCAAAATTTGGAGGACAGTGCATTGACACCTCGGTCTTAAATGTGTGAAAAGGAAAGGAAGAAAAGCCGTCGGGAAGTGTAGTTTTAAAGGCTAGCACCGAACCAGACAAGAGTGCTCGTTCAGAGTAGGGCCGTCAAGCGCACATGGCTTCGCAAAAACGACTGAGCACCTGCTCATCTGAAGCTGGAACGCACAATTTGAGGCCGACTTTGGGTCCAAAGTCGCTGATGTTTACGTCACAGCTGGAACAACCACTTCTTTTTTTAACAGTTTTTTTTAAAATGAATTTTAGTTTTTAACTATATAGTTTTTAAAAATTGAATAAAAAAATTATTTTAAAAAGACAAGTGGAAAATAAAAAATCATTTAAAATGTTATGTCAGCACCACGTGAGCATTTTCCATTAGTAAGATTGACGGTATTAACTTTATATTTATTGAACATTTTAATAAGTTTTAACTTGATCAGATTTTTTACAAATTTTAGGATTAAATTATATTTTCCTAACAAGTTTTCTATTATACTTATCTCTTTTAATTATATTATATTATTATTTTTTTTTGGTAAAGAAAGATTATTATTATTATTATTATTATTATTATTATTATTATTATTGTGGATGTGTAAAATGAAAAAAACAAAAAAGAAGAAAATTGGTAGGTTTGCGAGTAGATCCTTTAATTGACCTTGAAACCTAGATAGGTTTTGAAAATTGATGGACCAATTATTTCAACGAGTAGGATCTGCAATCTGGATTGGTCTCGAAACTGCACACCTCCAACCTCTCCCTCAAATCCTTTTATAACAGCCCGCAAATCCCACGGCCTGGGTAAGAGCCCACAACCAAGTTAGCGACTGACACGCTATCAGTCTCCAAACTCACGCAGCAATGGCTGAGGCGCCCACTCCGGTTTCGCCAACATTATTTCATTGCGGGAGTTTAAACGATTTCGATTTCTCATTACACTTTTTTATATTTGCAGTATTCAGATTTAGCATTTTCTTATTCAAATCATTTCATAAAAAAGAATACAACATAAAAACCATTTAAATGCATTTAGTTTCTTCTCACATCTCATGGGAAAAAACAACAAAAAATACTTTTTTTGTTCGTGTAAAAAAAAAAAATTACTTGAATGCGTGGAAGATGAGGCCATTGTTGAATCTGGGAGAAAATCGATTTATCTCTCTTAATCCCTTTTCTTAACATCGTGATTCCGACGAAATTTTAATGTGTTGATCCAAATGAAGAGAGAGGATGGGTTCTCCATAAGTTTCATCGGTTATTTCGGTACGTCCATTATTTAATCATAATCTTAAGGGCAGTGGTCGAGATTATGTATCCATTTATTTTCGCATAAACATATCTGTTATTTATGTGATAATCAGGCTACTTAACGAACTCATCTTTTCAATCTTGTATTTTTTTTTTCCAACAAAACAAACTTAGGTAGGCATTCCACGTGAAACTCTCTCGATCAAAGTTTTATTTGAACCCCAAAGTTTTTACACGACATCATCATAGGCAATCTACTCAAGATCCTTCGGGAACCTCATGCTTCTTTTAAGGTGTTGCCAATATCTATCACAAACCGATACTTGACATCACCCTTGGCAAGGCGGTCCATTGCCGTGTTCAAATAGTTGATCGGAATGACCTCGATATCAGCAGTTATGTTGTGCTTTGCAGCAAAATCAATCATCTCCTGAGTTTCCTTCAATCCACCAATGCAACTCCCAGCCACAATCTTCCTCACTAAAACCACAAACAATCGAGTAAATTAATTTATCAATTTTCCTTTAGCTAAACAAGATATTGAGCACTTCTATGACATTAAATCGGCTTGTTAGTTCATTCAACTTTTTTTTCTTTTGCGGCTAAGGAGCACGACAGAGATTCTTACTGGTGAGCAAGGACAAGACAGGTAACTCAAGAGGCCGATTAGGAGCACCGACGATGACAAGTTTACCATTACTTTTAAGCAAATCAATTAAGGGCGATATCAAGTGCACAGCCGAAACCGTGTCGATTATACCATCCATCGTTCCCTTAGCAGCCTGTTAACAAAAAGAAGTTCCGACACAAACTCAAATCACATAATTTTCACGAAATTAGAATACGCTCACTAAAACTGAGTTCCTCATCTTCACCAAAAAAAGAAAAGAAAAACAAGAAATAGCAATGCTTCGATCCAGAAATCCACCTCGACTTGATTGATGTCGCTGCTAACAAGGAATGCATCGGCACCAAGACGCTGGAGCGCTTCCTCCCTCTTGCCGGGGGAGGAGCTGATCACGGTCACCTTGACCCCCATCGCCTTCGCGAATTTCACGGCTACATGGCCCAATCCACCGAGACCCACCACGCCCAAGTGGTCCCCTGGGCGGTCGAGCCCGAAGAACCTCATTGGGCTGTAAACAGTGATGCCGGCACAAAGCAGAGGAGCGCCGGCGTCGAGGGGCATGTTCTGCGGGAATTTGATGGCGAAGTGCTCATCCACCACCATCATGTTGGAGTATCCTCCGTAGGTCATCGTCCCATCATGGTACGTGGCACCATAAGTCTGAATCATTTTGGGGCAGTAATTCTCGAGATGGTCGTGGCAACTATCGCAGGAGCCGCACGATCCGACCAAGCAACCCACTCCCACTTTGTCTCCCACCTTCAACTTCTCCACCTTGCTTCCGACCTCCACGACTTCGCCGGCGATCTCGTGGCTGCATATCAAATAGGTCAAGATACACATGAAGCTTAGACAAATTAACAGCTAAAAGTTTTAGATATGTTCGATATTTGTAAGAGTTTGTGATCGATGTGCAGTTGGGATTCTACATGTTATGTCTGGTTAAAGCTCGTTGTGCGTCTAAAGGCATCGCCTTGATTGAATTTAACAGTTGAAGATGAACTTCGGAAGTTGGACAAGTGAGTGAACTCACTGATGTAGAAAAACTCCATCTTAACAACAGAAACTGGTTCTTCTATTGGGGCCGCTTTGCTTATTCTAATTGTAATTTGAAATAATTCCATCGATCAAACAAACATCTAAAAGGTTAATACTACAGGTGATTATGGTTTCAGGGTAAAACCTAGAACTTAAGAATCATACCAATTCCAAGGCATGCATGACGGGTTCTATGTTCTAAAAAATTGGAAACCTGTTTCAACAAGTAAGTTTCAAATTCTGGATAGGTGGTGCCTGAAACTTAAAACCCGAAACAAATTTTTGTATTTTTCTTAGTCTATATCTTCTCGCAATACTATAATATTCCATAATGTACAGTAATGGGTGTATAATCTAGAATAACTAGTTCAAGCTTCCATTTTATGATTGAGACTTCTAACTTATTAATGTTTAATATTTTTTGTGTGTCTAAATAAAAGTTGTGGCCAATGGATTATGGAAGCAAATGGTGCTCATTAAAGGTGATTCACTGCAATTGTTTAATTAATAATATAGGTAGAACATAGGTAGACCTTAGAACCAACTTTGGAATTTGTGATAGGATACGTTATGTGTTCCAAAGAATGTAAAGTATATTACAGGTTCCAAAAAAAATGAATAACCTATTCTAGCAGATAAATTCAAGGTTTTAGGTGGAACTTGTATGGAATTTAGAACCATTTACTCATAATTAATATTAGGGTTAATACCCTGAAAAACCCCAAACTGATACACCTGTGACAAATTTACCTCACACTATTTTTTTGGCCACCAAAAATTCCAAACTAGTATACCTTTGACAAATTTACCTCAAGTTGATACATTTGTGACAAATTTACTCCATGTTAGTTTTCGTTAAATTTTATTGTCAAATTATTAAGTTAAATGACATGTGACAGTTGATTGGTATATCGATTTGGGATTTTACGCATCGTTTGTCATAGTTTACAATTTTTTTGACTTTTTTGTGGTATTAATTTAATTTAGCGGAGGGTATATTTGTCAAAAATTTACCAATTTGGGGTTTTTTGTGGTTGAATAAATTAGTTTAGGGTAAATTTGTCATAAATGTACCAGTTTATGATTTTTTATGGTCATTGGGGTAAATTTGTCATATGTGTACTAGTTTTGGGTTTTTCATAGTCAAAAAAATAATTTGAGGTAAATTTGTTACAGGTGTATCAGTTTATGGTTTTTCAGGGTATTAACCCTTAATATTATGAAAAATATCAAATTGATACACCTATGATAAATTTACTCAAAATTAATTTTGTGACCACTAAAATTCTTAAATTGATACATTTGAGATAAATTTATCCTCAATTAGTTTTTGTTAACTTGGATTAATATTGCGAAAATCATAAATTAATACATTTGTGACAAATAGAGAGTTAAACCCCAAATTAGTACTTCTATCAACTGTCATGTGTTATGCAACTTAAAAATTTAACAAAAACTAATGAATGATAAATTTATCATAGGTGTATCAATTAAGCCCAAATCTAAATGAAAAGGGATGGTGGGTTTTCATTGGATAATTGGCCCCTAACAATTGTTATGTAAATACCGTTGAGTAGAATAATGTAACCGGATGACGCAATTGTCAGAGCTCGATTGGGCATTCGTGAAATTGGCCAGTTTTTTGACCACTAGGGGCCTGCATGTTTTCACTTCTCAAATGTGTTTATAAATAGATTTTTTGTTTTTTTGTTCTCGGAACTCAAAAAGAACAGAAACGAGAAACAAAAAAAAAGTTGTTTCTCGTTCTGGAAACAATTTTGAAGAAACAATTTTTTGTTTCTTGTTTCTTCTTCTCTTCTCTTCCTCTTTTCTTCTTCTTTCTCTTTGGCTGGTCGCCGGCCTCGGCCTCGGCCTCGACCATGGCTAGCCATCAAGGGTCGGCGACGCCGTCGAGGGTCGGCGACCTCGCCGGAGCGTCGCTAGCCCTTGGCAAGGCGAGGCGTCGCCGACGCGAGCGAGCCCGAGCCTTGCCGGTGAGCCGGGCCCGAGCCAAAGCGAGGCTCGCCCGCAAAGCGGCGGCGACGCCGAGCCTCGCCCAAACGACGGCGAGCCTCGGCCTCGCCGAGGCGCCGAGCCTCGCCGTGATCGGGTGAGCCTCGAAAGAAAAAAAAAAAAATAAATGAAAAAATGAAAAATAAAAAAAAAATATTAAAAAATTAAAAGAAACAAAAAAAAGAACAAAAATTTACTAAACATGTTTCTATTTATTTTTTATTCTCGGACAAATTTACCAAACGCATCTTTTTGTTCAAAAAGTGTTCCCTGGAACAGAAACACTTTTTTTTTTTTGTTTCTAGTTCCCTGGAACAAAAAAAGAATAAAAACGTTACCAAACAGCCCCTAGATCATTGTGATGGAGTCTTTTCTACATTACCATGAAAAGAAAAAGAGCAAAGGAAAAAGGTGACCCGGAAAGGGAAAAGGCGGTTACCCGGGAACAAGAGGATAGGTAGAAAATCCCCAGTCGTTCCTCATGATGTGGAGGTCGGTGTGGCAGATCCCGCAGAATAGCACTTTGAGCTTCACGTCTTTCTCTCCAGTCGCCCTAATTTCGGATCGAAACAACATATCAAAAGCAAATAAATGATCACCACCTTTTCTGTCCCCTCAAAGATAATCTATAAAGTAGAGTATGGAGATTCCACCGTCTGGGAATGGAAAGGGAAATAACCTGCGGGAGAACTTGAAGGGAGAGAGAAGGCCAGAGGCGTCTCTCGCAGCCCAGCCAAGAGCCTCCTCCGGATGTTCTTGCTCTGGCGACTTCATCATCTTTTCTCTGATGCAAAAGCGAGAGTTTCTTTTCTCTTCCCTGTTTTCCCGGGAAAAGGGTTTGAAGAAGGAAAATGCTGCGGTGGTGGCGAGGAGTCAGTTCGACTTTTTAGAGATTATATAGAAGAAAGTCAGGGGGACTGGGTAAACACTTAGCTCAGCATTCTCGATTAAGAAAAGATTATCAACGTAAGTGAGACAAATGTCCATATAAATCAAAGTCTTATCTTGTGAGAGAATCAGTCTTAAAATATACTTGTGAATATAAATTCATCGGATGTCACTGAAGAGACAGCACACTTGTTAAAAATACTTTCATGAATGATGTTAGAGATAGTGATCTTTCTATCAATTCCAATTGACTTTATTTGATATTATAATATTTTATTACTTTAGATAGTTTTCTAGAACCTCCTCTAAATAGGCTTTTGTATTAATAGTATTATATACATAGAAATACACACAAATTCTTTTTTCCACTTTATTACAACATGGTATTAGAGCTAAGTTTTGTTTGAAGAAGGGGCCACGGTGTTATAACAACATTGTCGTAACTACGTCAGTATCCATTAATCACCGAACTGTAGTGCTTGATTGCTGCCTAGATAGTTTTGTTGCTTATTTCAAAAATTAAACATCATTCTTTGACTTGCCTACCTTAAACGAGTCAGACTCTGAAAATTCATCACCAACAGGCTTGGGAAGTTGCTGCATGCATCACCACGCACCACCACGTGATAGGTCCACCAATTCTGTCACTCGTGAGTGAATTTTTTGAAGTCATTACTTGGAATTTTCTAAACAAATGACCTAAAATAGGTTGTCATACCCCAGAGTTTTGAGCGCATGCACATCTTTCGGTGATCGATAAATTTGTGACGTCATAGGATGCGTCGCCGACCCATTCATTTTATTGCATATATGGAAGTGAAACAAAACCCCTGACAGTAAATAGCATGGGATAGAAAAGCAGGATAACAAATTCACAACTAAAACACAACTTTATATACAAACTAGGTTTATATACAAGACTAGTTTGTCTACCAAAAAGATTAGCCCTAAAAAAGGAAATTGTCCTACAACCCCCTAGTCGGACACGATCACCAACCCTTCGAACTCCACAGGCTCTGGGGGCATCGGGTTCTCCACAGCACCATTAGGAGGTGTCACGACCCGAACTTCGAGCATGTGCCCATCCCACGGTGGTCGATAAAAATTGCGATGTCCGAGGATGCGTGTCAAACCCATTTATTTTTATGCACATGCAAAGCAAATTGCTAATCCCCGATCACAACAAATGTGGGATAGAAAAGTAGGACAACAAATTTTAAATCAATCAACACAACTTTTATAAACAATCCGGTTTACAAACAGATGCCAACTCTAGGGTCTAAGTACATGAGGTCTATCTCAAAAAAGAACTTTTGAGCCACCCATGCTCTTGACCATTCTACCTCAAGTTTCGAGTTCTTCACACTAGGGACCTAAAAGTTAAACCTACGACGGGGTGAGATAATATCTCAACAAGTTCACCCTCTAAACCCCAACTAGGAAGGAAATACACCTAGAGTTAGTCTATGTACACAATACAAAAGACTTACCTCTCCTCAGTTCTCTCTTGCATATTAGCATAATTCATATATCACATAAGTGCGGTAACAACACTTGAGTATTTGTAACATCTCATTCAACCTTGGTCAATCAATCAATCATTTGAATCAACACAATTGATCCATCATTCAATCAAGCAATTCACAAGAGTCTCGATTATAAGACCAAATCGCTTATGACACTTCTCAATCCGTGTCACACAAATTTCATCCCATAATCAGGCATGGGTAAATCATATCAGTGGTTCAATCCACACATGATATTCACTATTCTACTCCATTAGTCTCCACTCCTACAAATGTAAAGCTTGCCACTTCTAGTTCCTACTCATGGTGCAAGCCTTGTCATCGACCCAATCATCGTGCATCAAATTATTACCAGCTACAATCTAAACAACCTACAAGAACGAATAGTCAATCATGGTTCAAAGGTTTGCTTACATGCCACCCATCCACTATTGCTATTGCGATAGAGGATTCCTCTAATAGTTTGTTTGTCACAATATCATTAAATGATCTTCGATCCATAGTTCATTCCATAATTCAAGAAACTAATACTTCCAATTCCAGCCATTTTCAAAATCATACACTCAACAAACACTTATTATTCACATAGTTGATAACTCATCGCCTAAGTACTCCCAATTCATGGTTTTTTGATTCAATTTGGTGCCAAATTTTTTGCCGGATCACTTATTCCAGCCAAAATGATTATGTGATCACATGACCTCCATTTCCAAAAACGACGCCGTTTATTTTATTTGTTGATTGAAATTAGGGTTTTTTTTGTCAATTCAAAATCATACACTCAACAAACACTTATTATTCACATAGCTGATAACTCGTTCCCGCCTGATCTTCGGGCTACCATTGGCCGGATCACTCGTGCTGATAAAAGGTGGTGGTGAGGCTTAGTTATCTAGGGAATGTCATTTGGGGATTTAGGATTTTGAATTTGGGGAAAGACACAAAACGGCGTCGTGCCAAAATTGTCATTGCCCGATACATATATGGTTCCCAAACTCTCATTAAACTCAATATATATTGTTTAGCTATGTGAGCTTGGTTTTGATGTTCATTTCTCTTTGAATGGTTGTCATGTGTAAGATCCATGGATGAGATAGACAGTTGGGATACATCGTAAAGTGGGATGTTTGTTTGAGCTTGTTCTGTTAAAGCTTCCCAAATCCTTCACTGATTGTGGTGCCATGGTATCATATGAAATTTGGCATTCTTGTTTGGTCATTCTTATTTTTCTAGATTAAGTCCTTTGCTTTTAGGTGGTCATCTTGGTACCTTTGACAATAAAACTTTTGATTATCTACCTTGTAAGTTGGGAAAACATCATGCTTACCGTTCAATATTAGTGAATCTATCTCTTGTGCTCCTTTTGATCTAATTCAATTGGATATTTGGGGACCATCTCTACTCCCACTATGGGAGGATCTTGTTATTTTGTGATTTTTGTGGATGATTATTATTGTTATTCATAGCTTTATCTTATGAAAAATCAATATGAACTTACTCATATCTATGGTAATTTTTTTTCCTTGATTAAAACACAATTTTCTTGAGATATTAAAGTTCTTTTTGTACCGATAATGCTGTGGAATATAGGGATAGAGTATATTAGAATTTTTTCTCGGAATGGTATTGCCATTCATTGTTCTTGTCTTGGAACTTCCCAAAGAAATGGTCAAGTATAATGTAAATATAGGAATATCTTAAATATTATATGCCATCTTCTAATCTAAGCATCTTGTCTAGAATAGTTTTGAGGGGAGGCTGGTCATATTGCTGTATATACTATCAATCATATTCCATCACCTACTATAGGCAACATTTCTTTTTACGAGCGCTTGTATGATAGTGTTCCTAATTACAATATACTTTGAGTCTTTGGAGGTACATATTTTGTACATCTTCTCCCAAATGAAAACATGAAGTTAGAACCTCGTGCTTGTCCATGTTATATCATTGGATTTGGTGTTGAGTATAAAGGGTATATAAGTTGGGATCCTTTCTCCAATCGACTTCGTGTGTCTTGTCATGTTACCTTCTGGGAACATAAGATGGTCTCACCTCTATGTCCTTTTGCATCCTCTCCTATGTATTCCAACTGTTTGCTTTTTCACCAATCCTTCTGTCAATATATTTCCTGAAGATGACATCCTTGCATCTTCCTCTTTGGAATTGTCCTTTCCTTATCTTGATGTAGGTATTTCGATAGCTCTTGATATGTACGTGCCATCTGCAGATTCATCACCCTTGGATATTCTATCTTCTTTTGTTCATTGTTCCACCGGTGTAAGTCAACCTTTTGTTCAGCTTCGTGAATTTCACTATCATTCTACAATTGCCTCTTTTCAAGAGCCTCGTACATATAGAGAAGTTCATAGTAATCCTCTTTGGTAACAAGTAATGGCGGATGAGTTGCAAGCACTAGAAAAATCTCATCCTTGGGATTTTGTTGATTTGCCTCTTGAAAAGTCGGCTATAGGTTGTAAATGGGTGTAAAACATCAAAACCAAGTTAAATGGTTCAATGGAACACTACAAAGCTAAACTAGTAGCAAAAGGCTTTACTTAGGAATGTGGCATTGACTATGATGAGATGTTTGCTCTAGTTGCACATCTTACTTTTGTTTGTAGCCTCCTTACTATCATTGCTACTAAACAATGACCTTTGTTTCAAATGAAAAAAATGCATTCTTTAATGGGGATCTCATTGAAGAACTATATATGGAGCCACCTCTTAACATTCATACTCCTAGTAAAGTGCATCGACTACACCAAGCATTATGTGGATTGAAGAAGGCTCATCTATATGGTATTCCAAGTTTAGTTCTACCATGGAACACCTTGGATTTATGTCCCACCCCTATGGTAATGCTCTCTTTGTTCAACGGACATCTTGTGGGAGTATTATGCTATGGTTATATGTGGATGACATAGTTATTACTTGCGATAATCATAATGGAATTACAAAATTATAGTAGTATTTGAGTCAATAGTTTGAAATGAAACATCTCGGGCAGCTCAGTTATTTTCTAGATTGGAGGTTGCTTTAGATTCCTTTGGCTATTATCTTTCTCAAATGAAATATGCCACTGATCTTCTTTCTTGGACCAGGACTTACTAATAACAAGATTGCTATCACTCCCATAAAAAATAATGCCAAATTTGATGAAAAAGATAGACTCATTTTCCAAATGCTACACTATATCGACAGTTGGTTAGCAGCTTGGTATATGTCACTAATAATCATCTTGACATTGCTTATGTTGCTCATATTGTAAGTCAATTCATGACCATGTTGCGAACGACTCACTTTGCTGTTATTCTTTTAATTCTTTGCTATGTCAGGAGTACCTTATTTCATGGTCTTTACTATTTTGCTAATTCAACCTTAGAGTTGATGGCTTATTTTGATGCTGATTGGGCTATTGATCCCCTTGATTGTCTCTATACTATAGACTATTGCTTCTTCTTAGGAAAGTCCCTTTTTTATTGGCAGAGAAAGAAATAGACTAGTGTCGCTCGATTGAGTATAGAAGCGGAATATCATGCTCTTGTGCAACTTTGGAATTACTATGGTTGCAATGGTTATTAGAAGACACGGAATTCATCATCATGGTGGAATTATCATTCATTATGATAACTAGAGTGCTATCCAATTATCCCTTAATGATGTTTTGCATGAGCATATTAAGTACATTGAAATAGACTGTCATTTTATACATTCTCATGTGCTTTGTGGTGCTTTTGTCTTGTTACCACCTCATCATATGATCAGACGGCTAATGCTTTCACTAAGACACATCTACCTAGGCATTTTAAAGATCTTTTCTCCAAACTCTAGTTGACTTCTTCTAAGTCGTATTGAGTTTGAGGGGGGATGTTAGAGACAGTGATCCTCCTTGATTGATTCTAGTTGATTTTATTTGATTTTGTAATATTTTACTTTAGATAGTTATCTAGAACAATCTATAAATAAGCTATTGTATCATCAATATTATATACACAAATATACATAATTTCTCTTTTTTTCGCTTTATTGTAACAAATTATAGGATGAATTGAAATCATGAAAATTGATCGCATGCTTTATAGTTTCATCTGCAATTCCATTTAAGGGCGTAATTTATTTGGGCAGGAAAATAATTTCAAGTTCGAGCTTGACTCGGCTCCCAAACTCACCGCTCGAAACTTTGCTTGAGATTGAGCGAATACTAAAAGTTTGTTCAAGTTTGACTTCGATGAAAAATAAAGATACTTGAGCTGAACTTTACTCGATGGCTTGTGATGAGA
Organism: Eucalyptus polyanthemos subsp. polyanthemos; assembly: GCA_017140185.1. Taxonomy (NCBI): domain Eukaryota; kingdom Viridiplantae; phylum Streptophyta; class Magnoliopsida; order Myrtales; family Myrtaceae; genus Eucalyptus; species Eucalyptus polyanthemos. The sequence goes on along the minus strand of CM029465.1, from coordinate 10,717,131 downwards.
TCGTAAATATAATTCGGCCTCCAGCTCTCGAGCATAATAAAATTAAATATTTTCCATTCACACATTTCATATACTAGTTTCAGGGGCACCCTCTTGCTTTTTTATTTTATAATTTTTTTTATGAAAGCTCAGTTATTTTATTTTAAAAAAAGTCAATGCATTTTAAACATATATTTTTGACATGGCAATATTTTATTTTTTTGGTCGTAGGACATGACAATATTGACAACATACTTTTCCTAAGAAACTCCATTTATTTAAGGTATCCAGGTTGAGGTGTCGGTCGTCCGATGTTGACTGAGAGGAACAGCTTGAATTTCTACTGCCATACCATCCTCAAAATCGTTGTGCACCTGATTAATTAATTCAGAAAAGAACTCAGGATCATCTTCTTTAACACCGTCCACAGAAAAAGACCCTCCTGAAGTCAACTGTCCTCTCCAGGTCGATTCTGCGTTTTGCACCTGATTCATAAATTCAGATATGAACCTAGGATAATCTTCTTTAACACCGTCCATAAAACCAAACCCCCTAGATCGATTCTGCTCTCCATTCCCCACCTTCCACCTAAACAGAAGATTTAAAAGGTATCTCCGCCCACATTAGATATTCCCATTACTAGGATGCTCGATGCCCGTTTCGCTACGCGCCAAGAGTGGGTATTCTTTTTAAAATCTTGTTGCATAAAGTATTATTATTAGGACAGGAAGCTACAATCCAAGATGGCTTAGGAAGTATGGCTTTGTCAAATCCTCCTTCCTTTATTCAGCTTTACCAGTCGATTTTGAATGTTGACATGGCATAGGTGAGTTGTGCCTGTACTGCTGCTTAAATACTTTATTCCCGGTTCCTTACATTAATTTTTCCTTCTATCTTTCTGGTTTCATGCTAACTTCAGTTGATATCTAGGCGAACATTTGTTTCATTGAAACCCTCGATAGGAAGGATTGCCCGATACTTTCTAATCTATGCAATCTGTGGAACTCTCAAAGCATCAGATGTTTTTGCAGGTGTAGACATCTAAATATTTTTCTGAAGGTCAGAAAATGCTTTTGAAAATTTGGAAATTGTTTTCCTTCGAAAAATATTTATTTATTAAATGTTACATCCTCGTATTTTAAATTATTTAGGAGTTAGGCATCCAGCAGTGCTTCCAAAAATGGGGATTGCATTTCTAGAAATTTTCCACGCCAAAAAAGTTTTATGCACTTTTTAGTCTAGAGATTCATAGGTCATTTTTAAATGTGCATTTGGTTATAAGGTCAAGACGATGTATCCCATCTCTGACAAGATTTGCATTTAAATTTTGTGATTGTAGGATCCATGAAACCCTCCTATGATATTATTAACATAACAACAGAGTTGATTCGTGCAAACAAACTTCAAGAGATATTTCCATGATTAATGTTCTCGTCGTTGAACATTTTAATACTTCCCGCGATTTTCGTTGCCATGTTTTAAGCACACAAATGTATCGATCGTGGTGGAAAAATAGAGAAGAAGTACCAGAACAATCCATACACATGCCCACACATGGGTGACGGGCCCATGAGCTGTGCGTTCGGGCCAGCACGCTAGGGCCAGATAATTTACACGAATGGGCTATGTGCTTGGAGCAGCCTAAAGGCTTGCATCAGGCGTTAGCTCAATATCCAAGAAGATCATAGTGTCATGGACTAGAAGTTTCAAGATCCAAGCAATCGAAGAGACGGCCCCATATGATCGGCAAGACTCTAAGTGTCTTGGACTCTACGATTTTCATGAGAATTCTAAAACACTCCTAAGAATGATAGGTAAAATATATATTTGCATTCAAGATATTTCTTTTATTTCACTAGGTGGATGATAATTATATATTTAATAGGAATAATAATAGTTTGAGCAATAATAATTGAAAGGCCTTGTGTTTAAATAGGGGTGTTCTTTATCTCATTTGTAACACCAAACATTTGAGCAATGGAAGTAGATTTTCTCCCAAAACTTTTCTCTCTAAACACTTTCTCTCTCTACAATCCAGGATTTAGTGAGTAATCGATCCTTGGAAAAAAAGCTTAGCTTAGGTGAGCCAACAAACCAAAGGAAGCATAAGTTGCCACATCTCAATCTCAAGTATTGGTAGTGACAAGTGGTATCAGAGCTAGTAGAAGTGAGTTTGTTCAAAGAGATTGAGGAGCACAACGAGTAGTATAGAGAATGTCAAACCAAGAAATAGCCTATGTTGCTGTTGGTGGTAATGCTCCCCAAGAAAAGATCATCCCATAGGAGACTTGCGGTAGAGCCAATAAGAGGGCTGTTCCAATGGATGCCATGCCTGCTCTTGAGGAAAGGTTTGTTAGAATGAACGCTCCCTTATAGAGTTTGTGGACATAATCGATGAGATGAAAGTGTGAATTGACAAGGTCAAAGAGACACTTCACCTCAAAATTACAACCATTGTGGATAAATCCATGGCCCCTTGCACTTAAAGGACGAATTCCTTGAAGCAATAATTGAGGCTTTGAAGTTGGAAGTCCTAGGTTTGAAGTTAGAGGTACAAGAGCTCACAACTATGTTCAAGACTAGTATTATGAACGGTGCCGTACTGTTCAAGTGGGATGCAATGTGGATGTGTCAAAACCCAAGAAGTTAAATGACAATTGATCTACTAAAGAACTGGACCACTTCATTTGGAGCATGGAATTATACTTTGGTGCTGTTGACATTCAAGATGAGATGGCCAATGTAAGACCCATCGCTATGTTCATAATCGATTATGTCATGCTTTGTTGGCATGATAGGTTTGATGAGACCAAGTGAGATGCTGATCCCATCAACACGTGGGATTGTTTTGTCAAAGAATTTTGGGATAATTTCTTCCTTGAGTTCACCCAACAAGAGGCCATAGAAAACTCTAGCGCCTTGAACAAAAGGCATGATCTAGAGGTACATATAGGAATTCTTTGAATTCAAACTCCAAATTTCCAACTTAGGAGGGGAGGAACCTCTTGGGGCATTTATGGATGGTTTGAAGCCTTGGGCCCAACTCGAGCTTAAAAGATGAGGGAGAAGTACACCATAAGTGCTTTAACTTGTGTACACTCATTTTAGTTCCACAACTTTTCACCGGCTCACTTAAGTGCCAAAACCAAAGAAAAATGATCACTTTAGTACTTTTGGCAAAAAATTTCGGCTAGAGAAATTCTATGGCTTTGTTTGGTGATAACTTTTTAACAATGATTAGCATTGAAGTAATAATTTTTTTTTACAATGATTGACACTGAAGTGATCACTTCTTAACTTGCAATACGATGTTGTGTAGGAGTTTTTTTTTTTTTTTTTTTTTTTTTCAATTAAATTGCATTGAAGTGATCACTTTTTCATTAAAAATGATAGTGAAGTGATCACTTTTAACAACAATTAGCATTGAAGTGATCATTTTTTTTTATAATGACTGCCACTAAAGTGATCACTTTTTTTAACTTGCTACACGATGTCGTTTAGAAATTATATGCTCACTAGGCATGCCAACAAGCCATATAGGATTGAGAATTTAATAAAATATTGACATTTCAGATTTTCAATAACTTAGATCAGAGTTAGTACTTAAATGATCAATTATTATTATTAAATAGTTTCTGGAACAGAAATAGATTTTTCTATTTATATTTCTAAAAGAGTTTCTAAGCAAAAATAACCGTTTGATAACGACACAAAATTTCTACTCTAAAAATAGAAATTCGTTTGATAACGACACAAAATTTCTTCCTTTTGGATGGCAACGGCGACGGCCAGACGACGGCTTTAATATAAAACATAAAAATAAAAATGATTTAGTAACAAAAAAATAATGAATAAAATAAAATAAAATAAAATAAATCATAAAAAAATAATTTAAAAATATCATTTTATTTTAAAATTAAAATATAAAAATAATTTTATTTTATTTATTCTATTTTATTTTATTTTACGAATAAATTTATTTTAAAATGAATAAAAATAAAAAAATAAAAATAATTTTATTTGGCAAAACACTCAAGGCAAATAAAAATAATTTATTTTTATTTATCATAAATAAATTATTTAAATAAATATAATAAATTTATTTTATTTATTCTATTTTATTTTATTTTACGAATAAATTTATTTTAAAATGAATAAAAAAATTATTTGGCAAAACACTCAAGGCAAATAAAAATTTATTATTTTTATCATAAATAAATTATTTTAAATAAATTTATTTTATTTATTCTATTTTCTTTTATTTTACAAATAAATTTATTTTAAAATGAATAAAAATATTTATTTATTTATCATAAATAAATTTAATAAATTTATTTTTAGTAAACTAAAAATAAAATGATAAATAAAAATAATTTATTTATTTTAATAAATTTATTTTTACTTTTAAATGAATATATTTATTTTTATTTTGGGTAGAGAAGAGGCGAGGAGAAAAGAGTGAAATTAGGGTTGGGAGAAATCAGAAATTGATTTCGGATAAATCAAGTAGAAAATTTCTACTTCGATTTCTCCTCAATTTCTATTTCTCGAATAGAAATCTATTCTAAATAGAAAATTTGATAAGCGTTATCAAACAGTTTCCGTTAAATTGATGCGGAAGAAAAATCATTTCGAAATCGTAAATAATTTTTATCATGCACCCCTAAGTGATCAATTATTATTATTATTTTTTAGGTGGCACTTAAGTGAGTCGACGAAAAGTTGTGGCATTAAAGTGAGCACTATATACAAGTTAAGGCACTTTTTATATACTTCTCCCTAAAAGACGAGATATTCGAAGTATCTCAAAGGCACTCACCATAACTAACTCTCTTGCTGACTTCATCAAACTTGAATCTTCCGAGTCCATATGAAATGGGTGGAAAATGGATCACCACCATGACATAGACAAAGAAGGTAGAGTTACTCGTGATCCAAGAGATCAATGGGAAAGAGCAGGGGGAGAAGGCTCTTCCAAACTACCCAACAAAAAGTGAAACCAACCCCGAGGTGACTCCAACAGAGAAAGGGAGAAGAAGCCACAATATCCCTTTGCTTCTTTGCAATGGTCCCCACTGGTCCTGAGATTGTCCAAAGAGGAACAAACTCACAACATTGCCCACCATTAAGAAAGAGGAATGCAAAGCAGGAGAAAAAGAAGTGCAGCTTGGAATCATAAAGATTCTCAACTCTATAAAGACTTAAGCATTGCCCAAGAAGCCTCCAAGTGCAACTTTGCCATTTGTGGAAGTCAAAGGTTTGTCACACCAAATTCTATACCTTGGTTGACACAGGTCCATTAAACATGTTATTGTTAAGTGAAGTGGTGAATAATTTGAGACTTCGAGTGAAACCAACTGAACATTAGTTCAAGGCGGTTAGCTCGGATGATGTACTGACTGTTGGCATTGCTCGGAATGTGGAACCACAAATAGGTGATTTGAAAGGAATATTCTCTATCAAGGTAATTATGCTTGTCAAATTTGATTTGATTTTGGGTTTGGAATTCTTTAATGGTGCAAATGCCATGATCAATATGAGAACCAAGTCAATCGTCATCATTGACTTCAAATATCCATTGGCAGTACCAATGATTTTTGGTTTAACAAAGACTAGGGCATCTCCATGATAGAACTCATGGATGAAAGGAATTTGAGCAACTTGTAGCTGAGAGTATGAAGCCACAACCTTTGGAGGGGCGAAAGGGGGAAGGCGACCTACACCAACTCAAAGTGAGATGTTGATCCCTGTGCTTTTTCCAAAATTAGAGAACTTGTCGAGTGACATGGAAATGGCTAGACCAAAGAAGGAATTGCTTGTGGAATGAGTTGGGATTCAATAGTTGTGTAGCTGACAAGTCAAAAGTGGAAAGACCAAGTGGCGTTGGAAATGGAAGAATCACCAACGTATGTGTGTGGGTGGGTACACGGTTAATTCACACAAGAAAACTTGATACTCTTCATTTTCAAATCCCACTAATGGATATAATAGTAAAACAATTTTCGGTGTCAAAACCCAACACCTTGGATTTTCTGAATAAATATCGAAATTCACAAATTTTGGAATAATTGACCAAAATTCCAATTAGCACCCAATTTGCACAAAATAACACCCAATTGCATAAATTGAACATACCATTGTAATTAGTATGAAATTTTGGTCACCAACTATCCCGGTCTAATTTCTAAAGAATAATTAACAATTAAATAAATACCAGAATTAATTAAATAATGCAAATTAAATCAATAAATGCGTACTTAGGCTAGAAATTGCTAATCTAACCACCTATTGACCTAATTGAATTATCCTAATCATTCTAAGTACAATGCCACACAATAAACTAACTAATTACAAGTTCTAACCACCTAATTCACTAATATAACTATCCTAAATTAATTAAACAAGCTAATATCAACCCTAATATATTCTTAATATAGTCTAAACACCCCTTAAACGTCATTAGCCTACTAATTAGAATTTAGTGCATAAACTCACCGGTTTAGTGCAAAAACTCATTCATCGTGACAACAGTGCGACGGTGGTCAAAACTTGGGCTTACGGTGGCATTAGTGGAGATTTGATTGGGCCGAAAAAGCCCACAAAGTTTGCAAATGGGCTGCTCGATTCTGGACTTGGGGCTGGCTGAATGTGTGGAGAGCTAGCGAAGGTGGATTGGTGGGGTTGCTGCATGAGGATTGGTGGGGGTATTGTCGTCTCATCAAATCTTCACTTTCCCAAGTTGCTCTTTCTGTGCCGTAGTGTTGTCATACCACTTTAACCAACGGGATGGTCTCAGTGCGCAGAATCTGTTCTTTATGATACATAATTTGAACTGGTCCTTCCACGTACAACACTATGTCGTCCACATCTAACTTTTCAAAGTTCAGCACATGGGTTGGGTCAGGCTTATACTTTCTCAACATCGGCACGTTAAAGATGTTATGCACTTGTACCAACCTTGGTGGTAATGCAAGACGATATGCTAGAGTCCCGATTCTTTCCAAAATCTCAAAGGAACCTATGTATCTCAGACTCAGTTTTCCCTTCTTGCCAAAGCGTGAAGTACCCCTCATTGGTGACACCTTCAGAAAGACATGATCACCAACTTGGAATTCCAATGGTTTTCGATGCTTATCAGCATAGTTTTTCTAGTGACTATGAGTGGTCTTTAATTTGTCCCTGATAATGGCAACTACATCCACTAACTGCTGAATCAACTCTGGGCTTGTGATCTTTCGTTCTCTGACCTTATCCCAACAAACTAGTGTTTTGCACGCTCTGCCATACAATACTTTAAACGGTGCCATCGGAATACTCTGTTGTTAGCTATTGTTGTAGGCAAACTCGACAAAGTGAAGCTATTCCTCCCAGCTTCCCTTGAAATCCAATTCGCAAGCTCACAAGATGTCTTCAAGGGTTTGAATCGTCCTCCTAGACTGGTCATCCGTCTGAGAATGATAGGTCATATTATACTGCAACTTCGTTCCTAAGGTGGTCTGTAAACTTTTCCAAAAAGCAATTGTAAACCTCAGGTCTCATTCTAAGGTAATCGTTATCGGCACTCCAAGTAGACAAACAATCTGACGCACATACAACTCTGCGTGCCTATCCAAATTAAGGTCCTTTCGTACTACAATGAAGTGAGTTGACTTCGTCAATTTGTCGACCACTGCCCAAATAGAATCATTATCTCTCCGACTCCTCAATAAACCCGTCACAAAATCCATTGTGATGTATTCCCATTTCTACTTGGGAATCTCAAAAGGTTGTAGAAGCCCTCCCATCTTACAATGTTATGCCTTTACTTGCTGACACGTTAGATTCTTTGGTGACATGCTTGGCGATGTCCGCCTTCATATCGAACTACCAACAGTGTTGACATAAATTTTGATACGTTTTTGTACTATTAGGATGAATGTTGTAGCTACGCTACAATATACTTCTGATAAGATCTCCCTAAGTTAGCATTTCTCTTTTTGGTATCCTCTTGAAGGATCTTCTGAATCTCTGGGTCTATCGGCTGAAGCGTCTTGATTCTGATATGCACTTCTGGCTTAATTTTGAAGGTGGCCATAAGATTCAAAAGGTGGCCTACCTCGAATTTGAAAACTGAATCTCGAGCTCTCTCTAGTAAAATACATTCCTTTATCATCATATGCGCAACTGAAGATTTCTGACTCAACACATCTGCGACTTTATTAGCTTTTCTAGGGTGATACGGAATATCACAATCATAGTCCTTCAGGAATTCCATCGAGCGACGCTGTCTCATATTCAACTCCGTCTGAGAGCATAGATACTTGAAACTTTGATGGTCTTTGAAAATCTGTAATCTTTCTTCACACAATAATGTCTCCAAATCTTCAAAAAAAAATTATTGCTGCGAGTTCTAAGTCATGCGTCAGGTAATTCAGCTCATGAGGTCTCAAATGACGGACGAATATGCAATAACCCTGCCATGTTAAATTAATACGCAACCAAGTCCTCTAAACGACGTATCACTATAGATCTCGTATTCTCTAGGATCAGATGATATGGTTAGCATAGGTGCGATAGTCAGCTTCTGCTTAAGCTCTTGGAAACTACGCTCACACTTGTCTATCCACACATATTTCTCTTCTTTCTTCAATAGTCGAGCCAAAGACGAAGCTAAGGCTGAAAATCCTTCCACGAATCGTCTATAGTACCTTGCTAAATCCAGAAAGCTTCTAATCTCTATCACTGTAGTTGGTCTTAGCCAGTTAATCACTGCTTTGATCTTGGACGGGTCCACGAAGATTCCTTCACCTAAAATCACGTGGCCTAGGAATGCCACACGAGTTAACCAAAACTTGCATTTGCTGAAGTTCGCGTATAGCTCATGATTCCTCAAGGTCTAGAGTACCATCCTCAAATGCCTTTCGTGTCCCTCAAAACTTTTCGAGTACACCAAGATATCGTTGATGAACACAATCATGAACTGATCCAAATATTCCTTGAACACTAAGTTCATCAAATCCATGAAAGCAGATGGGGCATTCTTCAAACAAACGGCATTACCATGAACTCATAATGGCCGTATCAAGTACGAAATGCTAACTTCGGTTTGTCCTCCTTTATGATCCTCTGCTAATGATACCCTGTCCTTAGGTCGATCTTAGAAAATATTGACACTCATTATAACTGGTCAAATAAGTCGTCAATCCTCGATAGCGGATACTTGTTCTTGATCGTCACCTGATTGAGTTGACGATAGTTGATGTAAAGGCACAATGAACCATCTTTCTTCTTTACGAATAGAACCGATGCTCCCCAAGGTGATGCACTAAGACGTATGAATCCCTTATCCAACAACTCCTGCATCTACACCTTCAATTCCTTCAACTTTGAGAATGCCATCCGATAAGAAGCCTTAGAAATTGGCTCTGCCCTTGGGGCTAACTCAATCACAAACTCTATCTCATTTTCTGGCAGTAGACCTGGCAATTCTTTCGAAAACACATCTGGAAATTCCTAAACCACTGCTATGTCTTCAATCTTCAACTCCTCAATTGTCATATCCACAACAGTTGTTAAGCAACCTTAGCAACCCCCGTCTAACAAACGGGTTGCCACAAACGACGAGATCAAAGTCATCGAGGGTTCTCCTCGACTCTCAATAAACTCAAACTTTCACTCTCTAAGGGGTTAATCTGAATCGCTTTATGATAACATTTCATCTTAGCTTGTTACTTGGTGAGCCAATCCATGTCAATTATCACATCAAAATCATACATGGCTAGGAATATCAATCCATCTTCCCCTCTCGCTCACCAATCACAAACTTGCAATTAGGACAACCCATTGTAGCTAACATCTTATCCTTTAATGGTATAGATATGCTAACCACTGACTCCAATAACTTAGGAATCAATCTTACCAGCTTAACAAATTGCTCAGCTATAAACGAATGAGTTGCACCGGGATCAAATAAAGCGTAAGCAACATGGTCGTTCAGCGAAATAGTACCTATAATCACATTAGGCACATCTTCAGTCTATCCTCTAGTGATAGCGTACGTTCTCCCTTGAGCTGGAGGTCTGATCAGTCCACCTCGTTATGCATTCGATGGTGAAAATCCTATCCATCGGTGGCGATGGCAGTAACTGTTGTTGTCCCATGTACTTCCTGTGACAATTCCTGGCTATGTGACCCTACTGGCCACATTCATAACACGTACCCATCCTAAAATGGCACAGGGCTAACCCGTGTCGTTTTTTTTGCAGAAATGACACATGCCATTATATCTTGGCGCTAACTTTCCTATCCTACCATTCCTATTGGGCGGAATGGGATGCCTTCCTCCAGGCATAGGTCTATTTCCCAACCTATTCCTATCTTTGTTCGAACCAAACAACGACCCAGATGCAACGGCATGTTCATTCTAATCTCTCTCTATCACCTGGGCCCGTTCATACAGGTCATTGTAATCCTTTAAATTGAATGGCACCAGCGGACTCCTCAGTTCTGGTTTGAGCCCATCATTGACTTTTTTGGCTTGATCTACCGGATCTTCGACCAATCTAGGGGCGTACTACAATAACTCAGCGAACTTCACTTCATATTGGTCCATAGTAATGGTACCTTAGCAAAGGCGTTGAAATTCCACCATCTTCAGTTCTTTGGCATTGTTAGAGAAATACTTGCCATTGAACACTTCGACAAAGGATTTCACTCCGAGACCACACCTTCCGGGACACTATTCCTTTGGTGGCTCTCTACTATTTTGCATCAGTGCACATTAGCAATGCAAAGGCCTTTTCCAATTCTTTGATCCAGAGGCTGCAACCTCGAGATCTCCTATGCTAGTGAACCTTGACGGGTTCAACTTCAAAAACTGCTCCACAAGCTTGTGCATCGGTCTTTCTCTCTCAAAAACTACATTCCCAGGTGGAACTTCAGTAGGTACGGTAATGGCTACAGCAGCAATAGTAGCATCAATGGCAGCATTAGCAACAGTAGTGGCGGTTGCGGTAGTGGCGACTGTAGCGATGGTTGTAGTAGTGGTGGCGGCAACTTGATTCTAGGCTTATTGCCCCATCTGTGCTCCCATAATTTCAGCGCTTGCATGATCCCTTCAATCTTGGGATTACTAAGGGTTGCTACCCTAGCACCAATAGGAGGCAGTGATGCTCAACTAGCACTAGCCTGAACTGGCACTCTACCACGACCTCCTCGGGTCTCGACCCTAGTCGGCATCCTACCCCGAGTCATAAGTCTAATGGTTTGCTTTATAGGAGTCATCTGCTCCTGATCACTCATACTACATGATCTTTATAGAAACCTATTTTCCCAATTCCAATACTAGATTAAAATTTGAATGACTCTCACAAAACAATCTACCAATCGGCTATTGTTCATATGCATCAGCATAAAATAAAGTTCATTCCCACTAACTATCTCAAGAACCCATCGCACCTTATCACTCCAACTATGGACCAGCTCTGATACCACTTAAATGAGGATGTCACGCCTTGAACCTCGAGCACGTGCCCATCTCTAAGTAGTTGATAAAATTTGTGACTTCCCAGGATGAGTCGCTGATCCTTTCATTTTATTACACATGTGGAAGCGAATAACAAATCCCTGACAATAACTATCTTGGGATAGAAAAGCATAACAACAGATTTACAATCAAAACATGTTTTTATATACACACTGAGTCATGTACAAAAGTCTACGACCAAAAGACTTCAAAAGACCGACTCTAAAAAAAAGCTATCCTATCTGACCTATACTTCAGATCCCCTCAGCTTGGCTCAAGATCCTCCAACCTACGGCTTTGGAAAGAATTGAGCCCGCTATGGGCTGAGATATAAATCTCAGCAATTGCACGCTCTAAACCCCGATTAAGAGGGTAATATATCTAGAGTCGTCCTAACCACATAACCATACAACCACAGAGACTTACCTCATCTTAGATCCTTCTTGCAAGTTAGCACAATTCATAACATAGACAACCACGAAAACATGAGCAACAAATAAGCTCATCAACTAGAACACAACATTCAAATTTCAAATAAGCACAAGGGTCCTGATTATAAGGCTAAATTGTTATGACATATCCAATTCTATGCCACACAATTTTGTCCCATAATCCGGCGCATCTATCTCAATTAATTATGTGTTCCAATTGATTAATACTATCCACACAAGTAGTTTTACCCGACACGCATCGGTCCTCTAGCATAGCCAAGCTTCATCTCACTCCTTTGAGCACGGCTACATCCTTCGACACTCATTGGGGATGGCATTCCTTACGGCATTCTCGAAGAATTTCGGTCCAGAATCTAATGTGACCAGCTTCCCTTGACTAGGGCCATCTTATATAGGGGTAATGTCCACCGACACACACTGAGGATATGTTCTTTTAACCAGCACACAATCATTCAACTCCAACCAAGGATATTGTGCTTTGCGTTCACATGCCTCAATTAAGATAACGACCTTGACCCGTTTTCTTCGAATTAGAAATATGCAGTAAAATAGTCGTGTTTGGGTACACAGTTAATTCACACTAGAAAAATTGATACTATTCATTTTCAAATCTCACTATTGGATATAATATTTAAAACTATTTTCAATGTCAAAACCCGACATCCGAGATTTTCTAAATAAACATCGAAATTCACAAACTTTGGGATAATTGACCAAAATTCCAATCAGCACTCAATTTGCACAAAATAGCAAACAATTGCATAAATTGAACATACCATTGTAATCAGTACGAAATTTCGATCATCAGTTATCTTGGTCTAATTTTCGGAAAAAAAATTAATAATAAGTAAATACCAGAATTAATTAAATAATGCAAATTAAATCAATGAATGCATACTTAGGCTAGAAATTGCTAATCTAACCACCTATTGACCTAATTAATTATCCTAATCATTCTAAGTACAATGCCACACAATAAACTAACTAATTACAAGTTCTAACCACCTAATTCACTAATATAACTATCCTAAATTAATTAAACAAGCTAATATCAACCCTAATATATTCTTAATATAGTCTAAACACCCCTTAAACATCATTAGCCTACTAATTAGAATTAAGTGCATAAACTCACCGGTTTAGTGCAAAACTGGTTCACCGTGACGGTGGCGCACGGCGGCCGAAACTTCAGCTTACAGGCGGTACCAACCAAGCTCGAACCAAGCTGAAAAAAGCTCATGAAGTCTACAAATGGGCTACTTAGTTCTGGACTTAGGGCTAGGCCAATGTGCAGAGAGCTAATGAAGGAGGATCGGTTGGGTTCCTGCATGGGAATGAAGCAGGGCTATCGGTCGAAGGTTTGGGGGCAATGAAATGGAGATGAAGACAAATGGCTTCAGGGGTTATCTGGTGAAGTGGTGTGCGGACATGGAGGAGAGAAAAATGAAATTGAAGTTCAAGCAATGAGGGGGTCGATCGTGGGTTGCTTCGGTGGAAGGAAGATATGTGGACGATGTTGGCAACAAATGGAACCGAGTGAAGAAAGAGCTAGTGGCTGACTTCGCATGGGAAGGTGAGATGAAGCGGTGGTTTCGATTAGTGGATGCTTGGTTCTTTTGAAAGAAATCAAGGAAAGCAGAAGCAACTCATCCAAGATAGGAGAAATAAAATGAAAGCATGAAACAGTAGCATCAAGGGAGGCAGACGCTCAAAGAAGGGAGAACAAATAAGGGAGAGAAGGAACCAAAGCCTTGAAAGTCAAATTAAAATATCTAACTCAATTAAAGCTTGGTCCCCTAATACTTTCTAGCAAGATAAATCCCCAAATAATCAACTTTGGACAACAAAAATGGCCAATTCCCTCACCCATTCGAATTTCATTCCTTTTTCCGATTGATCTAAAATCCGATTTTTACGAAAAATCCCAGACTTGATGAAATTTTTCCAAAAGACGAGACGCTGTCTTATAAATGAATTGTGATATGCTCGAATGTTCGATTCCCAAAACCAAATTCAATTTCGTGGTTAATTTCAGTCTAACGCGATTTTAGCGTGACATAACCTACCGACTAGCTTTTAGGAATTTTTAGAGCATTTGACCCGTGATCGATTATTTTCGAGCCACATTGTGCATCTTTGACACATTGGCGACTTTCAATTGTCGTGAAAATCTCAATATTTCAAATATGGACACAAGGTATAGAAATGACAAAAAATCTGTCTAGCGCCGTTCGATAGAAATTTTGTAATTAGGTGAAATCACCCACACACTAATCACATATCTTTGTCAAATCGACTTATCTCCGGTCTCTGATCGATTTTGATAGTGCTGTAATGACCCTTGCGGATTAGCACGGGCGAACAATCAATTCCTTGTCAAATTCTCAAGTCTATTGCATTCAGATTCCTTAACGGCTTCACTTGATAGACTAGTTATCTTGTGAGTGGCCAACTCAGAAAAAAGAACTATAGGTGCGTCGATTAAAAACCCAACTTATTCAATTGAAAACAAACCTTGAAATTCAAGATGTCACATACATCTCTAACATCCACTCTAGGCCATCGTCAGGAATCCAAGTTCCGTTAGCTTTGGGCATCACATAATCCAATCCCATCTCATGCATTGCAAGTACATCATACATATGCAATGACATGGCAATCATACACCATAGATTGTACCTCATGCGATGCACGTGACACCGGGACGAGCACTAGGTTACCACAACCAATTATTGACATAAGAATACACTCAAAACAGACTATACAGAAAAATCCAAATTCTGCCCTCACGTTTTTAGCTCAATTTTCACAAGCAAATGGTATTAGATTAAAACCAAATATACACCGGGTAGCCAAATGAATGTAATTTCTATCATGAGTAGACCACAATTCAAGATTATATCATCTTCCTATAGAATTTAACAAAATTTGGACCAAAAGTAGACACAACCAGATTTGTGCAATCAAATAAATCGAAGTCTAAACCATAGTAAATGAACTCGAAAAATTATAAAATTTTAATATGTTATAAAAAAAAAAACATTCATGAGGACACTAAGTCCACAACATTTTGTATAAAGAAATGTAATTCACAAAATATAGAGAAAATCTGGTTCACCGGAACAGAGCAACCGTTCTTCAAAATACACTCGTCTCACAGCCCAAAACGCATCAAATTTTTTTGAAATTTGGATATGTTATATGTAAGGATGTCCTATACGACTCTAAGGAAGTAAGTCCAAAATCCAAAAGAAATTTTTTATAAAAATTCAGGAAATCAACCGGGTCACGGTTCCTACTGCAGTGGACAAGTCAAAAATGGTAAAAGAGAAGTCCATCGTACCAGCCATATCACCTCAGAAAATTCCAAAATTAAAGTATGTTATACTGCCCTCACGTTTTTAGCTCAATTTTCACAAGCAAATGGTATTAGATTAAAACCAAATATACACCGGTGGGTAGCCAAATGAATGTAATTTCTATCATGAGAAGACCACAATTCAAGATTCTATCATCTTCCTATAGAATTTAACAAAATTTGGACCAAAAGTAGACACAACCAGATTTGTGCAATCAAATAAATCGAAGTCTAAACCATAGTAAATGAACTCGAAAAATTATAAAATTTTAATATGTTATAAAAAAAAAAAAACATTTTTCATGAGGACACTAAGTCCACAACATTTTGTATAAAGAAATGTAATTCACAAAATATAGAGAAAATCTGGTTCGCCGGAACAGAGCAACCGTTCTTCAAAATACACTCGTCTCACAGCCCAAAACGCATCAAATTTTTTTGAAATTTGGATATGTTATATGTAAGGATGTCCTATACGACTCTAAGGAAGTAAGTCCAAAATCTAAAAGAAATTTTTTATAAAAATTCAGGAAATCAACCGGGTCACGGTTCCTACTGCAGTGGACAAGTCAAAATGGTAAAAGAGAAGTCCATCGTACCAGCCATATCACCTCAGAAAATTCCAAAATTAAAGTATGTCATACTTTAAGATGTCTAGTACAAGTTTCACGGAAAAAGTCTCCTCAATTCCAAATCACATGAAACTTCACAAAATTAAAAAGCCAAAGAGGTCCAGCAATTTCAATTTCTAGAAATCCACACTAAAGCTTTAGATTGATTGTAAATTCAAACCACACAAGTTCACAGCCTAAGAATACACTAAAACTAGACATGTTAGACTACATGCAACATATATCTTCAATCATGGATAATAGAAAAGCTAAGGACGAGTGCGAAATCCACATCCAGCTACAAAACCAACATGTACGTCCATCTTTCCTTTGAATCCCAACAACAGCATCTCAGCAGGCATATCTCATCATCACATGCAAAGCTTTAAACACAAACAAACACCAAGAATAGCAACAATCGTCCCTATTTTACAAAATCAAGCCCCAAAAAGATCAAAGGGTTTCCTGCTTCTAGGTCCACAGTGAGCTTGAGAATGTACAGAGTGTGTTGGTAAATCTTGGCGAGAATAAAGGAACGAGAAGGAGAAGAGAGAGCTCGTGGGTGAGAGGAAAAAGAGAGGGGAAAGGGAACTTGTTTTTTTTTTTTTTTTTTTTTTTTTGGGGGGTGGAGAGAGAGAGAGATGAGAGAGGAAGAGAAGAAAAATGAAGAAGAGGAAGAGGGGGCTGCTGACTTAGGGGGAGATTTGGCTTGTGGAAGACACTTCTTGCATGAATTCTTATGGCAAGAACTATATTCTTCATCGTTGCATCTAATTTAGGCTATTTAGGCCTATTTTTGCAATATCAGCCATTTTTGCATGGTTTATTAGATATTAAATAAGGCCTAGGTGGCCGACCATGTCATTCCATGCATATTAGATATTAAATTAGGTACTATAGTAAGACTTATGTGCATATAATAATCATATAAGGCATAATTTAATTGCCTTGTATCCTAATTTCATCTATTAAATTAAATCATCTATACTTGTAAAATCCGTCTCAACTAATTAATTAGTCAGGCAAAATTCAGGCCATAACACATCTTATCAATCTTGGATTTTTTTTTCATCCCCACAAAACAAATTTAGGTAAGCATTCCACCAGAAAATCTCTTGATCAAAGTTTATTTGAACTCCCAAGATTTTAATTGACATCATCATAGGCAATCTAATTAGAGCCTTTGGGAACCTCACGCTTCTTTTAAGGTGTTGCCAATGTCTATCACAAACCGATACTTGACATCACCCTTGGCAAGGCGGTCCATTGCCGTGTTCAAATAGTCGATCGGAATGACCTCGATATCAGCAGTTATGTTGTGCTTAGCAGCAAAATCAATCATCTCCTGAGTTTCCTTTACTCCGCCAATGCAACTTCCAGCCACAATCTTCCTCCCTGAAACCACGAGGTTTGAGTAAAATAATTTATGAGTTTGTGTATAGCCAAACAAGACATTTGGCACTTCTATTATATTATATCGGTTGTATTAGTGGATTCAACATTATTCTTGCCGCAAAGGAGAGCAACAGAGATTCTTACCGGAGAGCAACGGGAAGATGGGTAACTCAAGAGGCTGATTGGGAGCGCCAACAAGGACAAGTTTTCCATTATGCTTGAGCAAACCAATCAAGGGCAATACTGGGTGCACTGCCGAAACTGTATCGATTATACCATCCATTGTTCCCATCGCAGCCTATTGATAGAAAAAAGGTCCCACGCTAACTCAGATCACATAATATACCACAAAGAGCGAACTGGACATTTTTTTTATTGGTTGTTTCACGAACTTAGAATACGCTTACTTAAACAGAGTTCCTCATCATCACCAAAAAAAAGTACGAGCAAGAGCAATACTTCGCTCCAGAAATCACCTGAACTTGGTCGGTGTCGCTGCTAACAAGGAACGCATCAGCGCCAAGACGCTGGAGCGCTTCCTCCCTCTTGCCGGGGGACGAGCTGATCACGGTCACCTTAACCCCCATCGCCTTTGCGAATTTCACAGCTACATGGCCCAATCCACCGAGACCCACCACGCCCAAGTGGTCCCCTGGCCGGTCGAGCCCAAAGAACTTTATTGGGCTGTAAACAGTGATGCCGGCACAAAGCAAAGGAGCGCCAGCATCGAGAGGCATGTTTTGCGGGAATTTGATGGCGAAGTGCTCATCCACCACCATCATGTTGGAGTATCCTCCGTAGGTCATCGTCCCATCGTGGTATATGGCACCATAAGTCCATATCGCTTTGGGGCAGTAATTCTCGAGATGGTCGTGGCAGCAATCGCAGAAGGCGCACGATCCGACCAAGCAACCAACTCCCACTTTGTCTCCCACCTTGAACTTCCCCACCTGGCTTCCGACCTCCACGACTTCGCCGACAATCTCGTGCCTGCATATGAAACAGGTTAAGATACATATAGGGTACAAACAAATCAAAAGCTTAAAATTGTAGATGCTTTCGATATCTGTACGACAGTTGTGATCGATACGCATTATGTCTAATTAAAGCTCGTTGCACGTCTAAGGGCATCAACTTCATTAACAGTTGAAGACGAACTACAGAAGCTGGACTCATAAGTGATCTCGCTGTTGAATAGGGTAATGAAGAAACACCATCGACTCCGTCTCAGCAAGAGGAAATAGTTCTTCCCTCGTGGTTTTGCTTATTCTAATCTTGAAATAAGTCGATCAATGAAACAAAAATCTAAATGAAAGGCGATAGGGGGTTTTCATTGGATAGTTGGCCCCTAACACTTGTTCCATAAGCATCGGTGGGTGGACTAATATGACCCGATGGCACCATTGTTGGAGCTCGATTGGGCAGTAGCGAAAGTGTCCAGATTTTTTGCCATCAGCTCATTATGATTGAGTGTTTCTATTTCGCGAAACCTTGAAATCACCAGGAAAAGAAAAAGGGGCAATGGAGAAGGGTGATTAGGAAAGAGCAAAGATGATTACCCAGGAACAAGAGGATAGGCGGAAAATCCCCAGTCATTCCTCACGCTGTGGAGGTCGGTGTGGCAGATCCCGCAGAACAAAACTCTGAACTTCACGTCTTTGTCTCCAGTCGCCCTATGTTCGAATCGAAACGATACGCACAAAGCAAATCGATGATCACCACCCTGTGTTTAAATTAAAGCTATCTATAGAATAAAATAGAGTATGGAGATTCCACCGTATGAGAATGAAAAGGAAATAACCTGCGGGAGAACTTGAAGGGAGAGAGAAGGCCAGAGGCGTCTCTCGCAGCCCAGCCAAGAGCCTCCTCTGGGTGTTCTTGCTCCGGCGACTTCACCATCTTTCCTCTGATACAATGCGAGAGTTTGTCTTTTCCCTATTTTCCCGGAAAAGATGCTTGGAGAAGGAAAATGCGGTGGTGGTGGCGGGGGGAAATTAGTGCCCCTTTTGAGAGATTATATAGAAGAAATTCAGGAGACTGGGGACATACTTAGCCCCTCGACTCTCTCCCCCGGTTTTGGCCTTTTGTTCGGCATATTCGATGAAGAAAAAATTATTAACATAAGCAAGACAGTTGCCCAGAAAATTATATTCTTATCTTGTAAATATACGGGAATAGAAATTTTATCGGATGTCTCCAAAGAGATGAGACACTATATTAAAAGATGAATGACAAATCTCGCAAGATAGAGCATGTTCTACAATCTGCACCAATCCCATTAATAGAGTCATTCTTCCATAATTTGTGCAATTCCATTGATTGAGTAAATCTTCTGCAATCTGTGATGGTATTATAGATTCTTATGTTTTGTAAAATCTTTTCAATTGTGATTGTCCCACTCGTGTAAATACTATAAATATAATACAAAACTCCACACTAATAAGTGTCCGATCAAATTCAAATTTGTAATCTTTCATGGTATCAAACTATAATTTTCCTAGGCATCTATCTTGCTTATGTTGATAATTTTTTCTTCATCTAGTATGCCGAGCAATAGGCCAAAACCGGGACAGAGAGTCCAGGCACTAAGTATTTCCCCAGTCCCCTGAATTTGTTCAATATAATCTCTCAAAAGGTGCACTACCCGCCACCACCACCGCATTTTCCTTCTCCAAGCCCATTTTCCGCAAAAATAGGGAAAAGACAGAAACTCTCGCATTGCATAAGAGGAAAGATGGTGAAGTCGCCAGAGCAAGAACACCCATAGGAGGCTTTTGGCTGGGCTGCGATAGACGCCTCCAGCCTTCTCTTTCCCTTCAAGTTCTATTAACGTATATTCCATATTAATTCCATTACATCCATCTAATATCACGCCTCATCACCACTTCAACAATCCTCTACTTTCACAATATTCATGTGGATCTTCTTCTCCAAAAGCTCCACCCTAACTATCTTCTTAATATCAACTACCAATTTATGCCCATCCAATGGTCACTCGTCTAAAAAATAACATTCATAAACCAAAAGTTTTTCTCTCCATTAAGCACCGCATGCATTCTTTTTTCACTCAGACTTGACACCAAGTGAACTCGCCTATTTTTCCATTACAAACAAAGATCCTAACTAGCAACAAGCTATGGCTAGTGAATTTAATGCTCTCATTCAAAATGACACTTTTCTATAAATGTGGTCAATTGCAAGTGGATTTATTGACTAAAAACCAACGCCACTAACTCCATTGATAGATACAAAGCACGACTCATTAACAAGGGCTTTACTCACTTAGTTGTCAAACCGACAACAATTTGAGTTGTCTCTTCTTAGCTATTACAAATAACTATCTCTACACCAATTGGACATCAAGATTGCATTTCTCAATGGAATCATTAAAGGAGAAGTCCACATGAAGCAGCCCTAAGGATTTGTTAATTCACATTATCCCGGCCATGTATGTCATCTTTGGAAAGCTCTATATGGGCTAAAACTAGCTCGAAGAGCTTGGTCTTCTCAACTAAGTTCATATCTATAACCTATCAGGTTTGTGGCCTTCAATGCTGATTCTTCATTATTCATTTAGCATAGATCTAACCACATTTTACTTCTTCTCATTTATGTTGATGATATTATCATTATTGGGAGTTCTACCTTCTCCATTATCAAATTAATCACTCAACTTGGCACTTTGTTGGCAATTGTTGATTTGGGATAGCTATCCTACTTTCTTGGCATTGAAGCCCATAGATCCTCTACTAGGCTATCTCTCACTCAATCCAAGTTTGCCATTACCCTTCTCATTCTTATAGGCATGGTCAATGCAAAACCTTGCTCATCACCTATAGCTCCCTTGGCTTCTAAGTCGTCACAGCAAAGTAATGAACCACTTATCGATGCCTCCACATACTAGAGTATGGTCGAGGCACTGCAATACCTCACTCTTACTAGGCTAGATCTATCCTTTGCTGTCAATAAAGTGTGCCCATTTATGCATTGTCCAACAATGGGTCATTGGTTAGCCATCAAACGGATTTTGCGCTATCTCAAAGCTACTATTCCTCATGGAATTACCTTGAAGCCTAGGCACCAACCAACCTTCATTGCATTTACAGATAATGACTTGGTCGGTTGCCTTTATGACCGAAAGCCTACTAGTGGCTATTGCATTTATTTTAGTCCTAACTTGGTTTCTTGGAGTTCTAAAAAACAACCTACCATTGCTTGGTCCAACATTGAATCGGAACACAAAGGGGTGGCTAATGCAGCCATTGAATTACTATGGCTTTTACAACTCCGAAATCTTCAATACATTCTCCACCAGTCACCACTTGTTCTTTGGATTCCTATCTAATGATCCGGGACATAATCTTGGACTTGAAGAAAAAAAAAAGCCTTTCTTTTTACTTGCTTAATTTTTCAATGTTCTTACTTAGGATTTTTTATCTATTGTACATCCTTATTTATTATATGAAATAAATAAAAAACAAAAACAAAGGAAAGGTTTTGAAAAGAAATAAATAAAATAACAAGTCATCAACGGAAATAGAAAGAGAGGGATTCGAACCCTTGGTACGAAAAACTCGTACAACAGATTAGCAATCCGATGCTTTAGTCCACTCAACCATTTTTCCCAATTGAAAAAGGATAATTACTATCTTACATTACACAAAAAGTAAGGCTTTTTTTTTTTCATTATCTCTCTTTATTTATTTTTTTACTCTATTAATATATACAACTTTAATATATACAACTTTTATAAGCAATCCCATTTAGATAAAGAAAAGGTTCTAAAGAGATATTTCAAATAAATAAAAAAAAAAAAAAGCAAGAATACCTCTTCTTCCAAAAGAGCTTTTTTTCTTTTCATGGCCTGGCCTGGCTAGGCTAGTACCTAGCCAGGCCATTTTTTGTTCCATTCCAAATCAAAGATAAAAAGATTTGTTTGAAAACAAAAATGCTTATTATTGATTATTGAAACAACGATAAGAAGAAGGGATCTCTCCATTTTTATGATATGGAATTTCATTCTATAGTATCAAAGTGTCATTTTTTATTATTATATTATTATTCTTTCTTTTCTTTTTTTTTTACCTTTACTAGGAAAAAAAGAAAAAAAAAAGGAACTGTGGATTGTTGTGCAATGCATTCGTATGTCATAACCTAAATAGTTTTATTGAGCCCTATTTGTTCTGTCAAAAATCCTCCAGCAAAGTTCTTTCTTTATTTTAATTTTGAATCAGGAGTCATATAGGGGCAATCTATCTAGCTGCAAATCCCATCTTTCATGCACAAACCAAGTACATGGAAATTGACTATCATTTTGTTCATGATTTAATTAATCAAAAGCACTTGGAAGTTTGACGCACAAACAGCTAATGTCATGACAAAGCCTTTATCCAAATCCTGATTTATGATTTTACATAACAAGATCACAGTGACTCCATCACCATTTCGCTTGAGAGGGTGTAATAGAACAAGTCTCCCAAGACAAAGCATCACATTCTGTAACAATCCCATTGATAGAGTCAATCTTCCACGATTTGTGAGCAAATCTCCCAAGATAGAGCATCCTCCAGAATCTGCACCAATCTTGTTGATAGAGTAAATCTTCCACAATTTATGATAATATTGTAGATTCTTATCTTTCTTTTCAATTGTGATTTTCCCGCTCATGTACATACTATAAATATAATACAAATCTCCACACTGATGGGTAAGTGATCAAACTCAAATTCATAATCTTTCAACACGATTGATTAAAATCATGAAAATCGGTTGCATGTTTTGTGGTTTCATCTGCCAATTCCACTTAAGGGCATGACCAATTTGGAAAAAATAAAAATAAATAAAGCTCGAGCTCAACTTGGCTCACAAACTCGCTGCTCAAAACTTGACATAAGGTTGAGCGAGTACTGAAAGCTTGTTTAAGTTTGACTTCAATGATAAACCAAGATATTCGAGCAGGACTTTACTCGATCGCTTATGATGAAGTGATAAATATAACTCGACCTCCAGCTCGAACATAATAAGATTGAATATTTTCCATTCACCCTTTTCATATACTAGTTTCAGGGCCACCCTCTTTGCGTTTTAGTTTTCATTTTTCATTTTTTTTTTATAAAAGCTCAGTTATTTCATTTAAAAAATTCAGTGTATTGTAAACATATATTAACATATATTTTGGCCATGATATATCGAGAACATGCTTTTCCTCCTTTTTTAATAGGTATCCAGGTTGAATATTATAAGAGGAACTGCTTAAAGTTCTACTGCAATACCATCCTCAAAATCGTTTTGCACCTGATCAATTAATTCATAATTAGACTCAGGATCATCTTCTTTAAAAGGTCTATAGAAAAAGACCCTCCTGAAGTCAGTTGTCTGCTCTAAATTGATTCTGCTCTCCATTCCTCACCCTCCACCGAACAAAGGGACAAAAGGTATCTCTGCTCCTAGTAGAAAGTTCCAATCGCATGATTCTCCCATGCCCTTTTTGCTAAGTGCCAAAAATCTGTATTGTTAGAAATGAGAATCCTTGAAGAGAAAAAATAAAGGAAAAGGCACGCGAACTTTTACGAGGAAAACTCTCTTAATTAAAAATGGAAAAATCACAATGTTGCACTAGGCAATCATTTTACTATCAATATCAATATTAAAGTTACCATGGTTATAACCACAAAAAATATTGTCTCAACACATAACAAGAGTCTAAATTATATATAGTTATGATACAAATTACATATGCATTAACAGTACAAGCTTTGAACTTTAATATTACTTTTCTCTATCAAACTACACAACTCCATTAATCTCCCACTTGGACGTTGATCTTCAAAACAACATTATTCTTTAATAGTCTTCACTCATCTTTATAACCCAAATTCTCTTGGTGCGGCATCCCCTCTTCACTAACCATGAAAGCCAACTAAGGCAATGCACAGTGTCAGTTTCTCACTGGTGAAAACCTTGGTTAGCATATTTACTGTATTTTCTACACTAATAATCTTCTTTAGTGACAATGTCCTATAATCTATCAGTTGACGAATATGATGATATCTCAACTCAATGTGCTTTGCCATTGAATAAAATATCGGATTTTTTGCAAGACAAATAGCACTTAACCATTACTAAAAAACACTATTATTCTGCTCCCTACCTATTTTTTTTTTTTAAATTCAACCAAATCATCATTTTGTTATTTTTAGATATAGCAATATACTATGCTTTAGAAGCTATTCCAATAGTTGAGAGAGACACACACTTATGAAGTCTAGACATCCTGTGACATCCAGAATTTTGCCAACTATTTAGCGATAATTAAGTAAAGATTAAGGTTGGTGATGGTCGAGGTGGAAACATAAATCTCTCGAGACACCTTTGGAAATTCACTCGGCATATTTGGGTCCACGAACATTGGAAAAATTCATCAGACAATTGTAGAATATAGTTTCGATTATATTCTTGTGATAAGTAGAAATATTATGGCCAATTGAATTAATATGGCCACTATACCCTAAATATGCCTTATATCATTTTATGTATGATTAAATTAGAATAACATAAGCCACCATTAAGCCCTAATTACACCATGGCCGGCCATCACCACCCATTTTTAGCTCCAAAATTTCATTGTTGCCATTAAAAGGTTAAATGCATGTAATTATGCATGAATAGGGCAAGGCCACTAAATTTTCATGCAAATTGAGTATTGAACAAGCCAAAATGATGCCTCCTTCCTCTCTTATACCCTTCAACCTCTCTCTCTCTCTCTCTCTCTCTCGACCGTAACTCCCCCGAATCACCTCCTCTCTATTCCTTCTCCTTGATTGCCATTTTCTTGCTCAAAATCTCAGCAAAAGAGAAGCTCAACCTCAAGGCAAGGAGATGAGACTCATTACTAAATCTTTTGATCTCTCTTTCTCTTGGTTTTTTTTTTCTTGTTTGAGCTATGTTGGATGTTTGTTGTTGTGCATGCCTTGTTTTGTGTCTTTTCCTCCCTTTTTGAGCAAGCAAGCTGATGAGATCCACCGAGGAACAACTCTAGTCGAGGCATGAAAGAGAGGCTTGAGTCCTTTTGACGTGATGCATGTTGGTTCTCTAATGATTTTTTTTTTTACCTTGCATGTGGCTGATATGGCCGGGGATGGTCTTGTCGGTGAGTAATATGCCAAGATAGTGCCTTGCATGTGTTGTCAATGACCTGTGGATGTGAAATGGACATGAATGATGTCTTGCATGTCTATTCTAGCTTCTAGTGGGATGTTGATGAGCGTGAGGTCGTAGGATGGCAACGTAGGATGGCAAAAAGGTTTGATTTCTTGTTCTTGGTTTGAGCCCAGGAAACTAGTATTCATTGTACCTTTCTGTCTTTCCATTTTTGCTGCTATTTTTCCAGACCAGATATTGAGAAACTTCCTTCTTCAAATTTTTCCCTGACATCTTGATTTATAGCATAATTAAATTTCAAATTTTCCTATGTCAATTTGGGTGGCCTAATAGTCACGCTTCTCTTCGGGTTTTCACTGCCCAGTACTGCTGCGAGTGCGACCTTCACTGTTCTTAGATTTTCCACATATTTTTCTATCCAGAATCTTATGAGCTTTCTTCAAAAAAGTTGTTTAAAACTATTTTTTCTAGAACCTACTAAAATTTGGAAATTTTGGAAGGTGGTTTGAATTCTGTGGAAACTGATTTCTGAGGGGTTACCTAATCTGTTTTGAGGCTCTGTTCTACTCCAAATTCAAGCAAATAAACAATATGGTTTCATGTCGATTCTGATATGATGTTTTCATGAATTTTTTTTTCATATCTTTCCTATAACATATCCGAAATTTTTAATTTTTGGAAATCTTTTACTAATTTAATCATAATAATTTCCAAAATCAGGCAAAACTGCTCTGTTCTGATCAGTTTTGAAAATGGGTCATTTACTAAAGGAAAACATGAGAATTTTGAAATGATATCTTCTGAAGAAATAGCCAGCACATTCTGAGCTTTCCAATAAGATATGGTTCACTAAGATGTGACATCATTTGATGATGATTTCGAATTTCAAATTATAGTGGTAGAATCTGTAATTTCTGGCTGTTTAGTTATACATGATTTATCAAGTTATTATAATGGTTGTATGACATAGCCTATGCATGAAATTGATTGAATTAAATGTCATATAATATGCATGATGTATGTGATAGTGGATGAGTATGAGGCTACGGATGGCAACCCGTGGTGATATGTTATTTGGTTACCGATGTAGTATTAAGGCTTGTGTGACAGTATTCCCCAATGATGGCTTGGAATGGATGTCACGAGGGATTCCTAGGATATCGTGTGTTTCCTATATTCTCCCAAGTAGGATGCCTAGGGGGTTAATTGGGGTCCCCAAAAGTCCGACAAAGTGGTTAGGTTGGAAGTGACTGTCACGCCCCAATCCTCCAAGCGCATGCCCATCTCTCAATGGTCAATTAAATAGCGACGACCAAGGACTCATCCCCGACCCATTCGTTTTAATATGCATGTGAAAGCGAATAAATAAATCTCCAGACAACAACAAAATGGGATAGAAAAGTAGGGCCACAAATTTTTCAAACCACAACACACTTATAAACATATCAAACCCGGTCAAATACAATACTAGCCGATATATACATGGTCTACAAAAAAAAGGGGAGGTAAAGGCTACAGATCCTCTAAGCATTCGAGTCTTCAACGAAATACTCCGAGGACTCTGGATCCGAAAGATCCAAGTCTACCACCAAACCACCAGGAGGATCAGTCGTGCCCTCACCAGAAGCGATCTCCAATACCAACCTAAGAATCTCAAACTCTGAAAGGGGGCCTTCTTTGGGTCCATTTCGCTCATGACGATACCACGGCTTATGGGGTAGACCTGCATCAACCCAGACAGTGGATCTCATGAGTTCATAGACCCAGGCTCCTTGGCTCCTAAGGAGGGGAATCTAAGAGTGTTGTTCGGTGACCTTCTTCGGTTGGCCAAAATGTTTGGGAGGTACAACCATCTAAGGACTTGTAAAAGTTATCCCACAATGGGGGTGAGACAACGTCTTAGCAAGTTCACCTCCTAAGCTCCGATTAGGAAGGAAATATGCCTCAAGGGCTGCTTAAGCACAAACACAAGCCAGATGACTTACCTTCACCTCAGTTCCTTCTTGTAAGTTAGTACAATTTATAAAATCATCCAATCATCCAATCATTCAATTCAGATCAAACCTCAATCAATCGACTCATTCGACTCCATACCATCTAGGCCATTTCTCGGTCAACCCATTCAATACTATCTATAAAGTTTGCTCACATCAAGGATTGCTCACCCTAAGCTGAAGATAGATAGTATAGCTCACCAAAAGTTGATAACAGAGTATACTAGTCACCCTAAGTTGACATATCAAAGCATGCAGGCTGATATAGTACACTGCTAATGCTCACCAAAGCTGTGCGATACTTAGGGTATACTGCTCACTCTAAACCAACATATCAAAGCCCACAAGTTGGTACAATATACCATCCTGATCAACCAACAATTTCACCACTTTTATTATACCCGATAAAAATAATCGTGTGTGAATACACAGTCTGCCTTAGCCAAAATACAATATTTTCTTTTTTTAAATTCCTACCATTTATTGTCGTACATAAACACATTTTTAGCGTTATAAACCGACGCACGGTATTTCCTAATTAAATACCGAAAATACTCAATTTCGGGATAATTTCCCAAAATTTCAAATCTCACTCAATTTGCACAAACTAGCACTCAATTAAATAAAGCAATTATATCATTACAATCAGCACAAAATTCCGATCATTGGTTACCCCGGTCTAATTTTCGGAAAATGACAATTAATTAAATAATTACCAAAATTAATTAATAAATACTAATAAATGCAACTTAGGCCGGAAAAGCCTAATTAAATACCGAAACGGGCCGAAAATTTTTGAACCTATCGAGATAAATAATACAACTTATCTACTTGCTAATTACACTACTCTAGCTACCTAAAATGCATACGATTAAATTGATAATCCGTTCTAACTAACCACCTAATCCAAACTTAACCTAAACTAATTAATCCTTAAGTATAATTAACTCCCTAAATGGATATTAGTGAGTAAACTCATTGGTTTTGAAATCCGATGAGTTCACGAGGATAGCGAGGTGGAGATGATCGATAAACTCCAAAGCGGCAGCACCTTTCGAGATCCGGAAGCGATCCAAAGCGGGTCAAACGATGTACGGCTAACCTAGGGGCTTCGGTTCTATTATTGGGTTGAAGGAGCTGCTTTGAAGGTCAATTGAGCTAGAAATAGCCAAGGAGGAGGACTAGTGGCTTGGAAAGGTAGGCAGGGGCGATGGCGAGGCTTCCAGTGACCACGACGGCGACGTATAATGGCCTGTTGAGCTGCTGGACTTGCAAAGCGCAATTGGAGGCACGAGAATGGCGAGTTGGGCACGAAGACACACACGGGGGATGCACGGCGCAAGCGAGTGGTGTGCGGCGGCTGTCCAGGCTTCGGCGGGCGTCAACGAGCAAGGGGAGGGGCTGAGCTTGGTTTTTCTAGTCTTTAAAGCTCTCTCTCTACTCTAGAAATGGAGGAAACCAATTGGAATGGAGAAGGAGGGGGACAACAAAGGTTGAAGGGTCCCAATTGACTCCAACCTCACATCTTTGTCCCATTGACCATGGCCCACCCTTGCTGTCTATCTTCCTCAGCAAATTGTGGACCATTAGCTTGCATAGGAAGTCTTGGAGATGGTCCAAAAGTTGAGAGTATGGGGGGCTACGAATTTGCACTTGGTTTTTCCTAAATTCACTTCAATTCCCACTTGAATTAAATCAATTCGGCTTCTATAAATTCCACCAATGTGTCCTCAATCAAATTGACAATTTTCCATACCAATAAAACCAACTTGCATCCTAAAAACGTGATAAAAAAAAAGGTCCTTTGAATTTTCCGGACAAAAACGGCCTCATTTTGAAATTTTGCCAAAAATCTCAGTTTGCAGAAAAAATCTTCGGAAAAGATGAGTCAACGTTCCTAAAATGACTCGTGACATAGCTGAACTTTCAATTTTTGAAATCGGATTCAAATTCATGGTTAATTTCAATCTGGCACGATTTTAGCATGACCTAATCTACCATGTAGCTTTTAGAAATTTTTAGTGTAATTGACCTATGATTGATTATTTTCAAGCCACAACATACATTTTCGACACATTGGCGACTCTCGGTGGTTGTAAAAATCTCAAGGTTCCAAATACGGACACAGGGTACCAAAACGATAGAAAAATCAATCTAGTACCGATCGATGAGATTTGCAATTTAGTGGAATCACCCACGTTTAGCCACACATCTCAGTTGAACCGACCTATCTCTGATCTCTAATCGATCTTTACTATGTCATAATGATCTATGTAGATGAGCACGGTCGAGTAGTCAATTCTTGATCGAATTCTTAAGTCTTTTGCATTAAAATCCCTTAATGATTTCCCACGATAGTCTAGTTATATCATGAGTGATCAGCTCAAGAATAGCACTATAGGCGTGTCAATGAAAGGCTCGATTTATTTAATTGAAAACGAGACTGAAATTTCATGATGTCACAACTCTTCCGCTCTTATAAAAATTTCGTCCTCGAAATTTAAACCATTACAATCTTTAAATAAAAAGGTAGGGGTACCATCGTCTCATCGATTCTTCATTCTCCCAAATTGCTCCATTAGTACCATGGTGTTGCCAGATCACTTTGACCAACGGGATTGTCTTGGTATGCAAAATTTGCTCTTTTTGATCCATAATCTGAATCAAGCTTTCCACGTACGACACTCTATCATCCACATCCAATTGTTCAAAATTAAGCACGTGGGTTGGTTTAGGCTCATACTTCCTCAACATCGACACGTGAAAGACGTCGTGCATTTGCACCAATCTCGGCGGTAATGCAAGACGATACACTAGGATCCCGATTCTCTCTAGAATCTCAAAGGGACCTACGTATCTCGAACTCAGTTTTCCCGTCTTGCCAAGGCGCGAAGTACCCCTCATTGGTGACACCTTTAGAAAAACGTGATCACCAACTTGGAATTCCAAAGGTCTTCGACGCTTATCTACATAGCTCTTCTACCGGCTCTAAGCAGTCTTTAATTTGTCTCTGATGAGGGCAACTGCATCCACTAACTGATGGACTAACTCTAGGCCTGTGATCTTTCTCTCCTCGACTTCATCCCAACACACGGGCGTTATGCACGCTCTATCATACAATGCTTTGAAATAGCCATATGAATGCTCTGCTGGTAACTATTGTTGTAGGCAAATTCAACAAGATGAAGCTATTCTTCCCAGCTTCCTCTGAAGTCTAACATGCAAGCTCACAGCATGTCTTCGAGGGTTTGAATCATCCTCTCAAACTGACCATCCGTCTGAAGATGATATGCCATACTATATTACAACTTCGTCCCTAAGGCAACCTACAAGCTCTTCCAAAAAGCAGCTATGAATCTCAAGTCTCGATCTAAAGTTATCATCACTAGCACTCTATGCAGATGAACAATCTGAAGCACATATAACTCTGTGTGCCTATCCAAATCAAGGTCCTTTCCATACTGCAATAAAGTGAGCCAATTTTGTCAATCTATCGACCACTACCCAAATGGAATCATTACCTCTCTAACTTCTCGGTATGCCTGTCACAAAGTCCATCGTGATGTGCTCTCATTTCCACTCTAGAATCTTGAGAGGTTGCGGAGTCCTCCTGGCTTACAATGCTATGCCTTTACTTGCTGACACGTCAAACATTTAGCGACATGCTTGGCGATGTCCGCCTTCATACTAGACCACTAATAGTGTTGACGCAGATTCCGATACATCTTTGTATTGCTAGGATGAATGTTGTAACTGCTACGATGAGCTTTTGATAAAATCTCATCTTTAAGCTCTGCATCGTCAAGTACACACAATCGTCCTTGAAACCTCAGTGTTCCATCCTTAGAAATCTAAAAATCAACTCTTCTCTTATCAGTGTCCTCTTGTAGAATCTTCTGAACACCTGGGTTTGTCGGTTGAAGTAATTTGATCCTGATCTAAACATCCAGCTCAATTTTGAGGGTAGCCATAAGATTCGAAAGGTGGCATACCTCAAACTTGAAAACCGAATCTCGAACTCTCTCGAGTAAATTCCACTCCTTAATGAGCATATGTGCGACTGAAGACTTCTGATTCAAAGCGTCGGCGACCTTATTTGCTTTCCCAAGGTGATACAAAATATCACAATCATAGTCCTTCAGAAGTTCCATCCAACTACGCTGTCTCATATTCAACTTCTTTTGAGAGAATAAGTACTTGAGACTTTGATGGTTAGTGAAGATTTGAAATCTTTCTCCACACAAATAATGTCTCCAAATCTTTAGAGAGAAAATGATTGCTATAAGTTCCAAGTCATGTGTCAGGTAGTTTTGTTCATAAGGCCTCAACTGACGAGAGGCGTATGCAACAACCCTACCATGTTGCATCAGTACGCAACCCAATCCTCTAAATGACACATCATTATAGATCTCGTATCCTCTAAGACCAGATGGAATGGTCAACACAGGTGCGGTAGTTAACTTCTGCTTAAGCTTTTGGAAACTACGCTCGCACTTGTCTGTCCACACAAACTTTTCTTCTTTCTTCAGGAGTCGATTCAACGGCGATGCTAATGCTGAAAATCCTTCCACGAACCGTCTGTAGTACCCGGCCAAACCTAAAAAGTTTTTGATCTCTGTCACAGTTGTCAGTCTTAGCTAGTTGATCACTGCTTCAATTTTAGATGGGTTTGCGGAGATTCCTTCACTTGAAATCACGTGACCTAGGAATGCAACATGAGTTAGTCAAAACTCGCATTTACTAAACTTAGCATACAATCCATAAATTCTCAGGGTCTGAAGTACCATTTTCAGATGATTCTCATGCTCCTTAGCACTTCTTGAATACACCAAAATATTATTGATGAACATAATCACAAACTGATCTAAATATTCTTTGAACACTCGGTTCATCGGATCCATGAAAGCAGTTGGAGCGAAATGCTGACTTTGGTATGTCCTCATTTATGATCCTCAACGGATGATACCCTATCCTTAAGTCAATCTTTGAAAATATCGACGCTCCTTGCAATTGATCAAACAAGTCATCGATCCTCGGGAGTGGATACTTGTTCTTGATCATCACCCGATTAAGTTGACGATAGTCGATGCACAAACGCAACGAACCATCTTTCTTTTCCACGAACAAGACCGGTGCTCCCCAAGGTGATGCACTGGGATGTATGAATCCCTTATCCAACAATTCCTGCATTTGTACCTTCAGTTCTTTCAACTCATATAACGTCATCTGGTAATGAGCCTTAGAGATTGGCTATCCTAGGAGCCAACTCAATTACAAATTCTATCTCTCTCTAGTGATAGGCTTGGCAATTCCTTTAGGAATACATCTGGGAATTCTTGCACCACTGAGATATCTTCAATCTTCAATTCCTCAATACAACAATCACTAGGTAACCTTGACAACTCCCGTCTAACAAAAAGGGTTGCCTCAAGCAACAAGATCAAGGTAATCAAGGGTCCTTGTCGACTTCCAACAAACTCGAAACTTTTACCCTCTAACGAGCTAAATTGAATCGATTTACAATAGCAGTCCATCTTAGCTCATTGCTTGGTGAGCTAGTCCATGCCAATTATCAAATTGAAATCATACATGGCTAGGACTAATAAGTCTATCCTCCCCTTTCGCTCACTAATCGCTAACTTGCAACTAGAACAACCCAATGCAGACAACACCTTATCCTTTAACGGTGTAGATATGCTAATCATTGACTCCAGCAACTTAGAACTTAATCCTATTAGCTTAACATATTGCTCAGCAATAAAAGAATGAGTCGCGCCAGGGTCAAATCAAGCATAAGCAACATGGTCGTTCAACAAAATCGTACCTGTAATCACATCAGGCACATCCTCTGCTTAACCTCTTGTGATAGCATACATTGTCCCTTGAGCTGGGGGTCTAATCTGTCCACCCTGTGGCACAAATCCTCTTATTTGACCCATCGGCGGCGGCGGCAGTAACTGATGTTGTCCTCTCTGTCTTCTAGGACAATCTCTGGCTATGTGACCCTGCTAGCCACATTCGAAATAAACGCCTATCCTTCGGGGGCATGGGGTCAAACCATGTCGCCTTCCATAAAAGTGACATATACCATTCTGACTTGGCCTTAACTTGCCAACTCCACCCTTCCTATTGGGCAGGACATGGAATCTTCCTTCGGACATGGGCTTCTTCCCATACCAACTCCCATCTCGGTTAGATCCAAACCACGATCTAGATGCGGCGGCTTGTTTGTTTTAATCTCTCTCTATCAGTTGGGCTCGTTCATAAAGGTCGTTATAGTTCTTCAAATTCAATGGTACTAGTGAGCTTCTCACTTCTGGTCTGAGCCCATCTCTAAACCTTCTAGCTCAGTTTATCGGGTTCTCGACCAGTTCGGGGGCGTACTGCGATAATTTAGCAAATTTCACTTCATACTAATCTACGGTCATGGAACCTTGGCGAAGGTGCTGAAATTCTGTCCATCTTCAGTTCTCTAGCATTGTCAGAGAAGTACTTGTTGTTGAAGACTTTGACAAAAGCGTTCCACTCTAGGACTACACCTTTAGGGAATACTACTCATTGGATGGCTCTCCATCAAGTACTCGCAATTCCTTGCAGCTCATAGGTTGCAAGGACTACCTTCTCTGCCTCGGTGCACAATAGCAGTGCAAAGACCTTCTCCAAGCCTTGGATCCATAAAGCTGCAACTTCAGGGTCTCTTGTCCTAGTGAACCTCGGTGGGTTCAGCTTTAAAAACTGTTCCACCAGCTTGTGCATCAGTCTCCCAGTGAATACGTTCCCTAGTGGAACCTTAGCAGATGCGGCGACTGGTGAGGCAGCAGTAGTGGTAGCAGCGGCAGCAACATCCGCGGTGGCATTAGCAACAACTGTGGTAGTGGCGGCTGAAACGGCGACACTGGCAACTTGAATTTGAGCCTGCTGATCCATCCTATTTCCCAGCATCTCTAGCGCTTGCATGATCACAACAAACCTTGGATCATAAGGGGCTACTACCCGAGCACCAACAAGAGGCGATGCTACTCCACTTGCACAAGCCTGAGCCGGCGCTCAACCACAACCTCCTTGGGTACCAACCCTTGTCGGTGTCCTACCCCGAGTAATAGGTCATATGGTACGCTTCCTAGGAGTCATCTCTCCTCATCACTCATAACTCAAGTTTTCTACTAAAACATGCCTTCCAATTCCAAACAAAATTAGAAGTTGAGCGATCCACACAAACAAACAATTCTACCAATCAACTATCACAAACATACACCAGCATAAAATAAAGGCATTTCCTACTAACTATTTCATAAACCATCGCACCTTATCACTCCAACCACTAACCTGTTTTTATACCACTAAATGGGGATGTCATGCCCCGATCCTCCGAGCGCATGCTCATCCCTCGGTGGTCGATTAAATAGTGACATCCTAGGACTCATGGCCGACCCATTCATTTTAATACGCATGCGAAAGCAAATAAATAAATCCCCAAATAACAAAAGATGGGATTGAAAAGCAAGGGCCACAAATTTTTCAAATCACAATGCATTTATATATATCCTCTAAGCATTTGAGTCTTCAATGAAATACTCTAGGGACTCTAGATCCGAAAGATCCGGGTCTACCACCGAACCATCAGGAGGATTAGTCATGCCCTCGCCAAAAGCGATCTCCAATATCGACCTAGGAATCTCAAACTCTAAAAGGGGGCCTTCTCTGAGTCCATTTCGCCCGTGACAATACCATAATATGAATTTATGGGGTACTTTATGGGGTAGACCCGCATCAATCCAGATAGTGGATCTCACGAGTTCGTAGACCTAGGATCCTTGGCTCCCAAGGAACAAAATCTAAGAGTGTTATTCGATGACCTTCTTCGATTGGCCAAAATGTTCAGGAGGTACAA
This sequence comes from Eucalyptus polyanthemos subsp. polyanthemos, assembly GCA_017140185.1. NCBI lineage: Eukaryota > Viridiplantae > Streptophyta > Magnoliopsida > Myrtales > Myrtaceae > Eucalyptus > Eucalyptus polyanthemos. The sequence continues at coordinate 10,681,788 of CM029465.1, read as the reverse complement.
CCATCTAAGGACCTGTAAATGTTATCCCATAACGGAGTGAGATGACGTCTCAGCAACTTCACCCCCTAAGCTTGCGACTAGGAAGGAAATACGCCCCCAAGGGCTGCCTAAGCACAAGCATAAGCCAAATGACTTACCTTCACCTCAGTTCCTTCCTGTAAGACTTACCTTCACCTTAGTTCCTTCCTGTAAGTCAGTACAATTTATAAAATCATCCAATCATTTCAATTTACATCAAACCTCGATCAGTCGACTCATTTGACTCCATACCATCTAGGCCATTTCTTGGTGAACCCATTTAATACTATTTATAAAGTCCAATCACATCAAGGATTGCTCACCCTAAGCTGAAGATAGATAGTATAGCTCACAAAAAGCTGATAATAGAGTATACTAATCACCTTAAGTTGACATAACAAAGCCCACAAGCTGATATAGTACACTGCCAATACTCACCAAAATTGTGCGATACTTAATATGCTCACCAAAGCCATGCGATACTTAGGGTATACTGCTCACTCTAAGCATATTAAAGCCCGCAGGTTGGTATAGTATACCATTCTAATCAACCAACAATTTCACCATTTTTATCATACCCGATAAAAATAATCGTGTGTGGGTACATGATTGGCCTTAGCCAAAATACAATATTTTCCTTTTTAAAATTCCCACCATTTATTGTGGTCTATAAACACATTTTTAGCGTTGTAAACCAACGCCCAGTATTTCATAATTAAATACCGAAAATACTCAATTTTGGGATAATTTCCAAAATTTCAAATCTCACTCAATTTGCACAAACCAACACTCAATTAAATAAACCAATCATACCATTGCAATCAGCACGAAATTCTAATCACCGGTTACCTTAGTCTAATTTTCGAAAAATGATAATTAATTAAATAATTATCAAAATTAATTAATAAATACCAATAAATGCAACTTAGGCCGAAAAAGCCTAATTAAATAACGAAACAGGCCAAAAAATTTCTGAACCTATCTAGATAAATAATATGACCTATCTACTTGCTTATTATACTACTCTAGTCACCTAACATGCAATATCGAACGATTAAATTGCTAATCTGTTCTAACTAACCACTTAATATAACTTAACCTAAACTAATCAACCTTAAATATAATTAGCTCCATAAGTAGAGATTAGTAAGTAAACTCACTAGTTTTGAAATCCGATGAGTTCACAAGGATGCCGAGGCGGAGATGATCGATAAACTCCAAAGTGGCGGCACCTTTCAAGGTCCGGAAGAGGTCCAAAGCGAGCCAAACGATGTACAGCTAACCTAGGGGCTTTGGTTCTGTTGTTGAGCCGAAGGAGCTACTTCAAATGGTCGATTGGTTGGAAACAGCCAATGAAGAGGACTGATGGCTTGGACGAGTGGGCAAGGGCCGACAGCGAGGCTTTCGGTGACCACGATGATGACGTATGGTGGCCTGTCAAGTTGCTAGACTTGCGAAGTGTGGTGGAGGCACGAGAATGGCGAGCTAGGCACGAAGACGCGCGTAGCGGATGCACAGTGCAAGCGAGCAGCATGCGGCGACTGTCCAAGCTTCGATGGGCATCGATAGGCAAGGGGAGGGGCCGAGCTAAGTTTTTCTAGTCTTTGAAGCTCTCTCTCTGTGCTTTGGAAATGGAGGAAACCGACTGGAATGGAGAAGGAGGGGGACAACAAAGCTTGAAGAGTCCCAATTGACTCCAACCTCACCTCTTTGTCCCCTTGAGCATGGCCCACCCTTGATGGCTGTCTTCCTTACCAAATTACAGACCATTATCTTGCTTAGGAAGTCTTGGAGATGGTCCAAAAGTTGAGAGCATGGGGGGCTACGAATTTACACTTGGTTTCTCCTAATTTCACTTCAATTCCCACTTGAATTAAATCAATTCGGCTCCTATAAATTCCACCAATACGTCTTTGATCAAATTGAAAATTTTCCACACCAATAGAACCAACTTACATCCCAAAAACATGATAAAAAAAAAATGGTCCTCTGAATTTTCCGGACAAAAACGGCCTCACTTTGAAATTTTGCCAAAAATCTTGGTTTGTAGAAAAAATCTTCGGAAGATGAGTTGACGTTCCTAAAATGACTCATGACATAGCAGAATTTTCAATTTCTGAAATCGGATTTAAATTGGTGGTTAATTTCAATTTGGCACGATTTTAGCGTGACCTAGTCTACCGAGTAGCTTTTAGAAATTTTTAGTGTAATTAACCCGTGGTTGGTTAGTTTCAAGCCACAACGCACATCTTCGATACATTGGCGACTTTCGATTGTTATGAAAATCTCAAGATTTTAAATACAGACACAGAGTACCAAAACAATAGAAAAATCAAACTAGTGTCGATCAACGAGAATTTTGCAATTTAGTGGAATCACTCACGTTTAGTCACATATCTCAATCAAACCGATCTATCTCTAATCTCTAATCGATCTTTACTGTGTCATAATAATCTCTGCAAATGAGCTTGATCGAGTCATCGATTCCTAGTCGAATTTTCAAGTCTTTTGCATTAAAATCCCTTAATAACTTCCCCCGATAGTCTAGTTATCTTAGGAGCGAATTAATTCAGAGAATAGCACTATAAGCGCGTTGATGAAAGACTCGATTTATTTAATTGAAAACATAACTAAAATTTTAGGATGTCACAATGACCCTAATGGTACCAACTTACCATCAATTAAAACCGTGAAATGGGAGTGGATCAAATGATGTGGCACATGTGAAATGGAATGTGTATTGAATGCGATTGCATTTTTTGTATTGCACATGTTTTCGAATACATTTAAGGTACTAAATATTTCATCATTTGCATGAATCAACAACCACCAAACACGAGAATCCTATTAGAGATGGCGTACATAACACATCGTCTGGACTCCTTTATTAAATGCGCACATTTAATATGACCTGTAAATATCTAAGTTTAAAGGAGTATATATAAGATATGCTAAATGAAATATAGTAGTTGTTAGTGAAAAGTTATAAAAAAATCTCAAACTATGGGACCATATGGGACCAACTACCTCATCTTATTCTCTCAGCCTTTCCCACCTCGAGGGTAGGTTGCAACATGACTAAACTATGATTCTAAAAAGAGACTGAGGCTATAGAGCACATGTAAATCAATTAAAAAGGACAAAATGAGGACGGCATCAAATCTGGTCGGCGTGTTTTTATCCCAATTTCCCCGACTTTTTTCAATTTTCCTGATCAAATGTGGGTCTGAACAACTACGCAAGCACAACCATCATCTAGTTACACGATTAAGCATAATCTAGTCTAAGCCTCACCTAACATAATGCAAATTTGGTAGTTATTCGAACCTGGATAGTGGGCCTACTTGATAGTGGTCTGAACAAATACGAAAGCACAACCATCATCTGGTCACGCGATTAAGCATGATCTAGTCCAAGCCTCACCTAACATGATGTAATTTTGGCAATAATTCGAACCTGGATAGTGGGCCTTCTTGATAACCAGTCTATTTCCTTTTTTTTTATTCTCAAAATAGAAAAATAACATAAGTCCCTTTGTGTATTTCAGTTAATTTTTTTATTTTTCGGAATATTTCAATGGCTAGGGAATAGATTTGGGTTATATATAAGAAGTAAAAAATGTCTCAAAATTAGAAATAGAAAAACTATTTTTGAATAGAAATTATTCTTGAGAACAAAAAATTATCAAACACACCCTAAGAGTCCCACATCAAATTTGCATAACCTCGCAATCTGATTTCCCAAATCCCTAGCCAAACGGATTGGACTCATCTTAAACAATTTCATTGATCGAATCGAAAGAAGTTTGGCAGCACGAATCAACTCAATTGTTTCGTGTTAAGATAAGACATGGGTTTTACAGATCCAGCAACCACGGCAAATGGCAATCCCGCAGAAGATAGCGAACATCGTCTTGACCCCTTAACTAAATGCGCACATTTGACATTACCATGAATCTCTAAGTTCAGAAAATGCATGTAAGACGTGCCAAATGAAATATACTATCTGTTTATTGGTATTTCTTTCAATCTTTTTTTTTTTTTCAGGAATAAACTTCTAGAAATTCAATACTAATTCGTAAAAACACTGCTAAATGCCTGACTTCAAAATAATCTAAAATGCAGGTACGTAACATTTAACAAAATGTTTTTGTACCTTTACCAAAAAAAACATTTAACAAAATGTTAAATCTTGGATTGTTCCATGGCCTAAACAGTGCTCCTAGGCTTGGAAAAAAATATTGGATCTTCATGAGCATTTTCAGCAGCACTTCAAGTGGATTATTGGGAATGGACGCTTGGTCTCCTTTTGTTTGACCCTTGGCATCCAAATGGTCTCCTTTATAGAATTTTTTCCAATTGGGAAATTTACCGGTCAAGTATTTTGCAGTTGGCTTCGGTTGCCGATGGATTTTCTACTCCTATGGGTTGGTATGTCCTCAATATTATTGCAAACTAGGGAGATCTGCTTCCGGTTTTTAGCCAAGAAGAAGACCATTTTCAATGGCTTTGACACCCTTCCAGGTGATCCTCAACGGCTTCATCTTGGGATTTAATTCGCCCTAGGGGTTATGTGGTTTCTTGGTCCTCATTCATTTGGAGCTCATCTTTGCCTCCTCACTATCAAACACATATTGTTCCATGGCCTAAACAGTGCTCCTAGGCTTGGAAAAAAATATTGGATCTTCGTGAGCATTCAAGTGGATCTGATGGACGCTTTTCTACTCCTATGGGTTGGTATGTCCTCAATATTATTGCAAACTAGGGAGATCCGCTTCCGGTTTTTAGCCAAGAAGAAGACCATATTCAATGGCTTCGACACCCTTCCAGGAGATTCTCAACAGCTTCAGCTTGGGATCTAATTCGCCCTAGGGGTTATGTGGTTTCTTGGTCCTCATTCATTTGGAGCTCATCTTTGCCTCCTCACTATCAAACACATATGTGGCTTATCACACGTAACTGCCTACCAACTCAGGTTTTGCTCTTATCTTATGGTAGAATTACAGCTATAGTGTGCCCCTTTTGCTCTTGCCGACCGGACTCCATAGATCATTTGTTTTTTGCATGCCACATCTCTAGTAGTCTTGCTTCTTTTTGGGTGGTTGAATTCAATCTTGCTTGGCTTAATAAGCCTTGAATGGAGAATCTTGATTGGGCTACCAAACATATTGCTAGTAGTCACTTTCACCGGTCTTTGGCTCGTTTTGGCTTTGGAGATCTTTGTTATATCATTTGGAAAGAGCGCAACAATATCTTATTTCGTAATCAAACCCTCTTTCTCCCGCGATGAAGATGCACCTCCAAAAGGCTATTAAAGACAAGGCGATGACCTTTAATCATGTCCCTAACATTCCCAAGAATAGAAGACTTCAACAGAGCTGGGATTAACATCCGTCTCTCTTTGATTGATAGAGGTCTCTAGCGTTTGTATGGTGGTCCTTTGCTTCTTTTGTTGGTTTTTACCGATTGGTTTCTTTTGGGAACCACGGCACCCTTACACTCTTCTTTGACTTTTGTCATTTTGAGTGTCCATCTTTTGTAGGTGCTAAGCCTCCTTCTTGTATTCTTTTAGGCAAAATCTATACATATCTTATTTTGACCAAAAAAAAAAACATTTAACAAAATGAAATGCTTTTTGCAGGAAAGTAAGTTCCCAAGTTTTCGGAAAATATTACATGATCTATGGGTAAAAATTTAGAGTGAACGCGTGTGGAAACGCAATCAACGTTTCGAGAGTTCCACAGATTGCACAAGCCAAAAAGCATTTGGGAATTCCTTTCGATCAGGAGGTTTCAAAGAATCAAATTTTTGCCTTCATTGTAGCTAGGGCTAGGATGAAACATGAAGGGTGGGAGAAAAAGTTCCGGTTGAGAGATGGGAATGAAGTACTTGTCAAAATGGGAAAAGTACCAAAAAGGTCATAAACCTATTACAGTAATACTAATTCAATCATAAACTTTTCAATTGAATCAATTTAGTCCTAAACATTTTCACATTGATACAAATTCGGTCCATCCAACCAATTTTGACCGGCTAGCCCTGACATGAACGTCAACCGATGGCTGGACGCTAACATGGTAATTTTTTTAGTAATTTTTATTTTTATTTTGTTCGAATTTTTTATTATTTTCTCTTTTCTCTTCTCTTTTCTTTTTCTTTTTCTTTTATTCTTTTTTTTTTTTTTTTTTTTTTTCCTTTTCTTTTCTCCCTTCTTCCTCCTTGGACTATCCCCACAGTGGCCGGCAAGCCTTTGGTGAGGCTTGCCGGTCTCTAGGCGAGGGCCACCAAGCCCTTGCCGGCCACTAGGTGAAGGGGCAAAGGTCGCAACCTTGGCCCGGCCTTGCCCAGGGCCGCAAGTGAAGGTGACCTCACCCGAACTAGCAAGGCCATGGTGGCCATTGCCAAGCTAGAGGCTTGCCGGCCACTGGGCGAGGGCCACAAAGCCCTCGCCGAGGTCACGGCCATTGCCAAGCCAAAGGCTCATCAACCACTGGGCAAGGGCCACGAAGCCCTCGCCGAGGTCGTGGCCCTTGCTTGGGGCCATGGGCGAGGCGACTTCACCTGGATTTGGGTGAGGCTAGCCTCGCCCTAGCCTTGCCACAAGCAAAGGCGGCCTCTCCCATGGCTAGCAAGGCCATGGCAACCATCGCCGAGCCAGAGGCTCGCCAGCCACTGGGCGAGGCCAAGGTGAGGCTGGCCTCACCTAGATCCAGGCGAAGCTGCCTTGCCCACAGCCTTGGGCGAGGCTGGGCGAAGAGCACGACCCTCATCGGCAAGGAACGAGGGCTTGGTGGCCCTTCCCGGCCACCGCAAGGATAGTCCGAGCAGGACGAAGGGAGAAAATGAAAGAAAAAATTAATAAAAAATGATTAAAAATTGCCACATTAGCATGCAACCATCGGTTGGGGTCCATATTAGCACCGGCCTGCCAAAATTAGCCAGATTGACTAAATTGGTACCAATGTAAAATGGTTTAGAACTGAATTTATCCAATTAAAAAATTTAGGAATGAATTGGTACCAATACAATAGGTTTATAACTTTTTTTGTACTTTTACCTTGTCAAAATAATAGTACATGCACCATCTAACCTACCATGTCGTTATTAAGCGGGGAGGACCTTTAAAAAAAAATCTTTATAACTGTAATTTGTTATATTTAAGTAAAGATTAAATTGATAAACATCTCCTCTGATTATTGCTCTGCTCCACCTATTTTAAAAGACGACTTTGCATTTGTCTAGAAGTGCCATGGTGACTGATATAGTCTTTATTTAAGTGAGGTTTAATCACTTGGATTCTTTAATTGAGGGAAGCTTGGACTGTTTCTGTTTTTTAATGTCCTAATGCCTTATGCATCTAGTTTTCAAAAGGAATCTGTGTCCCCCAATGCCGAGTTTTGGCACGCAGCGAAAAGGACGTCAAGCATCTTTTGGAGTGGCAAAGTCTAAAATGCGCAGAGAGATTCCTTCCGTCCCTTTGTTAACGTGGCATTCGAGAGCAACCTTAACACTCCGACCGGATCTGTTGAACCTACCGCGACCGGCAGGAATCACGATGATGAGCCTTTCCTCAGCTCGTCAACGAGTCCATTGTTTCTTTAAATTGTTTCGACCTTTCACTGAATCGATCTTGCGATCGAAATTGTAATTGGACCTAAGGATGGATCTGTGAGTCTAGTTTCGCAGGATTAACTTAAGTCGGGCTCCATGATCCCTCGGAATCAAGTAGCCAAATACTCTAAGTGAGTTTAGGAGTTCGTTTATTTCACAAAAGATAAATGATTTGAAAAATATTTTCTAAAAACACTTGCCCATATCACCTACAAAAATGAATAGACAAAAAATATTTGTATTGTCTGTAAAAATATTAAGACATAAATTGTTGTCAATAATGAAATCTTTTTTTATCATTTTCTAATTATTTCAAGCAACAAAAGTAATCATTCATAGAAAAAAATATTTTTCAAGCCGATCATTTTCTGTGAAACAACACACTTGAGTTTGAGTTATCTTAACGTGTCGAGTTGAGCTCGAGCTCACCGATGCTCCTCTTGAAAGGCTTGTCTCCCTAAGTAAGTTTCTGGACTTTTAAAAAAGAAAAAACTATTCAGTTATTATAAAAGATAGACACATAATTTTTCAAAATTAATTACACCATCTAACTCCATAAATAAATGTGGGGAAAATATTCATACTCAAACTCAAGTTACTTCTACAACGTAACCGAGTCGAGTTGAGCCCAAGTCTAGTATCTCAAAATTTTGAGAAATCAAACTAGAACAGAAATTTCAATACTACCTAAAGCTCGAGCCAAGTTTCAAGCACTGAGTTTGTGAGCCGAGGCAAGCTCGAGCTTGATAGTTTTGGATTGCCCGACTCAATAAGACCCTCGATTAGACATCGCATACGAAATTGCAAAACATGTAATCGATCCTACAATATTTATCCACCATATCTTTCATATAATTTATATTAATGAGTATCTTGTCTCTTCGGAAACGGTCGATAAAATTTCTATCACGAGTATTTTGAAAGGCATTTGTCTCGCTTATGTTTTAATAATTTTGGCGAATGAATGATAATGGTATTTTCGACCAGAAAAAAAAAAAAGGCGGAACATGTGTCCAAACCGCGAGGCGGATTGCATGTGTCAAGTGTCTTCCTGCTTCCCTAACTTTCATCTATATAATCCCTCAAAAGGTGAATTGATTCCCTCCACCACCACCACCGCATTTCCCTTCGCCAAACTCAATTTTCCTGGAAAGTGCGAAAAGGGAGAGAAAATTCCCACATTGCATCGGAGAGAAAATGGTGAAGTCACCCGAGCAGGAACACCCACAGGAGGCTCTCGGCTGGGCTGCGAGGGACGATTGCGGCCTTCTCTCTCCCTTCAAATTCTCCCGCAGGTTGTTGCCCGTTCTTCTTGCGTTGAAATGGTCAAACGAAAAGCTGGCAACCATTGGTTCGCTTTATGCATATTTGTTTGATTCGTGTTTAGGGCGACGGGAGAAAAAGACGTGAAATTCAAAGTGTTGTTCTGCGGGATTTGCCACAGCGACCTCCACAGCACGAAGAATGAGTGGGGAATTTCAACTTATCCTCTTGTTCCGGGGTAATCTTTTCTCTGTCTGTTCGTTTTTTAATCTCCTCTCTGGCTGTTCCTCTGCTCCTCTTTTCAAAACGTCGTTTTATTATATTTTTGTCTAAAAGTACCATGTTGGCTAGTAGATTCTTGGGGCTATTAGCTTCTTTCCTCTACTGGATTCTTGGATAGGGTTCAACTATAGCTTGCATTGCCTTGAAGCCAAAGGCAAATCAAAACCACAAAACATGACAAATAAGGCCGACCAAAAGAAGTCGGTCCTCATCCTCATCCTCATCCTCATTGCTGGTACATCCGTAACAATTGACATCTAGGAGTACCAAGGTGGGTTGTGCCCCGCTAGCCATAAATGAGGATGAAAATTTGGATAGGAAAGGATGAGATGAGAAGGAAGATCTTTTGAACCGTAGTTATTATGGACATATCTAATATCGGAAAGCTTTTGGTGCACCTTATATAAGAGAGAAACAAAAATGAAGGATTGATTGAAATTACTAAAAGAGGCAAAATAAAGGGACAATACCTAAATCAATTGTCTACATTGGCCATTACGATGACCGTTGTGCCACCACTGACGACATAGAATTCCTTGCATGATCAACTCTTCACGATGACCACCGTAGTGGGGGTCATCTCCCTTTTTCTTTTGATAATCCAAGGCACACGCTTAGAAATTCGACTATGTGAAGATTTATAGAGCACCTTATAAGTTCCATGAACTAGTTAAATCTATATTTTTATATTGTGCCGGTGACCCTAAAAATGGGGGTCGCCCGGCACCTATGACGTTGACATGTCCAAGGGTCTATTGTCTAAAATCAAGATAATTGAGAGAGAGATCAAATAACCACTGTGTAATAGTCGTCTAAGAGCCTAGACCACCGCAGAGGGCGGCTTGACAATGGGCAACCGCCATGTGATGGTAATCAGTGGCGCCACCATCGGTGTCAATGGTAAGGTGCCATCCTACTTATACCCCATTAATTTCAAGCATTAATTGAGTTTTGCAAGATAAAAAGCTAATTAAAAATTCCTATGATGAACTTCACTTTTGATCATTATACTTTATTCAATTATAATTCTAGTCCTTATATATTCACCGACAATAATATAAGTCCTTCGGTCATAATTTTTCACATAAAATTCAATAGAATTTGTTAAGTCAGCACCACTATTGACAAGCGGCGTTTTTGTATACGAGTTTCTAAAGAAATCAAACTTTTGGTAATTGTACTTTTTGAATTGTTCGAATTTAGTTAATCTACTTTGTTTTGCAACAATACTAGTCCTTATACCAATGATTGATGTAATTTAAGTAAGACTTTTCACATTTCTATTACAAACAACACTCAAATGACCGGCTAATTTTTCTACATGATTTGTTAATATTTATAGTTTTACTAGTAATAATTTAGGAAACTGTCGAGAGCCATGTACTATTCAAGAGTAGAGATTTAATCATCAACTCTCATAAATTGTCTAAAATACATCGCCTATTTGATGGTGAGTTAAAATTGGGGCTAGCATATTTTAAAGTTATTTAAAGTAGACCTGAGTAGTGTCTATATGGATCTAAACTGAAAATAAGAATGTCATTGTTGAATACGATGGAATTAATTTCAATGGGACTGTCAATTAATAATTGATCTTGATTTGATCTTTTCCTAAGAATTTTAAATCAAATTATAATGAAAGTAAGTTTTTGTGGAAATTTTATATCGTGACTTATTTTGTCACCGAAAGAAATTGAATCATATCAACTAAAACTGATTATTCGTAAATGTGTGGGGATAAAAATTGTAATTTGCCAGTGACTTACCTCTATTAGGCTGAGGCAGGAAAGGAACGAGACCTCAAAGAATCTCCGATCAGTAATTAATTAGCTCCTTGATGTCTGGGTTGAGCCCCTCGGCCGCGGCTTTCGAGCGCCACCTCTTCCTCTCGGGTCCTAAGTCCCGAGAAAGGGGATGTTCTTGTAATGATTCGTATGGCGTACGACCCAATTCGTTTGTACTGACCTGTTTGATACGCAGGCACGAGATCGTGGGCGAAGTTGTGGAGGTCGGAAGCAGGGTGGAGAAGTTCAAGGTGGGAGACAAAGTGGGAGTTGGTTGCTTGGTCGGATCATGCGGCTCCTGCGATAGTTGCCACGACCATCTCGAAAATTACTGCCCCAAAATGATACTGACGTATGGTAGCACGCACCACGACGGGACGATGACCTACGGAGGATTCTCCAACATGATGGTGGTTGATGAGCACTTCGCCATCAAGTTCCCACAAAACATGCCTCTCGACGCCGGTGCGCCTTTACTTTGTGCTGGGATCACTGTTTACAGCCCAATAAGGTTCTTCGGGCTCGACCGCCCGGGGACCCATTTGGGCGTGGTGGGTCTCGGCGGATTGGGCCATGTAGCAGTGAAGTTTGCGAAGGCCATGGGGGTCAGGGTGACCGTGATCAGCTCCTCTGCCAGAAAGGAGGAGGAGTGCTCCAGCGTCTCGGTGCCGATGCGTTCCTCGTCAGCAGCGACGCCAGTCAATTTCAGGTCATCTCTGGATCCAAGTGCTGCTATTGCTTCATTCTTGTTTATTTGGTGATGCCAAGGAACTCAGTTTAAGCGAGCATATTCTATATTCTAAGTTGAAACGCCCAATAGCCTAATTCTTCGATACTAGAGAAGGGGTTCCGCATTGAAAAAGACCAGCTTGCTATTTGTAGTCTGTCATGCGATTTTTGAGTATCGTGTTGGAACTCTTTTGGTCAATAGGCTGCGATGGGAACGATGGATGGTATAATCGACACTGTTTCGGCGGTGCACCCAATGTTGCCTTTGCTTGGTTTGCTCAAACATAACGGGAAACTTGTCTTCATCGGCATTCCTGATCGGCCTCTCGAGTTACCTGTGTTTCCCATGATCTCTGGTGAGAATCTCCGTTGCTCTCCCCTGCTTCAAAACTAATGTTGAATCAACTAAACAGAGACTGATAGATTATACTACTGGTTATAGGGAGGAAGATTGTGACTGGGAGTTGCTTTGGTGGACTGAAGGAAACTCAGGAGATGATTGATTTTTCCGCAAAGCACAACATAACTGCTGATATCGAAGTTGTTCCGGTGGATTATTTGAACACGGCAATGGACCGCCTTGCCAAGGGCGACGTCAAATATAGATTTGTCATAGATATTGGCAACACCTTGAAGAAGCGTGAGGTTGCCAAAGATTCTGATTAGATTGCCCATGAAGGTGTCAAGTATAAACTTTGGTGTCAAAATAAACTTTGACCGGACGATTTCGTGGTCGAATGTGTAGCTAAATTTGTTTGTCACTGATATTGAAGCAAAATACCAATGTTCAGGAAGAATAATACCAATGCTCTCGGCCTAATGCCACGAGATTTCCTTATGAGATAAAGTGAGCTAAGTTGACAAACTCCCTGGAAATTTTTATTGAAGCCCGACGAAAGATAAACTGAGAAAGCCAACGCAAAAGAAAAGCTATGTGTTCTTCAAGGGAACATCACTAGAATCTCCATAATTTCCTTGATAAATAGTCCCCAAGGAAACTCATTGCTGGTTAGACCAACAAAAAATTTCAGGGTAATTACACTAATAGTCTACAGATTTTTAAATCAATGTGCAATTTCATCCTTAAATTTTTAATTTGTTCTATGCAACCCCTAAATTTTGGTAAATATTCATTAGTCCTTACACTATATGAAAATATCGAATGACATCCTTCCATTAATTCAAGTTTATGGAATTTGTTGTTTTGGTTTCCAATTCCATAGGTTTTTTTTTTTTTTTGGGTCGAAAATGACAGCTACTTTCATTCATTGAGTGCGAAAATTACAAGAAGTCGATAGGTAAGATTCCGCACATAAAATTTCCGAAAGAGCTGGAGGAGGGGAAGATTTCTAGCGTTGAGGAAGTGAACTAGTTCGGTGCATCTTCGCAATTAGATCTGCTGCATTATTTGCTTCCTGCGAGCAATAAGTCAAAGTCATTGATTCCGAGTTGGAGAGCAGGTTTCTGCATTGTTCAACAATGGGCTTGACGGTCCAAGAGGGTTCGGCCCAGCCCGTGATGTTTTGTTCTGCGAATAAGCTATCTGTTTCGCAAACTAGTTGACCCTACTATACTTTGTTGACTTACATCTCTCCCACGTGCAATTGTTCTATGAACTGCAGGAACTTCAACCCGTGCAAAATCGCTAGGGTTTCGATTTGAAGAGGGGAGGAAGCTCGAACCTGTTGTGCGAAGCCGTCAATGAGTTGGCCAGCATGATCCCGCAAGATCCTAGCGACTGATCCTACCTGTTCTCCATGGACCCAAGAGCCGTCTACATTAAGTTTTAGCAACCCTCTCTCCGGTGGAATCCATCTTCGTGGTGAGTTTGGGTTTGGGGGTTTTGCTACCTCTTTTTTGTTCTGCCATATATTGAAGTTTTGGAGATGTGCTTGTGCTAGGTCCACGATGGTGTTTGGATCCCGGTTGTTTGGCTCTGAAAATCGAGTTGTTGCAGGCTTTCCAAACGAACCACAGCACCATCACCACCAACTCCTTTTCGGGTAGGTCTCTGTCACCTGTGAAATTCTCCAACAACCATTTATCAAACCGGGTTATGCTATTAGGATTACAAGTAAGATTGAGCCATGGGTCTTTCCATATGTTCTTTGTCCATTTGTAGAGTAGGAATAGATGCTCAGTAGTCTCCGGACGTGTATTGCAAAGTGAGCATATTGGGTCAGGTAACAGCTTTTGCTTGTAGAGATTCTCTCTTGTTGGGATTGCATTATGGCAGATACTCCATATAAAGATACACAACTTAGGGGGTATAGATAAATGCCAAAGCTTTATCCATAATGTTCGAGGAGGTTGAAATGATATCGATGCTCTGTTTTGTTCTGCTACTGTAGTCTGTGCACATAATGTATCATATCTGCTGTTGACCATGTATTTTCCCACCTTGTTGCCCTTCCACATTAGTGTATCTTCCTGCTCGTTGGGATCTAGAGGAATAGATAAAAATTTTGTTTGCTATTCTATCTTCAAATAGATTCAGCACCTCTATTTCTTTCCATCCCCTGTTTTCCTCACTTATAAGTTCAGCTACAATTCTGGGGTCATTTTGATTAGCCGAGCCACCTATCACATCGGATTCCAGCCATCTATCCTCACGTATGCTAATATTATTGCCATCACCTACCCTCCATTGTACCTCATTTTCAATAGTTTCTCGCCCCATTAGAATGCTTTTCAGGACTATAGAGCAGAATGTCATTAATGTATACAGCTACACTTGCCAAGATTGATTGGAAAATACGACACATGACCTTTTGAAAAATGGATGGTGCTACCTTTAAGCCAAAAGGAAGAACTTTCCACTGGAAGTGCTGGTTAGGGATACAAAATCCTGTTTTGGATCTATCTTCACGATGGATGCCCAATTGCCAAAATCTGGCTTTGAGGTCGAATTTGGAATAAATGTGGGTCTTGGTTAGACCAGTAAAGAGGAAATCTCTAGAGGGTAAAGGGAATTTATCATCTTTGAGAAAAAGGTTGAGGGGTTGATAGTTGATCACCAGCCTCATTTTTCCCCTGTTTTGCTCAGCACGCTTATTGACATAAAAGGCTTCACAAGCCCATTGAGAATTGGAGGTTTCAATAAGGCCTTACTGCAATAATTCTGAGCATTCCCTTTGAGTTAAAGCCAAGTGTTCTGGCTTCATTCCCATATGACTCGTCTTTATTGGATTGATGTCTTCATTCTTTTTTAATGGAAGGTGGATAAAAAAACTCTGGATTTTCCTATAGATGATGAGAACATTTCTGAGTGAATTCAAAATAGGATTCTGAAAAAGATTCCAACAATTTTTGCATTATTGGATCTAATAAACTCATTTGAATGGAAAAGAGACTCTAAATAATGACGACTTAGAGAATTGGTCTTTATACCTAAGACATTTTCTAGGAATGATTCGAAGCTGAGATATTTAAGTCATGATATCCCAACCAATGATTAAGTCTTTGTTGGGAAGACTGGATCTAAAGATCTTTGTGGATATTGAACACTGGGGGAAGAACTGGACAGTTATGGGGATAGTTCTGACATTCGTGGAGAAAGTATCTCCTGAGACAAAATTGTAATGTCGGATATAAGGAGTCCAAAATTCTTCAGGAAAAACTTTGGTGTCCAATATTGAACAATTTGCTCCAGTATCAATGAGAGCAATGATAGTAATTGGTTTGGCAAACTTTGAAGTGAGGATTTTTACGGGGAAATGGGGACAATGAGTCTAACTCGAAAATATGTCAAAGCTTGGCTCTAGAGATGTGGATGATATATGAAAAATATCTTCAAACTCAGAATTTGACTTAGTTTCACTAGAAGTGGGGTAACATGGAATGACACAAAGAGTTTGTTCACTTGGTTCTTCATCAACAGAGAATAACGATTCGATATTATCATTTTCAAGAGAAATACATGTTTCATTCTCAATTTGATGTATCAAATGATGCTGACCTCTTCTAGCTTGAGGGCAATTTTTTGCAAAATGCCCTTTCTGGTTGCAGATGAAGCAGCGATTTGATTTTTTGTGGCCTGTGCGATCTTTCCTCTGTGAAGGTATCACCATTTCTTCTTTCTTCGGAAGTGCTTGTGGCCATGTTTGGATTTCTTTAACCATAACTTCCTGAAGTGTTTCTTCTTTCAAGAAGACTTCCCACAAGTACCATCACAGTCTTTTCTGGAACATTTGATATTTGGCAAGAGCAGGCTGTCTCGAGTTCTCTATCATCTGTGATGTAGGTATGGACCATATTAGGGGTGATCGGGTCCAAGGTGGGTAGGTTCCAGACCTAGACCCTGTACCCGACCCTGTTATAACCTGTTCTCTTTTTTTGGACCATGTACCCGACCCTATTTGCATTGGACCCTATACCCGACCCACCCTATTTTTCGATCCAGTTCCAGGGTTAACCCTGTTTATATTAGAACTTGTTTTGCAACCGCCCATCTATATGACTTTGAATTTTATTTTAATATGTGAGAAAACAACATAATTCTTTTAATTTATATTGAAATATTAAGCTTAATTAATAAGTAAATTCCTACCTCATTTCGTATGTATTAAACAAACTCTAGGTAGTTCACCCGAGATTAGGTCGCGATAGTTTGGCGAATCCACTGGGTTCTTTTTTGGGATCGCTCGGCAAGGGGCCTTCTTCGTTCCTTGGAAAAAAGAAACACAAAAAAAAAAGGGAGGAAAAGCTTGATAGTAGGTCAATGTCAGGAGGCTGAGGAGGTGTGGGCAGCGTAGAGAGGGATGTGAGAGAGACGTGACAAGCCAACAGGGAGAAAAGAAATATTAAAAAAAAAAAAGAAGAAGAAATAGTACAATGCACTGTCCATCTTCTTCACGGGCTCCCTTCGCATGCCATAGCCACCGACCGCTGCGCTTGCATCGCCGCGGCCACACCATCGCGCCACCACTGTAGCCCCCTCACCCTCGAGCTCGCACCGCCACTCATCACCCCTGCTATGGCTGCGATGACTTGACACCGCTGACCGCCCGAAGCTCCGTCACCGTCGCCCTTGCCCCTGTGAAGCCGCCACTGCACCAGCACTACCGCTTGGCTCCTCACGACACTAGCAACTAGTGAAGCCACAAGGTTGACAAGAAGGCGTATAACCCAATTCTCAAACCAATTCTCGAACCAGTCCGGTCGATCCGATTCTCGGGTGAGTAATCCCTCGGAACTGGTTCCCGGACCGATTCAAACCGGTTCTGACTTTTGGGAACTGGTTCTCGGACCGATTTTAATAGGAACCAATTCCCAACCTTGTTTCCAGGTGGGCCGTTCCGGGAACCAGGTTTACCCGGTCCGATTACACACCCGTAGATCATATGGCACTTTAAGCACAATTCTACAAGGCATAGATGGATTTCTTGTTGTATTTCTCCCAATGGAATATCCTACAGTCTCCTCTGTCTTCCAAAAAAAGATCTTTCAACCATTTGGAATAGTTCTTTAGGGATGGAAGTTAGAAAGACATATTTCAAATTTGGATCAGCTCTAATATGATAAAAAAGTTGAAACATTTCCCGATAATGCTTATCAAGATATTTCTTTTGGAAGGAGCAGTATTTTCTTTCAAAAAAAAATATCTTCTTTTCATTTCTATGAGATCAGTGGGTTTTCCCACAAAGAAATGATATAAGAGAGTGATGGCATGGCTAAAATTAGGTGACATCAGAAAATGAATTTGGTCTTGTTCCGAAATTGATTTCCACCAAAGTTTGAGGCTTCCTATGAACCTTGTGACAAAGTTGAAAAAGAAATCATTCATATCATGATTGGTAATGAATTGAGTATTCAATCAAGTATGAAACTTTTCGAGTCTTTATGGCCATTTGTGGTAGGGGATGTTATCTATGGTGACAAACTGTTTTGAAGCCATGGACATGTGGTATCCCGAATTGTTCTGAACAATCTTTGGCTCAAAGTAATTTGATTCCATATCTTGATCTGAAGGATCAGTCATGAATATTGATGAATTTATTGGTGCCACAAATCAACATCAGGAATTGAAAAGGATGAAGAAGAGGAAAAGGATACTAATCTGATTCAGTATCAGAAGTGGTAAGAACAATTTGTTCTACTGGGAGCAGAATATGACCATTTGAAATGGTAGGATCAGGCTATTGAATAGCAGGGTCAGGTTGTTTCTGAGTACCCAAATCCTTTAGAAAAGATTCTAGCGGATTGGATAACATCATCTGATCTGGCCTTTCTTTTATAACGATCAAACTTGATTTTGTAGGCATTTTCTCTTTTCCTTTGTCCTTTTGTATATTTTTTAGACAATTTCGCATTTCTACCATATCTGGTTCTTTTCTGAAAGAATCTTCTAGGATAGTAGCAAAAATAGACGGTTGGAGTTTTGGAGGCAAATACCCAGTTTTGACAGGAGGTGCCAGTGGATCGAAAAGTCTAAACCTTCCTTCTTCAATGAGTTGGATTTGCCTCTTAAGCTTTTCTATCTCCGGCTTGGGGCTCTCAATATGATGATACCATAGATGTTGTCCTGATTCCAAGTCATTTAGCCTCTTTTGGAATTCAGAAATCATTTCCTTGGTGGTCTCATCATACTTTCAAAGATCTTATTGCATATTTCCAATATTGGAATCAATTGCTTTGAAGGCATTGTTTTGTGATAACAGAATCTCCAATTGTCAATTTAAAATGACTTCAGCAGCAGGAGTTCTTCTATGTCTTCCATGTTTATCCACATCAATGGGGGCAGCTATCTTAGGAGTATGACAGTATCTGCCTTGTGGATCAATGAATTCCTCTAGAGCAGGAAACGAGAGTTTTGAACTTTCTTTGGCAAGTGGAGGAAAATCTGCTTCTTGAAACATGGTTATGAAAGAAGTAGGTGATGTTTCTGCTGGAACCTCAAGTGGGTAAGAATGCTTCTTAGCCCATTTTAGGATTTATGGTTTTGTAGACATGATGAGAAGAGATCTTTTCAGCACATGATTCACCTACCAAGCGCATGGAAATATCCCCAGAAGATTGCAGAACAAATCCAAAATGACAGCCTCACTGAAAACATGGAAAACCTCATGTGGCAATGCCACATAGATCTATTCAGATTCAATGAAGGTTCGACTCTTTATCATTTTGGGCTAAATTTGAATTATCCATTCATTCATCCCCTTATCTGGAAAGAAGATAATTTCCTGGATCAACTCAAGACGTTATTATGGTACTTAACCAATAAGTACTTGATAGCTATTGAAATTCCAACCAAAAGATTCATTGTCAACCTCACCAGAATATTCTTACTCAGAAGAAATGTTGAAAAAGAAAGTGATAAGAATCTCTTAAACTTTTTTAATTGGTTCGATCATCCTATTCACTGGAAACATCTCTTGGAAAAAGAACTAAGAATCATGACCCTAAATCCTGAAGTCCATACCATCTTATTTTTCCGACATCCATGGCATTTTTTCAAAAAAAATTGCAACATCATCAACGCTCCACAAGATATAGGAACCACATCCTATAGACCTCACTTAGACAATCGAGAAGCTCGAATTCACAAATCTTATCTAGGATCTGTTAGATCTTGTGAACACCAATACCGAGAACTCCTGAGAATTTTGTGCCTAGAAAACAAAACAATTCCCGAAGATGTATGAAACAATGTACCCACGACATGGGATCATTATGACCTAGCACCAAAAGCTAAGGAAGCACTCAAGCAATGCAGACAAG
The DNA here is from genome assembly GCA_017140185.1 of Eucalyptus polyanthemos subsp. polyanthemos. NCBI lineage: Eukaryota > Viridiplantae > Streptophyta > Magnoliopsida > Myrtales > Myrtaceae > Eucalyptus > Eucalyptus polyanthemos. The sequence goes on along the minus strand of CM029465.1, from coordinate 10,662,383 downwards.
CCGCATCATCCCAAGATCATAAAATGACAAGTGCAGATAATGTTGTCCAATCTACTCAGGACCTCTATGCATGCTGGGGAGCTCCTCTTTCCCAAGATCCCTATGATCTAGGACCTTCTTCTTTATCCTAGAACAAGGACACATCCTTCTATACACTGCCATCCAATTGACATCAGCCAAGCATTCCTGCCAACACTATAAGTGACAACACAAACTGGGCCAAAGAAGAGGCATCCCACTAGGCTCGTGAAGAAGCATCCTCATCTTGCCAGCTCAATCAGAATCTATCACCAAAAGACCTTGAAGCACTTGAGCAAAAGTATGATGAACATTGCCTAGCAACAGTGTACAGCTCGGATGACTCCGACTATGACTACAATGCTCGTGACGGACGAGATCGTTGAGTCCATACAATTTCACTGTAGCAAATCACTATTCACTTTTACTATAACACTAGGCTAGGGAAATTATTGTTTACAATACAGTCACTGTTCATAGTGTGCGAATAATTCCATCCTGAAAGTTTCCGGTGCCTTTATTTGTATCCGAACCTATGAGTTAGGTCCTTGTGAGTGTCTTTGTGACATCTTATCGTTTATAAAAGGCAAGGAGGGTGTAATGTGTTGGGTAGAGTCCCCTGAAATAAAGTGTATGCTTTATGAAAAACCTCTCTATGGCCTTCTAAATTCTTCTTCTTCTCCAGCCTGGTAGGATCCTCCACGAAATGCAGCTTGGGTAGGTTATAAATGTTCCCATCCTGGCATCTTTGAGTGTCTCTAGGCTCTAAACTAAATGGCTAAGTGGTTTTTTACTAAAAGGCTGTCCCTGAAGGCTTTGAATGGGAGTTGTTCGCCCACTGTGGGATGCATACTTGTAGAAAATTTACTCTCCTTCCCTAGTTTTAAGTCTAGCTCCTTTCTCCCTTAGTAACCTCTCTTCCTCTTAAACACACATGGTCAGGAGTTTATTAATTGACGATTTAGTGTTATGTGTGTTGTAAGAGATCTTGAAGAGAGTATAATATTTAGGATATAGTATACAAAAAAAGAGATAAGTGCACCGTAAGTCCTAAAACTTGTCACAAAAATGCATTTGAATCATAAAACTTGCAAAAAGTGCAAATAAGTCCTAAAACTTGTCAAAATGTTTCATTTGAATCCTAAAATCAACGCCGTTAGCCTTTTCCATTAAAAATACTAACGTGGCATTTAAAATTAATTTTTATCTTCCACGTGGCTTTTTTAATGATTTTTATTATTATTTTAAAAATTATATTTAAAAACTAAAAAATTAGATTTATTGATTTTATCTTATTTTCAACAAAAAAAAGAAAAAGAAAATTTATTTAAAAAAGAAAACAATTCAAAAAAAAAAAAAGCAGCCTCGCTAGAGGGGCCGGCGACAGTCGTTGGCCCTGGGCGCGGGTGGCCGACTCTCGTCTAGCCAAGGTGAGGCCTGGCCAGCCCTAAGTGAGGGCCGGCGACCCTCGCCAAGCTCGGGCGAGGGTGCCTATCGCTGGCCCCGAGCAAGGGTCAATGAGGCGTCACCCAAGCCGAGCAACGGTCGCTAGCCTCTACGAGGGCCAACAACGCCTCACCCAAGTCAGGTGACTACCGCCGGCCCCAAGTGAGGGCCAACAAGGCATCACCCAAGCCAGGCAACGGTCACAGGCCCCCCACAAGGGCCAGCGATGCCTTGCCTAGGCCGAGCGATGGCCACCGCCCCCCCCACGAGGGCCGGCGTGCCCAAATCTGGGCACCCTCGCCCGAGCTTAGTGAGGGTCGTTGGCCCTCGCCTAGGTCAGGCGAGAGCCAGCCACCCACACCTAGGGCCGACGACCGTCCCCCGGCCCCTTCGGCGACGATTGCCAACCCCTCCAATGATGCTGCCATTTTTTTTCTTTTTTTTAAACCGTTTTCTTTTTAAAATAAATTTTCTTTTTTTTTGTTGAAAATAAGATAAGATCAATAAATCTAATTTTTTAGTTTTTAAATCTATATTTTTTAAAATGAATAAAGATCATTAAAAAAGCCACGTGGGAAATAAAAATTAATTTTAAATGTCACGTTAGCATTTTTAACGGAAAAGGCTAACGGCGTCGATTTTAGGACTCAAATGAAACATTTTGACAAGTTTTAAAACTTATTTACACTTTTTGCAAGTTTTAGGACTCAAATACATTTTAGTGACAAGTTTTAGAACTTCTGGTGCACTTATCCTACAAAAAAAAAATTAATATCCCAACCTCAAGATTCTTCAACTAAGCTACAATGTCCCTCATTTTCATGATATATTGACGCACACCTCTTACACTGGTACATTTCAAGAATGAGAACTTCATAATCAGGGTCATGGCATGCGCCTTCTCTGAAGACTCAAATTGTGCATTAATAGCCTCCAACAATTTATTGGCATTGTTATGATGAATGACTGAACCACGAATATTAGCAGAGAGTTTTCTCTTTATATACATCACACTGAGACGGTTGGACCGCTTCCATTGTGCATAACGAGTATGCTCAACATGAGTACTATTCTCAGTAGGTTCAAGTGGTTCGTTAGATCTTAGTGCATAATCAAGATCCATGCACCCCAATTGAAGAAGAACTTATTCCTTCCATTCTTTATAATTATTCCCATTAAGCTCGGGAACAATTATACCAAAACTAATTGTAGGTGGTAAAACTGCATCATAATTTAATAAAACTTATGTATCAATATATTTGAGGCAAATAGACTTAAATCATATTTTACCAATGTAAAACATGTTATATAATATGAATCACATAACATCAAAAATCATATGTGAGCTAAGTTTCTAATTTAAATTGATTCATAATTACTTCATGATGAAACTATCAAATTATATTCCCTTCCTTAATCCCTATGGGTAAATTAAGAAAGATAAAATAATATTTCATCCTAATTAATCACATTAATATATTGAAAATTCCTGTGGGATAAAATTCATAATAGTAATGTGAATAATTACAATTATTGTCTTTGACTATATGTGATCCAAAGGCTTTTACTGTGTATAATTTAATATAATCAAAGATGCCATGGCTAATCCTTAATTAATTAAATATATACATATCACTAGACATTTAATTTTATGAAAAAATATTCATAAAATTGCACATAAGGGTAGAACAGTAAAATCATTTGCAAAAGGGGTAAAACTGGAATTTGCACGCAATGCTAGAATTGGAATTTTACTTTTAAGGGGTAAAACAGGAATTTTACGCCCAAAAATGGAAAAAAATTTTACGCCCCGAGGGGGCAAAATTGAAATTATATGTGGGCAAGGGCAGAATCGCAATTTTCCTAAATGCGGAGGGGTAGAATTAAGAAATCATAGGCGCCCGAGGCCTTCTTTCGGCCTTTCTCTTCCACCGCTTCTTCTGCCACGACTTAGTCTGTTCTACCGCCTGGGTCTCCTCCCACAGTCCATGTACAACCAAATTGGTTGATGGGTTTCGAAGAGAATGTCGGGATGAACGAATAATTTCAAGATCCGGCAAAAACGACCAATGTATTGACCAGAATTAAGCCTAAAAACGATCTAATCCTATAAAAACCTAACCACCAAAATTTCACCACTCAATTAACCTCTAACGATCAATAATATGCCGAAAAATGTAAGGGTTTTTCTTCTTAATGGCGACGTGATCATGCAAATTCATTATCGTGTGGTGGGTCGCTCGAATTTGGCCAAAATTTTAAATTCTATTCCAAGCCATAAAAATCCAAATTTACCCACACATAATTCAATGAAAATAAATTCCATAATTTCATCAAGGCAAAGATTGTAAACATGCTCTGATACCAACTATTAGATTAAATATAAACTAAAACCTAACGATCCCAATTTATCAATCACGAATAAATTCGTACAAAAGTCGGAATTGATTTGCAAAACCGTAAAGATCAACATACCTCTAGCCATTAATGAAGATTTGCAAAAGCGAAAACCTCAAACAGATCCACGTAGCACGATCAATTTGCAATATGAGGAACACAAATCTGTACGTCCTATTCCACTAGCTAATATCCTTCAAACCCAATAATGTATTTTCCTCTAGTGATAGGGTTTGAACTATTCATTTTATTACATTATCAATATCTTCCATCAATACCATTATGGTAACATATTAACGGGTAAATATCACATAATACACGTGAGTAATAAATTGGGCAATAAATCAAAATTTATTGGGAATACAATATTGGAATCACATTTAGAATAATAAAAATATATTACATATTATAATAGCGACGAGGGTGGAGCCTATGGCGGCATGCTGCAAACGTGAAAGCCGTCATGGACGAACTTGGACCATTCGTAACTCGCGGACGCCACTGACAATTTCAGCCTGGTAAAAATGCTTGTCTGAACCACCAACCCCATTTTTCATTTATTTGGGCTTTAAATGATATAATAAGGCGAGTGTTATCTTGACTTTTGACATCCTTATCACATCGAATTAATTACATTTTCCCTTGTAACTCTTTATTTAAAATGATTTCTCACCTTTTTTTTTTTTTTTTTCTTCTATAATTTCATTTTAAGGTTAGATGTGAGGTCCACTCTTGATTTAAAATTATTTCTTGCCTTGTTATTTTCTTTTTTTGGTTTTTTCCTTTCTCCATTTGTAGCAAATTGGTATCTCCACACAAAAAAAAAAAAAAATTACCTGCTTTATTTCCCCCCTATTGTCTCCTATCACTCATTTTTACATTAAATCGACAACACTAACCCTTGCGGGCTCCACTCTAGATTTAAGATTTTTTTTTTTTTTTTTTTCATTTGTTTTATTTTTACTGGAGATAAACTAACCATGCCCATCTCAAATAATATTTATTAATATTCAATGTGGGGCCCACTCTTGATTTAAGACTAACACTTACCTTCATTTCTTCTTTTTTGGTTTTTTCCTTCTCTTTTTCAATTTGGAACAAATTTGGTGCATCTCTTTTTTGAAAAGAAGTTTATTTTTATAGATAATTACCTAATTATTTGTATATGGAAAAAAGACAATTATTTTGCAAATGATTTTTATATTTTTTATATTAGGAAATGATTATTTAAAAAGTAATTTAAGCACAAGAAAAATTCAAAGGATAATCTTTGAGTAAATTATGTATAATGCACACCTACAAAATTATTATAATGGAGAGTAAGTTCCAAACAAATAACTTGAAATGGGGGAGAAATAGTTTATTAATTAGATAAGTAACTAATTATTATGTTTTGACCAAAAAAGCTAATTATTATGTTAATGAATGTTGTATATTATCTTCTTTTTTTAACTAGGAAACTATCATTTAACAAATAACTTAAGCACAAATCAGAGTAAAAAGAACTATCAACCTGTTTTAATACGCATTTCATTTAATTATAACTTGAATATATGTCATTACATTGTAGTATGTATGTTTTAATTGCTCTACTTTCATTTTATTAAGTGAATCTAATAGTCCAATTTTCATTATTTTTCATACCATCATTGCATGACGTTTTAAAGTTTACTTTTAAAAAGTTAAAAGTATGACAAAGTTAAGTAGATAAAATATTTCAAACATCCATTCAAGTCATCTGTAGACATTTTTTTGTTAATTCTAAATGCATCAAAATTTTCTTAGAATCATCAATGAAAAGAAAATTATCCTTAAAATATAAATGTACAGCAATAATATCAAGTTGCACATACAGTTGAACATGCAACTAAACAAAAGATATTGTCCATTAACTGCTTGGCTTTCCTAAGATATGTCACTCTCCCAAAGAAGGTATCTTACCTGAATTAGATAGTTAAAGTTTTTAATTACATCAATAAGAGAGTCATTATTCTTTTAAAACAATACATATTGAGGATAAATTTCAATGTTATAGTGCGAGAAGCTCCAAATGTACTTGTTGGCATGATTGACTATCATTCTCCATTCGTAGTTTCATCATCAATAGATACATTTAAGCAATTTGAGCCCTCTTCATTATTTTCTTTCATAATGACTGCATTACAAAAAACAATATAACAAAAGATGAGTAAATTGTGTATGATGCATTATTCAATCTTTGAGTAAATTCTCATAAATTTGTACTGAAAATCAAAGTAAAAAAATTCATGATCATGAAGATTATCTAGGGAAATGAAGTTAATAATTAACGGAATAAGTTTAGAGAGGACAAACATGAAGGAAGCTTTGAAATGTAATAGGATAGGAAGAAATGGCTAAGGTGCAAAAATTAACAAGATTTTTTAAAAGAGATATGAGTAATTTTGTCTTTCACTAAAACCGAAACAAAACAAAATGACGAAAAAGGGTAAAAAATAATCTTAAAACGAGAGTTGGATTGGCAAAGGATAATGTAATAAAAAAAATGTGATGAGGAGTTGCCATAAGCCAATAATAGGGTGGAAATAGTGCAAGCCAAAAAAAAAATATTTAAAATTTCTATTTAGTAAGAAATCATCAAATTTTCATTCGTAAAACCATTTATAATTTCCCAAATTAATTTGTTTTTCTTATAAGCAAATGTGTTGGCTACCGCAATTTACGGAGCGAACCCCGGCCTCGTGCTTGAACAGTCGATTGTTCTCTGATTTTCCCCGTTACAAGAGCATGCTTCAAATTGTGATTATTCTTTTCTTCACGAGCGTGCTCAAGGCAAGGTACGTTCGTCAGGGACCTACTTAGAAAAGTGCTCACGCTGGTGTGATGTGGCAATTTCTAAGATGAAGCGGTAGAAAAAAAGCGACATAACAACAGTCAAAAGTCACCTGCGTAAACGCTAAATGCACGTCTCTTCAAGTTTTAGGGTTTCTTTCAAGAAAAGAGTTCTGGGGTTAAGGATAACTCCAAAATATTTAAAAAATAAAGATAATTGATAATCCATGAAATTATTTTTGAAGAGGAAATATGTTGGGAAAAAAAAAACGTAACTAACTTTTGATTATTATCGATAAGTGATCATTTAATCAATGAGATCAGGATTTGATCAAAATAGTTGTCAATAATGACCAAATAATTGACAAATTAAAAAATCGGCAACTCACAAGTAAAGTAATCAACATCAAGTGTCGTCGACAGCTAGTCATTGCACATTTTGCCAAGCGTTGGAGCTCAAAGACAGAAAAATGAATCCACACGAGCACATAATTATGGTGGTCGTCTGAATGATCTCAGAAGTTGTAACTCCTTATGGAGAACCATTATCTGAGCATGAAGGATCATGCCTACGATCTCGAGCGGGAGAAAAATACCAAAAGAAAAAGTTATAATCATATTAAACTTGTGCTAAATCAATTCTAAATATTTTGATAATTTGTTAATATAGTCCATCTAATTAATTTTGGTCGAAAATTGCTTATATGAACTCTAATTATCTTCCATGGCAGGCGCCAACACAAATGAATTTTACATTTGTTAGTATTTTTTCTGAATTTTATATATATTATTATTTTCTTTTCTTTCCTTTATTTTTTTTTTAATTTTATAACCTTCAACCAATGAGAGCATTGCAGTCCTCATATGTGGCTAGTGAGGGCACAGAGGCTCTTGCCATACCTCACCTGTGGCCGGCAAGGGTCAACCTACAACCTAACCCATTAGTTGGGAAAGAAAAAAATAAAGGAAAAAAAAAAATATTTATTAAAGAAAAATTTAAAAAATCATGCGTCAATGCAGCTATACCACATAAAATGACCAGGTATCAATATTAGTGATTTTTTTACCAATGGACTATATTGACAAATTATCAAATGATTTAAAATTTAATAGGTATAAAATTTATTATTAAATTGGTACAAATATGATAGATTTATTAATTTTTTTGATATTTTTTCCTCTCTCAGGAAGTGTTTATGAATAAATGCAAATAGCACTAGGAATTCATTTATAAATTTGAAATTAAAATTGTTTGTAAGTGATGGTTGTTAATGGGATATAAATGCAACATTGTAATTTTTTGCGCACACAAATCAATATCAAAACTCAAGTTCTTCGCATCTTACATTATCCCTTTGTATTTCCACAGATTTACTCTTCCATTACCTTTGAATTCTTGCAATTTTATTATTCCCGTAGACTTTAAATTTCCAGTACTCGCACTTTAAATTTCCTTTAATTTCAAAGCGATTTACTTATCTATCCAAAACCTACAAAGAACCCCTTTCAAAAAAATCCATCAATTTCATCCTTACCGTTAGATTTTTTGCCCTCTGCGGTGAAACAACTTCATATGGTTATAAGCATAACCTGGATCTATCTTAGCTTAATACAAAAGCCACCACAATTAAATAATGTTACCCTCTCATGTGAAGTTTTGGTTTGTCTTATTTTACGCGAATATCTTAGTGCATAATCGAGAGTCTCTGATCTTCATCAGAGCTATGCTTTCTAAGCAATGGTGGAGAATAGCTTCCTTTCCTAACGCTTTATGCAGCAAGGTTCTATAAGGAATCTATTTCCCTCTAAAACTTTTGGCAATTGGCAAAAAGGGCATCGAGCATCTGGAGATTGGCAAAGCCTACTGTTGGAGGATTCTTTTCGTCCTTTGATAGCTGGGGAGTTGGGATTGGCTAGCACACAGGTGGCTTGAGGAAGATTTTTGGTATGGAGAATAATTGGGCAACCTAATTTTGATACCACTTTTACGTTAAGCAAAAGCTTTATGGTGATGTACGATAGAATAATAATAGACAACTCGAACAACACTCGTTATATCAACACCAGCATAAGTATAACACTCAAACATTATCTGACATAATTATTATAATCTACTTTATTTCACCACAGCTCAAAACACTCAAACCAATACTTATAGAGAGACACTCGCACTTGTAAAAAGCAAAACTCTCTCTCTCTACTTGAGCTGTATAGACTGCTGTCTATCTCTTCTTTCTGCTCTGGCCCTTTTTTCCCCGAAAGGGCTCCTTATATCGTTGTATCTAAAAGTCACTGCGGTGGTTGCCGCCTTCAACTTTTGAAATAGGGTCAATCGCGGCCGTCCAATGAGAAGGAGATAGGTTGGCATTCCCTCCTCGTTCCTTTCATCAAAGTTAACAACTTGCGCTTGACAAAGAGGAAAATCCAGACAATTCTCAACATATCTTACGATATAATATGAGCTTATTTTGATTCTTGACGAAAAGTTATCTTTCTCCTTTGGATTCACGTGCGACTGAAACAGGAAGTCTCTCGAGAGTTCTTCACTTGCGGTTTCAATTACCGCCTTTTGGATATCCGGCATTATCATAGGAGTAAGTTGGCACATCAGAGGAAAAGTCCAAGTAGCTCTTATCTTCATCTTGGGTGTCGACTCCAAAACGCAACACTAACCCCTTAAACTAGCATATGAGAAATGTGGACGGCTACTCCTCTTTTTCAGCGCTCACAACTGGACCGCATTTTTGGAACCTACCCATGTCGCTGCTTTCATTCACGGAGCGAATCATGATGAGATAGATTTAGCTTATTCGGCTCGGGGATGAGTCAGTTCTTTTGTCAATTAGTTTCACTGTCGGTGGATCAATTGACATTGGGGGTAGGGGCAAGGACAGAATTAGTTGAGCCGTGACGAGATAGATTAGCTTTCAGTCGGTGTTCAAGGTCGACTCGCCAGACTTTGAGTTGAGCTCAAGCCTGAGTCACCCGAGTACTATTTTGGCGAGTGCCAATGCTCGGCTTGAAGTCACATTCATAACTCCATCATAATCGAGTCGGATCAATTCTGGCTCCAATAATTTAGACCTTTCATTGAAGTCAAACTTGAACAGGAATTCTTATTAGAAGCATGTAATAGAAATTCGATACATTCACCTACAGAGGAGGCCAAGGGGAAGCCCAAGTCTCAACTACATATTGAAGTAACAAATCAATAGGGAAAAAATCAGAATGATTACCATGTTGATTTCCGTGTAGAATCTTCTACAAGTCAGTATGAAGATAACACATCAAGTAGAGTATCAACAAGTTGATCATTTTATTTTTCTTCACTACAATTTATCAATTGCTCCACAATTCACGTGTGTATCCTAATTCTAATACAATTCACACGTGCATCCTAGTAATCTCTCCCTTATGTGTGAGCTTTGTGTTAAGTTTGCTCCTCGTTAATCAATGTATCATTTTGCATCAAGATATCTCAACTTAGATTTTCATCAACACCCAACTCTATCCCCAATATCTTTCTCCGAACCGAACTATGAAGTTTGCCATCAGACAAGCATTGCTACTTGATCACTAAATTCCTTTATTGAGACATCCATCAAATACTGGAACACGTGGCCCTAATATCACTTATTGGAGCACGCAACAAAAATTTGATACCTTCATTTGTAGAGAAAACCAAGAGAAAGTCTAATTTCAAGTTTGTCAATATATTTAGTTGGATTTACCTTCACTTGATAACTTAAATTAATGAGTCATGGGCAAGAAAAAGTGTCAAAAAAGTCTTAAACATTTTACATTTGTGCCAATTTAGTCTTAAACATTTTTTACGTTGTGCCAATTCAGTCATTTTTGGCCAATTTTAACCGGATTTTGCTGATTGGACGATGACCGGCTGACGTGACCTCATTGGTGCTGACGTTGACAACTTTTAATAATAAATTCTTTTTCTTTTTCTTTTTTTTCTTTTCCTCTTCTTCCTCCAGTCGGTCGCCAAACCTCAGTGACCAACCAAAGGCAACGGCCGATGAGGTCGAGGTCGACCTCGCCGGCCACCTTGCTAGTGGCCACGAGGGCGGCCTTGCGCTTGGCAGCGAGACTCAGGAAAGGATCAGATCTAGAGGACGGAGGACCCGCCATCGTTGCCCCGTCACTCCTTGTAGTCGCCTCCACCCCCTGACACCGTCACCTTACTATCCTCACCAAACCCCGAGCCATGGGTGAGGCTCGACCCTCGCCAGATCCGGCTAGGGCAAGCCTCGCCACCCAGGCCTCAAGGGCGGCCTCACCGGCCATGGGTGAACCTTGCCGCCGAGCGTGAGGCCGCAAGGTGGCGTCGCCTCTCTCAGCGCCTTTGGCTAGTTCTGAACCTCGGCAACCGGCTGGAGGAAGAAGAGGAAAAAAAAAAATTTAAAAATTTAAAAATATTAAAATATTATGAAAAGTTGTCCATGTTAACGTCGATGAGGCCACGTCAACCAACCGAAATCAAATAAAAATTCAGTCAAAATTGACCGGAAATGACTGAATTGACATAACGTAAAAAAGTTTATGACTTAATTGATACAAAAAAATGTTTATGACTAAATTAGCACAAATAAAAAAGGTTTAGGACTTTTTTGACGCTTTTCCCGTCATAAGCCTAAATAAGAAATTTTAATTTCTTCATACCATACCAATTATTCGATATGAGATTTTTCTAACTAATTCACACATCTATACTAACGCTACTCGCTCAAAAAGCGCTCAAGCTAAAGCCAAGTTTCAAGCATCAAGCTTATGAAGCCGAGCCAAGCTCGACCACGGTGCTTCTTTTCTCGGCCTTACCCGATTAGACTCTTGACTGAACATGACAGATGAAATTGCAGAGCATTCAATTTAAAAGATTTTGAAATTTCTGGGCATTTATTTACCTCCCTGTTAATGATATTTTTATGGAATAGGGTTTCTGGGCATTTATTTACCTCCGTGTTAATGATATTTTTATGGAATAGGGTGCAATGCGGAATTCGGGTGTATAGTGTTGTCCTTCTCCCAACGTCCCCTTATATAATCTCGGGATATGTTCAGCAGAAGTCCTAAAACTTGTGCGGAAAGTGCCGATTAGTCACTAAAACTTACAAAAAAGTTCAATTAAGTCCTAAAACTTGTCCCGGAAAGTGCAATTGAGTCCTAAAACTTACAAAGAGTTCAATCAAGTCATAAAACTTATCCGAAAGTGCAATTGAGTCCTAAAGTTAACACCGTTAAGAAAGTTAACGGAAATTGCGACGTGGATGCGGCGACGTAATATTTTAAATGATTTTTTTATTTTTCAAATGGCTTTTTAAAATTATTTTTATTCAAAATCTTTAAAAATTAGATTAAAAAATAAAAAAGGAAAATATAAATTTATTTAAAAAAGAAAAATCTAAATTTATTAGAAAAATAAAATTGTTCAAAAAAAAAAAGGGCAAAGGACTTCCGCCGCCCATCGCCGGGCGATCGCCGGCCCAGCGAGGTGGCCGGCCCTCGTCGGGGGCCGGCGACGGTCGCCGTCCCTCGCCTGGGGCTGAGCGACCGTCGCTCGCCCTAGGCGAGGCCTCGTCGACCCTCGCCGGCCCCGAGCAAGGGCCGACGAGGCCGCGCTCAGGGCGGGCGACGGTCGCCGTCCCTCGCCTGGGGCCGAGCGACCGTCGTCCGCCCTAGGGGAGGCCTCGTCGGCCCTCACTCGGGGCGGCGAGGCTCGCGCAAATCTGGGCGAGCCTCGCCGGCCCCGAGCGAGGGCCGACGAGGCCGCGCCTGGGGCGGGCGATGGTCGCCGTCCCTCGGCGGGGCCGAGCGACCGTGCCGGCCCCGGCAAGGGCCGCCACCGCCCGGGACGGCGATGGTCGCCAGCGATGGGCGGCGCGAAAGTCCACCGCCCTTTTTTTTTTTTGAACAATTTTATTTTTTAAATAAATTTAGAATTTTCTTTTTTAAATAAATTTAGATTTTCCTTTTTTATTTTTTAATCTAATTTTTAAAGATTTTGAATAAAAAATAATTTTAAAAAGCCATTTGAAAAATTAAAAAAATCATTTAAAATATTACGTCGCCGCCACGTCAAAGCAATTTCCGTTAACTTTCTTAATGGTGTTAACTTTAGACTCAATTGCACTTTCTGACAAGTTTTTGGACTTGATTGAACTCTTTGTAAGTTTTAGGACTCAATTGCACTTTCTGGACAAGTTTTTGGACTTAATCAATTCTTTGTAAGTTTTAGGACTCAATTGCACTTTCTGCACAAGTTTTAGGACTTCTACTACATATATCCCTATAATCTCCGAACAGAGCCCAGGCATTTGCTCTTCCATCCCCACGGCATTTTCCTTCTCATGACCCTTTTTCACGAGAAAACAGGAAGAAGAGAAAATCCTTGCATTATTACATAGGGGGAAAAATGGCGAAGTCGCCGGAGCAAGAGCACCCGCAGGCAGCTTTCGGCTGGGCTGCGAGAGACCCCTCCGGCCTCCTCTCTCCCTTCAAATTCTCCCGCAGGTCTTTTCCCTTTCCCATGTTTTCTCTTCCTCGATTGGTCATTCTCACATGGTGGAATCGCCGCAGTTCACTCGTCTTCCAGATAGCTTTGACAAGAACTGCTGGTGATCAATCGATTTTGATTGTTTGCGTGCTTGTTCGATCTCAAATCCAGGACAACGGGAGAGAAAGACGTGAAGTTCAAGGTGTTTTTCTGCGGAATCTGCCACAGTGACCTCCACAGCTTGAGGAACGAGTGGGGATTCTCGACTTATCCTCTTGTTCCCGGGTAATCCTACTTCCCTTTTCTTAAATCTCCTCTTTTGTTTTGCGCTGCTCCTCGTACCTTAAATTATTATTTTTCTTCGGCTGAAAGTACCATGTTGACTAATATAAATCTTTATTTAATTGAAATTTAGTCACGTAGATTCTTAGGGCTATTACGTTCTTAATCTTTTGAATCAAGAACTAATTAAAATATTAAAAAAACACGCGCACACAAAAAGATGGGCAGCCTTTGCTTCTGGGTAACTGTTGCGTTATTCGCTCCTGAAGACTATCAAGATCGTAGAGACTGGTCGGATTCTTTCGATCTGTCCAACTTGATTTACTGTATTGATCTCATGGCATATAACGACCATTTATGTTCTAACTATGCGTTTTAACCTGCATATCGCACATATTGTCATGTAATACATAGTTAAAATGAGGAAAAATTACAACAACGAAAAAAGTCTTAAGCATATCGCAATTAAGGATGTGCAAACTATACTGGTACTGTCTGAGAATCAAATTGGATTGCCTGAAAACAGATACAAGAACTGATTCCTAGTAGAACTAGTCTGAGAATAGGTTTAGAATTGATTTTATAAGTTAAAGAGACAAAACTTTAATTTTTTTCTCCTAAATTCTAACCCCAGCACTCCTTTGTCCTTTGTTCTTCCTTAAAATTCCTTACCAGTCTTTCATCTTCCCTTAAATTTTTATGAATTAATTGAAAATGGAGTTTTATAAATTATTTTTATTTTACATGTTTGAACATTTTTTTTTTTGAAAAGGTAAGAATCTTTTGAATCGTTTTATCATCTTATATAAATTTTTGTTTTAAGCATATAGGGATTTATGTTGTTCATTTTTTTACTATAAAATTTTTTTTAAAAAATGGTTTCTTGAGTTTACTTTGGAATCAAATCGGAAAAATAAAATAAGTTAATAATCAATTCCAAGCAATAGAGTAGGTTTAGGATCCAAAATTGGTAGATTTCAGGTTTCAATGAAATCCATCCACTCTGATAAAAATGAAGAGTGAAAGAGGGGCCATGAGTTGGTGGCTTTCATAACTCTGAAACGTCGCCAGCTTTTTTTTTCTTTTTCTTTTTTTTATGGCGTACGTTGCCAGCTTAGTTAAGATGGCCAAAAATGGTGTGATCGTCCTATTGGCAATAGCTTTCATGTCATACGTCGATAACCCTTCATTATTTCAAAGGTACAATGAATGCAGTCGGAATCGTCCCGTGGTCACATCCTCGTAACTATTTATCTATTTATTTGCACGATCATGTGAGGGACATTTGTTCAAAGATCTAGTACATGATGGGACAATGATCCACGAGAGGCGAATTGCACGACGTATAATTCTGGTCAGGACTTGACCATACCAAGGCGAGGTCTTCGCGTATCGCCATCTACTTTATACTTGAAGCGCTTTCCACTCGTTTTTCTGAGAAGCGTTCAGCGTTAGATTTTGTTGCCTTGAAAGTTGGGGGGCAAATCGTGACCACAGAACTGGCCGACCACCCAGACGGCCGTCGTCATCCTCTCGGTTAGTGGGGCGAGGCTCGAGGACATTGATGAGAACGATATGGAGTAGCAAACTCTGGATCGAGTTCTTGGTGGGCCTTGGAAGAGGACGACAACCAGGAAAAATAAAAGGGCAAATGAATGGACGGTGGTACCACTGAGGGGCGGCCGCTGCCTTCTTTGACGACAGTGGCCTTTCCCACAGGGAGCTCCGCTGGGGCGGTCGTCTTTTTCTTCTTTCCATTTGTGTAAAACCTTAAAAAGGTTGATGGTCATCAGCCATGTGATAGAAAAATCAGGGAAGAGAGAGAGAGGGAAACAGCATATAGATGGGAAGGAAAGGGAGCACCACTTTGGTGGATGCCTAAGGAGAGGCACGATCGGCGGTGCTCTTTTGGGGACTGCGGCCACTGCAATGTTGCGCTTAGGACAATGACCCATGTGGCGGTTTGTCGTCTCGTATCAACGTATGAGAGAGAGAGAGAGAGACCGGATGGCCACCATGTAATGAGCCAATGAGTACCTCGATCTGTCGACCATTATGGGGGGCCTGGCTGCCTGTGGCAACCATCACGCGGTGGCTGCTCTGCCATCAGCATCCTCGGATGCGCCAATGATGCGCAACAACGTGGAAAGGACTGGCATCGACAGTCGGAGGGGCGTCCTGTCTCTCTTTACTATATTTTTCTTTAAAAGGTTTTCTTATTCTAACTGGGTACTTCAGCAAACGTTAGATAGGATTAGTCTAACCTTAGTCGAGCTTAAATCCTAACTATGAAACCCAACTTTTTATAATATGACTAGTTAATAAATGTCAGCAACAAAAGAGTAAAGCCTTCAATAAAAGTTGGGTAAAAGCATGAAGTACTCTTATTTTCTCAAATAGAGTATGCAGTACTCTAATTTATCAAATAAGAGTCTAAAGTGGCTTTAGTTTTAGATAAGGGCCTAAAGTGGCTATTCAATTTCAAAGAAATGCTTGATTTTCCAATTAATCAAAGGGCATTTTTTTCATCTACCTTTTTTTCGATTTTTTCTTTCTTTTTATCCTTTTTTCCAGTTATCTTCTTCGCTGTCTTCTTTGCTGGTGGCTAGTCTCAAGTGATGGCAGAGCACCAGAGAGGTTTGGGTGAGGGTCGTCTCGCCAACGACTAGTGAGGGATGGTCTTGCCTTGGGCTAGGCTGCCATCATCGACCTCAAGCAAGGCTAGCCCTCGCCAATGATCGATGAAGGCTTGCAAGCCTTTGCCAATGGCTAACAAGGGTTGTCAAGCCCTCATTGGTGCATGCTAGAAATAAAAATAAAATAAAAGAGAAAAGAGAAAAGAGAAAGAGAAAAAATAATTTAGAATTAAAATTTTTTTTTGAGTAAAATGCCCCTTAATTGCTGGAATATCTATCCAACTGGTGATCGACAAGGTTAAATCTTTATTTGAAACTATAATGACCATTTCAGGCCATTATATGAGATTGAATGGCCACTCTTAATTGAAATTAAGTCTATTTCACACTTTTATTTGAATAAATAAATAAATAAATAAAAGCACTTCATGACCCTACTTAAAATTTTCCCTTAAAAGTTTGGGATAATACCCTAAAAAAACCCCAATCTAGTACACTTGTGACAAATTTACCCCAAACTATTTTTTTGACCACAAAAAAACCTCAAACTCAGGTATACTTTTGACAAATTTATCCTAAACCTGGTACACTTGTGACAAATTTATCCTATGTTAGTTTTCGTTAAATTTTATTCTCAAATTATTAAGTTAATTGACACGTGACTTAACCAAAGATACCAATTTAGGATTTTACATTCCGTTTGTCACAGTTTACAATTTTTATGATTTTTTTGTGGTATTAATTCAATTTAGCATAGGCTATATTTGTCACAAATTTACCAGTTTATGGTTTTTTGCAGTCGAATAAATTAGTTTAGGGTAAATTTGTCATAAATGTATCAGTTTATGATTTTTTTATAATCAGTCGGGGTAAATTTGTCCCAAGTTTTACCAGTTTGGGGTTTTTTATGGTCAAAAAAATAGTTTGGGGTAAATTTGTCACAAGTGTACCAATTTGAGGTTTTTCAAGGTATTAGCCCTAAAAGTTTAATGAGGAGGTGATGATTTTTCCATTATGCTCAAAATAACACCGTTTAAATCAAGGCCAACACCTACTCTGAGTCTCTCTAGGTAGATCCCATCTTCGCTAGGTTTTCTACACATTGATTTGCTTCCCTGACCACATGCCTAATCCTCACCTGCTGCTGTTCAGCAGACATGTCCCTGCTTTTTTGAAAATTCAATTCTAATGAAAAAAAAAAAAATAAAACAATTTTAGCTCTCAAAAGTCGTGAAAAAAATTGGCATTATTGGAAATGGTTTTAAAAGTCAGTACCACGCTCAATTAGCCGGTCAAAACCCACTACCACCCTTCAATTTCGTTTTTGTTCCACTGATTGGATTATTTAGTATATAAGCAAAGCGACAACAATGGAAGGACTAGTTTCTCTTGCTAAGACGAAGTTATGGATCTTCTTCATCCCCCAATTCAACAATGAGGTCACTGATGGCGACAATGGAAGAACTAGTTTCTCTTGCTAAGACGAAGTTATGGATCTTCTTCATCCCCCAATTCAACAATGAGGTCACCGATGAGTCCAACTTCTGTATTTCATCTCCCACCTGTTAAACTCAATCTACGCGAGACGCATGACAAGCTTTAATTAGACGTATCATGTTAAACACCAAATGCACAGCGATCACAAAGCCTTACAAATATTGAACATATCTTACAACTTTAAGCTTTTGATTTGTTTGTATTCTGTATATATCTTAATCTATATGAAATGCAGGCACGAGATTGTGGGCGAAGTTGTTGAGGTTGGGAGCAAGGTGGAGAAGTTCAAGGTGGGAGACAAAGTGGGAGTGGGTTGCCTGGTCGGATCGTGCGGCTCCTGCGATAGTTGCCACGACCAACTCGAGAATTACTGCCCCAAAATGATTCTGACTTATGGTGCCATGTACCATGATGGGACGATGACCCACGGAGGATACTCCAACATGATGGTGGTGGATGAGCACTTCGCCATCAAATTCCCGCAAAACATGCCTCTCGATGCCGGCGCTCCTTTGCTTTGTGCCGGGATCACTGTTTATAGCCCGATGAAGTTCTTTGGGCTCGACCACCCAGGGATCCACTTGGGCCTGGTGGGTCTCGGTGGACTGGGCCATGTTGCAGTAAAATTTGCGAAGGCGATGGGGGTCAAGGTGACCGTGATCAGCTCCTCTCCCGGGAAGAGGAGGAAGCGCTCCAGCGTCTCGGCGCCGATGCATTCCTTATTAGCAGCGACACCAATCAAGTTCAGGTGATCTCTGGATTGAAGTACTGCTATTGCTTCTTTCCTTCTTTCCTCGGTAACGACGAGGAACATAGTTTAAGTGAGCATTTTCTAAGCTGGTGAGGTAACAAATAACCTAATTCTTTGTACATTGGGTCCTTTATCAAGTAATATCACTGCGTCAGAGACTAGGATGGGTTCGGCATAAAAACAAGTCTGGTTTCTCATTTGTAGTATGTTCTGTGATTTGAGTTTGTGTTGAAACTGTTTTGGTCAATAGGCTGCAATGGGCACAATGGATGGTATAATCGACACGGTTTCGGCTGTGCACCCGATATTGCCTTTGATTGGTTTGCTCAAACAGAATGGAAAGCTTGTTCTCGTTGGAGCTCCTGATCGGCCTCTCGAGTTACCCGTTTTCCCATTGATCTTTGGTAAGAATCTCCATTCTCTTCCTTTGCTGCAACAATAATGTTGAATCAACTGATACAGCCTATACATTGTTGTAAAAGTGGCAAACTTTTTGTTTAGCTAAACACAAACTGATAATTATACTACTTGATCGGGGTTTCAGGGAGGAAGATTGTGGCTGGGAGTTGCATTGGTGGAATACAGGAAACTCAAGAGATGATTGATTTTGCAGCAAAGCACAAGATTACCGCCGATATTGAGGTCATTTCTATCGACTATGTGAACACAGCAATGGATCGCCTTGCCAAGAATGATGTCAAGTACCGGTTTGTGATAGATATCGGCAACACCTTAAAAGAAGCGTGAGGCTCCAAAGACTCTGATTAGATTTCCTATGATGGTGTCAAGTAAAAATTTTGGTGTCCAAATAAAAATTTGGCTGGGAGATTAAGGCCGAATGTCTGGCTCAGTTTGTTTGTCACACATCTTGAAGCATATTCAGGAAGATTATAGTTTGGCAGGTGCATTGAACATCATTGAACATGCATGATGGTCCGTATGTATGTAATTCTCTGCAGTAAGAATCCATTAGTAAGTGAGAACGTTCCTGTTCTGAACTTTGGAGCGTGTGGAAGATGCACATTTTCGTTCGACACCCCGCTTGCTTGCGGAGTTCCAAGTTCCTAATACGCCTTCTTGGTCACCTGACGTATTAAATTCAGGTTCCTCATCTCGAGTTTTGGTCTTATGACCGCTTTTTTCCTCGAAGCGTTTGGTGTTAGGTCCTAAAATAGCAACCAGAAAGGAAGTCGATTGATTGAATTGAAACTAGTTTTTGCGCACTTCCCATGCAAGTGTCCATGCAAGTGTAAGACACATTCCTTCGTAAATGTGGACAATGAATAGATAAGGCAGAATATAGAAGAGAAGCTTGGATCCAGATTTACAGAGGTCCGTGGTGCTTTTGGAATCCTGTCGCAGCTCTAACTACTCTACAAAGCTAAAATCAGGTTAGTCAAATGAGTATTGCACAATTTGCCTCCCGGCGAAATTTGTTTTTTGGGTTAATGACACCGAAAATATGTGAATACTTGTATCTTTCTTAATTAAGTGCCTAAACTGTTTTTTGTTCAATCGAGAACCTGAACCCTTTGACTGAGGCTCAATGTAGGATCTGTGTCAAATTTATATTTTTATGGGCTAGAACTTTTTTGTTTTTTTGAAGAAAAATATCATTGAGAAGAGAGCTGATGCGGCGTTTTTGCCGATGTTGCATTGACGATGTTGCATTGACGCATTGATTGCCATATTAGAAATACCCAACGATGTTAGTGTCACATTAACAAGTTTTTATCCATCAATCTAATTGAGGCTTTAGATTGAATAAAATTCAAAAAGTTCAAGTACTTTGACAAAAAAACAAAAAACAAAACTCCATATACTTAATGATGTTAATATCCCTTTTCATTCTGGACTACGAATGAATCCTAAAATGAAAACTAACTTCTATTAACGTTCAGCTAGGAGCCCTCAGCTCTTAAGGAAAAGTCAATTGCGCTACCCTATGGGGGTAAAAATGAAGTTCTTAAAGATGTGTCATAGTGTCAATTGGCTTGTACGATATTCAATGGCTCCATTTAAGGCCAGGTCCCTGCAATTTATCAATAGCTAGATCTATAAGCACCATTCACCCGGTAGCGAAGGGTTTGCCAGCAGCGAACCTACAAAGTTCTCACGGGTCGGGCCGAGGCAGCCGGGGCTAAAAGTCCTGTTACAAGTTTCCGGTGGAGGATCCCCATCCTTGTTTGTATCGTAGATGTGTTAGAGGTAACTTACATCCTTTAGTAGAAGTAGTTGCTCTTATTAATGCTCCTCAACCGTGCGGCATCTGACACCCTTTACTGACTACACATCTTGTTAAGACCCACGCATGGTAGAACAAACTAGTCTTGCAGCTGCAGAACTTATAACTTCTACCAGAACCTCCCAGAAGATTCAAACTACCCTATCCAGTGGTTAAAGAAGAAAACTAGCGAATAGGAATGATTCGCCGAGAAAATGATAACTCTTCATCTGAAATAAACAAGTTTGGAGTTCGTTTGCTTTGGTGCAATCATTCGAGGATAGGTGAAATGAGGGTAATCGATCTAATTCTAGTACATGACCGACGGTAGCATCAAAGAATGCTACTAGAAAAAATGGCCGTCGAATGACGTCTCCTTTTGTGCTTAACATGTTTTGCGCATGGATCACTCCCTTCCATAGGAGCTTCATCTCTCAATTTCGATACAAGAGTATTCCCACCTCGTCTACTGTGCCTCCAGTCCTCCATCGTCTCCACCACCCACGACTTTGTGCTTCCACGTCTCCTTTTCCGGGTTTCAATGATTTGTTTTAGTTGTTGCTGTAGTGTCTTTTGGATCGATCCGCGGTTTCCTGAGGAGATCAAGGTCTGTTGGGTAGGGTAGTGGTCGACTGGATTAGTGAAAAGGAAGTCTGAACGGTGCACTGAGGCGCCATCAATATGATAGCCTGAAACTGTCGAGGTGTTGTTGGAGATTTGACAGGGAGAGAATTGAAAAGTAAATGTCGCTCCTGTGATTCGGATACTGTTTTCCCGTTGGAGACAAAATGTAATGCTAAATGGATGGAGACTGTTCGGACAAGGATTGATTTTACTACCGTTCCTCCATTCCCGCACAAAACACTGAGGGCGGATCGGCAGTAATACGGAGGTCTATAACAGATAAAATCCTGACCAGGTGTTGTGGCTTTCTTTGGTACACGCACCTCCTTATTTTGCTCTTAGGAGCGCGCTCTGGGAAGATTTCATGGCTCAATTTCGAAATTTGAGAGAGGATTGGGCTGGCATTGGAGACTTTGATGAGACTACAAGTGCTTAGAAGCGTCAAGTAAAAGGGGACCGGCCCATCCCATCTTTTCTCCTTGGATTTTATGAATGAATTGGATTTTGTTGATCTTGGCTTCAAAAGGTAAACCTTATGCCCGGGGAAATGAAAGAGCGGGTTATACAAGTGTTCGTAAAAGACTTGATAGAGTAATTTGTTTGACATTGTGATGTGAAATATTCCCTGAAGTAAGGCTTGTCCAATTGTCGGAAGTGAATTTTGATCCCACTCATATTTGGCTGAATTCGAATTCCCTTGATGATAAATCAAGATGCCCAATCGAAGGATAACCAAATGAATGTGTGACAAAGGAAGCTAAAATTGATAGAGATTGCTCTTAAAAAGTGGAGTACGGAGCATATTGGTATCTGCCAGCAACGCCATCAGGACTTAATAGCAACACTCAATTCCGCTCCATCCCATCATTTCTCTGTGGATTTTATGAATCGATTGAGTTGTGTCGAACTTGGATTCAAACGTAAATCTTATACTCGGGGAAATGAAAGAACAGGATTTGCAAGTGTTCGTAAAAGACTTGATAGAGCAATCAATTGGTTTGACATCGTGGTGAGAAGCATTCCCTGAGGTAGGGGTTCTCCACTTGCAGATAGTAAATTTTGATCACACTCCTCTAGGGCTGAATTTTGTAATTGCACAGGAAATCATAGACTATGTAAGGAAGAAATAAAAGGGGAGGTCTTTCAAGAGAGTCAAGGTTGATATGTCAAAAGCCTGTGATATTATATTGTAAAATAGTTGAGCCTAGGATTGTCAGACCATTTTTCGAGCTCACAAACAAGTGTATTTCTATAGCTTATTATGCTTTGCTCATCCACGAGAGACCAATAGGCAGTTTCAACCCCAAAAGGGTCTTCGTTAAGCCACTGAGCAACAAATGAGAGCTTAGAAGCAATGCATTGACACTAATTGTTCATAGATATATCAAAACTTGAAGCTTAAAATGTCCTTAGTTTTTCTCTTCAAAGACATATCAAAGCTTTTTTTTTTTTTGTCTGAAACAACACATATAAGGCGAGTTTGATAACGTTTCTATTCAAAAATTGTTACGGGACGTGCATGGAAACGTTCTAAAGAAACATTTCTGGAATACTTCTATACGGATTTTCTTCCCGGGAACAAAAAAAGAACAAAAACGCGTTTGGTTGCGTTTATGTTCTTTTTTTGTTTTTTTGTTCCCGGAACAAAATAAGAACAAAAAAAAGAAACAACAAATTGTTGTTTCTTGTTCCAGAAACAAAAATGAAGAAATGTTTCTCTTCTCTCTCTTCTCATTCTCTTCTTCTTTTCTTCTTCTTTTTTTTCTTCTTTTTTCTTTCGTCGGTCGCCGGCCTTGGCCATGGCCGGCCACCGACCGTCGAGGGTCGGCGACCTCGCCAAAGCCTCGCCCGCGCGGCGAACGTCCGAGCCTCGCCTTGGCTAGGCGAGCTCGGGCTCGCCCAGATCCGGCGAGGTCGAGCTCGCCCAACCAAGGCGAGGCCGAGCCTCGCCCAACCACGGCGAGGGTCGGCGAGCCTCGCTGTGGCCGGGCGAGGCCGCGCCCCCCATCGGCCGGTCGCCGAGGGCCGGGGACCGGCCGAAAAAAAAAAATAAAAAAGAAAGGAAAAAAATGAAAAATAAAATAAAATTTTAAAAATTAAAAGAAACAAAAAAAGAATAAAATTTACTAAACATGTTTCTATTCATTTTTTATTCCTAGAACAAACGTTACTAAACGCGTTCTTTTGTTTAAAAATTGTTCCCGGAACAAAAACACTTTTTTTTGTATCTTTTTGTTCCCTAGAACAAAAAAAGAACGAAACGTTACCATTCGCACTCACGGGGAACGAAATAGAAAAAAGTGTTTATGTTCCGGGGAACAATTTTTGACCAAAAAGATGCACTTGGTAAATTTTTTCCGGGAATAAAAAATGAATAGAAACACGTTTGGTAAATTTCATTCTTTTTTGTTTCTTTTAATTTTTTAATATTTTTATTTTATTTTTCATTTTTCCTTTCTTTTTTATTTTTTCTTCTTTCGGCCGGTCGCCGGAGGCCGGTCGCCGGCCTCCGACAACCGGCCGACGGGGCTAGCAGCCTCACCCAGCCACGGCGAGGCTCGCCGGCCCCCGGCGAGGCCGAGCTCGGGCTCGCCCA
Source organism: Eucalyptus polyanthemos subsp. polyanthemos (assembly GCA_017140185.1). NCBI lineage: Eukaryota > Viridiplantae > Streptophyta > Magnoliopsida > Myrtales > Myrtaceae > Eucalyptus > Eucalyptus polyanthemos. The sequence continues at coordinate 10,638,596 of CM029465.1, read as the reverse complement.
GATCCGACGAGGCCGAGCGTCGTCGGCCCCCAGCGAGGCTCGGCCTCGCCGAATCTCGGCGAGCTCGAGCTCGCCTAGCCATGGCAAGGCTCGGCCTCGCCGGATCTGGGCGAGCTCGAGCTTGCCCAACCAAGGCGAGGCTCGGCCTTGCCCGGGGCTGGCAACGCTCCGGCGAGGTCGCCGACCCTCGACGGCGTCACTGGCCCTCAACAACCGATCGCTAGCCATGGCCGAGGCCGGCAACCAGCCAAAGAAAAAAGAATAAAAAAAGAAGAAAAAGAAAAGAGAAGAGAGAGAAGAAGAAGCGTTTCTTCAAAATTGTTTCTAGAACAAGAAAAAGCTTTTTTTTTTGTTTCTCATGTATATTCTTTTTGTGTTCCGGAACAAAAAAACAAAAAAAGAACAAAAACGCAACCAAACGTGTTTCTGTTCTTTTTTTGTTCCCGGAACAAGAAAAACAAAAAATATGTTCCAAGAACAGATTTGAGGAATGAAAACATGCAGGGCCATATTAAATTCTCAGCGTAGAAGTTACATTAGGTATAAGTTCAAAATACAAAATATCCGAAAGAAGGGAGGCCCGATGGGCCTTCGCGGCCCGATCTGCAGTAGCTTTAGCTTCCCTATTGCAGTGAGCGATTTGGAGATTAGGGCGCCGAAGCATCAATGCCAAAGTTTCATCAAAAAGGGATTTGAGTTCTTAGGGCCACTGGGTAGGGTTGTGGATGGCATCCATAATGTCAAACAATTAGATTCCACAACAAGTTTATCTAGTTCTCGCCTCATCTGAAGCAGAAAATGCAAGGTGAGATTAAGGCCGATCACCTCAACTTGCAGGGCCGAGGAGGCGCGGATAGATCGCGCAAATCCATCAATCAAGAGGCCGAAGGAGTCTTTGCACACACAAGCCACCGAGGCATCGCTGTAATGGGAGTGGTAAGCCGCATCGATGTTAATTTTTAGGACTCCTTGTTCTAGTGGACACCATCTCTAATTCGGTATTCTCTATTTTGAAACATGCCTCTGCATTTGCATACTGAAAAGACAGACTGGATCAAGCATCTGCTATTACCGATTGGACAACTTGCTCGATGTTTGGATGCTGCTGATGAAACAAGAAATTGTTCTGAGCTTTCCAGATTTGCCAAAGGATGGACGTAATAGTTTCGAGATCTGGTGAGCCACTCTTTTTGTCAATATACGCAAGTAACCAGCTTTCTATTCGATGCACACCTGTTGTATGACTCTTGATATCGATTTCTGGATGCAACCAAACATTATGTGTCCAAGGACATAACAAAAAAAGATGTTCTAGGGTCTCGGTACCTAATTTGCACACAAGCAACAAGTCGGTTCTGTCAAGATGTGTCGCTTGTATAGATTTTCTCTAGTTGCCAAAGTGTTGTTGCAGATAGACCAAAGGAATGATCTCAGTTTAGGCATAGTATTCGGTTTCCAAATTGTGTTCCATAGTTTGCGGGGCGGCTGAAAAGATGAAAAGGCCTGATTGTTGATGTTGCTAGTTTGTTGAGCTATGATCTAATTGTAACAATTCTTCACTGTAAAATGCCCATTTTTTGCATTCCTCTCCATGTTGGTCTATCTTGCACAAATTGAGGTCGGATAGGGATAGATAAAATTTCTTCAACTGTTTGGCAATCAAAACTCTGGTGCAAAAGTATTGTGTTCCATGCATTGTACTTTATAGTTATAAAACCTACAACTTTTTCTGGTTCATTTCTAGGAGCAAGACCTCCAATTACACCACTAGCCAACCATCTATCCTCTCAAATTTTTATTTTTGTTCCATCACCAACAGACCATAAAACCTTATCTGCAATAGATTCTCAGCCTATCAATATGCTTTGCCAACCCCAAGAGGGTCTAGTGCCTTTAGTGGCATGCTAGAAATCCTGAGAATGAAAGTACAAACCCTTAAGTACTCTGCTGCATAGTGAAGTAGGTTCTTGAGCTAGACGCCAAGCTTGTTTGCCCCGTAAAGCTTTATTAAATACCATAAGATCGCAAAATCCTAAACCCCCTTCATCTTTCCTACTCTTAATGCATTCCTAGTTCTTCCAATGTATGCCTTGCTTGCTGTAATTTGATTGCCACTAGAATCTAGCTATTTTTTGTTTTATTGCTTTACAAATTACAGCTGAGATTTTAAAAATCGACATTGCATATTGAGGTATTGCTTGCACAACGGTTTTAAGAAGGACCTCCTTGCCTCCTTTTGAAATAAGCTTCTCCTTCCAACCTTTTAGCTTTGAATGTACTCAACCCATAATTCATGCGAACATTTCTCATTTAGATTTCCCCCAGTCTGAAGGTATGCCAAGATATTTGCCAGTTTTGTTTAATATAGGAACTCTTAAGTTCTCTGGCAAGATTTTCTTTCAAGCTGATGTGCTACAAAATAGACCTGATTTTTTTTTTCTATTAATAGCTTGTCTTGTAGCTAAGCAATATTCCTTTAGGACATTAGCTAAATTCTGACATTCAGTAAGCTTCGTATCTAGGAAGAAAATGGCATCATCTACGAAAAATAAGTGGGAGAGGGTGGGACACCTTCGGTTTAGCTTAATACCTTTAAGATTTGCCATGTCCACTACATTGTTGATAAGAGTTGTTAAGGCATTAGCCATTAGCCATTAGGATGAACAGGTATGGTGATAAAGAGTCGCCTTGTCTCAGACCTCTAGTAGGACGAAAGTAGGGTAAAGATTCGCCATTCAATTTAACACTATAAGAAACTGTAGAAACACATTGCAATATCTAGTGAACCCATTGGGTATGGAATCCAAGAGATGAGGAACCTTTGGGATCACCTTATAAATAAAATTGCAGAGGCTAATAGGGCGGAATTGATCCAAACTTTCTAGATGAGGAACCTTTGGGATCAGGGAAATAGAAGTGCTATTGTACTCAGGTAACAAAATCCTTGTTTGAAAGAATTGTTGCATAGCTGATACTATATCTTCTTTTAGTATGTCCCAATGTGCGTGGTAGAATTGACCATTCAAGCCATTTGGACTGGGTGCTTTTGTTTCTCCTAATTGGAAGATGGCTGTCTGGACCTCCTCACGGGTAACTTCTGCTGTTAGATTATCGTTAATCTCCGCTATCACCACTAGTTTGCAAAGAGTTAACGCCGGGCCATAATCTCTATACCCTGCTGAAGAATACAAATGCTTAAAGTAACTAGAGGTCATCTCTTTGAGATCATTCAAGTTGCGTATCCAATTTTGTTGAACATCCTGCAACATTCTTATCTTGTTGTGTTGTCGTATTTGAACCGTGGTGGCATGAAAAAACTTTGTGTTCCTGTCCCCCCATTTAAGCCAATTAACTCGGGATCTCATTGCCCAAAATGTTTCCTCCTACTACCATAAGTTGTGTATTTTCTCTTTCAAGTTAGATAACACATTTGTATCAGAGTGAATATGAGGTTGATTTGTCAGAAACTGAAGCTGATTCTTGAGGTAATGAAGCTGATGTTTGGCATTACTGAATTTGGATCGGCTCCATTTTGATAGAGCGGCAGAGACAGCTTTCAGCTTTTGGGGGAGCGACATCTCTCCAAGTTGATAAGTCACCCAAGAAGCAGCAATTGTTGAATGGCACTCCATATCTTGAAGCCAATAAGCTTCAAAATAGAAAGATTTTCTCCTTTTACAGCTTGGTATCACTTCAGTATATAAAAAGAAGAGGGCTATGATCATATCCGAGGGCTGGTAGAGCCAACACTTCAACAAGAGGGTAAGTCAATCTCCATTGCTTTGTGCAAAGCATTCTGTCTAATCTTTCCTTTACAATATCTTCATCATTTTGGTTATTAGTCCATGTAAAAGCATAGCCTTTGTTGCCCAAATCCATTAGATAACAATCATTGAGTAGATCGCGAAAATAAAACATTTGGTGAGGCTCGGTAGGACACTTCCCTACTTTCTCCCATGGATACAATACTTCATTATAATCCCCTATGCAAAGCCAAGATAGGGTGTTAAAGTTACTGATTTGCCTTAATGTTGTCCACAAGTGCTATCAGAGATGGTACCTTGCTATAGCGTGTAAGCAGGTGAGACGCGTAGTGATGCCAGAATCCAAGTCAGTACAAATGGAGTCAAGCATATCCGAAGAGTGATAGATTACTTTTAAAGAAACTTTATCTGTCCAAAATAGTGCTAAAAAATCATTAATTTTTATGTGGGCATGAAAAAGTTTATATGAAAGAGCTTCACTTGAAAAAGACAAATCTAGAAGCACTGTGCCTTGATAACAGTGCATTGTATGAAGCACACCAGTCCATGCTATCTAGTTGGCTGCCAAAAAACACGTGTGACAGACTTGACCCCCCCACCAGAAAATTCTGGTGGGATGTTCCATCATAGAAAAATAGGTACTTCCACCTAAATATTGGGAATCTTTGTTAGAAGCAAGAAAAGTGGCGGAACGGGGTTTTGACAATCCAGGGAATTCAATAATGATTTGCTTCTTAAGCTCAGTTGAGGAACAGTCCACAATAGAGACAAATTATGGGTTCGTGTCCTTGAAAGGAAATACCTACGAAGTTCCAATTTCTGGAACCACAAGATTAAGGCATTGGCATCTCCATTATAGGAGGCAATTATATGTACTAGAGAAATACTTAAATAGTGCAATCCATATCATATAGGGGATGGGAAGTCAATTGAGGTTGAAAATCACCCTTGGATCCCTAGAATCTCAAATCATTTGCCTTCTTTTATTGATACCAATCCTATTTTGAAGAAAAAAAAAAGGTAGAGAGCTTCTTTATTCCAAGGACAAATATTAGGGTCAAAAATAGTCTTCGTTAAACTTTTTCCCCAATCTTACTCCAAGCAATTCTTCAGATTCATGTTTCAAACTCCACTGGGAAAATAAGAAGCCAACTAATGATAGATTCAAGGTTAAATCCTTCTGCAAGCTTATCAAGTCGTGTACATAAACTGACTACAGCTCGAAGATTCAGAAGAAACTCTAGAACAATTGACAATAGTGGCGGAACGGGGTTTTGACAATCCATTTTATGTACACGACTTGATAACCTTGAATTTCTATCATTAGTTGGCTACAGCTCGACGTTTAAGGTCTAGTCAACAATCGTGGGCTTTCTCAGGTCAACTTTTGCTGACGTCAGAATCCTATATTTGCTTTGGCTATACGCGAATAGACCAAGCTTTTCACACGACCTAGATGATCACCACTTCCCCTGTAATATTTTGAATTTTTCATTTCTAATTGAGCTTAATAATTACAAACAAATTTTTGGTGATTCTAATTTGGATATATAATGACTGATTTCTTTTTTTCGAATTGCTTGGCGCCTTCTTGTGCATGTGTCCCGATCCTCTTGGAAGTTTATCGAAGGATTTGCTCGATTTGTCAGGGTGATATCAGCGTCTCAAGCAAAAACCCTTGCTTTCTTGGAAAACCTAAGATTTTCCCATGCACGACCTAAACAAAGTTGAGTCTCGAGTCAAATAGTTAAACTTTGATAAGTACAGCGTTGGGCTCAGAGCACCTGGCTTGGGATGAGCGTGTTCTTTCCAAGGAGTGCCAAGATCTGCTCATTAGGTACCCAGATCTCCAAATAGCCCTTTGGTCAAGAGAGACAATTAGGGTAGCAGATTAGGTTGTCAAATCCCAAATTCGAAAAACCATTCTTCGCAATCAGTTCTCCAAGCCCCCTCAAGCCCTGTCTAATGTACTATGTTCAGCAGCCCACTTACTGAACTCCCCGGTTGTTTTTTAAGAAAATGCAACGACCTTTCATCGGAAACAAAATAAAGAGAGAATCTGATCGAATCTTGAAGAGGGTACACTTTTAGAACCCGTGTCATGACATGTTAATTTGTTGCGCCCAGAAATTAAAAGATAAAAATTGAAACAAAATTTTGTGGTCCATATGGGACCAAGTTATGGAACGTGATGTGTCTACTGACTCGAGGCTTTCCGGAGGTTCGTGAACGATGGAAGGCGATCCCCATCAATGGAGGGCGTGGTTAAATGCGACTAGGGTGGGTGGGGGAGAGGTGGTGCGAACGACACGAGATGGGAAGGGGGCGTGACGTTTGCTCTTCGGTTCTGGTCTCACGGGAATCCGGTCACCCCCTCCTCCTCCTCCTCCTCCTTCCCTCACGCGTTCCTCCCTTCTCCCCCGTATCTGTCTTATCTCGAAGATGGGACGAAAGCGAGGGCTATGTGTACTTGTGAAAATGGGGGTCACGTGGGAGAAATTACCCAAAAAAAAAAAAAACTCTAAATATATTACACTTATACTAATTCAATCATAAACCTTTCGATTTATCTAATTCTAAACTTTTTGACATTTAAACATTTCAGTTATGTTAATTTAGTTATAAAACCTATCAATGATTTATCAATTTAGTCAATTCAATAAATTCTAGTTAGAAAATTACTAACATAGTGATTTAATAAGTGATGATCAATCCTATATGACACGGTAAGTGCTAACGTTGATAATTTTCAATTTTTTTTTATTTTCTGATTTTTTTTTTGTCCTAGATATTTTACGTGGAACAACCTACACTAACACCGACAATTCTTTAAATACTTTGAATTTTTTATTATTTTCTTCTTCTTTTTTCTTCCTTTCCTTGTTTTTTATCCTGGCCATAGGCAAGGGTTGGTAAGCCTTGCCTAGTTTGGGTGAGAGCACCATAGCCTCGAGGGCCACAAGGGTATTCACGCTCTCGCCCGTTGGTTGACAAGCCTTGCATGGATCTAGGCGAAGGCCAATGCCCTTGCCTATGGTCAACAAGGATCGTGACCTTGCCGATTTAGGGTTAGGAAAAAAAAAATAAGAGAAAAGAAGAAAATTTTAAAAAGTTAAATATATATAAACATTAGTACCGATTATGTCATATAGAATGGCCAACATAAATTGCCAATGTTGACTCGACCATTACGTTAGCAATTTTCTAGAATGAATAAATTAGCAAATCATATTTTTAGAACTAAATTGACCAAATTAAAAGGTTTATGACTGAATTGATATAAGTAAAATAAGTTTAGAATTTTTTGGATAATTTTGCTTATTGAACTAGAATCTTTTAACAACAATCTTTAAGTAGATTTGTTCTATTTAGGGTTGTGATAGATTTAAAAAAGTTGCAGCTTCCGAAAGATGCCACAAGTACTATACACGTTGAGATCCGATTCGATTGTTACTGATTTGATCATTTAGGCACTATTTGGTAACCATCCAAACAATGCATGATTCTGATTTTTTTTGTTTTCGTGATCAGTTTGGGAATAGAATTGTATTTGATAAAATTTTGTTCTAGGGAACAAAATTCTATTTTTTTGTTCCCGGAAGTAGATTTGGAACAGAATCAAGAATAAAAAAAAATAAATAAGATTCTTATTCTAGGAACAAATCTAAAAATCAAAACAAATTCTTCTTCTTCCATTTTCTCCTCTTCTTCTCTTTTCTTCTTCTTCATCGACCGCCATCCCGTGGTTGCCATCCACCGACATCCGCCATCATCGCCACTGGTCCCCACCGTCTTCTGACAGTCCTCGTCGTCCACCACTATCGCCAGTAACTAGTCCAATGAGCTCGCTAGAGGCAAGTCCAACCACCGACGAGCTCACCGGAGGCCCGCCTGGCCACTTGCTAGCTCGCCGGAGGGCTTGGTGAGGCCGAGCCTCACCAAGGCTAGGCAAGCCTCACAACTGGCGAGGCTGGGCAAGCCTCACCGGTGGCCAAGCGGGCTCACCCAACCCCGACGAGGCTCACTTAGCCCCGGCGAGGCCGGCCTACCACCGGCAAGGCTACGCGAGCCCTACCCAGCTGCTGGCGAGGCTCGGCCGACAGGGGCCGATGACGCTTCGGTGAGGTCGCCGACCACTAGAAAAAGAAGAACATGAGAGAGAAAGGAAAAAGAAAAAAAAAAAAAAAAAAATTATTTAAAAATTAAAAGAAATTGAATTTGGAAAAAAATCAATGAGCACGGTACCAAACACAATTCTATTCTAGAATCATAAATTTTGGACAGTTACAAAATGGATTAAATGCTTAGAAATTTTTCTCGAGAACATAATAAAAAATAATTATTTATGGTCAGAATATATTCCCTAAAACATAATCGTTACCAAACATGCCCTTAAATCAGGGTCCTTCCATCAAGGTGCCGGGTCAATTTTGAATTACACTAATTCACTAACATACCATTCACTTCATAAAAATAAACATGCTTGCATGCACCCAAGAGCACACGCACACCCCAAATCTTAAACACAATAAATAAATAAATACTCAAATCTCACCACCACGACAACCGTCGATTAAGCCACCACTACCCTCACCTTAGGAACCATAAGTAATCAAGTAGCAAGTTGCTTGCTCATATCCAAAAAGCTCAAGAGGCATATGGGCAAATCTTGGTAATGTTAACCTGCTCAGGCTCTAACATTTATCTGTAGATATAATGTCGGGGGCGAGTTTGAGCAATACATTAAGTCTAATTTGCAATCCCAACTACTCTTTGCCTAGTGATCACATCTATTATAATGACTTGAGCTTCTCCAACCCCATTGCTGTTGTCACCACCATCGCCGCCGCCTCCAAGGACATTTTTCTCATTGAATATCAATTCAGCCATAAAATTTTCAATTTGACCAATTCAATCATAAATATTTTTTTATCGATACAAATGCAGTTTATCCATCAATTTTGACTAGTTGATACTAATGTAAACACCAACTAATATTGGTCACTTGGCCAACGCTGACATAGTAATTTTTAAATTTTTTGAATTTTTAATTAATTTTTTTATTTTTATTTTTTCTCTTCCCCCTCCAAAGACTTTCCCCGCATTGGCCAATAAGACTCTAGCGAGGCTCGCCGGCCTTGTCCAGGGCTATGAGTGAGGGCACCCTCGCCAATGACAAGCGAGGTTCCATAGGGAAAGTCTAAGAAGAAAGAAATAAATTAAAAATAAATAAATAATTCAAAAATATAAATATATATATTAAAAAAATATATATATTTAAAAAACGGCATTGATCGGACGACCAACACCAATCGGTGTCCATGTCAATATTAGTAGGTTAAAATTGATCGGATGAACTAAATTGATATCGATATGAAAAAGTTTAGAATTGAATTGATTCAATTGAAAATTTTGATATTGTATTAATGCCAATGAAATTGATTTATGACTTTTTTTCACATTTGTCCCAGCCAAGCTAACATGTATCCATTGAAATGGATAACCTATTGGGCCATTCTGGGGATATAAATTTCACCACCTAAATAAAGAGGGTCTCCATCCTTGCAAGGTTCAGGCTTTCGAGAATCCTTCCCTTAAAAGAAAACAAAATTACGGGTGGCCCACATTTCCGAGGACCCCACCAACCCGAATTTGGTCAAAAATTACACCAGTGTTCGCGCGATAAACAAATTGTTTTCTCAGATTAATGCCTTCTGCATTCAATTCATATTATTGTCCAAGTCCACGTCGACTTCACTGACATTGACTTTGGGATTGGCACGTCTATACGTAGGAAACCTTTCCCATTTAGAGGGAAGGATTCTTCGAGTATTTAATAAGTGTATGTATATAAATATATAGAAATATCTATACATACATAATGTACGTGGGAGAAGATCGCCCAGGGTCTTGAGTTTTTTCCAAAGTCATAATTACGACCAAGTGGGGAACTCAGAACCAACGATACATTAGGCTGACTAGGATTTCTTTATACCGACTATAGATTGGGGAGGCGAATTTGTGATCCTCCACTTGCAAATCAAATTCCAGACCACTCGACCAACCTTCTCGGTGGTTCTCCTGAGTCATAGTCATTAATTGATGTATTGGCCAAAGAAAAACCTCAGTAGTTCATATCAACTAGAGTAAGAAAAGATTTGTTAAATTTACTCTTATATTTTTTAAATGTATTTGTATTTAGCCCAAAAAGAATATACCACACTTTGTATATGGTCAAAAACTTTCAGACCATTTAATATACTTACTTAAAGAGATGTATACGCCATGTGTCTTGAGGGTACTCCATGTGTCAAAAACATTTAAATTATTTGTTTATGTAGAGAACGTGACCTTTGGTTTGCTTATTTCAGACTCACCAATTGCTTATTTAACTCTGCATGGTCGGTTCTGTTCCCTATAGTCCAAACAAGCATCATAAATGTGAGACAGACGACCGCGACCCTTTTTATTCTGCAATTATTTTATTATTTTATTATTTTTTTTATTTTTTTTTTTAAGTTGTACTCGTGGACTGCCCGGTGAGATTGAGCTTTACTCAAGGGACATTATTTTTTAAATATTTCGGGGGCACGGTAAAAATCTAGCTATCTAGAGACTCATAACTCATTCCATAAACTTTATTAGCCGGTTAAGTACACACTTTTAATTTGTGCAGGCTCGGACCTAGAACAATGTTAACGCAAATAGTGAAATTTAAACGGGTCAACTCCAGTCCTTCGGCTGGAAATTCCCCTACCCCAACAACATTACATCATACCCAAGTATTAACTATCTGAAGATGGCAATAAGAGACAGCTGAAGTACTCGAGACCTAGTTGTGTTTAAATCTATGTATTTGTAGATAAAGTGTGCGAACGATATATATTCTATATATTCCATAATGTAATATATTATACATATTTATAAACTGCACAATGTGACTATTTAAGGTAACGAGATATGTATCATCCTATCATAATTTAGAATATCAAGAATAATCAATCAAGCATATATGTAAACAAGTGAGAAGGGGATGTACACAATCAAGAACAATATGCATAATCTCCTAATTTTGCCTAGCACCCTCTTCAAAGTCAAAGTGACGTCAAAGTAGTTAATTGGTGTTTTGGAGGAAAAAAATCTAATAAACACCTAGAGGAAGTGTTTGGTAAAGATTTTAGCAGTCTTATTAGTATATGAATTAAAAGCAAGATGAATTATAGCATGGAGTGCACGGTATCACACAAAGTGATCTATAGTCAATTTCCATATGCTTTGGCACTTTTAAGGAAAATGTGATTATGTGATATTTAAATAACACCCCGGTTGTCATAGTATAACATGCAATTGCTACAATGAACTACTATGTCTTCTAATAACCATAGCCAAATTAGTAATTCAAATGTCAGCACAATATTTGCTTCAATACTAAATCAAGTTACGACTTATTATGTCATGAGATAAGTGAAAACCTAAGGAAGAAATAATAACCTGTAATGGAATGACAATCTAAGGCATGCACATGGGAGGTTGAATATAAATCCAAGACTCGCAAAAGATGAGGTTGTTCAAACCTCCCTTTGAGGTATCAAGATTTGAATGCTTCTTCTATTTATAAGTGCAATTTTAGTTTCAATTGAGGTTATCAAATATGATTGCATTATAAGAAGTGGGATTTCATGACAAAATTTATTTTATAATAAATTTCCTACGAATCTATTTCGCATCTTGACTCTGTGACCGGTTCCGTCGTCACAGGATTTATAGGTGTATTCGACGGTTTTGTTTTGGAGATTAACTTACAAGATGAGGGATAAGGTGAATAGAACGCAAAATGACAAAAGCTGGACTTAGTGTTGGAGAGACAGCAAGACCAGGAAATCAAATGGTCTGGGCGGAGAGGCAAGAAGGACATGAGACAGGATGAATAGACAAAGCCTGCCCTGCGAAACTGGCAGTGACTGAGCCTTTGCAGATTCTGCTGGCCCCCGTTTCGCCTGCTTCTGCTCTCTGCTTCTGCTTTTGCTTTAAACCCTACCCCCACTACTACTGATACTGCTGCTGGCTGGCTCTCGCTGCTTCTGTGAGTTCTTTCTCTCTCCTCCTGCTGGACAAACGTACCAACTACTGCGCCTGCTGCTTCTGTGCTTTCAGTTCTCACGTTACCTTATACTACATCACATCACATCCCATCACTTCAGAAACTCGGTCTTTACATTTTCAATTTCTCTTTTTCTTAACCTTCTCTGGATACGTCATTCGGGATCTCTGTTGCGCTAGGGTCTTATTTCCATGCCTATGGAAGTGATGTTATTCCATCCATCCATGCTGTGTGGTCGTGCTCCGTTGTCTTCTTCTTATGTATGAAGGAAAATTGGTCGTGCTCCGTTGTCTTCTTCTTATGTATGAAGGAAAATTAATTCGATTTGGGGAGGTGGTTTTGGCTATTTATACCTTACAAAGTCTGAAAAGTTGCTCAATTAATCATAAACTTACTATACAAATATCAATTTAGTTTTAGATATTTAAATTTTGCCAATTTATTTTTACATTTTCACACGAAATTACCATAAATTATTAACGTGATGGTATGCCATGAAGACAGCCAATGATATCACCTTAGGAGTGAGCCCACAACTAAGAAGTAACAAATTTAAGATCGAGAGAGAGAGAGAGGAGAATGGGCGCAGGAGGAGTCTTACTACTAGAGGAAATAATAAGCTTATCATATGATTATTGCAAGCAGAAACACTAGCAGCCAACAAAAATCGATATGTTTAATAGTTTCATTTGTTCCAGCACGACAAAATTAGACACATGTTTAACATGCTTGATATTGATATTCAAACACTTCTTTTTATCTTTGGGAAGTCTACAAAAATAACATATATCTCAAAAAGAATAATGATAACGTAAAAACATGTTTAGGGATACAAAAGTCATTGAACATAAAGAAATACTCACTCAAACATATAATTTAAATTAATGTGAAGTGAATTTCCCCATGTGTGTCCAAATATGTGTTAACACGAGTTATTGTGTGTAAATGTGTTTTACAAGTTAATTGTGTACATTGATCAACATAGCAAACAAGTTAGAATATTGCGTCATGTTAACATTTGACATCATGTTATTCATGTCATATTATGTAACTTGCTTTTTTAGGTGTGTCATATTAGTTTTGAGACAGTTTGATACATTGCTTATATGTGTCATGATTAGCCATATTAGTATGATGGCCTTATTTCAACGCTTGACACAATACGACATGTATTGTCACCTCCATTTAATTAGAGGTGAGCTAGCTTTCTAAAATCTGTTATAATTTATTTTATAAATCTCTTTCTTGGGCTAGTAACCACAAACCTCTTTCGATTAAAAAAAGAAAAGAAAATGATAGATGAAGAGGCATTCTAGAGTTCGACCACCTCATGATGAGGTTGAATCTTTGACCTTTAAATAAAATGACAAAAGTGATGGAATTGTGGAGTTTAATAGATGAAAGTATTAAAGCTGAGAGCTTTTATTGCAAATGGTGTATATGTAATTTTCATGTAAAAGTAGAGAATAGATTTTTTTATACTATTGTTAATGACATGCATGTGATTTCCATCATAACAATTTATATCCTTGACTCTTACTATAAATTGGACAATATCATATGTAGTCGTAATCCTGAAGCTTGTAACTCTAATACTGGCACTAATAGTGAAGAGATTACCTAGTGTGACATCATGGCTTTTTTTTTTCCTTTAAATTTTGAAAGGGCTTTCCACATAAAAATTCACTCGTCCTCTTCTCTATTTTTTCTCTTGAAAAATTCGGATTCCTAATAATTGGCATCAAAGCTTGATTTGACGAAATAGTGGGAGAAACGATTATGGCCTAATGAAAGGTGAAGGTCAATTTATTCGATGGTGAAGACTTTGGTTTTTGAAAGATGCAAATCAAGGATTTGTTGTATTAGAAGAACTTGCATTAGCCTCTATCGAGAGAGAAATCAAATTCGATCAAGCCAGGAGAGTGGGAATCATTATATCGGCAAGCTCTTAGTGTAATTCATCTCACAATGGTGCGGAATGTTGCCTTCAACATTGCCAACAAGAAAATAACATCGGATTTGATGAAGGAATGGTTCAACACGTGCAAGAGACCTATTGTATGAAATAATGTGTCATTTTTTCTATCTGAAAATGGACAAAGATGCTTCTATGATATATCATATCAACAAATTCAACGTGATTACGACTCGGTTAAGTTTGGTGGATATCAAATTCAACGATGAGGTAAAAATATTAATTTGTTTATCTTTTTCTATTGAACGATGGAGTGCAATTGTGACTGTGGTGAATAGTTCATATATGTTTAGAAAAATTAAAGCTTCAAAATATCTGAGTTTAATTCTTAGCAAGGACATTCACAAAATAAAGTTGGGTGAATTTTTGGGTTTCATCTTAAATACCAAAAGTAGATGGAGTTGCAATCAACGAGGGTGGAACCAATACTTGGAAGATCAAACTCAAAGGGAGAAGCAAATTGAGACCTCGTGATAAAATGATTTGTTGAGATTGCAAAAAGAAGGGCCATTTGAGACGAGATTGAAGGGCTTCAAAGAAGAAAATTTAGTACCGAGATCGAAATCACGAGGAAAAAAGTCTATGAATCAACTCTCAAAGAGATGCTTGACAATTATGCTTTAATTATGACCATTGGGCATTCCGATTGAATCTTGGATACTAGACTCAAATGCGCCATTTTGCTCTACTTTGTGCAAAGAATCAATGTACGATTTTTGTTATTGGAAGTTTGAAAGGGGGTAGTCTTACTGACAATGAACCTTTGAATATTTTGACAAAGGGTGATGTTTACATAAAAACTACTAATGAGAACCAATGGAAATTGTCTAATGTCAAATATGTTCAAGACTTAAGAGAAATATGAACAGGGATGAAGATGTTAGTTATAAAAGAAAAAACTACTGGATCTAACATACATAGCTTTTTATCTATGTGAATATTGCATTCTAGGCAAGATTAAATGTCTAAGGTTTGACATTGGTGGTGAGTATGATAGCAAAGATTTTAAGCAATTTTGTATAGAGAACGGAATTAGGATGACAATAACTATTCCCAATAGATTGCAAAAAAAAAAAAAAAAGAGGAGTTATTGAGAGGATTAAACAAAACTCTCAATGAGCGTTTAAGAAGTATGAAGATGCGAGCATGTTTACCCAATACATTTTCAGCAAATGAAATTAACACAACAACCAATTTGATCAACAGAGGACTTTAAGTTCCACTTGATTTCAAGCTACTAGAAGAATAACATAGTGGAAATAAGGTGAATCTCTCGAATCTAAAAGTTTTAAGCTATGTTTCATATGTCCGCATAAATTCTAAAAATAGAGATAAGCTTGATACAAAAGTTAAAAAATGTTCTTTCATTCAGTATGGTTCTAATTATTTTGGCTATCGGTTCTGGGATGAACAAATTGGAAAATAATAGAAACTACTAATATTACACTCAATGAAAACATATAGTACAAGGATAGACCTATTGTAGAATTTAGAGTCAAGAAACAAATGGCAAAGACTCTAAAGATTATATTAGAGGGCGTTTCTAAGAGTGTTTGGTTAGAAATCTCGAAACTGTTATTGTAGACTTGGATAAAAAAATGAAAACAAGAATCACATGACTTTAACTCACTTTAAGAAGATATAGTAGAACGTCTAAACTTATATAAAGGGATTCTCCATCATTGCATTATTTGCTTTCGACTAACGCTGGTGAACCACAAATTTTTTTTGGAAATAGTTTAGGTTAAAGATTCTATTAAGTAGGAGTTAAAATAAGTTGAATTAACTCTAGAAGAATAAAACTTGGGTGTTAAGTCATTTACTAGATGGGAAGAAAGCATTGCATATCAAGTGGATATATTGAGTCAAAGAAGAACTTTATGGTAGCAAGAGATATAAAGCAAGGTTAGTAATATAAGGTTCTCCAAAAAAAAAAATGGCTATACAAGAATTATCTCTTTAGTTATGAACTTGACTACTATTGAGCTAGTGTTAAGTATTGTTACTACTAAGAATTTACATCTAGAGTAGTTAGATGTAAAGATTGCATTCCTCCATGGTAATTTAGAGGAGGATATCTACATAGTACAACTATAAAGTGTTCAGGTTCTTGGAAAAAGAAAATTATGTCTGCAAATTGAAGAAAAGTCTTTGTGGCTTGAAATAGGCTCATAAACAATAATATAAGAAATTTGGCACATTTATGTGCAATAACAGGTTCACCAAAAGTGAAATAGATCACTATTGTTACTCCAACAAATTTGATAACTACTATATTATTTTGTTGTTGTATGTGAATAATATGTTCATTGCAAGATTTAAAATGAGGGAGATCGACATACCAAAGCAATGAGTGTAAAAAAATGTTTGACATGAAGGACTTGGGAGTAGTAAATTAGATTCTTGAGATAAGTATCATGCGAGATAGATTCGAAACAATTCTAAAGTTATCCCAAGAAAATAACATTGAAAAGGTGTTTGACAAATTCAAAGTTCAAAATGCAAACCCCAAAGGTACTCGAAGAAGTAGCCCCAAAAACAGATGAAGAGTAGGAGTATATGGCTAATGTGCTTTATGCATTATGTGTTGGTAGTTTGATATATGCTATGGTATATAATAAACTAGAAATAACTTCAATAGTGAGAGTTGTGAGTAGATACATGGCTAATCTATAAATAAAGCATTAGGAAATTATAAGGTGATTATTAAGATACCTGAGAGGCACTTTAGAGATGCCACTAAAACAGTGTAATTTTACAAGGCCTTGTGGATGTAGGTCTTGATAATGACTTAGACAATAGGAAGAGTATTTCAAGTAATGCTTTTACCTTAGGTGGCACCATAATTAGTTGGATGTATAGACTTTAAAAATGTGTTTTTTCTTAGCCATTGAATCAAAATATGTTCTTATATCTAAAATTAGTAAGGAGATGATATGGTTGATAATTTTTTTTTAATGAGATAGGTAAGGAACAAAATAGCAGTGTTCTTTTCAATGATAGTCAAAGTAATATTTGTCTTGCAAAAAATCCGTTATTTCATTAAAGGACAAAGCACATTGAATGAAAGTATCATCATATTCCTTAGTTGATAGATGATCAGACATTATCATTGAAGATGATTATTGGTACAAAAATCCAGCAAATATGTTAATAAAGGCTATCACCATTGAGAAATTAATGCTAGGCATTGACTCAGTTGACCTCCAGGAATAGTGATAAAGGGGCCACCACAAAGGACGGTTTGGATTATAGAGATATGAAGACTATGAAAAAACTATTATTGCTTTGAAGATCAACCTCCAAGTGGGAGATTGATGGAATTATGGAGTTTGATAGAGGAAAGTAACGTTAAAATTGAAAGCTCTTAATACTAATGGCATATATGTAATTTTCATATAAAAATAGATACTAGAGTTTTTTTTTTAATTGTTGTTAATGGCATATATATAATTTCCATCATAACTATATATGCCTTAAACTCTTGTTATTGTGGCAATTTTTTTTTTTTTTGTAGTTGTAACCCTAAAGCTTATAACTTTAATAATAATATTCATAGTGAAGAGATTGCCTAGGGCGGCATAACAACCATTCTTCCTCCGTAGTTTAGAAAAAAATTTTTTCTATTTCTATTTCTAGAAGAGTTTATAAGCAAAAATAACCGTTTGATAACAACACAAAATTTCTACTCTAAAAATAGAAATTCGTTTGATAATGACATAAAATTTCTTCCTTTCTGACAAATGAAGCAATGACGATGACGACCTTTAATATAAAAAATAAAAATAAAAATGATTTAGTAACAAAAAAATAATTAATAAAATAAAATAAAATAAATCATAAATATAAAATAAAAATATCATTTTATTTTAAAATAAAAATATCATTTTATTTTAAAATTAAAATATCCTTAAAAATAAATTTATTTTATTTATTCTATTTTGTTTTATTTTACGAATAAATTTATTTTAAAATGAATAAAAATAAAAATAAAAAAAATTATTTGGCAAAACACTCAAGGCAAATAAAAGTAAATTTATTAAATTTATTTTTAATAAATTTATATTTATTTATCATAAATAATTTATTTTTAATAAATTTATTTTTAATAAATAAAAATTGATAAATAAAAATTTTATGTTTTTAATAAATTTATTTTTATTTTTAAATAATAAAATGAATATATTTATTTTTATTTATTTTTATTTTTAATAAAATGAGGAGAGGCGGAGGAGGATGAGGAGGCAGAGATGTAGAGGAGATGAGGAGGACTTACCAAAATTAGGGTTTAATGAGAGAAATTATTTCTGATTTCTCTTCCATAAATCAGAATTAGAAAATTTTAGCTTATGATTTATCTTCCAAACCTATTTTTGTAATAGAAATCTATTCCAGAAATAGAAAAACTGAATAGGTTTATCAAACGAATTTCTCTTCCAGAAACAGGTCTCAAACAGAAAAATTATTTCTGGAACAGAAATTTTGGGTTGTCATGCACCCCCTAGTGTCACACCTGATTTTTCCTTTTATGATTTTGAAAGGGTTTTCACTTAAAAATTCACTTATCTTCTTTATTTTTTTTTTTAAAAAATTTGTGTTTTCTAGACCTTCCATTCTTTTACCTAATGAACCGGTTGTCTATTTTTTAGGTTTGATCAACCGAGTTGCACTCTCGGTCAACCGAACCTCGTGGTAAAACAATCCTTCACTTGGTGAATAATTTAATATACAACAAATATGTTTATTGTTCGCAAAAAAAAAAAAAAACTCACTTTTGGTGAGACAACCTATCAGTTGTAACAAATTTAAATTCATTAACACTTATTTCGTTCTTTTCCCAAGGTTAATTTGTCAAGAATAAGTAAATTTTTTCCACAAGCAACTTATGTTCAAGAGGAACAACTAGTATTTACCAAAATCAAGATGCATTTAGCATTCAACCTACTTTTGTAAAAACTTGCAATTTCCCCAAATAATTTGTATTTACCAAGAGCAACAACTTTTTACCTAGAATAACTTGCATTTATTGACAAGTTAATACCAAAAAAAAAAAGTCTAAAACTAGTATCTCTGTGACAAATTTACTCCAAATTAATTTTTAGATTACGAAAAATCTAAATTGGTATACTTGTGATGAATTTACCATAGACTAATTTTGATCACCAAAAATCCAAATTAGTACACTTATGAAATATTAATCATTCTAGCTTTTGTTAGATTTTACTGTGAATTCACTAAGTTGGATGACATGCCAAATCTACATAGAAATCCATATTGGTTTTGGGTAAATTTGTCACAAGCTTACTAATTTGAGGTTTTGGGTCATCCAAAAATTAGTTTAAGATAAGTTTGTCACAAATGTACCAATTTGAAGTTTTTCATCATTTTAGCCTTTTATAGACAATAGTTTGCATTCACCCACAACAAGTTATGTTTACAAGAAGTAGTGGCAAACTTTTTATGCTAGTTGCTAAACCATATTTGATAAATCTCATTTATTCAAGGTAAATATTTTCAATATTTATCAAGAAGAAGTAAGTGTACCACAGACAAACGCCTATATCTATGAATAACAAGTATTTACCAAGATCATGTTGCATTTACCTAAAAGGACATGCTTTTATGAAAAGTGCAACTATCACAAACAACTTGTATTTACCAAGAACTTCTATTTACCTAGCAACTTGCTTTTACAAAATCACAAATTACACTTACTAAGAATTGGTTATGTTTACTATAAGTAGTGGTAAATCAAACAAATAAAATGTATTTTGAATATATGTTTTTTTACACTTAGAAGAACACTAAAAGTGCCAAAAGTTATATATGGTACTCACTTTAGTGCTAAAAGTTTTTACCAATCATTTAAGTGCTAAATCATAAAAAAAAAAATAAAAAGATCATTTCAGTGCCAACAAGAAGAAATTACATCCTAGCTTTTATAATTAAAATTTTATATTATTGGCATATTATTTAAAAAATCTAGTCCACATGGCATGCTAGATGTTGAAATGATCACTTTTTAACAATGGTTAATACTGAAATGATCACTTTAAACAAAATTTTTAGCACTTAAACAATTATTATTTACAACTTTTATACGTATCGTTAAGAGGTTATATGCTATTGGACATGTTGGCGAGCTGCACAAGACTAAAAAATTAATAAAATATGACAACATCGGAGTTCCGGTGACCTAGATTGAAGTGGGCACTTAAGTTATCATTTTCTTAACATAGTGACGCTTAAATGCACAACTTTTAGTGTCATTCTCCTGATTTTTACAAAATTAACCATGAACGAGTAAATTTTACTGTGAACAAATCATTTTGACCAATAGACTCACTGTACTGTTGATAAAACGCCGTATACCAAACCCCAACCCCCACCAAAAAAAAAAAAAAAGATGATGTTACCGATAACAACCATATTTTACTACACAAGTAATTTCATTTTCCGTTTGAAAAATGGAAAAGTTTATATAAATGAGGTCATCTTTGCTTTTGATGAATACGATTTACTAGAAATGAGCTTTTGACCGGTGACTCAGAATTAAATGACACCTCACCATGGAAGGAAGCAATGGATGAAAATCAATAAATAAAAAAGAAAAAAAATGCTCCAATGCAAATTAGACCCCCTTCACTTTTTGTCCTGCTTTGGTTTAATATTTGGTCTATGCAATCCAAAGAGCCCCAATTATTAAAGCTAGTCGCAGATCCCTTTACGCTGCGAAGTCAGTTTCAGATCGATCACCCTGCTTTTCTTAAATTTGTCCAATATATAAATATTTATATACATTGAACACCCATTTTCTATTTCTAGTCTTGCTTTAATCATATGCCACCAAGGAGACGACCCTCTCTCTTTGATGAAGTTCACAGGCGCTCATCGTCTTCCTCCTCCTCCTCCTCCTCCTCTACCAATTTCCCACTAACTCCATCCATGAAACCATTCAATTCCCTCCCTCTTTCCCTCTCCCAAGGGAAACCCAACTCATCCTTCATCCTCCCTCACTAAATTCTCCCTCTCTCTCTTTCCCTCTCTCTCCTTCTACAGAACTCAATGACTCCACCCGGTACCGCCCCGCCGAAGCCACCGCCGATGGCGGGAAAGGAAGAGGCCGCCCCGAGCTCCGGCTCCCGCAAGGCGGCGTCGTCCTCGTCGTCGGGGAAGCAGCCGGAGCAAGCCTTAAAGTGCCCGAGGTGCGACTCGTCCAACACCAAGTTCTGCTACTACAACAACTACAGCCTCACCCAGCCCCGCCACTTCTGCAAGACCTGCCGCCGCTACTGGACGAGGAACGGCGCCCTCCGCAACGTCCCGATCGGCGGCGGCTGCCGCAAGAACAAGAAGCTTAAGCCCTCCTCCGCCTCGTCCAGGCTCTTCCCCGGCGGGGCGGCCGACCCTAAGGAGTACTACTCCATGGCGGCGGTCCCACCCCACCCAGAGCTCGGCGGCTTCAAGCTCTTCCACGGCTTGTCCCCGGCCGTGGATTTCCAGCTCGGCGGGCTTTCTAATTTCTCTAAGGCGGTTCAGAATCACAACCCTCCAGCCCCTGGAATTTACGGCCAGTTCTCTTCTTTTTCAGATGCATCGGCCATCGAAACGGCCGCCTCTGCTCCTACTAGTGCTACCACTTGTTTCTCTCTAGACCAGATGGCGGGTCCCAGCGGCACTATTCTTGGGTTCAACAATTATCACGCGCTCCCTCCCTTCATCGCGGCTGCTCCGGGGTTTGGTACTTCCGGTGCACCTCACGAGCCAGGCGGTTCGATGAAGGTCGACAGCAATCTTGCATCGTCCATCGAGTCGCTGAGCTCGATCAACCAGGATCTGCACTGGAAGCTGCAGCAGCAGCGGCTGGCTATGCTGTTCAGCGGCGACAATAACAACAACCATAATCCCAAGGCCAACAACGGCGGCGACGTTGCCGCCTCATCGATCAACGTCGCCACCGCGCCTTTCGAGGATCAGTCGCAGAACTTGCGACAGCCTGTCTTGTTCCAGAATCTGGACGCTGCAGGTAGCTCGAGAAAGGAAGGGTCGTCAGTGACCGAGTGGTTCTTCGGGAATGCGTACGCATCAGTTACAACGCCGAGCCCAACCAACAGCAGCAGTAACGGGAACGACAACAACAACAACAACAACAACAACCGCCGGCAACTGGAACAGCAAAGGACCGGGTCAAGGGTTTCAATACACTGCTTTGCCCTAGCTGTGGATGTTAGAGAGACGCAGAATATTAAGAAAAAGAGTAAGTCTTTCAAGGGTTTTCATAATTTAAAAGCTAAAAAAGATAGCCTCAGAAACAAAGAAATTGATTAGAATCATTTTATCTATCTCCGAATGCTGCTGTTGGGTTCTTTTACATGTCTGTTCTCGTGTTTAACTCGTTGGGTTCAAACGAAATCCACATGTAACAGTAGCCAAAAAGAAGAGAGAAACAGAAATACCATGCTTTTAATTATTTCCTGTTGTATTAACTGTGTGATTGTCAAGATGCTAATCATTAGGTTTTAGCGTTTTTTTTTCTAATTTGTAACCGATGCTGTGTAGAGAGGTTCATGGTTATATTATATAGTTTTTAATTTTTTTTTCCTTCGTTTATGCTTGAGTTGCCTGCTTATATAAGAAACGTTAATTTCCGTTTCATTCTTCTTCTCTATATAATTTACCAAGTGGAAATGGGGAATATATCCTTTCCGTAGGAATATCAGTTTCTTATATCTGCTTGAGCATTTGATTGATCTCGACATATGCTATCTCTCTTCTCAATAAAACTGACATTCAAATGAATTACCATATGTGTTGGACTTTCTATATAAAGTTCGAGAATTTGATACATAAGATATCGTATTAGTACAGTGAAATCTACTATCTTATTAGACGACAGAAGTTGAACAATGTGTGCATGCGATGACAGAGTTCAAATTCAAAAACTGTACCACAATTTACCGATTATTTATTAACCCATAGTCCTATTGCAAATGGAACATGATGTTTCACTTTACATGACATTATGGGACCGAATAAAAAAAGTAGTCATGCATGCAATTGCAATGCACCGCTTTCCTTTTTCATGATTCCTTTTTGAAGACGAAGACTGGTAGATCTCTAATTCGGTCCTCCCCACCATCGCTTTGGAATCTGTGATGAGATTTTTTAATTTTTTGGACTGACTAAAGCATGTCTATAGCAACACTTGAACACATCTTTGAGTTCTTCCATGCTCTTCGTCTGCAAAATATACATATGGATGCAGAATCAGATCTCTCCCTTCCTCCCTGTCTCTCTCTCTCTCTCTGTCTGGTCATAATAAGCATCTGATCAGGTCTATATATGGAACAAGCAGAATAGTACATCTGGTTGCCTCTGGTCTCCTCACCTTTCACCTATAAAGGCTATATAGCCCCTCCCTCTCTCTCCCTCTCTCTATAGCAATAATTAGTTTCAGTGTGGTGCGATCCGGTAGTGTCTGGAAAAGTGATGGTTTGAAAGTGTATTCAATGAAAGACTGTCAACGTTTTAAATGAATATGCGTGAGAGAGAGAGAGAGAGAGAGAGAGAGAGCATTGAGCTCGTTCTTTGGGGAATGAGCCCTCGCGCATCTGATTACAACTTCTGTTTAATTCTTCTCTTTATCTTTTCTGGGTTTCGATTCCATTACAAGTTTCTGTTGAGGACACAAGTGAAAAGAGCCAAGGAAAGGGATTGCTTTTTGTAATTAATCTCTTTTTGGTCACCTTTTGTTCCTTACTTTTAACTATTCATGCGGGAACTGTTGAGTCCCATGATTGTTGTTAGAGTAAAGGCATGCAATCATTCCTGAGCTTTTATAATTCGTGAATCATGCCTCAATCCTTTGAAAATTAAAAAGAGAGAGAGAGAGAGAGAGAGAGAGAGAGAGACTGAGATCGGCCATGTTCATAATAATAGTACTTGAGGATGCAAATAGGATACACCAGGACAAGTCAAGTTTTCATGTCCTTTATCATGTAAGCTCTGTAACTATTGACTTAGCGACGACTCATCATGAGACTGTCAAAATTTTGCCAGAACACGCACGATCTCATATTTTTGGCTACCATAACTTTCGATTCAAAGTTGAGCTTTGGCAGATGTAGCATGTTTGCTGCCACTCTTGGTCGATTAATTAAATCTCTCTCCTTATAGCTGGCATGGCACCTTTCTTTGTCTAAGGCTGTCATGTGCATAAGAGATTAGGGATGGAAAACAAGACAGGTTTGGGATGTTTTACCCTCTTTCCAAACTCATCCCGTTAATTACTTGTTATTTCCCAAATCCGTCCCATGTTTATTTTATAAGTTTCGCCATAAAGGATCATAAACGCGGCTTCTAAAGCTATCGACATCTGCAAGCTGACGTAGTACTTTATTAAATACATAATGAACCATATTAAATTTGCAAACATGATGATATATTCAAAACTTTTGCATTGTATATCTCCAATGAGAAAATCTAAAGAATCATACAAAATAAGATTACAGCAAATTACTATTAACCATTGTAAAATTCTAAATGTAGCAATAAAATGATTTCAGGCTTGAAATGGCAATTTTTACTAGACATGTTAGATTATATTCGTGAATGATCTATTGAATAGTTTAGGATTCAAGTTTACATTTTAGGCAAATCTTGGAAGCATCCTAAACTCTAGTAGGGTTCGAATAAGTATGTACATCTACTAATAAGGTTTTACCGAATAATGCTTGTGAATACTTACTAAATGAGAAATTATTGAGAAAAACCTCGATGTTTTGAAGATGCAAAATTATCAAGGATTACTAATTTGTGTATTTAAATATGTAGGACGGCTTTTTATATACTCAAGTCATATGCAAATAGTGTCATCAATAGGAAGTTTAATAGCATGGAAAGGCTCTATAGAAGGAGAACAAGCTACTGGATGGAAGATGTGTTAAGTCTGGAAAGACCTTTATAAAAGGTGAACAACCTGTAGAACGAGGTAAGTTAAAGCTTGGATAGACCAATAGAATATAAACCACTTGTAGAACATCAAGACGTCAATTTTCTTGGAAAAACCTATTTGCAGAAGGTGAACAGACCATTCGGCGAAATTTGTGAAACGTCTAGAAGGACTAATTAAAGAAGCAGCCCATGCTATAGATGAGGTAGACGATTCTAAATACATGTTAAGAGGCCATAGACTAAACACCTATTTAACACTCCATTTGTTTTATACAAAATAAATTCTAAGAAAACATTTTTTGTATTTTCTAACCTTTGTTTTACGGAAAATGAACTAGTTTGGGAAAATGTTTTCCATCAACAAAAAAAAGTATTCTAAAATAAGGAGAAATGTTTTTCGTTTTTTAGGAAGCAAAAAACATTTTCCATCCTCTTTCTTACACTTCTAAACAAGACACTTGTTTTTCACCAAACACCTTTTTCTATTTTTTTAAAATCAAAATTTTACTTATTTTTAATTTCTATTTTAAAATCCTTTTATTTTTTTTATTTTCCTTTCCTTTTCTTCCTTTTTTTTTCCTTCTTTTTCGGTTAGTCACTGGCCTCAACGACCAACCATAGGCAAACTCGGACCTTTCCAAAGTGGCAAGCTAGGTGAGGCTCAAGCTTCACCAACCTATAGGGATCTCGAGCAAGGCTCGAGTCCCATCTAGCTCACCAAATCTGTCGAGGTTGAGCTTACCCGATGGCCTTGAGCAAGCTCAAGCAAGGCCAAGTGGAGCCTCGCCATAGGCCAATGAGGCTCAAGCTTGCCTATGGCCGGTCGTCGGCCGTCACGATGGCGGGTAACCAACCGAGAAAGAAGAAGAAGAAAGAAAAAAGAAAAATAAAATAAAATAAAATAATTAACATATATTTTAAAAGATAAAATTATATAATTTTTCAAAAAATGCACAAAGGAAAATAGTTTCCTTACCAAACCACTTCATTTTCAGGTTTTAGTCAAACATTGGAAAATATTGTTATTTTCTTAGGAAATGACTTCATTGAAAAATCTTTTCCACAAATGTCACATTTTTTGCAAACCAAACGAACAAAACCTAAAAGGCAAAAAAAAAAATCTAATCTGAAAAATTTTCAATGGTTGCCATACAATTCTTCCATACAATTCTTCCATACATTCTCAATAGGTTTAATATGATGAAAAACCATAATCGTATACTTATGACAAATTTATCCCAAATAAATTTTTTAATCATAAAAATCTCAAACCGGTATACTTTTGACAAATTTACCATAAACCGATATACTTGTGATAAATTTATCCTTTGTTAGTTGCCGTTAAATTTTATTATCAAATTGTTGAGTTGAATGACACGTGACAATTAACTAATATACTAGTTTCAGATTTTACTATCCATTTATCACATATGTCATAGTTGTATTGGTTTTATGATTTTTGGTGATTTTAATCAAATTTAGTGAAGGATATATTTGTCACAAATGTACTAGTTTGGAGTTTTTTTGTAATCATTTGGAATAAATTTATCACAAGTATATTAGTTTAGGGTTTTTTGTTGTCAAAAAATTACTTTGGGATAAATTTGTCATAATTGTATCCGTTTTGGATTTTTTTGTAGTAATGGCCCTTCTTAATATGTGACTTTCACACACACACACAAATATTCCAGCAAAAGTGACCCCAATCCCTTTATACGTTTTTTAGGAAGGGAGAGAGAGCAAAAGACATATTGACCCATACCAATTAAAGGCTAGCACTATTTTCACACGGTTAATGGTTACAACGCTCCCTTACTAATTGAGTTGATGAAAATAACCTTAAGAGAATTAATTAATCAAACTCACAGATTGAAAGGATAAAAAATTGTTTCTTTAAATGCAAAAACCGTAAATTGTTAAGAAAATATAAGGCCGTTTGTAGTAATTAATACAAAGATGTTTGATTCCACCACTTTATGCCATTTTTCACTAGTTTTTATACAAAATTCATTTCCTCTCCTCCACTTACCACATGCTCAAATTGATTACTATAATTTTTCTTTTTGTAGTGAGCTTGAACCTTATTTGTAATCTTTATTAATTAACCTATCTTAAATGCTCTAATTTTAGATGATTCTTGTAAAAGCAAAGGAAGATGTGAACTTTTTCAGATTTAAACGCAAAACAAGAAGAAACAAGGGTTTAAAAAAGGTTGATAAAAATCATTATATTTATTCATCCACATTAGAGGTATATTTTTCCTCTTTTATCAATATCACCACCAATGATGTCTTAGTGAGGGCTATTTTGGGCCATTTAAATTTTAAGTATGTCCAAAGTTATTTGAGTAATATCGAAATGCTCAATCTTTGCAGTTCTTTTAAAAAAGAAACAAACTTGTTGGAAACTTCTCTGATTTGAACACAAAAGAAGAAGAAGCAACAATTTATGAAAGTTTCGATAAAAATCATTAGATTGATTGATTTATATTAAAACTATATATATTTTTTTCTCTTTCATCAATCTTACCATTGATGAGGTCCCAATGGGGGCAATTTTGAATCATTAAAATTTTAAGATGCGCCTAAAGTTATAAGAAGTGAAAATAGAGCAAGTATAATTTATTTTTCCCTTGTATGAGATTATCAAAGGTGTGAAAAGTTCCCACTTGTGAAAGTCTCGTCCTATGCCTCTGTACTTGGACTAGTAACAGGATTTAATGATTGCTCATACACCCAATAAATAGGAAAAAGAACAACAGTATCCGGAAATACAGGACTTATTAACTTGGCCTCTCTGCAATTAGCATCTCTCAGAAACATTCAGCAGGCCAACCACCGTCAAGACTTTGCACTGGATGAGCAGAACTTACAAAATAGAAAGATGATGTCCATGTCTCATCTTGCTCCGTACCATCTGTTGTGTTCCTAATCCAGCTTTATGATCCACAGAATGTGATTCCCTTTACAGTGCTAGCTCAGCTTTATAGATCAATTTCTTGAATTTTGTCTTTCCTAGGTCTGCCGTGGTACAACATTATCTATTTTGGTTGCAGCTCACCAAACACCAACGTGAAACATGACTTTACAGTGCGTCATCCTAATTTGAGATCATATGAAACTTATCTACTAACACAAATGTAGACGTGGTGATATGACATGAAATGTCTCAACAAGTTCCATAATATGGCCCGCCAAGAAGAATAGTGAAGCTCCTCGTGATCTAAAATCTATGTCAAGGCCCATTTTTTCCCTTTAGAGAAGGGAATATATAAAGCGGAATCATTTATATGATACAAGAAAAACACATAGTACATTACTAGAAAATTTGAAAATGATACGATATAATAAACTTTTAGAAGATCTAAATCATAAAAAAAAAATCCAAGCCTTTCATTGGCTTATTAATCATAGAAGACTTGCAACTTCTTAGAGACATATTTAAGAGATTCTTTTATATCTTATGGATTGTGCATATTTCTTCTTTGATTGTCCACATTCCTAACTAATTATAACTAATATCGTAATATCTTGTTACTTTAGATCGTCATCTTGTAAATGCTATAAATAATTCATGTACTCTTCATAATGAAATATATAGAAATCAAACAATTATCTCTTCCAAATATTCTTATCTTGGCATCAGAGTTAGGCAATTCTAAGCAAATTTTGAGTTCACTAGGTGTACATCATGCCGGATGCACACTTGGAGTACACTTGGCATATCCTATTATTACCTTTTTCAATTACTACCAATATCCCTCTGTCGAGGGCGATATTCAACATTGTTTGTCTCATCCAATTGTGATGTTAGCAACCACATCAAGTAGCCACTTTAGGATGTTGTCGCGTCTCCTGCAACATCAGCCTATTATCCAATCTCCTCTCACATTAGCCTATTATTGAGTAGCTTGTCACAGAGCCACACTGTGCAGCCAGCAATGCAGCCACATCAATCTGTTGTTGCATAGCTCGCACTGTAATCACGACAGCCTATTGTCACTTACCCTACATAGTAGACACATTAGCTTGTTGTCGTGTAGCCTGCAATGCGGCCACGTCAACGTGTTTTTGCATAGCCTACACTATTAGCCAGTTCCATTTTTGACAGACTAAACCGGTTCATGTAACTTGTCGAATTGGTTCTGTTGAATTTCTCTACCATCAGTTGACAGACTAGTGATATCTCCACTAATGCACATCCATCAAGGTGTTTTTAGAATATATATATATAAACTCCAATCGGCTACATTCTATATGACCTTGAGTTTAAGAGAAGATGTTAAATACATCTAGGAGATCTCTATATCTACCTTCAATCTCCATTTCTCTTGGGGTATATATCTCTCTCTTAATTATGCATATCCTCAATTGATTATAAATGTTATCATAACATCTTATATTTTAGATAGTCTTTTAAAAAACTTATAAATACCTCATGGACTCACTATTAAAAAGGATGCAAAAATTACATAATTCTCTTTTCCACAATTAACTAAAGAATTTCTCTTTGTAAAAACATTCGAAAGGATATCTTACACATCTTTCGAGATTGCCAAGCATCCCAAGACGTATGGATTAAAGTAGGCATTCTAGATTTTTGTAAAACTAGCTTCATTGCACCTATTGCTAAGTGAGTTAAACACGAACTATGCAAAAGTTATCACAATATACAAAATTTTGAAAAATTTCAAACCAACATGAGAGAATATACTATTTCATGTGACTTACATTATGTTTGGTAACCATCATGTTTTTCTATTTTTCTGTTCTTTTGTTCCCTGAAAAAGAGAAAAAAAAAATCTGTTTGTAACATCAATTAATTTTTTTATTCTCTGAAATTGAACAGTGGCTAGGGAATATATTTGAAACAAAAATAAACATAAAAAATATATACTTTTTTGTTTCGAGGAACAAAAAGAGAAACAATGTAATTTTAGAGAAATGAGCTCAACATAACTTAATGTTCGTCTTTACACAATCAACACAAGGTCCGACCTCCTAACATGTCCAAAAAAAAAAAAAAAAAAAAAATCCGAGTCCCCTTTTTTGGAATAAAAATAAATAAATAAATAATCCAAAAATTTTGGGTAAACTTTAGAAATTAGATTTTTAGTAGTTTTACTAGATTTTAGTGTTAATTATATGTTAGAATTAGTTTAACATTAAAAAAAATGAAAATATTTTAATGAAAATTGGATTCAAAATTAAATGAGCTCTTAAGGCTTCACTATATGGATTTTTTAATATCGTTTCTTTTAGAGAAACTCTAGGTCTATGCACCTATTTATTGTAATACTCAAAGATTTTATGTTAGCCTCCTCATATTGTGAGTTATAAACTAGTAGAACACTCTGTTGTCATTTATAGTCATTCATCTTCAACTAATTATTACGTTGCATTTTCTGAGGGCATCTTAGAATATCTTAATTAATTAAGTCCTTACAAAAGCCTAGTTTTATCCAAAAATGAATTGTTAAGTTTTCACTGACATTTTTATAATTAATGAAAAAATTGGGAATAGAAATTTTAAAGTCATACCAAACACGTTTTTGTTTCTTTTATTATTATTATTATGGGAATATAAATTTTGTGTAATTATCAAATATTTTTTTCTACTCAAAAATTTATCCAAAGAATAGAAATAAAAAAAAAAATTATTTATAAACAAAAGTTATTTTCGATAATAGAAATCTTATCAAACATACCCCTAAGTAGGGGTCGGTTCTCAAGAATCCTAGTAGCACCATTTGTAGGTCTTAAAAAGTGTTCTTCCGAGACAAGCTCCCCACAAATATGAATTCAATTTTTTCACATACACATGCTCTAGGCTGGTGCTCTTCCTCAAATATAATGAATAAGTGCCCTGATGCATAAGCATGCGCTGAAAAGGTACCTTTTTCTTTTTCGTTCCAAATAATTCCTTCAAGAATCGTGAGATGCACTGGTCATTCTAAGGCCTTTTGTCTGTTTCTTCCGGCCATCTAATTTAACGTGCGAACAAACCGTCATCGCGCAGGCACATGCATTATACTCGTGCCCTCCTCCTTTTTTCACTGCCACATTTACTTGGACTCTTGGACTCTTGCGTGGAGAGAGAGAGAGAAGATGAACATGGAGGGCTGGGGCGTGATTAACGTGAAGGGGGTCACCGGAAGAAAACTTTTGTGGGAACAGCTTTGTGTCTTGTCGAGCTGTCCACTGCAACTGTTCGCATGCAAGAAGCTCATGACCGAGAGATCCAGGGAAACCCTAGGCTACTCCTCGAAGCAGCGTAACTTCTGGAGAGAGGAGGCTTTTCTTAATTGGCCCAGCAAGTCGGCCGCCACCGCCAACCATGTGCGTCCACGCTTCAGCGTCTGCGATCAAGCA
The DNA here is from genome assembly GCA_017140185.1 of Eucalyptus polyanthemos subsp. polyanthemos. Taxonomy (NCBI): domain Eukaryota; kingdom Viridiplantae; phylum Streptophyta; class Magnoliopsida; order Myrtales; family Myrtaceae; genus Eucalyptus; species Eucalyptus polyanthemos. Next base: position 10,607,432 of record CM029465.1, on the reverse strand, counting down.
GAATACAGAGGTGAAATCATGGAGATGATGCACTTTGATGTGCTAGCGTATGCTCTGTCGTGTCGATGTGACCTTCATGCGACTTCGAATACTTGCCGACGTGGGATTAGGCCAATTTTTGTGATTAATAAACTTGGCGCACTTTTGTTTAAAGGACTACTATGGAACAGAGCAAAAAACTATAGACCCCAAAAAAATAAAAAGAGAAGAACAGAGGAAAAGAGTATGATTTCGTTTGGTCATTTGGATATTTAGTTATAATAAGGTAGGATATAAAATTCAAGGATTTTCCTATATCCCTATCCAATATTTAGTGAATCGTAAAAATAAATAAACCTAAAAATTGCACATATAGAGATAATAAGAATCTCTTATAATACTCTTGCCTACTTCATTTTTGTTTCTTCATTCTTTTTTTTTTTTTTTTTTTGCCCTTCCATTATTCTCTAATAATTTTATTAAATAGTAAATTATACTAATATACCTAAAATACCTAAAATATATAGTAAATGTATATTAATATATAATGAATTTATATTATAAGATAGATGGAAATTTGAATATATAAATAAAAATACAAATAAATAAAAGAGAAATTGTTATTATTTTTTTATTTCATAACAAAAAATCTCAAACCGGTATATTTATGACAAATTTATCATGAACTAATTTTTTATTACAAAAAACTCAAAACCAATACATATGTAATAAATTTACTTTAAGCTAATTTTTTTATCAACAAAATTCATAATTGATATATTTATGACAATTTTACCCTCCATTAATTTTTGCTAAATTGGGGAAAAATAACAAATTGTACACTTGTGAAAAGTATATGGTAAAATCTCAAACTCATACACCCGTAAATTATCATATATCATCCAACTTAGCAATCTAACAATAAAATTTAGGGTTTATACCCTAAAAAAACCCAAGTACATCTGTAACAAATTTACTTCAAACTATTTTTTTGACCATAAAAAACTCCAAACTGATATACCTATAACAAATTTACTCCAACTGATCATAAAAAAAAACCATAAATTAGTACATTTATGAAAAATTTACCCCAAACTAATTTATTCGACCGCAAAAAAACCCTAAATTGGTAAATTTGTGACAAATATACCATGCGCTAAATTGTATTAATACCATAAAAAAATCACAAAAATTGTAAATTGTGACAAACGGGATATAAAATTCAAAATTGATATACCGGTCAACCGTCACGTGTTATTTAACTTAATAATTTCACTATAAAATTTAACAAAAACTAACAGAGGGTAAATTTGTCATAAGTGTATCGGTTTAGGGTAAATTTGTCAAAAGTACCAGTTTGGGGTTTTTTTATGGTAAAAAAAAATAGTTTGAGGTAAATTTGTAACATGTATATCAATTTGAGGTTTTTCAGGGTATTAACCCCTAAAATTTAACGAAAATAGTGAATTTGATAGGGGTGTAATAGTTTAGGGTTTTTAGATGGTAAAAAAATTATGGAGTAAATTTGTTACAAGTATACTAATTTGAGTTTTTTGTACTATTAATCCTATTTTTTTGTTATTTTGAATTTTTTAAAATGTTAGAATTCATATATTATCTTAACTTTATTAAATTTAAGAAGTTGTTATTCGAGAATAATAACTTTTATGTCATGAATATTACAAATCATATTCACTTTTTTCCTGCCTCCCCATGGAAAATTTTATGCCGGTTATATCCCTCTTATATTCGACTTTATCTTATTTTGAGTATAAAAGAAACGTAGGATAAGATAATTTTATCTTTTCTATCAAACATAAACTATTAAGTTTTGTGTATGTTGAAGTGCATATCTTTCGTGGCTTTGAACATCTGTGAGCAATAGCCCAAGGATTATTAAAAGTGATCAGCAACCATGGGGCTACTAATCACTGGTCAGCACGTCAAAAAAAAAAAAAAAAAAACCATTGGTCAGCGGCCCAAAATCATGACCTTTGCACGATATTCGACGGGCCAGACCGGCATGAAGTACAAAATGGGCTAAGTCCGACCCGCAACAACAGAATATTCGGTGAAAATGTAAGGTCATTCTAGCAAGAAGTTTTCATCCTATCAAAGAGTGGACGGAGCCCAATAAAATGCATAAGCTTTGATCCCTAGAGCATGGCGTTGGTTGGACTTCAAGAGATCTCCTATTCATAAACTTAAAGTCATCCATTCAAATCTAACCAACTACGGGCAAACTGCTATTGAGATCTTTTTTTTTTTTTGTTTGGAGGGGAAAAGACTTAAGTTTAGAGGTATTAGCTAATTAATGAGCCTAAGGCATTTGTTTAGGCACGGACTTTCCCAAATTCTTATCTCGTGCAATGTTAGGATATTCGATGTTAAATCAAATTGGCATTATGAAAGTTTTCAAAAGAAAAGTTGCCACTAACCTCCAACTGAGACATGTGAGTATATGTTATTTCCTATGGAATTAGAAAATCTAGAATTGATGACTTAATTACAATAATTAATTAACTAATGCCCTTTTCGATAGCCTAATTTTGTTGAATCACCAACATATTCAGGCAGCCTTCTCGCTAATTACAAGTCCTAAGGCTCTATCACTATCAAACTAAAGGAAAATGGCAATCAATGTATTGCACATTTAAGTAATAATCGAAATAAAAATGTGTAAATACAGAAACCTAACATTTGTTTCTAAGAACAAACAACATCATAATGACCTTCTACAATTTTGAGTTCAATATCTTTTATCAAGGATTTTCACACATTTCAAGAGAAAATTACTCAAAAACTAATTTTAAAATTTTTTCCTAAAAATAGTAATTTTTTCGATTTTTTTTTTTTTAAATTTTTAAATTTTATAAATTAATTTTTTATCTGAAAATAGGGACGCAGGCTGGGCCCTTTAGCCTACACCGATGGGCCGCACGCCAGTCTCTCGAGCTGGGTTCATGGACACAACATCTTAGATAATGGATTGGGTTCACAGGAATCAAGCCCAATTCAGCCGCAACAAGACCAAGTCCATGCCCACTTCAGTTAGACCCATTAAACCCAAAATCTGAAAATCACCCAGCACTCAGTCCAAGCCCATCCAAATCAAAACCCAAAATCCTAAAAAAAAAATTAAATAAAAAACAAGCCCGAGTCTTCAAACGAGCCAAGCCCATAAATCAAGCTCAGAGCTCCCCCTTCTACCGTTTTGTTACCCTTTCTATCCTCCACTCACCACCGAGGACCATCCCTAGAACAAGACGCCTTGCCGATGGCCTCCGTGAACAGCCACGACAGGGCAGCCACAGGCCGACAAATCATTGGCCACCCTCTCGACTCTCACCTCCAAGCGACGCCACTGAACGCTTTGCTTATTGGGCATAATTAATGATTGAGATGATATTGGCCTACATGATATGTGTACCATACAATCACTTGCCACCACATGTTCTTGGAAGGCAATCCCTTTGAACATTCTATATTCTCTCCATGTATACTTGCACATGGAATTAATGAAGTATAGTCCATTCCAAAAATTAAGAATTAGAGAGCCATTTAGGGGAGTCCAATTTACTAGATTCTTTTTATTACTGTGACTCTTTTGAAGGTAGAACTGTTTGTTTGCAGTCTTTCATACCAATTCTTGCTTCATTGGATGACAATATTATGATGAAAAAAGGATCTTGTACTTGTTACATTTACACTCATTTGAGTATCATAATTTTTTATTATCATTTTAGTGCCATAACTTTTAGAAAGGGGAAATTGTCCATAAAGTCTTAAGCGGAAAAAGGAAAAGAGAAAAAGGAAAAAAAAGGAAAAGAAAATAAAATGAAAAAAATAATAAAAATTGTCCATATTAACGTTGATCATGTCATATAAGATAGATGTCATTAACGTTAGCAATTTTCACTTGTCAAGTCTCGAATGGTTTATTTCTATAAATGTTTATTCAAATTAGGTTTAGAGTCATTGGAAAGCTAGCCGAAGACACTTAAAAGGTAAACTCACCTATTGCCCGAAAGATGGCTAGAGATGGGTGAAGATTGATAACAAGACACACTATCATATTTGATCCAATTTTGCTCTAATCAAATTGTAATTGGCAATTCATATAATCTACCGTTCCATGATAACTTAAAGTTTCTTTACAACATGATTTCATAACTCAGTAACCTCTAGAACCAATCCAGCAATCTAAAACCCAAATTGACCCGATATTACAATATTATTCAATAATTTTTTTTTTAACTAGATGAATTAAGGCTTCGAATTCTTATCTAGGCTTTCGTAACAACGTTAATCTTCCGTGCGGAGATGTCCACGAGGAAATAACTTCATGGGCTTAAGTAAGACACGGGCTCGGGTCTCTTAAGCCTAAATCTTTTCAAAATTTTTTTTTTTCTAAAATGGCTCGTTTGTTATATTTTATCTAAGGCTAATCCAAATTTATCCCCGTCACATGATGCGAAGCGTTTAATAGGATATACTGCATCATTACTAAAAACTGTATTCATGCTATCAAACACAATTCAACAAATTTCTTAAATTACAGCATGCTTGTTTCTTCCATTAAAACTCCTTGCATTTTTTTAAAACCAATCAGTGGTGGGAATAATCATATTCTCAATTACCACTTTGCAATAACCGGGACTTTGTCCCACCATCGCCTCGGGCATTAAATTATTTTAATTTGTTTGCATTTTGGAAAATGTTCACAATGCCACATGATAGTCTTTTAACTTTATAAATATAATTCATTTATGACTTTTTTTGTATTTTCACTTACATAGGTTAGTTTTTTTTTAATTTTACTTAAATTTTTAAATTAAGTGGGTAATCTCTTCTAATGAAATACATTTCAAAATTTGATCCCAAAAAAAAAAAAAAAAACAGAACATTTCAAAAGAAATTGCGACCGACGATTTTCAGGCCTGAAAAAGATTCTTCAATTTCAGGGAATTTCTTCGCAATTCGCCCCCAAATTCCTCTGCAGAAAGCTACTGCAATGGCGGAAGAAACCCTAGAACGCCGGGCCTCCGTCGCCGCTCCCCTCGTCTTCGCCGTTGTCATGGCCTTCCACGTCCTCTCGTGGTGGCTCGACCGCTTGAAGAAGGTACAAAGAGGTCGCCCCTCTTCCGGCGCTCCGGCGGATCCTCCGGGCTGGAGCCGCTCGCGTTGAGATCCGAGCGCCCCCTCTGGACCCACGGAAGAATTGATGACGAGGGGATCGATGGGTTTTGATCGACGTGTTTTTTTTTTGTTCTGTTTTCAGGGAGGATCGATGAGCGCGATGGAGGTGCAGATGCGGGGAGAGATTAGGGAGCTCTTGAAAGAGGCGAGCACGTTGTCGCAGTGAGTGATTCCCGTCGACGTTTGGTTTTTTGCCGATTTTTCTTGGTCGCGATCGATCGATGTGATGTGGGTTTTCGCTTCTGATTGCGAATGTGTTGGAAAATTGCGATCTTTCTTTCTCGAATTACTCTTTCCTTGCTCGATTGATCATCTCTTCTTGAAGAGAAATGAAGCTTTCGAGTTCTTCGAGGTGTTTATCCAATGCTGCATAGTCCCTTTGGAAAAAATATATGTGGGTCACGCTCCTTTTTTTTTCCCCTTCAGATTAGTAGGTGCATATTTGTGATTGGTGCCTTCTGGATTGTCAGAGAAATAGCTTCGGTGCTTGTAGGCCACCGCACCGACATGTTTTATCTTACTTGTGTGGACATTTTTGATAGAGAAAGGGAAGTGTAAGACTTCCTTCATATGTTTGTGGCTCTTTACGTGTATGATCGCTGTCTGATACTTGTTCATTTGTATTCTTGTAATTTTTTATGCGAAAGTGGTCAACTTCTTTTCGTTAGCCATTTTCTTTCTGGGAATTGGATGCCGTGGGTTTTTGCGTTATATTTAGCATGTAATTTCTGCAGTCAATGACATGATTTATCGCTGGTTACAGGCCATCAACGTTTGCACAAGCTGCAAAACTTAGGAGATTGGCAACTGCTAAGGAGAAGGAACTGGCAAAAAGTATGTTATCCATAATGAGACTTAATATGGTGGTTGTTCGGCTTGAATGTTAGTTGCTTGAGGACTAGAAGATTTTCTATTCATCAAGCAGTCTAAACTTTTCTTACATTTTTGTTTTCTAGATTTTGGTTGCATCTTGAGGTAGTATATTTCTAGAGTGAAGTGGATATGTTCTCTTATCTTTCTCCTCTGTGCAAATGATCCTATCTATTGTATAGTTGCATCACAATAGAGTGATATAGTTACTTTTTGTTCTTGCTTTCAGTGTTAAGTTCAGCTGCTTCATCTTCAAGTCATTTGGCTTGTTGCACATGGGTTTGTTTTTGGGAGATTTAAATGAATAAACTTTCAGTGTTTTTGGAAAACTTGAGGTTTTAGTGGGGTGTCCTTTTTGCTTTTCTGACTATAGAAGAATGCTTATTATCTAGTTCTAGAAGCTTTGCCAGAATCAAGAAATCTGAGGTTGCTCTGTTTTGTAGACAAGACTCATTCTGTACTTGACTTACCAGCTCGTGTAGTACTCCCCCTTCATGCTCCCTCAAGAAATGTCATATTATTCAGTTCTAAATGATGATTAGCGTAGCATTGCCATCAAGTTCTGGCACTTTTAATGTTCTAGTGTACATTGGGTGGATTAAACCTTGGAATCAAAACTGGAGTTTTTTGGACTAGATTGTGCTCTGTAATCCGATTACCATTCTGGAGCTTAATTCTGCCCTTATTCCTTAGAGATCATTTGGGCAGCTTCTCAGATTGCAATTCTTGATCACTAGAAATATTGTTTTATTTTTTGCTTTATACTGGGAAGTGTATTCATAACTTCTTATGACTTGCAGTTCAAGAATCACGCAGCAAAGAGATCAAGAACTCCTATGATTTATATTTGAGAGTGCTGTTTTTAACAAAGGTGGAGAATTATAGCATCATTCAGAATAATTGTCCTACTGTTTTGTCATTGATGTTGATATATGTGGTTGTCTTCTGTAGGTTTTTATGTATTTTGTGCTGATTTGCTGGTTTTGGAAGGCTCCTATTGCTATGATATCTCAGCAGCTTGTTCAACCATTTGGTAATTCTATGTCGTGACCTGAAAAATGTGAAAGCTTCATAGTGCATTTCCAGCTGCTGCTTGTACTTGAATGCCCTTATATCTGTCTCAGACCTCAACTAGATATTTTTTGAGGATGCATAGTTGTAAATATTTTTTAACTCAGTGCTTACTACTTTTCAATCAATATTTACTTGATTTATTTGCTTCTATTTCAGGAAGACTATTATCATGGGGAGCTGGAAGCCATTTAGGTGGCAATGTCATGGTATGCCCAATTTTATTTAGTATTTCCTAGCACACTTGTCATACTATACTCCTTACAGATCATGGACCAAAAACCAGAAGAAGGGTTCTTTGATATTTTGGGCTAGAGACAATGCTAATATGACCTGGCCACTGGTTCCACCTGGTAGCAGGTGGACTGTATTTTCACATGTTTGCATGGCCTTACTTGTGTTCTGTATTTTTTTGGAAGGTCGAAGAAATATGATATGTTTACAAGAATATGCATTGCTTGCTGCTTAAGATAAGATGCGCATTCTTTATGCCATCCTTTTTAAAAGTTGATACTGTTAATGTTGGTTGAGCAGATAATATATAAAAGTAGCATTGAGCATACTGATGCAAAAGTAAAAAGAGGAATGAGTGTTTTACAATTGGTGCTTTTTTGTAGAATAGCTGGTGGTTCTTACAAGCCAATTGGTTCGAAATGTTGATTATTTTGAACTTTATTTCATGTAATTGCAGGTTGGGATCATACCCTGGTTGATACTATCTACAAGGGTCAGCAGATTCGTTGTTAAACACTTGAAATGATAGATGGACAGTATCTATCTGCATATATCCCTGATTGAAGATCTCTAATTGATCGTCGTTTCCGCAAGGTGGGCAGGAGAGAAGAGGTCAAATTTGTGCTGATCCTTTTATGTCGGCTCCTCATTTTGCCTAATATTTTTGTCACTTTTCTTTTTACACAGTTCAGTTTTGGCGTAGACTGTAAATTAGCCACTTTAGAAGTTCAATTTCTTAGGGGTCACCTGAAGTTTTGTAGTAAAATTGAATCCACTTGTATAGATAATGTTGTACGTTGTCATTTATGCTCAATTCTTTCCTTCATGCGTCATTGTAGGAACCAGCCAGTATCTTATTCTCATATATAAGACCAAAGAAATCTGTCTGAAAAGACAAATTAGTATGTGCAAACACTAAGCAGAGAGCCGCGTTCGTTGTAACTTTAGTCAACTAGTCAGCTTTTGCTTTTCTGTCATTATTGTTTAAATTTGGATAATTATTTAAAAAAAAAAAAAAAAAACTGTGAATATGCATTCCAATATAAGAATATTTAAGAAAGTTCTAGATATTTCACGGAAATAAAATTAAAGTATGGGGATTTCACGGAAATAAAATTAAATTGCGGGGATTGCAAGATTGGAAAATCAAAATATAAAAAGTCATTCAAATTGATTCAGTGAAAGAAATTTTAATAGACTTATGCTATAAGTCATGTGTTGATGAAGTTTATGCGTGTCGATTTTTGGATGGTAACATGAGTCCAGATAATAATAATTTGGGGAGTTAGATCTATTGCATGGAAATTTATGTTGGAGATTCTTGGCATGAGTAGAACAAGAATCTTAAATTTTAGATACTCTCCAAAGTCAATGGAGTTGGCTAAGTTTTTTCTATGGGTATTTTAGAATTAGGTTTTGATTTCACAATTCCAAAAACTCTTAAAGCACACAGTAAAATGTGGCCAACAATGTAATACTGGCCATGTTCTTTGGATCATGTAAACTGCAAAGGGCTTTAAATGATGCCAAAGGATAGGAGCTCTTCAATCAATTTTGTTTCCCCAAATTTGAGTCATTGATAAGTTTTACAAGAAAATGAGAAACATTACAACAACAATTAGATTTTGGTTTTTTGATCTATCCCATGTACTTAACATAAAGTAAGCCTGTCTACTTTTGGTTATTGATGAGTAGCAGAAGTGATAAGTAGATCGATTATACTCTGAAATTTTTTATCAAGTTATCACCGTCCGTGTAGGCAAACTCACTTATCTCATCACTAGTAAAACATTGGTTATTTGACCATCGTCACCCACAACCGTTTTAGAGTGTGTCAGGATATCAGGTTGTGGAAAGATTTATTCACCTAGCAAGAGTCCATGCATGCATAATGTGAATTCTGATATACAATTAGATCACATCATTTTTACCTTATCTCATGTACCACTATAGATAAACTCGTCCAAGAGCCCTCCATGGCACAATATTATCTACCCATCCTGCGCTAATTAGTTTAAAATGCGCCGTGCTAATTTGAAGTTATACGGAATTATCTAGCAGCGCAATAGCCCGAATATAGTCTATGCATGACAGAAGCCCGGCATTGTTCACTGTTAAACCGGGGGGATTCTTATTAGAAGGGAAGAAAAACAGGAGTAAGATATAATACAAATCATGTTCAACGAAGAAGAAACTTAATTAACGAACTTATGACAGAGATCTGTCGAAAGTTAAACATAATTAACTTGTGAAAGACAAGCATTTGGAGATTCTTGTGGTTCTCCTGTCTACGAACTTCATTTGTTTCGACCAGCATGGCCTGTTTGCTTAAGCCATATTATAGTTAATCCAGCAAGAGCGAGTACTTGAATATTATAAGCAAATGAATCTATACAAATGGCTCATCTTTTCAGCTAATATTTGCTTCCAGTTCACACGCTAAAAACTAAACAGAGTAGTTAATATACATTTTATACATATTCAAAAGCAACCCAAGAAAAGTAGTACAATTGTTGGATCACACACTAATACAAGTGAAGAGTTCATCTTGACCAGATCTTTTTCTTGTTGTCCTTCTCTTTTTGACCTGGACCTTGGTCTCTGCTAAATCTACTGGTAAAGGGTCCTTGGGCATTTGTAACCGGCTTCACTGGTCTTGTTACCTTGGTGATTTTAGGCGGGTCAGACTTTCTACCTCTCTTGTCGCTTGAAGCATTTGGTAGAAAGTTCTCGGTCTCTCCACTTCTAGAATTTCTTTTCCTAGTTCGGTCATAAAGAGAACCCTGACTAACCGGGCGATGCACTGAATTCGTGCTTCTCAAGATACGAGCCTCAATTTCACCCAAATTTCCATCGTTGGAGCCCATTTTCCCAATTGTTGGTGTTGCCCTTATCCCATCAGCATAATCCTGAGTCAGGTTACCCTGCATCTCTTGCTCCTTTTGCCTCAGCTTCTCCTCAAGCTCTTTGATCTGCATCCCTCCCAAAAAGGGGACAAATAATTAGTCACTATTTGAAGATTCACGTTTTTCTCAGGGGAGACCAAAGAGTTAAATCAATTTTCATTGTGATGTTAACATGTACTGCTAACAGTTGGTAGCAAAATAGTACAACCGATTAGACAATAATCCAATTTCAATTGGTAAGATTCTTGAAAATGTTCTGGAGATGCTATACCAAACAAATATAAAGTTTTCACAATCTGTCTTTAATTTTAAGATTCAGAATTCAACAAATAATGTTCTCTTGATGATATGGCTGCCCAGGATCTTGTGGGCACTTTAAGAGATATTCACAACATCGGGGGATTGTAATGGTAAAACCTTTTCTGAGAAAGACATGCATATACCACCTAAACTAAATGAAAAATGGACATGTACAAAATATAATTTATTGGATCCGAAAGTAGTATATGATATGAGGCCCCAGAACTGACTGTGAACTTCATTTTAAATCGATTATAATCAATTACCTTCTGATGGAGCACCAATGATTCTGAATTATCTTCTTGCTCTTTCAATTTTCTCTGCAGTTCTGTTATCTGGAACAAGGAGCAGGAAAAGAAAAAAAAATATGACTAAAAGGCCGAGAGAGAGAGAGAGAGATTTTGCACTTCTCAATAATACATAAACTGCTAACCTTCTCTTGAAGCATAAGCCCATAATGCTCAGACTCCTGCTTTTGCTCCTTTAGTTTGCTTTCAAGATTCTTGACCTGCTAAAAAATGTAGAGGTCCTTAGATATTGATTAAACATGTCCATTTTAAATGAAGTGGTAATGAAATGTAATTGGTTTTCTGGACTTTAGAATGTATATTGTCATTTCATAATGCTCCATATGATCCCAAGTTTGTCCAAAACGCGCAAAGCTTCTCCTATTGTACAATAAGAAAATAATCTGAACCTTTTGTTGCAATATCGTAGAATCTGATTGTTCTCGTTCTCTAAGTTTGGTCTCAAGCTCTTTGACCTTCACAAAGAATAAATTAATCAAAATATATTTAAGTTAAATGAAACATAAAAGCGGTAAGTTACTAAGTTAGAGAGCAACCTTTTGTTGGAGAGCACATAATGTTTCTTCCCTTCCCTTCAATTTATCTGATAGTTGTAGGACTTGTTTCTCCGACTGATTTTGCAAGGCTAATTTTAGCTGAAGTTGATCTTCTAGTTCTTTGATTCTCTCTTGTTGAACTTTGTAAGTCTGATCTTTGCTTCTGGCTTTATTCTCTATGCTTTGTAGGTTCTCCTCTAGCTTCCTCAGAGATTCTTCTTTGGATCTGGACTCTTGCCTCGCTTTGTCAAGCTTTCAGAAAAAAATGTATGAAGACTATGAGTAACGCATTTAGGAGGTCTACGGTTATAGTAGGACAAGAGTGAAGGAGGTAACATTCAATGAAGTCTTGTGTAACCATATATCACTTGTTGTTTGTCCCTGATATGTCTGGTGAAGTACCACAAATAATAAGAAATTCTAGCTAAATTTTCAAAAGATTACCATTCCTTTCATCTTTTGAAGCTCATTAGGATCAATTTGCTTCTTAGCAGGACCCAGCTCAATCCCTCGAACCCGAGTTGCGAAATTCAATGAACTCAGAGTCTCGCTTGAGTCCTTATCTGATGGGCTAATTTGCACAAACATCAGAGTTTTGGAGTCGCCACCTGCCATATATATGTACAACCCTCTCATCAAGAGGCACTATTACAGAAGAAGAGTACAGGCATAGTCCAATAAAGGAGTCTTTTTGTTTGGGGTTGGGAGAGAAAGCTGTCAAAGTTACCTAGTGAATCTTGAAGCAAGTGTGTCAACTTGGAGTTCCTAGAACCAATTCCCAATACTATTAGAACCACATATAGCATTGAATAGAGAAGTATCAAACCAATTCAAAACGAGACGGGACCTGTAAGGGATATGACTGGATTTATTTGCCAAAGCAGAAATGACGTCTCCTAAAGCTGAAAGAGATCTGTTGATGTTTTGAGCTTCTTTGAGCCGTTCTCCTTGCGCGTCAGTCTTTGCCAGCCTCTCACTACCAGCCAAATCTACAAGCCAGAGCTTGCTCCTTGTGCACTCTCCACTAATCAAGTTCTTTGATTTTACCATTATGCAGAGCATGCTAAAACAAGGAGCACATTAGGCAATTTTAGTTGGTGGTGAGGAAAAAAGTCACATAAATGCCGTGCATTAAAAATCTCAAATGACAGTTCCATACCAGTGAGATCGACTACTATGCTCATTCACGTTGTTAGATCCAACAGCCCTGGCACTGCTTCCAGTCCGCAGTACATTCCAGACTTCCTTAATATTCTCAACTTTGGCTTCTATAATCCCAGGAACATTGTGAAATCCCTCGGATGCTTGTTTTATCTCCAATCTGGAAAGACATGTGTAAACGATTATCATTGATGAGATATCACCTAGACTTTTGCAAGAGGCAATTGCATGTGGAGTGGAAACCAAAGTTCCATTTCACCCGAAAAAGAAATAACCTAATACTCAAAATTGGGATTTTTTTCACTTCAAAAAGAAGGTAAATTCTTATTCTATTTAGATACTGCACATGGGAAAATAGACTATACTTTTTGGATGTTGGAGCTGTAGCCAATAAGTCTCTTATCTGCTCATTGTACACTTCAAGAACACTAACGGATATATTATAGACAAATGTGTCACTCCTTTCCTCAGCAGTTCTAAACAGTTGCTCTAGAGTCCGGAAGTTGACTCCTCGGTTTTGTTCGGTGCCCTCCATTGTAAATGTCTTCCCTGTTCCTGTTTGCCCATAAGCAAATATGCAAACATTGTAGCCATCCAACACAGAGAGTACCAATGGTGAAGCATCCGCAAAGACATCGACTGTCATGGAGAAAATTAGTCTCATTACTTATTTATCCTCTATTGTGGTGTAAGCATTGCAAATCACAAAGACAATGAAAAAAATGTACCTTGGTCATCTTTTGGTGTATAAACTCTGTCAAATCTGAAAGTCTTTCTAGTGGCACCGCCTGTCAAAATGCCAAGATCTCCATCTTTTGCAGCGTCAAAGTCCACAATGGTGGCACATCCGGCTATTACCTCCTCCTTACTTAATGGACGACAACGACAAAACACCCTGATATTTCCTGATAATTTACCCAACTTTTAGATATATTTCTAGGAAATGTACAAAGTACAAAATGTTTCCAACACCTTTTGTCTCCTGAAGCTGGTTATAAAGTTTCCTTCTCTTTGTTTGTTCTTCACCGTACTTCATTTTGAGATCTTCACACTGTGCAACTGCAAAGTGCTTCCATAATTCAGGAGAACACATTGTGTCACTGCTAATGGAAAAATAGACAGTGTTTTTCAAACATACCTAGAGCTTGGACTCCAGAGACCATGTTGTTCAAATCAGGAATTGAATCAGCACATTCATGTGCCTCTTGAGAAAGCTGAGAGTGCTCTCTCTTCATGATCTACATAGCCAACCGATTAACCAGTTTAAGAATGTCCAATAAATTGACCAGTAAATGCTGGCAAATTACATATTTTATAATTCAATTAACTACCTTTAGTTTCTTGTCTAGGTCATGAACCGCCAAAACCCAAAACTGCTTATCATGCTCATACTTGCTGGATAAGTTCCTCAAATTCTCATCTTGTTTTTCAACAACTTGGTCTAATGGGAGAATAAAACAAAGAACCATAAATGTCTCCCCACAATGGATAAACAAACTATTTAAACATATGCATCAAATTAAACAGGGGAGAAAGAAAGATTGATGTCAAAGGCTGTCCTTACCAAATATTTCATTTTCTAGCAATGCTAGGTTATCTCATATAAAATATCAAGAGCATAGACATTCTTCAGATCAGTCATAAAATAAAACACAAGAATCAAGAACTATGTGCATTGTCTTTTGCCATCTTCCAGTATTAGACTATCATATTTTCCTCATAATCAAGCTCCGATAGGAACTTACCCAAACTACGCTTCTCAAATGTCCTTATGTCAAGTTCCATCTTGACCTTCTCCAACAGCTCATTTGCTGTGGTTAGTGACATCCAAGCCTGATAACATTCATTCGTTTTGTGCTCGTTCTGCACGGAAAGATCTTTAATCTCCCTTTCAAACTTGGCTGTTAACTTTGTTTGCATAATCTTCTTCTGCACAAATAACCAAATTTCTTTGGCAGATGACACAAATTTTATGAGGAAAATTTGACTATTCCAAATTAATTAAAGTCTCACCTGTTCTAGAGGAATCTCTATCTCAGCAGAGCAATTATTGCACTTGACGCATTCACAAGTCCTCCGAGTACCTGGATGCAAATTATAACCGTGGATAACCCTATGAGGTTGATATAGTCAAAAATAAAATCAATACTGTCCAGATGGATCAAAGAAAATATTACCTAACACCTCCGGCACTTTCCTAATGCAAATCCCACTTACCAATGGGCTTCCATTAACCCCTTCAAATTTTATTGCAATTATGCCGTCCTCCTTTACAGACACCCTAAAATCAACTAGTTGCAATGCCTTATTGGCTCCAACAATACTGAAGATGTCAAAATCAGAAAGCACCTGCAATTAAGGAAAAGCATATACTTCAAATGCATTTCTCAGGAAGAAAAAAAATAAGGTTAAAACAGATGGTGGGCGCAAAAGTTCTTACCTTATCTTCCTGCATGAATACATTGAAAACCCTCATGCCCTTGGGTCCATTGGTGAATATAATTTCCACAAAATGAAGGTCAATGAAATAGTCTCCAGGATGAAAATTATTGATGCAGTAACTAAAATTTCCAAATCGTGCTGATTGATAAACAAATGGATAATCACCAGCATCCACTATGATTTCATTGGTTCGCAAAGCATCGCCTCCTTCGTAGAAAGCATCATCATGAAACTTCATGAAGGAATCTACTTGATTTGAAGCCTCACCTCCGGCATTTAGAAACATCACATATTCCTCTAATCAAAGCAACATAAAACAAAATGGTCCATTTTGAGACAGCAACTAAAGCATATAAAAATGAACTTTGAGTAACATTAAACAGTGGAAATTTTGAACCAAGTACAAAGGGATTGCTAGGTAGCTATGCCTCTTGAAGTCTAGTCCAAATGTTGCAATCTCAACATGAGTGCTCTCTTCTGTCTTCCTAACTTGATCTAGTAACCATATTGAACACACAAGTTGGCACTGAACCTAGACATTTGTTAAGAACAAATAGGACTATGATGACAGACCACTTGAGATATGCTCGGAAATTGATGCAGACCAAACTAAATGGCGTCAATCAGAATGTATAGCATGCGGAGAGAGCACATAGTGTTTACGCCGAACACAATCTCTATTTTACAGGCAATGTGAGTTTCAAAAGTAAACTTTAACTTGCAGCCGCCTAAATCAAGATATCATGTAAGATGCACAAAAGATTATTTCATGATCCTCTCTATACAATCCTATTAACTTGAGTGAGCAGTGATTATCTGACTTATTTAAGACAATCGGTATGTGGAAGTACATATGGATCAGTGATAACCCATTCTGCATAGGTGGCAGCTTGTTTCTACCTTCTCTTCCCAAATTAATATCAGATGTTCTTTATTTCTCCATGATGGTTAGAGATCATTCCTTGAAAATTCATATTGGTTAAGATCCAAATCAGCTCGCAAGATAAGGTGATTGTGTTGGTCTGTACGCTATATGTAAACTTCAGTAACCACACTTCAAAAATTCTACTGACATTTTTGTCTGAGCTAGAATAAACCTGCATAACTGAGGTTTCTTAAACTCTCTGAAAAATCACCTTGAAACCATGGACTGTAGACTTTCAGCAGAGTTTTAGAAGACAAACAAAAGTTTCATGATTGGAGTTCACTGTGCATAATAAAATAAATTCTAACTTCTAACTGCTTAATGACCTTCACAACATAAAGAAGCATGTTAGGCAGCCCCATTCAGCATAAAATTGCTCTTCCGTTATCTACTTATCATCTAAAATATTCATCTTATGAAACCATTAAAGAAAATTGAAATGACATCCATCTATCTAAATAGTAAGCATTGCTAAAAGTTATGTGATGCATCAACATAAAACCAGTAAATACACATATTGCTGATTCACCAGCTCCAAACCAGATAAAAAAATTAATCAAGCTAATTCTATCAATTCATTCAATTTCACTTAAGGTTTGATAGAAAATATATGCAAAGAGCAATATTGCCATCTTAACAAAAAGATGCTTGGCTCTACTTCATTTAAAGATGCCCACCTTTACTCAACCCATGTTACATGACAAGAGGCCAAACACGAAACATAAAGAGAAGCTCGAATTTGACTTGGCATGATAATCTTAACCCCTACATTGACACGAGTTAACAAGTTTTTATCGCGAGTCAATCATTTGGCTGGTTAGAAAAATTAATGTAGCAAGATCAATTGACACGATCTAGGAACATAATCACATGCCGACATGAATTACTACTGCTAAACATACACAATGCTACCATATACATATGAATGTACGTGTGCGTACTTGTTCTTGTGATCTGTTCATAATCAGTTCTCAAATCTAAAATTAACCATGACTGAACTTAAATGAGCTACAGTTATTACAGCCAGTCAAACGTTCTTTAAAGCATATGTTCTCTAATTGCACAACAGATAGAGAAAAAAAGAGAAGTGCTGGAAGTGACGTCACTTCGCTTTCCAATCTGTTCGAGGCTTATTGGGAAAGAGCTAGGATCCTAAGAGTGTAAACAGCCTAACGTATCTCCTTTATGTGCACATAAGCCAAAACAGGACCCAAAAGAAAAAAAAGACCTTAAAGAACGACTGGCCATCAACCGAAACGGAGAAATGACTCAATCTTTGCGTCATTCCAAAAATTTCCCAAATCAAACGCCGGAACGCGCAGAATTCACTAACCTGGACATGTCGGCTTCGCGAACCCACTTCGAATCAGTCTCGACCCGGGGTCGCAGAGCATGGAATCTATCAAACCACCATCGCCGTCCTCGCCCTTCAACGAAGAACCTTGATCTTCTTTGTCCAGACGTTCGACCTCGTCCCAGTCGAAAGCAGGGGGCTTCGAATCGAGGGTCTCCGGGCATTTGCCGAGATCGTCGAACCTGGCGTGTTCCATCGAAAGAAAGGCCAAAACCCGGGAGCAGTATTCAGGGATCGGTGCTGGCTGCTGCGTTTTTTCAAGAAGGAAGGATCAGGAAAGGGAGAGGAGATTTGGAGGCGCCTTCACTTTTATGACGTTTGGCCTTTTTCTTGGGTTATCCAGATGCGTTCGAATTTTGAATCTCAGACTCGACCGTTGCTGCTGCCTCGTTATGGAGTTACCGTTGATGACATGGAAAGGTTTTTATTAGGGTTATGTGGAGCGGAGCGAATGATGTATATTGTATGGGCCGACTCGATGGTCCGAAGGTCCAAAGCCGACTGGGCTATTTTTCAGTTTTCCTTTCATTTGTTTTACTTTGCTCAAATACTTATGGATACATTTTGATTGTCCAGATTTCTAATCAAAATAAGATAAAATATAAAATCAAGAGATTTTATTTTATATATATCAATTTCTTGGTGTTTACAGTAATAAAGTCGGAAATGTTCATATCATGTCATATACATTATTTGATATAAATGACATATTAATATAAATGAATAAAAAATTTAAAATAAAAAATGAAAATCTCTCTCGACACTCTTGTCTATTTTATTTTTATTTTCTGTTTTTATTTTATTTCCTTCATTTTTAATTAATTAATCTTAAATATTTATTTCCCTCCATCATTTTCTAATAAAATTTTATTAAATAGTAAACTATACTAATATACCTAAAATACATATTTTTTTATTTATATATTGAATTAAATTCGAATACATAAATAAAAATAAAAATTTTATTTTTTGTTATCTTAAATTTCTTATATTAGAATTCAAATGTTATTTATATTGAAATATAATTTTGATTTTGTTAATCTAAGAAGTTTGTTATTAGAGAAAAATAAATTTTCTATTATGTTTTACCAAAAAAAAAAATTTCTATTATGGATGTTATAAATCTTATCAACCTTTATTCCACCACTCTCATGAGATAATTTTATTTGATTTATATTTCTCTTATATCCGATTTTATTTAATCTTGAAAATGTAGCAAATGCAGGATAAGATAAATTTTATCTTACCATGAAGGTTTATCTTGATTTTCCAAAAGTAAGTTATGTTAATTAGAAGTCTTTAGACTTATTACGAAAGTGTAATTGAATCATAAAACTTATAAAAAAAATGCAATCAAATTCTTTCATTAACTTCGTTTGACTTGGTTAATGGAAAATGTTAGCGTGGTTTTTTAAATATTCTCATAAAACTTATAAAAAATGCAATCAAATTCTTTCATTAACTTCGTTTGACTTGGCTAATGGAAAATGTTAGCGTGGTTTTTTAAATATTCTCTCTCTCTCTCAATGGAATCATAAAACTTATAAAAAAAAATGCAATCAAATTTGTTTTGGTAAATTTTCTCCCTCCTAATGGAAAATGTTAGCGTGGTTTTTTTAAATATTCTCTCTCTCTCTCTTAGCAAACCTTAGCCAGGATTGGGCGAGGGCCAACGACCCTCGCCTAAACCCTTGCCTAATTTGGAGGAGGGCCACAACCTGCCCCTTCTTGGTGATGGTGGAGCAGGGATGATGGTGAGGGCAACCTTCACTGCCTTCTTCTTCTTCTTCTTCTTTAAATAAAAATTATAACTTTTTTTATTTAATTTAAATAAAATTTGTATTAGAAATCATATTTAGACCAAAACAATATCGTTTTAGTCTTATGTTTTGTGTTTTAGCCATGTCATTGCTATGTAAGAGAGATAAAATATTTAAAAAATTCACATCAACATTTTCCATTTGCTAAGTCAGATGGAGTTAATGAAATGACTCGATTATACTAATCTAATAAGTTCTAGGACTCGATCACACCATTTGTAGGTTTTAGAACTTTTATTGCATATATCCCTATACTTATACATACATACATACATACATACATACATACATACATACATTTTAATCTAGGACTTGCAACTTTTGCATGTTCAAATTCCATAATTTTGCAGTCCATGTCATATTAGCATCAATTGGAGTAACTTCAACTTGCAACAAAAATGTGTCAATTCATGTTAGTACGCAAGCTGAGTATAATGCATCCTATCATGTCATGTCATACTAACTAGTGGATTAAGAATTCAAGTTTAGGGGAGTCAGATAAGTAATTTTATTAACTCATTATGTATAACTTAATTTTAGACTTGTTAAATAGGTGAGTTGGGTTGTGTTTGGGTCTATTTATAAATAATCTGACTCAAATCGATCAATTTAATCCATTTATGACCCATTTATAATGTAAATTTCTTGACCCATACCTAACCCAACCTATATAGCCGACTCCACTTATTTAAGCAAATTTAAGAGATTTTGTTTCTTATGATTTTTTTTAAAAGCATTATTGCTAAAACATTTTCATGTAATTCAAATTTAGTGGACAATTTTTATAATTTTTTTTAAAATAATTGAGGTTTTGTTTGTTTATTGGAAAATGTTTTCCTAGAAAATAACAATATTTTTTCATGTTTGTAAATAAATTAGTTTTTTTAATTAATTTTTTTTAAAAAAAATTGACTTTTTAATTTTCTTTTTTTCCTTCTTCTTTAGCTAGCGAGGTTGAGCTCACTCAATGCTAGCGAGCTCGAGCATTGCCAGAAGTTAGCAAGGCCTTAGCCTCGCCCGATCGGTGACCTCGAGCTTGCCCGAGATTGGTGGCTTGTCTCTCACCTAATTGGTCACCGGTTGTCA
This sequence comes from Eucalyptus polyanthemos subsp. polyanthemos, assembly GCA_017140185.1. Lineage (NCBI taxonomy): Eukaryota > Viridiplantae > Streptophyta > Magnoliopsida > Myrtales > Myrtaceae > Eucalyptus > Eucalyptus polyanthemos. Next base: position 10,587,241 of record CM029465.1, on the reverse strand, counting down.
AAGGAAGATGGAAGAAGGAAGAAGAAAAAAAAATTATATATATAAATTAATTTGTAAGGCTAGAGAGGGAGAGATTGTGCCTTTGGTTGGAAACGGGTCATAAACTCAATCCATTTAGAACCATTTATTTTAACATTTAAAATTTTAAACCAATTTAAGGAAGGCTCTACAAAACTGAAGCGATCCATTATTGACCCATTTGGTTTAAAACCCATTTAGATAGGTCTATTTAACTTTAAAATATAGGGGAATTTTTTTTTTGTTGGGGGGGGGGGGGGAGGGGGGTGGGACTTACCTCATTAGGTTCGCTAATGATGCTAACATCCACTTTTAGTAATTCGTCGTATTTTGGTTCTTCTCAAGTAAACATGTCATCTTTGTTAGGATTAGGCGTACAAACACAACGATATAGAGAGTAAATGTGAGAAAGGGAAATTGAGACACAATGTTTATCCCAATTCATCCTTAAAACACATTGAATAGATTTTTCCACTACAATTAGCACATCTTACATCTCTGTTGCAACTTTTAATTACAACATAAAGAGATTATATATAGGTGGAGTGATAGTAGTTATTCATGGGCTCAAATCCAAGCAATCAATAAAGCAAGGGTTTAAATCATAAAAGCCCTTTGGCAGCCGGGCGTGCTACTCCCCAAGCCTCCACCGGGGCGGCCCCTAGAACCCCGCTCGCTCATTGAGAAATGAGATCTGAGTCTTCCTATCAATGGAGAGTATGAACCATGCTCCAACATTCTTCAATCCTATTAGATTTCTATCTCACTCACAGCAATTCATTATGACGTGCTTAAAACGGCTAATTGGTTATGATTTTCTTTTTAGCATTTGTGTTTTAGAGATGTAATGAAAATTTGGTGGCCAAAAGAAAAGGAGTAATAATTTTTTTTTTTAAAAGAAAAAATATTTATATTTCATATATTTAGTACAAAAAAAAAATGAACTGATCCTATTGTCTGGAAAGTGTTAGAGATTAAAAGAAAAAAATCCTTCTCCTTATTATCCTGCTACATTGGAAATATGGTTTTGTCTCTCGTTTATTAAATAGAGATAGGTTTGGGCAGAATCAAAGTTGACGGTTGAAACTTAAAATTAGTGCAATATATCATACGATAAGAACAGTTTTGTTGGTCAGAAACTCAACAGAAATAAACCATCCAGACATTTTCATGAAAAATTAGAAGAAAATCCAAAATTTAGAGAATAAATTTCAAAGTAAGTGAAAGCTGAAACAATAGGGAACAAAGCAGGAGATCAACGCCAAATTGGGTAATTCTGCATAATTTCCAACTCAGTCGGCCTGAATTTCGGTAAGTTTGACTTTTTGTCCTTTGACTCTCGTCCATTTCCAATAGAAAGAGAGTACGCCGGTTGCTTGTAGAAGAAAATTAGCAAAAGAAGGATTGATCCATTTCAAAAAATAAGAATTAAATTCCGGTAAAGTAAAAGGAAAAAGACGATAGTTCACAATTTGAAAAACCAAATTAAGAAAACGCGAGATTCTTGAATTACCTGGTAATTAATTTTCGGAAAAAGTTCGAGCTTATTAAAGTCAAGCTTAGTTTAATATATAATTCTTATTAGAATTGAGTCAAGCCCGAGTGTTTGGACGTTTTTTTTTTTTTTTTTTTTTTTTTTTTTTTTTTTTTTTTTTTTTTTTTTTTTTTTTTTTTTTTAATATATATATATATTTGTGTCAAGCTTCAGGACATAACTGAGCTCAAGACAAGTTTTGAGCTCGGAATATGTGAGCAAAGTCTAGTCAAGTTCTACTTGCTACCGTATCGATCAGACTTAGTTTAATTACACCCCTCAATCAACTCTTCCTCGTAGTGTTCAGGTTTTATTAGAATTTTACTTTGTTTTCATTTGATTTAATTATTTTCTTAATTTTTTTTTTTCATATTACAAGCACAAGACTCAAAACAACCGTCTCAATAAAAGGAAATGGCGAAAAAAGAAAAAAAAAGAAAAGAAAGGAAATTCTCATTTGAGGTTATAATAGCATTGTAGGCATCGATTTGACCAATCCGTGAGCCTGACGAATTTCTTGGCCCACCAAGCCCGAATGAATGGGCTGGAAAATAGAAAAAGTCTGGCCCAACCCGAGTTGATTCTCAACAAAGAACAAACCCAGAGCTAAACAATTTTATGCAAGTTTTGGGAATTAGCCTGGGTAACAAAATTAAGTATGAAGATCCTCTATCCCAGTTCTTTTCATTTCTCGATCAATTTCGACCATTGGTGAATGTATGTGAGATATGCATCGATGGTCGAAATTTGTCGAGACACCAAGGAGAGCACCTTAAGGAGTAAAGGAGTCGTGTCTTAAAAGTTACACTCGATATTGGGTTCAACCTACTTATTTGAGCACAGTCTTGTATCAATCGAGGGTAGATTTAGTGACATAATGTTTCCTTTTTGGACCCCATGACAAGTTCATATTGGGTAAATCAGTCATCACTTAATATGGAGACATTGGCAATTGCAAAAAGACCACCGAGCAAGAGTTAGTACAAAAACGGGTTTTACTAATCCAGGTAACTTTTTGAAGTTAGATAAAACCAATTGATACATCAACTTGCTTTTCGTGATTAAAACAAAAAGTATTACTACTGTGTAAACAGAGAGTTTGAGAGTAAGCCCTATCCAATGTTAGTTCTAGTCGATCTAGTGACCTAATTCCTGTTCAAATGGATGGACTCACCTTTTGCTCTTCTCATAAATTAGACACACTGCTCATGCTCATCATCTATGGCATTGAATTTATAGGGAAAAATAAAACCGAGAATTTCCACATGAAACCCCATTATTTTGGTTAGAAAAATGTGCATGAAATCATAAATTGAATACAATGGCTCGGGCCTCCGCGGCGGAGAAGATAAGATTGCCTCGACAAACGCAATTAATAAGACTAAAACTGGAACTTGCGCAGCATGCCGACAGTAGGACCATCAGATCAGAAGAGATCTTTGACTCCTTGGGCCCAGAGAAAAAAAAAATTAAAACACTATCGAGGGGGTCGATTCCATTCACGAGGGAAACATGACATTATGACACTGCTAATAGAGATTGGGATCTCTAAATTTAGAAGGGTAAGGTCATTTTTAGTTTCAATTTATCTCTATTTCAATAATCAACGTATTATTTGGAGAATCGAGAGCCTTATATCCAGCCATATCGCAAAACATGTCACGAAGTATGTATGTTTTCGATATGGAAATATGAGATTCACAGCACATACAAAAATCAAACTCATAATCTCGGCTTCTCCATTTTCTCTCCCTCCTCCTCCGTCCCCACCCATCTTCACCATTGCGCATCGCACCTTGGCAGCTTGCGACTGCTGCCTCCAGCAGGCTCGTCATCACCCACCTCCTAAACAGCCGCCATCGAGATAAGCTTGCACCGTCCTCTGTGTGTGTGGGTGCGTCACGACTAGAGGTATGCAGATGCTGGTCGTATGCACGTGAGTTGGGATTGTTGAAAAGAATAAAAGGGCGAAAGAGGAATAGAAAATTTTTTACAAAGGAAAACCAAAGGAAAAAGGGTAGAAAGGATATAATAGATTTTGGATAGTAAGACCCTATTTGGTAACGTTTCCATTTCTCTCAATTTATGTTCTTTTGTTTTCTGAAAAAAAAAAAAAAGAAATCCATTTGATAACGTCAATTAAATTTTTCATTTCCTGGCATAGAAAAGTGATTAAGAAATAGATTTGGAATAAAAATAAGAAGCGGAAAAAAAAAAGATAACTTATTGTTCCTAGCATCAATTTTTAGAAATGAGTTATTTTCTCTTTTATTTTTTTTATTTTTCTTCTTTTATTCTTATTTGTCAGCTGCCACCTCCCTCTGTCGCCTACCACTACCGTTGATTGTCACCGCCCATCGCCGATGATTGCCAATGTCGCCGTCCACTGGCTAGCCGATCGATTGCCATCGCCATTGCCCGTCGGCTGGCCAACCAATGATTGACTACCATTGCCACCAACCATCGGCCTCCGGCCGCTATCAATTGTCATTGCCTACCGCCAACCCTCGTCATAGATGACAGCCGATGACGCTGCCCATCGGCCACCACCATTGACCACCGTGACCGACATTGCTAACTCTTGCCACCGATGACCGCCGACGATGCCACCCACCGCCCGCCACCACCTATTGTTGCGACCAATGCCACCAACCGATGGGGCTTAGTGACAGGTGGTGACGGTCGGCGATAGCCGAAGGTCGATGATTGGTAGTGGTGGTGGCGGTGGCTGGCGATAGTAAGAAAGAATAAAAAAAAATTAAAAAAAAAAATCTACATTACAAAAAAAATTGTGAATCATACCAAACATATTTCTATTCTTTTTCCATTTTGAGAATATAAATTTTGTATAATTACCAAACACATTCTTTTTTTGAGAAATTGTTTAGAGGAATAAAAATAGAAAAATACTATTTCTGAAAAGAAATTATTTCCCGAAATAAAAGTGTTACCAAACAAACCCTAAATGTGCCAATGCGTCCTCATTTGGACGGGGAAATTTTTATAGATATAACTTTACCTCCTAAATTTGGAAGATCTTAATGCCTATCGTTAAACTCACTTTTTTCTCGTTCTTTATTAACTTAAGGGCGTAATACATGAATTTAATAGAAGGAAAAATAATTAGGTCAATACCAAGAAATCATCTAACCTCTCCATGGCAGAAATAGCAATTAGAAAAAAGGCATCACCTCAAATTGGAAGGGACATGCACACATATGATGAGTCAAATCACGATAACAGAGCCTTGTGCTAATTTCACAATCACGCTGTGTCATAAATAAATACCTAATAATCATCGAGCCCTCTTAGAATATTGAGGCGTGGCCGGACAAAACTTCGACCAAAATAATTTAATTTGTATGGACGCGTTGGAAGAACATCGAATTGAGCATATCACTGCATAAGGAATAACGGGTACTCCATCCTTTAACGTATCTCAACTCACGTCATGTTTCTAGAGAGCTCGATGAACGGCTTCTCGAAAATTAACTCCTAAATAATCGTCGTAGCGACAAGTTACATACTCCGGTCCAGGATATATCAAGACAAATCGGGGAGGTGCATTTTCTCCATCCTTTTTTCCTCGAGAGATGTCACTTTGATCCGGCCTTAAATGCATGGTAACTAATTTTGTGACATACTAAAAGAGGAATCGATGCCATTTTGATTCTACATACGCGTGCTGCTTCTCTCTATTGTCGGATTGTGGAGTTCGTGGTTCGCGCATATTGCTGCTAGGACACTACCACTTCAAGAGCATCTTTGATCTCGTTTCCTCAAAAGATGCTGTTTGAATACAGCTCTTGACTTTAAAGAATTCAAATCTCACTTAGGAATAGCACGGATACAGCTCTTGACCTTGAAGAATTCAAATCCCACGCAGGAATAGCACCATATACCATATTTACTCCTTATATCTCTCCACCTCACACATATAATTTGAAAGCACTTGCTATCTTTCAAATAAGAAAAGGGCTTATCGAATTAGGTAAACCCCCCCCCCCCCAAAAAAAAAAAGAAGAAGGAAAAAAAAAAGTCAATAAAGAGAAATTAGAGACAATATTGATTAAATATAGGGGTTAATATCCTAAAAATCCCAAACTAGTACATTTGTGACAAATTTACCCTATGTTAGTTTTTGTTAAATTTTATTCTCAAATTATTAAGTTAAATGACACGTCACAGTTGACCGGTATATGAATTTAGGATTTTATGCTCCGTTTGTCATCGTTTACAATTTTTGTGATTTTTTTTATGGTATTAACCAATTTAGCATAGGGTATATTTGTTACAAATTTACCATTTTGGGGTTTTTTTGCAGTCGAATAAATTAGTTTGAGGTAAATTTGTCATAAATGTACCAGTTTATAATTTTTTATAGTCAGTCAAGGTAAATTTGTCACAGGTATACCGGTTTGGGGTTTTTCGTGGTCAAAAAAATAGTTTATGGTAAATTTATCACAAGTGTACCAGTTTGGGATTTTTCAGGGTATTAACCCAATTAAATATATTCTTGTACCCTTTCCTTGCTTCGATTAGGGTTTTAACAAATTTCACTGATTGATATGTCGGTTATGAATTTTATAATTGCCCTTAATTGCATGAATGATTTTAGATGAATGAAGAATAATGTGGAGACACGGAAGTAATATGATATTATTAAGCAAATGTGCTATGATAAACACCCTTTTTCTTTTTCTTTTTTTGTGCGTGTGTTTTGTTGTTTTTAGGAAGAGAACAACACTACTTCGAGTTGATGTGATGTGGGGGTGCTTCGTGTCTCATTAACTGGGCGAAGCATCTACAAACTCGTGGTTAAGCCGGAAGATGGGACAAAGTCGTACAAAAATTAAAAAAATCCAAAAGGTCACAGATTGATTATGCCCTATCTGGAATATTCTCCGAATTTGGCTGCGCAAGAAGCAATAAAAAAACGCAGTTATAATAGAAATAGACGAAATATAAAAAGTCTAATGAAGTTTTAAATTGGAGTCAGTACATTGCATCTGCCATGGACGTAAGTTTTCTTTATGGTAATCCAACTCACGTACGTTTGCCGAAGAACCTCTCATTCATGCATGGCCGTTATCTACTTCGCATTTTATTAGTTTACTGCGCACCATGTGGATCGTAGGATTTTAGTATAGATACGACATTACTATAACATAAAATTCAAGGCGACTACTCAGTATGAAAGTAGAATTCAAGGGATTGTTAATAAAATTTGATTGATAATAAAGGTACGAGCAATAGTTTATAGTTCTTTGATGACTTGATGTATGATACTGATCATTACCTTTAAGATATTATTTGCCATCATTATCGTTATTGTGGGGTTTAAGCAAATATATGTCGAAGATATATATCAAAGTCATAAAGAAACGAGTTTGAGAATTACTTAATTTTTCTTGTGGAATTTTGTCTTGAATGTGGTGTCAAACTTGTGTTAAAAAAAGAGAAGAAGAGAGAATTATAAAGAATATTGTTAAAAAGAGAGAGTTATGAAGAAGAGAAAGTTGTTACGTAATAATATGTTATTTGGTCCTTTGCGAATAACCAAACAGCGCATCTCCTAGGATTATATATTTTATCGGAAGCATCACCACGTTGCATGATCAACTATCACTTCTTTTCATGCCAATAATCACTTCTTTTCATATTCAATTTGATATCTTTTCTTGATTATTTATAGATAACAAACTATTTCAAAAATCCCACACTTAATTTGTTATTTATCCTAATTGACATAAATTCATACATACAAGAAGGTATCTATTAAGATTTGAAACTTTAATAAATGTAAATAATTTCATTTAAAAAAATCAATGGTAGATAAAATTTTAAACCATGATTCATTTGTAAGTCAAATTATCACACATAATCTACACTCATTCAATTAGAAATTTCACATGCTTTAGCACTTTCGTGGTCTTGTGCTGCCTCTTGGATTTATGAACATTTACAAAAGTTTATCTAACTTTTGTTAGAAGCAGCACCACTTCTTATGTTCATATAGGTGAAGCTCCTAACTTATTACCTTAACCTTGCCTTGCTAAAACTTGAATTTCATTAAGAGTGCTTTCTTACACTCATCATCTTAACTTTCTATAAGTACTAATCTTGTGCCCTAGTACTTGATCATTGTCACTATACATTAGCTTATTGTTACCCATTCAACTTTGACAATTTCATTAGAAATTGGCAAGTTGGGCTTCCATTATGCTTGATTATTATCAATTGGTTTAAGACCCATTCCTTTGGTAATATTTACCAACTAAACCTCTCAAAAGCCCCTTAGTGAATGAATCAATCAAATTAATATTTGTTTGAAAATAAATTATTGAAATGATTCCATCAGTAATAATTGTTGAACATACTCATGTTGCACCCTAACATATCTAGATTTTCCATTACTATCGTAACGTGAAGATAAGGTTGTCATGAGTTATGGCTACAACTTTATATCCAATAGGAAACTCCTAGCCCTTCAGCTTCTTTACTAGCCGTTGATATTGTTATAAATTCAGATTTCATGGTTGAATGAACTATCACATTTGCTTCTTTGATGCCCAAGAGACTAAAACATTTGCAAGCTTGAAAATCGATATAGATGTCAACTTGTTATCAATTGTGCTAGTTATCCAATTAACATCTGAATATACTTCTAATACTATCACATTTGCTTCTTGTTTGGCTGTTTGGTTATTTTTGTTTCCCTTTTCTCGACACCCTTTCACTCGTTTTGACATGTCTGTCATTATGAGTGTAAGTTTTTTGGTGCTGAGAATCCCCTGCTGTATAGTTTGTGGTTAAAAATCAATATATTATTTACCTTACCAAAAAAAAAATTCTTGTTTTCTTTAAGTAATCAAGAATTTTTATTATAACCTTCCAATGTACAATACTATGATTACTGGTAAATTTGGACAATTTACAACATTTAAGACTATTTTCGATCTAGTGCAATGTATAACATACATCAGACTTCCAATTGCACTAACATATTCTAACTACGCTAAAGGTTGTCCAGTGCGTTTTGTCAATTTAATTGACATATCGGGTGAGGTTGCGGTGCATAGAGGACTGTAGGAACATCGACAGCGTGGTTGGGACTATGTCGGAGAGCACGACAGTGCTACTGCTTGACGATGGGGAATAATAGCAAGTCATGGGGAGGCAGAGGACTATTGTTGTGGCTTCGAGATAACTCGGCAAGGCTGCAAGCGCAGAGGCAGGAGCTTGGGCATGACGCAAGGAGGCTGACAATGATCGCCGGAGCTTCTGTCATTGTCGAGGCTATTGTATCTGTGCAGGTGAAGCGTCGAAGTGCTGCAGGAGCTTGGGCATGGCGCAAGGAGGCTGGCCGCAATTCCCGCGACGAGGCGTGATAGCAAGGGAAGTGGAGGTGCGAAGACGGACGAGTCCGGCAGCGGAGAACAATGATAGGCAAGAAGCAGCAGCAGTGATTTTCATGGAAGGCAGGAACCGCTTGGAGAGAAACGTCCACTACGTGTGGGTTTTTCTATTAGGTGATTGTCTCTTTTTTGTTGTCCAGCCTCTCTAATGTGTTCAACCTATTTTAATCTCAATTGAACAAATCTTTATAGAGGCTAGGTTTAGGGCTTCTTGCAAGAACTAAGGATATATTTGTTTCCTAGTTTGGACTATATGATATTCTCAAGATTAGAAAACCTCCTTTCAACAATATAATGCATAATAATCCTCCAAATTTGTCTTAATAACTTCTTTTTTTTTCCAATTTGGTCCCGTATGCTAATTTCAGCCACGTGAGGGACTAACGGGCTTGCTCTTATTTTCACTTTATGGGCTTAACCCAACTAATTCAATGAAGCTCAGAACCTCCTGTTTAGACCCATTCAATGCCAATTCAATTTTCTATATAATGAATGATTAAATGGTTTGCCAAAATTTAAGTATCAATGGGCATAAATTGGACTTTGGCTTTAGATTGAAGTGTTGAACTAGGGACCTTTTTTGTGGGACCACTACCAATTATTTTAAAATTTTAAGCTATTAAATGAAAATGTGATATATTATTTAGATGTTATAAAATCTTTTTGATGAGAATCACTTATATTTTTTTCTAGCAATTTTAATTTAAATGAACACATTATAAGAATTTTTAAATAGAGGTGTCATTCATGAGGCTAAAAGTCTCTTTCAATAAAAAGCTTTGGAAAAAAAAGAAAAGAAGAGAAAGTAAGGTTATTCCATGAGCTTCAAGAAATAGAAGCGACATCATTCGTATAAGAGGTGCAGTGTTTTGCCGAGGTCAGTGGCCTAGTCTTAAATGGGATGCGATGGTCAATTACCAACCTCTAACCTTCAAATCCTATGTGAGGTAAATTAGTTATGATTCAATTCGAATCTTGACAAATGTGGAACTCTCATTAACGCCAAGAAGGGGTTGGTAGTATTAGTTGCCTCTCCCCATCCCCTTTTTTCTGTGAAAAAAAGGGGTAATATTATTTGGTTCCATCTTAAATTAGAAGACAAATTCTCGGGACCATATTAGAAGACAAAAAAAAAAAAAAAAATGCGGTGTGGTTTCTTTCATTCATTACAGATTACTCTAGTCATATAGGCCCTTAGCAGGCGAGTCGTGAAAATGGACACATCTGCATGTAAACTTAACTACAGATGAATATGAGTGCTGCCCTTGCAACCCACAGAGATGGAACTTTCCCTGTGTTTTATCGAGCACATCGTGCGTTAAATGCTTGGATTTCAAAATAATAGAGTTCGGCCACTGATCGAAAACATAAAAAGTTCTTGCATGCTAATATAATTTACATACAGATTATTATAAAATGCACTCGATCACGATACAATCAAAGGAGTAATATCTCTACGAGGTACTGTACATTTGGCCGGTCGAGGGTTAGGAGTTTGCGAAAAAGGAGGGGATGCATTCCCTACTTCATACTTACGGAGGTATCTTGTTTTCATGACCGGCTCCGTGATTCTCACTCAAGTCAAGACAAACATGTTCCCATTTTCTCACGACTCAGGCTTGCAACGTCCTTCTTCTGCTACGCTTGTCGTCTCCGTCGTTCGTGCAGCCGGTGATTTGGCACCTTGTGCTGGAGTTATCGATGGAAACCTTTCGCGTCGGGGAAAAATAGGAGACAACACTCACATGGGAAGAAGACATAAATGAAGCAGCCGAAGTCTGATGGGAATGGCTGTCCCTTTTTGCAGCGCGTCTAGGAAAAGGATAGGAGTTGGCAAGGCTAGAGAGCAACATCACATGTTATTCACGAGTTGTGGACTTTTCCTTTAGCTCATTGGCCACGTTTTTTTCACTCTTGGGGGAGAATAAATTTTCACTTAGAATGTATTTGATAATCGGTTTATTTCTATGAATAATTTATCTTCAAAAATAGTATTCTTGATTTTGTTCTTTAGATAAGTTTCTAAGCGTTTAAATGCATTTGATAATTACACAAAGTATCTCTTTCTAGAAGAGAAAAAGAACATAATTGTATTTAATATGACTCTTAAATTTTTTTTTGTGACAAAATTTTTATAAAATTTTAATATTTTTTTTAGATTTTTCTATTCTTTTTTTTTATTATCATTTTCCTTTATTTTTCTTTCTCCTTTGACCAGTCACTAGGCCTTGAGGGAGCCTTAGAGGGTCCGGCGAAGTTGCCAACCATTGTCAAGCCCAACGACTAGTTAGAGGAAAAACAAAGAAAAAAAAATGGCTTGTTTTGGAAATTATTCTCTCGAATAAAAAATAATTTTTTTAACCTTTTTTTCTTGACTACTGATCTGTTCTAAGGAACCAAAAAATAAATTAACATCATCAAAAAGATTTTTATTCATTTTTCTAGAGGAATTGAAAAATAGAAATAACGAGGAATTGGCCTCTTACGAAACATAATCTTATTAGCTTTGATTGATGGGATATTATGGTTGAATGGGACCGCACATATCACTGTCGAACGTGACAGACAACAATAAAAAAATCAAAATCAACTCGCGGGCACGCCATTTTTCTTGTCAGAATCAAAGACAGTACGCTAGCAGAAGAGCGTCCTGTGAACATGTGCGGCGCGTGGAACGTGACATTACACGAGAAATTCGAGAATCACGCCGATCCATGAACGCGTCAGGTGTTCCCGAAAGCAACCCGTCGAAAAATAAGGGATTCGAAAGAACAAGAAGTCGAAGTTTCCGAATTTCCCTCCTCGAGAATTGAAAGGTTTCGAGCTTGAGGAAGAACCTCGGAGTGAGCACGTTTCCACATCGATAGGAAGATTTTTTTTTTTTTTTCCGGACAAAAGCGACCCTCATGTCGATTCGAAGTTAGAAACGGATGAGATTCCTCCAAGAGAAACTTGAAGTGATGGAAAATGAAAAGGCTTGCCAACTAGATTTGTAACATACACTCTGTAGTGATTTGGCACTTTGTGTTGGACCTATTGATTGAAAACTGCTAACCTTTTTACCTTAGGTGGTGGGGAGAACAGGAAATGACTATTAGGGTGCATTGATAACTTCCGGATGAGGGAAAATATCTTTGATGAAAATCATTTTTAAGGGAGATTGTTTTGTAGTTTAGAAAAAATTACTTTCTTCTTATGAAGAAAGAAAGTTTTATTTTTTTAATCTAAACTCGTTATTCGTAGATCAATTAATTTTTCATCATTCAAGCATCAGAAAGTTGAAAAATAAGTTTTAGAAAATAGTTTTTCGCCAAATAGACAGATAACAAAACAACATATGGGTGGACACGAAGTTTGACAGGAATTGCTATCCTTTTCCAATACAAGGATAGGAGATCGGAAGCCAGACAGCAGCCTCGCATGTTATTCAAGAGTTGCGTGCTTTTCTTTTTGTTTTGGTTATCCTTGGAACCTAGGTGGTTATAAATATCCTCACCAAGAAGTAGGAGTCCTTCGACTCCACTAATGGCCGCCTAACCAATCTAACGATTATATGTTAGCGGGCCGACGGGACTGCATTTCTTATTTCATTGTGTCACTGCCCTATACGGCTCAATCCCCAAATTTCCTTTGAATATTTTTCTTTCCCAAGAGGAGGGAATACCCTCTTAAGTATTTTACATTCAAGGGATGCTAAGATTCACATGAGACCTTAGATGAAGCGGTTGTCTTCGATCTTTGAATAGAACAAATTTCTAACCGAAGAAAATTTAATTGCTTTTGACGCCAAAAAAAAAAAAGATTGATCGATATCTGATTGAATATGGACCATACCTAACTCTAAAACATAACATAAAATTAAAATAAAAATAAAAACCCCAAAATCGGCTCCACCTCCTCTCTCTTCCTTTCTCTCTTATGATGATACCAATGGCCGCTCCACCACTTTGCAGGGACTCAATTTTGCCTGTTCTAAAAAATACAGAAATTCAAGAGATTTCTCTTTGTGGGCAATCGTGTGCATTTTGGGCGTGTTAGTCAGTCGCGACTCTTGCATTTTTCCTTTGCACTCTATCGTTGGCATCAAAGTGGAAGATTGTGGGAACTCAATATTTGATAGGGGCGAGTATAATTCCAGAGTAGAATATGGAATATGAGAATTGGATTAGTGGAAATCTGTTTGGTTCTAGATTTCAAGGTATACATAGTAGGTTACAAGTCTCAAAAATTGAATAACCTATTTCAATTGGTAGGTTTTAGTTTTTAGGTTTTAGGTTGATGGAATTTGAAACCTGTAACTTAGAACATGGAACAAGTATTTGTGTTTTTCTTAATCTATGTCTTCATGCGATTTTGCGGTCTTCTTTAGCGTTTGATGATGAATGTATAATCTGAAACCACTAATCTGAACTTCCATTTTATGATTAAGACTTTTACTTTGTTAAAAGTTATGATAAGTGAATTGTAGCAACAAGTAGTGGTTATTAAATGTGATAATTCACTATAATCGTTCAATTAATAATACATATGGAACTTAGATAAATCCTAGAACTTGTGACGAGATAAATTCTAGGTTTCGGAGTATGCAAAGTAAGTTCCAGATATTAAAAAAATGAGAAACTTGTTACAACGGGTAGATTCTAAGTTCTAGATAGAACCTATAGAGAACCATGTCACCAATAAAGATTGAGAGGTGTAGGCTTTTTGGTAGGAGTCATAGTATCTCAATTGGCTATAAAATGATATTATAATATGATGAATGTTTGATTAGAAGGTCAAATGCGATGATTTTTTTAATTTGGTTCGAATGTAATGATTTTCCTAAAAATAGTTGTTTATATTGCTCATAAAAATGAATGAACGAAAACGTTTTCATCATTTACAAAAGTATTTAGGTACAAATTATTGTTGATAATGAATATATTTTTCATTAAATGATTATTTCATTAACTAATTTCACTTATATCGATAAAAGAAGAAGAAGAAGAAGTGGATTTTACTCTTTGGTGGCAAAGATCAAAGGAAAAGCATCGAATAAAGTGCAAAACTTCAGTGGCAACGTAATAAAAAATGCAAACGTTGTTAAGGTGGCAAATTTCGCCTCGGTAACATTAATAACGTCGTTCACTTGTCAAAATCAAAGATCAAATGCTTGCAAAAGAGCGTTTTGTGAACATGTGAAGTTCGTGGAACATGATATTACACGAGAAATGCGAGAATCATGCAAATCCGTTCACGTATCAGAAGTTCTTGAAAGCGACCCTTAAAAAAATTATGGTTTCAGAATCCTGTGTATGAACTGTGGGAGCAAGAAGTTGAAGTTTCTGAGTTTCCTTTTCAAGAATTGGAAGGATTTCGAGCTTGAGAGAAAACCTCGGAGTGAGCCCGTTTTCCACGTTGATAGAGATATATTTTTCGAGAAACGCCTTCCTCATGTCGATCTAAAGTCAGTAACATCTGAGTTTCCCCAACTTGGAGTGTTAGAAAATGAAAAGTCGTGATTTTGGCACTTTGTGTTGGATTGGTTGATCCAAACAGCTGACCTTCACCCTCCCATGGTGGGGAAAATAGAAAAAACAACAACCGCGATGTGTTTATTTCGCTGATAAGGAAAAATTTTTTTACAAAAATCATTTTTAAGGAAAATTATTAATTTTTATTTATTTGATGGATTATAGAAAGCATTTTCTTTCTTATTAAAAAGAAAAATTATTTTCTCTGGATCTAAACTTATTTTTAGTTCATAGAAAATATTTTTTGTAAATTGATTAGTTTTTTGTTATCAAGCATTGAAAGTGGAAAAATACATTTTTAAAAAATAATTTTCTTCCCAACAGACGAATCCTTAAACGAGAATAAACAAAACAATGAGTAGACACCCAGTTTGATGGAAATGTGGTCCTTTCGCAGGACAAGGACGGGAGTAAGGGAGCCAGAGGGCAGCCTCACGTGCTGTCCACAACTTGTGTTTTTTTCATCAGTGGCTTTGTTCTCCTTGGTCTTTGAGTTGAACAAATTTCCACAGATTTTGATTGATGGGATATATGTTTGAATATTCTTCACGCATGACTCTAAAACATAACAGAAAATAAAAAGAAAGATACCAAAATTGGCTCCACCTCGTCTCTTCTTTTTTGTCTATCACGATACTCACGACCATCACGCTACTCATCTATTGCCCTAGTTGAGGAGCGGTATTATTGGCCTCAATTGAAACAGACGTTGGATGATTTGTGAAAAAATGCTACATTTGTCAGATTGCGAAAGGCCATTCTTAGAACACTGGATTTTACACCTCTCTACCTATTCCTTTTGGACATTGGATAGACATTTCAATGGAGTTGGGGCTTCCCTAAACCCAATGAGGTATGGATTCTATTTTTGTGGTAGTGGACATGTTTACAAAGATGACACACTTTATTCCTTGCAAGAAGACTTCTGATGCTTTTCATGTAGCGAGTTTATTTTTTCAAGAAGTAGTTTGTTTGCACGGTGTTCCAAAAACTATCACCTTTGATCGTGATACCAAATTCCTTAATCATTTTTGGAGGACCTTATGGCGTTTATTTGGGACGGATTTGCAGTATAGTAGCTCATTTCATTCTCAGACTTATGGTCAAACTGAAGTTGTTAATCGTACTATGGTGGATATTATTCGATGTCTTTGTAGTGACATGCCAAAGCAATGGGATTGGTATCTTGCTCCTGTTGAGTTTGCTTTTAACAACACTGTCAACCGTTCCACGAGCAAGTCTCCGTTTGAGGTCATCTACGGGCGAACGCCACAACATACACTTGATCTTGTGCCTTTTCCCAAAGTCCTAGAATATAGTGTTGCAGCTAAAAACTTAGCAACAAAATTACAAGAGATAGTGTGAAGCAACAGCTAGAAGCTTCCACTACTGTTTACAAAGCTGTTGTAGATAAATATCGTCGCCTCAAGATATTTGCTGAGAGTGATGAAGTGATGGTCTACCTCCGCAAGGAACGCTTTCCTGTTGGTACATATAACAAACTGAAGCACAAGAAAGTTGGTCCCTGTCGAATTGTGAAGAAAATCAATGACAATGCCTATGTTGTTGATCTCCTCGGTGACCTCAACATCTCCCCGACCTCAACACCTCCTCGACATTCAATGTAACAGACCTATTTGAGTATCATCCTCTAGATACTCCTCTTTATCCTAATCATAACTCGGGGTCGAGTTCTTTTAAAGTGGAGGAAATTGATGTAGAACAATATGCAAATGCCTTTATGGAAACATTGGAGCGTCATAAGAGCGGGCGATCCCACAAATCAAAGATGATTGTGTGATCTTTAAGATTACAAATGGGTTACAATATTTAATTTATGTGTTTCCCTTAATTTGTTATTAGATTTTAGATATTATGGTTTATCAAGATCTTTTCCTTAATTTGTTATTAGATTTTAGATTTTCTAGTTTATTAATATCTTTTCAATTTTGTTATTAGATTTCAATTATTTGGTTATTTTCTAGATGTCGACCTTCTTATAAATAGGTGCCTAGGATATTGTAATCCGCACTTTTTTATTCAAAATAAACATTATATGTTGGAATTTTTTCCAAGTTTAACTTTCTCTACGTCACATCAACACAACACTTCACCTTGCCATGGCATCTGCCCCATCTCTAACGTCCTACCATGTCATGGTTGCTGACTAATGGAGTTGTAGAATATAATAGAGAAAACTAATATAAAAACTAAGAAGTTTTCACTATTAATAGCATACATGTAAATTTCATATTAAACAAAGAACATAATACTACTGTTCATGTCAACCATGTAATTTTCATCATAACTATACATGTTCTAAACTCCAATTATCTATTGGGGTGATATCTTTGTAGTTGTGACCCTAAAACTTGTAACTTTGAAAATTGATAGTAATATAGATAATGAAGAGATTACTTAATGCGACATCATGCCTTTTACCTTTCTGATTTTGAATGAGTTTCCATGTAAAAATTCAAGTCTTCTCTATTCTTTCTTCAATGATTTGCATTCTTAACAACTAATATTAGAGCCAGGTTTGGTGAAATAGGGAAGCAAGCAATATAGACCATAGGTGAAGATCGATTACCTTGATAGCAAGGACTTTGGTTTCTAAAAGATGCAGATCGAGGATCTATTGTTTTTGAGGAATTTTGCATCAACCTCTATTAGGAGAGAAATTAGATTCGATAAAGCAAGGGGATTGAAAATTTTTAGATTGGTAAACTCTAGGTGGGATTCATCTAGCTTTGGTGCAAAACATTGCCTTTAACGTCTTCAACAAGAAGACAATGATGGGATTGATGAAGGCTTTTGTCAAATATGTACAAGAAGTCAAATAATGTATATTTGATATGTCATTTTGTTCAATTTGAAAATGAACAAAGGTTTTTCTCTGATAGATCACATCAACTATTTAATGCGATCATGACTCAGTTGAGTTCATTGGAAAATAAAAATGATGACAAGGTAAAAGTTGCAAAATGTCAAATTTGTTCCTAGCCTTGAAAGAACTTTGATCTCTATAGGCCAATTAGATAGCACAATATATAGGGCTCTTTTTTGAGGCAACTTGTGAAAAATTGTTAAAGGTGCTATAGTTGTAGTACGGGGAACAAATTCAGGAACATTGTACATGACGAAAGTAGTAGAGACATGGCAATGGCTGCTGAGTTGGAAGTTAATCCCAAATTGTAGCACCGCATGTTTGGATACATGAGTGAATAAGGGGCTGAATGTATTAACATCAAAGAGAAAACTACCTGACCTGAATTCCATAGATATTGTTCTATGTGAGGATTATGTTCTAGGCAAGCAGAAATGTGTAAGTTTTTGAATATTGAGAGAGAATCAAAGATAGGAAAATTAGAATTGGTGCACATAGATATTTAGGGGGCAATCCCTATGCATTCCCTTGGAGGTTCATGCTACGATGTCATGTTGATTGACAACTCTACCAAGAAGGTATGTGTTTATTTACTAAAAAATAAATATGATGTGTTTGCTATTTTAAAGAAATAGAAAGCTAAAGTAGAGAACGAGACTAGCCTAAAGATTAAATGTTTAAGGTCTGACAATGGTGGTGAGTATGATAGAAAAGAGTTCAAGTAATTTTGTGTAGAGAATTGCATTAGAATGACAAGAACAGCTCCCAACAAACTACGGCGAAATGGAATTGTTGAGAAAGACCGTGCGTCGCCGTCGCCCGGCCTCCAAATCAGGTTTGTTGGTTTGATTTTTTCTCAAATTAGAGTGAGATTATTTTCTTCTCCTCCGTATGTCTTGATAGTGTCACTTCAGTATTTGAAACCATCGCAACACCCCAATCCACTTCTCCACGGACCTTCCCCAATCCCCGTGTCCACGATGTCGCGGGGGCAAGGCACGGATTAATTTAAGCACAATACGAATTGTCCGGAGGCTTTTAAAGACGTTCATGAGGCCGAGTCCCTATGTTTTGAAAATCTGGCATTAGCGGACAATGAGAAGGAAATTGATGCGAGGCACTTGCTATATCTTTGGATGAAATCCAAGAGCACGTGTTTCACTTCGATTTGCTTCTACTCGGTTTATGCTAATTCTCATATCCCACAAATGCGGGTTAATAAGAGATGCATCTCCTCCAAGGTAGGGTTTTCTTACTCGATTCTACTTATGATAATGTCTTACTGTTGGATGAAAGAAAACGGAACATGGTTTTTTGTCCTGCTAATATTCGCAAGCCCGAGTGTGGTCTCTCCCGGGTACGATGGGGGCTTGCGTAGTCCGAATTTGTGAAAAACTACTCCTTCAAAGCGCTCCACTACTTATTAATTGCTCTAAACCCACGAGACTTTCAACAATTTTTCTGAAGTTGAAGGTTGTCAGTGGATTGGTCGCGTTGCCTCTGGTTAGGTTGCCTCTCTCCGATCCCACCACCTCTTCGCTCCGGTTGGGTCGCTTTGGTCGCGTCGCCTTGTGGTCATCTTGCCCAGGTTTGTTGGTTTGATTTTTTGTCAATTTGTTGTTCTAGTGGTGATTGGAAAGAGCATGTGAAAATGGGAATAGTCTTGGCGGAAGCTTTAGGAGACCTCGCATCAGTAATGCGGCCATGTGTTTGTTTGCTTTTGGAGTGAAAGTTTCAGGCAGATATTTGGCAGTCCTGGACTCGGTCGATTCTTTTCACTGAAGAAAATATTTTTAGTTTTGTCGTTTTTTTAGGTTGAAACAGGGTTTGCATCTTTTCACTGAAGAAACCATGTGCCAATTCCGTCTGTAATTGTGAATCCCTAGGCTGACCATCACCATCACCATTTGAAAATACTGATTTTGGTAGTTAGCCAGCAGAATTTATTCTTTTTCTCCCTTTGGTATGAAAGAATTAAACAAGCTTTGTGACACTTGCTGCAGCATTTGTCAGCTTGAGATCTAGACTTACTCATGTTTGAAATTCTTTATTCTGCATGATGGATGATTTGATCATTCTTTTGGGAGGTTGACTCTCTGATATACTAGGTACAATCCTTCAGGTAAAAGTTAAAATGAAATAGTTGCTAGTGAATGTGTGTTCTTATTGTGTTCTTGTTGTGGGTGCCTATATATTTCATCCTTTGTGTATGTGTGTGCGTGTGCATGAGTAGTTGCAGTTGTCGATGCTCTGTTTTAGCGATAGGTTGTGATAAAGGCTCCGTTTTAGCCAATGAAGTTGCGTGTTGCACTCTCTTTTTAATTGTCTTGAACTCATATTATGCTCAACTAGTGAAGGATACATGGCATCCCAAAAAGAGGCATTCATCGCAAAGTGGACTGAATCTTTAACCAATTTGTACGTCAATTTGTTGGTAGAAGAGGTCAAAAAGGGAAATCGAACCTCTTCTACTTTCAATAAAGCGAGGTGGAATTCCATACGGACAGAATTCAATAAACGAGCGAGAACTTCAATATACTCAAGTACGGTTGAAGAACAAGGTTAACAAATTGAGAAAGCGGTATGGTAGTTTCAAGAAGCTTCTTTCACAATCTGGATTTGGCTGGGATAATGTGAACAAAAAAGTTGTTGTTGATGATCCAAATATATGGGAATTGCACATCAAGGTATGTTTTAACCTTTGATCATTTTGGTACGTGCAATATGTTTAATTGTATTACTAATATATGTTATCATTGTGAAAATTGTAGGATAATATTGAGTGGGCAAAATTCAAGAAGGATGGGTTAAATGAACAAAAATCTAAACGAGCGTGTAAGAAGTATGAGGATACATGCTTGATTACCAAAGCCATTTAGGTAGATGCAATTAACACATCAGCATGTATGATCAATAGAGGAACTGATTTCAAATATGGATGAGCATGCTTGATTACCAAAGCCATTTAGGTAGATGCAATTAACACATCAGCATGTATGATCAATAGAGGAACTTCAATTTCATTCGATTTCAAGTTATTAGACTAAAAATGGGTTGGAAATAAAGTGAATCTCTCGCATCTGAAAATTTTCGATGATGTTTTGCATATTCACATAAATTTTGAAAATAGAGATAAGCTTAATGCAAAAGCTAAGAAATGTTTTTTTTATTATTGGATATTGTCTCAATTATTTTGGCCATCGATTTTGGAATGAATAAAATGGAAAAATAATAACAACCATTGATATTACATTCAATGAAAACATGTTGCACAAGAACAGATTTGTGGTAGAATTTAGTGTAAAGAAACAAATGATGGATACTAGAGAGATTAATTTGGAGGGGGATTTTAATAGTGTTCTAGTTAGGAATCCTTAAACTGTTGTTGTAGATTTTGATAAGAAACCAAGACAAGAATCATATATACCTAAATCCACTTGAAGAAAATCTAGTAGAACATCTAAATATAGAGATATTCTCTGTCATTCCATTTTTTTTGTTTTTGACTCATTTGTGAACCATAATTTTTTTCAAAAAAATGCTAGTTAAAGATCTGTTAAGTGAGAGTTAGTAGTGCATAATGAGTTAGATTCACTCAAGAAGAATAGAATTTGGGTATTAAGTCAATTACCGGATTTGAAGAAGGCATTGCAGAACAAGTAGAAGTATATGCTCAAATAAGAACCCAATGGCAACAAAGTTAGTAGTAAAAGGTTTTAAACAAAAAATATAAATTGACTACATATAGATTTTCTCACCAGTTGTGAAGTTGAAAGGATTGCGGTAGATATGTTTAATCAAATACCTGGAGTTTTAAAACTCAAAGATGGAGTTTTTTTTTTTTTTTTTTTTCAAAAAATCATCAAATCAATCTTAAAACTATATATGGATACTAATTTCATTATAAACATTTCAATCTTACCAATATAATTCAAACCTTGATGCAAAATGTAAATGTAATCCTCCGGTTAATTACTGTTACAAATTAACATAGCGTTTGGTCATTGCCGACCATCTTATATGGCACGATTACGCGGACAGCTTCATCAAAACAACATCGTACGTTGATCACCAGGTTAGCGGTTTCTAGTAGCACTTTGCTAAAAGGACTATATTGGAATTTTGTGCAAAAGTTTAGAATCACATTAGTAAAAGTGAAAAGTCTAGAACTAATTTGGCATATATATCATAAGTTATTATGACTGAATTAGTAATTTTTTCAATTTTTTTTCCGACAAAGTTAAAATGATGCGAGGTACCCGAACTTTGGATTTACATAAACAGTCTGAAATTTCTAAATGTTTTGTCCAATGTCCAGTCAAGTCTTAAACGTTTAAAATGTGCAATTAAATCTATTTTTTTTCTTTTTAATAATGTGCCATCAAGTTTGCCGCAGTTTGGCTCGTATGATATTCTAAATTTTTGTAGCATAAGTGGAGCTGACGTGGTGATAATGTGGGGTCAGAAAAAAAAAGTAATAAATAAAAAAACAATGAAGAGAGAGATAGAGGGAATCGTCGGGTGGGGGCAGGGGTACTTTGACGGTTTTGGCCTCCCCCAACCCCACCCTCGGGACTGGTCGTCCTTGGATGACGGTTGATTGCCAAGATAAATGCATCGATGGAAATCCACATTGCAATAGCAACTCCTTTTCGAACAGAAAAATTATGCCATGAACTTGAATTTGTATCGTCATTTGTGATGGGACGTAATTGGTATTCACATGGTTCATATTCAATTTAACATATATATATAGTACATTCATATAGTAATTTCTCAACTAGAGAGAAGAGAAAAGAAAGGGAAATCAGATTGAGGTTCACGGTTGATTTTGGTCATGCGATTCAAGTGCTGATTTTAGATTTTTTATTGCATTTTATTATTGCGGTATGCTGCTTCAAAAGAAAGTCAATTATCATTAAATTGAGGGATTCTCATCGAGAAATAATACTAATAATACACATGGGATCACGGTTAAAATTCTTTATTCTAGAGTTTATTTGGTATAGCTGTAGTCGTGCCGGATTATAGCCATGTTGTTAACTTGAAGTGCTATAACTACATGTTTGGCAAGACATTTCAACCTTAGTGCCTTAAAGCTAAGCTAGGTGATGCATCCTTCTTGGAACCATTATAAGAGATTGTAGCTATGAAAATGTTATACTTATGTCATATCACTTACCTACCTAATTAAAACAACAACACCCATTTTCGTAATTGAAACTGCTCCGATGCAATATGCCAAAAAGGCATCTATCTTCTTTGTTCCTTTTTTTGTGTATTGAACAAGAACTCCATATGAGACGAGCACCTACGAAGAGGATGATGTAAGAATTATGCCTCTCCTACTTTCAATTCCCTTTTAAAGATTCTCTCACTTTGCAATTTGTATGGATTTGATGATGGCCGAGATTCTTCCTCAAAGCATTTTGGACCAAAAGCAATCTCATCTCCTGTCCTTTTAGGCCTCGCCTAGGGCAAGGGTTGCCTCACGGATGGCGAGGCAACGCAACCCTTACCATGGCTAGCGAGGCAACCCTCACCTATTGTCTGGGAGGGCGGTCTCACCTAGGGCGAGAGTCATCAAGCGAGGGCAACCCTCACCCAGCCCTCTTCAAGCATTGCTAGTGACCTACCATCGATGAAGAGGAAAGGGATAACTAGAAAAAAGAAAGTAAAAAGAAAAAAAAAACTCAAAAAATGTAAAGGACAAAAATGCCCTGACCAATTGGAAAGTCAAGCCCTTATTTGAAACTGACATAGTTACTTTAGACTCTTATTTAAAATAAAATTCACCTCAGATCCTTAATTGAAAAAATAACGATACTTCAGGCCCTTCTTTATAATTTTTCCTAAGATGATAGTCTTAAACTTTCCCAATGTCGACTTAAAAGAACAAGCTCAAACTTTCTCAATGTCGACCTAAAAGAACAAGACTTTCTAATGAGTTCAGATCATGCTGCTTACCATTTCATACGAGGGAAGTGTTTTTCATGTATTGCTTTTGTAACGGGTACGTGTGTAGTGCTTTTGAATGTCGTGAATTTATGCAATGAAGAAATCGCTGTACCCATCAAGCATGGGTCATTTTAACTAGCAAGAGATCCATGCATTACACGAGTCTAAGATTATTTGTTATATTATTCTAAATTTTGATATCAACGTGAATTTTCATAAGGGAAATAATAAGTAGACAATTACAATAGAATATTAACGTCAATCAAATTCTGTTTGTTTACATAGAGTTTTGTTTGAAGTAGAGAACCCTAAGATGCAAGTTTATCATCCGATTAATAAAAAACACGAGACCTAAAATTGCAATGATTATTGAATCATAGTATAGATACATGGAATATTTTGAGCAATGAAAAATATATAAAATTCCGTTACCGATGGTTGTAATATATCCATCATTTGTTGATGCTTCAAGTTAGTTATTTTTCCCAATTTTCTGAATTTAATTTGGTTGTATCATGATTCGGTTAATATTTTTACCACGTTACTACATATAATGTATGTTATATAGACATTCATATGACAATGCTGAAATATTGGAGGGCCCATGCTTCAAAACCTCTAAAGAGAAAAAAATAGGAATAAAATCAAAATCAGCATGAGATATTATTATCTAGAGTATCATAAAATCTCGATAAGACATATCTAAGGTGTGATGCGGTCTATGCTTTGAACTCGTTAATAAAAAAAAAATCAAAACGCCTATAAATGATGAAAGTATTCTGAACTGATTGACAAACTCTTTCGGATACATTGCATGCTAATTGGTATTGTCCTTATGGTTTTTGGAATTCATCGAAATCGCCTTATTTATCTTCCAAGAGTCCAAGCACATTACTATTTATCTAATACTTGTTAAAGAAGAAACACTTATGATTTATCATTACCAAATGTAGCTAGGCTTATTAGGTACCAATCTAATATTTATTTATGTCATCTTCTCGGTGAAGTAAAAACTAGACACATATTTTTCTTTAAAAACGTTTTGGTAATCCTAGGTAATTTTTTTTGTTGATTTTCTACACGTTTTTGTCGTCCTCTAACGTTCATTTATTTCTAAGTGTTAGCTTAATATAGAATGAAAAAAAGGTTAGAATAGTGGTAATAGAAGGTTAGTGAGCAGCTGATTTTCAAACATTTCTATTTCACCAAAATTGGATCGTTGGCAATATATTTTACATCGAAATTTGTCCAAATTTTCTAAAATTAAGGCGGATTCTGTGGGGACTCTGGACAAGAGTTGTATCAAAGGGATGCAAGGAATAGATACACTTCATCGGGATTTAATCAACAATGAAATCCGATGACATAAAAAGCTTTGCTGAACTTTAATCGAGGAAGTGCAATGATGAAAACAACAGCAGAATTTAATTGACAACGAAGATATCTAAAGTTACCATTGAAGTACGGAAGTAGCAAGATATTCAAATTACAGAAAAGATAAATTATAGAAAAGTAAAGATAAAGATCGATTTGTGAGAATATTAATCTTTGATTGATTCGAGTGAAGCTTTTACAAAAGGTGCACTTAGGGTATTTATAACCCCCTACAAGTGGAGGTTACTAAATTTGAAAGAAGTGGTTAATGGAAGTTACTTCACGAGCACTTATGAAAAAAAGTTACACAAATCCTATATTAACAAATTTGGACATAACCACCTAACGGTTATCTTCATTCGATTATTCGACAAGATATCAATAACTTTGTTGAGAAACTTCTAATTTGTCATTGATAACTTCATATTTTGTTGTCAATAACTTCATTGGTTAGTTGTCAATTCTTTTCAAATTATTGTAAGTCTATTCATAAATGACCAAAATATGCTCTCATTGATTAAGTTCACACAATTTCTTGTATCTTCTCCTTTTCTCCCATTGAACTATTGCGTTCGGATTATCATATAACATATAATCAATTGAAGCATAAAAAAATAATTATAATAAGTACAATATTATGTTAATGTATGATGAGACGGCAGAAAATTGTACAAATAACTAAGCAATTAAAATTTGGAAGAATTGTCATGAACATGCCACGAAAACGGGTAGTTATGAGGAATACTTGAAACAAAGTTTATGTAGATTTTTTAAAATTTATATTGTCATATTAGATCAATGAAATCTAGGAAAGGGGTGTGATTTTATTGTAAATCAAAACAAAATTTAAAACAAAGTGAAAAACAGAATCACACTCAATAGCGTAGCGTATTGAGTATATTTATTTTCCTCAACCACACACGCAATAATATTCAAAATGTCCATAATTAATAAATGGTAAGAGTTATGTAATTGATTTTCCTATCATTAAAAAAAAAAATCAATTACTTAGATTGATAAAAGAACACTACAAATATTATAACTTTTGTACGTGGTCAATTTTTTTTTTTTTTAAAAAACTATGACATCTAAGATATTCTTATCCCACTAATTAGGGTCCAAGTGGCAGTTCACTGTCGAATGCAATTCTATGCAATGAGGAGAAGGTATCTCCTGTGAGAATGATTATTAGTGTCCCAATACACATGAGCCCAGTTCATCCCAGCCGCTCAATCATGTGGGCCCACATAGGTCCCATATGATCCAACAGCTAGGATCAACTGAATCATGTAAATATTGCTCTTCTAGTAATTTAGAGTCCCAGCGGTCAAGTTTCCAAGCAGGTTTTAAGGAAGGGTTTGAAATGACATATCTATTTAGGAAATATTTTCAAAGAAAGTATATCATGCTAACTTTGGATTGTTTTGATGGCTCAAGCAGTATGAAATATATAATTAAAAATCTTTGTGAACCCGTTATGTAGTCATATTGCTAGTATCTTTGAAATTATATATCAACAACATAAACTTGTTTTAGCATATGAACTAAATAAAAACTTTCGATACTCATAAATTACAACCTCGACAATTTAACCACATATTAAATTCACTAATGTAAAACCCCACTAATGTTTCATTACATGTATGGTTAGCTGAAAAACTAAGTCAAAGAGGCGAAATAAAATAAAATCAAAGAAAAGGGGAAGAGTGAGATTTTGCGTCAAATTGCCAATTATTCTAAACATTTAACCTGATAAATGAAGGCGCAATTTAATATTTAATAATTCTATCACTCCTATTCAAGCTTAGTTTGGTCTTTTTGTTTTGTATTAAGAAAAAATTGAATTTAAAACCTCATGCTCTGATAGCATGTGAGATTTTGTGTTAGATTACTATTAACTGTTCCAAAAACTTAAATAGATAAATAAATGCCGTCAGGTTCTTATTTGGAATTGATTTAACTACTTCGGGTCCTTATTTGAAACAATTGGCCTACTTTAAGTTTTTATCTGACACAAAATAAAGAAAGAGAAAAAGGCCATCAAGTAGAGTTGGTGAACTCAAATTCCTGCCCCACCAATTTCATTCGCTCACGACACTCCTTGTAGCATAATAGTATATTTTTGTAGACAATTGGATGGATAGATTGTGACACCTTAATATTATCAGTAATAAAAAACTTAAGCAAGACAATCTCCATAAGTTATTATTTGATCATTTTTTAATTTTAATGCTTTTGCTAGATAACTGTATAGTTTATTTTTAATAATAAAACTTGTTTGGCATCCTTGTCTCAACATAAATCGAGCCAGGCTGGGGTTTGTCTCACCTCTCTAGTGTACGAAACGTGTAAAGGACACATGAAAGCCATATTAGATTTAGTTTAAAAGAAAATTATAGTCATTACTTAAAAGGATACGTGACAAGTATATAGATTTTTATGGTAAAATAAAGCAAACCAAAGTAAAGGCTAAAGCGTTACAAAATAAAGCCAAATCTAGAAAACAATGAAGATCAACAGAACATCGATAGGTTTAATCACACACTCGTTCCATATGAACAAATTTGTCAAGCAAATTAATTGGTGGCCGATTATAGGATCTCGTATGACAACACGTCGGAAATTTCTTCTTAAAAAACTACATTGTTGCCAGTTGGTAGTGCATGCTAAGTTCAGCTTCATATACACCATCGCCATGTGGAGACAACTAAAATAGGTTGAATAAACACAAATCTAACTTTTGGAAGAGCATATCTTCATAATTCAGTAAGACACTAGAGTTCTCATTAAAATTGGGAACAGAGAATTTTTATACGAACAAAGCACGGGGGTATCAAATCCCCGAAAACATTATTAAACTCACATATCTAAATTGGAAGAGAAGAACACCCGAGTCTAACTTAGAATAAGAGAGTTCAAACTCTAAAATCTAAAATTGGATTTGAAGGAGAGAGCTTCCAAATCTAGATCAAGAGAGAAAAAAAAAAGAACAAAAAAACTCAAGTAAAATTAACAACAAATGGAGTGGAGGGTCCTCATGGAGGAAAGTTGAAGAAGAAAAATCAAAACAGAAGAGAGAGGGAGAGAAAAACACTTTTCAGCTGCTTTCAAAGCCATATTAGATTAAGTTGCTAATAAAGTGACTTTGCATCAGTTACTTTCCCTAGGAAGAAATTCGTGCCTATCCTTAATAGCCAAAGTGAATTAATCGGTTAGTTACATAAAATATGTAAATTTATTTACTGTTCATATTGGTTAGGTATCTAACCCGATCTATGAATTAATTTTAAAAAAATTAATCAGCAACTATTGTCCATGAAATTTGGTCATTTCTCCATAAAAAGCCAATTTGCAAACCATACTTATGCTGAAACACAAATGTTTCTAGGTTCATTGTTGTAATTTGAATATTTATCCACAAAGTAATTCATTTAACTACCTCCCCACTTCTAAGGTTTTGCCATCATCTAAAGGAGAAATCATCCAATCAGTCTTAAACCCATTATACAGATATTAATTCAGTTTTAAATTTTTAAATTTTGTCAATTTAATCATAAATCTTTGCGTAAAATTCTAATATAGTTCTTTTGGCCAATTTACATAACAAAGTTTAAATCCATCTGCTGATTTTTGAAAAATGCACTACGTACACAACACACGTCACATGAAAATCAGAGTGATTGACCAAACATGCTCACATCATCAAGCTCACGGCATTTTGACAAAGAAGGTATTGCCGACATGTTAATTTCATTCAAGAGAAGGTTCATCTTTTCTAGTGTAGAGTTAACCACCAACCTCTAAGGCTCCATGTATTTTTACATAGCTTTCGACATATACCTAGGTTTAAATGACTTCGCCGTGCTAATGGGGATCTTTAGGTGTCCGATCTACTTAGGTTTAACAAGAGATTCGTTTGGTGATGCCTTTCGAGTAATTAATGAAAAGATTGTCATATTTAGTTCTATGACCTAAACTTTAGAATACAGAACACTCTCAATCTCGACACGTGAAAGAACCAATCGAAAAGGTTGTTTGTAACTCAACGATGGAACTGTCATTCATTCCAGACCATTTCAGTAGCCTTTCTATGTGATTATTCTCAAAAACTATTTCTTTCACATTCTATCATCATAATTTACAATAATTTAAATTAAAAAAAAATGTGAGAATTACCCGCCAAAGTAGGCGTTAGTATTTATATGTTGTGCAAGGGTTTCGGATTTTATTCGTTCAAAACAAAGTCGAGAGGGAATGAATTAATTATAAGTAAAAGTCGTAAGATATATACAAAGTCAATGAGCCAAATTGGTTGCTTCAAGTGCTTTGGGAGTGAGCGTAGGGATTTTTGGGTGGAAGGGCGGGCATAGGAAAGCGATAAAGAATATTTTGGGCAAGGACATGATGATATGGTAAATTAATGCTTGTTGTGGGATGGAATGAGGTGCCTAATCGCAAAAGTGAGGATGAAAATATGTAATTTTAAAAGTAGCGGATGCAAATGGTTTTTGGTATTTTCCTAAAAGAATAATCCCACAAAAAAAAAGTAGGGATAATAATACAATTGATCTGATGTAATTCTTAAACTTTCGATTTGTTCTATGTAGCATTTAGACTTTTGATACACATTTAACTTAATCCCGAAACTATATGAAAATTGTTAATGTTGTCTTTCTATTAATTCTAGCTTAGGAACAACATTGCATATTTCTATATAGTTCAAAACTAAGTTAAACATGTACCAAAATTTTATGAATTATATTAAATAAATTGAAAGTTCATGAACCACACTGTACATTAAGCTAAAATTTATAGACATAATGGATAAATAAAAAGTTCAAGGATTGCATTAAAGTTCATGAACCATTTGCATTATTATCCCAAACATTTTGCTATGCCAAACTTTTTTTCCATTAAATCAATATCCCAAACTCATATCATTGATCGAAAATTACGTTCCATTAGCTTCCATCCATGATGACCATTGCAAATTCCTCGTGGCAGCATTCGTGGACCACTTTAGCCAAACTAATTTGACATGACAATGGAGGAACAGTACCACATCAATCAAGAGGTCATCACGGAAGATTTTTTTTTTTTTTTTTTTACCATGTGCATGCTGCCACCTTCTATTTCCATATGCTATGTAGACAGGAGGTACTTTTTGGTTAGTGGTACAAATTTATATGTTATGTGCCATCATTCTAACATGAAAAGAAAATGTGAGGGGTTTGAATTCCCAACTTCTTAAGGGAATTGGGATAGTGATGAGTTAATTTCAAATATGTTTTTTTGACTTTCATGTCCTGTAAGAAAATATGACAAAATTTTAAGAGTGAAAATTAAAGTAGAACTATATATATATATTGTTATACCAGGAAGACAAAAAAAAAAAGAAACCACGCGCAGCACCTCACCCCTCCCACAAAAAAAAATAAAAATAAAAAGAGCGTCCGTCCGCTATATAAACGGTTCAAACCTCGTTCTCTACTCCATCTCTGCGATTTGCCTCGAGGCATCTTCAACTTCCTCGAGCTAGCATCGTCTAATCTTCATCCAGCCATGGCTGTTTGCGGAGCCTCCTTCACCCTGAACCACTCTCTCTTCCCTCATCCCCAAACACAGCTGAAGAAGCCCTCCGCGGGATCCCTCGCCGGCAGTGGTGGCAGAGCATACGGCGATGGTCTCACGGTAAGCCTTCGAAAATCCTCTAAGCAAGAAAGCCTCCCGAAGTCTTTCTCCCCCCAGGGGTTTAAGTTGCACGAGTTTCAATGGTGGTGTTGGTGTTTCTCTTTGTCGTTTCAGCTGTGCGTGAGAGCTTCGTCTTCTGGTTCCACCCCGGATGGGGACGAAGGGAAGGGCAAGGTGATGCTGCGGAAGGAGAAGGACGAGTGGTACGTCGACTTCTCTGGGGACAAACCCGCCACGCCTTTGCTCGATACTGTGAATTATCCAGTTCATATGAAGAACTTGACCCCGCCGGTAATTAGTAATCCTCAACTCTTCGATCCCAGTGATCATTTGATATGTCAGACCGTGGCTTGGTTTAATACTTCCATGAAATAACTTTTACAGATGTTCTGTTTTGAATAGTATATGTAGAATGATTCTCTTTCAGCTGTTCGTTTTGCGAGTTTCGGAAATGATGAGTTTAATTTGAATGAATAATGTGTGTGTTAGGATCTTGAGCAATTGGCTGCAGAGCTAAGGGCAGAGATAGTACACTCGGTCTCGAAGACAGGCGGTCATCTGAGCGCAAGCCTCGGTGTGGTGGAACTCACGGTGGCTCTTCACAATGTTTTCAATGCCCCAGAAGACAAAATCATATGGGACGTGGGACATCAGGTATGAGTCTAATCGAATTCATTGGTTAAAAGACGAGATATGTCAAGTTAGGGGTAAAATCGCAGGGAAAGGCAGCATTGAAAATCCTTTCGAGCATGTTGGTATCGATCCTCTTCATGGCAAGAAACAGATTATGAACACTGAAAGTGGTGTGTCTTCTGCAGACATACCCCCACAAGATTCTGACCGGAAGGCGGACTCGGATGCACACGATTAGGAAGACCTCGGGGCTTGCGGGGTTTCCCAAGAGGGATGAGAGCGTTTATGATACATTTGGCGCGGGACACAGTTCTACGAGCATCTCCGCCGGTCTCGGTATGAGTTCTAAGATCGAAAGTCCATTTTTTCACCATGATTTTGTACGAGTAATACAGCCTACAAACAAGATGATAACTCTTTCTTGTGAATGATGAAAAGGTATGGCGGTTGGGAGAGATCTCCTGGGAAAGAACAACAATGTCATTTCTGTGATTGGAGATGGAGCCATGACGGCCGGTCAAGCGTATGAAGCAATGAACAACGCGGGTTTTCTGGATTCTAATCTAATTGTCGTGTTGAATGACAACAAGCAAGTTTCTTTGCCTACTGCTACTCTTGATGGCCCTGCGACCCCAGTCGGCGCCCTCAGCAGCGCCCTCACCAAACTCCAAGCAAGCACGAATTTCCGCAAGCTCCGAGAAGCTGCTAAAGTGAGCATCTCATCGATTCCATATAGAGTTATACGCATTTTCATCCATCCTTATCTGAACTAAAGATTGGTCCGCACTCCTGTTTGTTTGCAAAGAGCATTACAAAGCAGATTGGGGGATCGACACACGAAGTCGCGGCTAAAGTAGACGAATATGCGAGGGGTTTCATCAGCGCCTCCGGTTCTACGTTCTTTGAGGAGCTTGGGCTGTATTACATTGGGCCGGTGGACGGGCACAGTGTCGAAGATCTCGTGACGATCTTCCAGAAAGTAAAAGCCATGCCAGCTCCGGGTCCTGTTTTGATCCACATCGTGACAGAAAAAGGCAAAGGGTATCCTCCGGCAGAGGCTGCATCGGACAAGATGCACGGTGAGACCGATTTTTCATATCCTGCTCTGTTATATGTCTTTGCTTGAATCCTTAGAGCATTCCCTTAATCTGATTCTGACGTACTTCAGGGGTTGTCAAGTTTGATCCAAGAACCGGAAAGCAATTCAAGACGAAATCGCCGACCCTGTCCTATACACAGTATTTCGCAGAGTCACTGATAAAAGAAGCCGAGGACGATAAAAAGATCGTGGCAATCCATGCAGCTATGGGTGGCGGGACAGGTCTCAATTATTTTCAGAAGAGGTTCCCTGATCGGTGCTTTGATGTGGGGATCGCAGAGCAACATGCCGTCACGTTTGCTGCCGGATTAGCCACAGAGGGTCTCAAGCCTTTTTGCGCCATCTATTCAACGTTTTTGCAACGAGGATACGATCAGGTGAACCAACATGGAGATTCCTAAAACAAGTCCTGTTCCAATTGTAAATTTTCCGCCCTGTCATTGATATGAACAATTTGAGGGTAATTTTGTGCAGGTTGTCCACGATGTAGATCTGCAGAAACTACCGGTTCGATTTGCATTAGATCGAGCAGGTTTGGTTGGTGCAGATGGGCCTACACATTGTGGGGCATTTGACATAACATACATGGCTTGCCTGCCTAACATGGTGGTTATGGCTCCATCGGATGAAGCCGAGCTTATGCACATGGTTGCTACTGCGGCTTCCATCGACGATAGGCCCAGTTGCTTCAGGTTTCCAAGGGGTAATGGTGTCGGTGTGCCTCTTCCTCCAAACAACAAAGGAATTCCAATCAAGGTTAGTCTCAGTATATGACGTAACAATTTCTCGATTTGAATAGTACTCGATGCTAATCCAGTACTTTTCAACTAATGTTGCAGGTAGGAAAGGGAAGGATATTGAAGGAAGGTAGCAGAGTCGCGATTCTTGGGTACGGATCGATAGTTCAGCAGTGTGTTGCCGCTGCAAATATGCTCAAGTCCATAGACATTGATATTACCGTTGCCGATGCGAGGTTCTGCAAGCCTCTGGACACGGATCTCATCACCCAATTGGCCAATCATCATGAGATGCTGATCACTGTCGAGGAAGGTTCGGTTGGCGGCTTTGGATCGCATGTGTCGCACTTCCTATGTCTATCCGGCATTCTGGATGGACCCCTAAAGGCAAGTCTCTATGGAAATTTCTCTAACGACCATGAACTTAGCACTACTGATTATACTACGTCTCTCAGAAGTGTTCATGGACTGGCGTATTTCTGTAGCTAGCTAAGTTTAAGTACCTGGCTGTAGATGTTGTTGGTTCGAATCTGTGACGATACGCATCGAACCTGAAATTCCAATTTAATGTCTCCAGCTAACGAGTTTTCCTTGATGTGCTTGTGTACAGTTGCGAGCTATGGTCTTACCTGATAGATACATCGAACACGGAGCGCCGCAAGACCAGATCGAACAAGCCGGGCTGTCCTCGAAGCATATCTGCGCAACCGTCCTATCGTTATTGGGCAGGCAGAAAGAGGCTTTTCAGTTCAAGTGAACAGAGAAACTGAAGCCAATACGATCTCTCTCCCGTTTCGATGAAGTCCGTTGCTGCAAATTCAATGATTCACAGCAGTATAA
The DNA here is from genome assembly GCA_017140185.1 of Eucalyptus polyanthemos subsp. polyanthemos. Lineage (NCBI taxonomy): Eukaryota > Viridiplantae > Streptophyta > Magnoliopsida > Myrtales > Myrtaceae > Eucalyptus > Eucalyptus polyanthemos. The sequence goes on along the minus strand of CM029465.1, from coordinate 10,553,539 downwards.
CATGGGAGGGATGTTGTAAAAACTTGAAAGTAGGGAATTCGTACGAATGGAATAAAAGAAGATCTCCACTTTTATGTCTCGAGATCGTAGAGAATGTACAGCGACACTAAATATTAGGGATGGACCGGCCGGTAATTGCTTGATTATAGAGTGCTCTCAGTGCCTGGTATCCCCACTCCCCACTCTGATCTGTAATACAAACGATTATTGCTGTTGTCTAGTCATAGAATAAGACAGGTTCTTCTTCAGTTTTTTGAGAGAAGGGAGATCAATTCCTCGTTGTTTCGCCGATGAAGTGATGATCAAGCAAAGCTCAATGTACCAAATCGTTCTCCAGAAATCCCAACATAATTCCGTGCATATCAGATACTTCTTTGAATCGAGTAATGATTCTAGTTTCTGGGTTGAAACATTAGTGTTACAAAACAATGCTTCACTTGAGGAACACTCATGTAGGAAGCTGATTCCTCTGTTTGACGCAGGACGGGATAAGTTGAATATCTAATTTTAACATAGTACGATCAAACGATGGTTAAAATTAGATCTTCAAACAATGGTCTATGCTTTTTTCGGTCGAAAACTGAAGAATTCTTGAACAGAAAAATCCCGATGAAGGGACGTCCAAACATAAAAGATCCCACTTGGCTACTTGATTTGCAGAACGGCCAAAATGGGCCGAAGAAGCACTCTTAAACTGGGCCAAATGATGACTATGTTAAAAAGATTGAGGCTTTGTAGAGACGAGCAGGCGCTAGAGGGCACGAGGCATCGATTTCAGTGGCTTCAATGAGGTGATCAGAATACTTGATTTATCCACGCAACAGCCCCTCAAAGAAGCAGAGGAATAGAATCTGCATGTTGCCGATACCCTACCGAGGTTAAAAGCAAAGTTGTCCAGTTTTTCTCTGGATTGGATTCGTCAACTAGATACAGGAATTTTCAACCAGTGATTGATGCGGGAGAATATGGTCCTTCGATCCACTTGCTTAACTCAGACCTCGTCAGTAGATTCAACACAATCCTTAGCAAAAACCAAGTCCGCTCTATAATTTGACTCGATGGGTTCAAATTTAAATATGTTAATTCTACAGGGAAGTTGTCTACTCAATGGATAAGTTGTCGATTTCATAGTTGCCAATTGACCACCAAGATATCAAATGCAAGTTTATTGCCAACTTTGAGGCTACTAATCGACTATCTATCAAGCGGAGGCTGTTTTGATTGATTTTCTTTGCATTTTGTCTATCTTTCAAGGTGGCTAGCCGAGTGCCCAGACCGGTGGAAGAATTTAAAGGATCAAATTAAGTTACAATGCAATCCATATCTTAGTTAAATGCTTCTAGTCCTAATAATTAAGTGTCTTAATTCTTAGTCATATGAGTTTGGAGTCCTAGTTTTTATGAGTCTTTGTTATGGTGTTGCTTTCGAGAGACTAAATTATGTGAATACTCTTATAGTCATTTCGGTTTTAGGATTCCAAGAGTGTTTATTTTATTTTAATTAGAACAATCACTCCATAAACAAATGTATGATCTCATCTGTAAGAAATACGGAATTTGAATTTAATGAATATATGAACTCTTTCTCAAGTGAGTGAATTTCAACCCCGATTTCCTTGATGGTGAACCAAGAATCTTTAACAGATGACTTAGTCCTTCGTGCCTTTTCGGTTCAAATTTTTATCTTTTCTTATGGCGTTCCTCTGTGTCAACCCTTATCAGTGGAAACACATCCCCCATCACGCACACACCTCAGTGATACATCAATGTCCTAGAATGATTATTGATGAAATGAATGCCACACTTACTCAGCAAGTATCTCTTGAGGAGGTGAAACAAGCTGCATTCAGTCTGGGGGCCTGAAAAGCCCCCGATCAAGATGGACTGGATGGGATTGTTTGACTAGAAAAACTAGGAGACTGTACAACATGACATATTTAAGGCCTCAAGAAATTCTGACTCCGAGATGTTGATTACACAGCTCAACAAGACTCAAATTACTGTCGGTGCCAAAAGTTGCCTATTTGGAAACTCTTCACCAGTTTAGGCCAAGTAAGCTACGCAATTCTGCAAATAAATTATCGACAAAGTTCTGGCTGCTGCCCTGACTGGGTGCCCTGAGCAAGGTGCCTATCTGCACAGCAGACAAGTACGTGACAACATCCTGGTTGTTCAAGAAGTCCTCCATCAGTGATAGCGTGGAAAAGGAGGAAGAAATTTCAAGCTGTGTCCAAATTGAACTGTTTTGGAGGATTGCTTGAGAAGGAAGGGTTTTGAAGAGAAATGGATTCAGTGGGAGATGCGGTGTCTTCACTTTTTCCTTCGGTGTGAAATCAAATGGTCTTTGCAATATTTCAAACCTTCACGGGACCTTTGAAAAGGCTATCCATTATCGACCTATCCAATCATTTTGGTAGTTATTGTTCTGTCTACTCTTGTAGAATTTGCAATTGAAGTTGGTCGCTGTCGGGGATATTATTCAGCCATTCCTTGTCGCCTCCTCTTCGCCGGCGACTCTCGATGGAACAATCAGAGGATGCAGGCAGTCGGCTGAGATCCATAACCAGTATTGTTATGCTTCGAGAAAACATATCGATTTGAATCAGTCGGGAATTTTCTGTAGTAAGTATTGTCCTATGAATATAAAGCATATTATGGCAGAAGAGCTAAGGGAACCCGAGATGAGAGTCTGAAAAGTATTTGGGAATTCCCCTGGATTGGGGTGCTTCTGCTTGGATTTTAGTAAGAGTTGATTCAAAGTTGGAAGGGTGGAAAAAAATTATTGTCTTGGAAGGGACAAATAGCTGAGAAAAGGGACAATCTGTGGTCCTGCTAACTCCATTGAGCCACAATTTGTGCCTTGCTAAATTTCCATGGAGTTAGATTTTCACCTCGAGTTGCCCATATTGAAGCATTATTTTGCACTGTCGATAGCCTTGTTTTTACCATGATCTTGATTTTACCAAATGCTTAATGCATATAATTTTGTTTGACTATTGCAAAGGTCATTTTGTCTGATTAATTTTGGTTGTATTTTGATTTACTTTTATATTGTTAAAGGCGACAATCATGACTATATTGCAAACTATTTTTTCATGCATGGCAACCTTTAAATTTTAAAGGATTCGGGGAGCAAAATGTAGTTGTGTAAATTCATCGTTATATGATACTTGAAATTTATGAAGAAATTTATGAAGAAAGATAGATATATATACATATAACATTCAACGTCATGATTTTTCGAATGCACTAATAAGGGCTCATGCCCATAGATTTATTGTAGGTATATTTCATGAAACAACGGTCTAAATAGTGATAACTTCAATTAGTGGTAAAATCCTACATAATTTTCTTTTATCTTTCATGGATTATTTAGAGAGATTGGCTCGGCGGTCTTGGAATGGGGCTCACTAGGAAGGGTCTAGCGAGATATATCTCAAACCTTATTTAGTGGGCTAAATGCTGTCTCGTGTCCTTTTGATAAGCGGCCACCTGTCAATATACTCTTCTCCTCATGACATGTGGTGGCATGTCATTTGCCAATCTCCATACAACAAGATCACCACATGGTAAGATCTCACTGAGTTACCGTTTGGGTCACATCCCTACTAATTTCTCACTTAATGTCTATAAGGTTGCAACCCCACCAAGTTGTCCTGTATGTCCTCAATTAGGACCGCCCGAGGTTAGGGGGCATCAAGGTGGTCGCAACCTTGGCAATTGCAAGGTCACAACCACCGTGCTTGACAAATAGAGGGGAGAGAGAGGACGAGACGTAACGATCGGCCCCGAAAGTGGTGCGAGAAGCGTTGACGCCGACGGGAGGTGGCGTGATGGTGGCGGCATATTGGTTGGGTCCAATTGCACTGCCTTATCAATGCCACGGATAAAGGAGAGAGAGGGGACTAGAGAGTGGTATTTTGTTTAAGTTCCTCTAACATACAGGAGTACTCTACTCGCTCCCTTTGGTAAAAGACAATAGACTGGAAGTTGAAGACTAATTTTAATGGGTAATTAACATGTGTCTTGAGCTATGTAGCAGAAACTCTCTAGAAGCCTTCATGTCGTGTCTGACACTTCAACACGTGTCCGACACGCTCTGACATGTCTCAACAAACTCCGACACGCGGTCAACGAGCGTCGAAAAATTTGACACGTGATCAACTCTCTCCGACACGCGAGTCCAGAATTCTGACATGCAATTTCGATACGCACATGGTCAATTTTAAAAATTTCTAATATTCGTAGGGTCAAAATATAAATATACACAAAAGAAGTAATAAAAATGCTATAAATATACACACACGGGTCAATTTTTTTCTAGTTTTCTTTTTTTAGAATTGTTTTAGTTTTTTAAAAAGTCTTTTACTATGAAAGAAGTAATAAAAAAATGCAATATATGATAAATAAATAAATTTAAAAATATCATTTCAGCATTTTTCTTTAAACAATGTTTTTCCTCTAAGTTTTATATATTATTGTAACAAATTAAAATAATGAATGATATTATTTAATATTTTTCGTGTAAATTAATTCTAGGTTATTATTATTATTATTATTATTATTATTATTATTATTATTATTAGTTATGTATTTATATATAAAAATATATTTATTATATAACGTGTCGGAACGTGTCGAAATTCTCTATTTGTAAGAAATAATGTGTCGGCGTGTCGTGTCGTGTCATATCGTGTCGCTTGTCTGTGTCGATACTACATAGGTCTTCAGACATTCATTAGCAATCATACAAAATGCATAAAAGATATATGCACCCACCAGCTGTCGCTTTGCCGGCAAATCCGGTTTAAGAATTTCCATTGATTGAAGCTTTTCACCACTCAACAAGAAGGCCATTATAGTAATTTTCGACATTGTCAATTACTCTCTCTCTCTCTCACTCTCTAAACTAAATCGATTGTATGACAAAAAAAAAAAAACCTAAATCGATCGATTCCATTATCTCTCTCTTTCTTGTAACGCTTATCTTCCTTTCATTTGTCTTTCTGTCGATCTAAGAATTAAATATGGATTTAATGCACATGCACCAACTCTTATACATGGATGAGCCTAACGTAAAATTTGGACGTAAAATTTAACTAACCCAATCTTAATCAATTGGTCTCTCTCTCTCTCTCTAAAGTAAATTGATACGTTCCATAATTTCACTTTCTCGTAATGCATATGCTCATTTCATTTGTCTTTCTCCCTATCTAAGTACTAAATATGGATTAAATGCACATGCACTAGAAAACACCAACTCTTATACATAGATAATCCTCACAAGAAATTTAAATAACTCCCTCTTTTTCATAATGCATATCTTCATTTTATTTGTCTTTCTTTCATCTAAAGACAATACCTATGGATTTAAGTTCCGTTCATTTCACGGAAAATGTGGCATTTTTGAAAAATGTTTTTCAATAAGCCATTTTTTAAGAAAATGATAATATTTTTCGATGTTGAAATTTGAAAATGAACTAGAAAATATTTTCTGTCATTCGTTATGGAAAATTCAATTTGATTTTCCTTCATGCATTCATTTTAATAAATTTTTTTTTTTTTATTTATTTTTTCTAATATTTTTTGTTTTCTTTCTACTTTTTTATTTTTCTTCTTATTTTTTTCCTTTATTTTTATTTTCCTCTTTCTTCTTCAACCTATCAGCGAACATGGCAACGACCAACACTGGCCAAAGGTGAGCTTGAGTTCATCAACCTTAGGCCTCTCTCGTGGCCAATCATCGCCATCGTCATGGCCGGAACCGACTGAGTAAGAGGGAAAGCAAAAAGAAAGAAAGACAAAGAAAAATAATAAAAAATAATAAAATTTTTAAATTGAAAAAAAGAAAAAAAGAAATGGGGGCTTACAGGGGTGTGAGATAAGAGTAAGTGAAGAAAATATTTTTGCTTATTTGAAAAGTGGAAAACATTTTCCTTTATATTAGAAAACCTTTTTCCCTTCATGGAAAATGTTTTCCCCAATGAAGTTACTTTCTGCGAATTGACGTCGAAAATTCCAAAAAATATTATCCTAACTTTTTTTTTTCATGAAATGAATAAAGTTTCACTATGCACATACACTAATAAACACCAACTCTTCTACATGGATAAGCCTATCTAACTAGATATCTCTTTCTTGTAATGGGCATCTTCCTTATTTGTCTTTCTCTCGACCTAAGTACTAAATACGGATTTAATGCACATGCACTAACAAATACTAGCTCTGATGCATGAATATGCCTCACCAAAATCTAATTAATCCTAGCGTAATCATTCTCTCTCTCTCTCTCTCTCTCTAAGTAAACTGATGAATTCCTTTGTCTCTCTCTTTCTCGTAATGCATATTTTCCTTTTATTTATCTTTCTCTCTATCTACGTACTACATATGGATTTAAAGTTCATGCACTAATAAACACTGATTTTTATATGTTGGATAAGCCTCACGCGAAATCTAACTAATCCTATCTTGTCTTGATAAAGCGACATTGTTTTTTTACCTAATGTCGGTTTCATTAGCGTTGTCTAAGTTGACATAGGACGGTTAGGAGGGTTGGGTCCTATAGTGAGAGGGACATGAAAGATCAGAATTTAGTTAAGTACTCCCCTAACTGAACTGAAGCGACATCGGCAACGGTTGGCGGGCTTAGATAAGAAGCAGGTTTTAGTTCACCCACTAACAAAGACCGCTCTCAACTTGCTTAATTTCTCAATTACGCTACTCATCTTGTTGGCCCACGAAAAACATTAGACATTTTCCCCATAATTTCAAAGACGGTGCCAAATGAAAATTTGGGGAGACAACTAATTTCTACATTGTTAAATGGTTCCCGCTACAGCTAGTGTCTCTAAAGTTTTAAATTTATTATACGGCGATCAATTTAGTCCTAAGTTTTTTTAAAAATTTACCAATGTAGTGTTTTGGTTAGAAATCACTGATGTGGTTGGTTTAATTAGCGCTGGCCGTTCTATGTGGCACAATTATTACTAGCATGAACATTTTTTTGCAATATTCTTAAATTTTTAAAATTTTTACTTTTTCCTCTTTTTTTCTGTCTCCTTTTATTTTCTTTCCTTTTTTTTTTTGTCCCTATTTCCCTCCCCAGTCGTCCGGTCGTAGTTCGTCTTCTTTTTCTTCCTCAAACCCTACTAATCCATTCACGACCACCCTCCATGGCCGTAGCCGTAGCTCAAAAGCTTAAGTTTCCCTGGTGCTCGAGTTCTAAGAGTTTTAGATTCACCGCCATGGCGGCTCGAGCTCATTCATGGTCATGAGCTTCGAGCTCAAGAAGTCACGGTGTCGCGACCATCCAGCTTGAGTAGTCATGGGGGCCATGAGCTTCAAGCTTGGAGCTTGAGTGGCCATGGCGGTCATGAGCTTCAGTTGCAACCTTCCAGCTCAAATGACCAATGACCATGGCTGTGAGCTTCAAAGCCAGATTTGGGTATGGCAGCCACAAGCTTCGATCTCGAACTGCCATGGTCGCGAGCTTTGAGCTCGAGTGGCTTTGGTGACTCGAGCTGCCATGGCAACGGTCATAATCCTCGAATTCAAGAGGCCATTGCAGCAATATTGTTTCTTCATTGGCCGGTTCTCTATCTCTCAATTAATTATGTTAGTGCTTATTTTGCTTGGCATAATAGTTTTTAGCAAATCATAACGTTACATGTGGACTGCAACATTCATATTAGTAATTCGACAATCCATGTCAACAAAGATTAACTGCATATAGCAACAGCAAAAATTTGCGGAAGGAGCGATGTGGAACATTTTTAACACATATATAATAATGATTTTGAACCAAAAATTAGAGGGGCATTTTTCAATTTCGGGAAAAAGTAAAAAGAAGACCGGTGGCATTATCCCTACTTTAAATCGTGCCATCACTCTTGTCATAATTTCTAGTGTCTTATTTTAAATTGAATGAGCTGATTAAGAAGGAAGTTAAAAATTTGGTTACATGAATTTTCGCTGTAATGACAAAGCTTAACATCTGTGAATGTATTTACTGCATCATTGAAGTAGATTCCACCTCATACGCATTTCAAGCTAATCTAGGAATGATTGTGAAGCATTTGGTCATACTTATTCTCTTACCGGTCAATTTTTGCTGATATTGACCCTTGAATTCTTGAGTTGAACGTTGAAGTATGCTATGATTCGCTTAACATATGTGGTGCCAAATAGGATTCATATCAGGCAACTAGAAAGCTAAAGAAAAACAAAATTGACACAGAGAGAGAGAGAGATTGGATCTCGAGAAGGATGGATATTGAGTAGGGGTGTGCACTAGGAACCACTTGAACCGGGACCCGCTCGGACAAGATCGGACCGACAGATTTTGGACAATTCCCAAGGAGGGCGTTCCGATTCCCGGTTCCCATTTTTGGAACCAGTGGCCGATCTGTTCCATTCTTGATTTCAAGGTGGGAACATGACCAACTAGACCGGACCAGTTTATTATATATATAATATTTTAAAATTTCTTAAGAAACAAACCCTAATTCCTCTCAATTTCTCCCATTTTTCATTTTATTTTTGGCCCAAAACAACAAATTTACTAGTTCCATTGGACCGAACTAGTCGGTCGATCCAGTTTCTAGTCTTGGAATCTAGGAACTGGATCGGACGGGAAACCGATCAATCCTAATACTAAGTGCTCGTCCATCGTGGTTGTGAGGTGTGAAGCTTGTAGATTTCAAGCTCGTGGCTACGCTAGGGGTGAGCAGTGGTCTAGGGTTGACCCTGGACCGACCCTGGACTAGCCCAACCCTGCCGGTCCTGGTCCGGTTCCCAAGGGGACTGGGTCGGTCCTCGGTCCTGAAATTCCAGGACCAACACTGTGCGGGTTGGTCCTCGGTCCTAAGAGTTTTGGGTCGGTCCAACCCTGGACCAACCCTATATATTATATTATATTATGTATAATTCTTTTATATATTTAAACCTAAGTAAAATGTCTGTTATATTATATTATATTGAAATTTTTTATCAATAACACTAATTTTAATTTCAATTTAAAACTTTTGTTGAGTATTAATTATGTGTCGTTTGTTTTGTTTTCGTGTGTTTAGAAGTTCAAGTGAATTAACAAGATGTGAAGTTATATATTCATGATTTATATTAAGTATTTTGAACTTTTTGTAGTTTAATTGTATTTTACTAATAAATTTTAACTGCACTTTGCTTTTCAATTTATGTCAAATGGTAGAAGTTTTTGAAGAGTATAGTAGTATTGCAGTTACTAATCAAGTAGTGTGAAGCTCATTTTTTGGTTGAGTGGACTCTACATGATCAAATGCAGGAAAACGCTTTTGCATATGGTGTTATGAATATTAAAGATAGATGATTACAAGAACTTTCTATCTTGTCCCATATTTCGATAAGTAGTTAACAAATACGAAATTTCTATTATGTCATCTTAAATTTGCTAAATATGTATTGGTATTTATAATTTAGTTGCACAATGCCGCATTGTCAATGGATGTGTAATTTGAATTTGTAGGTTTGCTTTTTTAGGGAGTATAAAAATTAAGACGAAAAAAATTATCGATCGGTCCCGGGTTGACCCTGGAACCGGACCGAACCCATTGGGTCGGTCCGGTCATTGGTCCCAAGCTCAATAGGGTCGGTCATCGGTCCTAAAAATTGAGGACCGACACTGTACGGGTTGGTCCTAGGGTTAGGGGGTGGCCCGGACCAACCCGGACCATGCTCACCCCTAGGCTACGCACAAAAGGTAGATTGTCAAGGGAGAACCCAATTCTTATTTTATTAATATATCTAGTCGGATATACTTTTACTTAAAAATTTAAGTCAATGAGTTGAAGATCAATTAGAATACATTAATTGCTCCAGACCATACTAGTTCTCCGATATGAGACTTTTTCCACCACAACTCACACCATACCTCAACAGCTTAAACTCTGAACTTACCAACATGGCCACTGGACTTGGAGCTCAATAAATCTAGCGCTTGTTGCCACCATGGTCACATGATTTGGAGTTGGCGAATCTCATGAATGAGTAATTAGATTTTGCTTTGGTACCAGGGTATCTTAAGATTTTAAGCAGAAGATTTTTACAAATGAAGAAGCCGAAAAATAAGAAGAGCATTTTGAAAAAAGAAAAAAAAATCAAATAAAAAATATCTTAATGGCCATATAATAAATTAGGAAACGCCATCACCGGAGTGGTCTACGAACAATTTGTGATACTTTTTAAAACACATCTGAATGCTACAGACAAACAAATAAAATAAAAGGACAACTTTGGTTTCTGATAAAAGTGCATAGATCACGGGTAACGTTGCAGCTTTCCAAAATTAAAGGCGGGGCGAACAGGTTGAAGTAAGAAATATGTACATTGGGCCACGAGCTTAGAGTGGGAATATAACAATGACAATGTGGAAGTTCTCCTGGATTTGGGAGAGCTAAACACCATTGAAAAGCTCTTGCAAAGACTTCCAAATTGTATTGACTAATTTCGGGTCCTATGTTTCATCTCTAATTACTCAATAATTTCCACAAGCACAAATTCCACTTTTTATAAGACCAAAAATTCTTTCACAAAGCAATCCATCCTTTTCCGGTTTATTGGTTTTGTAATGAAAAGTATAGGGTTTTGTCACCTCTCCAACTATCTGATTTTTTTGGCCCAAGCACTTATTTATACTTGCCACCATGTAATTTAGGAGAAATCAAGCCTCCAATGCACGTTTGGTCAAAGCCTCTGATTCTCTTCTAGACTTTCACTTCTTTACTTTGGAATTGTATAAGTGTCAACGATATCTCTCATGACTTGTGACCAAAACCTATCAGCAGAATTCTAATGATGCAACACATCAATAATAATTTATATACGTATAAAACAAGGTTTTACTTTCCTAATCTCACTTCTCTGTCGACTCGGTCGAATTTTTAATTTTCATTTCCCGAACGTGGGGGAATTGCATTCTTTACCCATTTTCTTTCCTTCAGACCAGGGTAAGTAACTACTAAGATGTCATATTATTATAAGGTCCCAGATCCATCCGGACCGTCGATCATTCCGGACAGGACGAAACTAACGTAAATCGACGGTTCGGATTATATAATTCAGGCAGTATCCTCCGTCCTTTGTTCTCCCTCGCCCCTTCCGGTGGAACCGAAATAAATACAAAGCAGAGCGAAAGAAAGAGCGAAAGAAAGAAAGCCAGCCAGCTCTCTTCCTCTTTCTCTCTCTCTCTCTCTCTCTCTCTTTTCTCTCTACAGAACTTCATTTGAAGAAAAGCTGAAGGGAGCTCTGTCGTTCAGGCATCTCAGTCCCGCCTGTACAATTGTTGTCCCATTTGAGGAGAAAGCTTTTTCCCATCTCCGGAAAGGCGACATGACGCACGAGGAAGGTGAAAAAAAACCAGGGCGCATGATTAAAGGTTCGGTTTTTAGGACAGCATTAATAAAGGGTCGATGTTTTTTTTTCGTAAGGGGGGCCTCTTTTTCTTTGATTTCCGGAATCGATCGTTCCGGTTTCCTTTTCCTTTTCGGGGGGAATGCATGTGCCTCTCCGCCTTCCCTCGAGCTGTAGACTGTTCGTGTTCTCGCTGCCGTTAAAATGCGTTGAAACGCGAGAGACCCATCCGCCCGTTTCAGAGGCTCTGTTTCCTGTCGTGGCGACGGAACAGAGGGCTGAAAACAGAGTGCTGAACGGCTAAATTGACGCTCCGATTTACTTTGTGTCTCGTCGTCGTAGGAACGGAAGGGACCGGAGGAAACGCGCGGGGAAGGTCGAAAAGGCATGTGAGGAAAGCAGACAACAGGGCGGAAGAAGAGGAAGAAGAAGAGGGCCGAGCGGCGTCGTCGTTGTCGCCGAGAGGAGTGCTGGAGATCCCCATCGCGGGTTCAGAGTCCGACCACAGCGTCAGCAGCACCTGCAGCTTGTCCCCGCGAGAGAATCAGGGTCGCGGGTCGTCGTCGTCGTCGTCGTCGTCGTCGAATTGGAAGAAGGTGATGGACACGTTGCGGCAGATGAAATCTACGAGGTGGTCGCCGCCGCCGCCGCCGCCGCCTGTAGTGGCCGAGCACGGCCGCGTCTCGAAGCGGGAGGCCAAGAGGTTGGCGAGGATCCGGAGCGCCGACGACGAGGGTGCCGCCGCCGCCGGCGTGCCGAGGACGCGAAAGCCGTCGTGGAGGAACTTCGACTACTCGGAACTCGCCGCCGCCACTGACGATTTCAGCCCTGGTAAAAATGCTCGTCTGAACTGAACCAACCCCCATTTTTTCTCCGACCCAAAAAAAAAAAAAAAAAAAAAAACCAAACCCATTTTTCATTTATTTGAGCTTTACATTAATACAAATTAAGTTTGTATTTGGTAAGAAATCATCAAATCTTTCATACGAAAAACCATTTTAAAATTTACTAAACTAATTTCTTTTTTTTTTGAAAAAGGCAAAATCTGCGGGCCGCCGCAAATTACGGAGCGAACGGCGGCCTCTTGCTTGGGCATTTGATTGTTCTTTGCTTTTCCTTGTCACTAGAGCATGCTTGAAATTATGATTATTCTTTCCCTCACCAGCGTGCCCAAAGCTAGGTACGGATATAGTGCCAAAAGGGTGCCACGTGGATTTTTTAAAAAATAAAACAGAAGTAAAAATTCAATTTCCCGCCCTCTGCCAGGACCACGAATGATTGGAGAAACCAAGGTCAACTCCATTTAAATTCCGTCAATCACGTGATATTCGGTGAACATTATGAATTGCAAATGACGTCGCTAATCGAAGATGGAGACAGTCTCAACGGAGAGAATATATGGAAAGTCGTAAATATTTTTTTGTTTCATTGTTTAATAAATCTTAGTGGAATTAATAATTAAATCGGTTAGGGAAAAAAAGATGGTTGGGTGTGAAAGAATCATTATTTAGGGGGCTAGAGTGCGCACTCTCTTCGACTTTGACTTTGACATTTTGAAAAGGGCTGCGCGCATGCCCAGGAAAAGAGCGCGATTCAGGCGAAGAAAAGTCTGCTAAACGACATAACGACATGTAGACAAAAAGAAAACGTTCCTCCCTTTCTGCTTAGTTCGAGATCGTTTGTCGTTCCGGCCATGCCTGCTTAGTTTGCAGTTTCAATTGGACCTGGAACATATCTGTCGTGGGATGCTCCTGTTTCTTCGCATTTCGCGCGTCTGTAAGCCGAATTTTCTACGAGAAATGTGTAATCTGAACATCAGGATATCGAAAAAGATGGACACGTTCGAGTAGCTCGATGTATAAGTCACTCAATGATCGACAGACAGAGTTGGAATTAAGCTCAAAAATACTTTGTTCTCGTGTGTGCTGTCGATGAGTTCTTGTCTGTTCTGTTCGCCTGCCTGACTGAATGGTGTGCGGCTTTTTCGTGATGGGTTTGTAGAGAACTTGATTGGGAAAGGCGGGCACGCGGAGGTGTACAGAGGTCGCCTCCCGGACGGGCAAACGGTGGCCGTGAAGAGGCTGGGGAAAAAGGAGAAGGACGAAGTGGATAGGATCGGCGACTTCCTGTCGGAGCTCGGTATCGTGGCGCACATCAATCATCCGAACACCGCGCGGCTGCTCGGGTTTGGCATCGAGGGCGGATTGTACTTTGTCCTCCGGTTCTCTTCGAATGGCAGCCTCGCCTCGCTTCTGCATGGTGATGTTGAAACTCTAATCTACCTTCGTATTCGGTGGTTTAGTGTGTTCTTTCTTGCAAAGGCTGATACAATTTCATTAGATTGTGACTCGTTTTTTGGGTGATCATTGTTGCAGGTTCGACGGGGATTGTGGATTGGACGACCAGGTTCAAAATAGCGGTCGGCGTTGCGGAAGGACTGCAGTATCTCCACCATCATTGCCCGAGGCGCATCATTCACCGAGACATCAAAGCCTCAAACATATTACTAAACGAAGACTACGAGCCTCAGGTAACTCTTGCGCAGTCATTCTCCTCTAATCTGCTCATTATTCGAATAAGCCGGATGTGCAAATGTCGATCCTTTGATCTGCAGATTTCTGATTTCGGGTTAGCAAAGTGGCTTCCGGAAAAATGGGTTCATCACGTCATCTTTCCAATTGAAGGCACAATCGGGTTAGTACTCAGAAAGCCCTTGTTCAGAACTTACTTGTTCTGATACTGATGTGATCGTTTGTCTTTCAGGTACCTCGCTCCTGAATACTTCATGCACGGAATTGTCGATGAAAATACCGATGTCTTCGCCTTTGGGGTTCTGTTGCTCGAGCTCATGACAGGTCGCCGTGCTGTTGATTCGTGCCGACAAAGCCTCGTGATGTGGGTACGGACGATGCTCTGAGATTGTTGCATCTTGAGGGATTAGGAAGCAAATAAAAGACCTCAGTGAGGTCTGTATTGATGATAATCTTGATTTTCTGATTGATTCTGGTGCAGGCAAAGCCACTCCTGGATGCAAATAACATAACAGACTTGGTCGATCCTCGACTAGGAGAAGCATATGATGAAGTTGAAATGAAGAGGGCGTTGTTAACAGCTTCAATGTGCATCCACCATCTGTCCACGATGCGACCAAGCATGAATCAGGTACTGTCCCATTCCATGTCTTCCTTCGCCATCGCTGCTCCAATTTGGACTGTGTGGTTCTGATGCAACGCCTATGATCTCTAATCTCTGCAGGTTGTGAAGATTCTGAGGGGCGAGGATGGAACTTTGGAGTGGAAACATGCGTCGGTCTCGAGTAGGACGCTCCTCCTCAACGCTTGCGATGCAGAGGACTACAGCTGTGCGACCTACCTCGACGACCTCAATCGCCACATGCAGCTCGTGTTGGAGTGAACGCACTCGGTTTCCCCACCGGCGCTCCTGCTGGTGATGTCCTCCTGTCTGAAGGAAGGAACAAAAGTCTCAAGAGGAACTATGCAATGATCTGCATTTTTATGTTGAGGTCAAAGTAGATTCTTCCAGTTGCTCCTATTCACTTTAGCCTGTGTAGTGGGCAATGGAGAGAGATTGAGAGGGAGGGAGAAAGTATAATGCTAATGATGTGTGATGTATTAGTGTATGTATTCTGTACTATCATCCCTTTCAGTTGACGCAAAGTATGGCCACTTTGCACCTTTGTGACGGTTCCAAGAAGCTAAATCCATGGCCCTAACTTCATGATTTTTGTCCGGCCGCGACAAATGGGTTAGACAAAAACAACCTAAGAGGAGGGTGAACCAGTTGTCTAAGGAAACTCGAAACATTTTTGTATAAATTGCCAGATACCCTGCATAACGTGCATTGGTGTTGTGGAAACAATCGGGTGTATGCAGAAACAATTATCTTCCATCTATCAACAGAATATGAAGGAGTTTGAAGAATCGAAGAAATGCAGAACAAAAATTCACAGCGGTTTACTTTAACCCAATCTGTTTGCCTGCTCTGCTCTCCCAGCTCTAGCAGCCTAAATCAAGGCTCTAATCCTTGAAACGTTACCGTGTCTGAAGATGGTTACTTCTCCTTGTGCTTCTGCGTCGAGAGATACAAGCAAATCATATACACTCAACGCTCTCTTCCCCGATTAAAGCGCTCAGACTTCTACAGAGAAATACAATTCGATTTGCTTAGCTTCTACAAACAAGAATCAGAAGGAGATGAAAACTTGGAGCATCATAGACTAGCTTTCATTCGTATCCCCCAATTCTATTACTTTCCCAGTGTCGAATTCATAGTTATGAGATCTCAAATGACCATTTCAAATTCAAATCTCGTTATAAATGGGCCCTAAAACACTGAATCTAAAACAACAAAATTCTGTTCTTTGGGCTCCCGTTGATTGATGTCTGGTTCCTGCCTTTCGTTTAGCTTCTTTGGGCCGACCATTCTCAAGAAACTTCGCAGCAAGCGCGCAAGGACACGTCGCATCTTCCACACACGATTCCATTGCCCCCAAAAACCTCCCCTGCCTCAAATCGAATGGTCCGAATTCCGATTGGGATTCGGGAAATTTGAGAAATTCTCTCGACCATTTTCGCAGCAGACGAGGAAGCAGCGATGCCCACAGACCTCCTCCTCCAATTCGCCATCCTCGTCTCCTCCCTCGCCATGCTCCTCTTCGCCGTCCGGCGGCTCTCCGCCCCGCCCTCCGCCAAGCTCCGGACCAAGACCCGATCCGCCGCCGCCGCCGCCGCCGAGCCCAGCCGCCACTCCCTCCGCGCGTCCGCCCTGCTGGCCCAGGCCCGGTCCTCCCCGACCCACCACGCCCACCGCTCCCAGGCGCCGACCCTCGCCCGGGCCGCCCTCGCCGAGGCCGAGGCCGCGATCTCGCAGGCCCCGAAGGACGCGGCCCCGCACGTGCTCAAGGCCCTGGCGCTGGACACGCTCGGGCGGCGGAGCTCGGCGCTGCGGTCGCTGGACGCGGCGCTGTCGGCGCCGCGGGCGCGGTCGCTGTCCGGGAGCGAGAGGGCGGAGGCGCTGGCGAGGAGGGCGGAGCTGAAGCTCGGGATGGCGGCGGGCGGGGGCGGGGGAGGAGGAGGGGGCGGAGGAGGAGGGCGGAGGAGGCGGTGGAGGACGCGAGGGAGGCGGTGAGGGTGGGGCCCGGGGAGGCGGCGGCGTGGCGGGTGCTGGGGGAGTGCTGCGAGCGGGAGGGGCTGGCGGCGGAGGCGGCGGCGGCGTTCGAGGAGGCGCTGCGGATCGAGCCCGGGTGCGACCCGGCTCGTCGCGGGTTGGACCGGTTAGGCTCTCCTTCTTGATTTTTATTTTCAGTTTTTTTTTTTTTTTTTTGAGCAAGGGTTTCTTGTTTTTAGTAGCCAGTGGCTTTTGTAATCAGCCAATTTGAGAGCCAGAGAAGATATGCGAAATGAGTAAATATTGTGAACGACCAAATTTGTTTGCTTTTTTGCATGGTAGATACAATTATTGCACCGAAAATCATTTGGGTGACGGGATTTTCCCCCAAATTCGAGCATGATCAAGCTAGAGCAAGAGCTGCCCGTCGTATCGACCTTTTCACGAATAACTAGCGTCGCGTCATGACGATTTTGATAAAATTTTGGACGCTTCTTCAAATTATTAAATCCACAAATTGTCTCAATCATATATAAAATACCTTAGACTTCAAGTGGGATGCTCTATATAATAAGGTCCTCATATCTAAAGGATGCAACTCCAGGCACAAAGTCAACATTTACATTCTATCAAAATATATTGCCGTACAGCTAGTCATATTTTTTTATTATCCGCTGGAGCATGCTCTTGTCATCTCATGAGCCTCCGCGATGGAAGCTCAATAGCGATTATACCTCGGGGGAAGTTAGTTGGCAACTTACCGCTAGGGCCTCCCACTTAAATTGCCAGCATTGAGGGATTCGAACTCTCAATTACATTGAAGTAAGGGAGAATGAATACCAACACGGTTGCTCACGGATAGGTCACAGTTTGAGTTCTAAATCCCATAAGATAGAATATAAATTTAATCAAGAAATTAAATCGTAACAAATTTCATTACATTTATCTCAACTTATATTCATAATCCAACTCTCAAAAGATCCCTCTCACATTGCTCTTGTCCTATTTGACACTAGCTGAAAACCTGAGAAAAAATCAAATGAACGGTACAAATTATTTGGTGAGTAATATATATCTATATATATATATGTGTGTGTGTATCTTCTAAACAGAAGCACACTTCTATTGAATTCAATGTATAATAGATGTAGAGCAGCTCAATTTACAAATTATAGAAAAGATAAACAATACTCACCGCTAGCCAAACAAGTTAACAACTACTAATCAAAGGCCATGCTGCTCGCAAATCTTTAATCAAAATTCAAACTAGCGAGCCCACCAACCCCAAATAGAACACCACTTTTTTTTTTTTTTTTGGTCAGAAAAAAGAAAAAAAAAAGTGGTGTTCTATTTGGGGTTGGTGGGAAGCAAGGCTATTGTTGGGCTAAGGGTTGACAAACAACCACACAAACAGCTAACTTGCGCAACATATTTGGGCACCTATGGTATGTACCTACTAAACTCCGAATTAAGTGAGTTTACAGTAAAAAGAAAAAGAAACTCTTTCCAAATACTTAAAAACTCAAAGCTCTTTCAACCCAAAATCTATGCCGACAATTGACAAAACTCAATACAAAACACTGCCCAGCGGGAGTCCTTGTATAGCAATTACCAAGAACTTCGGGAAATAATATCTCTTAAATGGGTGGTCCAAATCACAACTCATGAAATCTTATAAGTTCGTAGGGATGTGAGCAACTTAATTATCATAATTGGACAATTCAAACTCAGTTGGAGCATCATTAGTGATGTCGACACAATTAGGACTTGGAAATTTATACTCTAAAAGAACACAACTAACTTTTAAGAGGGAAAAAAAGAAAAAAAATAAGAAAGAGATTCTTGCCAGTCACATGTAAATGTCGCTCTTTGAAGTCAACACATGTTTTCAATGGCCCACCCTCAATCCCTTGTCTCTTCTCTCTCTCTGTTCACTCACAACTTATTCTCTCCACTTCTTCTTCTTCTTCATTGCTAAGCCGAAGATGCTAAATTACAAAAAAGTTCAAGATCCGAACATAATATTAACCAAAGGGGATGCAGGGGATGTGTAAACCAATCCGTCGGAAGAGAGCCGACACGATGGGCTTTAGCAACCCAGTCGGCCGCTTGATTAAATTCTCTTGACTCAAATCGGAAGAGAGCCAACAAGATGGGCTTTCTTCTTCTTCTTTTCAAAAAGTTCTTTTCTGGGTCTTCTTAGGAGTGAATATGGTTCTAGGGAGAGACAATTTGATTCCAATGACCGGGATTCCTAAGTCTAAAATTATTTATGCCTTTTGTTTTTCTTTTTGCCTTTTACCAATGCGTTTTGGTTCTTATGGGATTTCATCATTGAATTCATAGAACATAATACTAATGGACTCCATCCATTTATTTTATTGAGTCGTGTACATTTGTGGGTCAATTTAGTGAGCTCTTTGCAAAGACAAATAATATATGAATTCGAGTTCATTTTCCATGATTTGTTATGTAATTTAGTGAAATAGTCGTCGGGATAAGGAATAAAATTTGTTTTGTCTTCCCATTGCTTTATCATTCTTCCTCAAGCAAGTATTTTCTAAATAAGATATTTGGATAGTCTACAATGACCTAAATTCATCTTTTTCTATTTGCTTTTTTCATGATCGTAGTTGCAATCTACTTATGGTTTCTCTTAAAAGAATGTGGGATAAATGAAATAACAATGAAGAACTCATAAACAAAAGATTATCCAAATGCTAGAAAAATTTGAAGTTGACAATCAATAGGGTTTTTGTATGTTTCTTTTAAGTAGTTCTTTTGCCGCTCTTCCATCATTTTTAAGGAGCCAAACATGTATAAACTTGTTCATTATCGTTACGTTCATTTTCATTTCGTTTAACTAAAAATGAAACTAAAAGAAGAACCTGTTAGACCCTGAAATTAACCTTAGAACTTGCAATAGAGTAGGTGCCAAGTTCCAGATTTCGATGGGTAGATTTCAAGTTCTAAGTGAAACCTGTAAGAAATTTGGAACCATTCACCCCTTGTTCTTCTGACATCTCTATTTTTTCTCTCTTTCTTGTCTTCTTTTCTTTCATATTTTTTGCGACTAACTGCAAGAGAGAATAAAGAAGATGGGCTGAGATCTCCTAGGTCTGATTATTTTCCTTCTAACAAAGAACCTCTTATTACATTTAGTTGTACTTAAAAATTTAAATTGTGTCCTCGAAAATTGAATTAATGTCAACTTTCTTATTTCATCTCAAAAGTGTAAGCTTTGACAAATGTTCAAAATTTTAAAATTTATGATAGTAGTTTTGAAAAAAGAAGAAGGTAACTTCAACATTTGGCTAAATGCTATAAATTAAAGTTGGTCTCTATCAACATTGGGCTTTTAGTTTTCCCAATGCCGGCATTTGACTGAATACCCCTTGGATAGGCTTGCCAAACACCCCAGCATTTCTTCAAAAGGCTTTGGAGACTGAAAGTCCTTTGGAAAAGCTGAATCAAACGTACCATAAATCCAATTATATGAATGTGTGTGTGCCAGCAAGAAATTAAATCCTAACAAATTCCATTACTTTTATCTCAACTTATATTCGTAATCCAACTCTCAAAAAATCCCTCTCACATTGCCCTTGTCCTATTTGACACTAGTTGAAAACTTGAGAAAAAATTAGATGAATGGTATGTACAAACTATTATTTGGTAAGCAATACATATATCTTCTAAATAGAAACACATTTTATAATAGATGTGCAATAGATCAATTTACAAATTATAGAAAAGATAAACAAAACTCACCACTAGCCAAACAACTAATCTAAGGCCATGCTGCTCGAAAATCTTTAATCAAAAGTCAAACTAGCGAGCCCACCAACCCCAAATAGAACACCACGTAGCAAGGCTATTTTTGGGCTAAGGGTTGACAAACAACCGCACAAACAGCCACACAAAGTCAAACAGCTAACTTGCTAAATAGAGTAGCACGCCAGCATTGCGCAACATATTTGGGCACGTATGGTATGTACCTACTAAACTCCGAATTAAGTGAGTTTACAGTAAAAAGAAAAAGAAACTCTTTCCACATACTAAAAAACTCAAAGCTCTTTCAACCCAAAATCTATGCCGACAATTGACAAAACTCAACACAAAACATTGCCAGCGGTAGTCACTATATAACAATTAGCAAGAACTTCGGGAAATAATATCTCTTAAATGGGTAGTCCAAATCACAACCCATAAAATCGTATGGGTTCGTAGGGATGTGAGCCACCTAATTATCACAATTGGACAACTCAGACTCAGTTGGAGTGTCAATGGTGATGTCGACACAATTAGGACTTGGAAATTTATACTCTAAAAGAACACAACTAACTTTAAAGAGGAAAAAAAAAAAAAAAGAAGAAAGAAATTCTTGCCAATCACATGTAAATGTTGCTTTTTGAAGTCAACGGATGTTTTCAATGGCCCACCCTCAATCTCTCGTCTCTTCTCTATGTTCACTCACAGCTTATTCTCTCCACTTCTTCTTCTTCTTCTTCTTCTTTTTCAAAAAGTTCTTTTCTGGGTTTTTTTAGGAGTGAATATGGTTCTAGGGAGAGACGTTCCAGTTTCAGTGATCGGGATTCCTAAACCTAAAATTATTTATGCCTTTTGTTTTTATTTTTTTCCTTTTACCAATGGGTTTGGTTCTTATGGGATTTTCATCATTGAATTCACAGAACATAATACTAATGGACTCCATCCATTTATTTTATTTAGTCGTGCACATTTGTGGGTCAATTTAGTGAGCTCTTTGCAAAGACAAATAATATATGAATTCGAGTTCATTTTCCATGATTTGTTATGTAATTTAGTGAAATACATGTCGGGTTAAGGACTAAAATTTGTTTTGTCTTCCCATTTCTTTATCATTCTTCCTCAAGCAAGTATTTTCTACATAAGATATTTGGATAGTCTACAAGGACCTAAATTCATCTTTGTTCTCTTTCCTTTGCTTTTTTCATGATCGTGGTTGCAATCTACTTATGTTTTCTCTTAAAAGAATGTGGGATAAATGAAATAACAATGAAGAACTCATACATAAATGATTATCCAAATGCTAGAAAAGTTTGAAGTTGACAATCAATAGGATTTTTGTATGTTTCTTTTAAGTTCTTTTGCCACTCTTCCATCATTTTTAAGAAGCCAAACATGTATAAACTTGTTCATTATCGTTATGTTCATATTCATTTTGTTTAACTAAAAATGAAACTAAAAGAAGAACCAGTTAGACCTTGAAATTGACCTTAAAACCTGCAATAGAGTAGGTTTCAAGTTCAAGATTTCGACGGGTAGATTTCAAGTTCTAAGTGTAACCTATAAGAAATCTGGAACCGCTCACCCCTTGTTCTTCTGACATCTCTATTTTTTCTCTCTTTCTTGTCTTCTTTTCTTTCATATTTTTTGCGACTAACTGCAAGAGAGAATAAAGAAGATGGGCTGAGATCTCCTAGGTCTGATTCTTTTCCTTCTAACAAAGAGCCTCTTATTACATTTAGCTTTACTTAAAAATTTAAATTGTGTCCTCAAAAATTGAATTAATGTCAACTTTCTTATTTCATCTCAAAAGTGTGAGCTTTGACAAATGTTCAAAATTTAAAAATTTATGATAGTAGTTTTGAAAAAAAAAAAAAAAAAAAAAAAGTAACTTCGGTATTTAGCCAAATGCTATGAAAGCTCAAAGTTGGTCTCTATTAACATTGGGCTTTTAGTTTTTCCAATGCCGGCATTTGACTGAATACCCCTTGGACGGGCTTGCCAAACACCCCAGCATTTCTTCAAAAGGTTTTAGAGGCTGAAAGTCCATTGGAAAAGATTAACCAAACGTACCATAAATCCAGTTTTATGAATGTGTGCATGTCGGCAAGAAATTAAATCCTAACAAATTCCATTACATTTATCTCAACTTATATTCATAATCCAACTTTCAAAAGATCCCTCTCACGTTGCCCTTGTCCTATTTGACACTAGCTGAAAACTTGAGAAAAAATGAGATGAATGGTATGAACAAACCATTATTTGGTAAGCAATACATATATCTTCTAAACAGCGATACATTTTATAATAGATGTGCAATGGATCAATTTACAAATTATTGAAAATATAAACAAAACTCACCGCTAGCCAAACAACTAATCAAAGGCCATGCTGCTCGAAAATCTTTAATCAAAAGTCAAACTAGTGAGCCCACCAACCCCAAATAAAACGCCACTAAGCAAGGCTATTTTTGGGCTAAGGTTTGACAAAGAACCACACAAACAGCAAACTTGCTATAGTAAAGAGAGTAGCACGCTCACATTGCGCAACATATTTGGGCATGTATAGTATCTACCTACTGAACTCCGATTTAAGTGAGATTACAGTAAATAGGAAAAAAAAATAAAAATCTTTCCAAGTACTTAAAAAAACTCAAAGCTCCTTCAACCCAAAATCTATGCCAACAATTGACAAAACTCAGCACGAAAGACTACCCGCGGTAGTCATTGTATAGCAATTACCAAAAACTTCAAGATTTAATGTCTCTTAAATGGGAAGTCCAAATCACAACTCATAAAATCTTATGGGTTCATAGGGATGTGAGCGACCTAATTATCACAATTGGACAACTCAGACTCAGTTGGAGCGTCACAGATGATGTCGACATAATTAGGGCTCCGAAATTTATACTCTAAAAGAACACAACTAACTTTTAAGAAAAAAGAAGAAAGAACTTCTCACCATCATATGTAAATGTCATTCTTTGAAGTCAACGCATGATTTCAATGGCCCACCCTCAATCCCTTGTCTCTTCCGTCTCTGTTCACTCTCTACCACTTCTTCTTCTTCTTCAAAAAGTTCTTTTCTAGGTCTTTTTACGAGTGAACACAGTCCTAGGGAGGGAGGTTCCAATTCCAGGGATTCCTAAACCTAAAATTGTCTTATGTCTTTTGCTTTTCTTTTTGCCTTTTACCAATGCGTTTTGGTTCTTATGGGATTTGTATCATTGAATTCACAGAACATAATACTAATGGACTCCATCCATTTATTTATTTGAGTTGTGCACATTTATGGGTCAATTTAGTGAACTCTTTGCAAAGACAAACAATATATGAATTTGAGTTCATTTCCCATAATTTATTATGTAATTTAGTGAGATAGCCGTCGGGTTAAGGAATAAAATTTGTTATGTAATTTAGTGAGAAACATTGCTGGCGTAGTCACTATATAGCAATTACCAAGAACTTTGGGAAATAATCTCTTAAAAGGGTAGTCCAAATCACAACTCATGAAATCTTATAAGTTCGAAGGGATGAGAGCAACTTAATTATCACAATTAGACAATTCAGACTCAGTTAGAGCGTCATCAGCGATGTCAACATAATTAGACTAAAAAATTTATACTCTAAAAGAACGCAACTAACTTTTAAGAGGGAAAAAAAAAAAGGAAGAAAGAAATTCTTGCTGGTCACATGTAAATGTCGCTCTTTGAAGTCAACGCATGTTTTCAATGGCCCACCCTCAATCCCTTGTCTCTTCTCTCTTTGTTCACTCACAACTTACTCTCTCCACTTCTTTTTTTTCTTTTTTTTTAATGTTCTTTTCTAGGTCTTCTTAGGAGTGAACACAGTTTGCGGGTAGAACCAGGATTCTAGGAAAGGAGGTTCCAATTCCGGTGATCAAAATTTCTAAACCTAAAATTGTTTATGCCTTTTGCATTTCTTTTTGACTTTTACTAATCCATTTTGCTTCTTATGGGATTTGCATCATCAAATTCACATAATGTAACATTAATGGACTCCATCCATTTGTTTAATTGAGTTGTGCACATTTGTGGATCAATTTAGTGAGCTCTTTGCAAAGACAAACAAGAGATGAACTCAAGTTCATTTCTCATGATTTGTTATGTAATTTAATGAGATACCCATCGGATTGAGGAATAAAATTTGTTTTGTCTTCCCATTGTTTTATCATTCTTCCTCAATCAAGTATTTTCTAAATAAGATATTTGGATAGTCTACAAGGACCTAGATTCATCTTTGTTCTTTTTTCTTTACTTTTTTCATGATTGTGGTTGCAATCTACTTATGGTTTCTCTTAAAAGAATATGGGATGAATAAAATAACCATGGAGAACTCATAAATAAATGATTATCCAAATGCTAGAAAAATTTGAAGTTGACAAATAATAGGGTTTTTGTATGTTTCTTTTAAGTTCTTTTGCTGCTCTTCCATCATTTTTAAGAAGCCAAACATGTCTAAGCCAAAAATTCTATTCATTATTGTTGTATTCATTTTCATTATGTTTAACTAAAAATGAAGCAAAAAAAAAAAAAATAAAAAACTTCTTGGATCTTAAAACTGACCTTGGAACATGTGACAAAATAGGTTCCAAATTTCACATTCCAAGGATAGGTTCCAGGTTTCCAATGAAACTTATAAGAATTCTAAACTGCTCCCCCCTTATTCTTTTTTATATCTCTATTTTCTTCTCTTTCTTGTCTTCTTTTCTTTCATAATTTTTGCAACCAGCTGCAAGAGAAAATAAAGATGGACTGAGATCTCTTGGGCCTAATTCTTCTTCCCTCTAACAAAGGGCCTTTTATTACATTTAGCCGTACTTAAAAATTTAAATTTTGCCCTTGAAAATTGAACTAATGTCAACT
Source organism: Eucalyptus polyanthemos subsp. polyanthemos (assembly GCA_017140185.1). Taxonomy (NCBI): domain Eukaryota; kingdom Viridiplantae; phylum Streptophyta; class Magnoliopsida; order Myrtales; family Myrtaceae; genus Eucalyptus; species Eucalyptus polyanthemos. Next base: position 10,528,378 of record CM029465.1, on the reverse strand, counting down.
TTCTTATTTAATCTCAAAAGTGCAAACTCTGACAAATGTTCAAAATTTGACTTATAGTTTAGCAATTGAAAAAAAAAAAGGCAAATCAAGAGAAGAATAAAGGGAAAATCATAGAGGCAACAATGCAGCTTTCTTCATCAGTAACCACCCGTGATGTCGCCTGGAACCCATAGGCAATGCCACCGGTGTAGGTTAAGTTGCTAACAATAACTATGCCACCCGCTATTCTCTTGCCAGCACGCAGACATTCATAGAACTGGACTTAGACTAAGTGTTGAGGCCCTGAATGATCACAAGGCCATCACCAACCTCGACCTACAAATCTGAGAGAGCGAGCTAACTCCCATGGATGGCACCGGTCGAAAGAGCTGCTCTTGACCTCTCCATGCACCGTAGCCAAGGAGTAAATCACGCAAACAACCTTTACAAGACGGGGCAACGTTGCCGGCAGCCACGGTTGTGGCGGCAGTGGCAGGAATATTGATAGTCGGAAGTGGGCTAAGTTGGGTTACCCATGTTATATAAAGGCTCAAGTTCTTGAGGTCAACTATGGATTCTTGACTCGGAAACGATCCTTGCTGAAATGACAGAATCTGACTCGATTCTGTGAAAATTCGTACCACTCTCGGGGTGCTTTCCCCATCTGCACTACACACTTTCTTGGAGTGCGCTAGTTTTCTTTATTTTTTCCCCATGTACGCATATCGCCATGTGCACGTCATAAAAATCTATTGCTTTAGTACATAACCGCACATGCCATATCTCGAGCTAAGTCCCACCGGATGATATGCCCTTTTCGCAACTCAGAACATTTTACCTCACGCAAACCAAACGTCGCGAAAAACCGACTAGAACTGAGGCCATAAAACACGAGAGATCGAAAGGCAAAGCTGGTTTTGCAGAGGGGAGATCATCATACATTCCACGGAGGGGAGTGATGGGAAACCGAAAGATTTTCGGCGAAAAAAGATTACAGCATATGGTCCTGTCCCTCTTACATCTCAGTCTACAAATTCAAAAACAGAGCTAAAAAAACCTATCCATAGGAGAGCTGCTATATCATATACCCTTTTGATTTAGCCAAAATTTTCTCCTGCCTAAGTACCACCGAGGGCCAGGAGAGAGGTTAGGGTGAGAGCCAAGTCATCACATTTTAGGTCAGCTTCTTTAAGGATGCCGCAAAGAGACGAAAAAAGAAAAAAAGAAAAAAGGGTTTTGTTGCTATAGTTAGCAGATTATTACATATCTAAAGCTGGTCATACCTAGTAAGATTGGTGGGGCCAGATGAAGAAGTCAGCTGTTTGAGGTACTGCAGTCACCGCCGGCGTTGGGATGGTGGAGGTGGAGCTAGGGGAATTGGCAATGGCGCTGCTGCTGATGTTAGGCTGTAGGTGGTGGAAGAAGTTTGGGTTGTAAAGAGCGGTTGAGGTATCGAATGGGATGCCGCATGGAATTGTGGGGAATGGCTGGATGGCGGAGAAACTGATGTTGCCCCCGCCAGTTCGGGGCGTCGGTTGCTGATGAATCATGTCGAGACAGGGTTTCTGCTCTGCTTCGAGGTTGAGCTTCAAGCGCTTGGCAGCTCCACCGATTGGGAGCGTGCTATTAGCAATAGCCTCCACGTCGTAGCGGTTCATCTCAAAGTTGGTGACTGCATTGAGGCCTCTGAACTTTATGGCAGCTATATCGTATGCCTCAGCAGCTTCCTCTTCAGTAGCTGAACAACATCATGTACATAGTCAGTGTTTGGTATTGATCCTTGGTACTCATCGAGGCAAGAAGATGAAATTTAAAGTGAAAGGTGAAGTATAACTAAGCGGTTCCAGGCGAGCCATGTTTTAATATATTGTCCTCACACCCCCTAAACAAGATCATTAGCTCAGATGTTAGCCTGAATGCGTACCACAAACGTAAACAGTTTTACCAAATTCAATCCAAAACTTTTGTAACTTCGAGTTCTTTGTACTTTAACGTCATCAAAGATGAGTCGTCAGCTCCACTCTAATTTTTCCCGACAAAGATAACACAGTAAACCAGACTGCCAGATAATTATATTTGAAAATAATGAATTAAGTTGCTCGAGCTAAGTGCCGCGTGGAAGCACAATGCTAACAATTGAAATGGTGGATAAGATGTAAATAGCATACTCACCAAATGTGCCCAGGTACAAGTCTTTGTTGCCAGCAACACGACCGATCCTTGCTTGCCAACGACCCTGCTGATGGTGCCTGTAACAAGAAGTAAAATGACTCTGAGCTGACTTTAGAAGCAGACATAAGGAAAAAAACACTCTAGCCTAAAGTGAAATAATAAAAGAACTCAAGACCTTGTCACGCCTCGATAGATAGAAGCACCCCTCGAGAACCCACTGCTTTTCCTGCAAAAATATTCATTCCAGAAGAGAGCCTCCACTCAATTCAACCGCAATTAAATACCAGCAAGTGAACAGACAGAAGCAAAGGGCCATGTATAGTACCTCCTCAGCGAGGCAATAAATTCCTGCTTGGTCACATGCTTCATCTCCTCCAATTCCTTAGTGTAGTTCGAAACCTGAGAAGAAAAGTTTCCAAGCCATGAGGAAGCTCCACAAGCAGCTGATGTTCTGCTTCACGTAGAAACATCACTTTCCATGCAAAAGAAAACTTGAAAAAGAAAAACAATCAAACATGAAATACATAAATATAATTACAGGGAAGTTGGTGGTGGCCGTGGGACCCCAGTACTTCAGAGCTGCCAAATCGTAGGCCCTAGCTGCTTTGTCTTCTTTGTCATACCCGCCTGATATAGAATAAAGGACTCGATTCCATTAAAGCTCCTTTTTTTTTGTTGAAATTGAAAGTTCAAACAAATTTATTTGAAAGAAATAGTTTCTTACCCAGATAAACTATGGAGGATAAGTGTAAGTTGACAGACAGCCAGACAGCACATGATCAACAGCCCGCGCGTTTCATGCACAAAAGGAACGCATTTCAAACATTAGCTCACCGAAAAGTCAATTTTTTCTGCAAGAATCCTCATCTACTCACAAAAGGAAAGACAAACAAAACAAATGGAATTTTAATTAATCATCTGTTTTTTGGACTGTCATGCAATTTAAAAAGCTAAAAGGGGCTACACAGCCATCTAAAAACCTGTTCACACACGAGATTTTAAGGTCAAAAGTATGCGCCCGCAATTTGATTTCACTCGACAAAATCTTGCGGCTTACACCTTAAAGACTAGAAAACTGGAAAGTTGTTTAGAAGCTCTGAATTTTTAAATTTGAGGTGCATAAGACTAGTGTGGAGTGTTTCAGAAAATGAAATGGTTAATAACAGTGTTAATTTAAGGCGGAACTTTGCCTTAATCTAGGTTGTCTAGTTGCGTCGCGGCACTATTCCATGTCTTAACCAAATCCATTGAAAATCAGTATATACATGGCGGTCTTTATACATGGTGGGTTCAAGTGAACATGTTTAGAGATCGAGCTTCTCTCAGTTTTGTTCGTCTCTCGTCAAAAGTCTGTTTCCTGGTTTAGTACTAGAAAAATCAAGAACCCCAAAATTCTTGCCCTGCGCGGAAGAAATTCGAGGACCCCAAAAGGAAATCGAATAATGCAGCTGGAATGGGAAGTGCTATGGTCAAACCTAGACCCAAAGCTCTGATGGATGTGAAAGATGGGAAAAGCAAAAGCGGAAAAGCTTTAACCCACGGCTCAGACGGGATCAGGGATCAGAGCTCGTGTCCAGACAAACTGGTTTCTGCAACGTCTGGTTCAATCCGGAAGTCGTGTCAAATTAACCTCGCGCTTGAATTCTAGGGCCCCAGGTGAGAAAGTAAAAGCAACCACGCAAGCAAAGCAAAAACCAAAGCCAGAATAACTCATCCCAAAGGGAAAAAGCAAAACCCAGAAATAAATTCCTGTCAGGCGTGCACAAAACGGCGGCACATCTGATTGAAATCAGAACAGTGAAGTGAATCGAAAAGAAAGAGGAAGGGAGAGGACGCAGTGACAACTCAAATCAAAATAAAGGGCTCTTGTAATTATTCATCTGTCCTTATTCACCTGCATCTTCACATATATACCACATGAGTCAATCAATCACACCAACGCCTTGAATCACAGTCCCTATTGACCCATGTACCTGTCCTACCCTTTGAATTGCGAGTGCATGCAAAACTTTTATCTCTGCTAGCAAAATGCATAACTTAAACCACATTTACAATTACAACCATACCATGATGCTGTTATTTATCAAGCACACATAACGTATGATAATTTAGCTTATAAATCTCCCACCACACATGATGTAATGCAGTTTGGATCGAGTATCCATTAAACGTAATCTAATTGAGTTCTCTTTCTTTTTATTTCTTTTGGGATAAAGCATGGGGGAACCTAAAATCAGTTGTGAGCATGACATATACTCATAAATGAAAGTCAAAACAAATCAGTAGAGAGCTGGGAGAGAGAGAGAGAGAGAACCTTGACGGCCTTTTCTCGCCTGGCCCTCCCTCCTACAGCTGTTGTCCCAGAGATGCGCTTCATATCTACCTGTCCATCGGTGTCTGCATATCGTCCCATCCATTAGATTCAATTCAAGATTCCAGACCCCCCCACCCCCCCACAAAAAATAAATGAACTTTCATTTGCAAAAGCTCCAAAAATTCTTGAAAGAGTCAAGGACCCGCTACAGTATGCGACTTTCTTTGTCTGTTTTTCCTCTAATTTTACGCATTTCCAGAGGATTCATCGCACTTGAAACGATACCCATGACTTAATTAGTACTTATCTCGCTAAGAGAAGAAGCATCTATCAGGCATTTCATCAAACAACCCATAACTACATATCAATCGCTGATACCCCGAAAGGAGTTTTCACCTGGTGACTCCTCTGTAAATCGACGTTCGCTGACCGAAAGAGTCGTTGATCTTCTTTGAGCCGTCCGAGTCGGCCGCCGTCACGGCGACGGTGGCCTTCTCCGTGGACTGAGGCTGCGAGGCGGCGGCTGCGGCGACCACCACCCCGAGCGACAAGGCGCCGCCGCCGCCCCCGCCGCTGCGAACCCCAGCTCGGTCCCCGCCGACTCGGTCGAGTGGCGGCTGAACTCCGCGAGGTGGGCCTGGGTCGCCCGACCCATGGAGCCCGAGTCGTCGACCTCGGAGCCCGAGTTGGCGGATATCGTTTGGAACCCCGCGATGGCGTTGAGATCGTGGTGGTGGTGGTGGTGGTGGTGGTGTTGGCCGTGGCCGTCGTCGAAGTAGTGGGAGGAGCTCCGGTCGTAGATGTGAGTGGTGAGGGAGGAGTCCTCGGTGGTGGAGGAGTCTCTGAGGAAGTCCTCGAGCTTCGGCGGCGCCGAGGCGATCTGCTGGTGTTGGTGGTGGTGGTGGTGGTGGTGGGTCGGGGCGTACGGGTCGACCAGGAAGGTCGTGACGACGGAGGAGTCCGCCATCGTCGGCGGCTGCTGCTGCTGCTGCGGCTGCTGCTGCCGGCGGTCCTTCGGCTCGGCGGCGTCGTCCCCGACGTCGGCGAACAGGATTTGGGGCTTCGGATTATCCCAACCTGCCCAACAAGAGTTCCCAAGAAACGAGAACCAAACAAAAGAAAAGTCATTTCAAGATCGCCGGCGAAAACAGCGAACATGCACAACAGTAAAAGATGATTACCGTGAGCGCCATAGAAGCTGTCGATGAGGTAGTGAGAGGAGGAAGAAGTGGAGGAAGAAGAGGAAGTAGCGGAGGTCAAATCGAAAGGAGGGACGATGAGCTGCGGGTGCATCTCCCCCGGAGACAGGGAGAACGATAGCCAGTTCGTTGCGGGAGCCATCATTCTACCTCTATCCCTCTCTCTCTCTAATCTCTCTCTCTCTCTCTCTCCAATCTTTCTCTCTCAAAGAACTGAAACGAACCCTTCAAGCACACACACACCGCACGCCAATACAATCAACGCGAGAGCGTGCTTTCCTGAAGAAACAAACAAGGAAGGAAGGGCAGTGACTCGGAAAAGTCCAATACCCGCGAACGGAAAAATGGCCTCTGGAGCTCAGCCGTTACTCTCCGCCATCAAAACGCGAACGAGAGACGCGCGCGCACTCGCTTTCGATAGTCGCGAGGGGGGAATGGAAGATGGGATTTTGGCGAAGTGGGTCGGCGTTAATTTACGAGATTATTCTCGGGTCCTGAAGAGAAAAGGAAGGGGGGCGCGCGCTCGCTAGTGGTGGGTGGCGGTGCTTTTGCGTGTGTGTGGAGTCGAGAAAGGGGCAGTGGCCGAACGAGACTTTGTAAAGCGGAGCCGCATGCAGAGGCTTTTTGGGTGTAAGAAAGAAAGAAAGAACCTCGACGACACACACTCAGACAGATAGAGAAAGAGATAGGAAGAAAGATAGAGAAAGAGAAAGAGAGAGAGCTACATGCACGCCCTTTTCAAAAAAGATGTAGACTCAAACACACAGTGATAGAGCGAGAGAGAGAGAGAGAGAGGGAGAGAGAAGGTGAAGGTGATGGCAGTGTTGGGTTTATAACGGTGGTGGGAAGGGAAGGGGGGGGGAGGAGAGGCCAGCGGTTTCGGCTGCCAACCTGCGTGGCGAGTTAGAGGAGAAAGAGAGAGAGAGAGAGATGCAGACAAAAAATGGAGTTTTGGAAATATAAAATTAGAGAGAGAAAGAGAGAGAGTGAGAGAGAGAGAAGGGGTGACTTTTAGCTCTGCCGGGGAGAAGAAAACTTGTCTGAAACAGAGTCGCGAGACTTCCGGGCTGGCGGAAGATTGGAGAATTTGTTAGGGTTCTCTGCCTCCCGTCTCCTTTTCACTTTGTCCTTTTTCACCGAAATTGCCCCCCATTCCTTTCGGGCCAAAAAGGTTTTCATATGACTAGCAAAGTTATGTTTGGCTCCCCACATTTGATTGCACAATGGACAAATAATTATGTTACAGTAAAAATCCATGCTTGTTCCGAGATATAATCCGACCCGAATTTCATTCTTTAGCTCGAATTGGAGTCCCCGCCGAACCTAGTAAAGAGAATTTAAGAAGATTCGTTTGGATTTCAAATATCGGTCGAAAATTAGCCCCTTCTCCTCTCTTTCGATTATGTGACTTCAATCGATGATCATAACTGCACCACCCATCACCAGCCACCATGACTGCTATATCCCATATGAACCATTTCTACCGATTCTCCACTATTGATCATCCGAGTCGATGGCAAGTTCTATCATTGTGGTAGAGGCAATCAAGAGAGTGGTAGGCCATTTTGGGCATGTTATCCTTGTTCTTTTAGTTTTTTCAATGTCAACTCAACATGACTAAAAATCCATTCACCAAACCAAACAAAAGTAGCAAATCATCAAGGAAAACCCCAGTAATAGCTACCACCTTTTGCTGTGAAATCATTATCACATGACAATCTCCACCCTATTATTGGAGCCTTCTTTGCTTCAATAACTACTTCCCATTTTGAACGATGCTATTAATACTCTCCTCTTGAATTTTAAAAACATGACACAATAATGAGTTGGGGCCGTTCCCTTGACTTTTACCGATGAGAACTTGACTTCATGCAAAATCGAGTAAAAGCCCATCGAATTGACCTATTTCTTGTGCATACCGATTGAAGTATATTGAAACGAATTGGAGCTGAAGGAGAAATTCTCTCTCAGCAATCGACGGGGAAAAAATTTAAGAATCTTCAATTATTTTTTCAACCTAACATAACTTAATAATTTTTTTTTTTTTTTTTTGGAAAACGTTCATTCGAGCCTTTGAAAGGTTTCTTATCCTAATCAAAAGGAATGCCTTGAAACTTTACTTTAGAGGAGATGGTTAGACAAGTGCGTCCATATACTTGGCACTTTTCATTGTTGGTAGTGTGAATTCAGCACATTAACTTCGTAAACAAACTTTATTTTATAACAAGCCTTCTGTGGGAAAGAAAAAGAAATGTTTGTCTTTGGTAGCACGCGCAGTGGGGATGGCCAGTGACGGGCAAGTTAGCCGTCGTTGATGACCAATGCGGGTGGCTTTTAATGCCTTTTAGAGACGGTTTCGCCGGTGCATGGTTTTTAGGCGTGAAATGTTTGGTAATTTCGGCGTCATCCTTTTACTTTAGTGACGTCAGAAAATACGAAATTCGAAATTAAAAAGAAAAGAAAAAGTATCTCTCGTGAGAGTTACGGTGCCGTGGTTTGAGCGATAGGGGAAAAAACAAATCTCATGTGGCATTAAAATTTAGGAAGAGTGACGATATAAAAATAAAGAAAAATCTCAAATAAGAATATAAAATGCCATCATTTTTCTCAAAAAAGGATCTGAAATGGAGTCTGTCTCAAATAAGAACAAAAAATAGTTATTTAGTATCAAAAAATGACCTGACTCACCGATAGGTGAAGAGATGCATCTTCAATACTTATTTTGGTGACTTGGTTAGGGGTATTTTCATCCAAAAAAATTATTTTTTCATTTTATTTTTCCTATTCATCTTTGTCATCATCTCACCCATGCTTGTCCTTGTTCATCATCTTCTTTGTCATTGCAAGTGACAACATGGATGTAATAATGTCTTATTACATTCAGCAACAAACATGAAGATTAGAGCTCAAGCAAGTGAAAGAGCCTAAGCACGAGCCAACATAAGCTCCAATTGAGCTCACCATCACTTTGAATTGCTCACCTTGAGAAAGCGATCAAAGAAGACAACCTCAATCTTGCCATCATCGAGCGCGCCAATGCTTGCCTCGCTACAGAGCTCCACAATTGAGTCCACCACTCTCAAGTGATTCTCGATGAAGTAGTCGAATGACTAGATGTGGACCTCAATGCTGCTCCCGGGATACTCCAATAGTGGCGGTGCGTCTCGCTCGATGACGTGCATCAGCCCCCCATCCTCGTTTGGACCAAACTCCAACATCGGTAGAGGTCGCACGAGCGTTGTCAAACCCTTGTTAGCCGCTGGCAGCGGCCGGCAAGGCCACCCTCATCAAATCTAGTGAGAGTCGGCCTGCAAGACCTTGCCTACAGCCAACAAGGCCTCAACAATCCTCACCCGTTGCCAACGATGGGCATTAAGCCCTCGCTAGCCATAGGCGAGGTCAACCCTTACCAAATCTGGCAAGAGCGGCCTCGCCGGCCCTTACCAATGGTCGGCAAGGGCTCCACGACCCTCACCAACCCTTCCCCAATTTCAGTGTTCTTGATCTAGGCAATGCATATTGATGAAGAAAATGATGAACGAGGACAAGCATGGGTGAGATGAGGAAGAAAATGAACAGGGGAAAACGAAAAATGAAAAAAGAATTTTTTTGGATGAAAATACCCTTGATTGAGTCACCGGAATACGCATTGGAGATGCATCTATTCGTTGGCTGACAAGTAAGGTCCTTCTTTGAGACTAAATGGTTATTTCGGATCCTTATTTGAGACAAACTCAACTACAAGTCCTATTTTGAGAAAATGTGGGCATTTTAGGTCCCTATTTGAGATTATCTCTTAGTTTCGATGGTAAGAGAGTTCGCTCCTTTTCTTTTTTATATTTTGAGTTTGATTTTTTTTTTTTAGAAGCACTTAAAAAACACTAGAAAACCCATGTATAGATAGTACTCATTGGTAGGGGTGAGTATGGTTCTAGGATAGAATCTAGAATTTTGAGAACCGGACCGATAGGAACCTATAGGTTCCAGGTTCCAAAGTATGTAGAGTAGGTTCTAAATTCCAAAAAATAAGAAACTTGTTTCAATGGGTAGGTTTCAAATTCTTAGTTGGAGAAACCTAAAACTCGTAACCTATAACCTAGAACCTGGAACAAGTTTTAATATTTTTCTTGATCCTTGTCTCCATGTGATCTTCCAATATTCCATGATATTCAATAATGAATGTATAATCTAGAAGTACTAGTCCGAGTTTCTATTTTATGGCTAAGATTTTTACTTTATTAATGTTATATTTTTCGTGTATTTAAGTAACTATAATCGTTCAAATAATAATATAAATTCAACATGGGTAGACCTTGGAACTTATGACATGATAAATTCTAAGTTCTAGGGTATCCAAGGTAGGTTTCATGTTCCAAAAAATGATGAACTTATTACAACGGATAAGTCTCAAGTTTCAAATGGAACCTATACGAAATTTGAAACCATTCACCCATACTTTTATTTAGTTGAATTCTTTGCCAACAATTCTTTTTCTTTTGTTGATAGTTTTGTTCATTTTGTAGTCTCTTTAATGAATGACAAACTTGTTTATTATTATTGCGTTGATTTTTGCTTTGTTTAACTTGAAAAAAAAAAAAAAAAACCTTGGAACCAACCCTAAAACCTGTGACAAGGTAGGTTTCATGTTCTAAATTCCGACGGATATGTTTCAAGTTCTAAAAAATAAGGAACTTGTACCCAAAGATAAATTTCAAGTTTTAGGCGGAACTTATAAAGGAACCTGAAACTACTCACCCCTACTCATTGATTTAGCTACATATTGCAAAAAAAAAAAATTAATTAATTAACGTAAGGAGAAAAGTATTCTATAAATTTTAAAACATGCTCAAAAAGTACCATCAAACTCTAAAATTTTCAAGAAATATGACCATATCTTGAAAAAATTAAAGAAAAAGTGAGTCATACTATTGTCGCAAGCCAATTTGGATAACAAAATATAGTCAAGTACATTTTGATATTGTTGGAGGATGCATAACGCGGGGTTGGCACCCATCAAGCACCACACTAAAAATAATATTGAAATTTTTAGGAAAAAAAGAAGAAGAAAGAAGGAGAGAAAATAAAATAAAAAGGGATTAATAATTTAAAATTTTTTATAAAAGGATAAATCATTAAAAGAAAAGGGTAAAAGGATAAAGACTAAAAAAAGCCAAAATCTATTTTTGCTAGAAATAGGTAGATCAAGGTGGGTTTCAGAGGGCAGCGCTGCTTGCCCACTTAAAACCCAACCCCCATCCGGCGCTCTATTGTCTGTCACGAGCCCGTGTGTGGCTTATTTATTTATTTATTACTTTTTTCGATCTCATTTAATTACAATTCGGGGAAAAATTAGATTTTGGAGAATAACCACGTCGCTTTGGTCATTATTGCACACTTTAGTTAACATTAACGGTCACGTAAGAGAAAAAAAAATAATAAAAAGAACTATTCTAGCATTAGATGAAGTGAATAAAGGGATTTGATAATACAAACTTAACAAGTTTTTAAGATCCGAATGGATTATCAACAACACGTTTGAAGAGTTTCAATGCATTTATTCGTGATAAAAAAAAATTCTTGATAAGTTAGAGAAATGCAGAAGATAAAATTACCCTCAGCCTGAAAGGAAGCACAAACAATCTTTAGGAAGACAAAAGTCAAAATAGAAATAATTCCATATTTCCCCCGCTACCTCGTTTTCTTTGAAACTGCATAATTATTTGAAGCGCAGATTCAAAATACCGGTATCATCTTTCATCTCAATAATACTTTACACGTTTCAAACCATCGTGTTGGTCCTAGAATTTTGTTATTAAATTTTTTGTTATAATTACAATAAATTATTTATTAAAAAAAATTTGAAACGCCCCTACAATGAGTGGCCGAATTCCAAAAAAAGGTCCAATTTTTCGCACCTAAGACAAAAATAATGCGCCTTTTCAAATGTCTCGATTAACCTAACCTTTTGAATCTGGGACAAAGAAAAACGCATCCTTTCCCACATGATTTAAAAAAAAAAAAACAACAACATTTCCACCGCGGGACAAAAATGACACCCGCTACAAAATCTGTCCATTCTCACCGTTAAATAGTCATGTGTCATCTTAGGTGGATCAGCAGCTGTTAAACATGACAAAAATTGACATTGTTTCCGTATGTGAAATGCAAGACTTTTGGTATCCAATGTTACAAATTAAATTTCATCATGAAGATTATAAATTAAAAATGACATTGTTTTTTGTGGCATGTGGCGATTTACTGGCATGAATGGATGGAATTTGTCACGGGTGTCTTGTTTGTTTCATCAACGAAAGATCATGCCTATCTTCTTCTTCTTTTTAACATTTGAAAAGTTGTGCTATTTCTATCGGTGTAAAAGAGTGAGATTTTTTTAATGTTTGGCTCACAAGTCATCTAACCTTTGCTTGTCAAAAGTTCATAAAGCAAACTCTAATCTACGCACCCCACCTCCCTCTCTCCCTCTCTCCCTCTCAACTTTGGGTAGCCATCGGCGCCACCGGTCTCCTCCACGACCGAGCTCCATAGATGATGCTATTGATCAACTGCCTCACCTCGACAGCTATTGTCATCTCAAAAAGGCTCTGGCATTCCGAGGCGGTGCAAGAACCGTTGGAATTTTGTTTGTTAAAACAAAATGAGTGCTTTTTACTTTGTTCCACGTAGAAAAGGTGGGAGCAAGTTGGTCAATTTTAAAATGCGGGATTTTCTTTTTATAGTTAAATGAATGATTGGGTGGGGCTAGACCCCACTATACCCGCGTTCGGGTGCGCGAATAATTACGCGATTTTAATTAGCATTAATCCCTTGCTATTTATTTAATTTAATTTTTTATTTTTAATTCAAAGGTTGCCTTTTAATTTGTTTGAGAAATTTCGGAAATGAAATATAAAATGAAAATTCGAAATTCTATTTAAAAAAAACTATTATTTCGAATTTTATTTGTATCTTTTTAAGACAACCTTTGGAAAAATTACTTATTCGGTTTTGCAATTTTCCGAAAGGTTGCAATTGTTCGGTTTTCAACTTCTTCCTAAGAGTCACATTTGTTTATCTGAACAATTTTCTAAATGACGTGTTTGTTCATTCTTTGGCAATTTTCACGAAAAGTTGCAAGACTGTTTCATATATATACTTGTCAATTTTCGAAAAGAAAAAAGAGTGGTCATTTTTTCGAGTCTTCTTTCTGAAAAACTGCAGACAAATTTCTGATTGTTTTCCTAGAGAGACTCTGGAGAAATACTAGAATTGTTATCTAGCATTCTCATCCGAGACTTTGTTGTATCCTAGAGGATTTTTGCCGGTGACCATTAGCAACGTTGTGGAGCAAATAAATCCTTAAAGATAGTGATATCACGCCTCAAAGTCCGAGTTGTTTTACTCGATCCGATTTCATTGTTCAACCCATTTCGAAGCCATATTTTACAACAAGAACATCTTGGCCGACGAGGTCGATGACAACATCATGGAGAGTGAGACGGTAGACAAAGAAGATGGATTTTGGGGTTTGTCATGATTGGAGAATGTTTCCTTTTCTTTATATATATACGTGTTATCTTTTTGATAACCATAAGATACAAATTTAGATCGGTACATTGACATATACAAGCGATAACAGGAATCTATTCTTCTTAGAAAGGATGAAATAACAAAGAAAAGAGTCTCTCTCCGCGATCCAAAATGTTTTTTTTAGAGAATTTGAATTTGACTTTAGGGGAAAAAAGTACTCTTTATTGTAATTAGCTTAAAGGAAGATTCACATGGAGAAGAAGAAAGAAAAGATTATCCTTAGCTTTGGATGGACGTATAGAGTACGTGGGAAACATGCAGCTCGTAGCTAGGTTTATATATAAGCATATCTTTTTCAATACCATATGGTCCGTCCACCTGATTCTTGAATATCTTTAATTATACACATACACATACCCACATGCTCCCTCCAAGGGCTATTTCCAATAGATTAGTCCCATAACCATACAAAGCCATGTTGGATTCTACTAGATTAGCTCTTTGATTAGGTTCTTCTTTGACTGACCTGACGTGCACTTTGGGTCTGCTTTTGAAGTTGCTGGGATATTCCTGATTTAAATTTCGATATACAGACAATAAGATTTCGTCTTGGTGCTGACCCACATGTGCATGTATATAAATTCGTGCAAGGGTTTGACTATATAGATATGGAGGTACATAGAAGAATCTCATCATTTGATGGATGTCAATAGTCATTAGTACACTGATCAAGTAATTATTATTTATGTTGAATCCTCATGGTTCGGCTTTGCAAACGCCCTTTTAACTCTGTTTGTTTAACGGAAATAAATAATTTAAAAAATATTTTTCTAAAAATATTACTTGCATTACTTGAAATAATTATTCAATAAAATATATATTCATTATCGATAATAATTTACATTTGGATATTTTCACGGATGATAAAATTATTTTTTGTTTACTATTTATTTCAAGCGATCATTTTTATGAAGATGTTTTCCAAATCATTCAGGTACCACAAATGAATGCACCCTTAATGTTTAATTATTATTTTAGGCTCAACTACACTAGGACTCTATGTACATAAAGTCACTTTCAAAGAGTTATATGCTACTTGCTAGTCTCATACTAAGGCTTCGTTTGTTTCGCAAAATACATTTTCCAGGATAATATTTTTCTTATTTTCAGACATTTATATTGTTTAGAAAAATAAGTTAACTGAAAAAAAATTTCTACCAAAGCTTAAATTTAGAAAGTCAGAAATAATTTTCCAAAATATAACTAGGTATCAATGCTTGAGCATGGAAACTCCGACACTCAATCCTAGTCATTGGCAATGGGGTTGGGTCCCTAGCCCCAAGCCTAGGTCCTTCAAGGTCAAGCTCAGGTCCATCAAAGTCAAGCTTGGGACCCTGGCATCCTAACTCAAGTCCATCAAGGTTGCATCCAAGAACCCAACCATTGTTCTTGTGCCCATCAAGGCCGAGCCCAAGACATCAGTGCCCGTGCTTGGGTCCATTGAGGCTAGGCCTTGTACCTCAGTGTTGATGCCTAGGTTCTTGACTTTCGAGACCGGGGTCATCGAGGCCGAGCTTGAGACTCTTATGCTTGCAAGACTAAGTCTCGGGCATTAGATTCTAAGGCCAGCATTAATGGACCAGGGCGTAAGCACTAGTTTTGGAGTCTTGGGTCTCGCCTCAATTGACTTAGGCTTGAAGTGGTGGTTTTGATCTTTGGCACTAAAATCTAAGGCCTAGGTCCTATTGAGGCTCAAGTGTTGGGATCTAGGCCCGGTCTCTATAGACTAGGTCGGGGCGCCAAGGAGCCGAGCACGGGCACAGGCACAAGCAAGAGTTCTTGGGCTCAATTTCAGTGGATTTAAGACTAGTACCAATGCTCATGCCCAAGAGTCGGGGATTCGGCGATGGTTGATGGAGGAAAAGGAAAAAGGAAAAAAGAAAAAAAAAAAAAAAAAAAAGCAAAGAAGGAAAAATAGAAGAAATAAATACAAAATATAAGAAATAAATACAAAATTCGAAAAAAAAATATTCAAAATATTATCATAAATAATTTACATCAATGCTTGTACATGGCACAATTGGTGTTCAAGTTAGTGATTTTTGTCCAAAATTGATTGAATGAACTCAATTGGCAAAATATGAAAGATTTAGGACTCAATTTGCACAATTAAAAAGTTTATGGCTGAATTAGTAATAGTGCTGTAGGTTTAGAACTTTATGGACAATGTTCCCAAAAAAAGCTCACAAATTTGACAAGGTTAAGAAATTAGCTTCCAAATATGTAAAATATGTTTTGATGTCCCTAAACATGTTCCAATCTATACAAATTATGACATGGACACAAATGACAGACCGACCTGTTTAAAAACATGTCCAAGAACGTAGGAATCGTCTTGAAAATGCACATGACACGCTTATATTTCAAGATAAGTGAAATAACCCTATCGTGACAAAATTAAACTTAACTCAAGTGTGCTTAATAATATGTCCCCTAAACAGGTCATATATATAAATTTGCCAATCCTATAAATTAAAATAAGATACTCATAGCGCTAAATGGATCGAAATAAGAGCTACACGTTCGTGAACATCAGTCAGATTGGAAAGTTGAAGTTGGGTTCAATGTTCATGAGTTGCTACCCCATAACATATTCATTAGTCAAATCAAACCCTAGTTTCCTCTCCAATCATAAGATCCTCCTCAATTATTAAAAGGAGAAGCAAATGTCTCTGTCCGTATCAAGAACCGCAATTAAAGCCACTCACCCGTGCGCCCTCTCTAAACAAAATCGCCTATATCGAAGCGAAGGATCAATCTAAAAAGCCCCACGAGAAAACCTCGGTTCTCTCGAAACGAAGCTTTTGGGATGGAGAGAGAGAGAGAGACCAGTGACCAAAGAAGCAGGGGAAACAGTGGCCCCGGTCATCGGGCTGTCGCTAATTCATCTGTAGTAATACGACGAAAAGCAAAGGTAAAACCCTCCCGTTTTCAAGGGAGGAGTGAAAGTGATGATGACGATGATCCCGCTAAAACCCTAGTTTAATATTAATACGTATGTAAAGCTGTGCCTATAGTTACAGCGGCCTCTAAAATAATGTATATATGTCGCTCTCTTGAAGAATCCAATGCTGCTAGTTTCACCTTATTTATCAATTTCGTTTTGGTTTTAGGGTTTATTGCAAGCTTTCCCTCCAACGTTAGGGCTACTTGAAATCATGAGAGTACCATACACATTTTCTTGCTTTTTATTTTTGTCTTTTTTTTATAGAGATATATGGTATTTTCAAACTGGCAAACATTTTTCTTTTTTCTCGAGTCATCCCCAAAAGTTTGTAGATCAGTCAACACCAATTACGCATGGACATGTTGTCCCATGGAAAGAGATGGTGTAGGTTCAAATGTGAAAAGGGATGGCATAGCTTTCATGGAGCATTGAACAAACATTTCATAGTTGCCGCACCACCATAGATTTAGCAACTTTTACGAAATTGCCTTACCGAGCTTCAAGGTGCTCCTATTTTAAAACATATGTTTTTAAATATACAAGTACAACGCTTTACGACACATCACAGCTACATTCCATCCATAGTTATGCCAAATGGGCCGTTAGTGCAACAATTAACCAGTATTGTAGTGTGATGAGAGAGTCATCATGGTTGCTAATATTATGACCACTTTATTTGAGAGTGTATTTCATGCAATAGGTTCCACCACATGGTAACACTGAGCTACGTCTAGTCATCCGAATTTTTTATTAGAGTAGGACTAGATCTGATAGGATATGAAATCTCTACATCATATTTAGTGTTTGACAATTGTAGTAATAAAATCAGATATATTTACATCTATCATATACATTGTTTGATATTAAAAAAAAAAGTATACATGAACAATTACAAATGGAGATGATAAAAATTTCTCACCACACTCTTGCATACTTTTATTTGTTTGCTTATTTTATTTTATTTTCCTCTTTTTTTTTATTAATTTCTTTTGTATTTCTTTCTTCCCCTTCCATCATTCTCTAATAAAATTTTATTAAATAGTAAATTGTACTAATATACCTAAAATATTAAATCCCTAAATATGTAATAAATACTTATATTTATATATTGAATTTATATTATCGAATACAATTAAATTCGAATATAAAAATAAAAATATATTAAAATAACTAATTTTTTATTTTTCTCTATTTTGAATTCCTTATATTAGAATTCAAATATTAATTATATTGAAGTATAATTTTAATTTTGTTAATTTAAAAATTTTGTTATTTGAGAAAAATAATTTTCATATTATGGATGTTAGAAATCTTATCCACATTTATCTCACTTCCCTCATGGGATAATTTTATCCGATTTATATCCCATTATATGCAACTTTATCATGTCTTGAGCATGCACCATTCGCTAAATAAGATAAATTTTATCCCATCTTAAATTTTATCCTAATTGCCAAACGCAGCTTTTATAAGTTTATAACAATTCAATCAAAAAAAAAGTACTTTCAACATTTAGAGTGCCAAGTTGGAATAGATACATATATATTAGGCAATGAACACATTTGGTAGGTAACAACGAAAGACACGCAATATATATAAGAAAAGGGGTAGGCCCAAAAAATATATTGTTACTCTTCTAGCAAAAGATGATCAAATCTGATCCCCTAACAATAAGGAAGTAAACATATCGGTGACCGATCTAATACAAAATCATCACCCACATTATTTGGCTAGACAACCCAATTTGCTAGCCAATCTGCACATGCATTTCCTTCCTAAAATTATGGAGAATCTCAACATGTTGAAACTACTTGAATATACTTCAAATTTGAGAAATGAATGAGTTAACAAAATAAAGTGATGAAATTAATTTTCAAAGCAGAGAAATGGCTGCTTACAAGTTTACCTCCACAATAAGTTCGGTAATTCCCAAAGAAATTGCCATTTTGAGACCCAAGAAAATGCCTCAAAATTTTGCTTTGAGTGAAAAACATAGTTCCATAGCTTGCATGAATCTAGCAAGGTAATTGCCCGAGTCATCACAAATAACTCCACATACCGAAGTTGGACCTAGGTTTGGCTTTAAAGGCTTCGTCAAGATTGAATTTGACCAATCAGAAGGAGGGCGAGTTGAATCCACAAACTTATCTCTTTTCTCCTTTATGGTGAACGATCTACTTTCTACCATTCGAGCAAAAATAACGTTGTTGGCATATCCTAAGATCAAATTCACAAATACACTTGGAAAAGAAAAGTCTATCTAAAATAATCTTTGACTCCTCCAATTGCATAAATGCCAACAAGGTACTCCAAATACGAGTGGCCAATCTTATACCGGGATTGTCGCAATCGACATGTTTGCTAAGTGTAAAGAAATGACCACTCAAACCAGTAGGCAAAATCTTTTACCAAATAACCTTCGCATGCTCCCAATCCCGAAGTACGTGTGAGGTGGTCTCAAAGAATTGTGGACAAGGAGCGCAATAGGGATCTGCTGTGATTTTACGATGAAATCTTTCATAATTAGTAAGTAGACCGGTGTGAAACCAGCCACTGAAAACCTTTGATCCTTTGCAGTCCCTCCCATTTCCATACTAAGCTTCAGAATTTATTCATAGGCAAGACTTGTTCCGGTGAGATTAATTCGTAAGTTCTCTTAACAGAGAAGTTCTCACTGCCATTGCCGCCCCGATAATTACCATCACAGCATGTAGGTGAAAGCATGAACTGATATGAATCCTCCCAATTTAGGGGTCAACTTAGCAAAGACCGTTTCAGCAGCACAAGGTGATTTGAATGGCCTAGATTGGACATCTCTTCTTTCTCTCCATTCCTTTGTTCCCTTTTCTCTTCTTTCAACACTTCGGCTCCTGCCGGAGGCCGCCGGACACCCGACAATCTCTAACCCCACCCCGTTGTCAACATCAACCTCCGTTCACGCCGCGCGAATCCACCTCCGCCGTTGCCGTCATCGCCGACGTACTCTAATCGCCCCTCTCTCTCTCTCTCTCTATACGTGTTCGCAACGGTATGATTGGGTCTGAGGTCACAGGAATAGGACAGAGCGTGAAGGACCCATAACGAAAATGAAAGGCAGGTCGAATACGGATTGCCAGCCGTGCACGGTCGTCGTATCTAACGTAGAAAAGGAGGCGTACTCGAAAAGGATACGAAACGAATCGCCGTAGAAAAGGAAAACCAGATGTGAATGCATTACATGCTCGAATCGAAAGGAACGCGCGCACGTGGACTGGGTTCATTCGACGTGGATTCGGTGCGAGAAAAGGTCCTTTGTCCCGCATTGAAGCATCCGACGTTTCTGTCCGCTTCCCGCTTCCCGCTTCTACCGCTCGGGCGGGCCCCCACCCGTCATCTCTCTCTCTCTCTCTCTCTGTGGGACGTGGCCGCTCCGTCGTAATCGCCGACAGATACACTTGCCCTTTGAAAATGACATGCACGCACTCCATTTCTTTTATCGGGCATCGACCTCTGTGTCGTGTACATAACATAAGCTCCACTTGCTTCGCAGAATGTGATATACTTGCGGGATGAACGGAGTTGTAGGATCAATGTTTGGTTTTGTTGCATTCTAATTCGAAGGGTTTACAAACCAACAGAAAATCGAAGAAATTAAGGGTACCGTTGATCGAAATGTGTCCATTTTCAAGGGGATACTAGGAGATACGGAGATCAAATACCCAATAACATAATGGAATTGAGATTTTCGCCATGAGGAGCGACGTCGCAAGCGGTAGATAAACATTTGTGCGTCGAAGTCGCATTCAAATGATTCCAAGGTTAGTGCCTAGGATGCGATGAATCGGACTTCTTCTACTCGATAACATTCTAATTCGGCTATTTAAGAATCTGAGTTCAGAAATTCAGCTATCTAGAAATCCACAAAATATCTTAAAAGATTTATGAATCGATTAAGTTCGTGTCTTTCTAATTCTAATTGTGCATGCGACCAATCCTTTCGGTTCCCACAGAAAAGCTGTTTTTGTCTGCTTGTGAACAAGTCTTACCGATTTCCGGCGAAATTGAAGCTGGCCAGTTCTCTTCTCAGCATCACTGGCGCTTACACACTAGTTTGTGCAGGAAGAGATTCGATTTCGAGATTGTCTTTATATGATATAACTGAAGTAAATCCAGAAGTGAGTTTTCATCTCGACCTTTTTACGCGGAGACTTCACGAGCACGATGTCAATATTAAGATAACATGGACTTTACAATAGAAGTGAACATAATTCAAAGTTCTCGAGATAATTTGTCATTTATCTTGTGAATTTCGGATATCAAATTTAATCAATGAGTGAAACCGAGGGAGTATCTCACATGTTGCATACAAACTGTTATGGGTCATGATCACATGTATAAGCCAAATATTTTGATTTAATCAATCTATAGGGCTTAAAATGAGGGATGAGTGAAATTTAACTTTAATTTTTTTGACTTGGAACTATTTTGAATCTTTGTATTTTTCAAATAAGAAGATCTTCATTCATTAGTTAGATGTCTAACAAATTACAAGTAAAGGTCAGAGAACATTTATTATTTGGAGGTTGAGGTGCGCAATCGGTTATAAAAGGTTGAACCATTAGACAAAGATAACGCAATGTGTACATTCGTTAGCAGTATCAAATGAAGAGTAACCTAATGTTTACTTTTCGAATATTGAGTATTAGGGGAATTGTGACTTCTTGACCGGTTCATAACTAGGAAGAGCTCATGGAAAAATCCAAGTGCCAAGGAAAGCTTGGCGATGAGAACGTTAAATCTAAACGTACACCACAAACCGTTACAAATAGAATGGGAGATCTTGATGTGTGCCCATCACTTAATCTGGTGATGGGCCATCAATTGTTTATGGTGTCAAATATGTTCTTGAGGGTTGAGAATGTGCATCTAACTGTGAATTGTGCTTTGTTATTTGCTTTTTGGCTTTGGATTTGTTCTGCCATTATTTGAGATTTGTTAGGCTAGAAAACCTTCTATGTACCTCTTGATTATTTTTATATCTTAAAATGGATTCTCGAAATAAAGATACTATTCATATGATGATATATATACACATGTGATGTATGACAAACTTCTAAGTTCATCTCAAGTTCAAATTCGGGGAATGGGATGTGCAAAACATGTGATGATAGATTTTGTGACCTCTAGTCCATGCCAAATCTAAGTTCGGATGAAGGCCCGAGACCAAGAAAGTTTCACTAATTGTAGTGGGCACGCAAGGGCGACGCAAACTCCGGACATATCGTGTTTTTTTAAGTACAAACTCGATCTATGTTATGTTGTATTATACACACTTTTGCCTCTCGAATGATTTCTCGATGTGAGTCTCGAGAGCGAAAGCATTAGGAGAGATGGGATGGAATGCTTTGAGTTTGCATTTGGGTGTGATCCGGACTTGGATATTGAGAGACGCAGATTAAGCTAATTTTAATGTCTGTTGTTCATAGTGAATTATTGATGCCAGTTCTCCCTAGACTTAGGTCACTACAAGCCAAATCGCATAAATTTCTTGTGCTTCGTTTTTCTACTTGTCGTTTGCTTTTCTGTTAATCTCTTGCTTGCGACCAATTAGCCAAAATTATACCCTCGGGATAAAAATGACTCAACAGTCCAAAAGTTTCCGGCATTAATTTTTACATTCAAAGAAGCTATGCACATCTACTACAGCTAGTAGTGGCGAAATATGCAATGAGCATAACAGCCGAGCCATAACGATGCCATGTCACTTCAATTATTGTGGATGATTTGAAAACCAAATTTATGAATTCGAAAATGTAGGCTATGTTTGTTTAGCAAAAACGAATGATTTTGATAATATTTTCCTAACAACAATCCCTTTTGTTGTTTATAAAAATAAATAAGTAAATAAATAAATAATATTTTCATTATTCACAAAAATATTTTAATATAAACTATTATCAATAATGAAAAAATTTTCAATTGACTAATTATTTCAAGATATATAAGCTATTATTTTTGTAAAAATATTTTTCAAATAATTTATTTTCTACTAAATAAATGGAGTCCTAATCGAACTTTACTAGTCGTTCCAATTGCAAATTCAAAATGGGGTTGATCTCTCTCTCTCTCTCTCTCTCTCTGTGAAAATGAGTCAAACTTTGCTTAAACGATGTCTTTTTTATTTTAAAAGAAGTAATATCGATTTGACCACGTAAGATATCAAAAATTTATTTTTGGAATGAAAATGTTAATGGTGGATATTTTTGGGATTCGGCCAATGGTTTTTTTTTTTATCTGAACTCACCGCATGATGCTAACGACCTACTGGTTGAATGTATGCTGACTAATCTAAACAATTCACCGCCCAACTCATTTTTCATGCAAGCTTTTCTCTTTATACATAAGCTTTCCAATATGCCAACTTGTATCTTCGAATAACAATTGAATTAGAAATGGTGTGCATAAAAAGCTTCACTAAATCAAATTACAAAAAATAATATAAATGATTCCTAAATTTTAAGTCTATATTCAATTTCGTTCCTCAACTTTTAATGTATTAAATGTGGTACTTGAACTTTAATTAAATGCAATGTCATTTCTAAACTTTTAATTTGTTCAATGTTTAATATTGCCATTCTATTAATTTAAGTTCAATAACAACATTAAATATTTTTATATAATCCAGTAACATGGTATATTAAATTAAAGTTCATGAACCATATTAAACAAATTAAAAGTTTATGAATAATATTATATATTAAGTCAAAATTTATATATCATTTATTTAATTATCACTATCAAAATCATCTCCTCCTACTCCTCCTTCTTTTGTGTGTGTGATTAAATAAGAAAATATCTTGTAAGAAGAATATTTAATAAAAAATAAATAAAAAGGGGAAGAAGGGAAATCTTTCATGATGAGCGGCGTAGATTCTCTACTGACCACCTGCAAGTAAATCCTAATCATCGTCCTCATCTTCGCCCTCCCTCTCCACCTTTTCTTCTTTTGATTAATTAACTTTTTCTTAAATTCAATTTTTTTTTTTTTTTTGTGGAAACAGATCTTTAATTTAATTAACCCTCTTTATTTTTTTTTATAAAATAAATAAATAAAATAAGATGGTCGGGGCATAGGGCCGTGCAGTCAGAGCTTTTGACCTTTGACCGGGCAGCACGTGCAGGGCATCGTTTCATTCCAAAATCTCGACGATTTCGGTGTTGCACGTGCAGCGTTTGTCTCCTCCCCACGTAGTTGCCCCCCCTTTCCATTTCGCCTTCCCTTTGTCTCTTGCTCTCTTCTAGCTGTCTCACACCCCTCCGCCCTTGATTAGTATAATACTCCCGGAATTTTCTAAGGAAAATTGAAATATGTATGAGAAATAAACATGATTTTTATATAATTGCTTCCATTTGAAGCATGCTCGTATATGTCAAAATATTTTTAAAAAATCGTTATAGGGTGGTGAGGTCGGGCTAGTTGAATCTAGGAACCGACTTTATCTGACAAGTTTCAGATCGAAGTGATGGACTGGTCTTGAATCATTCAATTTCAAGTTTTATACCATGAAACGTGGTAGAATCCGATTTAAGCTTCTTCTTTTTTACTTTATTTAAAGAAAAAGATAACCATGTTGGAGATATGTTCCATTATGCTACAAATTGTTTATATGATGTCTCTCCTATTGTAATAGTTATGTTACTTAAAATTAGGCTTTGTTCTAGGACAATTCCTAAGAGAACCGGTTTGGTTTCGATTATGAAAAAGCCGAGGATCGACCTTGATAGAGTAGGTTGTAGGTTGCACACTATTGGTATGAATATAGTTATTGCACCATAAATTTTTAGTGAGGTTAGCTTTTGAAAAACAGCTGTGGAAGTGGTGTAAATATGAGGTATTTGACAAACACTTCTAGAAAACCAAATGAATCCTTTTACAGTGAAACTGCTGCTGGACAATTTTAGTAGACTAACTTAGAATTTGCTTTCTTCTTCTTCTCTTTTTTTTTTTTTTGGATGACAAAAGAAAAAGGCGGACATGGGCTCAGTTTCTGCGAGCTGATCTTTCTTGGCTGATTATCGGTTTGCTCGATCCGAGCTGAGAGTTGGCCCGTTAGGGCCGAGCGAAGGCTTGAGCCTCATGGATCCTAGAGGGGGAGGGGTCCACGCTAAGCCAGTTTCGCAAGCAAATTCAAAAGGCTTAGAAAAACAAATTTTCTACTATTATGTCCAAGAAACAGCTTTTATTTCTCAGATTTTAATCCTCGAATGAAAATTACAAGACAAAAATTTCAAGATAATGCCGGCATTTGACGGCCCAGAGCAAAATACCCGGGCTAAAAGGAGGAGGTGAAGTGAAAGAGACAGCGGGAGAACGATGAGGCCTCGGCCATGATTCGCTTCAGAGAACGACCAAGGCCCGTCAATGTTCAGGCCCCAATGCACGATGGCCTACTCGTTTGCACGATAATAGAGACAAACTTCACATACGACGTGGTATGACCCGCCTAATTTTCATATGTTGGTGCAAATTTAACATGTTCTCCGTGGGATTCAATTATTCCACGTGTAGAATTGAAATCAAGAGGTTTTAGGCTGGTGCAAATTGACTTCATTTATGACACGCTGACATAAATTGTCTGCCCTAAGTAAACTTGGTCAAATGAGTGAGTGGCTCACGAGGGATGCACAACGTATTTCAGGACTACCAGTTCGCCTTGGATGGCACCGCCTGCGGTTAGTCCAATCGGCTTAAAAGGTTGGAGTCAAAATGAAATGTTTGATTGAAAGAAGAGAACACATCAAGCGATGAAATGCCTAACTTGCATTTGGTAAGTTCCATTACAATCAAATTTCTTGTTTGTAAAATTTAAAAAATATATATGGGGTTCAAATTGCATATATACGTACAATTATGATGAATTCTTTCTATTATTCAATAATTATTCCATAATAAGAGCATTTTGCAAAATCTTCTAAATGTTCATTTCTTTTTTCGTGATTTTAATTTCCTTTTTTGTATAAACACAACACTTGTGTACTTTTGTCAGTAATCTCAAATCGATAGTAATAAAGTTTAGTATTTCTTTATTTGGACCCTTTTCGTGCTCGTCTTTTATATGTTCATTTTAGAAATATTTTTTTGAGGGATTTATGTTGTCACTTGTCCTTCGAACAATATGACGAATTTCCATTCTCCATGCGAAAGTTCATAGCCTTCAGGTCCCTTTATCTTTGTCTGTGTCTTTCTATTTTCTTTCTACTATTCTGTTGCAAAAATTAAGTCATTCCAATATGAGTTAGCACCCTGTGAAAATTGGAGATGTAGCTTATCGACTCGCTTTACCACTCGCTGCGTAAATATGTTCTGAACCCTAATATCATGATTGAATAAGGGCGGCTCCAATTCTAAAGAAATATTGCTTATGTGGGGCACCAAGTTCATATTATTCATTGAAAAAACTAAGTGTCAAGGTATCGTGCATTCCTTACGTGAAATTGTAATGGCGAAATCATTTTGGAGACAAGTGACATGAAGCTCGACAAAGATATGAAACAAAAATTGCATTTGTAACCTTCATAACTTGCAGTGTTATTTTCCAGGAGATTTAACACATAGTAGAGGAATCGAGAATTGATATGTGCCATGTAGTGCCAAAGAAATATGTAATCTTTTAGCCTTCTTTCTCCAAGTAAGATGGGTTCAGGTGATTGGTTTTAGATCTGGTCGATTCCGATATACAATTTAAAACCTATCCGGTCAAGATTGTTTAAATCGGTCTACTTAGGAGTGGTTCTAGGATAAATAGAAAAATTGGGTCTCTTCTAAACTCCTTTTTCTTTTTTTTTTTTTCCCAGTAAAAATAAATATGTTTGGCCAGTAATGTCGAAAACTTTGCAAATCCTAAAGTTAATATTTTCGAACAAAATCTATTTTCTGGAAAAAAAAAAATCAGTATTTTATTGAAATATGCATTCTTGGATAATCGATCTCTGGAGTGCCATAACTTGGCACAAAGGGACACTTAAGTCACATAACTTGATCCTTACGAAAGTGACACTTAAGTACCAATATTAGAGTAAAATTAAGGCAAAAGAACTCTTCAAGTGCCATAACTTTGGCCAAAGGGACACTTAAGTGCCATAACTTACGAAAGGTATACTTAAGTGCCACATTCGAAAAAAAACGGATCACTTGAGTGCCACTCCAACCAAAGTCCGGCCAAAACGCCAATGTGGCGTTTTTCTGGCGAAGCGGGCCAAAAACGATGCCGTTTTGCACGCTAACATGGCCAAAACGGCGTCGTTTTGGGCTAACGTGGTAAAAAAATTTAAAAATTAATTAAATTAATTTTAAAATTAAATAAATTAATTTTAAAATTAAATTTATTTAAAATATTTAAAAATAATAATTTTAAAATTAAATTTATTTAAAATATTTAAAAATAATAATTTAAAAAACTTCAAAAATTCTTTAAAAAAATTTTAAAAAAAGGGAATGGGGGAGGCGGTTAAGGATCGGCCCTCGGCCCGCCATTCGCTACCTTGCCGCCGCCGGGAAGGGCCGGCAACGGCAGGGGGAGGGTCGGCCGAGGTCGCCGGCCCCTGGCCAGGGGCCGGAGGGGAGGGCTCGCGAGCCCTCACCCCGATCTAGGGTGAGGGTCGCAGCCCTCGCCCAGATCTGACGAGGGTCGGCGGCCCTCGCCCTGTCGGGCCAAGGGCCGCCGCCCGTCGGGCGAGGGCCGCGCGCCCCCTAGATCCAGCGGCGAGGGCTCGCGAGCCCTCGCCGCTGATCGGCCAAGGTCACCGGCCCTTGGCCGGGCCCGGCCGACCCTCCCCGCCGTCGCCGGCCCTTCCGGCGGCGGCGGGGAGGTGGCGGGCGAGGGCTAATCCCCGCCCCACCTCCCCTTGTTCCCTTTTTTTTTTAAAAAGTTTTTAAAAGTTTTTTAAATTTTTAAATGATTATTTTTAAAATATTTTAACTAAATTTAATTTTTAATTAATTAATTAATTATTTCCACGTTAGCCCAAAACGACGCCGTTTTGGCCACGTCAACGTGCAAAATGGCGCCGTTTTGGCCGCGCTTTGCCGAAAAACGCCACGTTGGCGTTTTGGCCGGATTGGCACTCAAGTGATCCATTTTACTCCGATTTTGGCACTTAAGTGTACATTTCATAAGTTATGGCACTTAAGTGTCCCTTTGGCCAAAGTTATGGTGTCACGCCCCGAACCCCGAGACACGTGAAACAACCCGCCGTGGTCATGCTAATGCGACATTCCCAAGTAGTGTCGCCGACCCCAATTTACTTTTTTAATGCGCAAGCGGAACGTACTAAGAAAACCCCTTACAAAAGCAATACGGGATAGGAACAGTAGGAACATCAATTCAAAATCAAACAACATACTTTCATACATCATCATCATTACAAGGTTTACGTACATCGTCAGGATCCAGAGACTATGCATCAAAATGGGTCAGAGTTTATGTGCATCAAAAATGAGTTAGCCTACACAACATGGATCAACCCACCAAAAAGAGGAACAGTCCTACTACTACTAATCGGACTCGCTCGGCGATCCCACTTCCTCCACCATTGACAATGCTGGTTTCGGAGACGATGGGTCATCCACCCTACCATCAGGAAGGTCAGCTACACCCTCACCTAGGATAGCATCCATCACGGCCAGTGAGATATCAAAACTGTCAAGTGGACCAATCCTAAAGCCATTGGTCCCAAAACGGAACCAAGCCCTATACCTATGGGGTACCTTAACATCTTCAGTCTCCTCGATCCATACAGTAGTCCTGATCAACTCGTAGACCCAATGGCTCCCATGTTTAGGGAAGGTGTGCATCTGCTCGATAATCTGCACTTGGATGCCATTCTTCTCTGGGGGTTCCGCCATCTACGGTCCTATAATATTTTCCCCAAACTGGGATGAGACTTTGTCTCAGCAAGTTTACCCCTCCTAAACCCCTATTAGAAAGTAAATACGCCCCAAAGTAGCTTAGCCACGACATCAAGAAGACTTACCTCGTCATAGCCCCCATCTGCAGGTTAGCACATTTTATATAATTCAACCATGTGCAATTTTAATAACTCAACAACAAAGGCACAATCACATCATCATAACAATTCAACCACTTGGATCGTCTCAGCGATCAATCGGCTCGGCCGATTACATGTCATTCTAGCAATTCAATTACTGCTACCCATCTCGACCATATAGGAAGGTTTAATAACATTGGCAATCACGGTCCCACTCGGCACGACCTGCAATTAGGTGGTAGTTCACGGCCTCATTAGGCACGACCTCTCATAGGTGGTCCATCACGGCCTCACTGGGCACGACCGCTAATAGATGGTCAATCACAGCCCCATTAGGCACGACCTCTCTTAGGTAGTTCATCACAGCCCTATTAGGCACGACCTCTCATAGGTGGTTCATCACGGCCCTATTAGGCACAACCTCCAATAGATGGTTAATCACGGCCCCATTGGGCACGGCCTCTAATAGGTGGTCAATCACGGCCAATCTCCCATCAATTTCAACACTCGGATATTATAAAGAATCACTATCTATCACAATCACACTCAATTTGCCACAATTAATCATCAATTTCAAATTCTACAAGCACAGTAACAATCGGCACGAAATTCTGAGCAACTAAGGTCAAAATAAATTTTTTGAGTTTTTTTTTATAAATAATATTTTAATGAATTTCGGAATAAGATATATTATTAAATAATCCAACAATTTCGAAGCATTTATTTAAATCACAAATAAACTCCTTTAAGTCACATCAAGGTTTATTTTAAAAATAAACATACTTAACCATTAAACTAAACACCATTTTCCTTAATTAATCACCTTAATATAATCCATGTCTAATTAAACCAATCTATCCACATAATCTCAATCGACTTAAGTTAAACATACTTAGGGCATCATTAACTTGCTAATCGCGGATTAGTGAGGTAAACTCACCGGAATCACTTTCCGACGAGTCTTTGGCAAAGAGCACGACGGCGTCGACGACAAACCTACACGGATCAACACCAAATGAGCACTAAAGGGGACCTAAACGAGCTCGGAAGGGACTAGATCTTGCTGGTTTTTCCAGCACTAACCGAGCTTGAAAGATGGCGGAACGGTGGCTGAACGGTCAGGGATACGGTGGAGGAGAACCGACGACAGCTCGTGCAACGACCGGTGGAGGCTTGAGCGGACGGTCGGCGGCGACGGGAGCTTCGGTGGACGATGACTAGCAGCGGACGAAGAGACGACGGTGCGACGAGGACACTACGAGCGCGCGCGAGGCTTCACACGCGGATGAGCGGCGACGACGACGGCGTGCAACGGCGGAGAACAGCGAAGGCGACAACGAAGGCGAGCGGTGGCGCGGTCGAGCGGCGAAGGGTGGACGGAAGGGGGGTTTCCGCTGGTTCTTTGCTTCCTTTTTCCCTCCCAATCTCTCTCCTCTCAAGCTTGAAGATGATGGAGACAAGGGAGAAGTGACATCCCCACTTTTGGTGAGCCAATTGGCTTGTGACACTTGTCAAGCTCTCCTTGAATTTGGCCTCCACCATGACATCATCTGCTGATGTCATTCTCCACTAATTCAAATCCTCCATAACATCTTCCAATAGGTTCAATTTCATTTTCCGCCGGGGTTCAAGTTCTTGTACATTCAATTACTTCAATTTCCATCAATTCTCTTCTAATTGAGTCCAAATTAAAGTCCACAAAAATTATCCCATGATCCTAATATAATGTGTGACATGACCGAGCTTCCGGCTTCTAAATTCAATCTCAATTTTTTCGGTTGAATTCAATTTGGTGCGATTTTAGCGCGCCTAATCCACTGAGTGGCTTTTAAGGAAATTTTCTTACATCCGACCCGAGGGTGATTAATCCCCAAGTTTGACGAGGTAAAATTCCATGATCACCTCACTCAATAAACTAGTTCCCTCGTGAGTGGCCAACTTTAAGAGACGAACTATATGCACAATTGAATTGCCCGACTCAATTGACCGAAATTAAAATTGAGAAAAATCGGGATATCACAACTCTTCCCCTCTTATAAAATTTCGTCCTCGAAATTTAAACCATTACACAATTTGCTCAAAAAGGTGGGGGTACAATTCTCTCATCGACTCTTCAGTCTCCCAAGTTGCTCCTTCAGTGCCATGGTGCTGCCATACCACTTTGACCATTGGGATGGTCTTGGTGCGCAGAACTTGCTCTTTGCGATCCACAATTTGGACCGGGCTTTCAACGTATGACACTTTGTCATCCACGTCTAATTCCTCGAAATTTAGAACGTGAGTCGGGTCAAGTTCATACTTCCTCAACATCGACACGTGAAAGACGTCGTGCACCTATGACAACTTTGGCGGTAGTGCAAGACAATATGCCAGAGTCTCTATTCTTTCCAAAATCTCAAATGGACCTACGTACCTCGGACTCAGTTTTCCCCTTTTGCCAAAGCGGGAAGTACCTCTCACCAGTGACACCTTCAAGAAGACATGCTCACCAACTTGGAATTCTAATGGCCTTCGACACTTATCGGCATAACTTTTCTGATGGCTTTGAGCGGTTTTTAATCTATTTCTGATAACTGCAACTGCCTCTACTGACTGTTGAACCAACTCTGGACCTATGATCTTTCTTTCTCCGACCTCATCCCAACACACTGGCGTTTTGCATGCTCTGCCATACAATGCTTCAAAAGGAGCCATTTGAATACTCTGCTGATAACTGTTGTTGTAGGCGAACTCAACCAGATGAAGCTGTTCCTCCCAACTTCCTTTGAAGTCCAAGACACAAGCTCGCAACATGTCCTCAAGAGTCTAAGTTGTCCTCTCAGACTGGCCATTAGTCTATGGGTGATAGGCCGTACTGTACTGCAGCTTTGTTCCTAAAGTAGATTGCAAGCTTTTCCAAAAAGTGGTGGTGAACCTGGGGTCTCTGTCCGAAGTAATTGTAACTAGCACTCCATGCATACTAACCACTTGACGTACATATAGATCTGCAAGTCTATCCAAACTCAAGTCTCTTTAAACTGCAATGAAGTGAGCCGACTTTGTCAATCTGTCGACTACTACCCAAATCGAATCGTTCCCTCTCTGGCTCCTCGGTAGTCCCGTCACGAAGTCCATTATGATATGCTCCCATTTCCACTCTGGGATCTCAAGGGGTCGCAAAAGTCCTCCCAGTTTGCAATGCTGAGCTTTCACCTGTTGACACGTCAAACACTTGGCGACATGCTTAGCGATATCCGCCTTCATGCCACACCACCAGTAGTGTTGACGCAGATTCTAATACATTTTGGTACTACCATGATGAATGCTGTAACTACTACGATGTGCTTCTGACAGAATTTCTTCTCTAAGCTCCACATCGTCAGCTACAACCAATCGTCCTTGGAACCTCAATGTTCCATCCTCAGAAATCTGAAAGTCAGCCTTCCTTTTCTTTGTGTCCTCTTGCAGGATTTTCTGAACATCTGAATTCGTCTGTTGAAGCGTTCTGATTCTGACCTGCACTTCCGGTTCAATTCTAAGGGTGGCCACAAGGTTCAAAAGGTAGCCTACCTCAAACTTGAAATATGAATCTCGCGCTCTCTCAATTAGGCCACATTCCTTAAGTACCATTTGAGCAACTGAAGACTTCCTACTCAGTGCATCAACGACCTTATTCGCCTTTCCTGGGTGGTACAAAATCTCGCAGTCATAGTCCTTTAAGAGTTCTATCCATCAACGCTGTCTCATATTCAACTCCTTATGAGAGAATAGGTACTTGAGACTCTAATGGTCAGTGAAGATTTGAAATCTTTCTCCACACAAATAATGCCTCCAAATCTTCAGGGCAAAGATGATTGCTGCAAGTTCCAAGTCATGCGTCGGATAATTCAACTCGTGAGGTCTCAACTGACGGGACGCATATGCAACAACCCTACCATACTGCATCAACACACGACTTAATCCATTAAATGACGCATTACTGTAGATCTCAAACCCTCCCGGACCGGATGGAATAGTAAGCACCGGTGCGGTAGTTAGCTTATGCTTAAGCTCTTGGAAACTACCCTTGCACTTGTCTGTCCACACAAATTTCTCTTCTTTCTTTAGAAGTCTCGTCATTGGCGATGCTAACCTTGAAAACCCTTCTACAAACCGTCTATAATACCCTGCTAAACCCAGAAAGCTTCTGATTTCCGTCATTGTCGTCGGTCTCGGCCAGTTGATCACTGCCTCAATCTTTACAGGGTCCACTAAGATTCCTTCTCCAGAGATGACATGACCTAGGAACGCCACACGAGTTAGCCAAAATTCGCACTTACTGAACTTAGCGTACAACTCGTGATCTCTCAAAGTCTAAAGCACTATCCTTAAGTGCTTCCCATGATCCTTAGAGTCCCTTGAATACACCAAGATGTTGTCGATGAAGACAATTACGAACTGATCTAAATACTCTTTGAACACCCGATTCATCAGGTCCATAAAAGCAGCCAGGGCGTTTGTCAACCCAAATGGCATCACAGTAAACTCATAATGGCCGTATCAAGTACGAAACGCCGACTTCGGGATATCTTCCTTCTTGATTCTTAGCTGATAATACCCCGTCCTCAAGTCGATCTTAGAAAATATCGACGCTCCTTGAAGCTGATCAAACAAATCATCAAGGCAACGGATACTTGTTCTTAATTGTCACTTGGTTGAGCTGTCGGTAATCGATGCACAAGCATAATGAACCATCTTTCTTCTTCACAAACAATATCGGTGCTCCCCAAGATGATGCGCTTGGACGAATAAATCATTTATCCAACAACTCTTGCATTTGCACCTTTAGTTCCTTAAGCTTTGACAAGGCCATTCAGTAAGGAGCTTTAGAGATCGATTCTGTCCCAGGGGCTAATTCGATCACAAACTCTATCTCTCTCTCTGGCGGTAAACCTGGTAATTCTTTCGGAAACACGTCTGGGAACTCTCGTACCACTGCAATATCTTCAATCTTTAACTCCTCTACTGTCGTGTCTACGACAGTTGCTAGGTAACCTTGGCAACCCTTGCCTAACAAGCGGGTTGCTTCGAGCGATGAGATTAAGGAAATCGAGGGCTCTCCTCGACTCCCAATAAATTCGAAGCTCTCACCCCCTAACGGGTTAAACTGAATCGCCTTGCGATAGCAGTCCATTTTAGCTCGTTGCTTGGTGAGCCAGTCCATGCCAATTATCACATCAAATTCATACATGGCTAGGACCATCAGGTCTATCCTCCCCTCTCGCTCACCAATCACTAACTTGCAACCAAGGCAACCTACCGTAGCTAACACTTTATCTTTCAACGGAGTAGATATACTAATCACAGACTCCAACAATTCAGGAATTAATTCTATCAATTTAACAAATCTTTCAGCTATAAATGAATGCGAAGCTCCAGGATCAAACAGAGCATAAGCAGGTTGGTCGTTCAGCAAGACCATACCTGTGACCACGTTAGGCGCATCCTCCGCCTGTCCTCTGGTCAGCGCATAAGTCCTTCCCTGAGCTGGAGGTCGGTTCGATCCACCCGGCGGCATGATCTGCGGTGTGAATCCTCTGTTATGGCCCAACGGTGGCGGCGACGGCAACTAAGGCTGTCTCATTTGTCTCCTAGGACAAACCCTAGCAATGTGACCCTGCTGGCCACACTCATAGCAAGCACCCGTCCTAGGAGGGCACGGGGCTGAGCCATGTCGCCTTCCACACAAACGACATGCTCCATTAAAGCTCGATGACGGCTTCCCCACTCCACCCTTCCTGGTGGGTGGAACATGGTACCTTCCTCCAGGCATCGGCCTCTTCCCAAACCGATTATCACCTCTGCTTGAATTAAACCGCGACCCAGATGCGGCAGCTTTCTCATTCTGGTCCTTCTTAATTAGTTGGGCCCGCTTGTAAAGATCCTTGTACTCCTTCAGATCTAATAAAACCAAAAAGCTCCTCACCTCCGATCTAAGCCTATCTCTAAACCTTCGAATTCGGTCTGCCGGTTTCTTGACTAATTCAAAGGCATACTGCGACAGTTCAGCAAACTTCGCTTCATACTGATCGACTATCATTGTACCTTGACGAAGGCGTTAGAACTTCGCCATCTTCAACTCCTTAGCACAATCAGAAAAGTACTTCTCATTGAAGGCCTCTAGAAACACATTCCACTCTCGAGCCACACCATCAGGGAACAATATCCCTTTATTAGTCTTCCACCATGTGGCTGCGGTCCCCCTCAACTGATAGGCCGCCAGCACGACCTTCTCTCCTTCAGTGCACAACAGCAGCTCAAAGGCAGTCTCTAGTTCCTGAACCCATAGTGCTGCAGCTTCAGGATCTCCCGCTCCCGTGAATGTTGGTGGGTTCAATCTCAGAAAGTGCTGTACCAACTTCTGCCTAGGCCTCCCAGCGGCCACATCCTCAGGTGGGATTTCCTCGGGTTCCTCTTCTGGTTCAACAATCGGTGCGGCGGTAGCTGCGACGGCCGTAGCGGTGGCATTAGCAGCATTGGCGGCATTCAATGCGATGGCGATGGCAGCGGCTTGCTGATCCATCCTGTCTCCCATCGCCTCAAGCATCTGCATGATCCCAATAAATCTCGGATCCTCTAGGGCTACTGTACCATCTGGCGGCAAAGCTACACAACCTGCACTGGTCTCGACCCGCGCTCCTCCAAGGCATTTCGGGCACCGACTCTCATCAACGGGCCACCCCGAAACATGGGGCCTACTGCTCTCTTCCTAGCAGCTATTGGTACTCGGTCACTCATGCTACAGGCTCAATATAGATGCCTATTGGCGAATTCCAATACTATATTAGAATTTGAGTAACCTTTCAATCAAGCTAACAAACAACTACCAATCACATGCATTAGGATATCAAAAGCCTTTCCTACTAACTATCCCATGACTCATCGCACCTTATCACTCCATACACAGACCATGTTCTGATACCACTTAAACAAGGTTGTCACGCCCCGAACCCCGAGACACGTGAAACAACCCGCCGTGGTCATGCTAATGTGACATTCCTAAGTAGTGTCACCAACCCCAATTTACTTTTTTAATGCGCAAGCGGAACGTACTAAGAAAACTCCTTACAAAAGCAATACGGGATAGGAACAACAAGAACATCAATTCAAAATCAAACAACATACTTTCATACATCATCATCATTACAAGGTTTACGTACATCGTTAGGATCCAGAGATTATGCACCAAAATGGGTCAGAGTTTATGTGCATCAAAAAGGATGGATCAGCCCACCAAAAAGAGGAACAGTCCTACTACTACTAATCGGACTCGCTCGGTGATCCCACTTCCTCCACCACTGACAATGTTGGTTCCGGAGACGATGGGTCATCCACCCTACCATCAGGAAGGTCAGCTACACCCTCACCCAGGATAGCATCCATCACGGCCAGTGGGATATCAAAACTGTCAAGTGGACCAATCCTAAAGCCATTGGCCCCAAAACGGAACTAAGCCCTATACCTATGGGGTACCCTAACATCTTCAGTCTCCTGGATCCATACAGTAGTCCTAATCAACTCGTAGACCCAATGGCTCCCATGATCAGGGAAGGTGTGCACCTGCTCGATAATCTGCACTGGGATGCCATTCTTCTCTGGGGGTCCCGCCATCTACGGTCCTGTAATATTTTCCCCAAACTAGGATGAGACTTTGTCTCAGCAAGTTCACCCCTCCTAAACCCCTATTAGAAAGTAAATATGCCTCAAAGTAACTTAGCCACGACATCAAGAAGACTTATCTCATCATAGCCCCCATCTGCAGGTTAGCACAGTTTATATAATTCAACCACGTGCAATTTTAATAACTCAACAACGAAGGCACAATCACATCATCATAACAATTCAATCACTTGGATCGTCTCAGCGATCAATCGGCTCGGCCGATTACATGTCATTCTAGCAATTCAATTACTGCTACCCATCTCGACCATATAGGAATGTTTAATAACATTGGCAATCACGGTCCCACTCGGCACGACCTGCAATTAGGTGGTAGTTCACGGCCTCATTAGGCACGACCTCTCATAGGTGGTCCATCACGGCCTCACTGGGCACGACCGCTAATAGGAGGTCAATCACGGCCCCATTAGGCACGACCTCTTTTAGGTGGTTCATCACGGCCCTATTAGGCACGACGTCTCATAGGTGGTTCATCACGGCCCTACTAGGCACGACCTCTAATAGGTGGTTAATCACGGCCCCATTGGGCACGGCCTCTAATAGGTGGTCAATCACGGCCAATCTCCCATCAATTTCAACACTCGGATTTTATAAAGAATCACTATCTATCGCAATCACACTCAATTTGCCACAATTAATCATCAATTTCAAATTCTACAAGCACAAGAACAATCGGCACGAAATTCTCGAGCAACTAAGGTCAAAATAAATTTTTCGAGTTGTTTTTTTTAAAATAATATTTTAATGAATTTTGGAATAAGATATATTATTAAATAATCCAACAATTTCGAAGCATTTATTTAAATCATAAATAAACTCCTTTAAGTCACATCAAGGTTTATTTTAAAAATAAACATACTTAACCATTAAACTAAACACCATTTTCCTTAATTAATCACCTTAATATAATCCATGTCTAATTAAGCCAATCTATCCACCTAATCTCAATCAACTTAAGTTAAACATACTTAGGGCATCATTAACTTGCTAATCGCGGATTAGTGAGGTAAACTCACCGGAATCACTTTCCGACGAGTCTCCGGCAAAGAGCACGACGACGCCGACGACAAACCTACATGGATCAACACCAAATGAGCACTAAAAGGGGACCAAAATGAGCTCGGAAGGGACTAGATCTTGCTAGTTTTTCCAGCATTAACCGAGCTTGAAAGATGGCGGAACGGCGGCTGAACGGTCGGGGATACGGTGGAGGAGAACTGGCGACAGCTCGTGCAACGACCGGCGGAGGCTTGAGCGGACGGTCGGCGGCGACGGGAGCTTCGGTGGACGATGACTAGCAGCGGACGAAGAGACGACGGTGCGACGGGGACACTACGAGCGTGCGCGAGGCTTCGCGCGCGGATGAGCGGCGACGGCGACGGCATGCAATGGCGGAGAACAGCGAAGGCGACAACAAAAGCGAGCGGTGGCGCGGTCGAGCGGCGAAGGGCGGACGGAAGGGGGGTTTCCGCTGGTTCTTTGCTTCCTTTTTCCCTCCTAATCTCTCTCCTCTCAAGCTTGAAGATGATGAAGACAAGGGGGAAGTGACATCCCCACTTTTGGTGAGCCAATTGGCTTGTGACACTTGTCAAGCTCTCCTTGAATTTGGCCTCCACCATGACATCACCTATTGATGTCATTCTCCACTAATTCAAATTCTCCATAACATCTTTCAATAGGTTCAATTTCATTTTCCGTCGGGGTCCAAGTTCTTGTACATTCAATTACTTCAATTTCCATCAATTCTCTTCTAATTGAGTCCAAATTAAAGTCCACAAAAATTATCCCATGATCCTAATAAGATGTGTGACATGACCGAGCTTCCGACTTCTAAATTCAATCTCAATTTTTTCGGTTGAATTCAATCTAGTGCGATTTCAGCGCGCCTAATCCACTGAGTGGCTTTTAGGGAAATTTTCTTGCATCCGACCCGAGGGTGATCAGTCCCCAAGTCTGACGCGGTAAAATTCCTTAATCACCTCACTCAATAAACTAGTTCCCTCGTGAGTGGCCAACTCTGAGAGACGAACTATATGCACAATTGAATTGCCCGACTCAATTGACTGAAAATAAAATTGAGAAAATTCGGGATGTCACATATGGCACTTGAGGGGTCCGTGAGTCGTAAAATAAATCACTTATGTGCCAATCTGGCCAAAATGCTGACATGGTGATTTTTTGGCGAAGTAAGTGCAATAAGGCGTCATTTTGGTGCTGACGTGGTAAAAAAACCCCGACCAATCGGTGGCGAGAGCCCATGAGCCTTCGCCTAACCCAGCCAAGAGCCGCGGCCCGCTAAGGATCTTGGCTTGACCCTCAACGGGCGGCGGCTCTTGGCACGACTGAGCGAGGGCCACCTGAGAGTGCTAGTATGAACAAAATAAATGAGTTAGGGAAGAGAATAAGAACACAAGATTTATAGTGGTTCGGCTTAATCCAAGCCTACGTCCACTCTCCCACGCTAACAGCCTTCTTGGCTGGATTCCACTATGCAATCAACAAGAGATTACAACTTCGAGTGCAAACACTTAGTAGTAGATCACACAATCTCACTAAGTCACTCTTTTGGTATTTCTCTCACGATTACAAACGTTTAAGCTCTCCAAAGACAAGTGTATAATCGAAGGTCGCTCAGACTTTGGAATTATAAATTCTACGCTCCGTCTCTTACTTGCTCATCGGTCCATGATCTCCTTAAATACTCCTCCACTTCCAAACTAGCCATTGGACAGTATCCCGGAGAATCGTCTTCCAATATACCCATTGGACAGCTCTGTATCTAGAAGATTTGGTAGCCGTTGAGTGACAAAGGTAGAATCCCAAATTGATTCCGATCGCCCATATAAACGAAATCTTGGTTTCCATAAGTAAAGCTTCTTCGTGTAGAAAGTTCTTGTCTTCAAGATCCAATCGTCAATCAATTAGATTGAATTAATCAAATCAATCTTGATGTGAAATCCAAACCAGATCACTAGCCGTTATATGATAGGGCTTGAGTTACGATTCATCGAATCTGGATGTAAAGTCTGAGTCTGTAGACTTTACAATATGAGTCTGTAGACTTTACAATCTGGGTCTGAACATATCTGCTTCTAAACAGATTTAGGTTTAAGGTCTGTACCCAGTTCAGCTTCAGCATAGAATTTGTCTTATGGTTCATCATTCACGTTCAGTCTGGAATTAGTCAGAGTTGACAGACTTCTGATGTAGAACAGACTTTGACACTAAAGTCTGGCAGTCTTCAGACTTTGAGTCTTGAGTCTGGCAGTCTTCAGACTTTGACACAGAAGTCTGGAAATCTTTAGAATATACTCTGGACATATATTACGTTCAGTCTTCTAGCCGTCTTCTGACTTTGATAATATCATTTACATGTTCTATCATCTGCATGGTCTATTACTCACCCATCAAACATGTTAGTAGCCTTTGATTTATTTTGTCATCTTCAAAATATCATAAGGGTTTCCCTAACACCACAGACTTTTGCCCAGATTTAGGGGGAAGGCTCGCGACCCTCGCCGTCAGTTGGCTGAGGTCGCCGATCCCTGGCTAAGGCTCAACAACCCTAGCCGACCCTCCCCCCTTCGCTGTCGGCCCTTCTCGACAACGGTGGGAAGGTGGGGGTGGTTGAAGGCTCAGCTCTAAGCTGCCTACCCCTTTTTTAAATTTCTTTTTTAGTATTTGCATTTGTATTTTTAAATATTTTAAATAAATTTAGTTTTAAATTTAATTTAATTAATTTTTATATTAATTTATTATCACGTCGGCACTAAAACAACGTCGTTTTTACATTATTTGACCATGTTAACATGTAAAATGGTGTCATTTTGCGCTTCGCCGGAAATTGCGCAGTTAGCATTTTGGCTGGAATGACACTTAAGTGATCCATTTTTCTTCGATTTTGATACTTAAGTGTCACTTTCGTAAATTTTGACACTTAAGTGTCCCTTTGTGCCAAGTTATGGCACTTGAAGCGATCTTTTGCCTGAATAATCTTCTGCTACTCCATTAGTCATTAAGCCCATGGCTCCATTGATCAAGCCCAAAATGGCACTTTTGTAATTTTGAACGGAATGGGCTTTCTTAACCTAACCAAGCTTAGTTAACACTCTAAAACTAATCCACATTAGCACTAATCTAACCATAATTAGCACTAATTTAAACATCCCCTAAGTGCAATTAACGGCATCATCAAATATTAGGGAGTTAACTCACGGGATTACGACGGTAGTGGACTCGCGGCGACGGCAACGAAAACTCAAGATAATCATGGCTCGAATGGAAGCTTGATGGTGGCTATGACTACCCTACAAGTGCTCGGCCAAGGAGGGAGGGAACTCGGTTTGGGCTGGTGCGTGGCCGCTGGATGGTGCTGGAGCGGACAAAGCTATGGCTGTGGCGGTTGGTGGCAAGGTGGGCTAACGTGAGGTGGCTGCTAGGTGACGATGGTGCTAGACATGTGAAGATGGAGACACTGTTGTGATGTGGTGGTGCTGCAATGGAGTGGGCGGACACGGAGAATATGGTGTGGGGTTGTTGGTCGTGAGGGCTAACGACATTGTGTTGGCGTTGGTGGCGCTGGGATGAAGACGGCAAGCTGGTGTGGTGGTGCTAGGTGTGTGGCAACAAAAGGAAAAATGGAGGGAGGATGGATGGTGATGGGCAGTTGCAACAAAGATGAAAGGAAAGGCAAAACCATAATCGAGGGGGGAGGGAAACGCATGAAATAAGAAGAGAGAATTAGAGGAGAGAGGGGTTGTTCTGCTAGTTAGGGGGGGGCTGAACGTGCATGGGGAGAGGGAGAGAGAGAGAGAGAGAGAAACAAGTCAATGGGACAACCAAACAAACTTAGCCAAATATCTAAACC
The DNA here is from genome assembly GCA_017140185.1 of Eucalyptus polyanthemos subsp. polyanthemos. NCBI lineage: Eukaryota > Viridiplantae > Streptophyta > Magnoliopsida > Myrtales > Myrtaceae > Eucalyptus > Eucalyptus polyanthemos. The sequence goes on along the minus strand of CM029465.1, from coordinate 10,487,588 downwards.
ATCATCACTTTGCCCCCAAAGTCTTCATGCCCCAAACTCGTTGAAAATTCATCGAAAGATGAGATGATATCCTATAAATGAATCGTGACACGCTCAAACATTCGATTCCCAAAACCGAATTCAATTTCGTGGTTAAAATCGACTGGACGCGATTTTAGTACGACCTAATATATCAGGTAGCTTTTGGGGATTTTAGTGCGTTTAACCCGTGATCGATAATTTTCGATCCACATTTGTGCATCTTCGAATTTTAGACGACCCTCAGTTGTTATATGATCATGAGGTTTCAATTACGTATTAGGAATATAATATTGATAGAAAATCAGTTTACTACCGTTCAACGCGAATATCGCAATCATGTGGAACCACCCGCAATTCAACTATGTGATTCCATTGAATCGATCTATATTCGTTTGCTAATTGATTTATAACGATGTCACATTGACCCTTGTTGATTATTATGGTCAAGCAGTCAGTTTATGATCGAATTATCTAGTCTGTTGCATTTATATCTCTTAACAGTCTCACATAATAGATTAGTTAACCTAGGAGTGATTAGTTCTGAGTAAAATAACCATAAGTGCGTCGACAAAATAACCATTTCATATATTCAAAACATGGCCAAATTTCAGGATGTCACAAATAGGAAAATATCGTATCTTGTGCTGAAGATGAGGAAAAGATCTAGATCATATCTTATTAGGAAAATATGATATCTTTGACTTGTTTAACAAATAGAATGACACAAAACAACAAGAAAAGAGATGCCAATAGGAATCAAAATGATGAGGATATGAGAAGGAACACTCACATATGTGGGTATAGATATGCATATAATTAAAAGATAGCCAAGATGATTATTATTCCATCTAAACTATTATGGATCAAGTCACAACATCATCTCTCTCTCATGCATTCACATAGGAGGTCTCTTCTCCAATTGTGTAGGAGGATCCCATGGAAAACAAACATCACATTCTGTGGTTGTTTCATTGAACCTACAAGGACCAATAGGTGAGATCTTCCAAGCACACACAGTGCAATGCTTTGCATCCCTCTTTTGCACATATATGTCAAACCTTTGAAATTGATTCGGCCATGTAAAACTACAAAAGAACAATGTTTTCCCAAAAAAGATTGGGTATAAATGAGAAATCCCAGCTGCTCGTTATATCATGGATCCCTAGATCGTTGTCCTTGGATTTGCAATGAACTGATAGAGTAGTTCCAGCTGGTAAATTGTTATAGATCACGACACAAGTCTTGACTAAAATACCGCCCGCACAACTAGTTAACAATAAAGAGCAAATAAATATGAATATAGCTGATGAATTCATCATTGTAGGATATTTAAGCTCCAATTTGAACATCATTCAATTATTTAAGGATGAAGAATAAAGGATATTAGATGAGACCAACATGCCATAACTATATTATCTTTAATTAGAATTCATTTATACTCTAGGCTAAGAACTGCAATATTACCTTTTATATATTTCCTTTTTTGCATTGGTATAAGAATTTCCATATAAACATATCTTATTACCGAGTTTAATATCTTATGTATAGAATAGTTATGACAATTCTGAATTTCTCTTGAACAATTCTTTAATTCTATGCCACATCTTTTGCAACTAGAGAATCCAGCTACCATTTGGTGAGATACCATAAAAAGGGAAAGTGAAGTGTATATTATTTTATTTGGAGGCCTTGAATGATTATTTTAGTCACTAGCTAAATAATACTAGTGTATACAAGGCAATGTTACTTTTGGTATTAGATTAATCAGCCAACTAGCCACTAAGAGACTTTTGGTATTAGATTGTCATTATTCCAGGCTTCCTTATACCTCATGCTAACATTGGTATCAATATCTTTTAATTCTCTCACTCACAACGGCTCGTTTTAATTCAAGATTTAAATAATACTTATTAATAAAGTGAATTTATAAAATAGTATCGGTATAGTTTTCTCTTTCGTCTTTAATTTTCAGTACTATATATCGATTGGTTTTTGTGGCTATTGTTGCTGGAATATTGTGGCCGGATGTACCTGAGGTTGTTTTGATATTAGTTGACTGAGTTTTAGGGAAGATATTGATTATGGATTGACTTAAGTTCTTAGTGAATCGTTGTCATTTCTCTCTGACAAAGTGATATCAGAGCTAGCATGGTGGAGGAAACCAACAACACGATGTTTAAGTTAAACGCCTCAAATTATTTTATTTGGAAGCTTTGGATAAAAGAATGTTGACCCTTAAATTTGGATCATTCCTTTTAATCATTTATTGCATAAGAAAATTTGGGACTTACTCAAAACCTTAAACAAAATCATTAACATTGCATAATATTGATATTGCATTGCACTTAGGCATAATATGTCGCATTTAACAAACTTCATTTAAATCAACTCGGTTGTGGATTGCATTTGAATTGGGCCGACATGCTAAATGTGCTTGAATTTAGAAGATATGGGGACCCTGACCTCATTTGGATTTTCAAGACCCAGCCCGACCTATATCCTTTTGCTTGGTTGAATTCTACATGTGCAATGCAGTTAATGTTCTAAATTAGGAAAGTGATTTTAGACCAAATTTGATGAGTAAGAGTATGCCATTGGGCAACATGTTCAGCCACATATGATGCATCATATATTCTCACATGCGAGCATAAGGACATATTGAGAATCAATGAGCAAGCAAGAGAAAACACTTGGTGATTAGAGAGAGAGAGAGAGAGAGAGACAAGGGGGATTTGGCATGACGGTATTCTCACGTGCGAGCATAAGGACATATTGAGAATCAATGAGCAAGCAAGAGAAAACACTTGGTGATTAGAGAGGGGGGGGGGGATTTGGCACGACGGTCTTGCTAATAGGCAAAAGGATGAGAAGCATTAGTCTTGGCTGCAATCTTCCCTCGAGCGAATCATAGAATCATCCATCAGTCCATCTGGGGTTTCACGCCTTGTGAACTAGAACACTAGGCATTTCTCTCTCACCTTGTGTGAGCTCTCCTTTACTCCGTATGGTGGTAGCTAACCCCTCGAAACCCTAGTTTTTCCAACCCATCTCCTTGCAATGAAGCTTCATGGCTAAATCAACATTATTTCCACTTGATTAGGGATTTATCCCTCTCCTTCTCTCTCACCACAAAGCCCACTTACATCACCCTCTGGAATTACGACCAAAAGAGCAATAGCAAAATAGTGGGGGTGATTCAAAGCAACCCCTCCAATAAATCTTTGACTTTCACAGATCCTCACCCATAAGGCTCCCTTCACTCCCAAACCCAAAACTATTTTGTCAATCGAACAGTTGCGTAATTCCCCCATTTCCATTTTTATAAAGCTATCTCGCCACTCCAATACCCAGTAAGTGAATTTCCAACCAAGTCAAGATGGAAGAAGAACACAAAAATCATCTTTGAGTGATGGCACTATGCAGAAGAATGAGAGATTTATGGGCTAAAGAAGACATCACAGAGTTGAACGCGGGAATCCCACAGAATGCAAAGCGGGAAAGTAAACTGTTACTATATGGGAAATTATTCTCTAAACCAAATGTCAATTTTTAAGCATTCTTTAGTACAATGAAGAGAGCATGGAAGTTAGAGATAGCAAAATGTGAAATCATAGAACTAGGGTTTTTCATCTTCATATTTGAATCGGTAGACGAGAAGATTAGAGTGCTAGAATTGGGGCCTTGGTCATTTGCTAGTAACCTCCTAGTCTTGCAAGAAGGTGATCCCAACATCCCGGAACATTGTTACGATTTTTCCCACTATACATTTTCGGTGCGTCTTGTTGGGACTCCCTCGTGCTGCAGTAACATAAGATTTTGTGAGGTTGATTGCTGCAAAATTAGGCAAAGTCGAGGAAGTGAAAATCGAAGCACAAAACAACAGCTCCCGTAAGATAGGTAAAGCAAAAATCAGGCTGAACTTATTATGTCCTCTCAAAACAGGCACAATAATTAACTTGGGTGGAAGGAATTGGTGGATGATTTTAAATATGAGAGGCTACCACATTTTTGTTTTTCCTGTGGTTGTATGGGTCCAAAGATACTTTATGAAGAGACTGATTTAACTCAAGACAAACCGGGGAGATACGGGTCATGGCTAAAAGCATAAGTGAGAGAATTGAGCCCATGCTGGAAAACCTTTTATGGGGATATTGATTAGTCTGTAGAGGAAGAGAAAATTGTGCCTGAAACACCAAACCCCATGCTGGTGAAAACCTACGTTATGACAACACAAAGCTAAATGAAAAGGCTTTAGTTTTATATAATCCAACAGTAAATGAGCAAACTAATAATGTAAAGATGGCCGAACATGTATCCCCAACTCAGGGAAAAAGAATGCAACAAAACCAGGAGTTGACTGTATACGCAACAGAGCATCAGAAATGTGTAGGGTCATCCAAAAAAGCGAAAGCGGTACCTAAAACTCAAGCTATAAAGAAACAAAAACGGTTTGCTCTTTATGACACGAAAGGAGTCTCGGTGACTATAGTTGATAGGGAGAAGCTTTTGGACACACCAATCTATTTGTGGGAAGGGGTGCACACATGGGCTTTGGTGGCTAACCCTAATAAGTCACCAAAGAAGACATAAAGTTACTAAGCTAGAACTGTCAAGGGTTGGGCAATCTCTTGACAATCCAACATCTTTGAGCCTTAGTGGCTCGAGAGAGACCTAACTTGGTATTCCTCATGGAAACCAAGAAGAAAGAAGATGTGATCAATCGAGTAAGGAAATGTCTTCAATTTAATTCTTCAGTTATTATTAATCATGTGGGAATTGCAAGTGGACTTGCACTTATGTGGGATAAGGAGATGGATGTGAAAGTGGAATCTGGCTCTAGGGAGTTAATTGGGGTCTTATGCAGGGATCTTGGTAGTGGTATTGAAATGAGGATCTTCTTTCTCTATGCTTCTACCAACTTTCAGTAAATGATCACACTATGGCAAACCTTGAGTTCTACAAACTTGTCCAATTCTCTACCATGGTTATGCATAGGGGATTTTAATAAAGTTTTTTATCAATGGAAAAATGTTGGTAAATGAGAGGTGGATTGGTATAGGATGGTGGCATTTTAGGAGTTTGTGAATATATGTTTCCTTATGGATATTGAAAGTAAAGGCAGTGCTTATACATGGACCAATAATAGAGAAGATGATGTGTTAGTTAAAAAGAGACCAAATAGAGCCATGTGTAACCTTGAATGGAGAGTTTTATTCCTAAATGTCGAGGCATTTGCTCTGCCCACTATTAGTTCAGATCATAACTCGATTCTTCTCTCATTGCATTCAGCTAGGGTAAAAAAATCAGAAACCTTTCAGGTTTGAAAATTACTGGTTAGAGAATTTGGAGTGCAAAGAAGTAGTTAAATATGCTTAGGAAGCTGGAATGGGCAATCAACAAAATATTGTTAGTAAGACAAGAAGAGTGATAACTGAATTTGGGAGGTGGAGCAGGGAAAATTTTAAAAATGCATCCCAACAATTGGATCCCCTTATAGAAAGACTCACGGTACTAACAAATGCTGAAGAAGGGGCATCAAATGAAGATAAATACAAAAGAATAATTGAGCAAATAGAAGCCTTATGGAGGCAAGAAGAAATGTACAGGTGCATGCAATCCAGAATTAATTGAATGAAATGGGAGAACATGAATACAAAAATTTTCCACGCCACCACGATTCAGAGAAGACAACGCGACAAAATATCTATGCTCAGGCTAGATGATCACAGTTGGTGCCGAGATTCAATTTCCCTCAAGCAACAAATAATAGACTTCTACAAATCATTATATACCTTGGTTGAATCTAGACATTATCAACCTATTCTAGAGCAATGCCTACGAGTGGTTACAAATGAAATGAATGAAACTCTTGTCAAGCAAATCATTAGAGAAGAAATGCAAACAACAATGTTTCAAATGGGAGCAACAAAGGCATTATGGCTAGATGGACTTAATAGTTTATTCTACCAAAGCAACCGGTCAGCAGTTTAGGAGGATATATTCAAGATGGTTGATTCATTCTTCATTCAAGGAACTTTTGATCCTGAAATTAATAAGACCCAAATCATTCTTATTCCCAAAGTCACAATTCTTAAGAGTCTTATCTAGTATAGACCCATTAGCCTTTGTAACTTTAATTATAAAATCATTGCGAAGGTTATGATGAATAGACTAAAACCCTAGCTTCCAAATATAATATCATTGGAACAAAGTGCTTTTGTTAAAGGTCAACAAATCCAAGACAACATTCTTATTGTTTGGGAGGTATTACATCATCTGAGAGTTAGAAAGAGAGTGAAAGTTTTAGGCGGTTTTGAAGTTGAATATGTAAAAAGCCTACGACAAGGTTGAATATGATTTCCTCTATGACTACATGTTAAAATTGGGTTTCTGTGATAAATGGGTCTTGTTAGTCAAGTATTATATATATTCAGCATCATTTAGCGTTACAATTATTGGGGACCCTTGTGAAGCTTTTCATCCAACCCGTGGAATTAGACAAGGATGATCCATTATCTCCCTATCTCTTTATCATTATGGCTAATGTCTTATCTTTCCTTATGTCAAAAGTAGTGATAGATGAAAGCATAAAGGGAATCCAGCTGAATATCAATTGCCTTTTGCTTACACACCTCCTCTTTGCAGATGATGCCATTTTCTTCCTCGATAAAACTATCACAGAAGCACAAAATCTTGCCAATATTTTAAACCAGTTTTGCTTTGCATCGGGTCAGTCTATTAACATTAACAAGTCAATCTTTTTTTGGGGAAAAACTGTTCTCAAGGGCTGAAATCGAACCTTGTAGCAGAACTATGAGTGCCTATTATTAAGAAAACAAGGAAATATTTGGGCATACCCTCATATTAGGGACAAACGAAAAAAAACAAATGTTTTCTTAGGTATTAGCAAGGGTTGATAGGAAATTAGAGGGATGGAAAGAGCAATTAATTTTGAAGATGGGCAAGGAGGTGATGGTCAAAATAGTTGTTCAACCAATACCACAATATGACATGTCAATGTTTAAAATCCCTATCTTTATTTGTAGAGCTATTGAGAAGAGAATTTCAGCCTTTTGGTGGAAACAAAATGCAACACGAAGAGGTGCATATTAGAAAAGTTGGAACTTATTGAAGTCTAGGAAAGATCAAGGAGGTTTAGGATTTAGAGACCTGGTCAACTTTAATAGAGCTTTTGTTGGGGGAAATAAGCCTGAAGATTGAGTCAAGCCCAAGATGCCTTATGAAGCAAAATTTTTAGAGGACTCTACTTTCCCAGAGGAGATTTTTGGAACGCTAAAAAAGGCCCTAGACTCTCTTGGGGTTGGCAAAGTATACTAATGGGAAGAGATGTTATGACATCCTAAAATTCAAGCCCTCTAAGGGATGAACTAATGTGAATTTCGTCAATGCATTGTTGATTGATCTCACTCGGAATTAATCACTCTTGAGATACTGACCTTGAGAGGAAAGACTAATGATGACAAAATTCATATGACTAAAGAACTTGACCTAGAAAAACGACTTGACCGTGAGACTTGCGCGAGAACAATTCTATAAATAGGCAGGCCGATTTCAAGGACAACTAGAAGTTGATTTGCGGAATAAACATAATGAAATGATAGGTGATTCCATTTACTATTATCGAGCCCGCGAGTGACCCTATGTTGATCATCAATAATCGCATACTTTGAAATAAGAATCTATCATTCGCAATTTCATATAGTCAAAGATGTCCATACGTCGAGATGTCTTAAACGTGGTTTGGTACAAGTCGGTCACGCGTAAATCCTCAAAGCCACTTGCCAATCTGAGTTATACCCAAAATGGCATTGAGCGAAATTAACATGGCATAAGAACTAAAGATTGGACTTCGAATTATCGGGAACGTCCTGGACGGACTTTGGATGAAGCTACTTCGACGGTTGACAGCGCTAGTAAGCCGAGTTTCTAGAAAAGGGATTTTCGGACCGAGGAAGCGAGCCCGTGAGGATGTGAGCCAAGTGAAGCCAGTGTGGGCCTAAGGCAAGCAATTGAGCTTATTGGGCCCAATCAACTATTTTCTTTTCTAAGCCCATTACTTAGCCTTAAGCCCATTTGAGCCTAATCAAGCCCAATCAATTCCCAAGCTCATTTCTATTCATTTCCCAACCCATTTCTTAGGCCCATACATCAATTTTAGCTCAAGGGCAAATGGGGAAATTGTGCAAGGTGAAATGACCAAATTGCCCCTAAAAGCATTTGTATAAGGGCAAGGAAAGAGAGAGAATATGAGGGGACTTGCATGGGGAGTTTGAGCAAGCATTGAAAAGCCTTGATGGAGAAGACTTCAGCTCTATCTTCACTTTCTCTCCTCCTTTGAAGCTGAAGAAATTTATAACCCATTTCCTCCATTATTTCCTTTTTTTTTCTCTACTTTTGTTCCAACAAACCTTTCTTTAAAGATCTGAGTTGATTGTTGGCTTTCCATATGAATTAACTCTTGTGCCACCCAACATTGTGCTCAGGACATCCAAACCGTGTAGGAGTATCCAGCCGTTCACCAGAATGAGCCACCGGCTGACCCGCTAGTCGGCCAGAAGCCAACGGTAGTCTGACCGCCTAGTCCTGTTCTACTCCAGCTGACCTTCTTGCGAAAACTCGAGTTGTTCATTGCCTTCCCATGAGAATCAACCAATGCTCCATCCACCATTATGTCTAGGAGGTCCATACCATACGGACGAGCTTGGCCGCTCACCGAACGGAGCTATCAGCTGACCTGTCCGTCGACGAGAAGTCGTTACTCGTTGAACCGCCTGAAGTGAACCGTTTCACGTTTTAAACTTGTTTTCTTCCATTTTGACCAAGCTTTCACCAAGCCTAGCTATCAGCAGGTCCCCCTTAACCCTTAGGTGTCGCCGGTCACCGGCTAACCCCTCGTTGGAGCTTCAATCAGCTGTCCAACTTGTTTTCTCCTCTGGCTGTTTAATTTTTGGGAGTTTCAGAGGGAAGCAGAGGCTGTGGCTGTTGTTTTGGCCGCGGGACCGCCTTATATCATCGTGGTTGAGGTCCCGGTGCGTAACCTTTGTCATTGCCGCCGCGTCTGTTTCTTTGGCCTGTTTAACAAGTGAGTTTAGCTCATAATCCTTTGATTAGTGCCTAAACTTGCTTATAAGGTTAATTTATACTTAAAGGTTGTTTAGATTAGCTTAAGAATGGATTAGTGATAATCTATAATGGTTATATTATCCTTAGAATGGATTAGTGTTAATATAATTAGTGAGATTAGTACATTTGAGAAGGATTAGTCCAAATCAGTGGACTCCCTGCAATTCGGATCTCTAGATTCTCGCCATTTTCCATTTTTGTAAATCAAAATGGGTTGCGAATTTGAGGTTGATTTCTTATGGAGAAATGTTTTAGACATTCTCATCTAAAACATATATTTTTCTCAAGATTTTTAGGGATTCAATAGAAGTAGATATTAGCTCAGTCATTTTCAAACATAACCTTAGTTTTCACTGGAACTAATGACCTTTTAGGATTCTAGAGATTTTTATCTACTCTTAGGGTTCTAATTGCAAAATGGTTTCTTCACAAAAGTTGTTTATCACATCTTTTAGTTTAACATACTAAAATTTCAAATCAAATAGACATTTTTTAGATCTTGACCAAACTAATTTTGGAAAACAGATTTTCTGAAAACGGACCCAGTTTTTTGTGCTAGATTGAGCGATTTACTAGGCCAAATATATAAGGATATAAGTTAAGGTGTCTGCACAAAAAATATTCGTTTGTGTGTCCTTCACAACATATTCAAATTTGTGAATTTTCCAAACTCGTTTGGTTAGGTTTCTAGATTTAAACTTGGAGATGCGCGAGTGGCCCAATTTTTGCCAATTGGGATCTATTGTACTTTAGTGATGGTTCTTGATGCTTTGCTTTCTTCAGTTAGTGTTTTCAATAACTTGTGGATTTAATTTATTAGTTATTTAATTCTAAAAATTGACTATTCATATGAAACACTGTTCACGTGCATTGTTCAACAAACATTATTCACCCGAAAATGAAAAAATGTCTAATTTCATGTGTTTTAATCTTATGAGGTGATTGGAGTGTATAAATGCATGGGTATCCACATGGATTGAGTAAATTTCACACAAAATGAGTTGTAGTAGTGTGCTTGCATGAACATTGAGTTGAATCCATCCCTCACTGTGTATCAGGTGGGTGATGCTCCTATGTGGAAAGCCCGTGCCTATGTGGGGATAATTAATCGTGCCTATGTGGCGTAGAATTTGCCTGTGTTGCCGTACTGCTGTGTGTCAGATAGATCGTGTCTAAGTGGCAATAATTAAGAACTGGCACACGCATGAGTATTGAGATCATGGATTGATGTGGGATAAGTGGTGTACTAATGTGCAAGAATGCATCATAAGCTCGTGCCTATGTGGCTGAAATTAATTAGAAGGCATGAGTTGAGTACATCATTTATGGCACGCATGCATGAATCGATAACGTGCAGGGTGTGTCAATGGCCAGGTGAGATCGCTTGTAATGTGACTCGTATGTGATTGATGATCTGCTTCATTTAATGGCCATGTGCATTGAGTGTATCGTGCTAAATTATAACGTGTAGGGTATGGCATACCAAGTAAGGTTGCATGTAAAATGACTATTGAGTGTTGGTTGTTGATCTTTGGTTTGTTTGTGGGGTGGTTCTGAAGAAGTACCCTGAGTTGAGTTGATGTTCTAATCGAGAGCTTAGGAGAGGATTCGCTGAGATTTATATCTCACTGGTTATTGTATAATCATTTTCAGGTCCCTAATGTAAAGAACCTGGAGCTTGAAGCGAAAGGGTCAGGAGCATAGGTGGCTCGATAGTTCTTTATAAGATAGACCTTCTGTATAAGCTTGAGGTGTTTTTGAAAATGTATTTGATTTGAAATTGGTTGTCCTGCTTTTCTATCTCATGTATATTGTTGTCAGGGGATTAGTTAATTCACTTCCGCATGTGCAATAAAAGAAAAAGGGTCGGTGACAAGTCTTGGGCATGTTGTAGAATTTTATCAACTATTGAGGGATGTGCGCATGCTCGAAATTTGGGACGTGACAGATGTTATTGAACCGGAGATCAAATGGGAGGTAGGAGATGGGAAAAAATCAAGATTAGAAAGGATATGTGGTTGCTATCTGGGAAAATTGGAGGTCCTGCAAATCGAAGTGATCCCCACTTTGTAGCTAACTTGATTAATCAGAGATCTATGGAATGAAACTTACAATTACTGAATGAGACTCTTGGAGAGAGTATTGTACAAGAAATATTAGCTACTCCCCTAAGCTTAAACTCTAGGCCAGAGAAACTACTTTGGACAACGAACAATTCAGGCTTGTACAAAGTAAAAAGTGGCTATAACAAACTTCGCACCTAGGGGACAACTTAAACAGAGCATTCGGTATCAACTTCTTACCAAAATCTCGAAAGATTGTGGACTGAAATTTGGAAACTACAGACCTATCCCAAATTCGGATTCCTATTGTGGAGTGTTTGTAACGATGCTCTTCTTACCAAAGAGAACCTTTATAGGAGGAATATGATACCTGACTTGTTATGTCCTTTGTGCAGCCACACTCTAGAATCAACAGAACATCTTTTCCTTTTATGTGCCTGGACAAAGGAGATATGGTCAAATCCCAAGCTTGAAGTTGATACCTCCTCAACAAGTATTACTTGAATTCATGAAAAGGTATGTGAAGTTCTTACCTCGAAAGCCACCCCTCCATCCAAGGCTCCATTTGTAGGAGTCATATGGCTAATTTGGAAGTTGAGAAATGCCTTAATCTTTCAAGGACGCAAACCTCATCTAAAACAACTCGTGGAAGAAGCTAATCATATAACCCAGATGTTTGCAAGATGGAATACCAACATGGCTCGATCAAACTCAGCGATCCATCCTCCAACGAAAAGATGGAACCCATCGCCACCAGATCTTTGAAACTAAACGTCGACATCTCATGGTGTAGCTCCACAATGGAAGGATCGGTTGTGGGGATCTGTAGAAATGAAGACGAAACTCTCATAGATGGGTTCGCAAAGCAAATCCAAGCCCCCTCTGCGTTTGTAGCTGAAACCCTAGCAATCAGAGAAGCTCTCTCGTGGATAAAGCTGAGGCATGAGTTGAATTCTACACAAGTACACTGAAGTCAAAGTCTTATGCACGTGGAGATAGCTTCAAACAACTTAAATGCTGTAAATTGTGTCATGGGCCAAATGGAAATCCCTTCAGGATTGTGGTCTTCTATTGGCCCAACTAGGAGTAAGAATTAAACAAAAATATGAGCCCAAAGAAGCAAATCATGTTGCGAATTGGGTAGCCAAGGCTCACCAAACTGGAACCCTACCATCCAATTGGGTTGCTTATCCCCCTCGTTCCTTTTGGTTAATTTTAAGTCTTGAATTTGGTACCAGTTGTAATTCATCTTTGAGTTAGTAATCTGAAGTTATTTTTGCCAGAAAAAAAATCCATCAATCCATCTACATCCACAAGGATAAAATGTTTGCATCACGAAGGAAAAGATTTTTGGCTATTTAAAATAGAGGATTCTCGGATAAATGGAGGAAGACAAGCTGGTCGGAAAAAAATAAAAGAAAAGAAAAGAAGGAAAATGGATTCAAGGTCACATATTTCCTCTCGATCAAAGCACGCACTCAGCATCAAAATAAGAAAAGCAATATTCAACGGTAAGGGACCACATCTTAGCTACGAAAGACGCACACGGCAAAAATTATACATATGCAGCCGAAACTTTTAAGGGGATTTCTTCATACACACAGAACGCTCAGAGACGGCATCGAGCAGATTGACGAAAGTCCTGCTCCTGTCCAACCGAGAATTCCCCAAAGCCAGTGAGTAGCTTCTGAAAATGCTAGTATGAACACCTAGAGGGGGTGAATAAGTGTTCAAAAGAAGTCTTGACAATTAAATGCATAATAAAATAAGTTGCTGAGACAGTTCAGCCACTGTTATAAAGGGAGTAATTTCTGACAAAAGGTCGTAAATTCTTGCCTATGCCTATGATAGTTTCTGTAATAAATATAATGTTTGGGGAGTAAATTGTCTTTTTCTTCAATATTAAAAATGCAAATTGAAGGTTTTTAAAAGTGATGATGGTATTTGATATGTAAGTGTAAATTTGAAGATAATCCTTGCAATTATCCCTTTGGTAAAATTTTGGATCACATGGTCACCAAAAGAAAAAACCTTATATAATATAGCATGGAAGTATTTAAGAATGAATGAGAATTAAATTATTTTGGATATGCATTGAAATTGTATATAGGTGAATTATTGCAAAGAATTTGTTGGTATGTTGGATATGATTTATGCATATTAGTTTAGTTCTCATCATCAACCTACATATCGAGATACAATATATGTTTAAGTTTTTTTTTCTTTGGGACTTAATCACAACTAATGTAATTGTTGGGGCTTAATAAGAGTTGAAGTGATTTAGGGGGCTTGACCAAAATTGATATAGTTTACAAGTTCAGTCACTTGACGAAGCATGATCATAGTGTTTGAACTTTAGCAAATGAGACATCTATATATTATGATGTTGAGATGATGATATATACTATGTGATATTGTATGTGCTATTTGTCATCGTGCGATGCACTGCATAATTGATATAAAATTAGCATCAATCACCATTGGATTTCATATAGTGGTTTTCGTCACTTATACATCAATGGTTTTGCTCACCCCCTTTTATTAGCATATCAAGTTTAGGATACGGGGAAATTTAATCTAACGTACGTGCAGAACGATTCAAAGGTATCACGAGACTTCAATTTGGACTATTTTTAAAAAATTCATTAAATTGGGGTTTGAGAATTTCTAGCTTTCGGTTAAATCATGATACATTGGACTTTGTTATAATTTTCGAAAGGTTTTGCTCGATCAATATGTTTTTGTAAAATGATTTATCTTGATTAAAGGCTCCATCCGTCCTTTTATAAAGTACAGCGGTCATTCCCCGAATTCTAGATATCAATTAGGAGTGCATCAACTAGTCTGGACCCTCAAAATACAATTACGCCGGTAACTATCATCATTTCATATTTGTTTCACGTTTAAAAGATTGATAGTTAAATGATCTTATTATCTATATCATTAAGCATGATGTTGTCAATAAAATTGACGGATATAGTTTCAGTCATCTAATCGACCTACTCAAATAAGTACTATTAAGAAGAAATTAATTTTTTTACTTATCGAGATATTGATAACCAGCTAATTCAGTTGACTCCTTTTAAGCTAATGTAATTTCTGCTTTTTTGGATTGAGTTGACATCTTTTTCAATACCGGACTCAATCTTCAACCTGCCAAAATTTGAGTCAATTCAAATCTTTATTCTAGAATAAATTCAATTATTTTTCAAGATTGCCGGGTAAGACACTGTGGTCAAACTTGTTGAGCTAAGAGAGATTCGGAGCGGTCAAACCATAGTTACCAAACAAAATACCTTTTGCACCGTGGTACACGAGGAATGTTGGGGAACAACCGTGTCATCCGGGAAACCTTCCCTGGACAGTGCAGTCCGTCAATTTCGGGTCAAGATCGTGGATTTAGATAGTATTCACTTGTCAATTCGGTTTTAATGAGATGTATACGGAAAAAAAGCTTGAATAAATTTGAGCCTATCTTTGGATAGACTTTTTATTGAAGTTATGACGTGTGAAAGCTCTAAACATAACATTATATGCTCTCTTAAGCCAAATAGAGAGTAGTATATTCTACCTCCACATCAGCATTCTTGACCACCACCCAGAAATTGCTTTTTCCGGCAGCGGTGGTGACCTCTAACCATGTTATTGAGGGTCGTGAATGGCAAGGCCACATCGTCATATCTTTTTAAAGATGTGGGAGAGGATCTTGCCCTAGACATTTGGAGTGAGAGGACTTCAGAGAGCAACTCTAGGGCTTGGTGGGAGGGTTGATTCAATTTTTCTGAACCGCAAAGTTAGTAGACACAGCTAAGACAAATGACAAATCTCAATGAACGACTTGACCTGCCCAACTTGGAAAAAGTCTCCCCCCACCCCTCTGTCTCTCTCTTTCTCTCTCTCCAGGAGAAGCTGGCTGGACCGCCGTTCCACCTTGCGGCTGAAGAAAATCAACCTTGGACCTCCCCAGATAAGACCTAAGTTCTTGCATTTTCTTGTCCTACACGAACTTCAGTTCCTACAACGTTCATGAAACTAGCATTGAAGACTTCCAAGAAAACCTTATGAAACCCTTAAAAAAATCTTGTAAGACCCAAATTCTTGCATTTCTTGTTCTATACGACGGTCAATTCCTAGGACGTTTATGGAACTAGCACTAGAGACTCCCAAGAAAACCTTATAAGACCCTAAACAAAACCTTGTAAGACCCGAACTATGGCAATTCTTGTTCTAACGGAGGTCAGTTCTACGACATTTATGGAACTAGCATTAGAGACTTCCAAGAAAAGCTTAGAAAACCCTAAACAAAACCTTACAAGACCAGAATTCTTGCAATTCTTGCTATGTACGAATGTCAGTTCCCACAACATTTATGGGACTGGCACCAGCGACTTCCACGAAAATCCCATAGTCCCTCTCTCTTACACTCTCTTACACGCTCCAGGTCATGTCTTAATGTGGATATCGAGCCATATCGAAAAAGTAGTGCTAGAGACTCATTGTCTATTCATACTGATTTGATTACTCAAGCGCGGGCCAAGCAATTTAGGTAAGTTGTTGGCGTCATAATTTGTGATCTTCAGTGTGGAGATAACTTGGATCAAATCTTGAAGAATCTTGAAAATTTTGACGTAATTTGGTTATATGATCATCAAATATATGACGCATTAAATTTCTAGGGTTGGTTTTAGGGTTTGTGTTACGGCTATAAGGTTTATATTAAAAACTGACTGAATTTCTTTAAAATATATATTTTTTTGGAGGAAAAAAAGTTGAGAAATTCCCTTGTTCTTTTGAAAGACTTGACCTCATCAAGATTTTCTTATGTCGGTCGATTCGACTTATTAAGCAAGATAGTGAATTCTTTTCACTCGCAGCTGGTCACGACTCCCCCACTAACCTTGGATCTTCCTCAGTCAGTCTGTCATCCCGCACGCTCCCACGAAAGGGACCGCGTGGGGGCATTGCTGGGGAATTTCAAAGGCCCTTCGACGTCAACGTCACTCGGAGAACCGACGACCGGGCCAACGACCGAGCTGTTCTTTCGGTCCCAGCTTCGGCGTTTCGTCCACGAAAGTCCGCAGCGTCCGGCCTCTTTCGCCGTCCCGCTCTTCGTACTGACAATATTTTTAACCAAAGAATATCCACAAGCGATGGCCTTTGGAAATTCTCCACCTCTAGCTTTGAAAAAATCGACTGCCCCCATCAACTTTTCGCTTGGCTTTACCGATTCAGTTTTCAAACCGAAGGCCTTTCACGTGCTCTGCTCTTGTTTCTCCACATGAGAAAGCCAGGCCGTCGCTTTTTTCGCAAGACCCGGCATGGGTCATCGATATAACCCAGAATTGACTGAGTCTTGATTATTCTTTGGTCCAGCGTTCCGAAGTTTGGGTATCGCTGAGAGCTCGGGGGGAGAAGGAAGATGGAAGCGGAAGCAGAGAAGGTGTATGTCGCCGTGGGGAATGATCTGCAGGATAACTTCAAGACCTTGGAGTGGGCACTGAGGAAATGGTCTTCTCAGCCAATTCACATGGTCATCCTTCATGTATCAAGAAACATCTCCAAGGAATTTGTTTATGGTCCATGTAAGTTTCACAATTGCTGAAGCATCTTGCCGTTTGAGATAATTGTGCTTCATGGGTCGTGATTTTTCTGCTTCTGCTCGTCTTTTGGTGGATTTTCAGTTGGGAAGCTTCCTGCAAGTTCTGTTAGTGAGGAGGTGCTCGAAGTCCTACGAAAGAATGAGCAGGAAAAGATTGAGAATCTCCTTTCCAAGTGCATAGCTTTCTGTGGCAAGGTAGACAATTTTTCCTTCAAGCTGAGTAGATTAAGTTTTTTTTCGGCTACAGATCAACTTGTCTTAAATCTTCTCTTTGGTCAGAGGATGAATTGTAATCATTTGTTCAAGCTAGACATCTGTGGGAAACGCATTTGTCATTGAAAATCAGGATTGAGCTCTGGTTTTATACACTTAGAGAGAAGTATGAAGCTTTCAGATCAGTGTTGTATTGGGGAGATGAAGTACCAAAACCGCTCTGGCAAATTATATTGTCCTGTTTTCATTTTCACATTGCCTTTGATTTGCTTCTGGTCCTGGTGTTTTCTCTAAGCTTCCCGTTACTGCTCCCAGGTGAAGGCTGAAACAGTGAAAGTAGAGAAATATGATGAACCCATTCACAAGCTCATTGTGGATTTGATATCTCGATTGCACATAACCAAGCTGGTGATGGGTGTCACATTCTTGAAATCCTTCTCTTCATCATGGTATGCCATGGCCTTGCCTTACAATCCGACCTTTTTAGCCATCCACTTTTAGCATTATAATTTGTCTGAAATCAGTTGGCGTGTCGTCATTTTTCCCATTGATGCATATTGGGTGTAGGAAACCAAAAGGTGCAATCAGTGGGTCATTCTATGTCCATAGGCATAAGCCTGACTTTTGCCAATTGTACTTGATATTCGCCGGAAAACTGATGCATCAAAGATGGGAGGGCGAAGACGGAATCATGGAGGATGATCAGGGCGTGACGGTTGCTAAGTTAAAGGAGAAGTCTATCTTCAAAGGTTGGTTAGGAAAGATGTTCAATGACAACATTTCACTGGAAAGAAATTCCACCTCCACACCCCCGTCGCCGGCGAACTCAGACTCCCCTGATTTGCACTGTCAGTGGGAACGCTATGCGGAAGAAATCGAAGCTTATTTCCAGGAGCTGCTGATTTCCTGTAAAGAAGATGACAATTTTGAGGACCACGGAATGGGTAGCCCGGTAAAGCCAGAAGTGCCAGAGGATGCTATTACTACTATGGTGAGCTATTCAATCTTTCCTCTTAATTTGTTCTTTTCCCTTCTTGGTGAATTCAATAATGATTAGATAATAGTCTGATGTCACAGACACAGTCTCTATTGTCTTGTTCTTAGTTAGGAGCAGTTAGAATGTGATGTTTCTGTTCTAACAGTTCCACTTCTGCAACCAAGTAAGCATTCAAGTTCTTTTTGACCGAAAAAAAAAAAGCATTCAAGCACTTGCTCCTTTTCTTAATTTTATCTTCTTACAAGTTTGAAAAATGTGACATCTAAGAACATCTCAGTGATTTGTTCTATGGTTTTTTAGTTCTTGAAACGAAGTACTCACAGTTACTCAATTTTAAGCCCTTTTCATAGTGTCAAAGACTCCAAACTCATAGATTTAGCCAAAAATTTTCTTTCTGGCATTCCTGCAATTTGGGGAAATGATCTTGCTGGCGGTTTACGTATTAACCCTGTATTGTTGGTAACCGACCAGAGCCCTGGGGAAAGGATTGAAGCTCTCAAGAGAAAAACAGAGGAAGCACACCAGACAATCCAATTGAAGAAGAAAGAATCTAAGGAGAACATGGAAAGACATTCGAAAGCCGAATGGGCCATCACTTTGTGCAATGAGCGAGTAAGATTGCATTGATTTGTTGTTCTATGACTATCTATTGCTTTAGAGAATTCCATTTTCTGAGTGTTATCCAATCTTATCCAATCCTTTATAGTTAGAAGATATTGAAGCCCGAGCTAAAGAAGAAGTCACGAACCGAGTGGCGCTTCAGAAAGATTTGGAGGCCGAGAAGGATAAGCTCTATGAAATGAGCAGGGACAATGAAGAGAGCAGGAGCAAGCTAGAGTTGCTCCTGCAACTTCAGAGCGAACTCTCAAACAAACTCCAAATTTCGAACCTCGCAAAAGTGCATGCTGAGGCCCGCCTAGAGAAAGCGGTCATAACAAGGGCAGAAATGGTGAGGGAGATTGAGGAATTAAGGCGGCAGAGAGATGTCCTCCAACGCCGGATCGAGTTTTGTAGAGAAAAAGACACGATCGAAATGGTTAACAGGTTGACCCAAGTTAGCTGCGGGTTTCAAGAGTACACAGAAGACGAGATCAGGCTGGCAACCGAGAATTTCGCCGAGCGTCTCAGACTGAAGTCTGGGGGAGAATGGACGAATGTGTACAGAGGACGGATAAATCATGCGACGACAGTCGCGTTTAAAATGCTCAACTCTCCAAATGGATTATCTCAAGACGATTTCCGATGGAAGGTAAGTTGAAATGCTTATGTCTTTCAAAAGAACTGTCAATAACGTCTGTGGTTATAGCTGAAATTGGCCTTTCTATTTGTAGATGAGATTTCTCAGTCAAGTTCGACACCCGCATATCGTCGCCATAGTTGGCTTTTGTTCGGAGCTGAGATGCATAGCCTTCGAGTTTATGCATTCCGGGAGCTTGAGGGATATTCTGCATTCCCCTCACAAAAAGTCCAGAAGATGTAACTGGCCCCTCCGGTGGCACAACCGCATCCGCATTGCCCACGATGTGGCATCGGGCTTGGGTTTCCTCCACTCGGCCAAACGCACACCAATGATTCACGGGCGCCTAACCCCGTCCAACATCCTCCTCGACCACAATCTTGTAGCGAAAATCAGCAATTTTGGGCTCGAGGGGCTCGAAAGCCACGACAGCAAGGATGTGCACGTGGATATCCAAGCTTTCGGTGCTATACTGGTGCAACTTTTGACAGGAAGGAACTCGTCCGGGCTACTCGAACAGGCGATGACAATGGACCGCACGGGCCTTGTCGAAGTATTGGATCAGATGGCTGGACGGTGGCCATTGGATCTGGCGGAAGAGATCGCTGGGATAGCCTTGACGTGCTTATCCGTTGATCCAGCATCTGCTGCAGGTTTCGACATTGGAGCGATCATAGACAAGCTCAAACATCTAAGAAGAAGAGCGGATGAGATCGTGGCGAGAGGAGGGAATGAGGCCGCCATCGGAATGGGAACCGACCGGAACAAATTGAAGGGCGTCCCCAACATGTTCATCTGCCCCATACTTCAGGTACGATGTTCGATTACACGCTCCGGGCGCCGCATCTCTTGTTTAGTTCGCGGAAGGTCTCATGAATGCACAACTTTTCTACTGCTGGTGCAGGAGGTAATGAAGAACCCTCACGTAGCAGCAGATGGGTTTTCGTACGAGCTAGAGGCCATTGAGGACTGGCTGTGGACAGGGCATGATACTTCCCCGTCGACCAACTCGAAGCTCAAGCACAAGTTCCTCACGCCGAATCACACCCTCCGGGCGTTCATTCAAGAGTGGCAAAGTAAACGATCCGCAGCCGGTCATTTGTAAATCAAAATAGTTAACCGAAAAGCACATCATCATTCACCACAGAGGCTAGATTCAGATAATTTTTTTGCTGATGAGAAGGTATAGTTGCTGCCATAACAAAGCTTGTTTTCGCTGAGTCGTCCCGATGAACAAGGCATTACATAAGCAGATCAGGCATTCTACACGCGCCTTTTGGCAAAGCAAAACATAAATTACGAAATGGTCATGGGGGTTAATAATTTTGTATTGCATGAAAGCGGGCGATTTCCTTCAGAACTTCATAAAAAGATGCAGCAGTTTTGGGACGTCCCAGTCAAATATCAGATAGGATATAACATGTTGAGTAATTACTGATTATTCCAATGAATTACCAACCAGTTAGTGAAAATTACAAACACCTTTGATGATTAATTATTGTTCCAATAATTTAATAACATTTAATTGCACAGCTTAAGTTACCAACTCTTTTATCATGTCACCAATTCAACATTTATTGTTTCCAAATTACCATTATTTTAATTACTAACAATTATTTGCACAACTTGCAAACTTATAAAGCTACGAACTCTCATACGAAATTGCCAACTCTTGTTGGAGTCCAATTATTGACGTTTAGTGTATTATTTTAGAAAACTAACTGTTCCAATAAATTTGCCAACATTTATTTGCAAAGCTTAAGTTACCAAATTGTTGTACAAAATCACAAACTCTTAAATGAGAAATCACTAACAATTATTTGATCATTTTGTTATTAACAACTATGCCAATAATTTATTAATTTTTATATGTTCAACTTGCCAAGGTGTTAAGGACAAAAAAATCTTATATTAAAACACTAACTTTTATTTAACTCCAATAACCAAGTTTTGTTTTGATGGTTTCATAAATACCAACTCTTCCAATAATCTACTCATATTTATATGTGGAACTGGGTGATCGACTTTTATATGAAACTACCAATATTTTTAAAGAATAATTTACCATTTCATCAATAAACAACATCTATTTGCGGTTCTTAAATTATCAAATCTTATGTGAAATTAACAACTCTTATTTTAGCCTCAAAAATATTTTAAATTATCCAAAAATTGGTGCGCGAAGTGAAATCATATGTAATTATAATCTTTTTTGAATTGGAGGGTATTCAAATTCATATTATCTATTAGAATGGTCTATAAAATAATTTATGGTTGGATTGGCTGGACCAATAAAATGAAGTATTCAAACTCCATTTAAAAAAAAAAAAAAAAAAAAAAGCCCAATTGGTAGTGTACTTATGATTACTATTACTTATATTATAAATCATAAAATATTTTTTATTATTTTATAAGATAGTAATCTTAAAATGTTAATCAAGCAAGTAATACAATGAATACATCAAATATGCATTGGCAACACGCATGAAATGAATTGAATTGAATTGAATTGAATAAGAAGCAAGTTGTAGGATAAAGACATGGATCAGTCACCTCTAACTCAAAATTGTACTCTAAAAGACTTGTATTATCTCAGAATTTACGAACAGAAGGAAAAATCATAAGTGTTTTCCCTTGGCTTGAATAGCTTGACAAGAACTTAGAAAAGAACGACAAAAATTAATGGAAAAAACGAACTCTATCCAATAATTTTCTTAAGCTGAGACTAAGTAATGGAGGATCGAGGTAACACCGTGAAAAGCAAGGCATCGGAGGAGAAGAGGTTGGGCATAAGGAGAGGGCAGTTGTCGAGGTTGAAGCTAGAGGGAGAGCAGCAAGCGACGAGGATGGGATTGTGGGTAGGAGGGACGGCAGGCGAGAGCTTGTGCTCAAGAGCTTGAGTTGCAAGAAGGCATGGGAGAGAGAGAGAGAGGTCCTTGGGATTGCGACAGCTTGTGCTTAATGATTTCATAATTGCTGTATGTCTCATAGTTTGTCTCTTCTGGTTGTCCAAATGGCACCGTTATTCCTTGGGATTGCGACAGCTTGTGCTCAATGATTTCATAATTGCTGTATGTCTCATAGTTTGTCTCTTCTGGTTGTCGAAATGGCACCGTTATTCACAAGGAATAACGGTACCATCACCTCAGCTACACCTAATAAAAAATTCAGCTTTTTACATTCTTTAATAGTCACCTCCAAATGCTGCAGAATTATATTATGTCATTGTCAATTTTGTCTCGTCAAATCTAATTTGAAATCTGGGGGTAACCAACTAATGGAAGCTCACAATCGTGATATACTAAATAGAAAAAGAATCAAAAGGGATAAAAAAAAAATTAAAATTGCAATCGATGCTTCATTGATGCCTTGACAAGCGTCAACCGTTGAAACAAATCTCGCATCTATAAATCAACAGTCAGTATTACCTGGATGAGTGCAAAGCAAAATCTATGATTTAATTTTTCATATCTCTCAATATTAATACAATTAATTATTTAAATTTTCAATTGGAAGGTTGATGTACTGATGTTCCATATCGGGCGAGATAAAAGTGTGCATGTTCTATCGACCTCTGTAGAATGAAATCGATTTATAATGGTCCATATGAAGACAAAGCCACTTATAAAAGAGTAACTAATCTAAGAAGTTATTAGAAAAAAAAATTATACTTTGATCATACGATCTTTCTGGTCATTATAGTATAATAACACAATTTCAAAAGTCAAAGTGGCAGCTGCCTCTTGAACATAAAATATTGAAGCGTGAAGAAAGATTCTGCACAAACCTAATCTTGAAAAAGCGTCGCATTCTCACCGCTCGATCTTTCGCTCAATGTTCTCTTCCACGGCCTTTCGTTGACCGGACCGACCAATCTGCATCTCCCGAAAGGACGAAGGGCCCTTGGCTTTGTGGGAAAACGAGCGGAAGGAGCCAATGGAGATTCTGGGTTCGCGGAAAGATGACGAAAGCGAGAGGACACAGTAGAGATTCTCCCTCTGTTCGAGTTTAAATTCGCACCGCGTCTTCAGAATATTCACTGTTCCCTCGTTTTCGTTTCTGGGTTTTGTTGTTCTTGATCGCGGGGAAAAGAAGGGGATATGGTTTCGTCGCCGGTGGATCTGTTGAGGGAGCATCTCCCCGTGGAACAAGAATCCGTGGTCCTGTCTGGTGACGTCAAGACCGGCCTCGTTCTTGTCGATGTCGTGAATGGCTTCTGCACGGTCGGTGCTGGGAATCTGGTAAGGCTCCGATGTGTCCTGTCTTTTTTCTGTTGTTTCTGGGTGCTCAGAAATGGAGCAGAGGGATTAGTTTTTTTAATTCTGCGATTTTGGTTTTTTTTTTTATTATTATCTTGTCTTTTTTTTTTTGTGTCTCGGTTGAGTTTTTCTTGAATCCAGTTCAGGATGGTAGAGCAGGCATTCCATGTTCATGTTCTTTATCTCTCGTTTTTGTTTTCATTAATAAATGAAGCATGATGGTTACTTCTCTATTGGGTTGGTCTGCAATATGTTATATTCTAAAGACATGTTTTTGGATTTGTAATAATTTGTAGCCTAGATTGTTGGAAAGCTGAAAGTAAAGACTGCGAATAAATCCGTTGTAAAGCTTTGGCAAACATAAGAAATGAAAATATGTTGTTAGGGAACTATCAAATTGCGAATTCTCAAATGATGGTTCATTGCTACTGATGTGAGTTCAGGAAGGACCTCACAAAATTGATATTGTGTGCGCGTCTCTTACTAGGCACCTAGGCAGCCCGATAAGCAAATCCAGGAAATGGTCGATGAGTCAGTGAGAGTTGCCAGGGTCTTCTGTGAGAAGAATTGGCCTGTTTTTGCTTTCCTAGATTCTCATCACCCAGATGTTCCAGAGCACCCTTATCCTCCACATTGTATAATCGGAACGGATGAAGCAAAGTTGGTACCAGGTAATTTGCCGTGCAATTTCTTTATTTTTGCAGCTATTTTCTGAATTAGTGATATATAGTACTATTACCTTGTAGATTGAGTTGGCTTATGTGTCCTTCTTATGATACACAGCCCTGGAGTGGTTAGAGAATGAACCGAATGCTACCCTAAAGCCTAAAGACTGTGTCGATGGCTTCCTCGGTTCAATGGAGAAAGATGGTTCTAATGTATTTGTAGACTGGGTCAAAAGCAATCAAATCCAAGTGGTAAGTGTCTATACTTTAAGATGACGGGCAAAACAATTGTCTGGACTTTCTGTTTAGAATATTAATGGTGGAAAAATATTTGTCTTTTGTTCCTATCTGGTTTGTTCTGGTTCAAAAGAGTTACTTGTCTCTTGTGTTTGTAGATACTTGTGGTGGGGATCTGCACAGATATTTGTATTCTTGATTTCGTGTGCTCCACCATGTCAGCAAGAAATCGTGGTCTTCTTGCCCCTTTAGAGGATGTGATTGTGTACTCACGTGCCTGTGCTACTTTTGACATTCCCGTCGATGTTGCCAAAAAGGCTAAGGACCTTACCGCCCATCCACAGGTATTTTCAATCTTCCACTTCATCTTCCAGATGTTGGGATATTAGAATGCTTTTGTTGAACTGCGCAAGTCCACGGGAGTACCCATTCATCATTCATTCATGCAGTTGCAGTCACTCATCTGCATGAGCGACCAACACTGTGGGTATTTAATTCCCCGAATGTCACTTTCTGATCTTAAATTAATCATGGAAAACTTGTGATTATGACATATAATGGAGTAAGGAGAATTACAAGTAGGTTCAATTCTTTGAGATCTCCTTGCATGAGTGATCATCAGCTTGCAAGACTGTAGAATTGATTTTGAATGTTGCCCTTCCTGCTCAATTAAGAGACATGGTAGTTAGAGCAACAGGAACTGGGGGATATTTTAGAACAGCAAAGGTCAAGCAAACTGAAAAAATGTGAAATGTTGAAACGAGTAGAGTGAGCAGTGCATTTGGGATGGAAAGAATGGGTCAGAAGTTTCTCCAGTACAGTTTTGTAAGCCCAATCGTGGCAACATTTCTTCAGTACATTGGAATGGGAGGTGAACAGAAATTTCAAGTTAGTTTTCAGATACAAGGAGAAACTTGAAAATAGTGTAATTGTGAGACATCAGAACATTACCGAAAGAGTCATGGTCTACTTTATCTCTTAATTTTGTCATTGTAAGGTGCAGTTGAACTGCAGGACAAAGGCCTTCAAAGTCATATAAGTTATATCCCTCCACTGTAGCAAAACCGCAAGAGGGTACTGTCTTCACCAGAAAAGAGGATTTCAAAGCGTAGATATCAGCCTTTTAATTTAGAATGCATGCCTTTGTCCTCTGTGTTTTATTTCTTGGCATGATTAGTTTGAACAAGATATCATCGCTGCAATCCTTGATATCTTAATCTTCCTTCACAGGATCTCATGCATCACGTTGGACTTTACATAGCCAAGGGAAGGGGAGCCAAGGTAGCATCAGAGGTGTCGTTTGGCACTTGAAACATTGTTTGTTGGTGGCTGTAAATAGCGAGAATTTGTTTATCTGAAATTATTGCTTCAATGCTTATACAATTTGATGATATGTAAGTGGATAACTGTGCTATTAATGATGCTTCTGGGAATTTTAGCTCGAATTCCTATCTAGTTTCTGTGCTTAGGTAGTAGATGTCCTTGTCCAATTGTCGTTTCTGTGTTTAATTTCAGTGTATTTTCTATATATTCAGGGTGTGGATAGAGGTTCAATAACTGAGCCTTTCTGTTTTAGAGTGTCAAAAGCAATTCGGATAGGAAGCATGTAATTTATATAGCTAACGGCTTGCAAAGAGTCTGCTAAAAATGAATTGTGGTCATTGGTTGCAAGATGAGCAGCAAAATGAATCTCTTAGCGAAGTATTTATAATTGCTCAAGTCTCCCATATGCATCACTATATGAGCATTTATGTTCATGGTCAATCTTGGTTTTCTACTAAGCATGAAGCCGATGTAGAACCAAGGCAACCAAGGTTGTGATTTTTCTGGCAATTCACAATGGAACCTGGCAAATCATACGCTTAGCTGACCAAAGGGAAATGTGGTCTTCGATCATAAATTTGAACTATTGGCAGTGGAAATGCTTTACCTGATAGTAGTTAAAACTGATCCTAAACTCATTTGCGAGGTTAGTTATTGTCTAACAGTGAACTATCACTTCTCGGTTTCTTCCAGAGGAGAGACCTGCTTCTGTCATTTCGCTGATGACAAAAAAGATACATTTGTTCAACTTCTGAACCGTGGTACATAAAGAACATGTAGCTGCCTAAACTAAATGCTCAGAAAAATTATCACCATAATCCAGCATAAAGAACGGGAAAAATCAAAAAGGAACGGGGAAAAAAATTGGCACTACTGATGTGCTGCTTTGAAGGCATTGTACTTCCTATGCATTGCAGGGCTCATAGCAGTGAAGAGTGAGGATCTTTGCTTCTTCGTTTTGACACCGAAAATGAATGAGCGCAGAGGGACTCGTGTCTTGCTGACAGAGTGTCTCAAGTGGCTGGTTTGCTGACTGTTTCTGGATCCCGAAATTCCAAATCCCTCGTTTAGGTTTGCCAAAGTCTTCTCGACCTCCACTTGAAGGGCGGATATGTGGTCCAAACCGGCCTGCAGTTCATCTGCAACCTTGTTATTCTCTTGTTTCATGTTCAGGACCTCACCTTGGAACTTTGCAGCTTGGTAGCTGGTGAATTTGAAGTCGTCATCTTCTGCGCTCACTTTTAGTGCCTTGGTGATCTCTTCTTGGATATTGCACAGCGATGAGAATCTGCATTGCTGCTCGTCTTTTAGTGTCATGCACTTTTCTAGCCAAACGGTGAGCTCGTTCTGAATCTCTCTCAAATGCTTGTATATTGGCTTTACATCTGATTTCAAAGGTCCTGATCCGGCTTCCTTCTTTCTTCTTTTCTTTTTCCAGGAGTTTTGTTGTCTCAGCTTGGAGGTCCTCGACTGCAGTTTCGTAGTTTTGTATCTGATGTAATGCTGCGCTGAACCTGAGCCAGAATTCCAAGTTCTCCTCCAGCAGTTGATCGATATCCATCCTGAATTTGTCTTCGATCTCTGAAGTTGAATCGAGAATCAACCTTATGTCATCTTCTGTCTCTTGCTCCTTTGTTATGTGGGTTTCAGCCTTAACTGACCCGGCATTGCCCTCTAAAACCGTTTGCATAAGATTGAGTTTCTGACGGAGCGACAAAATCTCTTCATCCTTCATGGCATTTGAGTTCTTCATGTCCCGCAGCTGCAAGCTTGTATCGAGGAGACCATCCGGGGCCAGGGTTTTCTTCTCTGTGGCTGTGAGCTTCTTCTTGACCTCCTTAAAATTTCGAAGAACAGTGGTGTACTCCTTCAGAAGAGTCTGCTCTCTATTTTCCAACCCTTTAAGGAACAATTCCTTCCAGTTTGGTTCTTCTTCCTCCAATGTCTCTTCTTGTACTTCATCTTTCCAGGAAACATGCATCTTCCGTGGTACAACATGTGGCTCACTTCATTTTGCAACTGTGCACCATTGGGCTTAACTGGATGAATTTCCAAATTATCTCCGGCCTGGACAGCACTATTTTCCAAGGCACTAGAACAAGATTTCTGAACATGTTCAACCCCGTCATCTCTAATTTCGGTTGTTGTTTCTGCATCTTTGTCACGATTATCGCTGGAACCCATCAGTCTAGACTCGGGTGACCCACTACTGACGAGAGATGCATCTTGAATTGGCGATGAACTCGAAGACTGCAGTCCCTCATCTGCCTGCGAGGATGCCAATGGAACAGGACGGTCCTCCTCTCGATCTTCTTCTGGCAATTTCCCAGACCTGTCGTTAATTTCTGATTTCTCGCCTTCAGCTAAAGCTCCTCCGATAGGCAGTGACGCTACTTCCTGCTCTTCATCCGGCCTTACGCTTCCCGCTTCGTTAGGCAGTGAAGGGACTTCCTGCCCTTCATCTGATCTTACGCTTCCCAGATTGTTGGACAGGTGTTCTAAGTTGCAACGCGCTTCAGTGAAATGCGTACTTAGATTCTTTTCTTGATCCTTGAGGCTCCTGTTAAGATCCTCTACTCCGTGCAGCTTCTCTTCCATCTCTCGCATCTTGTTCTGCGTATCATCGGAACCATCGATCGAGTTCGCCTTATCGTCTTCCAACAGTTCAAATTGCGTTTGAAGACCGCTGGTTTCTGCTCTCAATCTTTCTATAAGTGCGGTTTGAGATGAGACTGCAGTTTCCAAGATGATCACCTTATTCACGAGCTCATCAATCTTCTCCGCCATTTCGCTCACCGTTAGCGATGTACTGAATTCGGCCTGTAAATGTTGCTTGATCTTTTCTTCAAAGATTCGCAAATCTTCTCCTCCTTGCACACTTGCAGCTTCTTGGCTCGATCTCTCCGATTCAATAGATGGAATTTCTTCGCTGTTCTCTTTAGGAAGGAATTTTCTCTTCAACGACATGAACTTTTCCCGAGCGATCTTGATCTTCTCTTGCTCTGCTCTTGCTTCCTCGGAGAATTTCTTCTGCTTCTCCTGCAAGTTGAGCAAGGTTTCTTGACAAGACTTCAAAGCAGCCGTGGTCATCACACTCCGTGCCTCATCGTCTTCAATGACCATTCCCTCGCCGA
Source organism: Eucalyptus polyanthemos subsp. polyanthemos (assembly GCA_017140185.1). NCBI lineage: Eukaryota > Viridiplantae > Streptophyta > Magnoliopsida > Myrtales > Myrtaceae > Eucalyptus > Eucalyptus polyanthemos. The sequence goes on along the minus strand of CM029465.1, from coordinate 10,458,696 downwards.
ATTCATCTTGTAAGTTGGAGACCTCTTCTTGCATCTCCTGGATCTGCTTCTCGATATCCCAGTATCTCGCGCGCCCGCTCTCATACGAGCTCCTCACAAACTCCTTCACCGTCTGCAGGGCGAGGATGTCCTTCTGATTCTTATCGATCTTTTCCAGCGCTTCCGCTTTGCTCAAACCAGATTTGGGGACCTTCTTAGCAGCACCTGCCGCTTTCTTGTCCTTCTTGTTTTGCAACTTCTTCGCGCCATATGTCAAGATGCTCTTCAAATCCTTGACGGGAGCTTTCGGTACTTTCGGAATGTTCTGCTTCAGGACGTCATGGACAGGCCTCTTCGGGCTATCTTCATCATCTTCGTCCATGGCAAACGAGACTTGGTCTGGGAAAACTGAGGCGATCGTGGTGTTGGCATTCTGTAGCTCTGTTGATATGTGGTCATACCGTTCAGCGAGCGCTCGATAGGCTTTGTAGGACTCTCCGACGAAGTTTATCAGCTCTGGCCTTTTCTTGTAGTACATCTCTGCCCTCTTGGCAAAGGAGTCTCCATCTTCTTCGATGAGCTGAAGCACATTCTGCACTTTTTCCTCCATATCTGCAATCGTTTATGTCTCGGGTTAGAACAAATTACTATACTTCATCCCCTCTTACTGATCAGTTGACAATTTTTACCCAAATTTTACGTAGTACGGGTGTCAATTCCTTGAGCACTATAGTTACTTAAAGTACTCATGGATTCGTGAAATCTCCTTGTGGACGTGATTTCGAAATTGGAACTGAGTATCAAAATTTCAGATATGTCATTAAACTCAGATGTAATATCATCCGGAACTGGAATCAAGAAAGCGGCACAGATCATTTCGACCGATCACCTGATGCCAGAAGGCAGATCTTGTGAGGTTATTGGCCAAGGAAATCAAAGAACAGATCTTATTAAAGTAATTGATCTGGTAATCTTTAGGCTAACATGATCAGCTATTTGATGCTATTTGATGCTGGAGATTTTTGGAGCCTTGACTTGCTTTTATATTCACACAAGGTCGTAGAAACTTTACATCATGCGCAGCCAATTATGAAAGTTCTTCATATTTCATCTGAAGCCGGGCACCAAAACATAAGACAGATGACACGTTCGACATTGCATCGCACAACCTAATCATTCGACCAAACAAGCAACTTCCCGATCCGAATGAAACGGGACTTCATGACAACATGACCGAAACTGCCCGGAAACGAAAAGAAAGATCGTGGATCTTACCTTGGAGGTTCTGTTCCAGCCATTTGGATTGCTTGGTTCTGATGTGGCTCGCCCACCACCATGAATACGCATTGCTCGCAGCTCTCTGCAGCATCATCTTTTCTCCTTCTTCCTTGACTCTCCTTCCCTCCCTCCCTGCCTCCCTGCCTCCCTCTCTAGAGAAGACAAGGCAAGCCCAAGTCAAATGTAAACCTCAAAGGGGTGTAAGGGAAAGAGAGAGAGAGAGAGAAGATTCAAAGGGGGGAGACAGGAGGATGAACAACGCAGACATTGAGAAGGCAACGTGCAACAAAGGGATGTGCCGGGGGCACTTTCTAACAATAACATCATGGAGGAGCGGAAACTTCGCTGCCTATCTTTGCAAGCCCCGCCCTTTCTCGTTTGTCGTTTTCTTTTCTTTCCTTCTCCTTCCCTCCTTCTCTCTCTCTCTCTCTCTCTAGAAAATATTTCCTTAGTAGAAAAGAAAAAAGTGGGCCCTGGAGTCCGACAAGTGGAAACAGATGGACCACGCACACGTGGCGCCGCGGCTATGCGCGTAATGTCTGGACCGTTCATCACGCCGGCCTACAATAGGAGTCAATGTAATTGAGGATTCGAATAAGTGTTAATCTATATGGTCCATTGATTGTGCAATAATTTCTTAGCCTCCTCGACATTACATGGCGGTGGAAAAGTATTTGATTTTGGTATGTTGAAAAGTCTATGACATAAATCTAGCTATTGCTTGAAATATAGTGGATTTGACCTAGGATATCTAAATCACTCAAGCTTCTCCTTTTGGATAACGACAGGATATTCGAGACTCTTTTAATCACCCAACTAATTATTGCTGGGTGTGGCATGACCTAGGTGCCTGCCAACCATACCGGGTAACTAGGGACACGAATCTATGTGCTTTTGAAGGTGAACTTAAAAGAATGGGCAAGTGCGACAATTCAAATTTTGAGAAAACTATCAATTTAGGGTTAAACTTATTGCACATATTAAATTTTTCAAATCGATAATCTAATTCTAGCTTTGCTCAAAATTTCAATATAATCATTTTGGTCAATTTTTGCCTTAAATCACCAACATCGCGATAGAATCATTACTGATCATCCCATAGAGCACATTGCCGTGTTAGGGATTTTCGGCGAAAATTGGATAGAAGAATTATATTGTAATTTCAAGCAAAGTTTTATGTCTAAATTAATCAAATTGAAAAGTTTATTACTAAAATGATATCCGTGTAATAGTTATACGATAAACTCCTAATAATCACTTAGCTAGATCTAACCACTTAGCTTTTTTTTTCTTTTTCTTCTTTTTTGGGTTGGACCCGGCACCAGCCGGCCTTGTCCTAAAGGGAATTGATAATATCCTTTTCGGCCAATGGAAGTTAATATACTTTTAGGCTGGCCCTTTTTAAAAGCAATTCCTGCCACCGACCAGAGGAGGCCTTTTACATGCTTTACGTCGAGTAGCTCAGACCTCTTCTCCGGTCGAAAAAAAGAGAGGAGATGTTGCTTTGCATCTGGATGTTGCCCAAAAAGTCTAAAAAGCATCCTAGGACCTTGTGAAATGATCTCGTATGGAAATGAAATCGCGTGCACAGCAATTTCCGCACGCTATCCCGCGTATGCCTTCTTCAGAGCCGACATTGTCGGGGAGAGATGCACACCTAGGATGACACGGCACATCGGTGTCGTTACATGTAATTTTTCACAAGGTCATGGTAGATAGAAACTCGATAGTTTCAATCAGTAATTGAAGTTCTATCAAGGATGGTCGATGGCCATTTGAAGTGTCGAATTTGGCTTCAAAACAAAGGTTAAGGGATTCTACCATGCCTTGAAGTCTCAAGGGCTTTGTACGATTCGAACTACCAAAAACAATGCGCGGACGATGCACGGATAAGGCCATATATGTACATGTATTGTTTGTATGTAAAGAGATGGGAAGATCAATAGAAAACATTTACTTTTTCTTGCTGAAACATATCCCAGAGCTCTGGAAACCCTAGTTTTAGAGTCTCTTTGTTGGCCTCCCACATCGATTGGTTTGTACAACTTAGGATACTTGCCATTATTGTTTCGAACATGGGGAAAACCATCGAGACTTGATGTCCCCATAGGCATTTCTAGGAGTTATTCATGCCATTCTCTAGGATGGTTTGAGATCATATTTGGCATGTTCGACTTCATGATTTTGCCTGGTGGCCTCAACCTCACCATTAGCTTGAGTACAATAAAGATGGGATTGACTATGTTCAAGCCAAATTTCTCGTGCAAATTCTTGCATACTAATGACATTAAAGACAATGGTTTTGAACCCACCAGTGGGTAGCTGAGTTGGTTCGGCTTTGGGCACTTCATCACAAAGGTCCCAGGGTTGAAACTCCGCAGCTGCTAACACATCTTAAGTGAGGAGCTATGATGGTGGGGTCATGTGTTAGTCTCTCCCGAGATATGAGGGCCCGGCCCTTCAATGCCGTCTAGACACGGGGGGCCGTGGTGGAGTCCTCAGTTATCAAAAAAAAAAAACAATGGCTTAGTCATGTACACCAGGGGAATTAGTAATGTGTCAAGGGAAATTGGTATGAGAAACCATGGATACATGTCTTGATAATGGAATTTGCAGACAGCCAATGAAGGATGGTCATAATAAGATTTTCAAATCATTTTCAAATGAAAATGAAGGCAAAGAGGGAGATTTCACGAGACCCTATTTGGCAAATGGGTTGATTATTTGGCTCTTGAGGAAATCCTAATCGGATTCCAAATTACCATTTGAGGTAACCTATATCGACATGCTTGATGAATTCAATCATGTTAGATAGCTGAAGTTCCTTTAATGATTTGATTTCTATCAACTTCATGAAATAATGAGTGGATATAATAACAAATGAGTGATGCTTTTTTTTTTGCCCTAGAACTAAATGGCAAAACTGAAAATTTCAGTATTAAATCGACATCCGTACAATAGGTTTAGGATTGCTCGTACAACTTTGCCCAAATCAATATGCTTGATGAATTCAATCATGTTAGAATGCTGAACTTTCTTTAATGATTTGGTTTCTACCAACTAGGTGAAATAATGAGTGGATATAATGACAAATGAGTGATGGAGAAGGTCCGGTTTCCCCAGCAAGGTCCCTTGGCCCAGCCTCTGAATTGCCACGTTTTGACTTTCTATCATAATTTGGATGGAGGTGGGCATGGGATCTCATCATGTCTTTGGCCATGCCTTTGGATGAGCATATGCATTTTGGACCCAGCTTGGTGGGAAACCACACCAAACGATTCTTGTTATGCATCATTGCTTCGTCGAGATCGACAACATCTGTAAAGAATCTTGCTGGTAGCTTTCCAATACGATTCTTGATTGAGCACATATAGCTAGGATGCAAAACAGAGAAATTGCATTAAAAGGACATTCCGAGATGCCTGCATAAGCCTATAAGGTATCTTGTTTACCATTATTTCCACGGTCATAATGCTTATATGTATGTTGAGTTTCCGGTGATGAAAATGAGGGCATTGAATGATAATGGTATTAACCTATTAGGTATCTTGTTTACCATTATTTCCATGGTCATAATGCTTATTTGTATGTTCAAAGGCACGGATATAGGAGTAGAATGAGCCGGTATTGAACAATTTGGTTAAGAGATGAATTCATTTTAGGAGGAGTGTAAAAATAGTTACCAATTTGTGTAGGAGAGCAAGGCGCGGCATACAACTCATGTTGCAAAGAGAGATTGACAAACTAGGACATGTCACAAATCTAGTAGTGATGACAATTGATGAAGGGACTAGAGTGAGGCAAGGATTGAGAAATTGCTGTGTCCGTGAATCTCAGGAGGAAGCTTTGATGTGTATAAATTGCCCAAATGATAATGGGGAACTTGCATGGACAAAGCAACAAGTAAGGGAATATCTACAAAGGAGGAATGCACCACTTTGGACCAAGGCGCTATAGTGGCTGATGGTAACAAGACAAAACATGAGGAAAGTTATGATGATGATGAGACTGATAATTTAGAGGATGAAAATATAGATGATGAAGTAGTTGCGCTTAAAAGAAAAATTATATATTTTTCTTATGATCCAATTGATAAAGATGCTGCGGTTTTGCGTATTTAGGAAATTTCATGATACAAAGCAATCCAAAAATACTGTTGGGAAGTACTCAATTACTCAAAAGAGGGGTGTTGATTTCATTAGAACTGAGCAAAATTTGTTGAAGCAAAATGTTCACAAGAGAACCATTTATTGAATATAACGGGACACCTATGGGTGGATTTCAGTATCTTTTGACACTCAAGTCAGTACTACTTTGTGATAAATGACATCAACGGAATAAGGGTTAATGTACCTCAAAATCCTCATACCTCAAATGATTGATTTAGAGCTGTTTATATTTTGGTAATTTGGAATTTCGCAATTTGCGAGGATGTAACATCATAAAAGTTGTCTTCTCCAAATTTTGGTCTGTCCGTTGGCTTGCTGCCCATTTCGTCCCTTTGTCGCTGAATGCTCGGTGACGTGGGCTTTTAAAGGGGCCCCGTCAATGGGCTTACGTTGTTAACCCGTTGGTAAGTTATCAACATTATTAAATGGCCGGGATAAGAGTAAATACATTAGACTGGGTAATTTGATAGATTAAAAAGACATAAATTATCAAAGATAATGAAAATATTTTTCATTTAACTAATTATTTCAAGAGAAACAAACAAATATTTTAAAATACATTTTTGAAATCATTCATTTTTTGCAAAATGAGCAAAGCCTAAAAGTTGGGATTTCCTCACAAGTAAGAGTTGGTCAATTATTACAAAAAGTTGGTTAGATTGATAATTGGACAAAAACCAACACATGTTGGTAAGTAACTTAAACGACGGTCAGCAAAAACTAATAGAAAAAAAAAAGTTCATAATTTTATGTAGATGTTTGTAAATTCAAAATGTGCAAAAGTTCATCTGCAATAAGTTATTAACAAAGTTAGATGATGTTGTAAATTACGTACATTATTGATAAGTTACTTACCATGCTTGTAAATCTAAAAGAAGTTAATAGCTTGTAAATTTATTGGCATGTTGGTAAATTCATTCAGTATTGGTGATTTACTAACCATATTTGTAAAATTTCTTAGAAAATATAATAACTTACTATTGTTTTTTGGACGGTGGTAAATAAATTACAATGTTAGTAATTTACTAACCATACTCATAAAATATAATATTATTTTTTTTACTAATTTGTTTGGACGTTGGTAAGTTCATCATGTGCTAATTACACTTGTAACCTTGAAAAGAATTTAGTAAATAACCATTTCATTTGGACGTTGGTAAATTCATTGCAACCTTAATAGTTTGCTAATCAATAAATTGTTGGTCATTTACTAATCCTACTTGTAAAATTAAAAAGAAGAGACTCCAATGATTAATTAACCAACCATACTCACAATATCCAAAAGAAGTCAGCAGCTCACTAATTAATTTCGGCATTGTGAGACCATGGTGACATATTTCCTTTTTCACCGACGATGTTTGATCATTGATGATTACTAATAACTTCATAAATCTACCAATAAAAAGATAATTTGTAATTTTTTGGCGAATTTTACAGAGGTTTTTTTTTTGGGGGGGCAATGATTTTCATTAATAAGAATAAACTCAAAAAATGGAATCGTTCGAAGGTGTAGGCAGGAACTCATGCATTCGATCGGTAACGGCTAGTGGTAATTACGAACCGAATCCAAGGTTAACAAAAAGTGGACCTTTATAACTAACGGGCCGCAAACGAGCCGTTGATTTTTAAATCCTCCAAGCCCCACCCCTCCCCTCTCCAACGGCTCTTTTCGAAAACCCCCTCTCTTTCTCTCTCTTCTTCTTCTTCTTCCACGCAAGGAACCACGGAACTCCAGGCTTCGTCCGCCTACCGATCGGGTCGAGTCAAGTCGAGTCGAAGCCGGCGATAATCAGGTACGTTTCTGCCGCTTGTTCTCGATCGCTAGGCGTTCGGTTGTTCTGGGTCGGAGGAAATGGTGCGTTTCTGCTCTGATGGGTCGGTTGTTTCGCTTCGGTTTCGTGGGAACTGCCGCAGAATCTTGGTTTGGATCCGAGTGTCTTTCCTTCGTTTCCGATTCTTTCGACTCCTTCGAATGTCGGGTTTTTCGGGTGGCTTCGTTTCGTTGAGAAGGGTGTGTGTTCTGGTAGGATGTTCTATATAGTCGCCTCATTGGTGTTTTCTGTTTATTTCATCCCATTTCTTTTCGCTGATTTTCTACTTGGGTAATCCAAATGAATGGCTCTCTTGAATTCTGCTCGTTGTTGGTTGTAATCTGTTTGTGCTGTTTTGCTGTCCCTTATAGGAGTTCCCTCAAGTTAGGCTTGTTGAATAGATGTATATGAGCCGAAATCTCTTCTTGGACGTAAGAGATTTGGTTCTTGCTCGAATAGCATTTCACGAAATAAGAATAGAGATTTGATTTTTTTTTCCCACTTCAAGATCGCCGTAAAAAGGGTTACGTTTCTTGCGGTTCAAAGACACTCTTAAAGGTCAGTTAGGGCTTCTTGGGGGCGATGATCTTGAACACTTTCTTGACTTCTTTCCGGGGACGATCTGCTATTTTTTTTTTTTTTTTCTCGTATGATGGATTCTTGCGCTCGCCATGATCTATTTGTATTGGTGTGTACTGTGAATATAGTATGGCCTAGAGAATTTCAGTAGCAAGGTCCATTTTCTTAATATCCTGCCTATTGTCCGGATCAGGTTTCGTGGAGTCTTGGTATGGAAAAATTTGTGGGGATGGATAAGATTTTTGCAATCTCCATGATCTTTTTGTATTGGGGTTTACTGTGAATATAGTATGATTTCAGAAAGCCAAATCTGGAGATTGACAGGAAAATATGGATAAGATTTGCTCAAGGCAGACTACCTGACTAAAGCTGAACAGTATGAGAGCTTAAAGAAAGGGTTCAATGAGCAGTCACATAGGCTGCAGGAAGCGAGGGGGAAAATTGAGAACCAGACAGAAGAACTCACTGGAAAGACGGAAGAAATTTCTGAATTGAAGCGTCTGTGTGAAGATCTCAAATGCAGTTTAAGCGAAAAGGAATCAACTGTTAAACGTCTTAGTGCTGCGAATGACACTCTCAGATTTGATTGTAAAGAGAAGTCGAAAAAGTGGGAAGAGGAGAACAGGCGCTTGCTATTGGCTGTAGAAGAATCGAACGATAGATGTGCCAGTCAAGAGGAGAAGCTGCGAGGGTTTGAAGAACAGATTAAAGGCCTGAAAAGGCTTTTGGATACCTCACAGAAGAAATGTTCTGAAGCAGTGGAAAAGGTGAAGGCTCCTAAAGAGCTGAGAGAAAGAGACGATGTAATCGACAGTTTAGAGCAGGGAGTCAGGAAAGTTGAAGATCAGCTTAAATGGAAGAAAGAGCAGTTCAAGCATTTGGAAGAGGCGCACCACAAGCTTCGTGAACAGTACAAGATGAGCAAGAAAGAATGGGAGATGGAGAGATCTTCATTTCTTGATGAGATGTCTTTGCTGCAGACAAAGCTGGACTCTCAAACTAGAATGTCACAGGATCTTGCGAGCAGGTTGCAGATGTGTAACCAAGCTCTTGCCCACGAAGAAAGCAGAAGAAAGACTTTGGAGTTTCAGGTCTCTGACTTTAAAACACGCTTTGAGAATGTCTTTGGCGAATGTGAGGGAGCAAAGTCGCAGCTGGAACGCTTGATGGCCCAGAGGGATGAAGAGGTGGCAAATTTGAGGCATTTACTGGGGAACAATGAGACAATTTGCAAGGAGATGAAATACCAGGCAAGGAAATTGCAGCAAGAAAATGAAGAACTAATAGGAGACATCAAACAACTCCAAGAAGAGAGGATAAACAGTGCAGGAAACTCTCCATCTTTGGCTAAGCTGCGAAACAGGCTAAAGAGCGTCGAGCAGATGCACAAAGACTGTGCTGCAAATCTTAAAGCAAAAGAGGCTGAGTGGAGTCGAGAGCTGGAGAAATTGACAGCTGAACTGGAGGATTGCAGGTCTGAGTTGTTGTGTAAGGAAGCAGAACTCAAAGATGTCAAGAAAGAATTAGAAGATTGCAATGCCTCTCTGATGCAGTTGATGTTGATGAACGAGGAGATCTCTGTGATACAATTGGTGATGAAATCAGGAATATCCGAGTATCAGTTAAAGCTTGCTAATACTGCTTCTGATATCGGCACACATGACAAGATCAGAGAAGAGAATGCTTCTCTTCTGATAAAGCAGCTTGAGATAAAGAATGAAGCCTTGGCCAAGGCTCATGAGGAGATCGTCAGTGAACATCAGAAGGTGCGGGTTGAGCTAGCGAGTTATAAGGAAATGCTTCAGGAATCGTCAAGGTGCCAGTTTTACTTGAAGGAGCAAGCTTTGAGAATGGAAGTCAATTCTAATGTGAAGATTAAAGAAGTTTGCGATGCCCTAGATAGAACCACATCTGAGCTGACCGAGAAAATTGGCGAAGCGAATGAAATGGAATTTGAGTTGCAGATATGGAGATCAGTTGCTGATCGTTTGAAATTTGAAATTGAAGAAAACCATGAAACACGCAAACAAATGGAAGCCTCACTTCTTGCACAATCTGAGTTTGAGAATGCGATGAAGGCGGAGAAAGATGAACTTGCCCACCTGTTGGAAGATAGACGCAGAAGTATCGACCGTCAGCAGAAGAAGATTTTGCTTCTGGAGCAAGAAATCAAGATGAGAGAATTAGAAGTTGCTAATTCTACAAAGATGGAGTCACTGATGGCCTTCGAATCAGAGAGGAATAGTTTCTTCGAAATGATCAGGGAGAAAGATGAGATCTTCAAGGAACTCCAGGAGGAGATTAGTCAGCTAGAGCAGGAATCACTTAGAAGAGAATTCGAAAGCGTTCTTTTCGCCCAATTAGGAGCAGAGAGGACGTTCGAGAATGAGAAACACAAACTTGTCCATCTCACGGAAGAGAAGGACCGGAGAATAAGGGACTTAATGCACTCCATGAAGTCCCTGGAAGACAAGTTCAACGGCTCGATGGTGTCCATGTCCTCCCAGCTAGCTGAAAAGGAGGCAGCAATTGATTCATTTTGCGAAGCCTGGGAGAAGATAACAGCAGCAGAAATTGTGGCCGAGATAGAAGTTGAAGAGAAGAGGATGCTGATTATGGAATTGGAGGATGAATTGACTAATCTGCAAAAGAAGATGGAGCTTCAGGAAAAATCCCTTTCATGGTCAGAGCATAGAGCATTGGAGATTGAAGCTGCACTGGAGGCAAAAGAATCAGAGATGAAAAACTTGGCTCGGGAGATGGATACGAGGCTCACCGGCTCAGATGCCTTGGTTAATGAGCTGAAGAGCGAAAATGGTAACTTGCTTAAACACATCCGAGCATTACTATCAGAAAAGGAAGACTTGTTGGGGCTTATTAGGGAGATGGAAGAGAGGATCAACGAGTCTTCCAGCGAAGACAACCAACTGATGCAGGTGCTAGACACGATAGTACAGTCTTTTGACTGTAATGGCTCGATTATGGAATCTGAAGGGAACAACCAAAATGTTGTCCCTGTCAATGAGGATTCGAAGTCTCATAAATCTCCTTTTGCAATGAAGAGATGGGCAGTCGTTTTGAATGGAAGATCTCCTTTCAGAGAGCTTAACAGTTAGCTCCACTTCAAGACTGGCAATGCCAGGTTTCGGTTTTGGGCAAGGAACCTGTTTGTGCCACTGACCACTAAATATGATTGCTGACATTTGTTTTGTTGTTGAAAGAAACCTTGTATGCATGTATGACTTGTCATGTCAAGTTGTTGTCACGCGATTTGTACTATAAATCTACGCCGATTCTGTATCTGGAAATTTGTTGGATTGTCACTTTTTTCCAAAGCATTTTTCTTGACAGCTCCAAGCTGCAGATGAGAAAATAGTTCAGGGTATCTCCAATTTCTGGGAGAGACTGACAATGTGAAGAAACACATGTTACGTACAGTAGATTAGACACATGTTAGGGACATATTTCAGTAAACTACACATACAGAAAGACGCAAATCTGATAAAGAATAAGCCTCGATGTTCTGGATCTTTTTCAGAAAGAATCCATTCTCTCCTCTGTGAAGTTTGCAGAGTCTCTATGATATGATAAGAGCATCAATGGTCTGAAGCTCATGTTCTATCCTGCTAATCGGTACCATTGACAGAGTTTTAAAAGTTGGAGATTATATCTCAGAGAATAACTTCTGAGGCACGGCACTTCACTAGCCCATGTGAGATTTCTTATGTTAACATTGGCAATTTAGTTTGCTCAGACGGATCAAAGACTTCTCAGTAGATCTTATATGGGCGTTATGGCATGTCCAATAGAAGTACTGCAGAATTATATCTGCTGATCCCATGTGGTTCATATCAAATTGTTAATGAGAAAGAAAACACTGACGTGCCACTGGGCAACAATTGACAGAGATGGATTTACATTGTGAGAGGTGGTGGAATGAGTTTGAGAGAGATCATTGTTAATCTAATTTGGGTATTTCAGGATCATCATTTCTTGGAGGGATTTGGGGCATGACAGGTTTCGACTCAATGTGTAATCTTGCTAATCTCGTGAACTAAGTAAGACATGATATAGAACCTTGGGAAAATGGCTCAACACATTTTTGCCATTCTCCATAATAAGGAGTCCCAAACCGGACTCAAATTACCATATAGGATTGGGATCCGGCTGAAATATGTCTAATTATAATTTCCATTGTGACCTATTTTTTCAAACAAAGTATCATTGCATGTCACAAATTTTTCAAAATAATCAAATATGAAACTAAGCCTTTTAATAACTTTCGTTTACTTTCTAATTAGCATTGGTTGCACAAAATTTTCACCTAGTATCCACACATAAGGTCCCATATTTAAATTTTGTGAAATCTCGTATTTCCCCTTATATATTTTTGCGATTAAATTGTAAGTTAAAATTCAATACAGAAAAATATAAAACCCGATTTGACCCGGACCCGACGTAATTTTTTATTTTATTTTTTTAGTCGAAGGACCCGGCGTAACTGCTCCACCCACTTCAGGTATCCGTTGTTCAAAAAGCAGGACACGTGGCGAGAAACCCGGCGCGGAGGTGCGGGGCCCGATGGAATAACCGCTACACAAATTTCCAAAAAACCAAAAAAGAAGAAAAGAAAAAAGACAAAAAGCGATGCGCAATTTGACAGTTGGACATCTCCGTCCCCCGCGCGCACCTCCCTCCCTCTCTCTCTCTCTCTACCCCTCCGTCTCCGAGCTCCGCTCGCAGAGATCGCCGCCGGAGCTTCCGCCGGAACCTTCGATTCCGCCGCCGCCGCCGCCGCCGGCTTCGCCGGCTCGTTTCCGGTAATCGGCTCGCCTCGTTTGCTTGCGGTGGAATCATCTGCCATCGTATGATGATCGTCCCCCCTTTTTTTCCATGTTGATCGGGGACGCTTCTAGTTTCTTGCGTCGTACTTGTCGCCGGATTCGATTCCGCGATCGGTTTCCCCTTCTTTACGCGACGAGTTTATCGATTCCTCTTGCCGACGCTATAGTCTCGGCGGCCGATTGCTTTTCCTTCGAAACGAGCTTCGGCTTCGATACGTGGACCGAATCTGTTGTCCCTTTCTATTTTGTCGTCCGTGTTGAGAATATCAGGTTGTCCGTACGGTTTTTGGCGGTTGAGGTTGACTGAGGCCGCCGGAGGGTTGATTCCCTTTCCGTTCTTCTCCAGGACGTTTCGGCGCCTGAACGTTTCTCCGTTGCTTGTTTGCAGCTTATGATCTTTTGTCGGTAGCTTCAGCCATCGGTTGACTGCAACTGAAAAATGTCTCTGGCTGGCTCCATGTACTTATCCCAAAATTTGGGACTTCCCAAGGATAGGGGCCGCAGTTATTTGCTGAAGGTACGTGACGTGTAATTTCGAACCTGTGTTTGTTTTTCTGCGGTGGGATTGTTCTGATGATCTTCTATTATCTCTTTGTTTTCCCCATTCCAGAGCTTAGGCAGAAGAGGCAACTTGTGCGTAGGGAGTCTCTCTTTGTCATCACGTTCGTCGGTAAGTGACTTTGGAATTTAACAGAAATTTCTGTTTATCATAGAGTGCATTTTGTCAGTTCTGTGGCAGACGTACATAAATTTTGCTGGATAAGATGAGTGATTGCATGTATTGGATGCCTGCCCATGAATGTTTTTAAATGAAATTCAGCGATATGCCTGACAGAGGACGTGAACCTCCATGTGAAATTATTGTAGTTAGGGGCTGAAATGGGTTGCACAAGGCTATTATTACACGAATTTGCATTTCTTTTAACCAACTGTTCATCAAGAATAAGCTTGGAGAAAAAATCAAAAAGAGAGACCAGAACAGTATTGATAAAAGAACTTAAAGGGGAGACCACAACTTGATGGAAGGAGCTTACTAATAAGCACATACTGTATACATGGCTCAGCTAAATTCTTCCATGCTTTTACATTTTAATTCTTGGTTGTTTTGTTTCCTACATTTTTCAGTCTTGTAGGCAGTAGCACTGATAATGCATAGTACCTGTTGACAAGACACAGCAATGTTCTAATCTGTAGCATTTTGGAGCTCTTTACATCCTGGAAACATGAAATGACAGAGAGTAGTCAATTCTGTTATTTCTTTTTGCTTCTTGTACCTCTTTTCATCTCATTACACTGCTTTACCATGAGGGCTACTTAGTTTGCAAACTATTATAATGAAACACCATGGAGCTTCCTCTTATATTTAAACAAGGAACTCGAATTGTATTTAGCAAGGGGTGATCTTTGCTTTCTCGGGGTAGATACTTTCTGAGAGCTATTGCTGGAAGAGTTTCAGTTGAGGACTTTTAAGTCTTACGTCTTGACCATTTTGCAGCAAATTTTTATCTTTTGTCATTCGTAGAGCTACATGAGCTGTTCTCGTGTTGGAATCCAAGTTGAATTACTGCTGATTTGATTTAACATTTAATTTTCTTTAAACGGCATGACTGACAGGAATTTTGGAGTATGGCTCAATCTCGAAGTTTATATGCTCCGGTATATACTGTACAAAATACATACGGTGCTTTTAAATGCTATTCTTTTTTAGGTCCAAGGAATTTGCATGAAAATTCACTAGTGAAGAATGCAGCTGTGGCATTGTCCAGGTAATCTCACTTGATGTATATGACCTTGTCATCCATGTTCCTAAATGGTCTCTTCCTCTAATAACCACCAACCAAAAAACCCACACACGTACCCACCCACCCACCCACCCTTCTTTTACAAGTGATGTTTATGTTAAGTTGTGTAACAATGTAGTCTTTTTAATTTGATATTCTTTTGAATTCCCTATAGTTTCCCTTGTAATGTAATGGCCATTGTACTTGACAAAGTTCTTCCTGAACACATAACCTGTTGCATCACCAGACTGAGAGGTTTATAGCACTTTGCCCATGGTTAAACAACAAGTCTTACTCAAGGACCTGACACCCAAGTGCTAATTGGTATTTCAGCAGAACTTGTTATTCAGCTGTATCACTGAGTCTCTTCATGCAATTCTTAGCCATCAAACTGATTTTGGTTTCATATTAACAGAGGAAAGAGTGTAATCTCTAAGGCATAAGTCACAAAAGCATTAGCCCGATAGTCTAATGAAGGATTAAAATCAATTTCTTCTACTTTTGACAACTAAAGCCATGTCAGCCAACATTTTTACAACCATATTCCAGATTCGCAAAGGGTTTCTGGTACTCCCTCAAGTGTACTTCCAGTTTGGTGTGAAAAACAGTTAAAACTGAACCTAACCATTATTACTTTTTGGTTCGGTTCAACAGGACTTTTGTTTTTTTTCAAATAATGGTTCACAAACCAAACAAACCATTTTTTGCAGTTCAGTTTTGGGTCGACTATTTGGAATCAAACAAACCTTATTACCTATTAAAACTTTTATAAAGTGGGCTATTGTATATGATATAAAGATATAAAGTAGCTTATTGTTTGAATTTCAGTGTCTGTGATTTCTGCTGAGTGTAATGTTTGGTATCATCAAGAAATTACTTCTCTTTTGAAACTATTTGGTGAATTTAAGCTCATGAATTTACCCAAAAAAAGAGAAACATAGAAGACGAGAAAATGGTTATATTCCAAACGATAACTAGGTTTGGTCTAGTTTCATTTTTATTCAAACATACTTGCACGGTTTGGTTTGGTCTGGCATCCAGACTGAATCAAACTGCTCCATGCTCACCTCTGTTTCCCCTGATCTTTCGACATGTTAATGCATCACACATGACTGTCCAGAACTTGGGTTGAGACTTTGTGCATCTGAATATTGGCATGGTTTCTCTATCTATAGAATTTATCTTCCAGTGCGGTCTTTTCAATGGAGTTGACCCTTCCACTGGTGCTTTTAAAATCAGACTGTACTTGCTCATTCAACTGATTGACTAAGAGCGATTCACGGTCCAGTCCATTTCAGTGCTTGTCGTTTGGGATCCAAAACTGGATTAAAAACAGCGTTGATCTGGTTCTACCAGAGCACTTGAACCGGCAATAACCTAGGTTTTGAACCAAGGGCTCGTCTTTCCTTGAAATAACCCCTCACATGCCTGTCATTTAGCCAATTTTTACCTTGTATCTAACAATTATATCGATGCTTATGTGCAAATGCCAAAATAATATATAGTAGCAGAAAACTCTTCCAAGGTTTTGAACTGGGGGCATGTAAGCCATAACAATGGGCTCTTTGTTTTTGTAAGCATCAAGCCAACACAAAGTTAATGTCTACACTAATAAAATGGGGGAAAAAAAGATTCAAGCGGTTGAACCACAACAATTCAGTTGGCTGGTTCTCTTACCAGTCTGATTTTGAAAGCACTGCCTTCAACTTGAGATGCTTGAATGTTTGCTGTTGAGATAAGTTTATTAGGGTATAGCATCTTGCTATTGCAAAATATTTATATGGATCTCTGGTACTAGCATCCAAAAAGCATCTTTTTGTTTTCTGAGAATATGAAATTGTGTCGATATCACATTTCATTATGTTCTTATCTTATTCAATTTACTCCTTGTAGTTTCTTCTTTAGCATTTTATCTCCCGTAGTGTTCCATATTGTTGTTTTTAGAAATTTGCTTCTTCCTTTCTTTCATTTTTGTCCTTTCAAAGGAGAAAGACTAAGCTCCTTGTAACTTTCATTGATAGATGTTTGTTGCAGGCCATTCAGTGTGTTACAAAGTAGTCCTATCACGCTAAAGTTGGCTGCCGCTATCAGTGTTGTTGTCTTTGCTTTGTGGGGCCTTGGTCCGCTCATGCGCCAGAGCCGACGATTACTACTTCATGTACTTTCGACTGTAACTATTGTCATAATGTCCTCTTACTTTCAACTTGATTCGTGCACATCTAATATTTGAAGTTCTTTTCTTGACCTCAGAAGAATGACAATAATTGGAAAAAAAGCAACACATACTATGTGACAACTTCCTATTTTCAACCTTTGCTACTTTGGATTGGTGCAACAATTCTCTGCAGGTGACCATTATGGAATGTTTTAATCCAAGTGGAGAGAGGCATTTTCTTTGCATGGGTTAGTTTTCATTCATCTGTAATCATACTGATAATGACTATGTTTCAGAGCATTGGATCCAGTCCTTTTACCAACAGAAGCATCCCAGGTCATTAAGCAACGGCTTCTGAACTTTGTGAGGTCATTGTCAACAGTGCTAGCTCTAGCCTATTGTTTGTCAAGGTGCACTTCTTCCCATCCTCATTTATCTACACAAGAGTTGGTTGAAACTTGGTTATTGACTTTGAACAGACCCAAGAAACTGTTTGCTTGAATCTTTTTTCTTTTATATTGATGAGAAATCCCACCAGCTACTTCAATACCTTATGAACAATTTCATTGTTGTTCTGCCTTCTTCAAAACTCTGTTGATTGTACCAAATGCTTGCCGTTAGTGGTGTGTGATCTTGGCCTTTCATGGCATTGATTCTTTGTAGCTTCAAGTCCTGCTAGATATTCCCCTAATGACTAATCTAGTGATAAACTTGGTGTTGCAGTGTGATTCAACAGACACAGAAGTTTCTCATGGATAAAAACGATCCCAAGGATGCAAGAAACGTATGTCCATCTTCCATCTTCTTGTGATGCTCTGCAGAGTTAGTTAACATCTGTATAACCCAATGTGAGCTTGCAGTATATGTTAACACTGTCGGATTGTCTTTATTGTGTCTGATTAATATTGTAGCTGACATGTCATTCTTTTTAGTGTGGTCTTGATATATTCCAAGTAGTTTCAGTTTGTGATTCTCCTTCATCAACGTCTTTTAAGTATCTCTAGATACATGCTTGATTAGGTTCAGTAGTAGACTGGCAACAATACATATTCCAACTCGTGATAGTTGCAAACCCACTTATTTTCTTCTGTTCCCCTCTCTTGTGAGTGCAACAAGAAGATAAAACAATTCATTGTGAGAACATACATACTAGAGTTATATGCTTCAGCGAAAGCTACTCTAGATAAAAGAGAAGATACCCTCAGTTCTTTGGTGTGTCAACTTTCAAAAATATTAGTGATCTGCTTGATGGCTTTGGCTGAGATTACTAGGTTTAAATAGTGATATTTGATTCATAATCTAATTCAAACAGCTAATATCCAAGCCACTTGTTTGAGCTATAAGCTTGAGATGCGTTGATTAGCAACTTGATGAGGACTCCGGTTTTGGTAAACCGTGACATATTATGATGCGGGGTTGATCCTATAATATGATAGGGTGGACTTTCAAGTAGTCACTAGTTTATTTTGGCATCAGTCAATAGCTAAACAGTATATACATAGAATTATCTCCTCATCTCTGTCCAATGTACTACTTGTGAGCAAAGGATTTCTTGAAGCATGAATGCTGAAAGCATTAAACGACGAGTTTGGAGAAAGGTGGCTTGAATGTATAGTATCAGTTCAAGAGGACTGAGAGCTGTCCATCTCTTGCTTTAGTTTTTCTTTCTCACTTTTGCTCAAAAAATTCCATTACACACGTTAAAATTACCATCCACAACATTCATACTAGTGTTCTTTTCCCCTTTGAATAGATGGGTTTTCAATTTGCGGGGAGGGCGGTATATACTGCAGTATGGGTTGCAGCTGTTTCATTGTTCATGGAGCTGCTGGGGTTCTCTACCCAAAAATGGCTTACCGCTGGAGGTCTTGGGACAGTATTACTGACTCTTGCAGGACGTGAGGTATGTGCCTACTTATTTAATATCCTTGAATTTCTTTTGTCTCTGTGTTTCAAGAACCACAAGTGACTCCGGTTTGTTTTTGTCAGATATTCACAAACTTCCTATCTAGTGCAATGATTCATGCAACTCGTCCTTTTGTTGTGAATGAGTGGATTCAGACAAGGATAGAAGGCTATGACGTTTCTGGTACTGTTGAGGTCTGTCTCTATGATGAATTATTGTAGAGGTAGATCATTGTACAAGTGGAATTGACTTTCAAAGATTTCTCACCAAATTACGTTAAAAAAGTGATTCAAATAGACATGTAGTGAATAGAATGAGCATATACTTTTTTATGTTTCTCTCTGGGCAGCATGTGGGATGGTGGTCCCCAACAATTGTGAGAGGTGAAGATCGTGAAGCAGTTCATATTCCAAATCACAAGTTCACCATGAATGTTGTTAGGAATTTGAGCCAAAAAACTCATTGGCGGATTAAAACTCATCTAGCAATTAGTCACTTGGATGTCAGCAAAATCCATGTGAGTTCTTCCCTAAATAGCAGTTGAATTCTATGTAGCCACAAGATTGCAGAAGTAATATGCTTTTCTTACCAATTTTAGATTCTTCCGGTTGCAGAATATTGTTGCTGACATGCGCAAAGTATTGGCAAAAAATCCTCAAGTTGAGCAGCAGAGGTTGCATAGAAGAGTATTCTTGGACAATATTAATGCAGAAAATCAGGCTCTTTTGGTACATGATGTGTCTTTACCACCAAGACTATAATTGTTCTGTGTTGATGGTGACTCTTGTAATATTTTCTCTGATAAATTTGTAGTAATCCCAACCTGTGAATTTTGGTAGAGCTGCAACTATTAGCCCAAAGTTATAGTTGATTGTTTGCTTTAAATAGGTTAATTAGGTTTAATCTGATTAATGAGGATCTTTCATTGATCCAAAGAGCTTAACTATAGTACTTCAATAATTTTCAATGCCTAAGTGCAGTATGAATTGTGAAGTTGCGTTTTTTAAATTTTGTAGTCTGATCTGAGACTTTTATTTAGAGTACAAAAGATCAATAAGAGTTCTTTAACTGCCTTTTGTTAGAGAATGAAATGCTGAACATGACCGTATAAGTAAAGCTTTGTCTCATTTGAGTATTAATCCTTTTACAGATCTTAGTGTCCTGCTTTGTGAAGACATCACATTATGAAGAGTATCTTTGTGTCAAGGTAAGATGACTTCTCTCTGTATGTATCATTCAGTAAAAGCTTTACTTTGTCCATGAGCTGGACTGGTAACAAAAAAAGCTGAATATGTTGTCTGCTCTAGGCATTAAGTGGCGAAAACTATCAGTTTGACAGTTTGCAGCGGCCAGGTACCTGTGAGAAGAAAACCATAATGAACCTACTGTTAAATACTGGAAAAAGGTTACACAGTTTTTCTTAGGTGGTATATTTGGACAGGATTTCGTTCATCTTCTGCACACCCCCTCCCCAGCACTAGAAATCTCGCACATAAAACCACCCAAAACAGAAGAGAACCACAATGTACCATTGTTTGCTTTATCGTTAGAGCTGACTTCTCTTGTGCTTTATGATATAATTAAGAAAATGATGTTTACCTTGGCTTGTTGCATATTTGAGTAGAATAATTATTAGCAGGCTTAGCGAGATCCAGAGATGGGAGAAAATCATCATGAGTAGCATCTTTGGCACCTGTCTGTTACACCATTGTAAGCATTGAGGAGAAATTTTGTAGAAACGGTTGGATTCTCAATACTTCATAAACAAGTTTAGTCATTTACTGGCTACTTTCGATGTGCTTGTTCTTACTTTGTTTCTGTGCAATTACAATTGGATTTAGATGGTGTTGTTCCATAAAGTTAAAGATGTACCAAAACTATAGAGGGTGAATGACTGGCAATCGTTGAGTTTTGGATAAATTACAACAAAAATGTTGCAATTTTCACTGTTATTTCATCGTAGGACATAACAATAAGACAAACTTTTTAGCAGTCCTTTGTTAATTCAAGTGGACCAGAAATGCTACTGTGAATGTAGTTAGTTAATGTATGAAATTTATCATTCCATGCAGTATCTGTCAAAGGTTGGGGAGCTTGTCCAAACTTAAATAAATCCTATCTGGATCATAGTGAGTCCAACTAAGAGGAAAAAAACAAAAGCAGACATGTTATGGGAGATCTTGAGAAAAAGTCATGAATTTAGATGATTTCGTTTTTCTGAAGTGATCTGTCTATAAATAATTGCAAATAAAAGACACTCAATTTGCAATGAGCGTCATTTCAGTGGGTTCCAGATTGCTTGTTGAACCTCTCATAAGCGTCATCTTGTAAGCAGAATTGCTTTTGTTTGACAGGATCTGGCATTTCATCTTGTATGCAGTTGATGTTGTTCAACTTATTTGCCATGCGCATCTTTAATGTAGCTCAACAGTGAATTTTGTTGAAATACTAATGCAAATACTTGGATGATCTATGATCTACAGGAAACTATATTGTTAGATCTCCTTAGAGTAATAAGCCATCACAGGGCCCGACTTGCTACACCAATTCGCACAATGCAGAGAATATATGGTGACAATGATCTGGAAAATGTACCATTCTCAGATGTAGGCTTCCCTCCTGGTGGAGCGGTGTCTAACCGTCCCTTCTTGCTGATTGAACCCCCATATAAGATCAATGGAGAGGATAAAACGAAGGCCCGTGCCACTCGAACACCTACTGGGGAGCAAGGTGGTAAGAAATCCACTCAGCCAACACCTGACGCCACTGCAGATCCTAAGGCTGGAAACACACACACATCCGACTCAAAAGTCAAAGACATGCCGATTGCCAACGTTAAATTTGATACCAAGAACAAATCTGGGGGAAACATCGAGTCCAAAGAGAATAAGAAGAACAAAAGCACTCCTGTTTCTGATGAAAAAATAGGGGAGAACATGAAGAGTAAGCCAGTGTCAAAGCCTGCCTCAAGGTTGAATGTTCAGGTTGCTACTCCTAGTGTTGAAGCCAAACAGATGGACTCAATTCCTAATAAACCTACTGAAGAAGTTTGCGACGGTGAGCAATCTAATGCAGTTCATCCTGAGAAAAGCTTACAAAAGAGTGAGGCCGTGTCTTCTTCTGTTCCCGCTTTAGGAGCTGACACTGATAAAGAAGCTGGAACAACTTCTCCATCAAACCATGAAAACAAGAAGATGGTCTCACAGCCACCTGTATCAAGGCCTGCTTTGGAAGATAATATAGTTCTTGGTGTTGCATTACAAGGGGGAAAGAGAACACTTCCTATTGAGGAAGAGGTGATTCCTCCAACTAATGCGGGTTTAATAGATTTAAATGCTGAAAAGAACAAAGATGGTTCAGTACCGGCATCTCCCAGTAAAAATGGCACTCATCAGAAGCACCAGTTAGATTGATTTGCAGAAGGTAGTTGCTTTGGTTCGCTGCTGACTGTTGCCGACAAGCTATTACCATGGTAATTCTATTGTCCTCCTTACTCTGTTGCTTCATCCAACAATAGGCACATATTCTTAGTACATCATAATAATGAATGATCACTCGAGAATAAAACATGTTCAATCCATGTACAGAAACCCGCTTTTTTTGCTGACTTGTCTTTTCAACAGATTCCAGGCATTATTTTCTGATGGATATCGTTTCTTTAGTCGATTTCCTACCTTGCTTTGGTAGGGTGAATTCTGCTGTTGTGTATTAGTCACTGAATCTCCGTTGGATAAGAGACCTCTAATGAAAAGCTGTTACAAGTACTGATTTGAAGAATGAACTATAGTTGCCCAAGCCTGCAATCAAATTCTAGTTGGTGAATGTCCAAGCATTTTTTCCAAACCACAATGAACATATGAGCTTTATCGACCACATATGACTTGACTGCGAATAATAATATTGGTGATACCTGAAATTTTTGGCTCAAAGATTGTTCTTCGCATTTTGGAAAATTAGGGAGTAAATTTGTTGTTACGTTGACGTTCGATTCCTAGGCAAAAACATTTGTACAGTATATTTTAGCAGCTGCGTTCTCACTGTATATTATTCAGTACCAACAAGCTAGAGGCACCGTAGTTTTAAGAGCACGAGTCTTGTGATGGAAACTAACTATCGACGATTGCATTTGGTTCAACTTTGCAAATAGGCTAGGTCTCTATTTGCATTGGGCCTTCAGCTTTCATAAAGCTAACATTTGATGAAGGAAGTCTTAAAAACACTTGCCAAATGCTTTGTATTTTTCCCAAGTGAATTTGGATGCCCAAAACTCATTGCAAAAGCTGAACCGAACGAGACCTTTTGAGTGTAATACAAATGCTAAAAGTCAAAGTTATTTAGGAAAATGTAAATTGTGTTTGGTAAAAACTCTTTGCAAATGGATTTTGAATTCAAATTGTGTTTAGCAAAAAAAAAAAAAAATTACAATGGGCTTTATATATATATTATTTTTTTTAAATAAAAATAATCCAAACCCTTCATCGATCCCAAAAAGGGCTACGGCACATCAATGAGCCAAATCTAGCAACAGCGGTTGTTGATTGATTTGGGTGACCTTCAAAAAGGATCGAGTGAGGACTACCTAAGGTCATGGGACCCAAGCAATGGTCACTTGGGTCACATGCCACCACCCTCATTGAGAGTCGCCCAAGGTCGTGTGACGTTAGGCGGCCCTCGCTTGGGTCACACGGCCTCAATTGACAATCCCAAGCGTCGAATCTAGCTCACCAACAACTGCAATCCTTCGTCGATTTGGCAAATGGTTTGGGTCTTCTTTTAACAAATAAATATATAACAATGGACAAAATCAGAAATTTGAAAAGTTGCCGAGGATGGTTTTGAAAGCCATTGTCAATAGGGCCTAACATCAGACTTTCAACTTTTTCAAGATAAGCATTCAGTCAAAAGTTTATTGGAAAACTTGCCAAACACCTTAGCGTTTCCTCAAGGGGCTTTGGACGCCAAAGACCCTTGGGAAAGCTATACCGAATGCACACGAAGTCATTTGAGCTGGCAATTCCCTCTTGTTATGCTGAAATCGAACATTTCTTGCATCGATCCTTCCATGGACCCAAACTAAGTTAGCAAGAGCCAACAGACGTAGATGAGGCATGGACAAAGCCCATTTGGAGACCTAGTACGTCCGGTTATGGACTTTCCATAATGAAGCTTGGGCCCAAGTTGACCTTAAGGCTCTGTCTACTTTTGTGATTAATGAATGTTTTGAAAACATTAAAAATGAACAAAATTACATGAAAATATTCAATATTGTCCTTAAAGTTGAAAAAATGAAATGACAATATTGAATATTTTCTTATAATACCGGGATTAAATTGAATATATATCAAAAGTAGAGGGACCACGATGAATGAATTAAAAGTTTAGGAATAACATTACATCTGGGACTAATCTTTATGGATCACATTAATCAAATTTAAAGTCCATGAGTTAAAATTGATGGATTACATTGCATACTGATTCTTAATTACCTAACGGAGATGCGCCTCAGCCTCTCTGCCCATTGGGTTAGCTCAGGTCCCATTGACCCGAAGTGCAAGAGGGTAGATTTGGGCTAAATCCATTCTCTTATGCCAATTTTACAAGAGAAAATACCAAATACCCTCCACCCTTTTTGCATTAACATCTTTCTCATTCTGGACCAAACTCTCCATTCTTGAAGAAGACCAAACTGCTCTTGTTTGAAGAAATATCGACCCTTCAAAATCTCCAACGAAACCTTCAACCAACCCGCACGCACACAACGACTGCACTCACAAGGTCTCCATGGACAACCTCAGTGAGGCTATCCATTGTTGCGAATCACTATCAAGGCCTCCAGGGATGACCTCAGATCGAAGTTGTCAATGATCACGAGGGACGCTATGTCAATCTGAGGTCACAGCTGCCATGGACGACCGTGGTTGAGGTTGCGCAAAACCAGCATGGCACAAGCCCGACCGAGGTTGGCTAATAACAAAAGAGGGGACTTGCAGCAAGCGCAAAAAGACAAAGGTAGTGGAGCTGAGTCAATGGCAAGATAGGCGGAGTAGGATGTGACTTGGAGGCGTCAACGGCGGTCAGAGGTATTGTTATCTCATTGTTATCTTTGGGTTCAGGTTGGATTAGGTGTTCTAGGTGGAGGTGGAAATTAGGGAAAAATGTTAGAAAAGTTCTAATTTATTGCATTAGTGTTAATTTAATCATAAACATTTTAATCTTAGTATCAATTTAGTTCTTCCGGTTAATTTTGGCTGGATATTATTGACGTGGACACCGTTGACTTATGTGACATAATAAGTGTACAACTTTTAATAATATTTTAATATTTTTTGAATTTTTTATTTTTATTTCATTTTTTTTCTTTTCTCGCTTCTCTTGTTTTTTTTTTTCCTTCCCTTCCTTATTCCTCTAGCCAGTCACAAGACCTCACCTGCTTCCGGTGATCCTTGCCAACCACTAATGAGGCTACCTAGACTTTGGCAAGCTCACTAGGGGCTACAAGGGTGGCCTTATGGGTTGGTGAGTCTCGAGCCCTCGCTAGCCTAGCACGAGGCCGCCCTTGCGACCTTTGGCAAGGCATGACCTCGCTAGCCATTGCCTATGAAGAAGAAAGGGAAGGAGGAAAGAAAAAAAAGAAATGAGAATAAAGAAGTTCAAAAAAATATTAAAATGTTATTAAAAGTCATTAGAGTCAGCATCGGCCGTGTCATGTCAACCGACCAATGTCCATGTCAGTAATACCCAGCCAAAATTAGCCAAATGATTAAGTTAGCATTAGGTCAAAAAGTTTGGGATTAAATTAGAACCGATAAAAGGTTTAGGACTAAATTGACACAAATACAATAAGTTCAAGATTTTTCTAGCTCTTTTTTCTTGGAAATTAAGGAGATGGATGGCACTTTTGGAGAGAATATGCAAGTGATTTCTAATAAATTACCAATGTCAAGATGCAAAGCGGGTCTAAAAGCAATTTTTATGACGCAAACCAGTTTTCTGAAATTAGAGATTGCAAAGTGATCTTGAATTGATAATTGGGTAGGATTTTTGGTATTTTTCTAGATCAACTTATATGAAAAATCTAATGTTTTATGGTCATGAGAAATTACATAATTACTAAAGCTCGGTCCCAAACCTGATCCACCAAACACAGCCTACTGATCGACTGCATTAGTTAGGAAAAAGGTCGGGAAAGGTCCTGGCCTACCCATCTTTAGAGTGAAAGAATGCCGACAGCTCTGCTAATTATGGCGGAGAATGTCCGAAGCTGATCGAGGACAGCTTGATATCCTCTTCTCTGCCTGGGAATGGCATTTGCTACTAAATTGGAAATGGGTTTCCAATGCTTTTATCAACTTGGAGCAAATAGAAAGTTCTCAAATGCGAGACCAGAGCCTTGCAGGAAAGGGAGAGAAACATGTATTCAATTTCAGGTGGGTAAAATAAGGTTTTGCATGGCAACGCCTCTATTTCTTTATTCTTATGTTCTTTTTTTTCCCAAAAAAAAAAAAAAAAAATAGAAATCCGTTTGGTAACATAAACTAATTTTTCTATTCCTCAAAATAGAAAAGTGGCTAAGGAATATATTTGAAACAAAACAAAAAGTAAAAAAAGTAGCTTCATAAACAATTTTTATAGATAAGTCATTTTTCTTTCTTTCCTTTTTTTTTCTTTTTTTCTTCTTCCTTGTCGCCCTTTGCCCGCCGCCATCCGCCACCCCCTACATGCCGCTGGTCGTCACCCTCGGTGCTTGCCGTTGTTGCCCGCACACCGTCGCCATCCTTCACCATCCACCACCACCCAATGATCAACTAGAAGAGGAGGAAGAAGAAAAAAAAAAAAATAAAAATTCTCAAAAAATAATTTAAAAAATTAAAAGAAATTTTAAGTTACAAAAAAACTTGTTAGTTGTATCAAATACATTCTTATTCTTTTTTTATTTCAAAAATAGAAATTTTTTGGTTGATTTATTCAAAAATTATTTTAGGGAATAGAAAAAGAAAAGAACTATTTTAAAAAATAAATTTTTCCTAGAAAAAAAAAATGTTACCAAACGCACCTTAAAATTCCATACTCAATGTCATGGATACATCTATGTGGAAAGCCATATTTAATGAAAGTCATACGTATGGCATGGAGGGGGATTCCATAACTTTCAAGATCCTCCAAGTTGAACTTAGATATGGCTGGCCTCTATTTGGACATAAAGTATTGTCAAACCAAAATAAAAATTTAAACGAAAAATTATAATAATAAATTCTTACGAACTGTTAAAAGTTTTCTAAAATTGTCTACAACAATGCATGTCACACCATATAGGACGGTCAGCATCTATGTCCGCAATTTTCAATCAATATTCTGTAAAAGTTCTGAACTGGTCACAGCACAAATAAATGACTCTTATACATAGAATTTCTAAAAAGGAGGTCAGAAAACTATCTTAGACTTTGCAGCAACAAAGGCACCTGGCCCGTATGCTTTAAATGGACTCTTCTCCTCAACAACGATATAGGGATTCAATATCAACTCGTTTTGATGCACAGCTGAAACCTAACAGTTCATTCAGATAGATCATCAAGAGAAAAGCCCAAGTCAGAGCCCATAAAAAAGCCCTAAGAGTTTGGACCCTATATTTCGGTAATGTTCCAAACTCATCATGAAAAAAAAAAATGAATCTCTCTTCTACAAAATGTATGGAAAGAGGGGCAGGAACGCTGCGTTTGATCTTAAGAGTAACAAAGGCGGCTGGTCCAAATGATTTAAATGGACTATTCTCCTCAACTCCAATAGCAATTTGTTCCAACGCACAATTAAAAGCCGATATCTCATTCAATGAGATCACCAAGAGGGAGGCTCAATTCCGGGCCCATCACAGCTGAGTTGGATGACTCCCTTATACAAAGAGTTTCTCAAGACAAGGAGAGAGATGTGTTTGATCATGAAGCAACAAAGGCACCTAGCCCGGATGATTTAAATGGACTATTCTTCCAAGATATGACAAAAGGCTTTGATACCAATTTGTTGTGAGCGTCAATTATGTTTGATATCTCATTCAAGGAGCTCACTATAAAGGAAGTCCAAATTCAAGAACATCAACATCAAATCACTTTCACTCAAAAACTCAAATCAATTAATTATGAGCTAATTATGATATAGGTAATTACTCGACACCATATCAAGTCTCCAAGATGAAACTATCATCACCTAACATCCTAAGACGTCCACCTCAACAAAAATGTCGATCCAATGCATTCTTTACTTCAGCCTGAAGAGAATAAAAGTGAAACACTAACTTGTTGTCACTCCAAGAACAAGGTGACCCCACTCTAGTCTCTTCATGGGAAAGCATTGTCGCATCTCTTGCGTGATGCCCTATATTGACAGAGTGAATGCCCGTTGTCTTTTTCTCAACCGATGGTCAAAAGCTTTCTGCCCAATAAACTAACGGTCGAAAACCTAAGCACAAATGCTGTCCTAGACCTCATCAAATAAGAGATGGACCACCATTTATCTCATAGGCAGTGCGTTTCATGACTAGAATCTAGCATTAAATTAATTACATCAACATTTGCACATTTGCAGTTTGGCGAGTCACATGCAACCCAAAATTGGAATACTGATATGCATGAATTGGACAGTAGATAGAAAGGTAAGATAGACGTTTATCATGACCAACGGGGATTATGCAGGGATTAGTCAGACACAACTCGTGCTTTCTCGATTAAGATCACGTTTTTCCCAAATCGGAAGCGAAATTCAAGACTACGCGTAACCGTGCTGCTGCGATCTAGAGAAGTAGAAACTAAACTTCGTGCTCATTATGGCCAAGATGATCCATCACCTACGTTGCCTCTTTCCAAGTACAACCCTGAACCATCAACGATGTCGCCAAAGATAAGTGTCAAAATGCCCTACGAAATTTACTTGCAATCATTAGGTCATTTTCTTGACAGAGGGCGGAAGCCCTACATTTAGTTGAGTGATATTGAAGTTAAAAAATTGCCTAATCTATTATTATGTGACCACAAGAGAGGCATTATTATATCGAAAGCTTCCTTCACTTCATAGCATTCATTTGCTAATTGTCAATCGAAACTCTCGTTCATCAAGAATGAAGAGAGGTGTCGATGGAACAAATGAGAACTAGTCTCCTCATGCAACCCACTTGCGTCAAAACCAAGTAAAGCACCTTCATTTCTATGGCTCTTCATCCGAATCATGTAGAGTTTTGAGAGAGAAATCGAAAGAATGCACATGGAACTGTACAAGATATACTGCAACAATGTGTAGTATTATATAGATCCAAATCTTTCTGTTCATAGATATATAAGGAAACCCAGAAGACCTCGACAAAAGCAGCCCCGTTTTCCACATAAATCCCTCCCGTGTCCTGACCTCTACACTCCCCCGCACTCTCCCCAAGCACAGAATGCTAAGTAAAGTCCCACGACGAGCAGGCAAAACAGGACTGCTTTTTTATTGACCAGATATTACACGCCACAAACAATAATGACACTAACAGGCAGTATCCCCCCCTCCCCCCAGTAATCCAAGACTATAATGGGAAAAGAAGTAAAAATTAGATCACGCACCGCACATACAATCGGGAGCTGGATATGTGTATAGGGATTGTTTAGGCTTCCTCAAACGGATTTGACCTTGTCTGTTTTTATGACCTTCAATGATCGCTTCCTGAAACTCGGACCAGCTGATATTCTTATTCAGGAAGAGCTGACCTAATAGGGCCATGCTTGGCCTTATGGTCTTCATGTTCTCATAGGTCCTGTGACCAACCTGTTTAAAGCACATACCAATTGTTATCGCCCCATAGGCATCAACTCAAATGAGCATTGCACGTGCTTCCAACGATTGGAAATTACAAATATGGAAATCTGAGACTCACCAATGCATTGTGCATATTCCCTGGAGAAGCGGAGATGAAGATGTCGCTTTGCATGCTAATGTAATAATCCAATGCAGCCAGCAAAGAGGCCTTCCCTTTTATCTGGGCTCGCTCATCCGCGGATGCGAGACTCTTTTTATCCTCCATCAGTGGAAACATTTTCCTTAGCATGGAAATCCTAGCTTCTCCACCATACACCTGAAAAGCACAAAATTAATTTTAAATTTCCCTCACCAAGACAACTTCTGTTATGCAGTTTCTTGCAAAATATTAGACTGGTTTTCTTCTGTTACCACCTTGTGGGAGGCGAGGTATAAACGAGTGGTATTGTCGAATCCCAATGCAGCAAGCAGCAATCCAATCTCTTCCGGAGTCAATGGGCAACGTCCTTGACTTCGCAGCTCTTCATCAGTGAACTGAGAGTTAAGTACCCTTCCCTGCCAGATCACTTGCCGGTATTTTGCCAGAGCCAGTTTTTCAGCTTTACCCCCACCGAAATCACATGCTGAGTGTGCAGCCATATCCTATAGGTATGAATTATATTAGTTAACTTAAATAAGAAACTTTTACCTTCTGAAATGTTGAGATCTATCCTTTCAAGACATAACAGATTGTTAAAGTGACTCATCAAGTTACTGCCCTAATTTCCATTCTAGTCCTTATCTCAAGTTTGAAAATCAGGGGAACTAAAGAGAGCAAAATGGACCCAAGGTAGAACTACAACCTTTATGGGTGTTGTTGGGGGGTTGCAGCGCATGTAGAAAGCCAATTGGACTCATTTTGGGTTTCAAAAACAATATAGTAATTAGATAAACACCTTTGACAAAACCTACTATATAACTTCAATGAAGCAAGGTCAAGGTCGTGGCTGTATAATTTATCCAAAATGCTGGCATGCATTTTAACTGCCTTTCAAACTCCACTCAGAGAATATCAGACAACCATAACAATTTGGAGCAGAAGCAACACGAGTAGATGATCACTAGGGAAACTTTAGACTAGCCATAAGTCAGCCAAATTTAAGTCATCACCATCTACATGTGACGTGCACAATAACTGTATTGTCATATTCATTAAAATACAATGCTCTACTGGGTTTTCTTATCTCACTTGATAGGCTTGATCCTGAGGAAGGATAAGAACATTGTTATGAATCAAATATCTTGATACAGCAAAGTTCATCCTTCTGTGCTAGGAGATGTATGTAGTATGATGCTCAACTTTCCAGAATGACTAGAACAAGACTCCCAAAGTAGGCTATACCTTATCGAACCGGAGATGTAGAACAACAAACTTCCCCGCTTTTTTAGCAGTGGAATCAGTGACCTCTCGCAGGTAGTTGCCAGCAGTTGCTCTACTATCATCAGATGGATACCGTAGACGATTGACAAGAGCATCTCCAAGTGCTCTAATATGGGGGACAAAGATCAATCCTTCAAAGTTCACTTTACAACGCAATCGCTGAATGTCCATCGGCAAATTGTCATAGGTCAAGCGATGCGAGAATGGGGCAATTGCAGCAATCCCGTAACTGCAAAATGTTAAAGGATAGCAGAGGTTATATAAGTAAGATGAAAATAACTCTCTTTAGACAACTAATTCCTTTCCATGCATACAGGACACAAGATCCCTCATCACTATAATTGGTGGATTGACTAACATAGGTCACTCCATACATCTTACTGTATCTTTGCAGAGTAGGAGTACAAACACATCTGAAGAAATTAGGTAACCTTTAATTGATGCTTCCTAACAAAGCACCATTTCTTGTTTCTCAAGTCAATTTGCTATTCGTTCTTTACAGCGTCACATAAAAGAAAGGAGCTGCAGTGTTCCCATGGTCACTAGCAAATTACCCTAAGCGAGTTTCAAAACCCATTGACATAACACCAATTTGCAAGTGATATAGCCCAATTTATGTTGAGATACACGACACAACTTGTAAAGAGAAGGAACAAAAAAATCATTTCAATAAAGCAATTCATGAAAAATCAAGGCAATGAATGGATGGAAAAGTAGCACGTAACTATTCTTGGCACTGATGCAGCAGTACAATTAACACCACCAGATCCAAGATACAGAAAATATAACAGCAGGTACCTACTAACCTCTGTAGCACTGGTGAGACATTCTCCAGATACCAGTTGGCTGTAGCACGAACAGGCGCAGTCTTAATTCTGGTAGGGCGAATGGCAGTAGCATAATACTCTCTTGTGCTCCAAGAGAATTCATCAGGCAGATCTCTGACTATACGAATGTCATCTTTCAGTACATCAATGAAATGTTCGACATCAAATATGTCCCCAAATGAGCTGCAAATGACATTTCAGCTTCACTTGATTATTTCTATAGATTTGCGTCATTGAAAAGAAAATACTTCTCAAAGGCAGGAGTTATCATTTTCTAAAGCTAGATTCTTGCAATACCTTGAGTCTTGCCAAACAGGATTTACTTCGAGGTATGGAATAACTAACGTGGCATCCAGTATTTTAGCAACAGCAACTGCATCACATACCTGTAAAATGACAATAAAAATTGCTTCACTCTTGGCTTCAGCATTATTAAGTGACAAGACTATAAACCTACTCTTCACTTCTAATATCTACAGAGAACATATTAATAGAGATCCAAAAGGTGTTGAAATATAAGTCCGTTGACTAGTTATATAACAACGACAAACACACAACACATCTGTGAACTAATATCACAAGGTGCATCACTAATCAACCATGCGGGCTTGCCCAGTTGATTAAGGCTCGACACTAAATTTTGCCTCGGAGGCATAGTCATGGGTTTGAGTTTCAGAGAGGGTAATTCCCTCAAGTCCACTCCAGGACCTCCTCACCCAATACTGATGCGGTTGTGGAGGGTCAACAGACCTATAGTCATCTGATGCAATTAGTCGGGTGCTCTAAAAGGTCCAGATACCACCCACCCAAAAAAAAAATTACAAAGGAAAACTGCATGTGGACAAAAAATAAAGAGAAGGTGCATAACTGATCAATAATCTCTAGCCAGTTATGATGACACTGAATTCTGCATTATAGAAAAGTGACAAGACTATAATTTCTTCTTGCCATCTAAAATCTCCATAAAATGGATCCTCCAGAGATTGCAATTTCTGACACCTCTGAAAATGGAACACTAAAAGATTCTCCACTTACCGCCATTCTCTGCTGGTTTAAGCCTCCATCTAGAAACACTTGAATATATCCCCGGCTTTTCTCAGGCAAGGCTGTATGTGAGACAAGATGCCAAAACAAAACAAGATAAATTTCCCATCCTCTACCCCAAAAGAATTCAAAAAAAAATTGCAAATATATAATCCATGACCAGGGTTGCGGGTGCTCATGCTTCCTTTGAGCATCATAATAATGCCGATTTAGTAATTGGTAAGGAACAGACAAAAACCACAATTTGATCTTATATTACTTACAAGGAGCGTTTGTAGTCTGGATGCATGGTCTCCATCCTGGGTCACTCAATGGATTCCAGAACTCATTTTGTACTGAATCTGACTAAATATGGAAAAGAATATGATCAGATAAAAACTAACTTATGAGCACTGATAAGAGCTTCACTACTGGACTTTTAAACAGCCAATTAACTCACACTTTGGCGCTCCACAGCACTCTTCAAAAGATGCATGTGCCTCGGCTTGATAGCATTATATTCCTGCACAAAGTCCCTTTCTCATTGTACACCATGATAAAAACTCCAAAAAAATGAATTCAGGCATGTAACACTCAAAACTATCAGTATATACGAGTTCATCTCAGTTTTTGTGACCTTAAAGATCACATGCCATGGCATTACATAGAGATAGCTCCACAACACTTACAGGCTGGTCAACTTGGACTTCTTGGAAGTGGCCACTAATTCTAAACTGAAGGCAATTGGATCTCAAAGGCATTTGCCAATAGATACTAAAAGAACGTAACATTAGACATCAAGGTTACACTTTTCTTTCCAAATCATCCTATGATCCATAACCCAAAAAATAAAAATAAAAAAATAAAAAAGCATTATCCCACTAAGTGGGGTGGGATTGAACAAATAAGACCAGCGTTCATGGATTTCCTCATTCTTTAGCTTCCGATCCCAATTAAAAACCAGCGCTTTGAGCATTTTCACTTTATAACACATCAAGAAGAGTGACAGGCATAAACAGAACCAAATGCCCAAGAGGTATTAAACTCCTCCAGGTAAGCACTATGCAAATTCCATGATACTGACAGAAAAGACCTCATTCCACCCATTAAGTCATATTCTGAGTTTGGATGACCATCGTGAAAGCCACGACATTTCAGTAAACTGAGTCAACTGGTCCGACGAATTGCGAAGACTTGAGAGTCCACTCTTGCCAGACAACCAAATATTTTTCACCCAAAAATATCTGAGCTCGATCTTGAGCATGATTCTATCACGACTGGAAATACCCAATTACCCATAATCAATTCTTGCGGTTGCATTCAGGATACTAAATAAACATACTCAAAGCAATCAACATACTATTTTATCACTCATCCAAACCGATCGTGCACAAGCATCAGAAAAATCATTACTTCTAGAAAAAAAAAAAAAAAACATAGATAAACTAATTAAACACACAAAAAGAAAAAACCTGCAAATTCAATTAACAGATTCCCAAAAAAAAAAAAAAAGATCAGGACCGTTCATTCCAGAGAAAAAAATTTATCCCGTTTAAGAATTGAGTTTAGATGAACTGTGAACCCACAGAGCAGTCCCTACGCTAATAAAGCTTTAAGACCAAATGGGTCCAACTGAAAGAACCACACTTTGCAGAATATGAACATAAATTCACAACTTATCAAGGAAGAAGACAGAAAAAAAAAAAGGAGCATTCTTGACGCGAGAAAACAAACAAGAAGCAGAGACGCACCGAGAAAGCAGAGGCGTGGCTCAGGGGACTGAACAAACTGGGGAAGAAAACGGGGAGAAGCAAACCCAAGAGCCCAAAGAGAGCCCCTCCACTCTGATGCCTCATGTTAAAGCTCAGAGCCAAGCCAGAGCCTCAGATCTCAAAGCTCTCCCCCACACTTCTCTCAAACTGGGATATTTTCTTGTTCTTCTTTAATGGGTGGTCTGATGAGGAAGGAGGAGAAGAAGAACCCTACACCTCACAAAGGCTTTAATGGAGGAGGAAGAGAGAAGCCACCGAACAAAATAAAACCATCAACTTTAATCTCTCTCTTTCTCTCTCTCTCCCCACAAGATGTCACTCTGGGCTTTGCAAAATGCTTTGCTTTTTCGGTGGTTTTAGTGAGAGAGAGAGAGAGAGAGAGACAGTAAAGGGCATCTTCTCGTCACATGACACCTGTACATCTAGGCCTGTATTGATGATACAGAGGCATGTCGCTATCAAAGGAAGGGAGGAGGGGCCTATGGCAAGCGCAAGGAATGGGAGGGGCCTCTATGAAAGGTCGGTACAAGATCGCTGTACGAAAGCTGTAATGTTTATCACACCATTCCAAAGCTTTCGAGGCAAGAGAAAGACTCTCTCTCCCTCTCTCTCTCTCTCCTCCTGCGGACCGTTGAGCTGGTGAATGAATCAATGATGTCTGCCTCTGCTTTCTTCCTCCTTTCCTTATTCTCCCCATTATTTTTTTATCTTTTGCTTTCCCGTGCTTTCTCGTGTCACCGACAGCATAGTGGCTGAAGTTTTCATTCATTCATTCATGGAATCCAAGCGCGCGTGAGACCGCCCCTCCATTAAATTAGCAGGCCTGCTTTTTTTTATTACTACTTCCATTGTATCCCACTCAACATCAGCAATTCGCCCATCTTTTTTTTCTTTTTTAGTAGTAACAAAAGTTTCCAGCTTTTGACCGCCGCCCGCGGTGGCCTCAGTGAACTAGGACTTAGTACCCATCCGTCAGAAGAGGAGTTCGAACCTCGGGGTTGTATAACCCGCGATTCACCTGTGGCTAGATCTGTAGTGGTGGCTTAGTTCACCTCAGGATTTACTCCGCCGCGAAACGGCACACGGTTTTTCCTAGATCACCAAAAAAAAAAAAAGTTTCCAACTTTTGAATTCGCTCTAATTTATGGTCTTCGATAAGACGGTTCTTGATATGATTGGCTTGCACAAACACGAGACTACACGCAATTTTAATAGTTTTGCATTTGGCATTAAGTGATTCTTATCGTGATATGGGTAATCTTGATTGACCCACTTAACTTTTTTAAGACATGAGTTAACTTGTTGAAGTTATCGTGTCCTCTTTTTCAACACAATATTTAAAGATATTTTCTTAATCCTCGATGATAAATAAAATGTATTTACAAATACAAAAGTCATTAAACATGAAGAAAGACTCAATACTAGTACACTTTAGATTTTGTCAAGTGAACTTATTCATATTGTCTAGAAATGTGTTAACACAAACTATCATGTTTCACATGTTTATTATATACAAAGGTTAACGTATCTTTATAGATAGGTTAACATATAGTGCAATATCACATTCGATACAGAGAAACGTTTAATTATCATGTCAATCTCGTTGCTTGTGTGACCCACTTTATTAGCAAGTGGTCGAGTCAATTTGACACATATATTAAACTTGTTCTATTCGAATTAGCCATATTCATGTGAGCTCTATTAATACTCCTTAACATGAATTACCAACCGTAATCTCAATAGATCTTCATTTTATCCAAAGTCAATGCCAAGTATCGAAAACGATAAACTAATCACCAAAAGGAGACACGTGACGTTTTTATCAAGGATATGCAGTGAAATTTTTGAAAACATCAAGGTCAAGTAGATTTAGAGTGCCTATAGTAGATAAAGGGCATAATACTTGGGGCTTCAAATTTTGGGAACCTATGGATATTTGTGTGTGTATATAATACCCCAAAAAAATAAAAGGATAACCAAATAATAAATTTAAATTCACAAGATGGTATTTGGAGAAAGTAATGTAACATATTAGGTTCCTTTTTGTATATCTCCGGCACACTTACTTCTTGCTTATTACAGTCCCCTGTAAATTTTTACACAAAAAAAAAATTATTTAATAATCGAGGAGTTACAAATAAAGGGTGAAAAGGAGGAAAAGATTATAATTTTGAGAGAGAGGAGCTCTAAGCCTTTAACATTGCCAACTAAACAAAATGACGAAAAAGTGGTGTGAAAACTCTATCATTACTTTATTTGCAAAGCAGCTTTCACTATACATTAGACGTTACATGCAATCAGAGAAGAAGATGCCAATTGTCTTATGAAATGCACAAATCAATTAAAAATATTTATTGAAATGTAAGAAAAAGATTATTATTTTCACCTTGAATGAATGGTTTCATTTCCACTCGAGCATATAGAAGCACGTAGTATTATCAATTTCTAATTATCACCTCTTCCCTCAATTGATTTCTTAACGAAATAGCGTGATGTACGATAAAAGTCAATTAAAAAGTACATTCGTATCAAAAACCAAATTATATATCGTTCCGTACTTCATTTTACCCAAGCAAACATGGTCCAAACGAACCATATACCTTTTGAGAATTACAATACCCTTTAGAAAAAAATTTGTTTGTATCATCAAATGACTAGAATTTTGAGTGCTCAACATGGTTTATGCTGTTAATTTATTTAAATGTAGCAACATTGTTATAAAATATTATCATATCGCTACAAGGATAATACTAGAGAAAATTGTTCATAAAATTCTAAACTTAATATGTTTTATCACCAATTTAGTCTCAAATTTTTCAATATTGTCAATTAAGTCTTAAATATTTTTCACATTTTGCCAATTGAGTCTATCAACCAATTTTGATCATAAATCACTAACGTGGATGCTAGGCATCCTACATTGACAAATTTTAATAATAGTAATTTTTTTCCAAATTTTCATTTATTTATTTTATTTTCTTCTCTTTTTTTTTTTTTTCACTTGTGGTTAGTAAAAGTCATCAAATCCTATCATCAGATCCTCATCAACCACCAGGTCAATGGGGCCATGGCTACTCGAGTTTGGGCGGCCATGGCAATTGCAAGCTCAAGATTTGCACCGTGGCCATGAGTGAAGCTTGAGCACCCATAGGACGAGACAACCTCACCATGGAAGGCCAAAATTGACCATATTAGTACCAACTAGTGTCCATATCAAAAAAATTTGACCAAAATTAGCCTAATGAACTTAATTAATAAAATTGAAAGATTTAGTATTGAATTGACAAATGTGTAGGGAAAAGTGTTAAAAAAGTCATAATTTTTTTTTGTATTTGTGTCAATTTAGTCCTAAACATTTTATTGATGCTAATTTAATCTTAAACATTTTCACTCGGTGCCAATTCAGTCCATTTTAGCTAATTTTTGCCGGATTTTGCTGACTAAGCACCCGGTCGACATCGACAACTTTTAATAATATTTTAATATTTTTAAAAATTTTAGTTTCTTTTTTTTTTCTCTTTCCTTTACTTTTTCTTTTTTTTTTTTTTTCCTTCTCCTCCTCCTCCATCCAGCCGATTGCCAGACCTCGACGACAAACCCAAAGGTGATGGTTGACGAGGTGGGTGAGCTTGACCTTGCCAAATCCGACGAGGTCAAGCCTCACCTAACCTCTGGCAAGGCCGCCCTCACGACCAAGGCCTCACACCGAATTGGCAAAGGTCGAGCTTTGCCCATGGCCTCACCGAATATAGTGAGGCTGGACCCTCACCAGATCTGACGGGGGCAAGCATCACTAGCTCGACACGAGGCCGCCCTTATGACCTGAGCAGCCTTAAGCTGGCCTTGTTGACCATCATCTCTAGTCAGTCATCGAGGTCCAACGATTGGCTAAAGGAAGGATGAGGAGAAGGAAAAAATAATAAAATAAAAATAAAATTTTCAAAAATATTAAAATATTATTAAAAGTTGTCTATGTCAACGCCAATCATACCAAGTCAACCTTGCCAACACCCAATCAACAAAATCGAACCAAAATTAATTAGAAATGACTGAATTTGCACCAAATAAAAATGTTTAAGACTAAATTGACACCAACAAAAGGTTTAAGACCTTTTAAAAATTTTTTCCAAATGTGCAATAGGTTTAACATTTTTCAAGTTTTTTCGATAATACTGATGAGAGTTATCACATTAAGAAAAATTAACAAAAGAAAAAAAAAAAAATGGACAAGGGAATTATCGTCATCCACCACTGGTGAAGGTCACGCGATCTTAGTCGGAGGTCTAGTAGGGGTAATTGGCCTTTGACCATCTCAAGCGACACCATCTCCCACAAGGCCCCATTGGTTAGTATAGTGTGCAATCGAGAACCAAGAAGCCCTAGCCTGGGTTGAGTGCTCAGCCGAGGGCCGATACACCCTCACCAAGATCCACCAATTCACGAGTATTGCCACAACAAGGCAAGGGCTGGGGGGCTCTCCTCGATGGCAGAGGACGGTTGCACCCCCACTCCCCCAGGCACGATTCTTTCTATTTTTTGCAATTTGCATTTTGCTGGTTTTACGCCCCATGATAGCTTCATGCGGCAATTTTGGCCCGATCAGCAAAATCAATGTATTTCTTAAGAGCAGTAGTGACATACATGATTGCGCAAATCACGTAAAGTAGGAGACATTGGATCGAACAAATTAAATAAACCATAGTACTCGGTTGTGCAAAAAAAAATTCGAAAATATTGTTACCAATATAAAACTAAGTTAGGTGATCGAAAGTGTACTGAGCCACTAGCTATTGTGTCAACAAAAGTACCAGGAGGCAAGAGTTGGGAGGATAATCATTGAATTGAAGTTTGAGAAAAGTCATAAATCTATCGCATTTGTACCAGTTTAATCATAAATCTTTTGATCTAGTACTAATTCAATCCTCCTACTAATTTTAGTCGAATATTGTTAACATGGATGCCGATCAACTTACGTAACATTGATAGCACTGACATAGTTAATTTTTAATAATTTTTCATATTTTTTCTCCCCTTCCTTTCTTCTTCAGTTTGTTGGCACCAACTAGGCACGGGCGATGGAAGCGAGCTAGCGACTCAACCTCACTATGGCCGAGGCGAGGTCAACCCGCTCGGCTAGCCATCGCCAATGGCCCGTCCCTAGCAAAATGAAAAAAAGGAGAGAAAGAAGGAAAAAAGAAAAAAGAAAAGTATAGATAGAATATTATTCAAAATTATACACGTTATTGCTAGCGATGTCACATAAGTTAATCAACATCTACATTAGCAATATTTGGCCAAATTAGTTAGAATGATTGAATTGGTATTAGGTCAAAATGTTTAGAATTAAATTAACATCATTAAAAAATTTAGAATTAAATTAGCACAAATGTAATAGCTTTATGGCTTTTCTAACGCTTTTTCTTGAAATTGGATATTGCTTGTATGTCTCCCTTTTTTTTCCCTCAATGACCAAAATTAGGTATTTTGGTATTATATTACAAATCCTTTTAATCCATACAATCATTTCATCATATGATTATCTCCACACACACAAGTATGTTTATATATATATACACGCAAATTTCGTAAGTATGAAAAATGTGACTCTTTTGATAAAAAGGAAATCATATATATATATATAGTCACAAATTTTGTAAGTATAAAAAATGTAACTCCTTTGATAAAAAAGAAATCAAAAGGAAGAGAGAGTTTCGTGCCAGATATATTTATCATCTTGTGATATACGAAGCTATGAATGTACTCATGATTGTAAAGGATTTCCTCACTTGTATCATGGGATCTCTAGGAAAGAGACGACATAGTATTGAAAAATAGTTCCCTTTTTTGACACGTCAATACTTTATTGGAAAGTCGCGAATTTTGAGTGTAACGAGAGAGTGATTTTCTTTTCATTATCTAGTACATTATGATTGAAATTAAAGTTGATTGTTCAGCTTTATGTCGATTTGACTAATGGTTGATCCTGCCACGTCTCACGAATTTGGCCTTCCGATTATTGTCCTATCATCCATCAGCCTATTACTCGTCGTTTTGCACAAATAAAACATTATCCAAAAATTCTAAATTTATTATGTGACGATCAATTTAATTTTAAATCTTTCAGTTATATTAACATAATCATAAAATTTTTCATAATTTGTCACTTTACTAATAAATATTTTAATTGTATCAATTTAGTTCTTAACATTTTAAAGATTAGTTAATATATCTTAAACATTTTGACAATTTAACAATTTAGTAATTCCAACCAATTTTGATTAGAAATTGCTAACATGGACGTTGACCAGCTATTAGCCATCCTACGTGGTATACTTAGCATTAATATAAACAATTTTTGTAATTCTTTTTATTTTTTATTTTTTTTTTACTTTCTTTCTCTTATTTCTTTTCCTTTTGCCTACAACGCCCTCAACTATGGCTACCATGGACTAAAGGAAAAGAATATGCCAAAAAAAGAAAGCATATATAAAAGGAAAAATTTACAAAAAAGAAATTCAAAATCTATCAACATTAGTGCCAAACATACCAATAGGCCGACCGGTGTCCACATCAATGGTTCCCAGTCAAAATTGGTCGAAATGATTAAATCAACAAATTGTTAAAATTTAGGATTAAAATAATATAATTGAAAAGTTTATGATTGAACTGATTGTTATATAATTGATTTAAAACTTTTTGGACAATTTGTCACTTATATAATTTAGGTCTACCAAGGTCATCATTAGTCATGTTCCTTACGCAAGTGTACACTAAGCAAAAGCTAATCATTAAGAATAATAAAGTAAGTTGGGAATCTGATTTTTTCTTAAAAGAGTGGAAACATGTGACACAATGATTAATCCTAGCTTATTCGTTTGTTTATCATGCATATGGAATCCTACGCATAACTTTGTTTCTTTTTTGACTCGAAAGCTTTACTTTATACATTAGGAGTGATCGGCTATATGATGAATTAATTTATAATCTGAAATAAAAACCGACACTGTAATCCCCGATTCCAATAGATTGAAATTGGGAACTGAACTAATGTAATTTGGTTTTGGTTCTACCTAGAAACTAGCCCATCTTATGTTTTAGGTTAAAAAACTAAATTCTTATAATAAATATAAAGTTACACCACTTCACTGAAAAAACACATGCTAGTCTAATTGTTATGTTATTATCTCTTCATGCTGAAGACCATGGTTCAATTTTCAATGAATGAAAACTATTTTTCCTTTTTCATTAAAGACTTCAAAACTGGTTAATAACCGATTCAAGCGTAGAATCGGACCAAATGAATCAATCCCGGAAAAATCTGGCGATTTCAATCTTAGAAATGAAACCGAACTAATCTTAAGTCGATTGTAGATTGCAAAATTACGAACTAAACCGGTTCTTTGA
Organism: Eucalyptus polyanthemos subsp. polyanthemos; assembly: GCA_017140185.1. Classification (NCBI taxonomy): domain Eukaryota; kingdom Viridiplantae; phylum Streptophyta; class Magnoliopsida; order Myrtales; family Myrtaceae; genus Eucalyptus; species Eucalyptus polyanthemos. The sequence goes on along the minus strand of CM029465.1, from coordinate 10,416,969 downwards.
CCTTGAATTGGAGTCGACTCCCACTTCTATTATAAATTGATAAATCTAAAGATGAAAAGGTACTTCGCTGATCTTTTGACCCAGAAAAAGAAGAAGTTATTCACCAATCTTACGAATTGGATAAAACGAGAGAAAACACAAGAGCCAATCCCTAACAGATGTCCCTTTACTAGATCTGATAACATGCTAACAATAAATTCCAATTAATACAAAATGAATACGTATTGTACCTATGTGCAAACTCTTCGGTTTTTGTGCATGTCGTGTTTCACACTTGTCACTTCGGTCATTATCAAGCACGTGGTTGCTTTTTCTCCTCCCTAAGACCTGCAAAGAAAAACAAATCAGTTCTTTTAAGGCCGGCTTTGCGCTTTAAATATTTTACCAAACCCAACACTTGTACGAATAAATTAAACTAAATATAACCATTTAATAATACCTTAGATCTTCTGACTCAAGAATATCATTATAATTACGTGACGCTAAATCTCAAATTACTTTCAGAATTCAAGAAAGATGACTTTAATACTGATTATTTTTTATCTTCATATATGTTTGTAAAACGAGATGGACCGTTCGATTCAATTGGTACCAGAATAAAGAGGTGAAAATAGTGTGGCTTGGCCGGAGATGCTGACGTGATGATGCCGCTGTCAGAGCTGAAGGACTACCATAGCGACGGCTAAATAGGGTACTACCACGTATTATAACCTGCATCTTTACCAATTCTTTTGGAACTTACTCTTTTACATGGTTGTTAGCATCAGCATATCCCCATGCTCAATTCGAAAGAGCAATGTTAGGGATATTGAAAAGTTTTTATGGGAATTTATTGACAGGTGACAGGATTATACTGGAGGTTTAGATAAGCAGCCCTTAAAAGTAATTTCCCCTTTTAAAACAGGAATTTATAGCTAGATTTTTCTTATATTTAGGGATGTACAACATAAATAGAAATAAGTTGGGAATCTGATTTTATAAGCAGCTGCGAACATGGGATGCTCAGATGATTAAAGCTTAATTTACTCGTTTGTTTTCCAAGCATGTGCAAACAATTCTGGCATAAAACTAAGCAAAAGACTAGATGTGATTGCTTTTCTTCATCGCTCGGACAATTATCATAGTGTCCACATGAAGGGATATAATGTCCATATTTCCTATCTCTCATAAAAAGAAATATAATGACCATGTCATAATGCATTTCCTGTTGCACGATTTATAGTACACGTTTGCACCCAAAAAAAAAAAAAAGAAACTAATTCATGGTGCACACGTAGTGCCTCAAGTCACTTGCATCCTTGACATATGATGACCTTGGTATACCTGAATCTCTTTGCACTTAATTATGCAGACAATTTCATTTGCTTTTGTACCTCGAGCTATGCGAATTGGTATTCGCGTTTAAAGCCATAAAAAATGGTTTTCAAGTGAACGATTGTTACATACACTTTAAATCCACATCGAACATTTCTCAACGTGATATAAATCATGTCTTATGCCGATTGACTCACTTAACCTATTTAGGGCCATTTTGCCAAGAATGGTCCAAAGGCCAAAGGAAGAAATTTTCATTTAATTTATAAGATATAGAAGCAAACTAGAGTATCAATCCAAAATGATTTCCCACAACACAATTAGATACATTTTAACATGTTTAATAATTAGGCAAAGTACATCGAGAGTGTCAAAACTTGGTACAAGTGGAGATTTTAGTACCAAAAGTTTCAAAACTTATACTTGAGTATCACTTCTTTTTGAAAATTGGAACACTTTAGTGCTAAGTATGGCAAGAGTAGTCGAAAATCCAATATGACTTATTTTAATAATATAAGTGATTTACATGACTCGCCGGAATGCCTACATAACAATGAATGTGCAAATGACGTTGTTTTACCCCCTAAATTTATTAATTTAATATTAATTAAAAATAAGTTAAAAAAACTAAATTATTTAAAGAAAAGTCTTTTATCTCTCCTTCTCTTTTTTCTCTCCATCGTCTTCTTCAACCTTCAGCTATGAGTGAGGACTTTGCACATGCCTCACTTTCCCTCCCTCTTTTGTTGATTTTGTTTGTGTTGTACTTTAATTTTATTTTTTTGCTTTTTCTTCTTCTGATTTATATTTGAGAGCTCTCTTTTTGTGATGTAATTATCGATTTGAGAATTTCAACTCTTCCAATCTAGTTCTAGATACAATGACCACCATTTTAACATGGAAGGGGAGATGGGGGTTTGAATTCCACCTTCTCAACGGGGGTTGGTGGGTATGATTTTATTTCAAGAGTAGATTTTGACTCCTATGCCTTGCGAGGAGGCAAGGCAAAAATCTAAGAGTGAGCGTTAGAGTAGAAATAGAATATGACGAACCAAAAAAAATCTAGTTCTAGATATGGGTGCTATCCCCTCCCGATTTAGATCTAGGACTTTAATAAACATGTTTTTAGGAATTCAATACCTCTATCCCTATGTTCATGTACGATTTCCTTGCCTCTAGCTTCAATAATAATCGCAAAAGCTTTGGCATCTTGTTAAATCATGAAGATTAGTTGTCTCTTTATAGCAATGGTATAGAGGAAGCTAAATCTAGGCTTGCATTGCCAACTGGCAACATTGTAGTTACTAGAGAAGGAATTTCTAACATGTATTTATCATTGACAAAGACATGAGATCCAGTGATTAATCATCGATTGTTTTGTTTCACAAATCCGTTCTTGTTGAACAATTTGTGCTTAATTTTCTTAATGTTCCTTTGATCTTTCTTGTTTTTTTTGGATTTGGCTTTGCATTTCATTATTCTTGCTTTGTCATGAAGACTATAGACTTCTTATGTATCTTTTTAAGCAATGAATACAATTTTCTTTTGGTAAAAGATAATCATATTGAAAGACTTATTTTAAAATTGTAAAAGTAACACCCATGTTTAAAAGAGTAAATAATGGAACCTAAACATATTCAAGAATGCAAGTCATTAATGTAAAGAACGACTAACCCAATAATACTCTTTAGATAAACGTGATCAACCTATTCATATCATTTATAAATGTGTTAACACAAATTATCGTGCATAAACATGTTACAAGTATGTACGTCAACCTTTATTTGTAAAAATATTAACTTATCGTGTTGTGTCAACACTTGATAAGGTAATATGTTTGATAATCTTGCTAGTCTTGCAATGTCATGTAACCCAATTTATCAAAAGTGTCGTGCTCATGCCAAGTCAATTCCACAAGTTGATTAAGCGAAGCATGTTTGGGTTAGTCATATTGTGTTAACAAAAGTACTATTCGGCTAGAGTCAGAGAGGTTGAGCATGAAATTGGATAAAGAATATCATAATGTTCTTCTTCGGGAAAATTACTAAAAACATCTTAAACCTATTACAATTTTTCCAAATCAATCCTAAACCTTTTTTATTTTGCTAATTCAGTCCTAAATCTTCTGTAATTATGTCAATTTAGTCCATCCAACCAAATTGGGCCGGCTAGCATTGGTGGATAATTTTTTATTTTTTAATTTTATTTTTTTTTCCAATTTTTGTATAAATTTTATTTTTTTCTCTCTCCTCTCCCTTCCTCCCTCCCTCTTGCTCTAGCCACCGGCCAAAGGGGGGCCAACCAACCTCGCCCAACCTCACCCAACCACTAGTAAGGCATCTTGCTAGATCCAACCTCACCCAACCTCGCCTAGCCACTAGCAAGATGAACCCTTGCTAGATCCAATGAGCCTACCCTTGCTTAGTGATGACAAGGCAAGCTCGCCACTAGTCAGGTTTTAGTCTATGATGCGTGTTTTAAACAAATATCGTAAGTATGAACTTGTGACTAGTGACTAGCTCTCCCCTTTAGCTAGTCACTAGGAAGGATCATGGGATCTAGTGCAGGAGAACCCAATTTTGAAAATTTAGAAAATTTAACAAAAAATCCCAAACCGATATATCCATGAAAAATATATTGTGAGTTTTCATTGTATCAATCCAATTTAATGGAAATTAATGAAGGGTAAATTTGTTTAGTTTGTGATAAATTCATTACAAGTATACTAGTTTAGGGCTTTTGATAGTCAAAAAATTAGTTTTAGATAAATTTTTACGGATATATCAATTTGAGCTTTTTTGTATTATTAATCCAATTTAATATGTCTAAGTCATGACGCATGAACATATTGGAGAGTATACTCATTTGATCGACAAGATGTTTAAAATTATTAAAAGGAGAAAGGGAAATATCAAAAGCTCATTTTATAATTTAAGAAAACAAATTCAATTTTTTGCTCTATCTAATTTTTAAGGACTTTTGAAAGGGATAATAATCATATTCAATTTAAAATTTTCCGATTTTATCAATATAGTCATGAATATTTGCACAAAATTTCAATATAATCATTCCAGTTAATTATCAACCGATATTGTTGATGTAATGTCTAGTTAGTAGTCATCACTAGCTATTTATTTAAACTTATATCTTGCGGGGACCACCACATTAGCATGTCAATTGATTGGAAGGATTATATTGGAATTTTGTGCAATGGTATAGAATTATATTAGTATAATTAGTATAATTGAAAATTTTATAACTAAATTAACATGCATATAATAAGTTTATAACTGAATTGGTGATATTTCCCTTTTGAGAAATAGTCCATAAACAATTTCTCAATTATTGTGTTTTTTTCTTGTCGAATTCCCAGCGTCACGTCACGCCACAAAGATTCGACCTAGAATTACTTTCTCGACACCATAGTTACAATTGCCATGAATTTAACTGAATTGGTAGTAGCCGGGGATAGTGAGAGACTGAGAGTCCATCGCATCAGTCTGTAGTACAATATAATACGTTTACTTTCGTACCTTTGGCATTATTCATAACTCTCTAAGTTGATAGATCCTTGGTCCTTTTGTAATTATCTTATACGATTTCTTTACATTTTAGGTTTTATTTATTTCACAAAAATAATTAATTTAAAAATATTTTCAAAAAAAATCGATTGTATTACTTACAAAATTTAATGAACAAATTTTTTTCAGCCTCCATGTAAAGGATTTAAACATAATATTTTGTTGATAATAATAACAAATTTCACCGATTAATTATTTTAAGTGATACAAATAATTATTTTTAGAAAAATATTTTATAAACCATTCTTCTTCTTTTTTCACGCAATAAATAGAGCATTAGACGTCATTATTGAAGTCATAGTTTAATCACGCATGCCAATTGATTGCCCCCAAAAACTTTTAAGAGTCATTGTACATAGTTTTGAAGGATTAAAAATATCAAATGCGAAAAATTGCAGTTCTAATGTGTCACACAGATGACTAACGATCTAAGAAGGAACACGAACTTTATCTTGGATCCTAAGATGAAGCTTAGAAGGAGTAGCTCACCGGATCACAGAGTTTCTTAAAATTGACGACAAAGAGATTGGAGGAATGAATGAAATCGTAAATAACCCGAAACCTCCATAACGGATTACTCCAGTGATCAAAGTCATGGTCATTTGGAGTACATCTTACTTATGAATGGCTTTACGAGGTCTTCCCTATACATATGGAAATTGTGATGGCCCAAGCGCGGGGGCGCGTCTCTTGTCCTACATTGCTTAGGGAGGAGTCCTAGGGCTAGTAAATAAAGCTTAGGCTCCTCTAATCTATATGACGCGTTTTAAAGCCGTGATGACTTAGTGTTCAAAACGGATAATATTACACAGTGGGGCCGGTCGTTATAGAAATTCAAGTTATCATGGGCTCCCCCACTGAAAGCACTACCATTTATTTATCGGCTCGATATTTTTGAGTGATGCTCCTCCATTTAATATGTCATTCCGTTCATTCTTCCTTGAGGTCTGTGCTTTATTCATCGATTCCATGATATTCCACGTTGATGTCGCTCCATTAATCAGGGGACCTGCCGTTTGTCAATCTTGAGGATGCTTGGGACATTTGCCACTTCGGATGCCAAAACTTCCGTTGTATCATCCCCACTAACCACGAGCAATTCGCCCTTTCGCTTTTGTCATAGCAAAAGTTTCCAACTTTCGGATCCGATGATGAACATGTAATTATACCGTTGATGCACACTCAGACCGAATGTAAATATTACATGCGAGCTCAATCCATTTCGGCAATTGAATAATGCGAGCCACAACCATCAAATCGTGCCGGTTTGTCCAATGGCCGAGATAGAATGGACTTGTATAATCCAAGCTCATAAGAGAGATTTTCTCTAAATAAGAACCGACAAATCCTCATCATGATCCATTTAGATTGGTACGAGCTGACATGCAATTATACAGCTTCAGACTTGAGATAAACAAGTTTGGGTTATGGCTAGATTAAAACCGTATTTCACACAATTGACTCGTTTAATCAGTTTAGACTAGAAGAGTGACATGTTAAAGTTAACTTGTCAATATGTTATCTATCTCAATAGTCAATACCACAAAATTGGGCAGTTTGTGTCAAGACTTTTTTAATCCATGTAAGACTCACACCCCATGTCAAAAACAATAAATGGTAAAATAAAAACATACTTAGAAATTCAAATTTCACTAAGCTGAAAGAAAGATTGACTCAACATTATACTTTCAATTAACATGAAGTGGAATTATCATATTATCTAGAAACATATCAACACATATTATGTTATAAAAATGTGTTTATCGTGGACATAGCTTAGCCTATATTTATAAATAGGTTAACATATTGTGTTGTGTCAACACCTAATGTGTTTGATAATTATATTAATCTTATTCTTGTTTTTGACCCGCTATATTAAACATGTCATGTTCGTGCCCGGTCAATTCGACATATTTAGTAAAAGCATATTGTACAAGTTAATTATGTGTTTTGTGGCCCCTGTTACAACACGATATGACATCAATTGCTAACCCCTAATCCATAGTAAAAGTCATTTTATGGTAAATCAATGCATAATTATCACAAACGATAGACTTATTTACGAGATTTTGTGACATTTTAATGTGAAAACAGCATGGTCGGGTAGATTTTAGACGGGGAATATTGGGGCTTCCAAGTTTAATAAACCTATGGATACATATAGCAAAATAAATGGACTACTATATAATACGCATAAATACAGGTTCGTAATTTCCAAGACAAGTGAATAAATTTCAATATCTAGTACATCGTGATTGAGATTAAAGTTGGGGAGTCAGCGTTGCCTTACTTTAACTTTTTTGACTAATAATCACCCCCTGCCACGTGGCCTAGGGCCTCTACAAGTGACAAATTCGTCAGTCCATTGTTGTCGGACTAACATTCTATCATCCATTAAACTATTGTTCATCGATCTATTCAAATGTCAGATTTGAGATCTCGCATTGAGCTGAAGATTTCTCTAATCAATAAATCTGCCATGATATCGGGTTCTTCACGTAAAAAGTAGTTTGCAGGCATTTGCGGGACCACACCCCAGTTCATCTACTAATCTCCGCGGTACTTTAGAAATTTGCGCCTATTTTTTTTTTGTAACCGAGGACTTCACCCCGAATGGCATCGAAGGACCGGGCCCCTATACTTCAGGAGAGATTAGCATAGGATTCCATCATCATAACTTCCCACTTAAGATGTGTTAGCAGTTACGAAGTTTCGTCCCTAGGACCATAGTATCCAAAGCCGAATCAACTCAGCTGCCCACCGATGAATAATCTGTGCCTATTTACTACTTGGAAAAACTAGATTTGAGGTTGATGAACCTCATCAACTACATCGAATCGGTATCGACAAAGAGGCAGTGAGCGCTGTTTTGCTGGAGATGGTGTCGGTGATAGCAACGCTGTTGAGATTGGGGAGGTCATCGACACTTTTGAAGCACCCTGGCATCAGCCATAGAATACCATATTCATATTTGCTCATCGTTGCAGTACGCATTTTTATCGATTTATAGACATAGAAATAATTTATTGTTTTCACATGCTCAATTAAAAAATGTTGGGATATTCAAGAAGTTACTAAAATTACTACTTACCGATTATAAGATCCCGTTCAATGTTTAAATAGGTAGGGTTTATGCGCAAATTGGTTTCTCATTTAAACAACAAATGTGGCATTGCAAAATAACTCCATAAAAACTCTTAGCAAACATTTCATTATGCTCATGACACTAAATATTGCTGCCTACATCGATATCCATCCAATTATAATTATTGAATCTTGAGTATTTTTTAATTCTGCTTCTCAACTAGTGGGACTACAACGAGGCATCTCGTGCAATAAAACAAAACTAACTAGGGTTTTAGTTTTCTTAAGGATATTTGCCAAAAGCTAATCATCATCCCAAGAATAATAAAGTAAGTTTGGAATCCGATTTCTGCATAAGAGAATGCAAACATGCGACGCCCAATCGTTAATTCTAATTTATTCGTTTGATCATCATGCGTGTGGAATAATATGTAGCAGTTCATCCTACATAAGAATAATCGCACGCATAGATTTAATTTTTCTTTTTTATCGTGAAAGGTTCTCTTTATATGTTTGCTTTGATATGTTTCAAAGTGGGTTAGTGCCTAGCTTAGAATCAGAAAGAGTTAATATTATGAGAAATCTTAAATCGATATACTTATGACAAATTTACCTCAAATTAATTTTTTGACTATCAAAAACTCCAAATTTGTATACTTTTGATAAATTTACCTTCCCTTAGTTTTCGTTGAATTTTATTGTTAAATTTGTTAATTTAGATGACACGTGGTGACGTGTTTTGGTGACATGGCAAGTTCACGTGGAAATCCATTGAGTTAATATTACGAATAATCCCAAAATTACCATAGGTTTACCGTTAAATTTATCATAAGATTATCGTTAAATTTGTCACAAGTATATTAATTTGAGGTTTTTCGTGATATTTACCCTATGGATTTCCTCATGGGCTTGCCACGTTACCATGTGTGATTTAAGTCTGCAAATTTAACAAGTAAATTTGACGGAAGTTAGGGAGGGTAAATTGGTAACAAGTATATAAATTTGAGATTTTTTGTAGTTAAAAAATTAATTTTTGATAAATTTGTCATGAGTATATCAATTTGGGATTTTTCATGGTCAAAAAATTAGTTTGGGGTAAATATATAATGAGTGTATTGGTATGAGGTTTTTTATTGGGATAATTCGGTTATAGATATACTGCTTTGAAATTTTTCGTAATATTAAATCAATCAGAAATTGACCTATAACCCTCGGATTTAAAGATTGGAAAAAGGAATCAAAATTGATTGGCTCCAAAACCCTTGATTCTCGGTTCTTTTGGAAACCCAGCCATTGTATGTGTTGCGAAAATAAGTGATTGAAAAATAAAATAAACAAAATAAGAAAATGTATCAAACACTATATTTACATGGTTTAATTATAGTAACCTACATCCATGAGGAGAGTAGTAATAAATTTCACTATAGATCAAGCAATATAATAGAGATGACCATATTGGAGTAACTCAAATATTCTTAGTATTTTTCAACTTATAATTATATCAAATAACTTATACGGTGTTTAGCCTCACGGTTCCTCATCAAATAATATTTCAATCTCACAAAGAAATTTAACAAAATCTTCTGACATTATTTAACCAGCTTTAACACTAAAATTATTGATGTAATTCCCATAATTCCACTAACAATACCCACAAAAATTACCCGTGTCAAGCACTCAATTAGAACCAGTGCTTCAAGACTCCGCATTGGCACGTACCCCGGGGTACTCTCTTGGGGCAAAAGGACAGCCCTATGTATGTGTGTGCGTGTATGTGTATGTGTGTGCGTGTATGTATATATATGTGTGTGTGTGTGTATGTATGTATGTATGAATAGAGACGCACGTATATCTCGTTCGCCAAGAAAAGGACACTTGGTCGCCGACTGCACCTTGGAATGGGAATCCCATGCAGTCTTAATTGAATTTGGTCAACAAAGTAAAGCTTTCCCCATACCTGTCCTTGGCCGACAGCTTCAGCATGAATCAAGGAAATGCACCTTTTCTTTTCTTTTCTTTTATTCTTGTTTTCTTTTCCTCTTTTTAGTTATTTATTTCCGAAATTAATATTTTCGTTTTAAACTTAAACTTAAGACATATTTTTACGGTATATTTTAAGTATAAAAACAAATTCTTAGAATAAAATATAATAATTGGACAATTTCTCCATGAAAATATATATTGGTCAAGTCATTATATTATTATTTGTTCATATTGAAGACAATATTTCAATTTTCGAATGATGTAAAAGTACTTTTTTTTTCCCTAAAAGAGACTTCAAAATTGGTTTATAACTGGTTCAACCCAAGAACCAAATTTAATTGAACCGATTCCCGTGTAGAAGTGGTGGTTATGGCCTTGAAAATTAGAAGTAAACTGATTATAGGTCGATTTTAGGTTCATGAAACCGAGGATTGAACTAGTTCTCCCTCAAGGTCCAGGCCAATTTTGTGGGGTTTCTGAAATGAATGGAATCCAATGCTCGCTCCTTTTACAAACAGATTAATTCCAGGCTCATAAAGTGTGCGAACTCTTTTTCTCATGTCGGGTTTCATAATTATCACTCGGGTCATTATCAAAATGAAATCAACATTCGACACAGACGCTAAAGTTCGTGATGGAAGTCGACAACATGGCTGCAATTTCTCCTTCATGTAGACCAGCAAAGAAAAGCAAAACGATCCGTTCAAGGCCGGCTCTGCGCTGTAAGAGATTCATCTGGCTTGACACGTGTATGAGTTGATTAAGCTAGATATATCCCCTCTTCAATAAGGTCCTCTAACCTTGGAGATAAATTTTATAATTAAAATATGTTGGTACGAATCATTTTCGATGCTGGAGATGCTCAAATCCGGCACGCCAACACATCGTGAAACTCCTGTTCAAAAAAAAAAAAAAAACACATCGTGAAACTGACTTTTGGACAATTAATACGGTCGACATCTGCTAATAGGAATATGAATATGTACCTTAGTGCAAAACAAGCTTTTGGTTATAGTGATGGCTTCACATTCATCACTCGGGTCATTATCAAGGACAGACACGAACATATCATTAGTTTCCATATGAACCAATGTCTGTAATTTGGAAATTACAGCTTTTTTATATAATGTCGGTATCATGATGCATTTTGTCCAAAACAAGCAAATTCCAATTGATGTTGAATTGACCTGTCATCTATTTATACGAAATGAATTATACTGTACGGTGCCTATGTGCAAACTATTTTGTTTTTGTTTATGTTGTGTTTCGCACTTATCACTTCGGTCATTATCAAGTACATGGCTGCATTTTCTCCTCGACAAGACCTTCAAAGAAAAGCAAATCAATTCTTTCAAGGCCAATTTTGCACCACAAAAAAATTGTGTTAATATTACAAAAAATCTCAAATCAATAATCCGTGATAAATTTATTCGAAACTAATTTATGAGTTATCAAAAATCCTAAATTGGTACACATGTGATAAACTTACCCTAAATTGATATCGATTTTCATATGAACTTGCCTTATCAATTGTGTTTTTGTTGTGTATTATCCAGCTCATAAATTCATTGTAAATTTTGATAGAAGTTAACATAGGGCAAATATGTTACAAGTGTAACATATTTATCTGAAAATGTTACAAGTGTAACATATTTATCTGAAAATGTTACAAGTGTAACATAGGGCATGTCTTTGCATTTTTGCCAAGACATTCCCCAAAAGCCGAACCAAATGAGGCCATACATACATTTATATGTTGCAAGACAACACGTCGTGGTAGATGTGAGTGCAAAGGCCATTGCAGCGTGAGTTTTGAAGCTTGTTTCTACACGAGTGATCAGTTAAGTAACATCAATATTAACGTGACATAATACAATACGACATATCAACACGTCATTTCTAAAAACATAGATAATTTTAACATGTTGTGATATTTGTATATTAAATATGTATTATTATATATTTACTTCAACGAAATTAATTTAATTCAAATTCATAGATAAAAAAAAAAAATCTAGAATGAATTTACACTAAAAACATTAGTTCACTATTTGTTAATACCATACATTGTTTCAATTTGACAAATTCAACTGCATTTAATTCCAAATAATCCATAAAACTTAGAAAAAAATAAACAATCCACATTCCACTATTTAATTTAATTTAATGTTTAATCATAAGTAAAAAAATCAACATTTCACCATCAAATATAACAAGAAGTCTTTCCCCCTTTATAATTTTCATTACTTTCTATTTTTTTTTTCATTTTTACCTTTTGATCTCTCATTTATTGAAATTTTTTAAAATTAACCTAATATGTTCGACTCACGTGTTGGGAAAATTGACTGCATATCGAATTTTTCAGCACTTGTTAACCTCATATTGGAACATCTCGGACACATATCGAAATGTTCGATATGACACAAAAGTTTTCGAACGGTATTGGTGCTTCCTAAGTGATTGACATAGGTTATTTTCATGAGTATTATTCGTGGTTCTTGTGGTAAAATTTGTGCTACATTCATTTATGAGATTAAGAGATTATTTTTTAAGGAAATTATGAGGCTAAGTACTACGTAAGTTATTAAATATAGTCGAGGGGAGAGTATTAATGACTCGACTGTGATTGTGATTTATATTGTATCACTTGATCCATAGTTAAATTAGTTTCTCTTCTTCTCATGAATATAAGTCATTATAATCGAATGATGTAAATATGATATCTGATTTATTTTCTTATTCCATCTATTTATTATTCAATTGATTGTTTTCATAGCGATACTTATGTACGAACTCTTTTGTTTATGTCATGTTTCATAATTACCACTTGGGTCATTAGCCAAGTGAAATCAACATTCGTCACGGACGCTAACTTTGAGATGGAAGTCGACAACATGTCTGGCATTTTCTCCTCTATTTAGACCCACAAGAAAAAACAAAACCATCCTTTCAAGGCCGGCTTTGCACCGCACTCGACACGTGTACGAGTCAATTAAGCTAGATATACCTCTCTTAATTAAGATCACATGACCTTAGAGATAAGTTTCTAATTAGAAAAAGTCAGTATAATTACGTGGAAATGAATCATTTTCAATGCTGGAGATGCTCAAATCCGGCAAGTCAAGCATCGTGAAACTGACTTTCGGACATTTAATATGGTCAACATCTGCCAATTGGAATATGAATCTGTACCATACGTGCAAAACAAGCTATTGTTAAAGTGATGGCTTCACGTTCATCACTCGGGTCATTATCAAGGACACAAACGAACGGATCATAGTGTCCATACGAAGCAATGCCTGTAAATTGGAAGTTGCTGCCCTTTTACACAATATCCGTATCATAATGCATCTTTCCGATGCGAGATTCGTCATACGCGTTAGCACCAAAACAAGCAAATTCATGGTATGTACAGAGTATCGTGTCCTTAATTTATGATGACCTTAGTGGATCTGAATCTCTCCACTTGATAATTCAAACAATTAGTTGGCTTTTGTACCCTTAAGGCCTTTTAAGGCCTTCATAGTTGGCTTTTGAGTAAGCGGTCTTTACAAGGAATTTAAAATAGCCTAATGATTTTGAGCATTTGATTAGATTTTTGCACCACATGGATGGCCGCATGTGGTCATACGGCATGGTCGTGTGTGCTCAGAGTAATCACCGAAACATGTGTATAATCCAATAGGTATTAATTAGGTGCTCAAAGGGACTCCAATACTTTGGAAACAAATTAAAAAAGAAAAAAGGATGAAAAGGTAACTTGATAAACTTTATTTTGACTCTAGATGAAAAATTGAATCGATCCTATGGACGACATGACTCGAACCATTATGCAAGCATTATTTGTGCCCGTAAATCAATGTAAAACGTGTTTAACTCATTTATCGAAGGCCAATTATCGCATCTTTATATTATTTGATCCGTTCGTTTCACGGAAAATGACTTTCAAAAAAATGTTTTCCAGATTTTCCGGTATTCATTTCGCGGAAAATAAACTACTAAAGGTAAATGTTTTTCATCATTGAAAAAAAACAACCTCCAAAAATGAAGAAAATGTAACATCGGAAAACATTTTCCGTGACTTCTTCCCCTTATTTTTTTCACCAACACATTTTTGTTTTATTTTTATGTTCTTTTTAAATTTTTTCTTTTCATCTTTCTTCCTTAGTTTGGCCGATCGCCGGCCGGTGTCGTGGCCGGTGACCGACCGGAGCCAGGCGAGGCTCCACAGGCCGACGAGTGGTCGCGAGCCAGGTGAGGGTCAGCATAGCCCGATCTGGGGAAGGCGAGCTCGCCCGAGCTCGGGCCTCGCCAACCTAGGGCGAAGCTTTGGCCTTGCCAGATCTGGCGAGCTGGGCACAGCTTGGGCCTTACCCAAGCTTGCCGGATCTAGCGACCAAGTCTTGGTTAGCCGTCGAGCTACGTCAGGCATGCGGTGGCAGAGGAAGGAGGAGGAAGAGGGAGGAGGAGGAAGGAGGAAGGAAAAGAAAAAAGAAAGAAAAAAATAATAAAAATTTTGATTTTTTAAAAATACAAATAATTAAAAATTCATTTTTTAATATATATATATATGACTAATTTTTTGGTTAATTAAACATATTAAAATTCAATTTTTGATAATTTTTCTTAAACAATTAAATTAGCTAATGAATGGTGAAAAATATATTCCACTCAAAGTTTAGGTTTCGGCCGAACACCTGAATATAGAGTCATTTTCCTAAAAAATGACTTCCAAAAAAATGTTTTTCGGAAACATTATATTTTCCGCGAAACGAACGTACGCTTTATCTTATTCATTTTTTTTTTGGCCACCAAACTTCTTAGATAAATGCACCAATGCATAATAGAAAAGATGTAACCGATGGCATCAAGTAGAGAAATTTTCTTGGTATTGGGCTAAGATTCTCTAATGGGCTTGGTTAACTTTAGGTGATCAAAATCCAGTTCGACTTGAGATTCAAACTCATTGAATAAGTTCTCGTGAGATTTGGCAATTTTGACATTGGAAATCAGAACAAGATTGATCCTAGCTCAATTGTATGCGTGTGAATCGACAATCAAACCGATTCTCCCTAGGACTGACTTTGAATTGAACTTAATGCTCACTTTTAATATAACTTGATAAATCTCGGGCCTCTAAAGTATTTCATGATTTTCTTGAATCAAGTAAAAATGAGAGAAAAATGGAATAAATGACCTTTTACTGGATTAGACTCTTTTTGGATGACAGGTCAACAATAATACATTCCAATTAATGCTGAATTGACTTGTCATCTATATATGCAAAATGAATGTACTGTACCTATGTGCAGACTCCTGTCTTTGTTCATTTCCGTGTTTCGCACTTGTCACTTCGGTCATTATCAAGCACGTGGTTGCATTTTCTTCTCCATACAACCTGCAAGGAAAGTAACTCAATTTTTTGAAAGCCAGCTTTGCCATAAAAAAATTGAATTAATATCGCCAAAAATTTAAAATTAATATATTTATAATATATTTACTTAATTAATTTTTGCATTACAAAAGATTATATACTAATGCATTCATGATGAATTTTTCCAAAGTTAATATTTAGATCATAAAAAATTTAAAATTAATATATTTATTACACATATATCTCAAATTGTGGACTTGTCATGAGTTTGTATTATGTGTTATCCAACTCTATTGAAATTTACTTACTGTTGACAAAATCTCATTGGATATTGGAAAACTACCAATTCTAGACTTATTGTACGAATGTTAATTTAATGTTAAACTTTTTAATTTTATCAATTTAATTCAACATCTTCGTGTGCGAGAAATTCTTGCCCTTTCGTTTAACTTTTGCTGGAATTGCTGACATCGTGATACAATTATTATTGACTGGCTTACGTGGTATATTATTATATCAACAATTTCCCATTTAAGCTTCGAGTGTGACCTCACAAAGTCACTTGGTAAATGGTCCTATTAAACATCCTTAGTATGTGTTTGTATATGCATTGTACTTATGCGTAAACTCTTTTTTTTGTTTTTGTCGTGTTTCGTACTTATTGCTTCAGTCATTATCAAGTACAGGGTTGCATTTTCTCCTCCATAAACCCACAAAGAATAAAAATAAATTCTTTTAAGGTCGGCTTTGCGCCTTAAAGAAATTTCATCTGACCGACATGTTTCGGGAAGGCTTAGACGACCTTTGCCAGCCCTTGTCGACGGCCATGGCGGCAGTCACCGGCGAAGGCTCATTTCCCTTTTTTATTTGGTTTTAGAAAATAAATATTTTTTAAAAAATTTATTTAATCTAATTAAGTAATTTTTGAAAAAGAAAATAACAAAAATACCATATAGGAGAGAGAAATCAATAAAAAAATAACATGTTAGCAATTTATGTTTATTAAGTTGGACGGAATTAATGGAAAGAGCTCATTGTGCCAACTTAACAAGTTTGAGGTCTTGATTTGCACTTTTTAAATGTTTTAGAATTTAATTACACTTTCGTCACGGGTTTTAAGATTTTCAGCGCTTATCCTAAAAATATTTATTGAAATTTACTTATCGATGAGGGGATTTTATTACTTAGTGAAAATTATCCAATCAACCTCTCGGACCTACTATATGAATATCAATTAAATCCTAAACTTTCCAACTTTACTTATTTAACTTTAACTTTTGTGCGAAATTCCAGTACAATCATTCTATTAATTTTTTACCGAAAATTGTTGATGTGACGGTTTCTATAATCGTCGATTGCCCTCTATGGCATACCGTTAAGTCAGCAATTTCCTATTGAAACCCCAAACATGACATTGCAAATTCACTCGGTAGATGGCCTTGGTGACCATTTTCAGCACACGAATAATTTAGGCCTCGAATCTTGGCATTTGTTTTACATGCACGCGCAAACAAATATGTAATTTCTGGGATAAAACTAAGGCGGGGGCCAAATATGATATGTTTGCTACATCGTATTCTTTTTTTCGGATAAATTAATGTTTATATGATATCTTGCTGTCGAGGTGAAACAGACTTGTGAGCTATAAAATGGAACATGAATTGAACCGTACGTGCAAAATATTTTGTTGACGCGATCGCTTCATGTTCATCACTGGGGTCTTTATCAAGGACACATTTATATATCATATAGGACATATCATTGGGTCCGTATTAACCGATATAATGTGCACATCTGTTGCAAGATTCCTAGTATATGTTTGCACCCAAAAAACATACGTGTAGCACGCACGAAATGTCTCGAATCGCTTGCATCATGGATTTATAATAACCTCAGTACACCCCAGCTATAATATGGCAATAGGCAATAAACATAGGAGGAGTTTATGGTATGGCTTAGTATGTTCATAGAGTTCCACATCACTTGGGAGAAGTCAATCCAATTTGCCTATTACTCAATTTGTCAAACGGGTGAGTCGGATTGAATCTGGATAGAATCAGAAATGATTCAATCCAAATAGATTCATTTTACTTGTTTTGACCTATTTCCATACTATATAAATCTATTGACTTATATCTGATTTATATTGTTAAAACACTTATATATATAACCCAATCTACAAAAACTCTTACCTAACTCGAGGTAAGAGTTTGGTGTAAATGAGTGCGAGATCGAATGAGGGCGAAAGAGAATAAATAAAAAGTTATATAGGTGAGTTGAGTTTAAGTAAGTTATAAACCTATCTATAATCCATTTATTGAATATAATTAATCTAGTTAATACTTATGTAGGTTAAGAAATGGATCAGTGGGTCTACATATGACTTTCGGAATTGCCCTCCCACTATTAAATGCATTTTCTGTCACAGAGAACCTTAGCTAACACCAAAGTCGAGTTCGGTGAATCCAAATGTATGTTAAGCTCCCGCAAAAAGGGAGTCCTAAATTACTTGAGAGAAGCAAACCTACTCTGCCTATGACTTTCGAGGGCTGCCCCCCCCCTCCCCCTACCAGATACATCTTTTGGTGAGCGAATTCCGTGTACGATCCACCAAACATGTGCAACGCTTTTGGAAACCAAGGCAAAGGGAAATAATGTAACATCAAATTAACAAACTTTTGTACTAGCTCTAGACAAAAAATTGAATCGATCTCCCTAGGATGGACTTTACATGTGTTGAGAACTTCTCACGGCCCTCTCGGGGCACATTCCCCAAAGGCAGTGTAAACACTTAAATCTCGATACAATGTTTTTATCAAAAAATCGAACGGAAGCCTGAGGGGTTTTTCGCATCAAAAAAATAGTTTGAGATAAATTTGTGTTTTGGGGTTTTTTAGGGTATTAACCCTTTATTAAAAGATAAATAATCACATTTTACATTACTGTAACGATATGAAGGACATATCTATCACATCCTCTCTCTCTTTGTTTTGTTTTGTTTTTTTTTTTTTTCCTTTTTGCCACCATACATTTTAGATAAATGCACCAATGCAGAATAGAAAAGGCCTAAACGATGTACAACATCAAATAGAGAAATTCTCTTGGTATTGGGCTCAGATCTCTCATGGGCCCAATTGAGATTAGGTTGTTGTACCGATCAATATGGGCTAGGCTTGGAAAAGTCGTTGTCTTCTAGTATTGGGCCAATCTCAAATTACATTTCATTTCTGGCCTTGCTTACAAATTGGCCTTGCTTACAAATTAAGCGAAAATCATTTAATTTCTTCAACCCACGCGATGCTCCTCTTTGTCTCTCGACAAATATAAATTATTTTCATAAATCAATTGTTAGGATTTACTCAAACTTCGTTTATTTTGTGAAAATGAATGATTTGAAAAATATTCTATATTAACTTGAAATAATAGATCAGTTGAAAAAGTTATCATAGAGTTAACTCCTTTTTTTTTTTTGTTTAATGATAATGAAAAGAACTTGTGCCATTGTTATTGATTACACCAAAATTAACATATTAGAGTCTCCTGCTCATTGTGTGATCGAGAAGATGAAAAACTCCGTGACAATATACACTTGAGAAAAATAATGATAAATTTGTCGATGGCATCTTTTCGCCAATTGTTGTATTAACATAAAGAGAATAACAGGAGGCACATGTGCGATTGAATTATTTGGACTAAGCTCACCACACGTTGATTTTTGGCAAATCCCGTCAGTCCACTATAGTGGCCGAAGATCACATGTGGGGGCGCACAAGGGGAGTGCTAAAATAAAAAAGATGACATTATTCAGTCAAATTTGGAAAGCAAGAAGACATATTCCTGAAAATTCTGGCCATTATGGATTCAAGAGACAAAAGAGATTCTTATTTCTTAAAGTTCTATCTGATTTGATCCAAATTAGGATTTGTGGGAGTTGGAAGCGCATGTGCGATTGAACGATGGCATGTAACGTACTCTTCATATTGTCATTTGTTTAATAGGGTGTGTTTGACAACTTGCCAAAGGATGAAAATTTCTATTTTTGTTCCTGGGAGTAAATTTGGAGTAGAAGTCTATTTGATAATTTTTTTTATTCAAAAGAATAAAATTGGAGTAGAATTGAGAAATAAAAAAAAAGTTGATTTTTTATTCCTGAGAATGATTCCATAATCAAGCCAATTCATTTTTTTCTCTTTTCTCTTATTTTCTTCTTGTTCTTTTTCCTTCTCTCTTCTTCTTCCATTGCTTCCATTGCCACCAGTTGCCGGTGACTAGTTGGACGAGGTCCGGCGACCTCGCAAGAGGCTCAGCCTCACCGGTGGCCAAGCGGGCTCCCCTGGCCATTGGCAAGCCGCACTTGGCTAAGCGAGGCTCGGTCGAACTATGGCTGGATGAGCTTGGCCTTGCTAGATCTAGGCTAGGCCGCTCGCCCAACCAAGGCTCGATTGACCCTCATCTAGCTGTCGACAAGGCTCGATTGACAAGGCACGGCCTCGCCGAGGGCTAGTGACATTCCAGCGACCAACCAAAGGTTGTTGAAGAAGAAGGGAAAGAAAAGAAAAAGAAGGAAAAATGATAAAATTATTAAAAAATTAAAAGAAAATGGTTTGGAATATAAATTTTGAGGACGGTGCCAAACACAATTCTGTCTCGAAAATATAAATTTTGGACGATTCTAAATGCCTTAAAATGCTTAAAAATTATTTTAGGAGCAAGATAAAAAAGAATAATTTCTAATTAGAAATTATTTTTGAAAATAAAATGGTTATCAAGCGTGCCCTTAGCGTCCATAAAAATGAATGGTTCGTGCAAATAGTCTTTGTTCTTTCATGCTCCTTAATATCCATATATAAAAATGAAAAGGAAAAAAAATGATATTCCCACGTAAAAGTGTAAGAAAAACATAAAAATATAATAAAAACTTATTTCAACTTTGTAAGGCATTGTTGCATAGAAAAATTTTAAAAATCACGTAGAATATTCACGAAGTGAGCGGGTAAACTTTAGTGAAGTAAATGTGTGTTTGTTTCGCAAAAAATGGGTAATTTAAAAAACATTTTCCAAAAAATAATTGCTTATATCATTTCAAAAAGTTAGTTGGCAAAAATACTTTCATTGCAATAATAATCTATGACTAACTATTTTTCCTAAGCAATAAAAAATATTCAATTCACTTAATTTTCTAAATAATATAAATAATTATTTTTTGAAAAATATTTTTTAAATTATTTATTTTCCACGTGAAATGGACACACCCTTAATTAACACTTGTTCTCAAGAATAAGTTTTCACCACCAATGAAAATGTTCTTTCATATTTTTCACTTTGGATTACGACCTTTGCAAGTAGATTGCAGCTTTAGGGTGTGTTCGTTCTGCAAAATATGAGTGATATGAAAAAAAAAAATTCTGAAAAATGATTACTTATATCGCTTAGAAAAACTAGTCAACCAAATAATCTATACCTTTTTTTGTGGCAATGAGAATATTTTCCTATTTTTCTAAATGATATAAGTTTATCATTTTTTGGAAAAATATTATTTAAAGCATTCATTTTTTGGGTAATAAAGGCAATCTGAAGGTACAATCTACTGACCGTAATCCAATCTCTTAATGATATCTATGCCTTTATCCTCTCCCAAGTTCTGATTTTCGGGATCCGGGATATTGACAGCAGTATACCGTTGCCAGATCCTCCTAGCCACCACCATTGCCGGAGCTCCATCACGGCAGACGCGGAGTCACAACCCACCACCACCGCCACCGCCACCTAACTCCTCACGAGTCACTACTCTCTCTCTCTCTCTCTCTCTCTCTCTTTCTCTCTTCGAGGTGGAGCTGTTGGAGGCAAAATTCACGAGGAGACAATGATGGCGTCATGGGGCTGGTTGGTGTTGACGAATTGCGAGCGAGGAATGATTGTGGAGGAAGATGGAAAAAAAGAGGAAGAAAGAAAAGTGGTTGTTCGCATCGTTCTGCAACATTGGTCAGTATATGTCTTTTCTTCCATCTCTTCATCCACAGGCACCTTGGCCTTTCTTGCTCCCTTCCTCCCATCTCTCTCTCTCTCTCTCTCAATCATGCAACCGAAACCTCCGACCAAGTGGATCCGAGGTCATGGCCCTTCGACGGCCACGCAATAAAGCAAAGGCGGTGGGTAAAACCGAGGATCAAAGTCAGCAACGGCGAATTATGGCGTTGGGGACGCCGTCGACGTTACAGCAAAAGGAGACAAGATTGTGGCACTAAAGATGCAGAGAGAGAGAGAGAGAGAGAGAGAGAGAGAGAACCCTTTACCGCATTATCAGTATTCGTGTACAGGGTGCCTAAGCTCACAAAGAAAAATGGCTAGTTACATTAAAAATACATGTTTTCTAGTTGTAATACCTCAAAGTCTTTGGTAGTTTAGATTCTTAGGGGGTGCATGATAAAAATTATTTACGTTAAAATGATTTTTCTGTTCCGACAATTTCTAATGTAAAACTTTTTTGATAACGCTTTATCAAATTTTCTATTTCGGAATAGATTTCATTCCGAAATAGAAATTGAGGAGAAATCGAAGTAGAAATTTTCTACTTCGATTTCTCCGTAAATCAATTTCGATTTCTCCTAACCTTAATTTCACTCTTTTCTCCCTCGTACGCCTCTTCTCTTAAAATAAAAATAAATATATTCATTTAAAAATAAAAATAAATTTATTAAAATAAATAAATATTTTTATTTATCATTTTATTTTTAGTTTACTAAAAATAAATTTATTAAATTTATTTATGATAAATAAATAAATATTTTTATTAAAAGTAAAATTATTTTTTATTTGCCTTGAGTGTTTTGCCAAATAAAATTATTTTTATTTTTTATTTTTATTCATTTTAAAAATAAATTTATTTGTAAAATAAAATAAAATAGAATAAATAAAATAAATTTATTTAATTTATTTAAAATAATTCGTTTATGAGAAAAATAATAAATTTTTATTTGCCTCGAGTGTTTTGCCAAATAATTTTTTTTATTCATTTTAAAATAAATTTATTCATAAAATAAAATAAAATGGAATAAATAAAATAAATTTATTATATTTATTTAAAATAATTTATTTATGATAAATAAAAATAATTTATTTATGATAAATAAAAATAAATTATTTTTATTTGCCTTGAGTGTTTTGCCAAATAAAATTATTTTTATTTTTTATTTTTATTCATTTTAAAATAAATTTATTTGTAAAATAAAATAAAATAGAATAAATAAAATAAATTTATTTTTATATTTTAATTTTAAAATAAAATGATATTTTTATTCTATTTTTTTATGATTTATTTTATTTTATTTTATTTTATTCATTATTTTTTTGTTACTAAATCATTTTTATTTTTATTTTTTATATTAAGGTCGTCGATCGTCGCCGCGGCCGTCCAGAAGGAAGAAATTTTGTGTTGTTATCAAACGAATTTCTATTTTTAGAGTAGAAATTTTGTGTCGTTATCAAACGGTTATTTTTGCTTAGAAACTCTTCTAGAAATAGAAATAGAAAAATCTATTTCTGTTCCAGAAACTATTTCTGGAACAGAATGGTTGTCATGCGCGCCCTTAAAGCTGTTGTCAGCTTGCGCAATTAATGAGAATATGCCGGTTCCGAGTGATTTACCAACACTTTATGAAAAGTAAAGGCACGTTTTTTATGGATGCTATTTTTTATTTTTAATGACTCAAATGGGCTCTTCATTTCTAACCATCAACATGTATTATTAAAATTTATTCAGGGGCTTGTGTGCCACGTTAAGTAGCCAAGAGTCTCAACAAAATCTCTGGCTAAAATTGATCTTCAACACTAAGATGGATTAGCACAACTTAAAAATGTTTAGGACTAAATCGGTGGGTGGTTCGTTTTTCATGGGTGCTATTGTTATTGGGAAATTGCACCAAACAGGCTCTTCATTTCTAATCGTCAACAAGTATTACTTCACCGATTATATCACAAATGTGATAGGCAACATAGATTGGGAAAGGAAGACCGCGGTGTCTTCTTATTTATGCTAGATGATGAAAAGTCTATTCGATGGTTTACAACACGAGTAGTCAAAGACTCGTGTAATATACATATTTGATGCATCGCACAAAATTATTAAGATATATCATTGATGCGTAACTAGCAAAGTCTTTCTTTATTGCCTTATTCAAGTTTTCTAGGCCATATGGAAAGAAACCTTCTCAAACCATCTCTTGATTGGTGGATCACAAACACAACTTAACTTGCATTTATATCGCATGTAAGTAATGTCCAAAACTTCTACTAATTCATCAAAATGGCGAATAGAGGAAGTTTCTTCTAACAAGACCTTGGTCTTTTAAGGCACGAATCATAACCATTTTGTTTTTCTATTTTTCTAATTTTTTGTTTTTCAAAATAGGTTTGGAATAAATCCGTTTGATAATTCATTTTATTTTTCTATTTCGGAATATATTTTTATTCCATAAATAGATTTGGACAAAAAAATCAAAAGTAAAATTTTTCACTTTTTATTTTTGGAATAAAAATGAGAAATGAAAATTCTTCTTATCATTCACTCTCGTCACCATCAGCCACCCACTTGCCACTCGTGGGATGCCAAACTCCCATTGCCGATTGCTTGCCGCCCATCACCCATTGCTACTTGCCTACCTCCCGTCGCCCATTGCTTGCTGACTGCCAGACGTCAAACGCCTCCCATTACCACTCAGGAGGAAGAAATTTTATGAATTTCTATTTTAGAAATAGAAATTTTATAAGGTTATCGACGTATATTTTTACTCAAAAACTTATCTAGAAAATAGAAATAAAAAAATTAATTTCTAGTCAAAATTGATTTTTGAAAAGAATGATTATCATTCACTCCCTTAAAACCAAACATAATTAGTCTATACTGCCCTTTCATCTTTTGGTCTCTCCACCTAGATTATCTCAAAATACAAGTTATGATAATTAACCGTAATAATTTCCTAGAAGTTAAAAAAAAAAATTGAAAACCGCCGTTATTCACCGCTCTCTACTGTCTAAAATATAGCTAGTCAATTGTCAAACAATAAAAAGATAAAATAAAATGTGTATAATTTATATATTCTTAACGAGACAATTATTTTTGACAAAAAAAAAAACGAGACAATTATCTATTTTTTTATGGAAAATTTAGTGGGGCATCACACGCCCGATTTAATGCGAGTGGTACGCGTGGCGTGCATTGGGGATGGCCCATAGCCCCTGGACCACGAATTTCAGATTTCTCTCGAAGTCCCTTGAAGATGTAGTTAAAATATAGTTTATCGAGTACCAATCTCAGTAGGAAAGTGGGTCCACAGTGCTTCGGGCCGTAAAGATGTCGTTAAAATATGTACCCTACGTGCATAGTCTTTTGTGAATGCGATCGCTTCATATTCATCACTCCGGTCATTATCAAGGACACACAGACACATTATATAGAGGGACGTATCATTGTGTCTGTACCAGTACCAATCGATATAATGTGCACGTCCGTTGCAAGATTCATAGTACATGTTTGCACCGAAAAAACAAATTCGTTGCACACACGAAATTGTTGGAAGATATGCAGGATCTATTTTAGGTTATGATCATGCATTAGATCAATTAGGGATTAGATTGATTAGATTGAGATATTGATACGATTGTAAAAATATCTCTTTTCCTTTTATTCATGTATCTTCTGTATTATAATTACAGTGTAACAAACATTGAATGACATACGTAAAAACAGAAAAATTCCCTAAAGGCTCTACGATCTTCTTCTTCCTTCTGCATTTCTTTTACTTCTCTTTATCTTCCGACATGGTATCGAGCTTGGCTCTTGATCTCGCTTCCACATTGATTGCCTGTCGAAGCTTCCTGATATGCAAAATTAGATCAAAGCAGCGAAGGAATCAAAATTCATTAGAGAAGAAAGAAGCAGAGGAGGTTACTTACCATGAATCCACCAGAAAATCCACCCTCTGGTGTGGACATACCGACAGGAGAGGCTACATCTCGCACACGCAAGTTCAAGCCACAATACCGCAATCCAACAAAGAACTCAAACTCAAAATCTGCCATGGCAAGATACCCGGCTCACCAAACATGGGGTTACCCGTTCGGCATCCTTACCACCGGGTACCATATCCATGGTACGTTGGGGCTTCCCCAAATGCATCATCGCTGTGGACCGGGAGCGGCTGAGCAACCCCTAGCCCGACAGGAGTCCGCCAACCACGAATGGGGCAAACTCGGCGTCGGTCCGTAACAAGTGAGCGGGTCGAGTGAACCGAGTTTAGGATCAAATCCTTACCCGGTGTTTCTAATGCGGCTTATGGATCCGGATTTGGCGGATCGAGTACGGGCGAACCCCTACCCAAATTTTGCACTGGTTTCCTTCCGTTTCCGATCTCTACCGTCACCGGCCGACCGAACAAGGCGACCCTTTATATGTATCAACCGCCGAAGGACCGTAACTGAAATTGATCAGTTTGCAACTCACCGGGTCGAAGAACTACTCCAGATGGTCGCAGGATTTCCGGCGAGCCCTCGTGACGAAGGACAAAGACGGATTCCTTGACAAAATAGTACCCATACCTTCGGACAAGTGACGGCCAGACACTGGAGAAAATGCAATCACATCATCCGAACGTGGATCGGCAATTGCATTTCTCCGAGGTGGCCACGGCTTCCTCCGACGGAAGATTCAAAAAATATGTGGGATAACATCTCGAGAGATGTACGGAAACTAGATCAAGCCAAGATCTTTTCCCTCATGCAAGAGTTAAGCGAGTTAAAACAAGGAAATACAACCGTCACAAAAGGCTTGCTACAACAGATTGTCATCCTCTGGGAACCAACTCGAGGCAACGGAGGAGAAGCTCGAGGGACCGGTAGAGACGCTCCAACAAGTACATGCATCTATCAAAGAGAGGGAGAAGGCGACACGATTCCTTTTGATTTTGAATGAAAATTATCTAACCTTTCGATCTCGCATCTTGGCGATGGATCCGGTGCCTCCCCTCGGACGAATCTTCCAACCGGCCGTTCAAGAGGAAAGCGAGGCTCGCGGTTCCGGAGCAAACGCGAGGAAGCGACAAAGATCGCCCTCGCGATGCGCGGCGTCCGGCGAGACTCGGACAAACCCTAGCCCGAGAGAGAGAGAATCGCGAAAGGGGGCTAGGGTTTCCAGGAGGGTTCGCACGGCCCCTTAAAAGAGAGGGGGCGAACGGTCCAGATCTTCCACCGAGATCTGACGGTGGACAGGAGCTCCATCCGTTCGGTGCATCCGACGGTGGATATCATCCCTCGATGAAGGGATCCGACGGCCAGACTTATTCCTCATTTAATGGATCGGATGGTCAGAATTATTCCTTATCAAAAGGATCGGACGGTCAGGTTTTTTCCGCATCTTTAAAGAATTTCGGTCAAAATTCGAAAGGAAGAGGTAGATTATATTGTGAATATTGCAAACGACCACATCATACCATAGATAATTGTTGGAAATTGCATGGTAAGCCAGAAAAAAGGAAAGAAAAAAGAATATGCTGCAGCCTACCAAGTCACTGGACCAACCAATCTGAATTGCGATCAACCTATTACATATGGGCAATATCAGCAGCTGATGCAGACTTTGCAAAAGGTCGATTTAGGGAATAAGGGAGCAAGTTTTTCAGGTATTTCTCATTGCCTGATAAATTCTATTTCAAGAAAAGCTTGGATAATTGATTCGAGCAAGCGACCATATTGTTTGTGATAGAGGATTTTTTTCCAATATGCATAAGAAATTAGATACACCTATTTCGTGCAATTGCCGAATGGGAATATTACTCATGTCACTTTGACGGCAACGTCCAATTAAGTCATCAAATTACCCTTCAAAATGTTCTTTATGTCCCACGTTCCAATTCAACCTGATTTATTCCTCCAAAGTCTGCAGAGAAAATTCATGTCAAATGTTCTTCGATTCTGACACTTGTCTTTTCCAGGCCCGTTCGACTGGCAAACTGATGGGCTTGGGTAACCTCTCTGAAGGACTTTATTTTTGGATCAGTTATCCTAGTCATTTTGATTTAGCTTCCTTGAATAAAAGATCGTTGTGTAATCTATCTACCAATGATAACAATTTTCTTTCGCATTCACGAATGGGTCATAGTGCACTTTTTCCTTACTCTAAATGTGAAATATGCCCACTTGCAAAACAATCTCGAAATCCTTTTCCTTTCGTACAACTCGTTCCGCTGAAATTTTTCTCGATTCATATGGATGTTTGGGGACCCTATCACACTCCACATCGAGATGGTTCACGATATTTTCTCACAATTGTGGATGATTATTCTCGTGCCACATGGGTATTTCTGATGCAGTCAAAGGCACAAGTTGTTTCTCATCTAAAGATGTTTCTAATCCTGACTAAAAATCAGTTTAAAAGGTCGATTCAACGGATTCGCACTGATAATGGGACAGAATTCCTTAATAATGATTGTCGTTCACTCTTAATGTCCCATGGCATCCTTCATGAAAGCTCTTGTATTTATACTCCACAACAGAATGGGGTAGTAGAGCGAAAACATCGCCATCTCTTGGAAGTCACCAGAGCACTGAAATTTCAAGGATCTATCCCAGAAAATTATTGGGGAGATTGTGTTCTTACTGCAGCTTATCTGATCAATCGAATGCCAACACGGATACTCGGATGGCAAATCGCCTTTCGAATTACTTTATAAAAAAAGGCCGACCCTAGATCATCGAGGGTCTTCGGCCGCTATGTTATCTTGCGGTGATGGGGCCTCGGGACAAAATGAGTCCTCGTGCTAGGAAATGTATCTTCATGGGATATCCAAATTTGCAAAGGGATATCGTGTTCTTGATAAGAGCACAGGAGATTTTTTTATTAGTCGGGATGTTATTTTTCATGAAAATATCTTTCCTTTTCATGAAAGCTCATCTTTTCAAGACGATTTGAATGCTCCAACGAGTTCCCACCAAGTCTTCAATGAAGAAGAAGCAAGTCCTGGTTTTCTCCTCACAATGCCACCAGAAGCAGATTCTCCTCTCAAATTGCCTGATTCTCATCCAGAAGGACTTCTGGATAACGCTCTTGAGGACACAGCTGATACGGAGAATAACCCTCAGACAAATGCAGAGGAACAATCTTCATCACCAGCACCAACAGCTCATCCACGTCGTTCAGGACGGGCAACAAGACCGCCAACCTGGACTAAAGATTATGTCTGTGCTTCACTTAACTCACCAGGTATTCGCTATCCAATATCTTCTTACGTATGCTTTGATAAGCTTTCGTCAGATCATAGATGTTGCATTAGTCGTATTTCCGATGAGAAAGAACCCTCTAGTTACGATGAAGCATCTAGAGATCCACGATGGCAACAAGCCATGGCAGCAGAACTACAGGCATTGACTGATAATCACACATGGGAATTAGTCAATCTTCCTCAAAACAGAAAGTCCATAGGATGTAAATGGGTGTATAAGATTAAGTGCAGATCTGATGGTTCAATTGAACGTTACAAGGCTAGGTTGGTGGCTAAAGGGTATACGCAACGGGAAGGTTTTGATTATCACGAGACCTTCTCCCCTGTTGCTAAGGATGTAACAGTTCGTTCTTTTTTATCAGTGGCAGCTATCCATAATTGGTCTTTACATCAGATGGATGTTCACAACGCCTTTCTTCACGGCGATTTAGATGAGGAAATCTATATGGATATTCCTCAGGGCTTACGGAGACAGGGGGAGAATAAAGTATGTCGTCTCCGCAAATCCCTTTATGGATTGAAACAAGCTTCAAGGCAATGGTATGCAAAGTTTGCAAATGCTCTCACAACTGCAGGCTTCAAACAGTCCAAATATGATTACGCCTTGTTCACATGGACTAAAGGTATGTCATCTATCTACTTAATGATATATGTTGATGATATACTCATCATGGGCAACGATGATGCTGCAATAGGAAGTCTTAAGAAATATTTGCATGCTACATTCCATATAAAGGACCTAGGAGCACCAAAATACTTCCTTGGTATCGAGATTGCTCGATCCGACCAAGGGATTTCTCTTAGTCGTGCGGAAGTTTGTATTGGAGATTATTTCGGAAAGCTGGATTATCGGATGCAAACCAGCGGCTTATTCCTATCGAGCGAGAACATCAAATTAACCACAGTTTTCTTGGAGGGATATCTCGAATGATGACCCTATACTCAAAGATCCGACAAGTTATCGAAGCTCGTTGGAAAACTTATATATCGATCATGACCGGACCGGATATTTCATTTGCCGTGCAAACTCTCATCAATTTATGCACAGCCAAGGAGTCTCACATGAATGCAGCCTTAAAGGTTGTGAAATATCTAAAGAAATGCCCAGGACTCGGGATACTTCTATCTAGAAAGTGTAATATGGAATTGACGGGATACTTGTGATGCAGATTATGCAACTGCCCAATGAGTCGAAGATCGACATCGGCTTTTTGTATTAAATTCGGGAATCTCTTCTTTCATGGAAGACCAAGAAGCAAGCAACGGTCTCCTTATCTTCAGCTGAAGCGAGTATCGGGCCATGGCGAAAACTACGTGTGAAATCGTGTGGCTACGGGGTCTACTTGGAGATCTTGGGATAAGGCTAAAAGGTCCAACGAAGCTGTTTTGCGACAATGATGCAGCTCTCAAACTCGCAGCAAATCCCGTGATGCATGAAAGAACGAAGCATATAGAAGTGGACTGCCACTTTACTCGAGAGAAGATTCAAGAAGGAATCATTGAGACAAGAGGAATTGAAACTCTATGAGAACAACCTGCGTACATCTTCACCAAACCTCTATGTCAAAGGCAGCATGCATATCTTCTAAGCAAGCTAGAGTCTTGGATATCTACAAGCCACCAGCTTGAGGGGGAGTGTTGGAAGATATGCAGGATCTATTTTAGGTTATGATCATGCATTAGATCAATTAGGGATTAGATTGATTAGATTGAGATATTGATATGATTGTAAAAATATCTCTTTTCCTTTTTATTCATGTATCTTCCGTATTATAATTACAGTGTAACAAACATTGAATGACATACAGAAAAACAGAAAAATTCCCTAAAGGCTCTACGATCTTCTTCTTCCTTCTGTCTGTTCTTTACTTCTCTTTATCTTCTGACAGAAATGTCTTAAATTGCTTGCATCATTTATTTATAATAACTTCAATACACCCGAACCGTAATATGGCAACAGGCAATAAATATAGGAGTTCTATGGTATGGGCCAATATGTTCATGGAGTCCCCCATCATTTGAGAGAAGTCAACTCACTTTGCATGTAATTAGAATTGTCTAACAAGTAGCTAGGGGTCAAATTTGGGTCGAGTAAAAATGATTTAACCTAGATAAACCTATTTCACCCGTTATGACCCATTTTCATGTAATATAATTCTAGTGCCTCACGCTCAATCTATATTATTAAAACATTTCCATATTTAACTAAATATACAAAAACTCATTTAAATTAGGGTGAGAGTGCAACATGAGTAAATGCAAGATCGAGAGAGAATGAAGAGAGAGTCATAGAGGTAGGTTGAATTTAAGTAAGTTGTAAACTTATTTATGATCAATTTAACACTTATATTTTGTTTAAATACATTTATTAAATATAACTAGTCCATTTATGACATTTTTGATACTCATGTGGGTTAAGAAACGACCTAGTTTAACTCCCGGAGGTGCCCTCCCACTCATATGCATTTTTTGTTGTAGAGAACCTTAGTTGGAATCAAAGCCAGGTTTGATGAATTCTGGCATATGTTAAGCCCTTGCAGAAGAGAGTCCTAAATCACTTAGGAGAAGCCAACACACTATGCATATAACCTCTGGGGTTGTCCTCCCTTTATTAGATGCATCTTTTGGTCCGAAGAACCTAAGCATTAGCAACTCCATTTACAATCCACCATATATTAATCGGATGCTCAAGGGTGTCTAGCACTTTTGGAAACTAAAACAAAGGAAATGACGGAGCATCAACTTAATAAACTATTTTTTTTTTGATGACCCAAGGAACCCTGTAAGCCGACAGCCGGCGGGTAAACCCTAGGGCGACACTAGCGAATGACCCACCACCCCGACGTCCTGCTTAAGATCCCGTGCGGCTAGCGGGATTTGAACTTCTCTCCTCCTCGCAAAGGATCATGGGAGCCTTATCCAATTGGGTCACCGCAAGCGGTGGTCAACTTAATAAACTATTGTATTGGCTCTAGATGAAAAATTGAATTGATCTCTCCGAGACAAACTTTACATGTGTCGAGAACTTCCCATAGCCTCTTGAGGCACCATTCCTGAAAGGTGGCTCAAATACTTAAACCTTGATAATGTAAAATGTGTTTTTGACTATTTTATTAAAAGATATATAATCACATCTTAATTACTTTAACGATATAAAGGACATATCTATCACATCCTCTCTCTCTCTTTCTTCCTTTCTTTCTTTTTTTCCTTTTCCCACCATACATTTTAGATAAATGCACCAATGCAGAATAGAAAACACCTAAACGATGGATGGCATCAAACACAGAAATTTTCTGGGAAATTCGGCTAAGATCTCTAGTGGGCTCGACTGAGTTTAGGTTGTTGTGCTGATTATATGGGCTAGGCTTGGAAAAGTCATTGTCTTCTATTACTGTGCCAATCTCAAATTATTTTTCATTTCTCCATCATGCACGGTGCTCCTCTTTGTGTCTCAACAAATATAAATTATTTCCATAAAATCAATCATTAGGATTTACTGAAACTGTATTTATTTTATGAACAATGAACGATTTGGAAAGTATTTTGGATTAACTTTAAATTATAAATCAATTGAAAAAGTTATCATAGAGTCAACTTGTTTTTTTTTCCCTTTTTATGATAATGAGAAGAACTCGTGCCATTGTTACTGATTAGACACAAAATTAACTTATTAGAGTCTCCTGCTCATTGTGTGATCGAGAAGGTGAAAAACTCTGTGAGAATATACACTCGAGAAAAATAATGATAAATTTGTCGACGGCATCTTTGTGCTGGTTGTTGTATTAATATAAAGAGAACAATTGGAGGTACACGTGCGACTGAATTATCTGGACTAAGCCCGTCACTCGATGATTTTTGGCCAATCCCGTCAATCCACGATAGTAGCCGAAGATCACATGTGGGGGCGCACATGGGGAGTGCTAAAACAAAAAGAGATGACATTAGGATATGTGGAAACTGGAAGCAAGAAGACATATTTCCAGAAAATTCTGGCCAATATGAATTTGAGAGACAAATTGATTATTATTCCTTAAACTTATATCTTATTAGATCCAAATTAGGATATGTGGGAAGTGGAAGCGCATGTGGGATTGAATAATGGAACGTAGCAAATTCTTCAGATTGACATCTGTTTAATTAGCGTCCATAAAAATGAATGGTTCGTGCAAATAGTCTTTGTTCTTTCATGCTCCTTATGATCCACCTACAAAAATGAAAAGGAAAAAGAAAAAAAACATGATCTTCCCATGTAAAAGTGTAAGAAAAAAATAAAAAGATAATAAAAAATTAATTCAACTTCATAACGCACTATTACAAAGAAAAATTTTAAAAATCATTTAGAATATTCATGAAGTGACTTATTAAACTTTAGTGAAGTAACGGTGCGTTTGTTTCGTGAAAAATGAGTGATTGGAAAAGTATTTTCCAAAAAATGATTACTTATATTGTTTAAAAAAAATTAGTCAACAAAAAATACTTTCATCATCAATAACAATTTATGACTAACTATTTTCATGGGTGATGAAAATATTTTCAATTCATTTATTTTTTCTAAATGATATAGTAATCATTTTTGAAAAACATTTTCCAAATCACTTATTTTTTACGAAACGGACACACCCTAAATCAACATTGTTATCAAGAATAAGTTTTCACCATCAATGAAAATGTTCTTCCATATTTTTCACTTTGGGTTATGATCTTTGCAAGTGGATTGTTGTTTTAGAGTGTGTTTGTTTTGCAAAAAATGAGGATATGAAAATATTTTTTGGAAAATGATTAGTTATATCGTTTAGAAGAATTAGTCAATAAAAATAATATAAGGCTAACTATTTTTGTGGATGATAAGAATATTTTCCATTCATTTATTTTTCTAAATGATATAAGTAATCATTTTTCCGAAATATGTTATCAAAATTGCCCATTTTTTGTGAAACAAAAAGACCCTACAACTACAATCTACTTGTAAAACGAAAAGACCCATTTTCATGCCTTTGTCCTCTCCCAAGCTCTGATTTTAGGATTCGGGAT
This sequence comes from Eucalyptus polyanthemos subsp. polyanthemos, assembly GCA_017140185.1. Lineage (NCBI taxonomy): Eukaryota > Viridiplantae > Streptophyta > Magnoliopsida > Myrtales > Myrtaceae > Eucalyptus > Eucalyptus polyanthemos. The sequence continues at coordinate 10,383,328 of CM029465.1, read as the reverse complement.
ATTGACAACAGTAAACATGACCAGATCCTCCTAGCCACTGCCATTGCCGGAGCTCCATTGCGGCGGATGCGGAGTTACAACCCACCGCCACAACCACCGCCACTACCACCAAACTCCTCACTACTCTCTCTCTCTCTCTCTCTCTCTCTCTCTATAAGGAGGAGCTGTTGGAGATAAAATTCACGAGGAGACGATGATGGCGTCATGGGGCTGGTTGGTGTCGACGAATTGAACGAGCGAGGAATGATTGTGGAGGAAGATGGAAAAAAAGAGGAAGAAAGAAAAAGGGTGGTTTGCATCATTCTCTAACACTGTTCAATTGATGTCTTTTCTTCCTTCCTTTCATCTGCAGCCACCATGGCCTTCCTTACTGCCTTCCTCCCATCTCTCTGTCTCTCTCTCTCTCTCTTAATCATGCAGCCGAAACCTCCGACCGAGAGGATCCGATGTCATGGCCCTCCGATGGCCCTGCAATAACGCACGGCGGTGGGTAAAACCGAGCATCGAAGACAGCGGTGGCAGATCATCGGGTTGGGAACGTCGCGGTCGACATTATAGCAAGAGAGACGGACAAGATTGTCACCGGAGATGGCAGAGAAAGATGACCCTTTGCCGCATTGTCAACATCCATGTAGAGGGTGCCTAAACTCACCAACGAAATGGCTAGTTAGATTGAAAATGCATGTTTTCTAGTCGTAATGCCTCGAAGTTTGGTAATTTGGATTCTTAAAGCTGCTGTAAGATTGCGCAATTAATGAGAATATGACAATTGCAAGTGATTTACCAAATACTTCATAAAAGTAAAAGGCATGTTTTTTTACGAATGCTATTGTTATCGAGAAATTGTACCAAACACGCTCTTTATTCCTAATTGTCTGAAAGTATTGCATCACTGATTAAATCACAAATGCAATAGGCAACATAGATTAGAAAAAGAAATCGTGAACCATGGGGTAATGAAAAGTTTGTTCAATGGTGTATGGAATGAGTAGTCAAAGACTCGTGTGACATTCGTATTTGATGGGTGTATTGCAAGAAATTGTTAAGACAAATCATTTATGCATAACTGACGTGTCACTTCATCGTCTTATTTTAATTTTCCGAGCTAATTTGAAAGAAATTTGCACCAACCAATAATCATCCTTTGATTGGTGGATTACCGCCACGACATTATGTTAATTTTATATTGCATGTGATTGATGTCTAAAACTTTTAAACCATTCATTGAAATGGTAGGCACTGGAAGTTTCTTCCAACAAGCCCTTAGTTTTTCTTTTCATTCTAAGACAATAATGAACTCTAACATACAAACCTTCCAAAATTTTTTTAGATCCAAACATAATTAGTCTATACTCCCCCTTTAAAAGGAGATTCATCTACTGGTCTCTCCACAAAAATTATCTCAAAGTACAAGTTATGATAATTAACCGTAATAATTTTCTAGACCGCCATTATTCACCCCTCTCTACCATCTTAAATATAGTTAGTCAATTGTCAAACAGAAAAAAGATAAAAGGTAAAAGAAAAAGGGGTATAATTTATATATTATCAACAAGATGATTATTAACTATTTTTGGAAATTTAGGGGCATCACATGCCCGATTTAATACAAGTGGTACGCGTGGCGTGCATTGGGGGTGGCCCCTAGCTCCTAGACCATGAATTCCAAATTTTTCTCTAAGTCCAATAAAAACGGAGCAAGTCTTTAAAAGGCTCAAGAGTCTTCCAATAGGCGGGAGAATCGTCTTGGAGTAAGAGACCCCATCGTTTGGCTATGACCCGCATTTCCTGCTAAATCGAGAAGAAAAATATCGGTTTAGCTGTAGGAGGAGTCAGGTGTCATGTCCCCAAGGCATTGTTTCGAGAGAATTCAAGCAGCCCACCACCTCTCCTTAGGATGTGAACAGTCGTTGGTTGGCCGGGGAGGCTAGACCTCTTTCGGGTCATTGTAAAGTCTACTTAAGTGAACCTTTAAACCTAGCGCAGGTAGGCAATGAAACAATGACACGCCCCGATTCAAAGGCTCAACAAGACAATTATTAACTACTTTGGGAAATTTAGGCGTTTGTTTGCGTTTTGCTTTTTTTTGTTTTTAAATAGTTTTTCTGTTTTTTTGTTCCCGAACAAAAAGGAACAAACGCGTTTGTGTGCGTTTGTGTGCGTTTACATTCGCTTTTTGTTCTTTTGTTCCCGAACAAAAAGCAAATGCAAAACAAAAACACAAATTAGAAACACTTTTTTTTCTTTTTCTTTTATTTTCTTGTTCTTCTTTCATGGCCGAGGCCGGTCGCCGGCCTCGGCCACGGCCGGCGATCGGCCGACGAGGGCCGGCGGCCTCGCCCGGCCCACGGCGAGGCCGACGCTACGCCGCCGGCCGGGCGAGGGCGGCCTCGCCATGGGCTCGGCGAGCTCGAGCTCGCCCGGATCCGGCGAGGCCGACCTCGCCCGGCCGCGGCGAGCTTGAGCTCGCCCCGGCCATGGCGAGGCCGACCTCGCGCCGGCCCGGCGAGCTCGATCTCGCCTAGATCCGGTGAGGCCGAGCTCGCCCAGCGGCCGGCGAGCCTCGGCCTTGCACAGCGGTGGCCCGGCGAGGCCGCGGCTCGCCGGCGGGGGCGAGCTCGATCTCGCCCGATCCGCCTTGAGCTCGCCCGGGCGGCGAGGCCGAGCTCGCCGCCCGGCGCGGCGAGCCTCGGCCTCGCTTGCGGTGGCTTGGCGAGGCCGCGCCTTGCCCGCCGGCCGGGCGAGCTCGGCCCTCGCCGGCGGCGACCGCCAAAAGAAGAAAAAAAATGAAAAAAAAAAAAAAAAAAGGAAAAATAAGAAAAAAATAGAAAAAATAAAAGAAATAAAAAAATTATCCAAATTTACCAAACATGTTTCTGTTTATTTTTTATTCCCTAACAGTTTACCAAACGCGTATTTTTGTTCAAAAATTGTTCGAACAAATACTTTTTTCTATTTCTTCGCCCTAACAATTTTTAAACAGAAACACAACCAAACGCGCCCTTAGTGGGGCATCACATGCCCGATTTAATACAAGTGGTACGCGTGGCACGCATTGGGGTGGCCCTAGCCCCCTGGACCACGAATTCCAGATTTTTCTCGAAGTCCAATAAAGATGTCGTTAAAATATAGTTTATCGGGTACAGATCTCAGTAGGAAAGTGGGCCTGCAGTGCTTTGGGCCGTATTTTCATAATGCTCCTGGAGGGTGTTTTTTTTTCCTTCTTTTTAAAATGAAACGAAGCCGATCTGCTTCAGTCCATTATTATCTTACCATTGGTAATTCCCAAATTAAAAAAGATTTTTTTTCCAAAAGATGCCCTTTGTCTGAAATGCCAATTTTTGGGCTTTGTTTGCACCTAGATAATGTTAAAGGGTATTCAATCACACCTACCAGTATCTTAGTAGACCAACTACTTGAGATCGATCAATGATACATGTTGGAGTTAGTAGGCGTGCATTGATTTTACATAAACACGAAATTACCTACAATAAATTAATAATATTCTATAAGATTGAGTGGCCTATATGAAGATCTTATTATGAGCTCAAATTGATTATTGAGTACATTGAACAAATTGATGGCAACTTATAGGACTAAACGATAGTGACTAATGAGAGATTGTTTAAAAGCAAATAGGATTAAGATCAATGATGATTGCAGCCCAACCTAGATGCATAAGAGGCCAATCGATGATAGAACAGGGGCTGGTGATCCATCCTTTGAGCGATGATGCGCTTTCACAAAATTTGGGGCATCTCGAAATAACCCTTTTTTCCTTGTCTTTCAAGAACTAAATTCGTAGGGTGACAAATTGGGTGTGGATCGAATCAGATTTTAACCTTATGTAAACCCTACATATGTATTTCGAACTTAGATCCCAAAAACACATAGGGTATCATTTTACCTAACAATGGGCCCCAATACACAGGCCTACAGTCTTTCTACCTGTCTAGTGAATAAGAAATGGTGCACGTTCCTCTCGTGCAACATTAAATGGGGAACAAGTTGCGGGGAGCGCCATCTCCCAGCATCGAATCAGACCGGATACATTTAATGCTGCTTGCCCCCCAATCCAATGCCCCAATCTGCAGCAACCACGAAAGAAAGAGCCGAAAGATGGCAAATCCAGCCATACAAGATTGGAGAGAGAGAGAGAGAGAGAGAGAGAGAGAGAGAGAGAGGGAGACGCTTCTAGTTTATTCAAAGAAAAAGCAACCCTTACTTTTCTCACTTGGCTTTTTTATTGTCCTTTGGTAACTCTTTTTCTCTCTCGCATTGGATTGGTGGCTTTCGCTTCAACAAGTCTTCCACTCTTCCAAGGGGCCACGATCCACGAAAGCCAGCAGCACCAAAAACCGACCAAGCCCGACATGCCCAAAACTGGTAAGTTGTGCGCTGCAATAACTCAAGCCCCCAGCCAATCTCAATCCCCCTCCTCCATCTCTTTTCTTGCACGTTTGGTAAAGCTGCAACTGGGTTGTGCTTGTGGGGGCGAATGGCCTGCTTTCTTTGTCTGTATCCTCTGTGATGGGTCTCTCTCTCTCTCTCTCTAACCAGGGTTTGCGTCCAAGATTCTATCCTTGGCTAAATTTGGCAAAAAATCACCATCTATCCCTTGCCGGGCTTGCCCCCTCTTCCACCTATACATCTCTCTCTCTCTCTCTCTCTCTCTCTTCCTACAAGCATGAACCATTTTTAGCAAAGCCTCCTTTTTTGCCTTTTGTGGTGTTGTTTTGGCAGGCTCTTTGCTGGTGATTTGCGCGCTCTCTCTCTCTCTCTCTCTGCATAACAAGAGTGACAGAGTGAAAAGAAAAGTATATACTTGCTCTACTTTTTTCATCTTTCCTTTTCCGGGTTTCTTTAGGAAGGTGAAGAAGGAGGAGGAGGAGGAGAAGAAAGAGAGAGAAAGACATGGCGAGAGAGAAGATTCAGATCAAGAAGATCACCAATGCGACGGCGAGGCAAGTCACTTTCTCGAAGCGACGGAGAGGGCTCTTCAAGAAGGCCGAGGAGCTGTCCGTGCTTTGCGATGCCGATGTCGCGCTCATTGTCTTCTCTTCTTCTGGAAAGCTCTTCGAATACTGCAGTTCCAGGTAATATTTCTCCCCCTCCTCCTTCTTTTACCTCTATATTATTCCATCGTACTTAAAAACAGTCTGCCAAGCGTGTTCAAGTTCTTATCTTTTTACACATCAGTGTCACTGTTGGGTTTTCTTTATTTTAGACTGCACATCCGACTATAGAGTGGGAGAAAAAGGTGATGTGCATTAAATAAATATTTTCTAGTTGGCATATTATGTGCAACTTGGGTGTTTGTTTCTCGTCGGATTGCTAAATTGTCACGAAAATTGAGGTGATAACGTCTAGAATGGTATGGTGCAGCATGTTCACAAAAATAGGCCAGCAGTGGTGGGATTTGATAGGTCGAAGTCTGTATCTCATCAGACTCAAATTATACTCTGATGGGTGTTTATCGTATACATGTTTTTTCAAGCTGATTATGAATGTGGTTTCTTTTATTGGATTGCAAGTTTAGGTTTTGAATTCATGACGTGATCTCCTTCCCTTTCCCTGGCTTTCTGAGGTTATCATGAAACTGTGAAAGATTGTCGCTCAGAAAGGGAATTGTTTGATTAAGGAAATAATTATTTGGATTTAGAGCGGACGTATGTGTCTCTCCCTTGGTTTGTCATTTAGCTAGTTGTCTTGTGTGTCTGAAGAATATGAAAGGATCACAAGAGGGATTAGTCGAGAAGGGGCGTCTGTAAATGTTGTAGTATCTTCAAGAGAGAGGGAGAGAGAATCAGTAACCATTATGTCTTTACTCAATTGGCTTGAGATTACAAATTATTAAAGGGTATTTATATCTGAACAATATGCGCAGGAAAGAAAATTAGCTATCTTAGACAATCACGAAATATGAAATAATATCCCAATTATCTAATAATATTTCTAACGATATTCTCTAACAAGGAAATCTCTAATCTCCATAAATATATCTCATCACTCCCCCTTGAGTTGAAGCATCCAACTTGCATATGATTGGGGCAACTTTCTTTGAAAGTTTATGATCAATCGCCGTGTAAGCCGGACCTTAATGCTAAACAAATTGGATTTGATAAGTGCTAGAGAAACACATGCTTCTCATACAACCTTGATAGAATCATGTGGAAACCCTACTTAAATTGCGCCAAACTAAACCGAATTACCCAACAGTGCTCATCTTTGGCTACTTGATGAAGTGTGCTCGACTTTGGCACTCGTAGCTACCTAGATACTTGATAACATCACCCCATGACACTCATTTTTGGCTGTCCAGTGAAGATGTGCTCGACTCCGGTGCTCACATCTACCTAAATATTTGATGGCAACTTCACTTGTCGAGGTTGCTTGCAATTAGAAAAGAACACCTCAATGAATAACATCCATGGTAGCGTTGTCGAGTGTTAATAAAATTGGGAAGTTAGTGAAGATGAGACGACTAAGGACAGCATAAAGGAAGAAAAAGCTAAGGTTTGATTCAATACGTTCTCTCTTGGTGGCTTTGATACCCTATAAATATTAGTATCTTCAAGATAGAGAGAGAGGAAATCGGTAAAGATTGCATCTTTACTTAGTTGGCTTAACTTTACAAGTTATTAGAAAATGTCATTCATATTGAACAATATGCATAGGAAAGGAAATTAGTGATCTTAAAGGATCACGCAATATTAAAAAATATCCCTAATATTATTACGGAAGATTTGCTAAAGATTTACATTCATGGATTGCTAAAGATTTACATTCGGCTTCCTAATTTTTGGCATATCTCTTATTATCAATTAGGATTTACATTTTTGTTTTTTAGTAAGCATGGCATTTAGGTCTTGTTTGGTAACCATTTTCGCAACAACTATTTTTATTATTTTGTTCCCTGGAATGAAAAAAGAACAGAAATCCGTTTGGTAAAATTTTTGTTTTCGGGAATAGATTCGGAATAGAATCAAGAAGTAGAAAAAATATTATTTCTTGTTTCCGGGAACAATTCTTAAAATCAATTCCTAGTTTTTTTCGTCTCCTCTTTTCTTCTTCTCTTCTCTTCTTCTCTTTCCCTTTCTTCTTCTTTTGTTTGGCCGATCACTAGCGACCGACTACAAAGGAGGAAGAAGAAGAGAAAAAAAAAGAAAAAAAAAAAAAAAAAAGAGAAAAATAAGAACAATATAATAAAAGTATTAAATAATTAAAAGAAAAAAAAAAATTTAAGAATCCTACCAAATGCATTTCTATCTTGGGATAAAAATTCTGGACAGTTATCAAACGCATTCTTTTGCTAAGAAATTGTTTCCGGGAGTAGAATAAGAAAAAATTATTTCTAATAATTTTTTTTTTTTGGGAACATAATCGTTACCAAATGCGTTCTTAGTGTATCTCTTATAATTAGCTAGAAATATTGGGTAGATCTTTTCTATGTTGTATAAATATTTGTACTATACATTCAGTAATAGAAGTGAATTACGATTTATCTCATGATATTAGAGTTAAAAGTCTTGAGTTTAAATCTTTTTAGGTCTCGCTTACCTTCCCAATTCTAAAAGGTTGAGCTTTTGTGATACTATTGTCTACTATTTTATAAGCTTAAACTATTAGATGAAGGTGTGGTTTGATATTTAATTAATTATTCAAGTTTTTAGAATAGTTAGCAGTGGTCTCATTAAAATCTTATATGGTTTCAGAACAGGAGGTTCTGCGTTCAAATCTTTCTATACTCCATTTGCCTTTCCAATTAAATTTCCACATTTAGTATTTATAAAAAAGATCAGATTATGTGTGAAAGGGAGTGTTAGAATATTTAAATAATAAGAATAGTTGGCAGTGGCCCCACCAAAATTTTGCAGCCTGCATGTAAGAGTAGTGTAGTGGAATTTTTTCCTTTATGACGTTACTGCTGAAGTGTAGAACTTGGCAAAACAATGGACGATGTGAGAGAAGATTTGGATGAACAAGATTTGGTTTAATGAAGAATTAAGCTTGAGGAGGGCTACTTCTGAGGCTCCTATATGCTTATCTATTGAGGCACATTGGGTTTTCTGGAAAATATGTGAATTTATTTTGAGCATGAAGAATATGCTGACGGGTAGGGTTTCTCATTGGAAAATAATTAAAGGACTTATAGAACCTTTAAAATGAGCTTATTACTTAACATAAGCGATGATTTAACGTTTGATATGATATAATCAGGTACTATAGCAAAACGTAGTCATGCAATTGGACATATCTAAATAAAGTAGCTCATAAGATCGAAGTAGAAATTAAGATTTGCGTCCTTGAGGTATAGTTATATGTGGCATCCTTGAGATACTTGCAGAAATTAAGATTTTATCCTTTTATCTTCTTAAAAAGAAAGTTCCAGCAATGACTATGCGAACCTTTATGCCATTGCGTTCGATTCTGAATGAACCCTTACCCCACTTAGAATATCGAGAGAACAATATAAAATATCACCATCTGATTTTCTTTTTTCCCTTTCTTTTTTGTCGGGGAAAGGAAAAGAGAATAAGGGGGAATGCTAATTTAGCTGGAGATCTTATGTAAACACTCTCGACTGATTTATCCTTCTACGCAGGAGCCTGCAAATTAGCAGATGAGCCAAATGAATAGAATTTAGTTTGTATAGCTTTGTCACTAGTAACTATTTGGGAGGTGGGTTTTTAGAGTTTGATCTTTGACTTGTTTTCTGGCCAATTGAGGCTGTGCGCTGTAGTAGGAAATGTATTCTCCGCCAGGTGCCTCTTTTCTTGGGAAATCTAGAAGGTAATGCATGCTTAGATTTGCTGTTCGAAGTGCCAAAGGCATCCATTCAATGGAAACTATTGACTGTCCACATGTTTAGGTATCTATCTCAATATAATTGCACTTTGATGGAAATATGAAAAGAAAGCTAAGATAGCCCTTGATAAACAAAGTTTGGTCGCAAATTCTGATTAAGATGAATTTTCGGTTTGTAAGGATTAAACTTCATGCTTATGAGAATCTAAAACCATCGAATCTTTACTGAAGTATGGGAAAACTATTGGATCCATTATTTTGGTATTTCCGGTGCTCTAATCATCAGATCTCCATGCCTCTGCCAGTTAGCATTTCATGCCATTCATTTACCTGAGATCATGATCTATTTTTTACCATGATGGGAATTATTAGACTTTCGTGGAAGTGTCACAATATACGATAAATAGAATAAGTTATACAGCAGGAAACGTGTGCTTTATTTGATCTCTTTGTTGCAATCTTATCTAGGTCTCACGGTTCTTGGACTTGTCATAGCAAATTGGTTGATCTAATAGAATTAGTCTGCAACTCTCCTCTTACACAAATAAATTGAACTTGACATGATAATTCATTACTCGTCATGCGATTGAACTTGCAAATGTGCTTGACGTGTCTGATCTCATTTAATTTTGCATTTGCATTTGCTTATTGATGCTGAAGGAAGGTTCATAGATATGATGTGGTAATTGTGAAACATGAGAAGTTTTCCACCGATATAAATGCAATGCTAATCAGTTTGAGATTTGGATGAGCCGCTTAGGCTTAGGGGCAACATGAGATGAGAAGATCGACTTATGCTTTGTACTTACCGATCTTTGTCATAGGTATGGAACTTTAGTTCTCCTTTGGAGTGCTTTTCGTTGAAATTTTTTCCCTTGAAGACACTTACTTTGGAATTTAGTCTTTTGGAGCATCTGTCTTCAATGATACATAGACAAATGATCCTAGTCCACTAAACTAGTTGGTGAAACTTTTATATCGTTCTAGATATTAGTAATGTTGGACATTTTTTGCCTTCCTATGTTGTGGAAAGTCGAATCAAGTCGTACCATTGGATAGGCTTGCCAAGATATGGAGAAAGCAAAAATGGCGACAACATCGTTCTAAACATCAGTCACAATTGTTCTTGTCCAAATTCCTCTCCTTTCTGGGCTTGCAAGTTGCAATTATGAAACTTAGGACATATCGACATTGCAAGTTTTGTGTTGGGGAAAGGCAGAGAAGTCAGCTTGAATGGAAAATAGGAAATCTACTCTTCCACACTGCAACAATAGAAACGTATAGTACATTGCAGAGACCAAAAGGAGAAACATTTTATGCCTCCGGCGACGCCCCTTAACAGCTTTGATCAATGAAAAGGGCCCTTCAAGGGATTACATCTTTGCTTTGTTGGGCAACAATTCAACCATACGCTTGGTACAATGAAATGAAGTATGAGATGAAAATGGAACTGAGGGAGAAAAAGAATGGAAAGAGAAACGTGTGACCAAGAAGTACCGGGGAATTTTAAAGGATTAATATTACATGTCAAAATTTCCCTTAGAAAGGAATATTGAGATATAGAAAAATGAAGATATGCTTGAAATGAACTATTATTGCTTTTGTTAAAAAGGGGCAGAGTTGCCCAATCCGGTGCTAGAGGAATGAGAGTTGCATCAGGAATATCCTTTTGGTATCTAGTAAAGTGCACTTAACTGAGGAACAGTAAAGGGATTGGAACGGCAATTCCGTTCTGGCCCTATTCCCATCTACTGTCCTTCTTAAAAGAGGAAAGAACATGGAGGGATGAATATTCATATGAAGAAGTTGGTAAGCAGTCTTGGGTAAATGGAGTTTGGACTGATGATGTTGTATACACTTTATATTTTGAGACATGCAAGATTGCTGAACTCCTGGGCATGTCAATTTCATCAAAGATAGAATACTCTGTGGATAATATTCATTCGTAGTGGAAAACTGAAGTGATATAACTAGTATTTGCTTCTGCATCTTTGTCCGAGTAACATTAGCTTCCCGTTATGGAAGAATGAGCCAGAGTCCAACTTGGCTATGCTTACGAAGAATGATGACCGACCACATAGTTCTGTGGAATTAGAGTTCCGACATGGACAGTGCATTGAACATTTGTGCATCATCTCAACTACTGATAGAATCTGTAACTTGAAAACTAGCTACTTTTGTCTTTCATCCAGTTATGTTTCAGCCTGTTGAAATTTTTGCATTATGTAGCATGAAGGAAATTCTCGAACGACATCATTCGCACTCCGAGAATCTTGGGAAACTGGATCAACCATCACTTGAGTTGCAGGTTCTCTCTCTCTCTCTCTCTCTCTCTCTCTCTCTCTCTCCATGGATCCATTCATTTCCTTTTAATTGACTGAAGAATAATGGGAAAAATTGCTCAAGAATCTGCAATTCAGCAAAAAATAAGAAATGATTCACCCTCTTCCAGAGGTCCAATATATAATCAGTTTCATTGGATACGAATTCTTGTCCTTGTCAAAGATTCAATTTTTGAGGGAATACTCATACTATTCAGCTTACAAGCCCTCTAGTTGAATGACCATGTGCCAGCTTTCAAATTTTCAAGGCCTTGTTATTTGTTTCTGAACCTGTATTATGAATTGTTTAATCAGTCATCCATCTTAGTAAAGATCAGTCTACTTTCTTCTTGGTAAAAAAAGTGGGAAAGGAATTAGAATATTTTTCTTATGGTGTTGCTTTTGGATTTACATATTGATTATGTTCTTTCTCCTTATGCAGTTAGTAGAAAACTGCAACTACTCTAGGTTAAGCAAGGAAGTTGCAGAGAAAGGTCACCAATTGAGGTACAAATCAATAGGTTATGCACTTCTAAGTGTAGTCGATGCGTGATGTGAAACCATCTGTTTGGCAGGCAGATGAGAGGGGAAGAGCTCCAAGGACTAAATATGGATGAACTGCAGCAGCTAGAGAAATCGCTCGAAGCTGGGTTGAATCGTGTAATAGAAAAGAAGGTCATGAGATACCTAGTCGCAGATATATCACTGGGCTCACAACCCAATATGCTTTGTGAAATATATTACCTTCTAGCCGATGCATCAATGTTCTCTCCGATTTAATGTGCTTCATAATATACGTTGCTTCTAACTTTGCGTTCTCGGTCTATTTCAGGGTGAAAAGATCATGAAAGAGATCACCGACCTTCAACAGAAGGTGAGGTTCCTGAAATATGTTCTTGCAATCACTCAATTTTGCTCTTTATAACAACGGGTGGATTGGAGAGGCATTTATTTATGTTCTGCTGCTAAGCAGTTGGTGGTTCAATGATTGCATTAGCGGAGTTGGGACAAGAGGAGAGTCTTCTCTGTAATGTACGTGTAGGGGCGGCAAACATCAACCGTTGTTGTAGTCTTTCGACAGGTTATCAAAATGAGGACACTTAATGGGGTGTGTGATTTGTTAGGACGTCATTAAGTGTGCAATACAGAGTTCTTTCTCCGAGAAAAGACAAGACTTGATAAATACTCGGTCAGGATCAACTGTCATCGCAAAAAATTACCCAGACACTCGAATAAACGGTCAGATGGGAGTCGTTCGCTTCTGTCGTTTTAACTGTTCAAGGTCCGAATTTGCTGTGGCGATTTGTTTGTGGTACATGCCTGCGAGAATGCTTGGTAGAATACATGTTTACGTCACTCTTTCTGTACCTCGCATTGTTACAGGGCGCAAAACTAATGGAAGAAAACAAGAGACTAAAGCAACAGGTATGCAACTGGTCCTAGAGTTTACTGTCCCCTGTAGTTCGTGAACTCAAAAACTGTCCATGCAATCTTCGCGGATGGCATTATGGATGTCTGGATCAGGTTACTGAAATCTCGGGCCGGAAAACCACTGCCACCGATTCAGAGACCATCATCAATGAGGAAGGCCTCTCGTCGGAGTCCGTCACGAACGTCTGCAGCTCCAGCGGCGGTCCTCCTCAGGAGGATGATAGCTCCGACATTTCCCTTAAGTTGGGGTAAAGCCCATTTGTTCATCGGTTGTCCCCGGGGCGAAAAGATGGTCTGTTTTCTGAACTAAACTTGAACCAACTTTTCTTGAACTTTTCTCCAGGTTACCCTACAATGGCTGATCTGCTGTCTAAATCTACAACAATGGTGGGATGCATGATATGATCTGTGTGCCAAAAAGTGTTGGAGAAACACACTCCCTTGTCCATGGTAACAAACGACGACAACGATGATTTTTGTTAATTTTTGATGGGAAATGCCGAGTTCATTACGACTTGTTAGGATTGTGTATTCAGTGTTCTTTTCACTGTGGCATAACTGGATGCAGATTGTCCTAAAGTTTGAGTCCACGGGGTCCAAATGTAGTTATATACAGTGTGAGCGAGTTAGGCCGAGCTGATGCAATAACTTCGAATGTTTAAAGAAAAGCGTGCTATAGATTTTGATGGGCACAAGCTTCATTTTTTTTGGCGATTTTGATTTTGAAAGGAAATTTTACCCTTGACAAAATAGCATTTTCGTGCCGAAAATTGGAAATTTTTCGGGACCCAAGAGGTCTCATTAACAATCTGAGGATCAATCGACCGTGGAGTGAGAATGTCAGTGGAGTCAGTGTTGGTAGATTCGTGAAATATGTCAACTCACTAGATCTGATTAAAATTAATTTGATTGGAATGATAAAACGAGCGAGCGTAGTTATCCAAATATCATTCATTGAATGGTGGCAACATGGATTATTTTTAATACCAATGGTGGATCCGATAAAATTTGATATTAGCCCTTGAAAACGATACTTGAAATATGTATAAGATCTTTAATTTGAATATTATGAGGTTGCGTTTGGTGGTTATAATAGAATTCAAGAAAAAATTGTTATAAAATATTGCATTGCAAATATATAATAGATGGAATAAAGAGATTGAGAAAAAAAAGTAGGTAAACACCTAATATAGTAGAGAAAGCAAGATGAGAGAATGTTATTTCAATGTGTCACTATTATATCTATGACAAAAATTAAGCTCTTATTTATAAGAAAAACAATGATGCACTTATTATTATTATCAATGTATCGAATAATAAATGTATTGGATAGGGAGATGTATTTATAATATATGATACAAATGTATCATAATAAGTACATTAGATAAGATAAATATAATTGATATTCATTAATGTATTTCATAACACTTCTCATTGAATATTCATTGTATTCATTACGAATGTTTATCGAATGATATTGTCTCATTAAAAACCTTAAGTTCGAAAAACCAGTGGGACAAAAACCGGACAAAAAGGAAAAGAAGGGCGCAGAGCAAAAATTTTATGATCTCTCCATTTTATGGATGTATTAGTTGCCTCATTAAAAACTTTAAGTTGGAAAAACCTTGTGGGAAAAAATCGAACAGAAAAAAAAATAGTATAATGCATAGTTCATAATATCTCCCATTCAATTGAGCCATATAGCCACCGTTGGGGCTAATCAATCTTGCGTTTTGTAAACTCGCGTATACCAATGTCATATACTAATTTCTTAAAAGTTGATGATGGTAATGATTTGGTAAAAATATTTGTAAAATTATTTATGGATCGAATCTATTTAACATCAATTTGTCGACTTTCTTGGAGTTCATGAGTATAGAAAAACTTTTGACAAATATGCTTAGTCCTATCACTTTTGATATATCATCTTCTAACTTGTGCAACACAAGCAGCATTATCTTTATAAATTATAATGGGAAAATTTGTAATTGGTATTAAACAAAAAGAATTATGAATATGATTCTTTATAAAAAAAAAAAAAAAAAGAAGGATCTTAACCAAATACACACTCTTCCAGCTTCATATAAAGCAATAATCTCTTATAGGATATAGCTACTAGCGATTGCTTCATAGAATGCTAAGAAATATTTGTGCCGTTATAACAAAATAAATACATAGTTTGAGAGCGAGTTTTATGTGGATCGATCTATATTCAAAGATCAAGATATCCAACTAAACCAAAGTTAGTGGAATCCTTGGAATAATATAATCCCAAATTTATGGTTCCTTAGAAATAACGGAAAATGTGATTAACTTCATTTCAATGTCTTTGCGTTGGCTCAAAACTAAAACATTCCAATAAATTCACCACAAAAGCATTAGGAAGGATGTTCATTGTTTGCAGGACCATTTGCATTGCACCCTTCGCTTTGGCGAACGTCTCATAAACTTGCAGTAAAAGTGTAGCGATATTCATGTTGTTATTGGCCATTTGTGTTTGGGTTGTTGTGATCGTTTTGAATGCGATCAAAAGAACATATAAATAAAACAGAGTTTGAAAGAGCTTGTTTTGAGTGTGATTTGCCTACCTCTTCATGTTTTTTGTGTTTTGGTTGCTGTGGTTCTTCTGTAATTTTATAATTTTTTTTTTTTGAGTTCTTTAAAAATGGGTTCAAAAAAATGAATGGGTGATCAAAATAACATCTAAATTGAGCAAAGTTTAAAAGAGTTCGTTTTGAGTGTGATCTATTTACCTCCCTCATGTTTAAAAGATGTTAATTTAATAATGAACATCCTCTTCCCACAATGAAGTACATATCTCGATGCAATTGAGGCTTTGATGCATTTGGCACAATGTATGATATTAAATATCATTTTTGCGGTAAATTTATTGGCACGTTTTAGTTCTGAGCCAACTCTTTCAAACTCTACTCAATTTAGACGTTATTTTGATCACTAGTTCATTTTTTCGAACCCATTTTTAAAGAACTCAGAAAAAAATTATAAAATTACAGAAGAACCATAGCAGCCCAAGCACAAAAAACATGAGGGAGGTAGGTAGATCACACTCAAAGTAAACTCTTTCAAACTTTGCTTTATTTATATGTTTTTTTATCACATTCAAAACGACCACAATAACTCAAACACAAATGACCAACAACAATATGAATATTGCTGTACTTTTACAGCAAGCTTATAAGACATTCGCCGAAGCGGAGGGTGTAATGCAAATGATCCTGCAAGACAGATGCAAATGTAAGTATCTACAAGAATTTATCAAAATTATTTATTTATGTTTTTCTCTTACAGATTTTATTTATGTTTTCAGCTCTAGTGAAGTAAATGTGGCCACAACCATTTGCAATGTCGCTCAAGCAGAATTAGATGGGGTAGCTGAAATGATGGACACGTTGGTCCTGTTAGGGAAATCCCTTATGATGTTTTGAAGATGCCAAAATAAATCAAAAGCTACTAACGTGTTTAATGGTTAAGTAATATACCATGCAGATGATAGAACATGTAAACGATATCGTCAAAGTCTGAAAACGGCCAGAAGACTGAACGTAACACATGTCAAATGTATATTTTGAAGATTTCCGGACTTTTGTGTCAAAGTTTGAAAATTGCCAGATTTTAGTGTCAAAGTCTGTTCTACATCAGAAGTCTGCTCACTCTGACAAAGTCTAAACTAAACGTGAATGAAGAACCAAAAGACAGACTCTATGCTGAAGCTAAATCAGAAGACAGACTTTATGTTGAAACTGAACTTATTCAAACTGTATTAAGACCTTAAAGATAAATCTGTTTAGAAGCAGAATATGTTCAGATCCAGATTGTAAAGTCTATTGCACTTAGATTTAGATTGTAAAGTCTATTGCACTCAGACTTTATATCTAGATTCGACAGAATGTAACACAAGCTCCAATCATATAACGGCTCGTGATCTGGTTTGGATTCTACATAAATATAGATTTGATTGACTCAATCTAATTGATTGACGATTGGATATTGAAAACAAAAACTTTATATATGAAGAAGCTCTACTTATGGAAATCAAGATTTTGTTTATATGGGCTAGAATCAATTTGGGATTCTACTTTTATCACTCAATGGCTACCAAATCTTCTAGATACAGATTTGTCCAATGGGTAGATTGGAAGACGATCATCGAGATACTGTCTAACGGCTAGTTTGGAAGTAGATGAGTATTTAAGGAGATTAAGGACCGATGAGCAAGTAAGAGACGGAGCATAGAATTTATAATTCTAAAGTTCGAACAATCATCAATTATACATTTGTCTCTTGTAAGTTTAAACGTTTGTGATCGTGAGAGAAATACCAAAATAGTGACTTAGTGAGATAGTGTGATTTATTACTAAGTGTTTGCATTCAAAGTTGTACTCTCTTATTGATTGCATAGTGGAATCCAGCCAAGAAGGCTGTTAGCGTGGGAGAGTAGACGTAGGCTTGATCTAAGTTGAACCACTATAAATCTTGTGTTTTAATTCTCTTTCCTGAACTCTTTTATTTTGTTCGTAATTCTATTTAATTGCTAAAGTTTGAACTCGCTTAAATTCTACTGCTCTTCAGACTCAGTTTCAAAAGTCTGCTGTTATTCAGACTTAGATTAAAAGTAAATGTTTTCACTGTATTTTGCAGAATTTGTTTTTACACCTATTCACTCCCTCTAGGTGTTCATACTAGCACTTTCAGGTCCTGCATATAATTGGGCAAGTAAGGGACTTCGTCTGCTTCATTCCAATATTCAATAATCAAGGCAATTTACAATAAGTGGAAATATCGAACAACATCAGTGAGTGCACTGTGCAGGCCATGCACAGCTCTCCTTGATGGGGGCTACATGATGGGCAGCTAGTTGTTCTTGCTACCGGTGCCACTAGAGCCTCCATAGGCGCTAGAGGAGGAGGCGTCGGAGGAGCCTAAGGAGGCGAACTAGACGATGTCTAGTACGGTCAAAGATGATTGTCTCTAGCAAGAGTCCAGCGATTGCCCAGCTTTTTCACTTCCTTTATCTTTCTTCTGTTTTAGGCTTCCATTGGAAAACTTTGTTTCTCCTTTTTCTTCATAAATCAAAAAAATTTTCATGCGAATGAAATGTGGGGATACTATATACAATAATTTGACGACGCCAAGTTTGAGTTCGAACTTAGCCAACGATTTGTTTTCATTATTTCTTATGGCTCAATTTATAGAAAGAATAAAAGAACTTGGTAATATGTAGACGGTAATTAATCAAAACACACGAGCAAGAAAATCTTTTAGGTTCTCTCAAAGCTCTCAATGCTTGCATTCGGGAGGGAGGCCCGAGTGAAGATGCTTCAAGTCGGTGTAGTAGTTATGGATCATGAAGTTCTTCTGCACCCACTCGAGCCTCTGCCTTTCGCTGGCGTCCAGTGCCTGAGTCTACTACGTGTTGTTGCCGGAAGCGGTCGAGCTGGTGGTGGTCGTGGAAGCATAGGAGGACTTCCCAGTTGACTGTGCACAGGCATTGGCGTTAAAGTTGTAGTAGAAAGTGGTGAAAGGAGCTCGAGTCCAGTCAATCTTCACGCGCCCCCTATGGTGGCCCAGTCTTTTGCATTCCCTTTTGTCTTAACTCTCTCTTGTTTCTCCCTTTTTGTTGGTGATTGAAGTGGTAGCACGAGGAGAACGTATTTATCTATTCATGGTCTAGTCAATCTAGTCAATCTAGTCAAAAGCAAATATTGTCACGTGTCTAAATGATAGTGCACTTCACTTGGTGCAAACATTGGCCCGATCATTCTATCCTGCTGCGCTTGGATTAACGTGGGAATTCCCTTGGACATTGTTACTTGCTATAGTGAGTCACATAAGAATACAAATGTGTAAGTTACTATCGTATTTAATAATATGAGTTTGGTTGGGTATGAATTGGGTTGGGTCCGGTTGGGTTTGAATTGCATAAAAATGGATTGATCAATATGAGGTTAAATGGGTCAATTTCAATTGGACCATGATGTTCATTGTTCATTAGAAGATTAGATGCACATATTTGAAATTGATGAATCTAAGAGGAATTTATCCAGGAAGATGATCTTTATTGGGGGAAGATGATGTTCATTATTATATGAACGTCTTTTAAAAATGAGGGAGGTGGATAAATTATACTCAAAACAAACTCTTTCAAACTCTACTCAATTTAGACGTCATTTTGATCACATGTTCATTTTTTTGAACCCATTTTTAAAGAACTTAGAAAAAATTTATAAAATTATAGAAAAACCACAATAGTCCAAGCACAAAAAACATGAGGGAGGTAGGCAAATCACACTTAAAACAAGCTCTTTTAAACATTGCTTTATTTATATGTTATTTTGATCGCATTCAAAATGATCACAATAATCCAAACAAATGGCCAACAACAACATGAATATCACTGCACTTTTACAACAAGCTTACGAGGCGTTCGCCGAAGCGGAGGGTGCAATGCAATTTATCCAAATTCTTTATTTGTGTTTTGTTCTAACAGATTTGTTTTATGTTTTCAGCTCTAGTGAAGTAAATGTGGCTAATAAATGAACTATGTTAGAGTAAAACACAAATAAATAATTTGGATAAAGTCTTGTAGATACTTTCATGCGCTTCTGTCTTTGCAGGACCATTTGCATTGCACAATTTCGCTTCGGCGAACGTCTCGTAAGCTTACTATAAAAGTACATCGATATTCATGTTGTTGTTGGCAATTTGTGTTTGGGTTGTTGTGGTCATTTTAAATGTGATCAAAAGAACATATAAATAAAATAGAGTTTGAAAGAGCTTGTTTTGAGTGTTATCTACCTACCTCCCTCATGTGTTTTGTGCTTGGGTTGCTGTGGTTCTTATGAGGTGTTCGCCGAAGCGGAGGGTGTAATGTAAATGGTCCCGCGAAGACAGATGCGCATATAAGTATCTACAAGACTTTAGCTTGAGTGAACTAAAACGTGCCAATAATTTACCGCAAAACCATGATGTGCATTGTTCATTAGGAGATTAGATGCAAATGTTTGAAATTGATGAATCTAAGAGGAATTTATCTGGGAAGAGAATCTTCATTATAGGAAGAGGATGTTCATTATTAGATGAACATCTTTTAAACATGAGAGAGGTAGATAGATCACACTCAAAACGAACTCTTTTAAACTCTACTCAATTTAGACATTATTTTGATCACCTGTTCATTTTTTCGAACCAATTTTTAAAGAACTCATAAAAAAATAATTATAAAATTACAAAAGAACTACAATAGCCCAAGCACAAAAAATATGAAGGAGGTAGGCAGATCACACTCAAAATAAGCTCTTTCAAACTCTACTTTATTTATACGTTTTTTTAATCACATTCAAAATGACCACAACAACCCAAACACAAATGGCCAACAATAACATGAATATCGCTGCACTTTTACAGCAAGTTTATGAGGCGTTCGTCGAAGCAAATGGTGCAATACAAATGGTCCTGCAAAGACAGAGGCACATGTAAGTATCTACAAGACTTTGTCAAAATTCTTTATTTGTGTTTTGCTCTAACAGATTTCATTTATACTTTCAGCTCTAGTGAAGTAAATGTGGCCACAACCATCTACAATGTCGCTCGAGCATAATTGGATGGGGTAACTAAAATGATAGACACGTTGGTTCTGCATACCATTGGGTAGACAAGGGTCTTCGTTCGCTTCATTCCAATGTTCAATAATCAAGACAATCTACAACAAGTGGAAATATCGAACAACAATAGTGAGTGCACTAGGAGAATCACAACGTCTATAAGACACATTTCTAATCTTTCAGAGATTACAAGACTAATGAGAAAACGCAATGTAATCATATCCATCACAGGTGAATATGTCTCATCATAATCAATCTTAGGTCTCTAGGAGAATCCTTGAGTAACGAGTCAGGCTTTATATCCAACAACCTCGTATTTCTTATTTCATTTTTGGACAAATACCCATTTATATCCAACGGACTTTACATTATCGAGGATATGAGTTACGGGTCTAAAAACATCTTGTTTAGCTAGGGAAGCTAATTCAGCCTTAATTGCTTCCTCTTACTTAGAACAATCTTGCCATTGATAGCATTTAATAATAGATTGCAGCTCACAATCATCATCCATAATTTTATGAGCAATTGAGAATGCAAAAGCATTATAAATGATGATTTCATTTCGATCCCAAATTTCATTACAATATGTAATGAAATTCTCAATATTCTTGGCATTGGTGTTCTTTTGATGGGTTTGCGCTTCTTCAGGAGTAATAAACTCTTTGGGAGCAAGTACAACGTCAGGCTCTTCTAGAGTAGATTTCTGATTTTTTCCTCTTCATTTTCAAGGAGCAGTATCTTTGGATCCTATCGATTTACCACGCTTTAAGGATGGGGGATTTTGATCCATTTTAGCCTATCTTTCGGGAATAGCTATCCTAATTTGAGCATTTGCAGCTATAATATGAGACTTTGTTACCTTAATAGTATCATTAAATGTGTCAGGAAGTCTATTGGCCATAACTTGTAAATGGATTATGCGTTGCACTTTGTTTTCACATTCACGAGTCCTTGGGTCTAATTGAGATAAATTTTTCTCATTCCAGGAGAAAATCTTAATTGGTTTTTGTTTTGCAGTCATAAAAGTTATAGGTACCCCAATTGATGAAAACCTAGTCTCATCGAAATGACAATTTGCAAATACGGCAGTAAAAAGATCACCGGTAGTTGGTTCCAAGGACCTAATGATAGACGGTGAATTAAACCTAACATAAATGCCCAAACGACATTGGGGACCCTTTTTTGTTCTTTTTGATGGTTCTATAGATACATGTACTGCATAACCAAATGTGCATAAATGTGAAAAATATTTGGTTCATAACCATAAACCATTTGAAGGGGAGATTGTAAAAGACTAGCAGTAGGACGTAATTTTATTAAAGCTGCTACATGCAAAGCTACATGACCCCATGCTATATCATTGAGATTCGTTCTCAATAATAAAGTGCGGACATATATTAATCTTTGTTATATAATGTTTGATAATGAGCTTTCCTTGTGAACAAACCTTATAATTATAATTTTTGAACAACAATATCTTTATATCTTTTAAAGGGTGCTCTTTTGTATTTTGAATTATTCTATGCATCATTGAAGTGCTAGGGTGACCAAGACGATCATGCCACAGTCCAAACTGATTAAGGTTTACCAATTTCCAAGATGTGGTGGTGTAGGTTTGAACAGTCTTAATCATGACACAATACAAACCCATAAAAGAAGTTTTCGGTTTTTCATGGATGATCTTCAGGCCCATCTTATAAGAAGAAATGTCAATATATTTCTTATCTTGCTAATAAATAGTCTCAATACATCTTTGAGACAGAGCACATTCATTTTTTATCTAATGCTTAGAAACGTATGCTCAATATGCAAGATGGGGCCATTTGGAAAAACAATTATAGCATTCCCAAAACCATCAATAATCGGAACATAACCTAATATTGTATGGATTTGTGCCTTACACAATGTCATACTCGAGAAAAAGTATCTACTACGAAATATAATATGTGTTGCACTATCAAGCAAACAAACATCTTCATTTTTCTCGATATTTTCCATTTTCATTTATATTGCCAACTTTAGGTGTCAAGTATCATAAAAGTTGCATATTAGTTATAGAGTCAAATAAAATTTCAAAATAAATATTATATAAGGTTCATAAGTATTTCATAACCATATTAAAGAATAATAAAAAGTAATGCATTTAAAGCAAAATAATTAAAAAAGAAATTATTAGAATCATATAATTTGAAGTTCAAATTATCATCCACAAATTTGATGGCTCATCAAAGTAATCGTGAGGTCATCAAAGAAATCAGAGACATACAAGGATGCATTTACTACTTCAAAAGCAAGAGGAGTTCCACCAACGGAGATATTGTTGGCCTCAATAGTTGTTATGGCAGTAGAATTGACTGATTCACCATTCTTGCCCGTATTTTTTAAAGATGCCTGGTTTAGGTTAACAAAGTGCTTTGGCGTACAACAATGCCTAGTCATGCCACATCAATGACAAATACTTTCATTAATCACCTTCTTTGGCTTCTTTTCTTTGCCATGATTCGGGCCAAAGTTAGATTTCCTGAAGTGATTAAATTTCCTGCCATCCATTCTAGGATTATGTTCTTATTTGCACTTATAGCCCTTAAAATGGTCAATATTTTTCTCAAATTTAGCATGTGCTTCAAGCAATGCTTTTGAGCCAGTAGGTCTAAGATTATAATTTTTGAGCAGTAATTCATTAGTTTGCTCGGCAGTAAGGAGCACAAAAATTAATTCAGAGTATGTAGCAAACTAATGTTGTCGGTATTGTTGTTGTAATACAATATTCAAAGCATGGAAGGTAGAGAAAGTTTTCTTTGATAATTCCGCATTAGTGAGTTTGATACTTTGCATAACTCAAGCTAAAAAACAATATGAAATAAAGTGGAATTATAGTCATACACTAATTTAAAATCTTGTAGTATGAGATTTTACCGGTTATATTGTGCTTGATGGATGATAATAGTCTTGGTATGATCATACCTATTCTGCAACCTCCTCCACAAGATCTGAGGGTCTCGAATGGATAAGTATTGAATCTGCTCTCATGCAAATGACGACAAATAAAAATCAGCGCATTTGCTTTATCTTTTTCATTTGAGGTTCCATAATCTGTAATTGCATTAGCAAGACCTTACCCTTAAAGGTGTATTTCCACAAGATTTGAGGGTCTCAAATGGATAAATATTGAGTTTGCAGGCTCTCATGCAAATGACGGCAAATAAAAATTCGTGCATTTGCTTTATTTTTTTCCTTTGAGGTTCCATCCTCTGTAATTGTATTAGCGATGCCTTACCCTTAGAGGTGCATTTCCATGTCAAGGCACCAAAATAGATAATTCTTTCCACTCACTTCTAGGATGTGAAATTTTGGCTTTTCGATATTTGCAATAATCCTTGCAAAAATAAATCCTTAAATTAATTAAAAGGATTTTCAAATATCTGTTGCCACTTCAAGAGTATAATGATATTTTTAGATTTGAAATTTGGCTTCGGGCCAAGAAAAATAAAAATGAAGAATTGATAGAAGATGAAATATAAGTTGATTAATAAAAAGAACACCTACATTGCAAAAATTACTTACTCAGTTGGTAGATTTTCGTCTTGATAACGTATTGTAAAATATTGCGTTGCAAATATATAATAGAGAGAATAAAAAGATTGAGAAGAGAAAGCATGTAAACACCAAGGATAATAGAGAAAGCAAGATGAGAGAATTTTATTTCCAATGTATCATTGTTATATTTATGACAAAAACTAAGTTCCTATTTATAAGAAAATAAGGATGTATTTATTATTAATATTAATGTGTCGAATAATACATGTATTGGATATGGAGATGAACACTCATTGTATAGGGGGATGTACTTATAATGTATGATACAAATGTATCTTAATAAGTACATTAGACAAGATGAATATATATGAATATTTATTAATATATTTCATAAAAAAATTTATCATATATTGCGTTTTGATGCCTATTCAAGATAGGATAAAGTTGAATATAAAAATGATATATGCTAGATTAAGTTATTTCATGGGGAAGATGGGATAAATGTTGATATGATTTTTAATAAATTATTTTTCTCGAATAACAACCTATTAAATTACCAAGTTGAAATTATATTTCAATATAAATAATATATGAATTATAATATAATAAATTCAAAAAAAATAAAAAAAATAAAAAAATAAAGATAGAGTTCTTTAATTTAATCTTATTTTTTAATTATATATCCGACTTTAATTCTATCTTATAATATGAATTATATATTTATATTTATATATTGCATATTTTAGGTTTTTTTTTGTATTTAAGGTTATTTAATAAGATTTTATTATGGAATGATGAAAGGGGAAAAGGAAAATAATTAAAAAATAAAATAAAATAAATTTGGCAATAATATCGTGGGAGACTTTTACTATCTTTGTTTGTTTACTTTTAGGTTAATTTACATTGATATATCATTTATACCAAAATTTACATATGAAACGATGTAAATATATCCAATTTTATTTATGTAGTTACCAAATAGTGGCTGAGATATAGAAAAATTCCTGAATTTTATTTCATATCCTATCAAATTTAATCTTATCATGGTTCGTAATTCGAACAACCAAACGTAATATGAAAGCATTATCTCATCTTTTTGCAGATGTCTTCTGAGTTTTAAACTCGTTAATTGTGCCACATCATGTCATAAGTGCTAGAGCCGTGATGACATTTTCCTTCGGCTTGTGCGATGGCCGCGTTTGCAATCTATTGATCACAAGATAATGGAAAAAGAATTTCATCTCACCAAGAAATAGACAGAAAAATACATCCCAATCGAAAATATCAACACAAAGTATACATTAAAATCAAATATTGCATCATTGAGCAAGCCCATGTAATTAAGAAGGGTTAAGTGTAGTAGAAATCTTAAAACATGTCACAAAAATGTAGAAGAGTCATAAAATATTCAAAAAAATGCAATCGAATTCTAAAATTTTCAAAAAAGTGTAATTGAATTCTAAAATTTATCATAAAAATGCAATGTAATCCTTAAATTTTCAAACAAAAGATAATCAATAGAAGGACTTGATTGAATTGATTTGATAAGTTTTAAAATTTGATTGTAATTTTGTAATAAATTTTAAGATTTTATTATATTTTTTAAAATTTTTAGGAGTTACTTTTATTATAATGATTAGTTTTAAGACTTTTGATATATATATATTGGTAAACAGACTTTTGATATATTTATCTCTATTAAGAATGGAAAAATTGTGGGGATTGGAGAGGGTGGTTGGTACTTGGTAGGAGCAAAGCCGCAACAACTCTACCAACGAGCCGCTGCGCGTGCGCATCCGTCCGCTCTTTAAGTCTCAATCTTGACTTTTCCGAAGGCACGAGCGAATCGTTGCCGTTGATCTCACGTAGTGGGAATCAGCATCAGACAATTGCAGAGGGAATATTTCTAGTCGGGCCGGAGAATATTACTCCATCAGCATAATCACGAGCACAACGGTCAACGACTCGCCTCGAGCGCCTTTTCGGAGTTCGGCAAGGCGATTGGAGAAAATGTCCAAATTTTTTTATATTTATTATATTTTATCAATTCAGTTATAAATAATTTAGTTTTATCAATTAAGTCTATTCGGTCAATTTTAGCTGAAATAGCTAATGTTGAGATTAACCATCTCACATGACATAATTAAATAGAACAGTTGGAGTTAACATTGACATATTCTAATGACATTTTCATTTTTTTTTTCGATTTTTTTATATTAATTTTGTTATTTTTATTTTATTCCAATTTTCCTTTTTTTGGTTTTTTGGTTGTGGCTAGTGAGGGTCATTGGAACCTTGCCCAAGCAGCCATGGTAGTTACAAACTGGAGATCTCGCAGCTATAGGCAAGGGCATCGACCCTCGTTGGCAATCACCGAGGGGAGGAAAAATGAAATAAAATAAAATATAAAAAGAATTCAGCAATTTTAATAAAATTTGCCCATGCTAGGTGTTAGGCTAATACATAGGGCACTTGGCGTCTCTGTCAATAATTTTCGGCAAAATTCAATCGGATGAATTTAATTGGCAATACGTGAAAATATTTAGGATTCAATTGATAAAATTAAAATGTTTAGGATTGAATTGGTAAAAGTGTAAAAGATCTAGAAATTTTTATATAATTTTCCCTAAGACGAATAACTATTATGCTGACATGGCTTGCCACCATCGAGCGAGGGTCTTATACTTGCCGGTCAAGGGGCTAGCCTCAACAACAACGTTGTCGTCAAGCGAGGACAAGCGAGCTGTCACTTGTTTGGGCAGGCTCGCCCTCGCCGGTTGCCGAGCTAGGGCTAAGACTCTTTCTCGTTGAGACTTCGATGGGGTCGCCGGACCCACATTTTCTCCCCCTCATCCTTTTCTTTTCATTTTATCTAAAATACTTATGGGATGTGTCCGTATGCAACCAAAGTTGGGATTGCCACGCCAAATCCCCCCTTCACAAAATTAATGAATGACGAGACGAACGAGAATCGAACTACATTAAAGTATTATGAAGAAAAATAATGCGAAAGCTGCGAATCATCAGCCTTAAAATAATATGAGAAATTGATCCTATCCTCTGGATCGACCGTCGAATAAAGAAAACAGCAAATTTTACATTGGTCACAAAGTTTTTATAATAATACATGTCAGGATATTTTATTAAAAAATGAAAAAATTCAAATAAATTCATGAAATATCCCTATATTCTCAAGTAAGAGTCTGTAGTGATTATGACAATAAGAACTTGACCTCATTGGTTGCCACTCGATAAACGGCATTTTATTAAAAAGGATAATTTTAATTTTAACTTATCTTTTATTTTATTTTCTCTTTTTTCTTTGGTCACTTAAATTTTGCTAGGGGTGGCTTCATTCAAGGCTAGGTGAGGGCAATCTCACCCAAAGGTGACCTCTTATGACTGGCAAGAGCAGCCCTCGCGAGATTGGGCAAGGGCAACCCTTGCGCAGCCCTCTCCGACATCATTGATGGCTAGCTACCGCTTTGGACTGGCCACCAACGAAGAAAATCGAGACAACCAGAAAAAAGAAGAAAAAGAAAGAAAATATTCAAAAAAGATAAGTGATGAAAATGTCCCTAACCAATTAGAAAGTCAATTCTTTTTTTTTTTTTTAAATGGCATAGTCATTTTAGACCCTTATCGAAAAAATGACGGCACTTTGTGATCCTATTTGAAATTTCCCCTAAAAAAATTACAAAAAGTTCGTAATTTCACGTGAAGGCGAAATTTGTTTTTTATATTTTGGTTTTTTATATTTTTATATTTTATTTTTTATTATTTTTTCCGAAAGCTGTAAAGACAAACACATGCTACGGTACGTCATAGAAGACTCACGAGGGAAGCGAAAGCGACCCACCCAAAGCCTCTTTTCTTCCTTCTTGTTCGAACTCCGGCAAAAGTCGGACGCCACGCCAGACCAGAACTCCTCTCCTCTCTCTCTCTCTCTCTCTCTCTCTCTAGAGCTCCTCGTCACCCTTCTCTCTTGCCGTCCTTCGTCTCGCCATAGGAATCTCCGCTCCATGGACGCGCTCTCCTGCTCTCCCGCCGCGATCACCAACCCCCGCTGCGTCACCCTCGCCGCCGCCGCCGCCGCCCGCCGCCGCCGTGGGCTCTCGTGCCTTGTTGGTCGTCACGCCGAGAACGAGGGACCCGGCGGCAGAGCTTTCCTGGGCTGCCGCGGAATTGGGCAGCGCTGCGGCGGCGTCGTCAAGAACGAGATCAAGAACCAGGGTGGTCAACGGGACCGCGCGGCGATCGACTTCAGCGACCCCAGTTGGAAGCCCAAGTTCCAGCGGGACTTCGAGAGCCGGTTCGACCTCCCCCATTTGAAGGACGTGTTCCCCGATGCTGTCCCCATACCCTCCACCTTCTGCCTCCGGATGAGGTCGGTTTCGGGACTTCTTTGAGTTGCTGCCATTGCATGCGCCGCTTTGGTTTTGTTTGGATTGGTGGGTGATGTTTTGCTGGTTTGCTGCTACAGGTCGCCGACTGAGGAATTTGCAGATGGGTATCCGTCGGATGAGAAGTGGCATGGATACATCAACAATAGCGACAGGGTTCTTCTTAAGGTATTGTAGTGAAGAAAAAGTCTGATTTTGTCTCGACTCCTGGACAAGAATGGTGTCTTTTTCTAGTCTTGGTCCTAACTTTAGGAAAATGAAGTGTCCATCTTTCGTGGAGGAAATTCTATTTCTTCAAATTTGTTGGTAGATAAACCCTTTTTATTTTTTTTTAAATTTTGGCTTTTAGTGATCTTTTTTGCATTTTCTTTGGCTTTCGTTGTTTTTTCAAAGTTTATCGAGTAATGACGATTGGGTAATTGCACCTTTCTCTGCCTTTCTTGATTTTGTACTAGTTATCAGTGGCACCTACAAATCTGTGAAGTTGTAAGGCACCATCCTGTCACGCAGCGTGCAAGGACTGCAAACTTGGGGTCACTAGTCTTGGTTTTGCTGTGTAAAGAGGACTACCTTTTCGACATATAATGTAGGATTCATTTGGTTGAAAAAGGAATCGGTTATCTAGCAGATAGGAAATTGCTGTTTCTAAAATTATGTTCTGCCAGGATTTCCAACTAAAGCTGCCATTTATGCATCTATTTGAGGGGCTCTGTCAATTTGTTTTTTTCCCCCCACTCGCTTTTTGAGGAAATTGTATGCTTTAACGTCATGAATTGATCAAATACATTGCTAGTTTAGACGCATATGTGTGCTCCTGACGGTAGTATTCTGTGTCAGACGGGCCTTCTAGTATCTGGCTTCATCCATGATAGTAACGTCTGCTAGGGTGGTTCACCTGGAAATTGGAAACATGAGAAAGTTAAGTTCAATGGACCTTTTGGGAGATCTGACTGGTTAGTGTAATGATAAGCCTGAAACTCTGAAAGGAAGTAACTGAATGCTGGTTATATATGAAAATACTCTTCCCCTCAGTGAGGAATTCAGCTTTCTGTATTATAAATCCCATATGAGAGAATCCTAATTCCTAGTTTACCTTTTAATTTGACAGGTTATACATTATTCATCTCCTACATCTGCTGGCGCAGAGTGCATTGACCCTGACTGTTCTTGGGTGGAACAATGGTAGTTGTTTTTCTTAGCATTTATGTGGGCATTATTGAATTGATGAATCATGCATATGCTTGCAACACAGCTTTCTTCTATATAGTAATTCTTTTGGAATGTTTGTAGGACATTTCCATGATGCTCCCCAAGCTCGAAATGGAGTATCTTTAAATATTTACTAACTCAGGTGTGGAGTCATAAACAATTTTTAGCATCTTCATTTTGGTTCTTGCTGGCAGGCAAGGATGTTGCCTTAAAGACACTTTAGAAATTTGTTTCTATGAGATTGTCTTTGAAAGTCACGGTGCAAGATTGGAGTAATAATGGCAACATCTTGTAGAATGATAATCACGTTAATTATGTTTGTGGCTGTTATTATCAAGTTGTGTAAAACCACAGGTAGGTCCAAATGTCTGAATCACTGATGGTTTGACTCCATGACCTCAAAAAGTTCACACGTATGGTTGGTAGTGCGAATACTTGCACCCTAGCTAGAGATAACATGCTATAACTGTCATGTATCATGCCCATTAGTGCTCATGCTTAAGGATTGATGGTTCCATAGCTCCATGATATGTGTGTTCAGCATACCATGATGAGCTGATCAAAAAGCATAGATTGGAGAAGAACAGTAAAGAAATGCACCACGACAGAAAATCAACTTCCTGGAGGAAATGTGAATGGCTTGGAAAGGAGCAACTACCAATTCTTAAGCATCTTACCCTAGGGAAAATGCGTGCATAGAAACGATGAGTAGCTGATGCTTAAAGCTCGACATCTCTGTTTAGCGTTGCACTTGTAAAAAGTTAAATGGGAAGGCACTATGTTGTCAGTTCGTAATAGTTGGAATCATGTCCCTTTAATATCTTGGCGGATTGATTGTTTGTCTGTCAAGATGATGTTGAGTTCTTCTGTGTTTTACTTGGTAAATTACCTAGTTCCATGCAGTTCTGAATTGACGGGCTTCCTTATGCATCAATAATTCAAATGTAGGGTTCATCGTGCTGGACCTCGAGAAGAAATATATTTTAGGCCAGAAGAAGTGAAGGCAGCCATTGTTACTTGTGGAGGACTTTGCCCTGGTCTAAATGATGTCATCAGACAGGTTGGACTATGATGCTAAAATGCCACGTATTGTTTCATAAGCACAGATCTATCATCCATTAGTGTATATCCTTACTAAAAGAATAATTTGTGTGTTACATGATGTTGGGCAATATCTTTGGGACTATATAATTCTGGGAAAGGATAATAAGAGAAAACTACTGAAGTTCATCTTTTACTTTCAGTGAGATCTTCTCTTTATGAGAGTTACATTTGACATGGGTTGACCTTGATACTTATGCAGATTGTCATCACTCTAGAAATATACAAGAGTGAAAAAGATTGTTGGCATACCTTTTGGTTATCGTGGTTTCAATGATGAAGAATTGACTGAAATGCCGGTGCATTCTGCTGCTTTAAACTTCTTCACCCTTAAACATCAATTAGCCATTAAAACCTGTAATTCTATAACTAAGGAGAATATGTACAGCTTCTCTGATGTTTTTGCAATTTTGAATCAACTGTTTCATTTATGGTGTTGACGATCAGCTGTCGAGGAAAGTTGTTCAGAATGTTCATCTATCTGGTGGAAGCTTGTTAGGAGTTTCATGTGGAGGACCCAGTATTCCCAAAATTGTGGACACTGTGGAGGTAACTTTCATTTGGTGGAAAAGATGTTGCAGTAATAGCAGGTCTATCCATTGTGCGGTTAGTAATCTTGCTGTTGAAAGTTCTGGTGTTTATGAATCTACTTATCGATGCAGAAAATAGGCATCAACATGCTTTTTTTCTTGGGTGGGAATGGTACACATGCTGGGGCAAATGCTATCCATAATGAGGTAGTTACTCTTGACCTCCATGCTTAGTAAGATCAACACAGTTATTTTTTGTAATTAGTAGAGTCAAGATTGTGATCTGACATAAGCATTCTCTGTGTACTACCTAGTGATAATGATGAATAGTTGTCTTTATCTATTAGTTTGTCATATGTTCTGAAACTAGTTAACTGGGGTGATTTGGGCAAATGTATGCTTGAATGCAATCCGTGATTTGTTTGAGTGTATCTCATCCTCTCCACATTCCTATGAGGTTTCTTGTGTCAGTGTGGCAAATAATGGCATAGTAGCACCAAATGATCTGCAACCAAGTGTTCTGGTTGTCTTTTTGTCATGCAGTGCCCTGAGTCTGGCTATTATCACGGTGGATGATGTCTTTGTGTTGTAGGATGTCCTTAGACAATCAATTTTAAAAAAGTTGGCGAACTAATTGTCAATTTGGGATACTTTTCAATTGTTAAAATCTGCTTTCGTTTCTTGGTTTACCTCTCCCTCTCATGTGACCTTATGCCTAATTATGTCCATAATGCTAATAGAATGCTTCTGTTAGATGGACACAGAACTTTCTTAGATGAGTAATAATTTGAAGGAATAATATATCACGTGTTGATTGGGCGTGTTATAAGTAGTAAACATGCCAGAAGTTAATTATTTTCGAGGGTAACTTGGGAGATTAGAAAATCAAATTGCGAATCTACTTTATAGGTTGTATATCTTTTGAGCATACTCATTTGAGATGCATTATTAAACAGGGTACAGCGTTAATCTTTGAATGGTTTATCTCATTTCTAGTATAAAATGAAAATGTTCTCTTTTGACAAAATGTTTGCCATGTTAAGGATCCACCCTGCTAGGCATGGTAATGAAGGTTTTGACAAAGTCATTTTGTTATTGTCATATATGGACCAACATAAATATCGAACTTTATCGGCATAGATCATGTGAGACATATGAATGCAAAGAACTCCTAAATTGGTCCTCCTTTTCGATGATTGCATTCTTTTCCTCTCAAATTCTGCCTTCTAATTGGTTGAATGTGCATTTATTATGAATTAAAAGGAAACTTATCCCTCAAACTTAATTAGCTTGGAATAGCTTGGATGTGCCTTTTCTCAGAGGAAGAAATAGAATTATGCTTTGTGATCGAATGCACTCCAAGTCATGTGACTGTCCTTGCTTTTTTCAACTTTAGTCTCGGAAAATGGATCTTCCGGGTTCTTACATTTTGCTCACATTGTTGGTTTTAGTGCCGCAAAAGACGTTTGAGGGTGGCTATTGTGGGTGTCCCAAAAACTATTGACAATGATATATTACTGATGGATGAAACATTCGGTTTTGATGCTGCTTTTGAAGAAGCACAGCGTGCTATAAATTCTGCATACATTGAGGTACGTGTTGGTTTTGGCCGCTAACATTTTTTATTAATGTGAACTGTGATTCTGAAGTCAAATATATTGACTCTCTCTCTCTCTCTCTCTCTCAAGAAGAAAGTAGAAAGAATGAAAGGCACATGGGAAGTTTATAGACTCATCTCTAACTATGTATACCAATTAAGCGGGATACTTAATTCGCATCCTAGTGGTTATCATTTGCAGATCCTGTATATTCCTTTCAATAATAATTCTCGTGATGCCCTCCCCCCTTTTAGGCCGTTTCTATGTATCTCTATGAAGATAGGCAAGGTTATATATTTCTCTGAAGTTAGTCAAGGTTGTTTGAAAGACATAAAAGTGCAGTCTTTCTGTAAGTTATGCATCGCTAGGGCAATTGTTATCTTGCAGTCAGTTTGTACTGAATGTGATCATTTCAACTATTGCTTACAGAATATATGCTTTTCTGGGCAATAAATATCGGTAAGTTGAAGGTTTTCATTTGAAATATTTATTGTCCTTGGTTTTCATATTAGCAACTATTTTAGATGGTGTGGAAGTACTGATATGTCATTGATTGGCTAGTGCTTTATTCTTCTCCTCCATTTATCAGGCGCACAGTGCGTACCATGGGATTGGCATTGTGAAGTTGATGGGGCGTAGCAGTGGTTATATAGCCATGCATGCATCTCTTGCCAGTGGACAAATCGACATATGTTTGATTCCAGAGGTATGCATATGGAGGTTTCTTACTTTCTTATTTCTAATTATTTAGTCACCTAACTAATCCTTTTATTAGGTACCATTTCACTTGCATGGACCTCATGGTGTTTTAAGGCATCTTAAATATTTGATTGAGACAAAGGGATCAGCTGTTGTCTGTGTAGCAGAGGGAGCTGGCCAGGTAGGCTCATTAATTTAATCAAAGTGGTAGATCATTGTTTAATGGTGTTATGCAGGTTAATTGATCTAGATGTGACCGTTTGAGTGGCATTATAGAGCTGGTATGCCCACTACAGGATCATATATTTTCTTTTCAGAGCTAGCCATGTCACTTCAAGCAAATGACTCTTCCATGCATTCACTGCCACTTTGCCTTTTCATTTAAAAACTTACTTTTATTACCAGTTTCTAAGATACATTTAGTGGGAGAGTGTGCAAAGTTTACAATGTGTGTAGTCGATTAACTAGAAGGCTGTAAGCATGGATATAATTTGATAAATCACGTCGTCACAAGATGATGTAAATCTGAAATGTCAAAGAACACTTCTTGTACTTTTCTTTTTATATTTTCTGTTGGTTATGTTTTTGGATGGATTATTGTATGAATTCTTTGACTGTGAATCAGGACTTAAGCAATCGATGACTCTTTTTTTTCCCCATTTGCAGAATTTTCTTGAGAAAACTAATGCTAAGAATGCATCTGGAAATGTTGTAATGGGTGATATCGATGTGCATATTCAACAGGAGGTTGGTGTTTGCACTTTCCTTTGGCAGATTGATCCTCGTGAATACTATTGGCTGAAAAGAGACTCATGCCATGTGTGGACATCGTGTTATGCTCACTAATCTTATTAAATAACATAAGCAAAGTGAAAAAAAAAAAAAAAAAAAAAAAAAAAGGTAAGTTAATCCTCCTTTTGTGAAGAGTATATCTGGCAATCATAACTTGTTCATGAATATATAGTTTATCTGAT
Organism: Eucalyptus polyanthemos subsp. polyanthemos; assembly: GCA_017140185.1. Taxonomy (NCBI): domain Eukaryota; kingdom Viridiplantae; phylum Streptophyta; class Magnoliopsida; order Myrtales; family Myrtaceae; genus Eucalyptus; species Eucalyptus polyanthemos. The sequence continues at coordinate 10,349,095 of CM029465.1, read as the reverse complement.
GTCAAAAGACTTATTTTGTCAAAGAATTGGATTTCTTGTTCAAAGATAAGAGCATTAAAGGGTTAATCAACATATTTTGGATTGAATGTCTCCCACAGAAAGCATTCATTTGACACAATAGCAGGAGTTGTGCCCACGCATTGGGTAAAGCAATATGTCTTCTTTCTTTTCTAAGTGTCCTTTTGCAACACTAAGCGATGGATCCCCTCTTCATACCTATTATGTCTAAGGATTTTGAAATCAAGAAGGGAGTGGACTGGTTGTGTTGGGACTTTATGTTAATCTTAAAAACTTTTCATCCATGTGTCTCGGTTCAAGCAATAATAAAGCAGGGAGTTAACAAGTTATCGGGATAGAAGTTGGATCAATCATCATTGTTTATAATAATCTGTCCGCATGTGCTTATGTTTCCTCGTCTGGCTCTAGCAGCCCAATTAGGTCGAAATGCGCTAGCTAAACAAGTATGCGGATATTGCTTCTACATGTGTAGCTTTTTCATTCTGCTAATGCCCCCGTAGTGGAACTTCAACCTTCTATTGATGCCCGACGGCAGTTTGCAAATTGCATTTGTTGATGACACGGAGCAGAATTTACAACTTCTGCCGATACCTCTTTTGTTGATACCTCGCGATGGACTTTTCTCTCTTGCTCTCTCTCTCCCAGTGTTTACAGATGATAAAAAAATATTTAGTGTTTGCATCTTAATAGCTCTCCTGGACTAACAATCTCTTATGAACAGACCCCTGTCTTTGAATGAATGGAGAAGATGATTTCCTTTGTATGGCCTGAATGAAATGATATTCTGATTTTGATGGGGCATTTTGGATTATCAACCACTACAATATTTTCCTTTGATTTCTTGCAGACAAAGAAGTACTTTAGGGAAATTGGTGTTCCAGCTGATGTGAAGTATATTGATCCCACATACATGATCCGCGCGTGCCGTGCAAATGCATCAGATGGGATTCTGTGTACTGTTCTAGGACAAAATGCTGTAAGTCAACGCCTCTTCTATTATTTTCTGAGTTTGAGTGTTCATGATGAAGTCCACCCCAAAAGGACTTGAAATATTTTCATATTCTAACTATAGGGTTTCCATTTCTTCGCTTTGTTCTTAGTTTGTTCAACTTGCCTCCCAGTTTTAGTTGATAACCTTGTGTAACTCAGCTAAATGTACGGTGGAGTAGACTTTGAAGGTGTCTAATGGACACTTTCTTGTGACGGTTCAGATGAAACTTAAAAAATTACTGCACTAATCGGTATTGTTTTCGCATTATCCTCAATGCCTTCACCAAAACTAAGTCATCAGGTTTAGGATTTGCTTTTTTTTTTCAGTGTTCTTGGTTTTTAGTGTCGGGTATCTGGACCTCTTGGAGAGTCCCAATGTCATGACTGTTCCTCAGCTCCATCCCTTTCCACCAGACCGAGTATTATTAGGACAGAAGGCCCGTGAGGTCAGGTTAACTTCAAGGGACTTGTTTTTGCTAAAATTTGAATCTAGTACCACACTAGGAGGAGCATTTTGCTATTTAAGACTCACGTTTGTTTTTGCTTTCTGCCAAAATATTAAAATATTATCTAAAAATATCAAAAAATATGAAAATATTATGTCATTTTATGTGTCAACATCTATCCTTTTGTGAAAATTTTGGGTGTTTCCGGCTAAAGAAAGTCAACGTGTGTCTGCTGCAAGATTTAGATTTAAGCAAAAAGTAAACATAAGAAGGTAATCCAGACATGCCCGCGAACAAGCAACTCCTTAGGTTTGCTTTATTAACATGCTGGTTTTGGCAGGTCCACGGGGCATTTGCTGGATACAGTGGAATTACAGTAGGCATCTGCAACACTCACTATGTCTACTTCCCCATTCCAGAAGTCATTCAGTATCCTAGGTCTGTGGATCCAAACAGTAGAATGTGGCATCGTTGCTTGACCTCGACGGGTCAACCCGACTTCATTTAAAGAGACTTATGCTGATGGTGATCAGCAGGTATAATTTTTCTGTATGAGAAGAACCGAGAGTTGATTAATTGAGATTCTCTCGGCTTGCTCATTTTGTTCAGAAGAAATAAATAATAAAAAGGATGGCCATTCATCAATTTCTTTAACTTTATAGAAAGAGGACAGGTTAGTACACCAAATTGAGAATAATACCTGCAGATCGTCAATTTTCTGATGATCTGGACACGAATTTCATTCAGAAGGCTTGTGCTGTTCGAGTACAATACTAGATCATATGTACTATATGTTTAATTGATTTCAAGACAGACTTGATTTATGGAATGTGGGGGAGAAAAAAAGAAATCTCTTCTATTTACATTGTATTCATGAGGAGACATGGCTTAAATGCACATAGCCTGAGACAAAAGAGCCTAAAGATATGTTCATGGAAAACAGGTTGTAGTATATAACACGTGGATGGCTTATCTTCCTGTTTAAATTTTCAATATATGTGATGGGTTTCCTGCACTGCATTTAAGAGAAATTGGGGTTATTTGCTCCAATGATACTGATTGACAGCGCAAATTATCATTGGCAAACATGTTCATGGAAAGGAAAAAATAATAAAATTATTAAAAAATTATAAGAAAATAGTTTGGAATAGAAATTTAGAGGATGCTACTAAATGCAATTCTATTCTGAAAATATAAATTTTAGATAGTTGCCAAATGTCTTAAAATACTTAGAAAAAATACTTAGAAATTGTTTCTGATAGTAGAATAAAAAGGAACTATTTTTTATCACAAATTGTTTTAAGGAACAGAATGGTTACCGAATGCGTTTTTTAGACAACTCACTATAATCTACCTCGCAATGATTAGCCATTTCATTGCGAAATGACTTTGCCAAATTCGAGGGGAATACTCTAATAAAATGTAAGTGAGGCTTATTCATCTCATCTATAATTTGAACATAGGACGGTCGACAATTCGTTGCAATCCTGTATTCTTGCGCTTAGGGTGACTTTATATCTCTAGAAGGTTAATATGTTTGAACTTTAGGAGAAAGAAAAAACCAGAAACAACATAGATGTAAAGGCTTGTGTTCCCTTTGCAAAATATAATACTTTGAAACATAACTACAATATATTTGAAAGAGACTTCAGCCAGCGGTACGTAAAGTCATGACAAACCGACTTCCTTGCTTATAGGAGAGCATAACATTTCTCCCTACCTAATTTCTTTTTTCACGATCAGATTGTCCAATCCAGTAGATCCATATGTCAAGAGTCGAAAAAAAAGGCATGCTTTCTTTTCATTTTAACGTTCTAATTTATCCGGATATTTGCTTATTATTCTTAGAAATGAATGAAAGTGTACTCTACATTATCAGATGCATTATATAAAAGAACTACACAACTTTTGAATATGAGATCAAATGAGGCCATCCTAAAGGGATAATGACATAAATGATTCATGAATTTTGATTTAATGTGCAATGTAAATCTTAAACTTATAATTTGTTCAATATGATCCATAAATTTCAACTTAATATATAGTATAGTCCTAAACTTTTAATGTTCAATGTGATTCTTAGATTTTTGGTAATGTGGTCCCTCATCTAGAATTTTTGAAAAGACAATATTAAACATTTTCATAAAGTTTCTAGACTAAGTTAAATATATATCAAAAGTTTATAGATTATATTAAACAAATTAAAAGTCGAGATTACATCACAAATTGAATTATAAATAAAAAATTTAAAAATTATTTATATATAATAATCAAAATCATTTGGGTCATTTTTTTTCCGTTCTCAAATGGACAGTAGTGACCTATGCATGAAGGAATGCGTTTCTTTTCCGAAGGACACGAGGCTTTTCAGTGGGTGGACCGCATCATCCGGTTCTTTGGCTCGTTTCGCAACCCTAGCCGCTCCTTCTTCACTCCAGCCTCGCCCCGCACACGCACCCCACTAAGCATAAATACTCGGGTCGCAGCACTCGCTTCTCCCACGCCAGTCCCCGAAGATGAAGATGGCGCTGCTGTCGTCGTCGTCCTCCTCCTCTTTCGTTCGGCCCGCCGCCGGCCTTCCTTCGCCCCGCATTTCCTCCAGGCCCCCGCTCCCTCTCAAGAACCGGTCCCTGGCCTTCTTCCCTCGTAAAAATGGTGGGTTCTTGTTTTCCCGGCGTCTCTTCCCTTTTCTTGGTGTTGGGTCCTTTCCCGTTTCCGTTTCTTGGTGCCTCCTCGGTGGGTTTTCCCGGGTTGGTCGTTCTTGGGTTTCGCCCGCCGCCCCTTGGCTGCGGTCTCCGTGATGTCTTCTTGGAATGTGTTGGGTTTTGGTGGGGAGTGAGCGGCGGTGCTGAACTCGTGTCGCGGAGACTGTTGTGGAGGGTGAAAAAAAAGAGGAGCAATGGTCAGAAGCTCCGGAAAATGATTTATTTCGAGGATACCATGTCGTTCGTTTGATTTGATTGTGATGTTAGTTATTCCTTTGATGGCTTCCGTATGGAGGGATGTAATAACGAAACCTGTGCTGATGTTGGCCTCTTTTGGTTTAGTCTATGTTATTATGCTTGAAAAGGTGCATGGTTTGTTTATTGAGGATTCGTCCTTTTGGAGTTACTAAGCAATAGCCTTCTGCGTCTTAATGTACATTCAGTTAGAAGAAAATTATTAGAAGCACTACCAGTTTTAGATCCCATGACAATAGTTTAAAAGACAAAGTGTACGCCGAGTGGACTCATGGCTGATTGACCCTTCTTTTCCCCTTTTCCTCTGCAGGACTTGAACGTTGCAGAAAAGTAGTTAGGAGAGCAACTACATCAGAGGACACATCGAGCCGATATCCTGGTGAAGATCGTGATGGTGTGACAATCGTTGAAGAGGTTCCGGTTGAAACGAATACCTACACTGAAAAGTTCCCATCGGAAGTTCCCAAAGAAGAGTCACCCGCGGATGTACAAGAACAGTCTTTTGACTTATTGGAGAAGATCAACTCAAAGGTCTGTCTCATATATCACTTCTAACTTGCATACTCCTTGTCTCTGTTTAATTCTTCGTACGACATTCATCTTTGTCAAAGGGTCTCTGTGGCATAATCAGCATCTTCTCTTTCTATACACTGATGTTGATAGATGTCTGTGTTCAATGTGTTCTGTCAATAAAGTAAGCTATAAAGCTCATTGGACTGTCAATTTGCCCGCTATCTAAATCTCTAATAGCTCTTGATGAGATTTTATAGGGGGATGACGTGCTTCCAATGTGATGTTGCATCTTTGATGATTTGTTTGGCTTTCTTTGTCTATAGTTGCATATGTAGTTATTTTTTGTTTTGTAATAGAATTTTCTTCTTAAGTAGTGCTCAACGCCTCCTAGACAAATTGGTTGCTGTGATGATAATAAACTCTAGGTGAAAGCTTGTCTTGATGAGACATTGACATTTAGTCAATCTGAGCGGTTACCTGAGCAACTCAATTTGCTGCTTCTTTCAACACTCTGATTATTCAATTGGCTTTTCTCATTTTGTTTAGCAGTTCATATATGTTACGGTGTTGTAGTTCATTAAAGAGTTTTCCAAGTGCTGAAATGCTCGTAGAAAAATTGGTTGCTGTGATGATACTAAACTCTAGGCGAAAGCTTCTGTCTTGATGAGACGTTGACATTTATGTCAATCTGAGCGGTTACCTGAGCAACTCAATTTGGTATTTCTTTCAACACTAACACATTCTTTTGAGTTTTGAGAACTTCATACCTTTTCATTAACACTGACTTCTCTCACCTTTCAGTGGTGATCTTGTGAACTCCACTTTCCAATTCCAGTTTTATGTCCTTTTATTTTTCTGCATTATATGAGTTCTTCATACAATCTTTTGACTGTTTTCAATTGTATTTGTGCTATATTCTGGTGGTGGTTGAATCAAACAAAGAATCATCTGTTCCTTTTGTCTCTGCATTTATTGCTCTTACAAGTCCTACTTACCATATGCTTTCCATGCCAAGCACGGGACAATGCTCTAATTTTCATTAGTATGATTTGATCAGAAACTTCATATTCCTAAAATAATGACATGCATCTCGACCATAGGTTTATTTCTTGATGATGTGTAAGGATTTTAGCACCACAATTATCATTGATTTACTTCTGAATTGAGACAGTGAAATATTGATTCAGGTATCTTTTTTCCAGTCAATCATTTTAGCATTTGTATTCATGTTGATTCTTGGCCTCATGATATTAATTTTTTAAGCTTATTTCGTGATGTGCCCTTTTTGAACTTCTTATCTCATTCTTGGCCTCATGCTATGTCCAATCTTCACATAAGTCAAAAGTTATAAATTTCCTTTCTCTAAAAAAAAATTTGACTATACATTTGGTAGTTGGCATAAGTTTTTGGTGATTGTGATTTCACCTATAGCTTTATTTTAACTGGGTTAATGCATTTTATATCCATATCAGCCTATATATAAGTGAAACTAAATTATGTTTTTTTAAGTGAGGTGTCACGCATTAATTGCTTGGTTATGACTGAGCTAAAATGTAGTGATTGACAGCAAAGTAAGTCTTGATAAGGATTATTCATCGAAGAAGTCTTCTTTCAACATGTGTGTTTTTATCTTAACTTGCATTGAAAAGCTTTAGATGAAATTTAGGTTGATAATCTTGATTTGACCCAACTCCTTTTATCATTCCTTGCAGTTTCCTCTTGATTTATTTGTCTTAGATCTCCCAAAAAAAAAAAAAAAATTTTTTGTCCAATGATGGAACCTCATTTATTGGGTGCAATTTAGCTGACGAGATTATTATAATTGTTATTGTTAATATTGTCTTTCTAAGTTTTGGTTTTTTAGGGTTGAGGGGTTGTTGGGCGTTGTGGAAAGGTTGTGAATATATGCAACCTTTTTAATTTTTATTTTTGAGTTCGTTTCTGTAAAGGCAAATGCATTTGACTTCCGTTCAGCTATTGCTTATGTCTGTTTGTTGAGGTGCTTCTGTGTGATGTTTTATTGCTCTATATTTTTTTTGAATTGGAAAGGCTTTGTTCGTACTTGAAGCGAAAATTCTGACTAGCTTTTTCGTCATTTCAGGTTGACCCAGAGGATACGCTCCCTATTCTCTTATATGCTAGTGGTGCAGTGGTTGCCTTGTGGTTATTGTCCGCTGTTGTTGGGGCCATTGATTCGATTCCATTGGTATGTACTTAAATGCAGATTGACATTTATTCTTTTACACCCCCACATTTGGTGTCCCATTTAAGTGTTCTGATTTTCGTCCATTTTCTTGAAACCAGTTCCCTAAGCTGTTGGAAGTGGTGGGTCTTGGCTACACCTTCTGGTTTACTTCACGCTATTTGCTTTTCAAGGTAATTGTATGTGATACATGCATTTGCAATGCGCATATATTCTTTTTTAAATTTGTAGTCGTGCTAAATTTGTAAATATTGCAGGAAAGTAGGGAAGAATTGGCTATCAAAATAGAGGAGCTAAAGAAACAGGTTCTTGGTTCAAACGACGATTAACATAGCACAACCATAGAGCATCTATTCTTCATGACTTTGCTTTATTTAGGCAGATGTAAAGTTGGGTTTTAGCCCAGTGGAGTGAACACACAGAGTTATGTATATCGGTTTTGTTTGGGTTCAAAGTAAATATATATACATGTTTTGTCAGTTGGGATTCACATAGAAGACTATCCTGTTGCTATCTGTGAGCAGCTATGCCCAATTCAAGAACTCTACTTTTGTTAAGAGTCTCAAGGTTGGGTCCAGGTTTATGTAGCTTCTCTCTTCCTTCGACCGGTAGTGTCATTCACGAGTGTTCATGACAATGGTGATTCCAGTGATCTGGGCAGGCTCCTAGAGTAGCCGGGACGGTTCGCTGCTGAGCGTTTAAGCCCTTGATCTGCTTTAGGTGCACTTTGGAAATTGAAGTCTTGCTTCAGAAAGTTCTCTGCTTTAGAAAGGAAAATGGAAACACCATTCTCTGCCAGAGAACTTTCTGAAGCAAGGCTTCTCCTTCTTCTTCCTCCTTCCTTGTGAAGCAAGACTTCAATTTCCAAAGTGCACCTAAAGCAGATCAAGGGCTTAAACATGATAATGTTTAGATTTTCTGGCCGGCTGGGGTTGAATATGAAGAGGCAATAGAACTCCCAACACGTTCTTTGGAGTTTAGTGATTGGGTCGCAAATTTGAAACCCAATCAAGACAATTTCACCAAGTGGGTTGCACGCTACCGACACGATATATGAGATTTGAGCTCTTATTTTATAAGCATCTAAGAAAGTGCTTAGATGTGTATAAGCTAATCCAAGCGAATCTAAAAGTGTATGGCGGACATGAATTACATGTCAATTTGTATAACTAGACTCGCCTAAATGTCTCATAATTCATAAACAAGTTAACTTGTTCATAACTTGAACTCGTTTAAGCTTGACTTGACTTTGTACACCCAGGTGACATGATTTTTACCCCTTGTGATTAAGCACGAGAGCTCCAATCTCTCGGGATTGGACATTTCGTTAGGGCATTGAGGGATTCCTTACTTAAGAATTGTATAAAAACTGCTCTCAATCGGGATCATTTGCACATGTCAAAAGATTAAACTTAACTGGTTTATTAGGCATGTAGAGTATATCTCGAGCGTCTAAGCCGCCGGATGTCACGCCCACGCCCCCTGCTCCTACATTATAGAAAAGAAACAAAGGAAAAAAGTAGGGAGTGCTCCCGAAAGACGCGACAATTACTCATGTCCGAGAAGAACCCCTCCCAATGTTTTGTTCCCACTTCTTTTTCGGTTTTGATTACAACTTTTGAAAGCGTTTCCTTTCGATGCACTAAAGCCGAGTTAACAATTCAACTCCTACATAATTTTTCACTTTTTGATTTTTTTTTTCTTTTGGGTCGACCACTTAGGTTCTTAGATGTCTATTATCACCACTACCTTTTTTTTTCCCTCCCTTTTAATCCGGGATTTTACTATTCGGCTAATCTTTACGGATCCCAAACATACGAATTAAGTAGGGCTCCATCACAGGATGGATGGTAGGCTTGGTACCGAAGGTTACTCTAAATAAAAGACTCGATTATCCAAACACGTCGAGGACTGCTTTTCTTCGGTGAATTATCTCAGTGGGAAACGCTACAAAAGCAAAATGGAATAATTCGTTGGAAAGCAACCGGTGTTGACTCTTTTGCACATCGGTTTCGGTGCTTGGAATTTGCTATAGTTGTGGAACTCGGACTCTTCTTTCGATCAAGAGGCGAAAAAGTCCAATTGGGTCGCAGCCGTTCTTTCTCTTTTGGCCGAGAATGCCGTTCTTTAATCAAACCTGAGAAGACCGTCGTTAGGCATGTTTTTTTACCTCTTGACCCTGGGCCGACCACGTGATTTTAAGTGATTTGAGACTCATCCAGACCATCCCAATTCAAATCACCCAATTCCCGATCAGTCGATGTCAATGGCCATCTAGATGACGGAGAAATCGGGCCTCTATGGAGCTTCGTAAAGCCAGATTAGGTTTGACACTTGCCTCCCCGATAGGTCCCATGACAAATTGCAGATCATGTAAGGTCCACTTTTCACATTGGCTCCATGGTGGTACCCGCATAATTAATGGGTTGGATGGTATCGGTCCACACGATCTATACACATCGCAATAATTTCGAACGTGTGGAGGCGCTTGATGAAAAATAAAAATCGACAACGATGATTGCGTTTGATTTGGGTTTATGTGGAAAGATTCGTCGAAAAAAAGAATATTTAACTTCTTAATTAGCCATAAAAAAATTGAGGTGACTTTAGATGTTGGTCCTCGGCTATATATGTATGGTGTTCAAATTGAAAAAGAAAGTGATGTTTGGGAATTTAAAAGTCAAAACGAATGTTAAATGTCAATACGAAAATTCCTTGGTTAAAACAAGATATTTCTTTATGAGATGTGTAGCTTGTGGCCTTTGGAGAGAAGCCAATATACTTTAAAAGCTCCTTTTTTTAATGACCCCTTGACCATTGTCGTCTTCCACGACACTCAATGGCCAATTTGACCGCTTTTATCTATATCATTTGGATGATTTTCTGGCTATGCCTGAGAGAAAAAATCTTTTCACCATCGGTGGAAAATTAGTACTTAAATTTAGCGAAGTAACTTTTTCTTTTGAAAATCATAAATAATTTTCAAAATATAACTTGTGACATCCATCAATGCAAAACCGCTCTAGGGAGCGGACCAATGATTGAAATTTGTTGGAGGATCAGCATTGATCATGGGCGATCTGCAAAGTAATTATGACTCAAATTTAACATTTAAAATGACGGATTTAAGATTCTTATAATAACATTCGAAAAGAGTCATTAACGCGGATGTTGCCGTGCACTTTTGTCTTCGTAGAAAACATCATTATTACTCATAATAAAATGTTAAAAAAAGAAGATTCAGACAAGTCAAAGAAGGCTCGCGACACGTTGCCTCATTTCGAAGCTCCAAGGAAGCAAAAAGTCAAGTGCGGACTGCCGGGGCTTGTGGAAACGGCAGCTACGCGGAGATCGGAGATCGACAGGGCAACCGATTTTGTCCACAAGACTCTCAATTAGTAATCAAATCGTCACGACCGACCCCAAAATTGCGGCGAAATTAAATTTGAGAATAATTATAGAACATATAGATTTACATAAAACATTCTTGTGGAAAAATAATGGGAGAGGAAAAGCAAAATCTCAATAGAAATTCAAATATTACAAAAGGTAACTCAAGAAAACTTGAGAAAAACAATATTCATATACTACTCCAATAATACTAAAACCTCTATATATTTTTCTCTCGTCAGGTCCACAAATTTTAGTTCGCGTGTCAAAACTCTATTCAGGTCAAATATCCAAAAAGGAATTCAAGACATACTCAACAAATCTTCAGCTTGGTTTGATTTCTTCAAAAAGACATGAGTAACAAACAATCTTCTCCTCTCACTAAAGTTAAACTCAGTTACAGCAAACATTAATCAAATCCGAGCAGTGCTTGAGTTGGCAATAGGCAAGAGCTTCATCAACATATTGGTTGGATTATTTTTTGTACCAATATTCAAAATCCTGATATATACATCGGTAAGAATGTCTAGAATAAAATGATATCGCACATCAATATGCTTTATCCTCTCATCAATATGCTTTATCCTCTCATGGTACATTTGATCTTTAATAAGATGTATATACACAACAATCATACCATAATCCACAAAAATAAGCCTCTTGATCATGTGTCCTCTTTAACCGCCTTTATAATAGTAATATACTCCACCTCTATAGTTGAAAATGTAACCGATCCTAACTTTCCAATTGACTGCACATCCTTTAATAGTAAAAATATACTTAGTCAAAGACCTCATTATTAAGATCACTAGCATAATCAGAATCAACATATCATGTAAGAGTGTCACCAATTTTCCCAAATTTTAAACAAAAAATTAGAAGTACCCATCAAATATTTCAAAATTCACTTCACAACTTGCCAATAAGCATTGCATGGGCATGATAACATATCTATTTATCATGCTGATAGCATGTGAAAGGTCGGATTGATTGCAAACCATAGCATACATAAGGCTATCAATTACATTAGAGTATAGAACATATGACATATATTCTATTTCCTCATCTGTATGTGGACACAAACTAGTTGATAATCTAAAATAAGCAGTAAGAGGAGTACTTATTGATTTGGTTTGGTATCTTTCATACCAAAACGATCTAATACATTTTCAATGTAGCTATGTCAAGCTGTAAAACTACAACCATTAGGCGGCTCAATTTTTATGACCCGATTCGAAAACTACAACAAAATTAAAATTGAGAAGAATAAAATAATATATAGATTTGTATGGAAAATCCTTACGAGAAAAACCACCGGGAGAAAAGAAGCAAAATTCATTATGAAAATTCAAGGATTACAAAAAGTGACTCAAGAAAACCTTCTATCTTTCTATCCTTTTTTTTTCAATCTATTGATTTGAGAAAAACAATATTTATATTGTTCCATTATTGGGCTACAGGCCCTTTGCCATCAATATTAAAACTTTATATTTTTCTCAAATTGAGTCGTCAAAAATTTCAAACCTATGAAAGCTCAATTCGGTTTCAAATACCCGAAACAGAATTCAAGACAAATCAACGCACATGCAGCAGAAATATCTCAGCTCGTGCTTTGCTTTTCTCAATTGAGTTGTGCAATTGCTACCTTCATTGCAAACTAATCCACAAAAACCCGATTTACAAACTAAATAGACAAAAACTGGGTCTCAACAAGTCCTGAATTTCCCTTTCAAAGCGTCAAGCTAGAAGAAATCGTGTTACCTTGTGTCGCCGGAGCTCACGACCTTTTCCCGGTCGATGTCCGGTCAAACCTAATGGCCCGAACCGCTCGTTTCTAAAGCAACACCATTATAAGTAACCTCAAGAAATGGTCGTTCCATGTTTAGCTTTTGATAACGCATCTAAATTGAATCTTAAGGAAGATAAAAATCTCGAAATTGAGAAGAGGAAAATCAACCCAAGGACCGCGTGGCGATTGCAATAATAGCAAGGCTTGTCGGTTTTTGCCTTTTGCCTATTGCCTATTTCCCACCACCTTCTTCTCCCCCCTATAAATTCCCTCTCCGCCTGAACCAATCTCTCCACCGACACCGCCGGCAGCAAACCGTCCTCTTTCCCTTCTTCCCCTTTTCGCATCGATCGTCCGCCGGCATATGTCTCAGAGACCCGCCGTCCCTCACTCCTCCTCCGTCGCCTTCGGCCTCCACTCCCATCTCCTCGTCTCCAGCGACATGAACCCCAACTCCAACTGGTAAAGGAACAGGAGGCGGCGAGAGAGAGGAGAAGGAGATATTCTTCCGGTCCCGGCATTGATTCCGGCGAGGAGATATTAGCTTGAGATCAGGTCGTGTTGATCGTCTGTTCCGGCCAGAGTTTGGAGATGGGTGTCAAGGGATTCGTGGAAGGAGGCATAGCCTCGATCGTGGCCGGCTGCTCGACCCACCCGCTCGACCTTCTCAAGGTCCGCATGCAGCTTCAGGGCGAGGGCACGCCCCTCCCAACCCCTCCGTCCAGAACCTGCGCCCCGCCCTCGCTTTCAATCGCCGTCGGCGGCGGCGGCTCCTTCCTTGCCGCGGCCGCCCCCGCCGCCGCCGCGAGTCGGCCTGGTCACGGTGGGCGTGCGGATCGTCCGGCAGGAAGGCGTGGCCGCGCTGTACTCCGGCGTGTCCGCCACCGTCCTCCGCCAGACCCTCTGCTCCACCACCCGGATGGGGCTCCACGACGTCCTCAAGCAGAAGTGGACCGACCCGGCCACCGGAACATGCCGCTGACCCGGAAGATCGTGGCTGGGCTCATCGCCGGCGGCATCGGCGCGGCCGTCGGGAACCCGGCGGACGTGGCCATGGTGCAGATGCAGGCAGACGAGCGACTCTCGCCGAAGCAGCGCCGGAACTACCGGAGAGTGGTGGACGCCATCCGGCGGATGGCGCGGTAGAGGGGGTGGTGAGCCTATGGCGGGGGTCGTCGTTGACAGTGAACCGCGCGATGCTGGTGACGGCGTCGAAGTTGGCATCCTACGACCAGATCAAGGAGACCATTTTGGCCAAGGGGCTGATGAAGGACAGGCTGGGGACGCACGTGACGGCGAGCTTCGCGGCCGGGTTCGTGGCGGCGGTGGCGTCGAACCCGGTGGACGTGATCAAGACGAGGGTGATGAACATGAAGGTGGAGGAGGGGCGGGAGCCGCCGTACCGGGGGGCCGTCAACTGCGCGGTGAAGACGGTGAGGGCGGAAGGGCCGATGCCGCTGTACAAGGGGTTCGTGCCGACGATATCGCGGCAGGGGCCGTTCACGGTGCTCTTCGTCACGCTCGAGCAGGTCCGAGCTGCTCAAGGATTTCTAGCGACGTCGACGGCGGCGGGCCAGCGGCGATGGCGGCGATGGCGGCGATGACGGGATGATGATGATGATAATTCTAGGATTTCTCTAATTAGGAATTAAATAAAAAAATTAAAATAGAAACCATGTAATATGTGGTGGATTCTATAAATAAAAAATTTATGATTAGATAACGTGCCTTGCATCTAGGGTTTCCTGTGTGCTGTCATGGATGATGAATCCGTGTGGCTCCCGGAATACGAAGAAGATGCCGCAATCAAAGCGCCACCTTGCACCCGATTTTGTTTCCTTTCACTCCATTGTATAATTTCCAGATAATCAGAGCATCATTTAGCCTGATGTGTTCTGGGAACTAGGAGATTGGATTATATATTAAAGATGCTCAATATCTGCTTGCCAATCAATCATATCTTTTGGCTATTAGTAGCCAGAGATGCTTCTTGCTTGGCAAACTTAACAAAACTCAGTCACATCAAAAGATTTCAGAACGTTTCACTTGAAGAGGATCCTATGCTCGCTAAGACGAAATATTTGTGTTCAAGCTCCAACCTTCCTCCATACCTCCATAAGAAACGACGACAATGACTTCTGAGTGTAACCATTTCCTTTTCCTTTTCTTTAGGATTTGCCAAAAGATGAAGTTACTCCAAAATTACAAAATTCGTATATCAATTAGTCTGGCTTTCTCCAGTGGGAATGAATCTATAAGATTTGCAGTAGGAGATTCCATTGAGCATCTATCCTACCACCTCTTTGGTACAATATAGAACAACAGCGTAAAATGGTCCATATAACTAACCCCACTCAACGGGATGAATCAGTCATTTACATTGAAGTCATTCAACCGCCAGCCAGCACAAAGAAGCTATGAACATCATCAAATGACATATAGAAATCTAGCATCTTGTCAACCTTTTTCTTCTCCTAGTAAACTAAACAAGCTAACCTTTATCAAAGAGGCCAGAACCTATCGAATGGAGGTATAAGAGAGCCATACCCAAAATTCTACAAAACTATGTCCTTAGACAATCTTGCACCAATCAAGAGAGCTACCCAACTTTGGCTGTTATGGTGGTGGAGGTACGCCAGAATGCCTCTTCAAGGAAGAAAGTTGACATTGTCGCTAGCTATAAAACATTCCTCAACCCACAAGTCCTTGACCATTCAATGATCTTAGTCACCAAATAGTGGGTTCATTCACCAAACTCGCCATTTTACTCCCCCTTTCGTTGGGATTTGCCATTTTAGCAATCAAACTCAGGATCACAAAGTACTTCACATATTATGAAAAGCACCTAACCCAACTCCACCCATCCTCTCAGAGCCAAGGAAGTAACCAAATAGACAGTCTATGCTGGAGGAGGAAAACAAATGGATTCCAAGCCATCAGCAGAGCCAATTCACCAGAAATTCCATGAAAATTCACAATCAAGCTTCCAGCTTCCATCCACTTCATCATCACTCAAACGGACCTACCTATTTCTAATCCTGTCTGCCCATGACTACACGCAGAGCAAACCAACATGACTTCCAAAACATCTGAAGGATACTACCAGGAAACCTTCTTCGTAAAGTTTCAAATGCTGCGGCTGGACACACCACTTTAGCTAACTTTTAAATCAAATAGCAGTCCATTTGTTCTTCAGAATCTGCCGAAAGTGAATCTCCATCGAAAATGCAGCGCCAAAGCATGTCATTTGCAAACGTTTAAAGTATACTGCGTGAGGAAATCATTTTGCCGCTGACATAATTCACAGTTTTGCTCCCAATCAATCCAGCGCAAGGGACAGAAACTCCATTACCTGAACGGAGTACTTCACGGCGAGGCTCGCGACGCTATCGCCGCGCTTAATCCGGTGCGAGATCGCGAACTTCCCCACGCCGTTATCCCTCCAGAAGCTGCCCGAGCTTAGGACGCCGACCACCTCCTTCAACCTCCAGGGGGGCTGCGAAGGCTCGGGTGACCATGTCGATATCGGAGGCGACGGAGCTCCAGATGCGGCAAATGCAGCTCGCGCGGGCCAGGTTGTTAGACGCAAATTGCACAACCCCAAGATCTCCATAATCAGAACAAGAACATGCATAATTGAGTAGAAAGATTAACGCACCTGTTTTGGGATCTATCGAACATAAAGCGGAAGCAGAAAAGGATTACCCACATGTTATCAAGGGGATCCACGCATCAAGTCCTTCTCCTCTATTGCCCTCCGTATCACTGGCTCAATGAGGCGGCCCCTTCACGTTTAGCGTTAGGTAAACGCCCCTTAGGTGATGATATATGTGAGAATTAGGGTTAGAGGAGAGACTTGAACACTATTTATAGAGTTTCCAGCCAGTCCCCCTCATTACGGGCCAGGCTCAACTCGGCCCACACTAGCCAGCCCATATTAGACTAATTAAGAAACCTTCTATCTCACCTTAGACCAACCCTGTTTTACGGTAACCGTAAAAACAGTAAATTACAATATCAATTAATTTAGTCCACATCAGGAAAACTCTTACATTCTCCCATTTGAACTATATTAATTGAAATCGTACCGTATGTGCGCACATTTGGTCTAGAGATAATTCTTAATAGTCAATCATATCCCATAAAGTCTTAAACACCGAATCATAGCAGTAACTGCATGTATACACACAAAGCCTTCCATGGTCACGAATGTTCTCAACTTTATTGATATTGATTCAATATGGTAGTGTGTCAAATGGATAACATCTCTCATAGAGAGATCCCATTTGTCAGTCACCATTCTCTTACCTTAGGTGTCACAAAAACTTGTGCCACAAGAGAATGCTTTATGGTTCCAATGAACCCACATATGTCTTGTCCTTATGGTTAACCTTTTTTTATGTATCACAAGACATATGCACAAGGCTAATAACCGGATGCCCGGATGCCCCTAGCCTTCACTCAAGGTCTATACAATCCCTTGAGACTTTATCAATATGTATTCAACATAATAACAACACATTCAAAATATTTTATTGAATGCAAAAGTTGATACATATTAAACCGTTACTAAGTGTAACGAACCACAGATGTGAACTTTATCAGAGTAAAGCCAAAATAGCTCCCACTCAACAACAATATCCGAAAATACTCCTAAGCCCATGCTAATGACATGTCACTCAAATACACATGGGCGTAGTCCTTTAGTTAGTGGATCTGCAATCACATCATCTGTGAAAATATATTATATTAAAACGTCACATTTCTGTACCGTTTGCTTTTGGTCAAAAATTTTGACCACCATATATTTAGACTCCTTGAGACCTCTGTAGTAAATAAATAATACTACAAATTTGTTATCTCAATACAACCGTATGGGTCTATCCATCAAGTTAAAACAATCAACTCCGTCATGAGGTTCTAAAGCCTAATAGCCCAAGTAACAACCTAAAAGAATGTTACTAACACTACATACATAGTAGAAGATAACATAGAACTTTATTTACTGCACTTCTTACTAACATAAATCTGTATCTTGTTATTGATATTATATCATCCTAACAGCCAGCAAAGTTTACATCTAAATACCCTACTAACTGCAAGAATTGAACATGTCTATAAATTAACATATAATCTCTTGTCTTTTTTAAGTACCTTTAAATCTTCTTGGCAGCAACCCAGTGATTGCGTCCTGGATTTGATCGATATCTGCTTAGAAGTCCCGTCACAAAGACAACATTTAGTCTAGTGCAAATTTGAGCATACATTATACTTTTAAGTGCACTGACACAAGGTACACCATTTAATTAGATTTTCTCAATATCTAAATAAGGACAATGTGATAGATTTAGTCCATCACCCTTAACAACAGGAGTAATTCCTGGTTTGCAATGATGTATATTGAATATTTCCAATATACAATCAGCAAATGTCCTCCGAGAAAATCTAATATAATATGGCAAAAACAATCCTTACAGACCTCAGTACAAAGGATATAAGATGTCTCAAGGTCACAACTTATAAGCAAAACATCATGTACATAAAGTATGAGAAAAAAATAAATTTCCTCCCACTGACCTTGCAGTATATTGAATTACTTTGTTCCCAATTGAACAAAATAACAACACTATGATATTTTAATAATATTGTTTGGAAACTTGTTTAAGACCATGAATTAAAACTTTTCAGTCTACATACAAGTTTATTTGAATCTGCTACAAAATTATCCAGTTGCACAATATAGATTTTGTATCTATTTGGCGTAACTTTATATCAAAATAAATTAGTGAAAGAATATTTAAAGAAATAATTATTTCTTCACTATAAACAATCCACCCCTCTTTCAGAGTTAAAACGTTAGTTACAAATTTGGCTTTAAATTCCGTAATCTTTCTTTGAAATTATTTTAATTTTGTACGCCAATTTGCAACTAATGAACTTGTAATCTTTAGGCGAGTAAGTTAGTTTCTAAACACTATGATGTTTCATAGATTGTATATTGCCTTTTATGGCATCTAATCACATACTTGATTGAGAATAAGAAACGACATTTATAAATATGTCATTACATCAACCATATAGTGGATATTGTAATCATGCTCTCATAAATAGACTATATAGTTTGATGGTATAACTGATCGTCTTTCCTTAACAAATCTCCTTAATAAAGCTACAACCACTTCATTCTGCACTTGAGAGGTTTAAGAAATTTCATTATAAACTATATCAAGAATAGTATCTTGAACCTCAATAAATTTAGTCTATGGTACAGGAGATTCCATAATTATCTATATAGGTAAAGACAAAAACATAGTGACCTCCATCATACTATTATCCTTAATAGTCTGAGAGCAGTTATCCTCGTCAAACTGTAGAAACTTTACAGTATGTGATACCATAATTCTTGTATCTTCTTTAGGGTCATAAAATCAATACCCCTTTTGTATATAAAAAAATTGCTTTCATAATATCAGCCCACAAAAGACCAGATAAATTTGTCTTACTAATAATACTCATCACCACGTTCAATATGGTGCATTTATACCTTTCGACCAAATCTTTTTGTCAGAATTTTCAAGTATAGTAATTAAATTACCACCTCAGAATCTAACAAGTATTTGACAAATGACCCTTTAAGTTATTTCGCATTGTCATACTTGCCAAAATACTAACGGCCACTGTTAAACCTGACAACCTTTTAAGACATTTATCTCGGTCATTTTCCTTAAATAAAAAAAAAAACTTTTGGAAATAACATTTTAATCATATACAAGATGTATATGTCATTAGGACTTAAACACAATCTTTGCAGATGTGTCCTAATTTCAATATCAGACAAGACATAATTTCAAGCAACTAAGGCTTCCATCATCTTATAGCAGTGCAGTCCGCAGGCAAACCTCTTTTCAAATGTTCCAAAATGGAACGCTTCATGGACAGTAAGCAAATTCAATTGCTCTTTTCTCAAGTAACAAATCATATGTCCACAACTTAAAATTTGAAGCCGTAAAAAACCTCAATGATGACGGAATTACCATTTACAAAAAATGTGACTGAAAAACAAGCAGTATATAATTAGCATCATGTGAGCATTGTGTAACTTGACGTACAAGTACACATCCAGAGAGTTACATGCAAAATCACATAATCACCTTTGGGCAGAATACATGACATGCAATTGTACACTCCCCACATGATAAGGGTTATGAGAATTTGTTCCAATTCTTCGTAAATTCATCACCTTTGGGCATATGAATCAATAGAATCAGTCACTCCTCCACCACACTATCATGTATCCCTCCATGAACTAATACACAATCACCTCCTTTGGGAGTATGATTACACATTAGACCAGGAGACATCTCAATCATCATACGAGACCGAAATTTCTCAAATCCAATCAAGCGTGCCACTTTGGCGATCACTACTCAATTGAATCATTGAAATTCTCTCATACTAGGGATATAAGCTTTACTCCTCACGTACACCATATATATGTGATTTTAACTTTAGTGATAGGGGCATCATATCACCAAAATCACATATCATGCTAATTACATTACTTTATTCATTAATAAAAAATTAATCATATATATATATATATATATATATATATTGATCACAGTAACACAAGAAACTTCTCATAACAGAGAATAAAACATCTCTTATGCACCACAATTACATATTACTATAACAATATAAAAAGAATGCTGATCTATAATATCTCTCACAAATTAACATCAATAGTAATATAGGGTGCACCAAATCAACAAGCTTGATAGCTGATCCATTATCACTCATGAATTCATAAGGCAAAAATGACTCCAAGGCCAAGTACTGATTTATTAATCAATTTTAGGTAACAAATATCATTACTTCAACTAGTGGTCTATTAATTGAGTCAAACTAGAGAACCAAATATCTAAAATTTAATAGTAGATACTATTGCTTTGCATAAATGTTGTCATACTCCTTAACCATAAAAAATATTCAACTTGATAGACATTAACAAGTGACCATATGAGTTCATGTACAATATGCAGTAACTTAATTGACATGCATTACCCACATTTAGCAGATGTGTTAATCAATACATCAGTTTGGTCACGAGTCCTTAAGTCGTCTATCATTCAAAGATTACCAGTGTGTAAAGGAGTATACTTGAGTAACAAAAGTTTCATAATTTTTATTGTTTCTCATCAGCTCAATACATAACTCAAATACAATCTCATATGAATTGTATCGCATTAAACCAACTTTAGTTCACAATAAAGTTTGATTTTTATTGATGAATCACACCTTTTTATTATGTGATAACATACTAGTAACTCATTACCTGTATTTCCAAAATCACATAAAATACAAGAAAAATACGCAAAAATACACTAAAAATACACGTATTTAGGATTCCATATGCAATTTCACATCAATAAAACCATCAAACATATAAAATAAATATATCACAAGATAGGAAATCACCATACGAGTCCAACGCCGCCAACCATGCGCCAAAAGAATCCCCCACGCGCCTGCACGCGCCGCCTAAGTGCGCGGCGCGTGGGGCTCATGCGCGGCGCGCGTTCGACGCCCAGGTGGCACGTGGCCACACGTGGGGGCGCGTGCGGCATGCCCCGGCGACGCGCCGCCGACCCTCTTGCTCGTCTCGTCTCCCCCAATCCAAATTCGTGATTTAATTTAATTTTCATTGAACAAAAAGTCTCGAAAATAACAAATTATGGCAATAATCAATACCAATTAGGGCTAATCCATACAAATTAGGATAGATTCGTACAAATTATGGTAAATCCATACAAATTAGGGCAAAACCAATTGCGTTCGAGTTCTAGGGTTATGGTTGCTCTGATACCACATGTTAGACACAAATTGCGCAACCCCAAGATCTCCATAACTAGAACAAGAACATGCATAATTGAGTAGAAAGATTAACGCACCTGTTTTGGGATCCATCGAACATAAAGCGGAAGCAAAAAAGGATTACCCACATGTTATCAAGGGGATCCACGTATCAAGTCCTTCTCCTCTATTGCCCTCCGTATCACTGGTTCAATGAGGCGGCCCCCTCACGTTTAGCGTTAGGTAAACGTCCCTTAGGTAAGGATACATGTGAGAATTAGGGTTAGAGGAGAGACTTGAGCACTATTTATAGAGTTTCCAGCCAGTTCCCCTCATTACGGGCCAGGCTCAACTCGGCCCACACTAGCCAGCCCATATTAGACTAATTAAGAAACCTTCTATCTCACCTTAGACCAATCCTGTTTTACGGTAACCGTAAAAATAGTAAATTACAATATCAATTAATTTAGTCCACATCAGGAAAACTCTTACACAGGTCGAGGACGGGGAGCTTCTCGGAGATGAGCCGGAGGGTGTCGCGGCAGGCGAGGGCGGAGAAGTGGGAGTTCATCGGCGAGATGGTGGAATCGTCGGCAGCGGAGGCGGAGGAGGACGGCGGCGGAGAGAGATCCGAGGTCCGGGGTGGATGCTCCCGGTCGTCGTCGTCGTCGCCGCCGCAGCAGCCCATTTAGAGAGAGAGAGAGAGAGAGATGGGAATGTGTATGGAGTCGGTTTTGATGGTTTTGGATTTTTGGTTGTGAATGGTGGATTAGTAGAGGTGGCTGGAATATGGGTGAATTGCGCTTTTGACCCCCTGTGTTATGGAATTTATTACAAATTGCCCCTGACTTTTTGATTTTTCGCGATCTCTCCCCTAAAATTTGAAATCGATTGCAATGTCAGGCTGGTGTGACTTCCATCATTTTTCGGTTTGAGCACCGACCATGTGCTTGTCACGTGACTGAGTTGATCTTTTATGGAGGGTAAATCTGTCGGATAATAACATGCTAATTGCATTTTAACCTCCAAACTTTGGCAAAGTTGCCCTAACTCTCCCTTATATTTCTCTTCCACTTTTTATCAGCAATAGAAATTATAAAATCATTTCCTTTGATTTATAAACATATTGCTCACGCAAAAACTTCATGAAAAGAAGTGGTTATATTGATTTGGTATTTTTTTTATAATATAACTAGACACATCATCACACCGCATGAAAATCTAATGTTTGTATCATGTTCCTACATATTGATATTAGTGCTAAACTATCATGTCTTTTATTTGACAATTAAAATGATTTACTTAATGAGTAATCACTTTAATATGTGCTAATAAACAAGTTTTGCAAGTTCTATTGTCTCTTGCAATGTTAGGAACTCTATTTGCTTTTGTCTTACCCTGTATTGCGAGCCCTAATAAGCCATTTGTAGAAATGATACACAAATCTTTTAGGTGATTACACATGCCTTTGAAAGTTTGGTCGAGGTTTGTAGGCTGTAATCAAAATCAAATGCAAAATTTATTATTGACTACTTATTTTAAAAGTATGGGTTAAATTTGTGAAAATATTGTAAACGTATGCCCCCTGTGAAAATTGGCCCGAGCCAACACTAGGGAGGCTTTGCAACCAATTTCCAAGACTTGGGGGAGAATTGCGAAAATTGAGAAGTCATGGGGCGATCTGCAACGAGTGCCAAGATCTAGAGGGACGGGGTGTAATCCATTCCTCAAATTCCGATGCCGCGAAACACTTTTTCTTTGCAATTTTTTTTTCTTATTTCTAGTTTGTGGAGTTTTCTCCTGCACATAATAAGAAAAATACGCACGCGAAATAGTTTTCGATGATGATGACCATATTTTGAATCACTTGTCGCCGGATTTTAACCGTTTTGCCCATACAAAAAGGCAAAAAGATGATTTGCCCACATGTCTATTGATTTTGACTTTAAAGAAGACTCACTATGACAACTAGACAAAATATAATGTTGGCCTATAGTTGATAACGTCGACTCATCTTTGCTTAAAGTATCATGAAACTGTCAAGCTCTCTTTCTGAGTTTAAGTGTAACGTAACTTTATGGAAGGAAATCATACTACTGGCTAGCTTTTTAATCTTGGGATCGATAAATGTTTAGATGCTAGGTTCTTTTTGTTATTTATTTTTGTGATCTCACATTTTAGACCCACATTTTCTCTTAAAGTTGCGACTATTCGACTCCACGCTTCGTACCCTTTCGTGACAACCGCCCTTCTTGATGGGAGAAGATGTATAAATAGGAACGTACGTTCATTTCTAACGAGCGATGACAAGGTCTAACTCAAACTCTCATTCAGAATACACCATCAGTACGAGAGTGAATTGGGGTAGTAGAGTGTCCCCAATTTTATTTGATTTCAGGTTTTTCTGACGAACGCGAACAAGAACAATGGCTGGAGGTTTGTCTTAAATTGATCCTGGCTTCCGCATATGAATTTTACGTCTTACATTTGGTATCAGAGCATGTTAAAAGCCTCTGCCTTGTTTTGTTGTATTTTTTGTGTTTTTTTGGTGTATTTTCGGGCTTATTTTAACAATGGCTGGAGTAACTTGGATTTTGAGGCCGAGAGAGAAACTCGTAAATTCCGGCAAAATCCGCGCGACCCACCCCTTGATTTCGGACCCGCACGGTCGCACCGCCATAAGGAACATTAGCCATGAGTTTTTCCGGTATATCGGAGTTTGCCGGAGGCTAATCGGGCGGCGGAAGTCGTGGTGGTTGAGGATTTGCGTTTGTGGAGTTTTTCGTTTGATCTGAGAGTTATTTCTTGGTCATTTTCGCCATAACTTGGACCCATGTGGTCGTGCCGACATGCTCTTCAAAACCCACTATTAATTTGTGTCTGAGATGGGCTGCCGGAGAAGAAACGGCCAGTGAAACCGCGGCGGAACGACGAAAAACAGCGAAGAAAACGACTCTGTCGCGTGAGGAAGAAGGCGCGTGGTCTCCACGCGCGCGCTGCAGTTGCAGGCGCGTGGAACCCACACGCCACGCGCCGTTACGCGAGCGCAACCGCTGTGCGCGTGGGATCCACGCGCGCCAACCGCTGGCGCGTGGAGTCCACTCGCGCGGAATTGCCCGCGCCATTTGCCAGGCGCGTGCAACGCACGCGCCTGCGCATTGAGCGCGCGCGTGCGAGGCACGCGCCCGCGGCTAATGCAGGCGCGTGCTCGGCACGTGCCTGGCGTGGCCGCAGGGCTATTTTTACGTTTTGCCCCTACACAAATTCATAAATTTCCGTTTTGCCATTTCAGAAATTTTACGATCCTGTCCTTGGCCGATGCATTTACTGTTCTGCCCTTGATGTATTTATTTATTATGTCATTTCATGGAATTTTTTTTTTTTATGAATATTTTGTGCATAAAATTAAATGTCCAATGGTCCATATATTTAATTAATTAGGGAGTGGCCACAGCATCTTTAATTAATTAAATTATATATTAAAAGCCTCCGGATCTTATTTAGAAATGGACATTGATTGTAATTAATTATATTAATATGATGAATTTTATCCCACAGGAATTTTCATTATATTAATATGATTAATTAGGATGAAATATCATATTATTTTTCTTAATTTACCCACAAGGATTAAGAAAATGCATATAATATGGTAGTTTCTTCATGAAGTAATTATGAATCTATTTAAATTAAAAACTTAGCCCACAGGTAGTTTTTATGTTATGTGATTCATATTGTGACATGTTTACATTGATAAAACATGATTTATTTATATTTGCCTCAAATTTTGTGACATAAGCATGATTATTTGATATGCAGTTTCGCAACCTGTAAATTTCTCTGAATTTAAGTTTGATGTTCCTATATTGAATGGTGAGAACTATAAAGTTTGGAAGGAGTCAGTTCTTCTTCAATTGGGGTGGATGGACATTGATTATGCTATAAGGAAAGATGAACCACCTGCTCCTACTGATTCGAGCACTCCAGCTGAAATAGCTCTTTATAACCAATGGGAGCGGTCCAACCGTGTTTATGCCATGTTTATAAGAGCTAAGATATCTCCTAGTATTCGTGGTTAAGTTTCTCAGCATAGCAATGCTAAGGCTTTATTGGAGGCTATAGATGCGCAGTTTGAAAGTTCTGAGAAGGCGCATGCCATGACCCTGATTATGAAGTTTTCATCATTGAAGCTCACTAGTGTTAGAGGTGTGCGTGAGCACATCATGCAAATGAGGAACATTGCAGCTCAGCTTAAGAACCTTGAGGTTGAGATATCTGAATCCTTCCTTGTGTATTATATTCTGAACACTCTCCCACAACAGTATGCACCTTTCAAGATCTCTTATAACACACATAAGAATAAATGGTCGATTAATGAACTCATGACCATATGTGTACAAGAGGAAGAAAGACTGATTATGGAATTGGGAGAAAGTGCTCATTTTGCAACACAAGGAAAGAATAAGGGCTATGACAAGCATAAGGGAAAAGATAAAATACCTCCCCAAGCTGACATTAAGAAAGAATCCAAGTGTTTCTTCTGTAGACAGAAGGGGCATATAAGGAAGGATTGTGTCAAATTTAAGGCCTGGCTCAAGAAGAAAGGTAATCCAATCTCTTGTGTTTGTTATGAATCTAATATGACTGATGTAAGTCACAACACTTGGTGGATTGATTCTGGATCTACAATCCATATTTCGAATTCCTTGCAGGGTTTTCAAAACCACAGGAAGCCAGTGGGAAATGAACAAAGTATCTATTCAGGAAACAAAATGCGTTCGCATGTGGAAGCTATTGTGACATATAGACTAGTTCTTAATAGTGGTTTTGTTTTAGATTTGGAAAAGACCTTTTATGTTCCTAGTTTTTCTAGAAACTTAATTTCAGTTTCAAGACTTGTACCTTTGGGATACTCTTTTGACTTTTCAGATTCAAACTTTTGTTTATCATTTAAATCTGAAATTGTCGGGAGTGGTACTTTGTCTGATGGTCTTTTTCGAATTAATTTACAAGACAATGCCTATTATGATGCGATGCATGTTCATGATAAAGCTGGTATGAAACGATGTGTTGTGAAAGAATATTCCTTTATGTTGTGGCACCGGAGATTGGGACATATCTCCATAGAAAGAATTAAGCGATTAGTAAATGATGGAGTACTCGGTACTTTAGATTTTACTGATTGTGATACTTGTGTGGACTGCATAAAGGGAAAGCAGACTAACAAAACAAAGAAAGGTGCCAAGAGGAGTACAGAAATATTAGAAATCATACACACGGATATTTGTAGTCCGGATATAGACTCATGTGGTCAGAAATACTTCATCTCATTTATAGATGATTATTCACGTTATATGTATCTCTACTTGATTCATAATAAATATGAAGCATTAGATGCCTTTAAGGTATTTAAGGCGGAAGTAGAGAAACAATGTGATAAGCAAATTAAGATCGTGATATCAGATAGAGGTGGAGAATTCTATGGTAGATACAATGAAGATGGACAAGCACCTGGTCCATTTGCAAAATTTCTTCAAGAGCATGGGATAGTTGTCCAATATACTATGCCTGGTTCTCCGGACCAAAATGGCGTAACGGAAAGAAGAAATCGGACCTTATTGGACATGGTGCGTAGTATGCTTAGCAGCTCCAATCTTCCTAAATCCTTGTGGACTAAAGCACTTAAGACGGCAGTGTATATTTTAAACCGAGTTCCGACCAAAGCTGTCCTAAAGACACCTTTTGAGTTATTTAAGGGTTGGAAACCAAGTTTGCATCATGTGCGCGTTTGGGGATGCCCGTCTGAAGTGAGAATTTATAATCCACAAGAAAAGAAGTTGGACCCAAGGATCATAAGTAGGTATTTCATTGGATATGCCGAAAGGTCTAAGGGATATAGGTTTTATTGTCCATCTCATACCACTAGGATTGTGGAATCAAGAAATGCTAAATTTCTTGAAAATGACTTGATCAGTGGGAGCGATCGACCGAGGGATCTTGTTCCTAAAGAAGATCATTCAGACACTCAACCTTCCACCTCAAGTTTAAGGTTGGTAGTTACTCATAATGCCCCTTCAGTTCAGCCGGCTATTGAACAACCAATTGTTGAAGCTCCACAACCTGCTGATATTGATCCAGTAGATCCAGTTGTTCAGCAATTACCAGAATATGTTGAACAACCAGTTGAGCAACATGCTCCTCAAGAGAATGTTGATCAAACATTGAGAAGATCTGCTAGAATAAGGAAATCGGCTATTCCTAGTGATTATATTGTGTATTTACAAGAGTCTGACTACAATATTGGAGCTGAGAATGATCCTGAAACGTTTTCACAAGCCATGGACAGTGATAAATCCAATTTGTGGTACAATGCCATGAAAGAAGAGATGAGTTCTATGACATCTAACAAAGTCTGGGATTTGGTTGAGTTACCTAATGATGCGAAGGCCATTGGTTGTAAATGGGTCTTCAAAACTAAGAAAGATTCATTGGGTAATATTGAAAGATATAAAGCTAGACTTGTTGCCAAAGGATTCACTCAAAAGGAAGGAATCGATTACACGGAGACTTTTTCTCCTGTATCTAAGAAAGATTCTCTTCGTATTGTTTTGGCATTGGTTGCCCATTTTGATATGGAATTACATCAGATGGATGTGAAAACGGCGTTCCTCAATGGAGAACTAGAGGAGGAGGTTTACATGAAACAACCTGAAGGATTTTCCTCTAGTAAAGGTGAGCATTTGGTGTGCAAGCTTAAGAAATCTATATATGGCTTGAAACAAGCATCCCGCCAATGGTACTTAAGGTTTCATGATGTTATCTCTTCATTTGGTTTTATAGAGAATGTCATGGATCAATGTATATACCAGAAGGTTAGTGGGAGCAAAATTTGTTTCCTTGTGCTGCATGTGGATGATATACTACTTGCAACCAATGATAAGGGGTTGCTACATGAAGTGAAACAATTCCTCTCTAAGAGTTTTGACATGAAGGATATGGGTGAGGCATCTTATGTCATTGGCATTAAGATCCATAGAGATAGACCTCGAGGAATTTTAGGACTATCTCAAGAAACCTATATCAATAAAGTCCTAGGGAGATTTCGGATGAAACATTATTCACCAAGTATAGCACCCATTGTGAAGGGTGACAGGTTCAATTTGAACCAATGCCCGAAGAATGATCTAGAAAGGGAACAAATGTACAATATTCCATATGCTTCTGCTGTTGGAAGCTTAATGTATGCTCAGGTTTGCACTCGACCTGACATCGTTTTTGCTGTGGGAATGTTAGGAAGATATCAGAGTAATCCAGGTTTAGACCACTGGAGAGCTGCAAAGAAAGTGTTGAGATACCTTCAAGGTACCAAAGACTATATGCTTATGTATAGACGGACTGACAACCTGGAAGTGGTCGGTTATTCGGATGCGGACTTCGCGGGTTGCATTGATTCACGAAAATCAACATTTGGATACATTTTCATGTTAGCTGGCGGAGCCGTGTCATGGAGAAGTGCCAAGCAGACTTTGACTGCTACTTCCACTATGGAGGTTGAGTTCGTTTCTTGTTTTGAGGCTACCTCGTATGGTGTATGGTTGAAGAGTTTCATTGCTAGGCTTAGAATTGTTGATTCTATTTCTAGGCCATTAAGAATATATTGTGACAATTCAGCTGCAGTTTTTATGGCTAAAAATGCCAAAAGTGGCAGTCGAAGTAAGCATATCGACATTAAGTATTTAGTCATAAGAGAACGTGTTAAGGAGAATAAAGTGGTCATTGAACACATTAGCACTGAATTGATGATAGCCGATCCTTTAACTAAAGGCATGCCACCAATGAAGTATAAGGATCATGTAACTAGTATGAGAATAGGTCCCATCATGTGATTTGTCGACATATGAACGATTTTTGTTGTATGAAACTCTTATTCAGTTGTAATGTTGATTCTCAATTTTTGTGTACACATTTTGTTGTTTATGAGAATAACATCTATCCTTGGTTTTGGAATAAACATGGGGTTTATTCATTAAGATATGTTGTCACATATTGGCTGACATTAAAGAAATAAGATGCATTGTGATACATGGAAGGTATTACTCACTCTTAGAGGACATGTCGCCATGATTCATGTGTTTTGTTTCTTTTCTTTAAGCATAAAGTTTTCGTGGAAATAGTTGAATGATCTGTATGATGAAAATGATGGGATCAAGTGGGAGAATGTTATTTATTTTTGTGATCCCACATTTTAGACTCACATTTTCTCTTAAAGTTGCGACTATTCGACTCCACGCTTCGTACCCTTTCGTGACAACCGCCCGTCTTGATGGGAGACGATGTATAAATAGGAACGTACATTCATTTCTAACGGGCGATGACAAGGTCTAACTCAAACTCTCTCATTCAGAATACACCATCAGTACGAGAGTGAATTGGGGTAGTAGAGTGTCCCCAATTTTATTTGATTTCAGGTTTTTCTGACGAATGCGAACAAGAACAATGGCTGGAGGTTTGTCTTAAATTGATCCTGGCTTCCGCATATGAATTTTACATCTTACACTTTTCACTTCATTCTGGAGAGTAACTTCATGTTTTATTACTTTAAAAAAAAAAAAAAGGAATAGTAGGCTCTCGACATTAATATTTTGTATTTGGCTTTACCCTTACTTTCATACAAAAAATAAATAAATAAGATTTAATTAGCACGGGTGCAATGAAAGTTATTACCATGTGGGGAAAATCGACACTACTACTAAGCTTCTTTGTTTGGTGTCTTCTGCAGGAACCAAATTTTCTTCTGTGTTGGCAAAAATTAAACTATTCTTTAACAATAACAATCGTATTGATCACAGTATATGCAGAGATTGATTGAATTAAACGGATTGATATCTTAATAGGAATCAATTGAAACTTTTACTCTATATAGATTAGAGTGAAAATAGAAGTTGCAGCTCCCTACACTTAGATCTCCACTTATCGTTAGATCAAATTTCAACTAGAATAGAATGAACAACTTATAAGTATTAGTGTGGTTTCACGTACAATTTCCATGAAAGAAAATGTAAAATCTGTAAATGTATCTCTCATAGATAATCACGTCTTACACTATATAGGAGTAAATATACTTGTTGATAACAATTGGGGCTAGGTAGAGAGAGATTTGGGAGAATGACAAAAGATATATTTGTGTAGCCTTTAATAGAACTTCATGAGCATCAATGGACTGATTGAGCGATTAAACATTTGATTTAGATGCAACAGATTTCATATTCAAATGGTAGCCTCGGAGGCCATACTTGTAATCTAATGCACATAGAAGTGATGGTTTGCATTCATATGTGGGATCAATTGAGCCAAAAGGGTTGGATATCACGTGTTATAAAAAAATCATAAGAAAATTTTTAGACCACTGTCCATCTATCTTTAATTCTTAATTGATATGGTATGGTAAGCACTTGGTTAAGAAGAATTCCATGGAAGACGACTCCTACATTTTGCGCTTTAGATCTGGATCGTACAAGCAAGAACTCATGCAAACTACCTCGCCTTGAGTTGGCGATGGTTTACTTTATATTACGTCAACGACATGGCATCTGCTTATCAAATGTCCATGAGTCGATTAATTTACATGAGTGAGAACGCAGATGACTAAGAAAGGGCAGAATACAGAGCAATACAAGCTCCAGAATGCATCGCACGAAGAAGAGAAAGAGGGCCAGCGGTGACTGCGCAGAAACTGAAATAGCCGCCGGAGCATCCACGCCCTTGTTCAAGAGATTTTTCTGGACACTGTTTGTTTTTCCATTGGAACGGACACGGAAATTTCTAATGATATTGCTTTTTTACTTATGGGGAACGAAAGGGATTCAGCCCATTTGTCTCGACAAAGGCTCAGAAGAAAGAGATGACAAAGAGGACAGGACATACACAAATGAACAATTTGAGAAGTCACTGAGCTTAAGTTTCCTCCAAGCGAGGGATGTGAATTTTAGCGGAGATTTTGAGAAGCTATTTCCTAAATTAAGATGGCTTCAGTGGACAAGATGTCCTTCATCTTTCGAGGCGACCAACTTGTGTCTAGAGAAACTAGTCATGCTGGGATTGACACAAAGAGCAATTACAGAACACTGGAATGGACGGAGCTTAATCAGGGTAAGCCGGAATGACACATCTCGATGTCGATTTTCAAATACTGATTACTGCTTGATGACCAATTCCCATTATACTTTTCGTTCTTATAGACGGCGAAGTGGCTCAAAGTTTTGGACCTTACTATGTGTGATCATTTACAATGTACTCCTGACTTCTTAGCTCTCCAAAATTTAGAAATTCTCATCCTTAATGTGAACATCTAGAGCAAATTCACCCTTCTATTAATGAATTAGGAGAATTAAAAGGACTTGTTTTGGATTCAACTGCTGTAAGGGAGATTGCTACCAGTTCGCTGAGAAAACTGGAGAAGCTTAGTGCCAAGCGTTGTTATGGTCTAATTCAACTTTTGGACTCCACAAGCCATCTAGTGAATCTATTGACCCTTGAATTTATGCAACTATCCGGGAGTGGACGAACTTCCAGGGAACATTGGGTACCTTAAAGAAGCTGCAGAGCTTGCTATTTGGCACGACTTTTGCACTTTCTTGCCCATCGACACAGATCCCAAACTCCATTGGGAAGATGGAGTCATTGACTAAACTCAACCTGTCCAGAACAAGCATAACGTAACTACCATCTTCCATTGGGGATTTGCATAATTTGGAAATCCTGAAAATTTCTTCTACCAGGATCCAAAAGTTGCCAGGTACTATAGGAAGGTTGGGGAAAATCCTGAAGAACCTTTCTGGGAGTCACCAAGCAGAGTTGCGCTTTGCCTCCTCTATTTACCTAATCCATCTAAGAGAACTCACTGTCTATGATTGCATATCGCTGGAATCTCTCCCAGAGCTTCCTTCAAGACTATTGAAGCTTCATGTTGCAGGATATGGCAAGTTGAAATGCTTGCCAGGATTAGAGCTCCGTGAATGCTCCAGACTAATGCAAAGCGAATGCCAACAAGTATCAATATCCCCAACAGCATTGGCCATAGCAGGTCGCATGAAGTTGACTAAGTTGGATGGCCTTCGACAATGTGCAGAGTCCTTGATATGCGTACCAATGATTCAAAACTGTGGATCGAGCGCTCCATCAGATATGGAAGACAATCTAGTTGAAATTCAAGGTCTTGACAGGTTGAAGCACTTGGAAGAATTGGATGTAGATTTTGCCGTTTTACGGGAAGACTAGACCTTCCAAAACCAAATCATCTTAATGATTGATTGCTAGATATTGCAAAAATCTAGTTGAAATTTGACGCCTTCATAGTTTGGAGTTCTTGGAAGCACTGAACATCACTAATGGCACGTCCACTGATAAAATTAACCTTGCAAAATCAGAGCGTCTAAAACCGCAAATTGCAAAAGTCTAATTGAGATTCGAGGGCTTGATAGGCTGAGATTCTTGGAAAAGTTGGATCTCTGGTCGTGCAAGTCCCTAGAAAGATTACCAAAATTGTCGTGCTTCGAGACCCTGAAAGAGTTGAACATCAACTGGTCCATTGTCTAACCGAAAAAAAACTGGTGCATTGAGCTTCGTGATATTGAGTCTGGAGAATATCTTGTCCTGCCAAAGCATATACATCGACGAAATCCTTAAAGATATCGCCAAACCTGTCAAATTTTGAGAGTTTAGAGAAACTCACCATCAGGATTGGCTCGATATTTAGGAGATACCCGCAATTGAGGATCTGATATCTCTGACACAATGTAGATATCACATGATGCAAGTCAATCAAGACCTTACCAGATTTGTCGACATGTAAGATGTTACAATTTCTGGTGGCACAAGACTGCGACAAACATGCTGAACTTTGAGGACTTGAAAACTTGCGTTTGATGTATTTGGATGTTTCTGGATGCGACTCACTGGGAGCAATACCGAATTTTTCTAGAACACACAACATACAGGACTATGAAGAATGCCCATATGATTATGGCTTACCAATGATTGAATTCCGAAGGTAATGATGTGATAAATCATGTATTACAATTGTGAGACAATTGATGCTTCCCTAAACTAAGGAAAAAGAGCAAGTACACTGTCGTTCTTCTTTTGATTCTTACTAACTTTTCGCCAAGAACATTTTCCTAAACAATCAGCTCTCCGATTTTTCATTATGATCATGAAGCATTAGAATTTTATGCTACGCAAGGTTGATTTGTTCCGTTGATGCTTGTCCTGGACATTCCAACTTGGCAAAGTTAATCTCATCTATACCGTATGTGCTCGTGGTTTTGATGTGAGCGAGTTAAATCAATCAAGAAAACTACTTTTCCAATTTCGCTGGAAACCCAGTCTAACAAGTTAGCTGCCGCACGTCCAAAGAACTCCAAGAAGTCAGGAACGACCAACGAGCTAGCCACAAAGAACGATGCTTAAAGCTTGTGGAGTTAGTAATGCTATCTTCCATTTGCTTGAACTCAGTTGACCACAAAATGCACCTGTAAATCTCCCAAAAAAAAGGGAAGGGAATGTCTTTGAAGATAGAAGATGACAAACGAAATCGTGAGGATTGCAGCTACCGCTGCTTCCAGAGACTTCTCATGTAGACTCTGGTGCTGCCCCCTCGGTGGTATGATGATTAGTTCATAAAAAATTTGATATAATGCCAAAGTTTTTGTAAACACAGCGAGCTGTCAGTATTGCCAATTTTCCAAGTCCACACTATTTATTCGAAAGTATAAGCTAGCATAGAGTCATTTTTCTTACTCTCATATCAGCAGCATCACAAAGTCTGGTTTTCCAGTTCCCCGGGAAATGAAGATTTCTTTTCTCTTTGCAGGGGTTTATACCAATAAATTGACGATACTCTTACTTTGTCAAAATGTCACAGTTGGCATCAAAACTAAATTGCATATTAAGCTTATATTTGATAAGAAAATTAACGAGAGATTCACTCACAACGTCTCAGCTGGAGGTCTCCATCAGTTTTCTGACTCAACTGGCTGAGGGGGACGACAGTCTTCATTGCTCAAGCTTTACTTAGGTGTTTATTGTTGCACTGAAATTGAAGTGTAACTGCAGATCATTTTTTCTTTCCCAGATCTGTCGCCATGTATCAGCAAGCAACATATCGAACTCTACAGATTCGTTGCTGACAGGAATATACAACTGTACCAAGTTTAATGGCACTTGCAGCATGATCAAGCGCTATTCAACTCTGTGATATTCAATGGCTGTCCACTAATTTGTGTAATTATCGTACGGGTATTTACATGTAACCACGTAAGGTTTTCCTCATGAAAAAGTGAGGGAAAATTAATACCATGCGTTGTTAATTACAACGCTTCAGTCCCTTATATATACAAGTTATTTAATTGCTTGCTTTAGTTATGATTGATTTGTTTTTGAAGCATCTGTTTACATTGAAACAGTTCGTGGAAGTTGTGATTCTTGTTGTCATAGTTTGGCAGTTAGGATTGCTGGAGACTCTTGAATTACTCATGTAGTTCCTGATTTGCTGAATCACTATCACAGTCTTCTAGCTGAAGATTGGGCATCTTAGCAATTTGTCAGCCGACAATTTCTGCATAAGTGAGATTTTTGCTATTTTAGCAAAAATAACTTCAAACAGTGCTAATGCTTGGATAAATCTTGTTGAAGTTGGAAATGTTAAATTCATTTTTCTAGGACATGATAATTGGCACCGCATGTAGAAATCCATCCACACTCCATCCAAATCCAGGACTGATACAAATTCTGTCTCTTGGAGCATTATAAGAAACAGGGGAAGCAGAGTAGAACGGTATTATGAAATACTGAATGAGTCAAGTGCAATTCCAAATAAATGTCATTTTACCAGAATGCAGTTCCAAATATCAGTCGAAACCGGCATTTCATACGTGCAAGCTGCCCCTAAAGTCATTGCCTAATCAATCCAAAGGCTTTGCACCTGCAGCCTGCATCCTCTTTCTGTCAAATTACTTAGCATAAGGTGACATCAGGCCTGGGATCGGCACTCTACAGCCTCTTTCTGTTGATATCGTTAGAAATCTAACAGCCTCATCCAAACCTTTTTTGTGGTTATTTTTCCATTGATTATGGTAGATATTACATCAAAACACATTGAAAACCACTTATTGGGTTATAGTTTTGCCTAATTAGATGAACGATTCTAGTAGACCAATGATTAAAAAAAATCTTTGGCTTTACCATTGAAAGAACATCGACATTAACATGTTGTTAACATGTGACTAAGGTCTTTTGCGAACCTTTTTTTCCTCCACCAGTGTGGATTTCGCAATAATAATCGCAAACATAGTATGCATTTTCTTTGTGGCGTCATAGTGGGCATACAGCTCCGTATAGTCTCTTCAAAGGTTTTCTCTGATAATTCAGTAGAAATTGTTATCAGAAGTTGTTTCTGGTGCTGTATTTTTTGTCCTAACTTCTTATACTAATATCAAAAGGTTTCCTGAATCAATTGTTCAATTGCACAACCTAGAGGCTTTGATGTTGTGGGGTTGTGAAGATCTCACTAAATTACCTGAACGTATTGAGAAACTGATTGATCTACGATTTCTTGATGTCAGAGAAACTCTGAGCCTAATAGCTATGCCACTATTTATAGGTATGTTGTCCAAGTTTGTTGTGGGTAACCAAAAACGGTTTGAAACTAAAGGAGTTGAAAATAAAATTGAATGCACCTTGTGGGGAAATCATCCATCTCCAAGTTGCATAGGGTTCGAGAGCATGTCAATTTACCCATGAGAGACGCACTATGCCGGTGGACCATGCAGTGATTGAAGATTATGAAAATTTCCAGAATTTGTATTCATTTATGACCGAATGACTAGCTTGAACAAAAAAATATGCATTAAGAATTATATTGGCAAAAAAAAAAAAAAAAAAAACGTACAAGGACGACATAGAACGAATTTTAAAATTTCAAGGACTAGTGGTTTATTATCTCTAAAGTTTTTGCACAAGTTTTATGAAGAGTCTCCGAAAAATTTAGTTAAAAGTGAAATGTATTGCTTTCTATTCTTTTCCCACAAAATTAAGGCAAAGTGTAACACTTTCAAGAAAATGATCTACACGTCTCAATGTCTTTTCCCGTTTCCACCTGCATTATTTTTTTTAACATGGCTCTTAGAGAGTATCATCATGTAAAAATTAATCTCCACTATTAATACATCGACTTTTACACTGGTATCGATTCTTCATTGTTGGTCAAAGGCCTAAGTGTAGATTAAATGCTATTCAGCAAAAGACCAATTTTCCACCTGCTTTATTCTAGTGCATTTTGCCGTACGTCACATTTGAATTGTTGTACCTCATGGGTACTTTAACAATATTCGATGAAAGGCTGAGATTTATTCTTTAGCGGTTTTATGGTCACGGATCTTATAGGACTTGTAGAAGTGCTCAAAAGTGACTATTAACTTTCTACGCCTTTGACACAGACATGGTATATACATTGAATTAGATTTGGACCACCGAAAATGACAAGATCCATATAAATTTTATGTGAGTTCCACTAAATTTAACTGTCTAAATTCAAATGACAGTGAGAGTACATTGGGTTCATGGAATACATAGCGATGCGGTTGTCGTACCACATAAGTTGCATTCATCATGCTGGGTTTGACAACACCCGAGTAGGAGCCATATAAAAAGCAAATAAAAAAATCATCACTATTTTCTTTTTCTTTTTTTAATTAACATGAACTACATGTGAATGTAGCTCAGACTTATTAAAATTTATATTGAATCAAATCTTGTTACTTCAAATTCACAACAATCTTTTCTTTGAATTTTACCTAACCCATACTATTCAGCTAATTGAATATGACTTAAAAGTTAGACTTTTGACCATGTTAGCGCTTCTAGCGGTGTGACACTTATATTTTAATGGATAAGGAAAGCAAAAGGTTGTCCATCTTCACTTTGATTTGTGCGGCCATGTGATCCCATTACAACGAGAACTAACAAAAGGGAAGGGTTAGTTAGTTAAAGAAATAAATTGCCTCACCAAAGACGGTAAGATTATGTGTATTCCAGGAACTTCTAGCTCATCTTTTAAGGCAAGAGAAGAAGTAATTTCCGACATCAACACTTTTGCAAAAGTTGCCGAGCAAAGGGGATGATTGCGTGGCTCTTTAAATAGTACCATGCGAAAACTAATTTTACAATGTGAACACCTTGACTCCAATGTAAAGTATCGATTCTTTTTGTTAATGGGGTCAGGGAAAGCTAAAGGTCACCCATCTTCATTTTGATTTGATTGGTCACACGGTCCAATTGCAAAGAGCAAGTAACAAAATATCCTCAAAAATCTAAAGTGAGATAGTCTTGCCCAAAGGTGACAATTAACTTTCTTGCCTTTTACACAAATAATATATATATACATATATATATATATATATATATATATATATATATATATATATATATATATATAAGTTTTATATGATGCTTGCTAAATCTAATGATCTAAATTAAAATTATGATAAATGCATATCAAGTTCGCTCATGATGCATTTGATAATATTTCTATTTTCAGAAATAATTTCTATATAAGAATAATTTTTTTCTTCTTTGTTCCCAAGAACAAAGAAATATATTTTAATTACTTTTTTTATTCCAAATTTATTCACGGCTATTTGTCTATTCTGGATAATAGAAAAATTAGCTGACATTACCAAATATATTTCTATATTTCTATTTCAACAAATAAAAAAATAGAAAAATAGGATGATTATAAATATGCTCCAAATAATCACCAGAAAAATTGTTTTTGTCTGGACCTGAGCAAGTCCTTAAACTGCTCAATGGAGGTAAAGGCGGGAGAACCGCCCTGGGGTGGGTGACCCCGTACTTGCCTCCCCATCCTCTCGGTCGGGTGGATAGATTTAGACCGGGAATTTGGGGGCTCGTAGACAATGAAGGTAGATAACTAATCCTAGAAACACTGCGTCTGTGGCAACATAGGTTACAACTGGGCTGGCATGGGGTAACCAATCCCTGTCCCTTGCCCAGCGTGATACGAGGTGGGTTAAAATCCCACGACTGTTTAACATGCCTAACGGCACAGGCAAAGGAGAGAAAAAGCTTACGCAATTGTCGTACCCCATGAGTTGGCCTCCACATGCTGGGTTGTATCGCACTCGAGCATAAGGCCGACAAAGAAGGAGCCATGTAAAAGCAAATGGGAAAATCATTACTATTCTCTCTGTTTTGATTAACATGAATTACATTTGAATGTAGTACAGACTCATAAAATTTATATGTAGTTAAATTTTTAACAACCCATTCTTTAAATTTTTGCTAACTCATATAAAATCTAACTCACTAAATATGAGCTAAATTATAGATCTTTTTTACCCATTTTAACGCCAGCAAAAGACTTCCATTTCCACGGGCAGGGAAAGCAAAAGATTGCTTATCCCCACTTTGATTTGCATGGCTAGGTGGTCCAATTACAAGGAAATCTGACAAAAGGTGAGGGTTAAAGAAGCAAATTGCCATATCAAAGACATCCACAATAAGATTGTGTATAATTTGTAATAAAGACAAACTAAATTAATGATAATTCAACAAAAGATATTGAAATGAAAATTCATTATATTCCTAATCAATTTCTGTATACAATTGTTATATTATTACTAACTAGTTTAATTTGCGTAAATTTTAAGTTTTAGGTGAGAACTCCTTCAAATTCTACCAACTTACGAAATCCCACTAGAAAAAAAAAATAATTACATGATCTCATGTAATTTTCACATTTTTTTTAATATTTAAAGGCATAGCATGATGTTTGAACCAATATACAAAACAATCATGTGGCAACTATAATCGAAAGTGGAATTCATAACATAATAAAAAGATCAAGGATCTCTTGCCATCGTTTAATTTTACTTGGAACTAAGAAACTACAAGCATGTTAAATAATATATATGCTATTATCAAACCAAACTCTACCAAACACATATGTGGTCATTTACATGTAGATTAGCTTTTGTATTTTCAAAAGTATAGAGAAATACAAATTAGAAGGAATAAACAATGTATTTATAACCCAAAAATACACATACGTAGGGTTTCATACTCAATTTTCTTTTAAAAGCCTCAAACATGAAAAATAACTATATCATAATATAAAGCACATCCATATGAATTAAACCCACCAACCACTCGCCCACACGGGCCAACGAACCAACGAGGCTCCTAGCATATTCAATTGGTCCAATTGGTGACTGGTCCGATCAGTCCAACCACCTGATCAATCAACCGATTGGACCAATTGACCAATCAACCAAGTTAGGTCACCGATTGGTCACCACTGGCAAATAGCCAGTGAGTGATGTCATCAATGATGTTAGTGGGTCGGTTATCGACCGTTGGTTAACTTCATCATGCATTGGTTGGCCGCTACTTGTGTGGCGCTCACGAGTTGCCGTTCCCAACGCATGTGGCGCGTGGTGCTCACACGCCGCGGCTTCAGGCCTCGCATGTGGGTGCGTCTGATGGAATGCCACTCGCCGTTTTGATTGTCTTGACACGTACTTTTATCTTGTATATTCAAAAATTGATTTTGGCCAAAAAATATTCTGAAAAAATGGCTAAAACATTAATGTAATTCATGACCTCCAAACTCATTCTTTGCTTTAATTTGTTTACGACAATTCATGTTGGAATTTCCAAGCAATGAACATCCAGATGATATGAAGTTCATCCTTTCAATCCCCATATCAAACAACAAGTGATAAAAAAAAAAAAAAAAAAACAATGGGAAAATAAGGCAAAGATCATAACACAGGCTCTGATACCAATATTGGAAGAAAAGTGGCGGAGGAAACAACTAACTTCTTTGATGTGCAATAAACAAATTATCCAGGAGCGTATGTTGAATCACGAGTGAACGACAGACGATATGACTTTATGATGGTCCGAATACAATCACAAGGAAAGTATTCACCTTCCACAATGTTAATGTCGATTGTTTTCTTGAAATAGAAATAAAATTATTTTTTTGATCTTTGATGGAGAGAAGAGAAGAAGAAAGAATAGTTTTTCTAAATGTTCTTTCTACCAACAATTCTAATAATTTTCTCCATAAGTTATTTGTATAATTTCTCTTACACCTTTTG
Source organism: Eucalyptus polyanthemos subsp. polyanthemos (assembly GCA_017140185.1). Classification (NCBI taxonomy): domain Eukaryota; kingdom Viridiplantae; phylum Streptophyta; class Magnoliopsida; order Myrtales; family Myrtaceae; genus Eucalyptus; species Eucalyptus polyanthemos. Next base: position 10,308,752 of record CM029465.1, on the reverse strand, counting down.
AAAAAGTGTCTCTCCATTATATAAAACAAATTGGTGCATCTTAATTACACCTTATTATAAACGTACCAACAAAATGTAATACTTCTAGGCTTTGCCAGAATGGGGGGTGCGGGTTAAAATTAGTTGTGCCATGTATGAGTCTTATCTAGATCATAATCAATTGATTCAAAAACAGCCCTTCGCATCATTAAGTGGAACGTGTACGATAATAGGTGCATAATAGACCAAGCTAGCTAATTGCCGATAGATCTCATAATAAATTAGCTGATATATCAACGGAAAATGCATCTAGGCTATAGACCGAAAGTGTAGTAACTCAGAGAAAATCTCATGAAGCGATGCGGTAGCATAATAGTTGATTTTTTTGATAGATTTACTTGCTGAAACTTGTCGAAAAAAGAAATCTTACTCACAACTGGAATATGCAGATCAGCAGTTTTTTCCGCTGGACTTATTACTTTTTTTTTTGCGGAGAGTGCATGCATCTTCCAATTTTTTTTTTTTTTTGTTACATCCATGCACTAGAGATTCTGCATTGGCAGATAGAAGAACTGCTATGCAGTAATTTCAAATTATTGGGTGGAGTTATGAATCGAACAGTCCATCCTCGAGGATGGTATGTAATGGGTCGATGAAGATACTAAGCAATATCCTTTTGTTCCTATCCACCTCAGACGCAACAACAATTTCAGACTTATTTTCTATTGGTTACATTTTAAAAAAGTCAATGACACATGTATAATTTCTATTAGGTAAAAGAACAATTAAAGTGCCAAAACTAAATACGTGGATATACTTAAGTGCTAAAAGTCAGGAAAGCGATACTTAAATTACAATCTTTTTTTAAATAGGACACTTGATTACCAAGTTCGGCGAATCACGCAGAAATCCTGCGTGACAATTTTTTATAATATTGTTTGTCTATGTGACTAGCCAAAGAATTTGACTCAGTAAAAAAACACCAAAAAGATGTCTTTTTGGCACAATTTAAAATTTAATATGAAATATTAATTAAATTAAAATATTATTATTTATTATTTTTTTAAAAAAGTAGGAGGAGGTGGAAGGTGAGGGAGCCCTCGCCACTGCCTCCCCGCCATTTGGGGAAGGGTCGGCTAGGGTCCCCCACCATCAACCCTTCCCGACAATGGCGAGGAGGCCGCAGTGAGGGCACAACTCTCGCCTTCTGCCTCCTCCTCCTTTTTTTTTTTTTAAATATAAAATATTAATTAAACTAAATTTAACCTCGCTACCAGCAATCTCCATCTTCCTCTTTTTTTATATAAATAAAATTAGTTTTAAATTTAATGTAATTAATATTTATAGTAATTATCTAAATTAAAAATGACATCATTTTAATATGTTGGAAAATCATTGATTTTTGATCGGATTTTCTTACCGTTGACGCTTAATCGATCTATTTTGCTCCGAGTCATTTTCTTAAAACTGAAGTGTCGCTCATCATTTTTCAGGGGTCAAGGTGCTGTTTCTACTACATTTAGCATTTCAAGATATGCAGACATTAGTAAAAAGATTCATATACATTATTGGGTCTCGTTTGGATTAAATAATAAGAACTTGGCCTCTGTTTGTTTTGCGAAATTACATTTCATTATTTTTCTTTCTCTAATTACTGGTTCAAAATTAATGTGGAATTTCATTTTTATCGTTTGGCGGGCAATCATTGCCGCCCACTAACTTATGCTGCTACCACGAACGCACTACCA